>CM056049.1:704864400-706154169 GCA_029574335.1 Rana kukunoris
GGACAGAGATAGATGTTAAACAGCACCGGTGACAGAGGTGATCCTTGAGGGACTCCGCATAATACTGTGCGTTTCTCAGAAGTGAAAGGTCCTAGCTTCACTGTTTGCGATCGGTTTTTCAAAAAAGAGGAGAACGAAGATAAATCGCCTTCTGCGACTCTGGCTTCTTCAGCTAGCCTTGTCAATAATAATTTGTGGTCAACAGTGTCTAAAGCTGCGCTTAGGTCCAACAGAACCAGAAGACAAGATTCTCCTTCGTCTGCGGCCTCGAGAACGTCGTCCCATATTTTGAGCAATGCGGTTTCCGTCCCGTGTCTAGGATGGAAACCCAATGGAAATGGATCCAGTAGCTTGTGGGTATCTAGATGCTGTTGCAGCTGTTGTACCACTACTTTTTCCATTACCTTTGAGAGTACATTTAGGCCTGTTATGGGACGGCGGTGGAGAGGATCCTTGGGGTCTAGGGTCAGTTTCTTCAGAATGAGTTGGATTATGCCCTATTTCAACTGTGAAGGCACTATGCCTTCCTTGAAAGACAGGTTAACAAGCTGCGTGATTGGGGGCGCCAGGATGTCGGCACATTCCTTCAGCAGTTTAGTGGGGATGATATAATTTGGCGCTGTGCCATTACGCAGAGTACCAATGATATTTTTTGTGGCATCGATGGAGATGGGTTCCAGCGTGAACTTACCTGATTGTGGTGAATTACTGTGGGTATTGTGTGAAAAATTCTGGGGGGGGGGCTGAGGGGGGGGGGGTTATTTTGCTGTATGCTTTCACGGATTCCCTCGATTTTATTAATGAAGTAATCCGATAGTTCATTGCAAAATTCTTGTGTGTCCGAATTGGGGGCTTCAAGACATCCTGGGTTCATGGTCTGAGTAACCATCTTGAAGAGTTCGCGTGGGCGGTTTAGGGAGCTGTTAATAGCCACGGAAAAATAATTTTTCTTGGCTTGGAATATTTCTTTATGATATTTTCTTGTTATCGCCTTGTAGGTGGAGAGGTTTACCTCTGAAGAGCTTTTTTTTTAGGCAGCTTCCGCCCTTCTGCGCTCTTGCTTCAGTAACGACAGCTGGTTGTTGAACCAGCTGCAGTTGTTTTTCCGGATGCGGGTTTTACGTTTCGGCGCTACTAAGTCAGCTGACTGTAGCAGGGCTGAATTTATGGCATCCAATGTTTCTAGGGCCGTTTGATGCGGCTGAATTGTTTTTATTTTTTTCCTTAATGTGGTTTTGAAGAGTTCCGAGTGGAGCTTCTTCTGACATCTAGTCCAGTGTGTTGTCACTGGTCTAGATGTTTTTGTTGCGGGGGAGAGTTTGGAAATAGTGAATTTAATTGCATGGTGATCAGTCCATGGCAACGGTTCTATTTCCAAAATGTTTATTTCCAGATCTTGTCTGAAAACAAGATCGAGCATGTGGCTTGAAGCATGTGTGGGCCCACATACTAGTTGCTGTAGCCCTAAACCTTCCAAGTGGTCAATACAGGCGTCGGCAATGGGGTCTAGTGAGGAGTTGGCCCAAAGGTTGAAATCCCCGAGCAGCAAAAGGTGTTTGCTGTTGAGGGTGTAAGTAGAGAAGAAGTCCAACAATGATGGTAGCAGCTGCGATTTTGGGCCGGGTGGCCTATAGCAGAGAAGAATGTGGACGGTCTCCTTTGAATTAGATTGCAGTTGCAGAGTAAGGCCGCGTACACACGATCAAATTTGTCCGCTGAAAACGGTCCGATGGACCGTTTCAGCAGACAAATCCGATCGTGTGTACGGGCTAGCGGACAGGTTTGTCCATCGGACAAATTTCAAAGCATGCTTTGAAATTTGTCCGCTACAAACCTGTCCGACGGATATGTCCGCTGGTTAGTACGGGAAACCAGCGGACATATCCTCCCGCACATGCGTCGTATCCTGTGAATGGATCTGACGCATGCGCGCGGAAGTGTTTACTTCCTGGTGCGGTGACGTAGCGGTGACGTGGCGGCGTCAACGTCACCGCCGCGTCACCACGCTGTCTGCCGGCGGGGATTTTGATCCGATGGTGTGTACACGCCATCGGACCGAAATCCGATGAGACATGTCCGCTCTAAACTGTCCGTCGGACAAGTTTGAGCGGACATATCTCATCGTGTGTACGAGGCCTTAGGGTTTCCATGAATGGAAGAGGGTTTTGGAGGACTGGTTTAGTGATCGCAGGGTGAATTTTGTGGATCACCGCCAGGCCTCCTCCTCTTTGCCCTATTCTATTTTCTGTTATAATGCGGTAGTTTTCTGGCACCAGTTCTCCTAGAATGGTGTTACAGTCGGCTGTAAGCCAGCTTCCTGTAATGAAGAGGCAGTCTAGATCATGTTGTAGAATGAAATCACGGATTTCTAGGCGGTGTTTTACTGCCGATCTTGTGTTGATCAAAGCACATGATATGTGCTTAGGCTGGGGTGAATGACTTAGGTTTTTAATAGTCGATCGACTCTCAATAATTGCTCAACTCATAGTGCTTTTTTGGTGATGGCTGGCAGTATTGCGGCGAATCGCCTCAGACCCAGATAGCTTCTGCAGAATATTGCAGATTCGCCATGGTAGCCACCACCGTGTAGGGGGAGGGGGGAAGGGGGGGTATTATGGGCGATGGAGGGAAGATTAGCTAAATCTTCTCTCCGGGTTGGTCCAGAGGAAGGAAAAAAAACCCTGGCCGTGCTGTGCCAATATGCTGCGGCAGGGGAAAAAATTACTTCCTGACCCCTATAGAGGCAATCGGATGAACCCTGGATCAAACACTGATGGAAGCGGTGGTTGTTATGGCAGAGTGAATGGGGGGGAGTAATCCACTTGTGGTTGTGGGGTTGTGGGGGGTAGGGGGGAAGTGCATTTACCAGATGCACCCCAGATGGCCACCGATTAGGGGCCCTGGTCTGGGAGGTGTGCAACTGGATAGATGGCTCAAGCGGGGGGAGGAGAGAGAGGTATCTAGTGAGGGTAAGAGGGGGGTTGCTGTGATTTTATCCGGGGGGTTGCCGGAATGTCCGGGGCGGCGAGCCGCTAGGCCGCGGATGAAGCCGCGGCCTTTCCTAAACGCGGCCGCCGCAAATTGCTCCACGAGGTGGCGCGAGGGGTCAGGGGCCGGATTGCTGGCTGTAGGAGGCTGTGGGAGGCCGCGGGGGGTGCCTCAATTTCCGGGTGGTAGTTGGGGGGCCCGGAGATGGAGGACAAGGAACGAGGGGGGGCCGTTCAGCTGGTGAAGGAGATTAGGCCGCCGCCACGGCTTGTCCTGAAAAGGACGGCCGCCTACAGGTCCTGGGGAGAAGTATGTTGCCCTGTGTAGCAGGGGCTTACCTGGTGAGGTCTTTAGGAGGGTGAGAAGCGGCCTGGGGAGGCTGATGGTTAGGCCTGCTGAGGCGGGGAGGTGGAAAACTCTGCCTGTCTGGAGCCCAGGAGCCACGCGTCCTACTGGTAGGTACGTGCGCCGATTACTACTGGGACAGTTTTCGCCCTGGGGAAGGGTCACTCTTTCAGACCCAACAGGAAGAGCTCCTGGAAAGGAGAAAGGAGAAAGTATATCTCCTTACTTTCTCATGACCTTGGGCGCAGCAGGCGCCCAAAGGGGCGCCCGGGTCGGGGGAAGTACATGTTAGATGCTGAGTAACAAATGGCAAGGATGCTTGTACAAATACTTTTACTTCGTACCAAAGTTTGTTCATACTGGATTTTATGATGTGGAATGTTTCTGCTTAATATTCTGAGGATCGGCCCGCCCAATGTTGGGTGGTCGCTTCATGTTTTCTTTCTTTTCTGTCAAAAATGTTCTTAATAAAATCTTATTGAACCTATTTATACAGTGCCTTGCGAAAGTATTCGGTCCCCTTGAACTTTGCAACCTTTTGCCACATTTCAGGCTTCAAACATAAAGATATAAAACTGTAATTTTTTGTTTTGTGAAGAATCAACAACAAGTGGGACACATTCATGAAGTGGAACGAAATTTATTGGATATTTCAAACTTTTTTAAACAAATAAAAAACTGAAAAATTGGGAGTGCAAAATTATTCAGCCCCTTTACTTTCAGTGCAGCAAACTCTCTCCAGAAGTTCAGTGAGGATCTCTGAATGATCCAATGTTGACCTAAATGACTAATGATGATAAATACAGTATATGAGATCACGGGGTGGACTGGGCTTGGTTCAAGGAATGAATGCACATCCTTTTTTATAAAGTGTAGTCTATTATATTATATATCCACAATGTATAATAATGCTAATGATGTATTTTTCATTTATAGTTCATGTGACAAAATTCATGCATATCTCATGACAAATCTTTATATGTATCTAGCTCCTGAGGAAGCGGATTCTACGGATTCTATGGAATAAAACCACAAAACATGTAGAGCCTCTGTACTGTGTATTGTTGATAAGTGGATATTTCATTGGTAACAATAGATTGTCCATAATGAGCTATTGCATGGTTGTTACACTAAAATAATTGTTATTTTATTTTATTTAACATCAATTTTCTCTATTGTGTGTAATAAAAATTATTTTATACTACATCCCTGACTGATTATCAGTTTGCCCTACGGTGCCCTTAAAGTCCACCTTATGCCCACCTTATGCCCTGTACACACGATCGGTCAATCCGATGAAAACAGTCTGATGGATTTTTCCATCAGTTATCAGATGTGCCTACCAGGGACGGACTGACAACTCATGGGGCCCCCGGGCAATAGAAGATTATGGGGCCCCGGGCTTACAGGTGGCCACCACGCCAGGAGGCAGTACAGAGGCGGGGCAGCTAAAATCTCTGGATTTTCACATCAAAAGCATGTCAGTTTCAGACATATCAGGGACAGATGTAAAAAAAACACAGATTTTTACATACTGTCCCTGGTTTTACTGAGCCTGGCAACCCTGATGGGGCCCGAGTGACTCAATGGTCAGTCCGCCCCTGGTGCCTACACACCATCGGTTAAAAAAAACGTTTGTGTCAGAACGTGGTCACATACGACGATCGGTTTTTATCTATCGGTTAGGTACCCATCAGATAATTTTAAAATAAGTTCCATTTTTTTTTAACCAATGGATAACTAACCGATGGGACCCGCACACGATCGGTTTGGTCTGATGAAAATGGTCCATCAGACCGTTTTCATCACACAAACCGATTGTGTGTATGCGGCATAAGCCTCTTTCTTTCATACAATATTTTGATGGGACGAAAGCACCAATTTAAATTATTTTCTTATATTTATAGCACTTCTACATATGCTTTAGACAACAGTCTAGAAAAATGTATTTATTGACCACAATTTATAATGAATGTATCCTATTTTGTTAATTACATTTGTGCTGATAATTCAACTTGTCAAAACAAAATTCACCAATTTACTTTCCCTATTAGCTTTAAAATATAACAAAATAGCACAAGCCGAGAAAGAAGAAAAAGCAATTATTTCCTCAATCTTTATAAATAAGACCACTAGGATTAACATTGACTAACATTTTTTAGCTGGGTCCATCCTTCTGCTCTGCTGGCTTTCAAAATGAGTAGTCTGTATTACCTGTTCAGGAATTACATTCTTGTTTCTCCTTTTTTCAATTTCTCTAGAAAATAGCTCTTGGATGGCATAAAAAATATTTGTGGGACATAAAGGACATTAGTACCTTTCAAATGATAGTCTGATATGGTTTGTCAAACTTATGGAACAGTTCTTGCACTTACATTGGACTTTTTGTCTTGTAGGAAAGATGAAAAGTAAAGATTAGGGTGATAACTACACATCTGGTTTTGAAGTCACATACACTATAACCTATGCGTAATGGTCAATTTATTAGGTTTCCTTGCTCCTTAAAGCAGAATTCCTTCTTTTAATCCCCTCCCAGGTGTTAAAAAAAAAAAATCTCACAATTTATGCCAGGGTATGCAAACTTTCAAGCACAACTGTATATCCTCCTCGGCTTCATGTCACCACTCACCTATAGATTTAACGGTATCCAGGGTCGTTCAACCTTATCTTGTGAGCCCAGGCCATCTGTCATGGACACACCCCACCATCCCCACCACCACCATTTGCAAGATGGTGAAGGACCTGTCAAGTCACTAAAAGGCCACAAGATAGATGGAGCTAAAGCATGTATTTGGTGACTGTGTGATGACAGATTGAGATCTGTTTAATGCAAACAGTCAAAAAAGCAAATCATGTGGCTGCAACTTATTACATAAAGCAAGAATAAGCAAGTGGTTTGGTTGTCGTTCCATCAAACATTAACATGGGTAAGTAATCAAACTGGTGAAAACATGGATCCTGCACTTAATAAACCAGTGAAATGGAGATTTATTGGTACAAAGACTTCACATCAAGGCACAAA
Organism: Rana kukunoris; assembly: GCA_029574335.1. Taxonomy (NCBI): domain Eukaryota; kingdom Metazoa; phylum Chordata; class Amphibia; order Anura; family Ranidae; genus Rana; species Rana kukunoris. The sequence goes on from CM056049.1 coordinate 704,870,756, forward strand.
TAAAAAAATAAGCAATTCCAACATCAATGATCATCTGCCTAAGTAGGATTTATATGAAAAGGACTCTATGAATGAAGGAGGTAGACCTTTCATTCATCCACATGGGTCGCTTCATCCTCCATTCATTGGTTGTTTTTTATTCATGGAAGCTATAGTACAGGAGGTGAGGGATAGAAAGGTCAAGCATAGGCAAAACCCTTGATAAGTGTTTGTGACAGGTCACATAACTCTATTAAAATGGAACTTTACTCAGAAAAAAAATCATGATAGATCACTTCCTGCTGGCCTATTTTCCGGGAATAGCTACATAAAAAATTACAAATAGTTGCCTAATCTGTTTAAAATTCAGTAATGCATTGTCTCACCCTGCTCTGCATATGCTCAGTTGCTCCTTATTCTCGGCACTGTGCCTAAGCTTTAAGATTTACTGTTGTTGCAGGGGGGAGAATGCAACAGGAATGACACAGATTGTGTGGAGGGGGAAAAAAACAGAGTTAAGTTAAAACAGAAGTATTCGGTTTGAAAATGTTTTGCTATTCAAACTTTCCTCGGTGGATGAAGCATCAGACCAATGCTGCATCTGTCCCCCGGAGTCCCTGCACTGAGAATCGAGCCACTGAACACCACCAATGGCTCGGTTCTCACTCCTTCCCGAGCAGAGTGACGTCGACTGTCAGTCAGCATCGCTTCTGCTCTACTTCTCCGCGCTCATCAAAAGACTAAGCGGTGGAGGGGCAGGGGGTGGCTGTCTCGGCTCACTGAGATGCAGAAACTACCATCAATCAAGGCAGCTGGCAGATCCAGACTTGGAAGTCGGGATGACGCGCTGCCTCAACTGATGGCAGTGACTTCAGCGGAGAGCGGACTTCCAATCGCTCTCCACTGAAAACCGGTGACAGGAGTGCAAAACTAATTTTGCACTCCTGTGACCCAGAGGAGAAGCCCAGCCTGGCTGGGCTTCTCCTCTAAACCTACAAGGATTGGCAGCCTGAAAAACCGCAGCACTGTAAAGCTTCTGTCGGCCTTCCTCTTTATCTGAGCCAAGACATACAATTAAGACTGGAAATGTACACATTTATTTACAGAAAGTGACATAGAGTTTTTGAGATCAAGGAAAGGGGTAGAGTTTCCAATAAAAACAGTGACTGCTCTGGGCTTCAACAAGAAGAAACAGAAGCAATACTGAAAGGCTGTTTATGGCACATACTTATTTTGGAAGCATAATTATTAATGTGCAATGTATGTTTGTTTCTTAAAGAACATTAATTGTTATGAATTATGGGTAAGGTTCCGCTTTAAACCCACAACATTAGACGTTTAACTCTTTGAGAGGGTAGGGGGGAGATCAGGGATGCAATATTTCAACTAAATCTGCAGTCTGCAAAACAAGGAACTTTTTTACATTGACTGGAAGTATAGTCTGTGTTTTTATGTTTTGGCTAAACTAAAGGTTTAATATGAAAGTTTTCAAACTATTGTTGTCATTAAAAAATGCCTCCTTTGATATTGATCTGTATATATCATCAGAACTGGAGATTATTTAGGGTCAATTCACACTGGCCTTCAGTCAAATCGCAGAGCAGCCGGAGCAATTCAGCACTCCGGCTGCTCTGCTATGCCAGCTGGCTAGGGGGCATTGGAGTTTTACAATTCAGTGAACCAAATGCCCCCCCCCCTTTTTTTGTATCGTACAATCTCTACTCTAAGGCCGCGTACACACGAGGGGATATGTCCGCTGAAAACGGTCCGATGGACCGTTTCAGCAGACATCTCCGCTCGTGTGTATGGGCTAGCGGACAGATTTCTCCACCCGACAGATTTCAAAGCAAGCTTTGAAATCTATCCGGTGGGAATCTGTCCGCCCGACATGTCTGCTAGTTAGTACACTTACCAGCAGACATGTCGTCCCCCACCGCCACCGCGCCGCTGCCGAATGGATTCGGCGCATGCGCGGAAGTGTTTTACTTCCTGGTGCGGTGACGTGGCGGTGACACGCCATCGGATCAAACTCCCGATCGGACATATCCGATGGAAATGGTCCGCGGACCGTTTTCATCGGATATGTCCGATCGTGTGTATGGGGCCTAAGGCCTCGTACACACGATCGGATATATCCGATGAAAACGGTCCGCGGACCATTTCCATCGGATATGTCCGATCGGGAGTTTGATCCGATGGCGTGTACACACCATCGGATCAAATTCCCCGCCGCCGGACGGTGCGATGACGCAGCGGTGACGTTGACGCCGCCACGTCACCGCCACGTCACCGCACCAGGAAGTTAAACACTTCCGCGCATGCGCCGAATCCATTAGGCGGCGGCGGTGGGGCACGACATGTCTGCTGGTAAGTGTACTAACCAGCAGACATGTCGGGCGGACAGATTCCACCGGATGGATTTCAAAGCATGCTTTGAAATCTGTCGGGTGGAGAAATCTGTCCGCTAGCCCATACACACGAGCGGAGATGTCTGCTGAAACGGTCCATCGGACCGTTTTCAGCGGACATATCCCCTCGTGTGTACGAGGCCTAAGTCTACAAACCATACACATGTTTCACTGCAATGGGTGGCACGCTACCTCACATTGCAGTGCGATTTGGCCTGGTGTGCTGGGATTAAATGCAGCATGTAGGCTGTGTTGCAGTTTGAATGTGACACATGTAGCACTGACCCCCGCAGGAGCTGCTGATTAAATTTTGGGCCTGCACTCTAACTACAACCCCAATGATAAGGCTCAGTCCCCTTTACACAGCTGTGGTGCAATACAATACAATACTGTACAATGTGATACCAGATACCTGTTTGTAACTTCAGGATCCACGAGCGGCACCTAGAGTGAATAAAGCAATACGCCACAACCCTGGTATGCTTAAACAGTAGTATTCTTTTACTGTTGATAATTGGCAAGTAAAGAAACACCAGTACATAAACTGTGCTATCCTCCTAACATGGGATGAGAGCACAATTAAAATTAAATCTATACAGCAATCAAATGGCAAACAGTATACCTGCAGGTATATGAATAAGAAAATAAAACTAAGCCTAGGAGCTCCCCCTACTTTGTAAGGTAACCGTGAGATCTCACAAAAAAAACAAAACAGTCAGTTCTTGATCTTCTTTCTTCGCTAGCTAATAATGTTTCCCAAGTAATTTGTAATCCAAACAAAACGAGTAAACTTCCTGAAAAAGAAATGTCTCCGCAATGAGTGGGTTAACTGCCTTGGCCTTCTGGAGAGCGTCCCGAACAACTAGGCCTTCAACCTTCCTAAAGGCAACCCCTCCGCTTCTTCTTGGAAGTATGTAGTGAGGCCTGTGTGTTAGTCTAATGGCGTGTGAGGCATGACAACTGTGGGCCGTAACCCACTCACCTAATTGGACACAGGCTCCGTACAGTCTCGCGACCTCCTCCCGTGGCTCCGTCTGCTGGATCAAACACCAGGCCAACTCTGCTGGGGGACTCCCGTCCTCCGATGCTCAATGGAAATGTCCGTGGGCCTTGCTGTTCGGTCCCGTCTCCTCACAGATCCTCTCCGGCTGCCCATGCGGTTCCAAAGGGACCTAAGATGGCTGCTCCCACTCCTTATATAGCAAATCCCAGCATGCACTGCGCAAGAAATTGTTCCTGGGTCTTTGATCAACTTCCTATTTACAAAGGTCAACTCTGAGAACCAATAGTCTTTCTTCAATATTTATCAGATAGTGGAATCCTTTTTGCATTAACAACAATTGGCCACTAGATGGCTCCAAACACTCAACAATCTCAATGTCCATGAATGCCATTTAGGGAATGCAATATACACATTTATGTACTATATATATACATCAGCGCTACACACTCCCCCTACTTTGTCTCTTTTGGTCCCCCAAAGAGGTCCAAATTGCTAATCCTATCTTGCATTCTAGTTTCTATACGTTCACACAAAACGGACAGAGGAGCTTCCCACCAATTGTCATACAGTGGGAAGCTATCCTGTGCACCCACAGCTGATACTACCATGTCTGGTACAGATGTGTCAAGGGGTGAGCTGGGGCTGTCCCTTACTAAATCAAGAGTAGAGGGACTAGGCAGTTCAAAGTTTCTTCTGCTCACAAACTGTGAGGCTTCAGAGCATTCGCCCAATGTGTCATAAGTCAGTCTGCGTGGTGGGCGAATGTCTCTCTTTGCTCTGGGCACTTTTGGAGTGTCCATTCCTTCTGGGCCAAGGTCATCATTCCGTTCAATGCTTAAGGGTGGGGAATGAATGGAAGCACTGGGCTCTCCTACAGAGTGAGTGGTCGGCACAAATTCCGGGGCCTCTGCCCTAAGAGTTCCATTATCATCCTCCTCTACCTCCGAAAGGACATCAGCATCTGTTTCTGAATCTTCAGGAAGCCACAGCCAGCTCATCTCCACTCCCTCATCCTCATCTATAGAAGGTGCAGGTTGGGACCTGGTTATTGGTCTACACACATCAGTGGGTGTAGATTCCTTCTCTGTGCTTGTCCTGACTGCCTCAGTGAGAGGTAAGAGGTGATTCCGGTGCCATGTTTTTACCGGCCCAGTTTTTCCTTCTGGCTTGATCTCATACACTGGGAGCCCTGGAAGTTTCCTGCACACAACAAATGGCTGTGATTTCCAGCGATCAGCCAACTTGTGTTTGCCTGGAATGCCTAAGTTCCTCAACAAGACCCGGTCACCTGGCTGAAGATCCTGGACTCTCACTTTCAGGTCAAAGTTCCTCTTGTTCCTCTCCCCCCTGGAATCCGAGGTGGCGTGAGCCTGCTCGTAAGCTGTCTTCAGGCTCCGCCGTAGTCTGTCCACATACCCTTTATGGGAGGCCTCGGAGGTGTGGTCCAAGGAGGAACCAAACGCCAGGTCCACTGGCAATCTTGCTTCACGGCCAAACATCAGTCGGTATGGGGAATATCCAGTGGCATCACTTTTGGTACTATTATAGGCATGGACTAATGCAGCAATGTGTTTACTCCAGTGAGGTTTTTGCTCGGCAGTCAAGGTCCCCAACATGTTCAAGAGAGTCCTGTTGAACCTTTCCGGTTGGGGGTCCCCTTGTGGGTGGTAAGGAGTAGTCCTGGACTTTTGTATGCCTAACAGATCCAACAGCCTTTTGATTAGTCTGCTCTCAAAGTCCCTTCCTTGGTCTGAATGTATGCGTTGAGGCAGGCCATAGTGTACGAAGAACTTTTCCACGAGAGTCTTTGCTACTGTGGTTGCTTGCTGATCCCTAGTAGGGAAAGCTTGAGCATAACGGGTGAAGTGATCTGTCACCACTAAGATGTCACCTTGCCCACTCAGATCGGATTCCAGACAAAGAAAGTCTATGCAAACCAGGTCCATTGGGCCCTGACTCTCTAAATGGCCCATTGGGGCAGCCCTCTGGGGCAATGTCTTCCGTTGGATGCATCTGAGGCAGGAGTGACAGTAGCTCTCCACTTCTTTTCTCATGTGAGGCCAGTAGAACCTATCCCTTACTAGTTGGAGAGTTCTCTCGGCTCCCAAGTGTCCATGGTGATCATGTAAAGCAATCAGTACCGTCTCTCTGTGCTTTTCAGGCAAGAGTAACTGCCACCTTGCTTCTGGATCATCAGAGGGGCCCCTTCGGTAGACCACCCCTTGCTGCAGCTGCAAATGATCCCATTCTCTCAATAACACCTGGGCTTCCCTCTCAGGACTCTTCCGCAGTACATCAGGCTGTCGACATTCCAATGCTTCAAGTACCAGCCCACACAGTGGATCTTCCTGCTGATCTCTCCTGAGATCCTTCCTGGATAACTTGGGTAGGCCCTCCTGTGTGACCTGGGAGACGTTACAGTAGCACCTGGGTACTGCCGCTGAGGATACTCCTACTTCTTCAGCTCTGGCTCCACCTCTCTGGTACTGACTTGTGCCCTCCCATAGGGCCCTCACTCCTTCTGGAGTAAGCTGGGTCCATTCTTCCAAGGGGTCATGGGGTCTTCTTGACAGGGCATCCGCATCTCGGTTACCAACTCCTGGTCTGTACTTCAGGCTGAAGGTAAAGGCTGAGAGAGCAGCTAACCACCTGTGACCGGTGGCATCCAGCTTTGCAGTGGTGAGTAGATATGTGAGGGGGTTGTTGTCCGTCTTGACCACAAATTCAGCCCCGTAAAGGTAGTCCTTCAACTTGTCCACCACTGCCCATTTTAAAGCCAGAAATTCAAGCTTGTGAGTTGGATAGTTTCTTTCAGCAGGGGTCAGACTTCTACTCACATAGGCAACTGGCCGTAAGTGCTCTTCATGCTCCTGGTAAAGCACTCCCCCCAGCCCGTCGCGGCTGGCATCCACATGTAACTCATATGGTTTGGCAGGGTCTGCATAGGCCAACACTGGGGCAGTAGTAAGACTCCACTTCAGCCTCCTGCAGGCCTCTTCACATTCTGGAGTCCACTGATCCTGGATGGACTCTTTCTTCCTTCTAGACCCCTCTTTAGGCTTTTTCGGCTGACCCGCACTTTCACCAGCTTCTTCCTGCTTCTTTAAGAGTTCAGTGAGTGGGTGGGCTATTTTTGCGAATCCCTCTACGAATCTTCGGTAGTATGAGCAGAAACCCAAGAATGACCTGAGCTCAGTTACGTTGGTGGGCCTGGGCCAGGAAGTGACAGCTTCTAGTTTCTTGGGATCAGTTGCCACTCCTTCTTCAGACACAATGTGTCCCAGGTAACTCACCGAGGGTTGGTAGAACTGGCACTTCTCCATAGAGAGTTTCAGGCCTTCATCATGAAGTCTCTTCAAGACCTTCTCAAGGCGTTCTTCATGTTCCTCCAACGTCCTCCCAAAGACTATGACATCATCCAGGTATACCAGAACTTCAAGGAGATTCATGTCACCCACTGTCTTCTCCATCAACCTCTGGAAAGTTGCTGGGGCCCCAGTCAGGCCTTGCGGCATCCGGTTGAACTCAAAGAACCCAACTGGGGTGATGAAAGCGGTTTTTTCCTTGTCTTCAGGGCACATAGGAATCTGGTAATACCCACTCTTCAGGTCCAGTACGCTGAACCACTTTGCTCCTGACAGACTCTGTAAGGCATCCTCAATTCGGGGTGTGGTGTACTGGTCTGGGATGGTCCTCCGATTCAGGGTCCTGTAGTCAATGCACAGGCGTAGGGACCCATTCTTCTTCCTGACCACTACTATAGGGGAGGCGTAGGGACTCCTGGACTCTCGGATAATGCCCGTCCTCTTAAGTTCAGCCAATTGTTCCCTCAAGTCTTCCAGATCTCCTAGGGGGATCCGCCGGACCCTTTCCCGAAATGGCTTGTCTTCCTCCAGACGAATTCGATGGGTGGCACTCTTTGCCAATCCTACGTCAAATTCACTTTTCGAGAAGGCTGCTCTCCATCTCAGCAGTTGGGCTTTGGCCCTTTCCTGCCATGCAGGAGTAAGAGGCGTATTTTTTGGGCTGAACTCTTCTTCAGGGATTTCTGGGGCTGACCCTCCTTTCAAACCTCCTGGTTCGACTGGAACAGCCGGACTGACCTGTCCCAACAGTAGCCTGGCTGGCACTCTCACTGGCACTGTCGCTGTGTTGCGGACACTGACTGGAACTTTGCCGTGAGTTCTCTCCAATACTCTGGTGGGCAACACTTCATTGATGAGTTCTAGTCCGTTTCTCCCCTCTTTGCGGTTTTCCAGGACAATGAAAGGGCCTGGTTTCTTCCAGCTCAATTTGACCGAGGCTTTTAGGCAGATTACTTCACCCGGCTGGACTATTTTCTCTCCTTTGTTCAGCAGCCAGATTTTTCCCACTCCCTCTTCAGGAGCCTTCTCCTCCTGTATAAGGTCTCGGTATGTCTGAGCCAACATGGGATGTATTTCAGTGGGGCGGGTATCCTTCTTAATTACCAGCGGTGCAAGTAGCCTCCTCACTAAGTCAGTGTTTGTCCCAATGATAAGAGAGCTCTTGTCAGCTCCTGGAGGACGAGGACACACTATGGCCAATGTGTCAAAGGTCTCCGTCTCTCCCACTGTACTTGGGTCGAAGGTGAGTCTGACTGGCAGGTAACCATCATATGGAAAGTTCTGAGTGCCCAAACCCCATATCTCCAACTCCTCCAATTTCCGTAGTGGCAGGTGCTTGAGATGCTTGTCATAGAAGTCCCTGTATAATAAGGTTACTTGGGCTCCAGTATCCAGCAGGGCTTTTGTGTAGATCCCTTCCACTTGGATGGGGACAATTGGGGAAGGTCCCACCAGCTTGGGAGGAAATCCACTGGTAGCTGTACCCTTAGCCTGCTTTGTGGCTCGGACTTTGGCCTTTGAGGGCCTCTTTTTCTTCTGCCCCGCCTTGTTGGTGGCTCCAGTGGGCCGTGGCACGTGAGTCGGTGTGGAGTTCGCTACTGCACCCGGGCGCCCAGTTGACTCCTTCACTGGGGCCCTCTGAAGTTTCCCTCCGACTGATGTGGGTTTTCCTCGGGTAGTGGGCTGGGGCACACTCGCCTGAAATGTCCCATCCCTCCGCATTTGAAACAGACTCTTTGTGTTTGTTTCGGAGGGCTGGTAATGGTGGTAGCTTTTGGGACCTTCCTTGGCATAACTCCTTCTGCCTTTAGTTTCACCAGCTCAGTCATCATCATGGCCATCATCTCCAGTATCTCCTTCTGGGTCTGCATAAGCCTCTCCAGCTCCGTCTGACTCGCGGGTGGGTGGTGTACAGATGAAAACCGTGATCCCTGGTCAACGGTTGCCGCCAGCACATTCAACTCCTGGGTGTCTGGGGGGACACCTACCTGCTGTATTTTAGCACTTGTGGTGTTTGAAGCTTGAAGCTTTCTCTGTTTCTGGTCTCTCTCAATCTCCATCTTATCCACTTCGTTCACTTTTTCAAGAAGGACCTCGTCTGGAGTTAAGGGATCTTCCAAGTACTGCTTCAAGTGGAGCTTGACATAGTCGCTCCTCAGCCCCGTGGTCACAGATCTCCGGAATTTCTTCTGTACCAGCTCAGCTCCAAATTGTTCCCCGCTCCCTCTCTCTCCTGAGGTAAACAGCAGGCGGTCCTTGAGTTCAATGGCCCGAAACAGAAAGTTCTGAGGAGTCTCTTTACTGTCCTGTGCAATATTTATCAGTTGGTGGAATAGCTCTGTGGCATCTTCCTCCTCATAGTAACTTTTTAGAATCCTCTTAAGCTGGTTCAAAGTCAAATCACTCTTTCTCTCTAACATGCCCCTAACACTTGAGCCTGGGCTGATGGCGTGGATCACAGCCTCTCTGATTTCCGATTCCAGATATCCTTTTTGTAGCCCCAGCTCTATTTGGTGTAGGAGGCCGGTGTAAGACAGTTTGCCCTTCTGTCCCTTTTCTCCTATCTGGCCATCAATGCGGAAATCCTTCCTAATAGTTACTTCTTGCAGATAGCCCCTGCTGCGTCTTCTTGGCTCCCTCCTTGGGTTTGGTGTCATCTGGCCAGCTCTCTTGTCTTCTGAGCCGACGCGCAGTCCATCCATGCGATCTGCTATGATGCTGGATGTCTCCTGAAACTTTTCCTGTATTTCACGGTATTGTCGCTGTAACTCAGCCAGTTGTTGTTCCGCCTGCCGCTGGGCGGCGGCTCCTGCGTTCCTGTCTAGGGGTTCTAACTGCTTTTTGCAGGGGTGTGTCAGGTGAAACACTGTCTTCTCGGACAATTTTATGGTGGCACCGTGGAAATTTTCAGGAACACCCCGTCCCCACTCTATCAGGGCATAGGTGCAATCAGTCCCAAAGTCTGGTTTCACTGCAACCACGTAGGCCTTTCTGTCTGGAGACAATGTCTGTACCACCTCTTTGATTTGCTTCTTCTCCCAGTAGCTCCCTGGGAGTTCAATGGCCACGCTTGCTTCTGAGCGTGTCCCTTCTGCTTCGCACCAACGGACTACTGTGATGGGGTCCATGGTGACCTCAAGGGGGGGGGTGGGTTTCTTGTAGAGTGACAGGATCCCGGTCCGAGCCCCCACGTGTAGCACTGACCCCCGCAGGAGCTGCTGATTAAATTTTGGGCCTGCACTCTAACTACAACCCCAATGATAAGGCTCAGTCCCCTTTACACAGCTGTGGTGCAATACAATACAATACTGTACAATGTGATACCAGATACCTGTTTGTAACTTCAGGATCCACGAGCGGCACCTAGAGTGAATAAAGCAATACGCCACAACCCTGGTATGCTTAAACAGTAGTATTCTTTTACTGTTGATAATTGGCAAGTAAAGAAACACCAGTACATAAACTGTGCTATCCTCCTAACATGGGATGAGAGCACAATTAAAATTAAATCTATACAGCAATCAAATGGCAAACAGTATACCTGCAGGTATATGAATAAGAAAATAAAACTAAGCCTAGGAGCTCCCCCTACTTTGTAAGGTAACCGTGAGATCTCACAAAAAAAACAAAACAGTCAGTTCTTGATCTTCTTTCTTCGCTAGCTAATAATGTTTCCCAAGTAATTTGTAATCCAAACAAAACGAGTAAACTTCCTGAAAAAGAAATGTCTCCGCAATGAGTGGGTTAACTGCCTTGGCCTTCTGGAGAGCGTCCCGAACAACTAGGCCTTCAACCTTCCTAAAGGCAACCCCTCCGCTTCTTCTTGGAAGTATGTAGTGAGGCCTGTGTGTTAGTCTAATGGCGTGTGAGGCATGACAACTGTGGGCCGTAACCCACTCACCTAATTGGACACAGGCTCCGTACAGTCTCGCGACCTCCTCCCGTGGCTCCGTCTGCTGGATCAAACACCAGGCCAACTCTGCTGGGGGACTCCCGTCCTCCGATGCTCAATGGAAATGTCCGTGGGCCTTGCTGTTCGGTCCCGTCTCCTCACAGATCCTCTCCGGCTGCCCATGCGGTTCCAAAGGGACCTAAGATGGCTGCTCCCACTCCTTATATAGCAAATCCCAGCATGCACTGCGCAAGAAATTGTTCCTGGGTCTTTGATCAACTTCCTATTTACAAAGGTCAACTCTGAGAACCAATAGTCTTTCTTCAATATTTATCAGATAGTGGAATCCTTTTTGCATTAACAACAATTGGCCACTAGATGGCTCCAAACACTCAACAATCTCAATGTCCATGAATGCCATTTAGGGAATGCAATATACACATTTATGTACTATATATATACATCAGCGCTACACACAAATAAATTGTTTCTTGTCTGTTACCACATATAGTGTGAATTGGCCCTTAAAGTGGTTCTAAAGTCAGATGCCATAGGCTCCCATTGCTGTCAATCAAAGTCAGTGTGCCAATGAGGAGCGAGAGTGGGTGGGGCCGAGCTGTGACTTCATGTCTGAATGGACCCACAGAGCAGCAGCTTGGCTCGGGTGCACTCTGCAGGAGGGAGGGGCCAGGAGCACCAGCGAGGGACCTGAGAAGAGGAGGATCCGGGTTGCTATGTGCAAAACCAACTACACAGAGCAGGTAAGTATAACATGTTTGTTCTTTTTAACCACTTCAATACCCAGCCATAGAAAATTGACGGCCTGGGATGGGATTTACCATCCTAAGTGGCCGTCAATTGACGGCCTGGGCATTGCAGGCGAATATCTGGATGATGCCTGCAGCCAGAGGCATCATCCAGATATCCTCTTCTTCAGCCGACGATTCTGCACAATGCAAGAACAATCATAGCGGCGGTTCCGCCGCTTGATCGTTCTTACAGGCCGCGGGAGGGGACATCCCCCCCTCCCGCCACCATCCGGTGCTTCTCCGGGCTTACCTGTGCCTTCGGGGGCCCGGAGAACGAATCGTCGGCGTCGGCAGGAAGCATAGAGATGACTGGTGACCAGATGGTCACCAGTCATCTCTATGACCGTCGGAGGACCCGGGCGCGATCTGATGACGTCACGCCCGGGTCCCCGTAAGTAAACAAAGCCGCAATTGCGGCTGTAAGCCCCCATTCATGAGATCGTGAATTTTTTTTCACCGATCTCATGGTTTCCAGCCTGGAGGAGAGATGTGAGGTCTTATTGACCCCACATCTCTCCATAAAGAGGACCTGTCACACACATTTCCTATTACAAGGGATGTTTACATTCCTTGTAATAGGAATAAAAGTGGAAAAAAAAATGAAAAAAAGTGTAAAAATAAATAAAAAATAAGTCAAAAAAATAAATAAAAGATAATAAAAAAATTAAAACGCCCCTGTCCCCGATAGCTCGCGTGCAGAAGCGAACGCACACGCAAGTCCCGCCGACATATGTAAACGCCGTTTAAACCACATAAGTGAGGTATCGCCGCGTGCGTTAGAGTGCCAGCAACGAATCTAGCACTAGATCTCCTCTGTAAATCTAAACTGTAACCTGTAAAAAATAAATAAAGCGTTGCCTATGGAGATTTTTAAGTACCGAAGTTTGGCGCCATTCCATGAGTGTGCGCATATTTAAAGCGTGACATGTTGGGTATCTATTTACTCAGTGTAACATAATCTTTCACATAATACAAAAAAATTGGGCTAACTTTACTGTTTTGTTATTTTTTTTTAATTCATAAAACAATTTTTTTACAAAAAAAGGCGTTTGAAAAATAATTGCGTAAATACCGTGCAAGATAAAACTTTGGAATGACCGCCATTTTATTCCCTAGGGTGTCTGCTAAAAAAAACATATATAATGTTTGGGGGTACTGTGTAACTTTCTAGCAAAAGAATGATGATTATTACATGTAGGAGAGAAGTGTCAGAATAGGCCCGGTATGGAGGTGGTATAAAAGCCTGGTATTGAAGCGGTTAAGTGGAAAAAAAAGTGGTTATATAGATTGGTTTGTATAAGCTTTATTTAGTCTTTGTTTTAAAAAAAAATTGGAGCAGCGATAACAATATTTTTTTTCAGATGTATAAATACATTTTTATGCCATAATTAAAGTCCCTATTGTTTAAAATATTTCTCTTATATGACATCATGGTGAGGTGGCATTTAGAGTAAAGAATAATTTCACACATTCTAACTGAAACAGTTGGATATAAAACTTACCTTTTTGTACACAGAATATAACATTGATCATATACAGTGCCAATCTATAATCAGTTCACTGAACAAATGTCAAAAGCATTCACCCAGCCATCACAAATTCTCAATATGATTATTTTCTATGATCATCAGCAGCATCTAGTGGCTATATACAGTATATACAGTATTTTACTGATTTACATATTTCAGGAAAATACTGTATTATTGTCACTAGATAGTTCTGACGATGATAGAGAATCATATTAGACAAAATATGGCCCAGTGATTTTTATGATAACTAGAACCTTTTCTTTTAAGCCAAATCTTGTGTCTCAGAGACAGTGCATTCTTATTGCTGCTCCCATGAGGGAATCCTCATTTATGTGTGTGTCACAACCCTACCCCATTCATAGACTGCACCTCACAGTGGGATCCAGAAAGCAGTGGGCTGGACTAGGTGTGTCCAGCTCTTAATTGACAGCAGAGACAATACTGATAGGCACATCCCCTGCAACACCTTCTCATCCTAATGCAGTGCAAGGTGTCACAAGCTACTTGAGGGTGGTAACACTGCTCTGACTTCAGAAGCATTGCAACAATGTTGTCACCATAGGTGTGCGTAGCCATTGGCATTAGGGTGTGCACCCCAAATATTAAAAACACTCTACTAATCATCACAATGTTCATTTAGAAAGGGAAGGGGCAGTTAAATGGCATATTTACTGGCCCCTTCCCCCATCATTCTAAAACATCCACAGCAACAACCGGTGGGAGAGGGAGGAAGCCGGAAGTGCTGTGGGAGGAAGAAGGGGTAGCCAGGTCAGTAGGGGAATCTGTTCTGCACAGGGTGATTAGGGTGTGCCTGGGCACACCTGGCACTCCCTGTGCGCACGCCTATGGTTGTCACCCAATCACAGTAAGCTACAAAACTGTCAGAATCAACAAATATTTGTAAGATTTTGCATGAGGACTAGATGAAAACTTTGAGCAAAGCTGTACCTGCAATTAAAGTGGTTGTAACCCTAAAACGCCTTTCACCGGCAGCCCCTCTCCTTTGTCTGGCAATAACTCACTCTGTAAATATTTGTTTAAAAATATGCCTCTAAATACCTTTTCCAAGTTATCTTTAGGCTGGTCACGTGACTCTTGGCCACTCTGCTACATGTTCCAGTGTTACAGGGGGAGGATCTGAGATCTCCCTCTAGTGTCGGCCGGTAGTCACGTGACCGACATGCTGGCCGCTCGGCACCTCGAGACACAGAGACACAGACACACAAGCTGACAGGCAGGGAGGAAGGGGGTGAGGAGGACAGAGGAGAGCTGTGGATGACAAAGGCACGTAAGCTGACCACGGTATTCAGTGCATGGTCAGCTCACAAGGGGGGAACACAGTGGCAGGATCAGTCATGTTTTTTTAGAGAGAAGAAGATTAGACAGAACAAACACTGCTATATAGGGTTACAAACATTTTAAGTAAATCAAAACCTCAAACTTTTAGCATAGAATTTAGGTGGGTCAAAACCGCTCATTTTTGTCTCATTCGGATGATTTCCTAATGGTAAAAGCAACAAGAGGTAGGGAAATATATCTCCAATCAATATGTGTCTTCTTTCACTGACTTCCCTTCTTTTCCTATTCTGGTGGCAACTCAAAATTTTGCACTTATCCTTTCTTTTATTTTATTCTAAAGACAGGGTGAATCTCCTCAATGGTGACCCAGACAGCAATAAAAATCCAATAGTGGTTCTAACCTCTCCCCACACTCCCCACACTACCCTAAAAAAAAAAAGTTTGCTTTTAGTTTTAGTTTTCCTTTTTTTATTGCTTTTGAGACCATAGTTCTACTTTAAGCATTTGCCCTTCCTGCCCTTTACCGTATCGTGAAGGCACTCACACTGCCATGCTCAAATGTATTGTGACAATACCATATAAAAGACAGGTAAATATTAGACATGTGCATTAGTTTTCGTCCAAATTTCAGGTATTTTCATTATCGTTTTAACAAACGATAACGAAAGCACAGAAAACAAAAAAAAAAAACGAAAGATCCAACATAAACAAATGCTTTATATTCGTTTTCATTACGGTCGAATATTACTAACCTTAACTCTATTAGTCCAATATTATCCCAAATAACGAGAAAAGATTTGACATAGAGAGAAAAGATTTGTTATTATAGAGACATGAAGAAGAGTCGACATAGAGAGAAAAGATTCGACATAGAGAGACATGAAGATTTGACGAAGTAGCTAAAAACATACGATCGCAGCAAGCAGACATTTATGGTGAAATGCTCCGCCCATAGGCTATAGAAGAATTCTAATGTTGGTTGACTAGTAATAATAATTTATAAATATAATTATTACTAGTGTCATACAACATTAGAATTCTTCTATAGCTTGTAGGCAGAAAATTTGACCGGAAATGTACAATTGCCGCATCGTACAGTTTCGGTGCTCCGTCAATTTTTTTTCTTTTTTTAAAGATTCCATTGAATCTTCTTAGAACATTCGACAGACACCATAAGCCTTCAATGACAGATTCGACCTTAATTAATTTGGATTTTCGGACGAATGCATTTTTTTAACGAAAAACAAAATAAATAAAAACTATTTTCGGGAGTAACTAAATAAATGTATTTTTCGGACGAAATCGACATTTTGAAACAAAATATTTCAATGTGCACATGTCTAGTAAATATTAATTATTCAAGCTCAGTTAAAAATAATACTAGCATGACTTTAAAAGAAACATAAATAAGAGTGCTTTAGATAATTGCCTGGAGTTTATCTTCAATAAGTAAAGAAGGTCAAGTAATCCTTTGCAAGTGACTAAATCTAGATGTCATCACTGAGGTTGTATTTGCTTTAGGCAAATGACTTCAGAACAATATCCACATCTTTTTTACCATCTTTAGCTCTTTAAACTTTAATTATGTACATGCTGAAAAGTAAGTGAATCAAATAATATTTTTTCACTCGGTTGACCTTTACAGTCATGGTACCCGATGACATGAATGCTTTTATTTATAGACCTTTCACATTTGAATAACTCCCTATAAATAAAGCACATTTTATTATCTGTCTTCTTATACAGTGATATAAAGTGAACTTGTACTTTCTTGCCTACGTGTTTTACTCCTTGATTAAAGTTTAACAGCCAAGTATTGTTTTTGTACTGTTATACACAGACATAATTTGAGGCAAATATAAATGACAGATAACATGGTAGAAGTAATGATGTAGAATAGATGATACCTTACATCGTTATATTATAACTGAGAACACTGCACAAATATTTCACTAAGATGTGGAAATATTTTCAATTGAATGTCCGGTCTTGGAAAAATGGATATTAAAAAGACTAAAAAAATTGCCAAGCTTGGTTCTTCTACCAACCCTTAAAATAATAACATGGACCGCTTGATGTGGACTTAAATGGCCACAGCAGCCATTTTTTTTACAAATTCAAATAAATGAGTGAGTGAGTGAAAAACGTATATAGCGCTGCACATGCGAACTGAATCACCTCTGGGCGCTTGTTTGTCCATTTCTCCTTTGAACTCAAAAGAGATGGGTTTTGATCTTTCTCCTAAAGGCCAAGTGGTTCTCCTCCAACCGAATGGAGGTTGGTAAAGCGTTCCAAAGTCTAGGGCCTTGGACAGCAAATCTTCTTTCTCCTTTGGACTTGTATCTGGTTTTGGGTATTTGAAGTAGATTTTGGTTGGTGGATCGCAGAATGCGATTGGGGTTGTAAGCTTTTAGTTTTTCGCATAGATATTGGGGGGAATTTCCCAGAATACACTTATGCGTCAGACAGAGTGCTTTGAAAGTAATTCTGTCCTTTACTGGCAACCAGTGAAGGGTTCTCAGTGAAGGTGAGATTGATTCCCATGGTTTTCTCCCAATCACAAGTCGCACGGCCGTATTCTGAACGACTTGCAGGTGAGTGATTTGGTACTTTTGGAGTCCGAGGTAAAGGGCATTTGCATAGTCAAGTCTGGAGCTAACAATTGTTCCCACCACGTCTGCTATTTCTTCTTTAGGAATAAATGGAATAAGTCTGCGTAGTAGGCGCAGCAGATGATGTGATCCGCTGACTACTGACCCTATTTGTGCATCCATTGTCATGTAAGTGTCGAAGATGACTCCGAGACTTTTGACTTTGGTGCTAGGGGTGATGATTTTGCCCAGAATGGGCGGGGGTGTCCAGGTTGTTGCAAGTTGATTCTTTCGATTGGCGTAAAACAGGAGATGTTCTGTTTTCGAACCGGTGAGTTTAAGATAACTGTTTGTCATCCAGTTTTCTATCAAAGAGAGGCATTTCTCTAGACCGAGATGATGATCCTTTTTGTTGCAGATGCGAAAGTACAATTGTGTGTCATCTGCATAAGAGTGGTAGAGTAACTTTTGGCTGCTGTTTAAAATGGGTTTGATTATGCCTTGTTTCAACAGGGTGTGCACTATGCCTTCCTTAAATGACTGGTTTATAAGCTGCTTGATAGGTGGTGCCAGAATATCGGCGCATTCCTTCAGCAGTTTGGTGGGGATGATGTCATTAGGCGCTGTGCTATTTCGCAGGGTGCTGATGATATTTTTAGTGGCCTCGATGGAGAGGGGTTTTAGAGTAAACATTGTTGATTGCAGACAATTTATGTGGGGATTGGGTGTTTGACTAAGGGGGGGATTGAGGGGGGTACTGTTTTGCTGAATGCTTTCACTGATCTTTTCAATTTTGTTAACGAAATAATCCGAAATAATCAGATTATTCATTGCAAAATTATTGGGTATCTGAATTGGGAGCTTCCAGGCAGACTGGAGTCATGGTCTGGGTGACTAAATTGAAGAGTTTGCGGGGGCGGTTTAGGGCATTAGTGATGACCTTGGAAAAATTACTTTTTTTGGCCTTGAAAATTTCTTTGTGGTATTTTTTTGTTATAACCTTCTACATGGTGTGGTTTTCGTCTGAAGCGTTTCTTTTCCAAGCTGCTTCTGCTCTTCTGCGCTCTTGCTTTAGCAACGACAGCTGGTCGTTAAACCAGCTGGAGTTGTTTTTCCGGATGCAAGTTTTGCGCTTGGGCGCTACTAAGTCGGCTGACTGTAGTAGAGCTGTGTTGATGGCATCCAGGGTTTCAGTGGCAGATTGATGTAATTGGATTGTTTTTATTTTGTTCCCTAATGTTGTTTTGAAGAGTTCCGAATGGAGCTTCTTCTGAGATCTCGTCCAGTGTGTTGTCACTGGTTTTGATGTTTTTGTTAAAGGGGCATTTTTGATAATTATGAATTTGATTACATGGTGGTCTGTCCATGGTAACGGCTCATTTTTCAGAATTTTTACTTCCAGATGTTGTCTGAAAATAAGATCGAGCGTGTGACCAGAAACATGTGTGGGCCCACAAACTAACTGCTGCAGACCTACTCCTTCCAAGTGGTCAATGCAAGCATCGGCCACAGGATCCTGTGAGGAGTTGGCCCAAATGTTGAAATTCCCAAGCAGCAGAAGATGTTTGCTGTTAAGTGGAGATGAACTCTGTTAATGATGAGAGAAGCTGCGATTTTGGACCCTATAGCAGAGTAGGATAAGAGTGGTCTCCTGGGGATTTGTTTGAAGTTGCAGAGAGAGGGTTTCCATGAATGGAAGTGGGTTTTGAAGGACTGGTTTAGTGATCGAGAGGTGACTTGTGGATCACCGCCAGGCCTCTTCCTCCTCCTCTTTTCCCCACTCTGTTTTCTGTTATCATGCGATAATTTTCTGCCACCAGTTCACCTAGAATGGTGTTACAGTCGGCTGTAAGCCAGCTTTCTGTAATAAAGAGGCAGTCTAAATCGCATTGAAGGATGAGATCATGGATTTCTAGTCGGTGTCTAACTGCCGATCTTGTATTGACATTATATGCGCTTTGTTTGGGATAAGCGGGTGTAGTGTTTGACTGTCGATTGTCGATCGATTCTAAACAGTCATTCAGTCCTTAACGTTTTTTTGGTGGCGGACAGTAATATTGAGGCAAATGGCTTTAGTCCCCAAATGGTTGCTGCCGAGTATCTCAGATTAGTCATAGTCGCTGACGCACTGGGGGGTAGATGTCTATCAGGGGGGGTTTTCAGTAATGATGGGAGGGATGATTCACTGAATACTACCTCCCTGTTTGATCCAGAGGAAGACGAAAAACCCCTGTTCGTGTGGCAGGGGAAAAAAAATCCTCCCGGGCCCCCTGGGGGCGATCAGATGTAGACCTGGATAAAATGCTGAAAAACAGTGGTGGTAACCTCAAGGGGAGAATGGGGAGGGGGGGTGTACCCAATTGGCAGTTATTGGGTTGTGGATGGGGTGGGGGTGAGTGGTAGGGATACCCCAATTGCAGGGGTGTACCAAGATGGCCGCCCAATGAAGACCGGTGCCCCATCCGGAGGCTGTGCGGCTGGGTGGCTAGATTGTGCGGGCAGAGGCTGCTCAGGGATGCCTGGTGATGGATGGGGGATGGATGGGGGGTGGGTTTGTGTCCTGTTAATGGGAGTTTTTAGAGGTTGCTGGAGGTGAGGTAAGGCGAGCCGCTAGGCCGGCGGGTGAAGCCGCGGTCTTTCCTAAATCATGGCCGCCGATCGTTCCACGAGGTGGCGCGAGGGCCGCCGCCACGGCTTGTCCTGAAAAGGACGGCCGCCAACGGAACTCAGGAGGTGGAATAGCCCTGTGCCAGGGGCTTACCTTTTGAGGCTTCGGGGGGTGATGCTTGCAGAGGAAGGAGGGAGTCGGGGGAAGGCAGATCACAGGTCCTGGAGCTAAGCTGAGAGCTGAGGCTGGGGGTGGAAGCCCTGCCTGTCTGAATCCAGGAGCCGCACTTCCTACTGCTAGGTACGTGTGCCCATTACTACTGGAAGCAGTTATAGCGCTGGGGAGGAGTCACTCTTTCAGATTCAATCTTGAAAGGTCAGGATAAGGACCTGGATGGGAGACCGCCTGGGAATACCAGATAGATACAGCATAAATAAAAACACATTAACGTAACAACAAACATTTTCAACAATGCAACCAGCAGGGGGGTCTTTGGGTGTCCTTAAAGGTCCAATTTATAACTAGAATCACCCATGTCTTCAGTAGGGATTATCTTTAAATTCGGCCCGAACACGAGTTCCACTCGAACATTGGCTGTTCGCCGATTCGCCGAATAGCGAACAATTTGGGGTGTTCGTGGCAAATTCGACAGCCGCGGAACACACTTTAAAAGTCTATGGGAGAAATCTAAAGTGCTAATTTTAGTTGTTAATATGCAAGTTATTGTCATAAAAAGTGTTTGGGGACCTGGGTCCTGCCCCAGGGGACATGTATCAAGGCAAAAAAAGTTTTAAAAACTGATTTTATTTTGGGAGCAGTGATTTTAATAATGCTTAAAGTGAAACAATAAAAATGAAGTATTCCTTTAAATTTTCTACCTGGGGGATGTCTATAGTATGCCTGTAAAAAAAGTGCATGTTTCCCGTGTTTGTAACAGTCTCTGCACAAAATTACATTTGTAAAGGAAAAAAAGTAATTTATAATGAATTGTCTGGGCCCGTCAATACAAATAAAAGTAATTGAAAAAATGGCATGGGTTCTCCCCCCAGTTCATTACCAGAAAAAGTGACAAAAAAGGTAAAAAAAAACACACATACAGCTTGGGACAAGTCCTTTAATAAAACAAATCCAGCGCTTTAAACCTTCTACGACCCACTGCCACGATCAATACACCCTCCATAGGAAGCGCCCACCGAATGACGTGCGACCCAACTGACAGCTCTTAAATAACCGAGGGCGGGTGACCCTGTCCCCCTCTGACGCATCAGGGGTTTCCGGTGTTTTGCCCATAGCGTCACGGGTGACCCCCACCCCCCTCTAATGCAACAGGGGTTTCCCGTGACACATCAGAGGGGGGTGGGGTCACCTGTCAGAGCTCTCTCGTCCCCCCTCTTTTTCTGTAGCCTGCTAGGTTGCGTGCTTGGATAAGGGTATGGTATAGATTTTTGGGGGGAACCCCATACCATTTTTTTTATTTTGGCGTGGAGTTCCCCTTAAAATCCACACCAGACCCCATGCTATTTTTTTTTATTTGGCGCAGGGTTCCCCTTAATAGCCATACAAGACCTGAAGGGCCTGAAATTGAAATTTGGGGGTACCCCACGCATTTTTTTTATTTTGGTTCGGGGTTCCCCTTAATATTCATACCAGACCCAACGGGCCTGGTAATGGACTGGGGGGGTAACCCATGCGTTTTTTTTTTCAATTACTTTTATTTGTATTGCCAGGACCCAACAATTCATTATAGTCGGGAGTAGTTTTAGATTACTTTTTTCCTTTAGAAATTAAATTTTGTTATGAACATGGGAAACATACTTTACATGCTTACTATAGACACCCCCCAGGTATGAAATTTAAAGAAATATTTTACTTTTATTGTTTCACTTTAAGCATTATAAAATTACTGCTCCCGAAAAAACTGCAGTTTTTAAAACTTTGTTTGCATTGATAAATGTCCCCTGGGGCAGGACCCAGGTCCCCAAACACTTTTTATGACAATAACTTGCATATTAACCTTTAAAATTAGCACTTTTTATTTTTCATGTTCGTGTCCCATAAACGGTGTTTGCGTGTTGGAACACATTTTTTGCCTGTTCGCAAGTTCTGCTGCGAACCGAATCAGGGGGTGTTTGGCTCATCCCTAGTCTTCAGTTACGCTCCAACCAGCTCAAAGACATTACAATCTCACACACATGCTTTTTTCCCCAGGGAACCTAGCTCCTTGGAGAACCATTAATGACCAACCAAATGGAAGCACCATACTCCAGATGGACCCACCAGTTTTGTAACAATTCAAGTATTCACTGACCTCCCAAAGACCCCCTGGCCTGCTATGCTGCTGTGACAACACCTCCCCACAACCTTAACTTACAGTGAACCGCAATTCTAGGGTGGGTGAGTGGAGAAACTTCCTCATTACCTAAACTTTTTGAATGAATACCCAGCAACCTTCACATGAACAACCTTTGCAGCTCCACCCTGTCCATCTGACGTTCAGTCTCCAATCCAGTAAGACCTACACCCACTTCACATTGAACTAACATATTTAACTTTCTCTGACCTGTTTCTCCCCTTTATCATGCAGTCCCTCTGCTCTTCTCTGGGTCCAGCTGTCTATTTGTATTCAAGAAAATTAAGTTATTAAATACATGAAAGTAAATTAAACAAAGCAGGCTATAAGGAGAGATACAGTTGGCCTCCTCTTACTTTCTTTACTACATACACTATATGAATAAACATATGTGGAGACCCAACAAATCACATTTCTCAATCAGGGTTCCCTTGGATCCTTAGGGTCTACCCTGAAGTTGCTATGAGTTTCTTGAGTGTTGAGCAATGGGGAATAGATTTCCCACCTAGAATGACCTTAAAAACAACATGAACGTATTCCTAAAAACACCTACAAAAGCTATCACTTCTATGTGGCCACTAATTGTGGGGGAAACCTCAATTATTACTGACTGAGTTTCTAATCTGTTATTATTATAATTTGTATTCTTAAAATTATCTAATTGTATAGAGGTGGGTAATAAAAATGTTCTGGATGTCAGAAACACTTGGTATGTGACATTATTTACTATTTTAATAAAAACTTTCTATAAGTCATTGATCACACTAATGTACAATGAGCTGTAGAATTTGTCTCAAAAAAAGTTTAACGTGTTCCTCTTGGGTGAAAAGGTTTAGAAAGGCTGCTTCAACTGTTAATGTACGGTTAATGCTACATCATGCAAAGACATTTTAGACAATTGCACGCTTCCAACTTGTTCCATGCTTGTGGTAACAGTTTGGGTAAATGTCCTTTTCAGTTCCAATATGGCCATTTACCGGAGCACAAAGCCAGCTTCATAAAGGCATGGTTTGATGGGTTTGTTGTGAAGGGACTCAATTGACCTTCACAGAGCCCTGACTAGGGATGAGCTCCGTGTTTGATACAAACGTATGTTCGACTCGAACATTGTCTGTTTGTACGTTTGACGAAATTCGAACAAAACGGGTCGTTCTCGCCAAATTCGAGTGACGCGCAACGGCCCATAATTAATTTTGCGCTGATGATTGGCCAAACATGCACTATGACCATGCATGCTTGGCCAATCACACAGCGCAAAAAACGGGGAGCCATAATTGGCTCAGGGCTTTAGCACACGACCCCACACTGAAAAAACAACCATTTTTTAAACCTTTTTCCATTGATACATGTTCCCTGTGGCAAGACCCGGGTTCTCAAAGACGTTTTCCAACAATAACTTGAATATTGGTCTTTAAAATTATCGTTTTTGAATTCGAACGATCGAGTCCCAAAGACTTCAATGGGGTTCTAAATATTCGTGCGACGGTCGGTCTGTTCGACGGTTCTGGTGCGAACCGAACGCGGGGGTGTTCGGCTCATCCCTAGCCCTGACCAAAACCCTACTAAGCACCTTTGAGATAGGTTGGAAGACTGATTGTGTTCTGGGTCTTCTCGCCCCACATTTTTCCATGACCTCACACTGATTTTCTGAATAAATGGGCACATATTCCTATAGATACGTTCAAAAGCCTTCACAGAAAAGTGGTGGTTGTTATGCCACAAAGGGGGAACAACTCCATATAAATACTCATGATTTCGGAACTGAATGTTACAAAACTAAGCAGGGCAATTACTTCACAGCAGAATGTAGAAACCTAACAAGAAGACCTCTATAAAATAGAGGGGTGGGCAACTACATGGCAAATAGAGTTTAAGAAATGTAAAGTAATGTGCTTGGGGGCCAAAAACATGAATGCAAGTTACACACTAGGGGGAGAACTTTTGGGGAATTCAAGATGAAGAAAGATCTCAGGGTCCTAGTAGGCTCAGCAATAGAATGCAATTCCAAGCTGCAGCAAGCAGTGTAGTAGCATGCATTAAAAAGGAGATTTACTCAAGAGATAAAAATTTAATTCTACCACTCTGGTCTGGCCAAATCTTAAATATGCTGTCCAGTTGGTCACCATCTTTAGGAAAGGATGTGATGGAACTGGAGAGAGTCAAGAGAAGGGTGACAAAGCCTGGTGTCCACTAACTTTTTGCTATATAGTGTAAAGCTTACAGCGTACAGGTCCAACGTTGGACCTCTTCCACTTAACTAATTTCCTGTGAGCCCAGGACAGGACCAGTGGAGGTGAGCTCACAGGAGAATGATGGGTTAAAATTAACTTACATTACAGTGACAATGTTAGGTTATTTTCTCTATTGGTCAAATGTTCTTTGCCTCTTCTGGTTGAAGATACATATGGCTATTCTCTCTAAGTAACAAATGTTAGAGAATGTTATATCCAGCCTGTGAAACACATCTAATAGAAACTAACCTTTCACATATATTACAAACATTACAGGTAATAATTGTGACTTTTATGCTGGTGCTGAGACATTTGCAATGCAATTTTTTTTTATAAATAAACCTCTAAATATGCCTCTTCTGCAATTAAATTTTTTGGGGTATTTTCCAGAACAAAGTTTCACTTTAAATAAATAAATTATTATTTATTACAAAACTTTTTTTTTTTTAATTGTAGCTAAGAAGGGAAGGGTTGAAAATTTGATCACTTTATTTTGTTTTCTGTATCCCATTGGGCAGATTTTTCTTCACTTTCTGTTTCAAAGACATGGCAGGAATAGAGAGGAAATTTCTACAAAGTGAAGGGAATTCCTCTGTTAACAGCTGTCACTGGAACAAGTTTCCCAATTGGAAAATTTGTCCTGACCTCTTGTACTTGTGACAACTGTAAAATTTAGAAATTGTCATTGCTTTCATTCTCAGGGACAATAATCAGCAGGACAGGTACATAGGGTTAACTTACCCAGTGGGTAAAGCAATAGTAATAAAAAATTGGCAGGAAATATATTTAGTTTCTTTTCTATCCAAAACTAAAAATAAGTTTTGGCTAGAAATATATTTCAACCATGCATACTGTGTGTGTATATATATATATATATATATATATACAGTATATATATATATATATATATATATATATATATTATGATGGTTTGGATCTGTCTTGCCTGATGGATGGCTGGTTTTCGCCATATGTTGGAGAGACAGACACATTGATTGCACAGCTGTGTGGTCAGCTTTTTAAGGGCCCTTTCTCACGTCCGCTCCGCCTGTCCGTTCATTACAAGTCCGTTAACGGACTTGTAATGAACCCCTATGGGAGTGGATCCGTTAGCGGATGATGCATCCGCTAACGTCCGCTAGATCCGCATCCGTTTTTGCGGACGGAAGAATGTCCTATTTTTCTTCCGTCCGGCCAAACGGATCGGATGCAAACGGACAGACGGTACGTTTCCATCCGACTCCCCATAGGGAAGAGCGGAGGAGAGACGGGGTGGTCTCTGCACAGTGTGCGGGGACCGCCCCGTCAGCCGACAGCTGAGCAAAGACCCCCCCGCTGAGCTGACGGGCACACGGAGCGGACCGAAAAACGGTCCGCTCCGTGTGAAAGGACCCAGAGTCTGACCTGAACAGCATTCAGGGCTCCACCCTCCCGAGGAGTCCAGGTCTGGAAGGGAGAACCCTGAGAGTGCAGGTGTGCACTAAATTAGCTGGAGAAGCTAGAGAAGCTGAAGCGTGCAGGCTGCACTATAATACCCAGAGGCCTGAGTCTGAGGTGGCTGACAGGAGTGAGTCTGGGGTGGCTGACAGGAGTCAGGAAGGCTTCACGAGGGGAGCCTGAGCAGTGCGGTGCTACTGCTAAAGATAGCCAGGTGGCTCGGTATTTTCCGTTATACGTGTAAGCCAGGAGGCTGAAGGTACCATTTTGTATGGACTGTGAAAACCCCTGTATATTTTTCTGTTGGATGCAATAAAACCATGTTTTTTTTGCTAATTCTGCTTGAAGACCAGTGACTGTGCAACTCTACATTTATCGCTAATTTTGCGACTTTATCACAAGTGGTTGCAGCAGTGAGATGTTCGTTGTTGTACCGGCCAATTTACAGTTACAGTGGCCTTAAAGGTACAGGACCCGGAAAACGGAAAAAAGTAAGTTCATCTGATATATGAACTGTTTGTGTGCTTGAGACAGCACAATCTGTGTGTGCAGCTGAGAGCTTGCATGAAGTGAAAAGCAACTTGCTTTAAAGTGACAGTGCTTCATTTTTGCTGGACGGTGCAAAAGTTTGGTGGAGTGACTGTGAAGATGATGCAAGGATTTGAGCCTGCTGGAGAGTATCGCAGACTGTTTTTTTGCTAAACCAACTCCTGTTAAAGGGGAAGTGCATGTGGTTGCCCCTGGCAACGCTGGTGCAGGCAGGCCAGCTGTTTATATGCAAAAGTCCTAAGTTTGAAAGAGTTCCAGACCCATGCATACCAAAAACAGTGAGTAAAAAGAAACTGGGCGTTTTTGCAGCAATGCTGTGTCGCAGCCAGGCGAACTGCATTGCACAAGAGGTCAATTGATGGACTGTGTTGCATACAGGTGCTGTACCTGTGGAAGGGAGCTCAGCGTGGCCTGAGAAGAAGTATCCACTTGGGAAATCGCTGATTCTAGTGGAATCGCAAAGAGTGAAGTCGGCATGTGACAGTGTGCTGTTTGCAAGTCCTGGAGACAGTACGCCAAAGTTTTCCTGTGTTAAGAAGGAACTGTGTCAAAAAACGTTGTTGGCCTGATTGCAGAGATGGCGCGGTCAAAACGCAAAAAGGAAGCAATGTTTGCTGAAATGAGAGTTGGTGTTGTCCCTAGCAACACAGCTGAAATGAATGCACAGGTGATTGCAAGTGTGGAGAAGCCAGCTATCAAGGTGCAAAGTGTGAAGAAACATGTGCGTTGTTTGCGGTGCAGTGAGTGGGGGCATGAAGTTTCCAAATGCCCTTTGTCGCAAGCTTCAGCAAAGCAGATGGGTGCAGTTGCCCATAGCAACGTCTATGATGTCAGGTCAGTGGACCACAAGACAAGAGTATTACCGACAGAGGATCATCGCAAGTTGAAATCAACAAAGCTTCAAGGATCGCAAAGTCGCTGTGTTTGGGAGAATCGCGGAGCACCGTGTCTGGAATGTGGTCAGCTGGGGCACGGCATATTTTCTTGCCCTAGATTTTGGGGTGCAGCTGGAGAGGGTGGTAAACAGTGGGAGTTGCCTACTGTGATTTCATCCTGTGGCCAACAGGGGTAGTTGGCCAGTAAAAATGCAACTGAAAGACAGCGCCCTCAAATGAAGAAAGAGTTACTTGTTTCAGTGATCGGTAAGACTGTTGCTGGTAAATGCATGGAAAAGATTGACTATGTGAATGTGCACACTGGAGTTGCAGTGACCCCAAATGGGAGACCCACTGTCTGTGTGGAAAAGGACTTGCCTCGCTGCAGTGCCCTGTTCAGTGGGGAGGCAAGTGGTAAACTGGAATATGACAATGTGATGGGTAAAACTGATAATATTGTGTTGACTAAAGTTGATGGCCCAGCTGCTAATGGGCTAGTGCAGCTCACTAGAGATATAAATGTTGCTATGAATACAGTTAAAGATGTGTCATGTTCCCTAGCGATAGAGACAGGTGCTGCAGAGTTGCAAAGGGAAACCGCCAAGGAGCCTGTATTGGTAAGGCAAGTGGTTTCCCTGGACAACTGTGAAGCCGCCCTAGTGGGCAAAATAATTCCTTTAGAGAGGAAGGTTAATGTGCTGAGTCGCATGCAGG
This sequence comes from Rana kukunoris, assembly GCA_029574335.1. Taxonomy (NCBI): domain Eukaryota; kingdom Metazoa; phylum Chordata; class Amphibia; order Anura; family Ranidae; genus Rana; species Rana kukunoris. The sequence continues at coordinate 704,898,395 of CM056049.1, forward strand.
GTGCCATGCGTTCTGACAAAAGTCAATCTGATAGAGATTATAAAGCTGCTATGTTTATGAATACTGATGATGTTGATGATACATGTATTTATGGTGATGTGATGCTTAATGAGCTAGGGCTGATCGCTAAGCAGGTTATGCGATTTCCCTTAGCAACAGTAGGTAAGGTTGAAGAGGTGTCCTTAGAAACCTCCAGGGAGCTCTGTGTGTTGGAGCCAGAGGTTGCCGGGGACAACTGTGGTGCCGCTTTGATAGATAAGAGGGTACTTGACCTTGCTGATGTGAAAAATGGTAAAACTAAAATGTCTGAATTTGCTTGTAATGATAATTTGTTACTACAGTCTGTCACTGCTGACAGAAAAAGTCCTCATGAGTTTAATGAAGCGCCACACAGTGGTCAAGTTATGTTATTGCAGCCTGTTGTGTTTAAAAATGTGTTTGCGGTGGACACAAATTCTGCTATGCAAAATGGAGAAACTGCAGAGCCGGTAGACACGGGTGCATTGGCTTTTGCAGAAGTTAACCCTCTCCAGTTGGAAGGATCTGAAAAGGGCGCATACATGGCAGAGGTTTTGTCCTCAGCAAAAGAGATGAGGAATGTTGAGCTTCAGAATGATATGGTAATGGATAGCGATTTGGAATCGCTCAGTGTTGCTGAAAATGAGAGGATGAGTGTCGCACATGCGATTTGCAGTGCTCAAGGAAAGCCACAAGTTTTGTCAGTTACCTCTGAGGTAGAGGTCTCTTTAAGTGACTTAGCCTCTCATGCCTTAGCAAATGAGCCCCTCCACATCGTTGGTAAAGGAAAAGTTCTTAAAGTTCTGTGCTTAGATGTGGCGTGTCTAGAAATAACTAAGATGTTGTTGGAATTGGTAAAAATATTTCCAATGTACACCTGCGTGTATCCACAGCAGAGGAGCGACATGATACTGCGTAGTACCAATCGGTGGACACAGGTGGTACCGGCGTTAAGCAATATTGATGAAAATTGGTTGCTCTACTGTTGGTTCATTTTGTGGAAAGTTGTCTCACAGTTCTCCTTGAGAGTGCTTCCAGCGGCGGTTGTGTGCAGAAGGCGCTCAGGGGAATTGTTAGAGAAATCAGAAATAATAGACAAAGTGGCAGTCTCTCCGTCTGCTGATGTGATGGAATGCATTCCTACTGGTGCGGTCCAAGGTACGGCTGAGCAGTGGTTGGTACATGGCGCCTCACCCTCTAGACCTCATGAAAAGGAAGGGCTCGAAATGGACGTGACAGTAGTGGGAATTCAGTCCATCACTCACAGAGAGGTGCAGTTTAAGGTACCCGGAGACACTTTGATAGGAAATAACAGTAATGGTAACTGTAATGAAAAAGTGTATGAGAAGCACAGTAGAGTACTGTCAGACAACTCTGAGCTATTGGTTGAGGTACCAATGGATACAGAAATGGTTAAAGACATTGGTGTGGAAAAATGTGCATTGGTAGGACAATTGCTATTGAAGTGTTGGACAACAGGGGGCAATGTGAAACTGCGGGACTGTCCCATAGGGAGTAACTTCTTGCCTGTAGGTGGTCCCTCCATAGACACTGTCCTAACAAACACGGGGACAAGAGGTCCCAATGACAATGTTGGGTTAAATAACCCCTTGTGGAACATTGCTGGTGAGGTAAAACAGAAGGATGTGGTGTTGACCTCAGATGGTTTGGTTGCCACGGGTAGCAACAGAGGGGTTAGTGAACCTGAGAAACAAATGTTGTTGGTTAATGTTGCGTCAGGTAGTGAGAGTGGTCAGTCCCTGACAGACCCCGTGGAAGTAGGTCCCCAACAGTCCCAGGAGTGTAGGTCTGTGGGAGGGAAAAGAGGGATCCTGAGGCCAGAAGGTAGAAGGGATAGATGTATTAGTGAGAGCCCATGGTTTAGGAAGAAGTGCTGGTGGAAGCACACCCGGAAGAAGATGTGGGTAGAGTGCCCCTTTAGAGGAGAGGTTGAGCAGATTAGGACTCCTGCTGCTCATAGTTGGCACCAAGGCGCCACGGTGAAGTGTTGGTGGAAACATACCCGGAAAAAATGGGCCTGTGCAGCCAATGGTTGGCACAGAGGTGACCTATTTGTGATGATGTGTCTATGTGTTCCTCCCTACGGTTCGAAACAAAGGGGGAGGGTATGTGATGGTTTGGATCTGTCTTGCCTGATGGATGGCTGGTTTTCGCCATATGTTGGAGAGACAGACACATTGATTGCACAGCTGTGTGGTCAGCTTTTTAAGTCTGACCTGAACAGCATTCAGGGCTCCACCCTCCCGAGGAGTCCAGGTCTGGAAGGGAGAACCCTGAGAGTGCAGGTGTGCACTAAATTAGCTGGAGAAGCTAGAGAAGCTGAAGCGTGCAGGCTGCACTATAATACCCAGAGGCCTGAGTCTGAGGTGGCTGACAGGAGTGAGTCTGGGGTGGCTGACAGGAGTCAGGAAGGCTTCACAAAGGGAGCCTGAGCAGTGCGGTGCTACTGCTAAAGATAGCCAGGTGGCTCAGTATTTTCCGTTATACGTGTAAGCCAGGAGGCTGAAGGTACCATTTTGTATGGACTGTGAAAACCCCTGTATATTTTTCTGTTGGATGCAATAAAACCATGTTTTTTTTGCTAATTCTGCTTGAAGACCAGTGACTGTGCAACTCTACATTTATCGCTAATTTTGCGACTTTATCACAAGATATATATATATATATATATATATATATTCTGGTTCCTCCTTTCCACCCACAAACATTCTAATGAATTGTTTAAATAAAACTTTATGAAAATAAATAAATAAAGCCTTTCTTTTTTCATTACATACCTTATTTTAGACCCAGTAATGTCAGGCAGATCATGGCTGGTGGGAGATTTAGTTAATTGATGAAGTGGGCAGCACAGTGGCTAAGTGGTTAGTGTGCCTGACTGGTAGCACTAGGGTTGTCGGTTCAAATCACAACCACAGCACCACCTACCTGGAGTTTGCAAATTTTATAACTTCAGAAATAGAGAAACAAGCAAACCATTAGGCCGCGTACACACGATCAGACAGGTCTTAAGACCAGTTTCATCAGACCAATTTGATGGTGTGTACGGCCCATCGGACCGTTGTCCGTCGGACCAAAGTTTTAAAACTTGCTTTAAAATCTGTCCGACGGACACCTGTCCATCGGACCAAAACGATGGTTGGTACACAAAAGCATCGGACCAAAAACCCGTGCATGCTCAGAATCAAGTCGACGCATGCTTGGAAGCATTGAACTTCATTTTTTCAGCGCGTCATTGTGTTCTACGTCACCGCGTTTTGGCCTGATCGGATTTTTGGTCCGATGGTGTGTACGCATCAGACCATCAGACCACTTCAGCGTGGTCCGATGAAAATGGTCCGTCGGACCATTCTCATCGGACCGGACTGATCGTGTGTACGTGGTCTTACTTTTGTAACTATACTCTCCCAAGAATATCATCAAATAGTTAAAAAAATAATAAGAACTTTGCCTATACTATATACAGACAAAGGTTTAAATGGGATATTGCAAGCAGGCTGCTGGTTCTCCAGTCGATGAGCACCCACAACCAAACAATGCCAGTATAACTGCCTATCATACCCTGGGAACTAGCTTCAAACACACAATCATATTTTGTTTTTGTTTTTTTTTTACCAAAAGAAAAAACTAGCAATAGTAAGGATCACTAGACCAGTGTTTTTCAACTCCAGTCCTCAAGGCACACCAACAGGTCAAGTTTTCAGGATTTCCCTCAGATGAAATGGCTGTAGTGATTACTAAGGCAGTGAAACTGATCAAATCACCTGTGCAAAATAATGGAAAGCCTGAAAACATGACCTGTTGGTGTGCCTTGAGGACTGGAGTTGAAAAACACTGCACTAGACAACTATCAGGCAGCTAGAACATACACAGATATCGAAATCCCCAGTGAAAAATGATGGATAATTACAAGGGTAACAGTTGGGGAGGTGGTAGTTTTTTTGTTTTTTTTTTACCAAAAGAAAAAACTAGCGATAGTAAGGATCACTAGACAACTATCAGGCAGCTAGAACATCTAGTCTCATGTTGAAAGTGAAGGGGTTTATCACCATCCAAAAATTCCCGTACGGCAAACATGTTATAGTCTGCACATCCAGCTTTTGTCGGACGAAAAACCAGAATTGGCTGTCAAAGGCAGATCCGAAAATTGGCAGATCTCTCCTTGGACGAAATTTGACTTCTGATTTTCATATCATGTTTAGGGGCCTTAGGACTTGTAGGTACTGTCACTTGAGTCGGGCAAAACTTTTGTTGCCACAGCTACAAATGAGGAATTTACTATACAACAATATGTCAACTATGGTATGAGATGTTTAATCTATTTCATCACTTGCACTTCATGCAGACTACAATATATGGGCTGCACTACACGTCCCTTTAGAACCCACATACGGGAACATTATTGTGACACAAATATTCGAAATGCTAAGAATATTTCCAATGCAACACGTCACTTTAGAGAATGCCATCAGGGTGATCGTTCCTCATTTCATTTTAGAAGTATAGAATGGCTGTCTCACTCATCTAGAGCAATGTTTCTAAAATCCAGTCCTCAAGTACCCTCAACAGGTCATGTTTTCAGGATTTCCCTCAGATAAAACGGCTGTGGTAATTACTAAGGCAGTGAAATGGTTCAAATCACCTGTGCAGAATAATGAAAAGCCTGAAAACATGACCTGTTGGGGGTACAGGGAGAGAAGGTTACTATGGAGTGAGGCATGGTGGATTTTTAGACTAAATACTAGATCACCTCAGGGGTTAAAACTAAGATGGGATTTGAATCTGCACCTACAATAAAGTGTCTCTTTCCAGTATTACTTTCTTTTTCTGCTCTACTCATAGCTCTATTTTGTCTTTTTCATCATTTAAATTCTTTTGTCATTTGTTTTTGACTTTTTTTTTTTTATGTATATACTATCATTGTAGAATTTGTGAACATCAGTAGCACATACTTGGGACTTCTTAGTATAGACTACAGCTGATTTTACCTTTTGTCAGCAATCAATTAGAACAATTAATGGGTGGATACTTCACTATTTAGACCTACTATTTATTCTAAAGTTTTATGCTTTAATGTAGTTATGACTAAGGTCTTTTTAAGAGCACCTACTGGTGTGCAGATCATCTTTCTATTAAGTGAAATGACTGGGCACCCAGGAGCTCTAATATCAGCATGCTATATGAGTAGTAGCACTGTTTCTTCTGTTAGCAGTTTGCATGTTCTGCCTGTGCCGCGTGGATTTCCTCTGGGTATTCCCGTTTCCTCCAAAGACATGTTGGTAGGTTAATTGTCTCCTATCTAAATTGGCCCTAGTATATGAATGAATGTGAGTTAGGAACCTTAGATTGTAAGCTCCTTGAGGGTGGGGACTGATATGAATGTACAATATATGTGTAAACCACTGCGAAAACATTTTTTTTTGCACTTTTAACAAAAAAAGATTGAAAAAAACACAATGGCCCGGATCCACAAAGGCTTTACGCCGGCGTATCTCTAGATGCGCCGCCGTAATTTCAAATGTGCGCCGTCGCATTTTTACGCCAATTCACAAAGCAAGATACGCCGAAAAACATGGCTTCAGCCGTCCGACGTAACTTGCCTACGCTGGCGTATCGTGGGCGCATAGTTCCGCTGGACGCATTCGGAGTTACCATTAAAAATATTCAAATGAGCAAGATACACCGATTCACGAACGTAGATGCGCCGTCGTTGTAAGATACGCCGTTTACGTAAGGCGTACGTCCAGCGTAAAGTTACCCCTGCTATATGAGGCGCAGCCCATGTTAAAGGATCACTAAAGGAATTATTTTTTTTTTAGCTAAATAGCTTCCTTTACCTTACTGCAGTACTGGTTTCATGTCCTTATTGTTCGTTTTTGCTTTGAAGTTGCTGTAATCCTGCTCTGATCTCCACACGTCCTGCCTGTCTGTTTCCTTATAACCACAGTGCTGGGAGCTTTCTCACGATGGTTTAAGCTGTCATTACTGTGTGTCTAAAACTTCCCAGAACCAATCAGATTCATTTTAAAAACAAAACACTGCCCTGGATTTGTTTGTTTTTGTTCTGTGTGTCTATTTCTACTTCACAGAAACATGAAGCCAGTTCAAAAGTGAAACTAACCTGCAGGCACATTATATGATTGATTTGTATCTATTTTTAATCATTTTGAAAAGGAATCAGTTAACTTTTATGTCTCTATACCCTGTAAACAGTAATTTCAGCCAAAAAAAAATGTTTCCTTTAGTGACCCTTTAAGGTATGGACGTCGGAAAAGCCGTAAAATTTTACGTTGTTTACGTAAGGCGTACGTGAATGCGCCTGGGAGTAAGTTACGCTCACGTCGTATGCAGTGTTCGACATATCTTAGGAATTCTAGCCGGCGTAATTCGGAGCATGCGCACAGGGATACGTTCACGGACGGCGCATGCGCCGTTCATTCGGCCATGCATCTACATGGGGTCACGCTTCATTAGCACACAACACGCCCCCTACCTGCCTACTTTGAATTACATGGGCTTACGCCACCGTAACTTAGGACGCAAGTGCTTTGAGAATACAGCACTTGCCTCTCTAAGTTGCGGCGGCGTAGCGTAAAAAAGATACGCTACGCCGCTCTAAAGATACGCCGCCCTACGTGGATCCGGGCCCTTATTTCTTTACTTTTTGCTATAAATCCGAATTAAAAAAAAATATATATGTTTTTCTCAGTTTATGTATGTATTTTTGTATTTTTCTACATATTTTTGGTAAAAAAATTGCAATAAGCATATATTGATTGGTTTGCACAAAAGTTATAGCACCTACAAAATGGGGGATAGATTTATGACATTTTTTTTTTTTAAATAGCTGATCTGCAATTTTTGTCAGGCCTGCGATACTGCGACGGACACATCGGACTCTTTTGACACTATTTTGGGACCATTCACATTTATACAGAAAACCTTGCTATAAATATGCACTGATTACTGTATAAATGTGACTGGCAGCGAAGGGGTTAACACTAGGGGGCGATCAAGGGGTTAAATGTGTTCCCTGGGAGTGGTTCTTACTGTGGGGGGAGGGGACTGACTGGGGGAGGTGAACGATCTGTGTCCCTATGCACAAGGGACACACCATCGGTCTCCTCTCTCCCGGACAGGACGTAGAGCTCTGTGTTTACACGTTCCATTTATATGGGTACAGTGTTGCATGACCGCTCAATTGTCTTTCAAAGTAGACATGTGCACAGAAAATGTTTGTGTTTTTTTTTGTTTCGTTTCGTATCGTTCCGTTTTTTCGTTTCCGTTCGTTTTTCGTAAGACGCCCGTTTTCCTGTTCGTTCTCGTTAGTTTTTCGTCCGATGCGATTTTTTCGTATTACGATCGTTTCGTATTTTCGTTACCGTTTTATTTTCGTACATGCGGGATGGTTCGTTATTCTGTTCAATTCATGTTCGTTACTTGTTAGACAATAATTTTCGTGAATTTTCATCAATGATTTGCATTCTGTATCTTGAAACCCTTTTCTTTTGCTATTTTCAGTCGTATGTTCATATGACATCTATAACAAAACATTTGCATTCTGTATTTTGAATACAAAATACGAACAGAAAATAGGAATTCAAAATACAGCATGCACATCTTTTGTTATAGATGTCATATGAACAATGAACATACGACTGAAAACAAACAGAAAAAGGATTCAAACAAAATACAGAATGCAAATCTTTTGTTATAGATATCATTTTCGTTCTTTTGCCGTTTTCGTTTTGTCGTTTTTTTCGTCGGATCATTTGTTCGTATTTGCGGTTGTTCGTTATGCGGCTCATTCGTAATCCCGTCGTTTTCGTATTTTGGTGCTTTCATTTTTTCGTATGTACACATTATCCCGCGGGTACGAAAATAACATTCGTACGAACGGGAATGCACATATCTAATTCAAAGTGTGACAGCGCTGAAAGCTGAAAAATTTTCTGGGCAGGAAGGGGATTTAAGTGCCCCTATTGAGATGGTTAAGCACCAATAACTAACAAATATTTAAAAAGATAATGCTAATAAAATGGGTTAAATTAATAATAAAAAAATGATAATGAAGAATTAAAACATGGAACAGATTTCTTAATGTTGGTTAAAATAAGGCTTATCAAATTTGTCTGAATTTGCCAGAGTGTACCGTTATTCAATGTGCATTTTCCTCTTATTTATTATGCTGCAGACAGTTCCCGGCAATACTGAACTACAGAGTAATGGAAAACCATAAAAATAGCAAATTTGATGTTGCAGACTCCATTTCACCATGTAAATCTGTGTGCGTCTAATGCCTGTTTTGCTTATAGGGTGTCAAACTAGTTAAAAAAATGTTCTACTACCAGCAAAAGCAATAAAACATCTTCCTCTTCGATACCAGCATTCTTTAACTGTTACATCAATAATAAATAATCATCAATATTTAATCGTAATTATTGTTTAATAGTCATTCAGAATTGCCTCTATTATTATTTATAAACCTTCCATATTATATAGAGTCCTGAGGGTACATTATTTTATAGTTTTCCTTTCTTTTTTGAAAATGCTCCAGTCGACTGGCTTTACATGAAAGTCTTATTCTAATTAACCACTTACTTACTGGGCACATATACCCCTCTCCTGCCCAGGCGAAATTTCAGCTTCCGGCACTGCGTCGCTTTAACTGACAATTGCGCGGTCGTTCGACGTGGTTACCAAACAAAATTGACGTCCTTTTTTCCCCCACAAATAGAGCTTTCTTTTGGTGCTATTTGATCACCTCTGCGGTTTTTATTTTTTGCGCTATAACCAAAAAAGAGCGACACTTTTGGAAAAAAACACAATATATTTTACTTTTTGCTAAAATAAATAAATCCCAATATAAAAAAAAAAAATTTCCTCAGTTCAGGCCGATACTTATTCTTCTACATATTTTTGGTAAAAAAAAAAAAATCGAAAAATAGGGGACTGGTTTGCGCAAAAGTTATAGCACCTACAAAATAGGGGACAGAATTATGATTTTTCTTTATTTATTTTTTACTAGTAATGGCAGCGATCTGCGATTTTTTTTTTTTTTATTGGGACTGCGACATTATGGTGGACACATTGGACACTTTTGACACATTTTTGGGACCATTCACATTTATACAGTGAACAGTGCTATAAATATGCACTAATTACTATATAAATGTGACTGGCAGGAAAATGGTTAACACTAGGGGGCGAGGAAGGGGTTAAATGTGTACCCTGCATAGTGTTTCTATCTGTGTGGGGGGGGGGGACTGACTGGGGGAGGTGACCGATCTGTGTCGCTATGTACAAGGGACACAGCATCGGTCTCCTCTCCCTGACAGGACGTGGATCTCTGTGTCCATGTAACCGCCGATCTCGGGTGCCTGGCGGACATCGCGGCCACCAGGCACGTGCATCGGCACTGCAGTGATGACCACCTTGTGGCTGTCTTTTGCCTATAGGCAGGATACCAAGTGGTTAAAGAGCATGTCAGAAAAAAAATCTATACACACACACACACACTATATATATATATATATATATAAGTGCATCTCTATAATGCATGTACATCTCCCGTCTTGTGGTTTGTATCTTTAAAGTGGAACTGAACTATATCTGGGCACCACAAACAAAAAACACCATTTTAATTATTTTTTACAATTCAAAGCAAACTCCACCATCTATCCATGTCTCCATGCTTTACTTTGTTGAGAAATCACTTTGAAAAACACCCTCCCTAGCATCTCTTGCCACGGTCATCTTGAGTAAAGGCAGAAGATTCTTTTAGCATTTACTTCCTGAAATCCAGCTGCCCTTGGCTCAGGCATGCAGGTAGGAGGTGTGCTAAGCTAAGAAAGCCCCTCCTCCTCTCCTCTAGATGAAAGAAAAAAATGCCCTTGAAGACTCCTGGAATGTAGGACATCTTTTTTTGCCTAGGCCAGAAACGAGGAAGCAATTGAAGAAACGTGGGGGGGGGGGGGGGGGGGGCTCCAATGTAAAACAAGTAAATATAATATACCTTCCTGTCTATTTACTAATACTAGCAGTATAAGGATTACAAATAATTAATACTAATTGAGAGAGGTTAGTTCCACTTTAAAAGTGGTGGAAATGCGGAAAAGTACCCAGTGATCCTGCCAGAGATCTTCTGAAGTTGTTTTGGTACTGGCAGACCTTTAAAGGAATAAAACATAGAGAAATATGAATGTAATGTGCTGAATATGTTTTTGCACTGAATTCAAGCAACAAGACATGGATTTAAATGGGCATCCGTAAATACAGTGGAAAAAAAAAAAAATATCTAAGAGTAAAGATGAAGGGGCAGATTCACATAGAAATGGATTATCGTAGCGTATCAGAAATACACTACGCCGCCGTTTTTTACCTGGCTCTACGTGGAATTCAGGTAGATTTTGTCCAGTAAACGACGGCGGCGTAGTGTATTTCTCCCGTCGCAATCCATATAGACGAGTAGGGGGCGTGAATCATTTAAATTAGGCGCGTTCCCGCGGCGATCGATCTGCGCATGCTCCGTTCGCAAATTTCCCGCCGTGCATTGCGCGAAATCACGTCGTGACGTCATTCGTTGTTTAGGTAGCGTCGTTTACGGGCGATCCTAGTCCCGAACGAGTTACGTAAACAAAATAAAAATTTAAATTAATTCGAAGCGGGAACGACGGCCATACTTAACATGGGCTACGTAACGTTAGAGCAGCAAAAAGCTGCTCTAACATTACGTACACAAAAATAGACGAAAGTGATTGCGACGACCACTCGTATCTTCGGGAATCGCCGTAAAAAAACATTTGCATATCCCGACGCATCAAAACGACGCAAACTCCTCCCAGCGGCCGCAAATAGATGGCAGCGTAGATCCGAAGGCTTACGAAGACGTAAGCCTCTCGGATCGAAGCCCGAAGCCGCCGTATCATGGTTTGAGGATTCAAACTAGTGATACGGCGCGCGAAATTTGAAATTACTCCTGTCTAACACCAGTTAGACAGGCGTAATTGCTCTATGAATCTGGCCCGAAGAGTTTACACAGATAAAGCAACTCTAGAGAAAAAAACAATGTAGCGGAACCCCTGTAGGGTCTGCTGGTGATTGTGGCCCATCTCACAAATCCAGACATACAGCAGTAAAGAAAAAGTCCTTGTACTTGTTTTTATTGAGGGGATTACAACTTGCACGGGGATATGGTGCATATGGGATACCCACTTTATTGAAAAAGAAAATATTCAGGGACTAATTATATATACCTCTGGTATGTACACTCTTCTTTCCACCTCCAGCACAAACACTTGATTGCAGACTATCACTCCCAGGACCAGCTATCACTGTGTTTAAGGCCTGACACTGGCTCAGCCAGGCCCAAAGCAAATGCCCTTTTCAGGCAGGGACCACGGACATCTATGGTGCAGCAAAAATAGTAGTCCCAGTGCTAGCTGTCCCACATGTGGCCACTGATCCCAGTATCACCTATTCAGGCCCTAACAGCCCTCCTGGCTGCAGTTGCATCTTCCCACTGCTTTGCCACCACAGTTCTCCTGAGGCCTCGTACACACGATCGGACATATCCGATGAAAACGGTCCGCGGACCATTTCCATCGGATATGTCCGATCTGGAGTTTGATCCGATGGCGTGTACACACCATCGGATCAAATTCCCCGCCGGCGGACGGCGCGGTGACGTGTCGGTGACGCGGCGGTGACGTTGACGCCGCCACGTCACCGCTACGTCACGCACCAGGAAGTAAACACTTCCGCGCGCATGCGTCAGATCCATTCACAGGATACGACGCATGTGTGGGAGGATATGTCCGCTGGTTTACCGTACTAACCAGCGGACATATTCGACGGACAGGTTTGTAGCGGACAAATTTCAAAGCATGCTTTGAAATTTGTCCGATGGACAAATATGTCCGCTAGCCCATACACACGAGCGGAGATGTCTGCTGAAACGGTCCATCGGACCATTTTCAGCGGACATATCCCCTCGTGTGTACGAGGCCTTACTGGCTTTTCACCTATCTCAGAATGCTTGCACCCAGTCTTCTGAGGCATGCCTCTCAGTCCTCCTGACTGTGTGTCACTCACCAGCCCCCCTGGCTCCTCCTATTGTTCCTCCTGGAGACTTTCCTGGTGTTCTTTTGTTGTCTTCTCCTTGCTCCCATGCCTCCTGTTCAGGACACCTCAATGTGTCATTATAGGGTCCCATCCACACCTGAGCACAGGCCCAAGGTCACCCCCTTCCAGACTGGGGAGCTCCCTCAAAATCCACGACAGCCTAACACATCTCCAGCTTCCACCCTCAGCAAATCCTCCCCAGCTGGACTGAATATTTGAGGGTGCCTGCACCCTGCCAACCATAGTTGGGGAATGGTCAGGGCCCTCAGAATACTCCAGCTAGCTCCTCCTGGACTCCTCCTACCTGCTTCTGGAACTTTCTCCCAGGTTCTAGCTAGCAGGGAGAAGTTCACCAGAGAATCTGCTGATGAGTTATCCAGCCTACCCGAGTGTCTCAAACCCTGACTAAGAAAACACACAGGCCCTGACTATAGCCAAAGCCTGAAAACAACCCAGGGTCTCCATTACAGCTGCTAAACGTACAATTTCTTGGATCATGTCCCAAGAGAAACTAACTGGCATCCTCCTAAATACCACAACACAGTTTGAAGCCACTTGGGAACCCTGGGCTCGTCACGTGGGCATCTCCCTCATACCAGGAGTTCAACCATAAATATTATTGGCCCGCTTTGGGCCTTCAAATCTTCTCCTGTTAATAGGATCTTTCTGTTTTTTCCCCCTTTTAGTTTCCTTCTACTTTTCTTCTTCCTTCCTCCTCTCTCCTCCCCTATTTGGCCCTCCAAGGCCATCAGAGAGACCCTTTGACTTTTAGAGCCATTTGACCTATCTACCAGAGGGCAAACCTGTTGGAGCTATCCAACTAGGCTTCTGATGTACTAAACTGTTCGTTAGACTCCAGGCTTGGTTATTGATATTATGAAGTTACAGGAGCTTGGGGAGGATCCACCAGGCTCCCATTAGGGGTGCCGGAGGAGCCTTCCCAGGCACCTAGATGCTAAACCCGGAGTTTATTATTGTAAACTGTAAATTATTGTGAAGCTAATATATCTGCCTTCATGTAAAAGTTACTGTTTTATCATACATTTGGGTTATGTTTCTCGTATCAAACGGATGTTGTGTTGTACAAGTGAAATAAAATATTTTGAAAGAAAACACACAGGCCTGGCTGCCAGCCAAGCCAGGAAATGTATCTTCACTACACAAAACTCTAGCACTCTAGCTAAGGGGTGTTACAAATATATATATACGGTTATATACAATATTGTGCAAACGTTTTAGGCAGGGGTGGAAAACTATGTTGTAAATTAGGAATTCTTTCAAAAATAGAACTGTTAATAGTTTATTTTTATCAGTTAACAAAATAAAAAGTAAATGAACAGGAAAGAAATCCAAATCAATATTTCATGTGACCACCCTTTGCCTTCAAACCAGCATCAATTCTTCTAGATCCACTTGCACACAATTTTTGAAGGAACTCGGCAGATCTTATGGGGATGTAGTCTGCCTCAAATCCTTCTGCTTCTTCATGTAATCCCAGACAGACTCCATGATGATGAGATCAGGGCTCTGTGGGGGTCAAACCATTACTTCCAGGACTCCATGTTCTTCTTTATGCTGAAGATAATTCTTAATGATATTGGCTGTATGTTTGGGTTTATTGTTCTGCTGCAAAAAAAACTTTGGGACCCATTACACACCTCCCTGATGGTATGGCATGATGGCTAAGTATCTGCCTATATTTCTCAGCATTAAGGACACCATTGGTCCTGAGCAATTCTCCAACTCCATTTATAAAAATGCAGCCCAAACTTGCAAGAAACTTCAAGTATGCTTCACTGTTGCCCGCAGACACTCATTAATGTACCGCTCTCCAGAACTTAGTCAACAAACTGCCTCCTGCTACAGCCAAATATTTCAAATATTGACTTATCAGTCCCGACCCTGCTGCCAATTTTCTGCACCCCGGTTTCTATGTTTGCATGCATAGTTGAGTCACTTAACTTTAATTCTACATCAGAGGTATGGCTTTTTGGGTTAAAGGGTCACTAAAGGAAAAAAGAATTAAGCTAAATGGCTTCCTTTACCTTACTGCAGTCCTGGTTTCATGTCCTCATTGTTCGCTTTTGCTTTGAAGTAGCTGTAATACTTCTCTGATCTCCACACTTCCTGCTGGTCTGGCTCCTTATGAAAAAACGTATGCTAGCTTTTCACTGTGGTCCATGATCAAAGAGGTGTGATTACTATGGGCCAGATTCAGGTAGAGTTATGCCGGCGTATCAGTGATACGCCGGCATAACTCACACTTTGCGCCGGCTTATCTGTTTTCTGTATGCAGGAAACAAGATACGCCGGTTTGCAGCAAAGATCCGACAGGCATAATTGTATTACACCGTCGGATCTTAAATGCAGTTTTAAAATGGCCGCCGGGGGTGTTCTCGCTGATTTACGCCGAGAATATGTAAATCAGCGAGATACGCCAATTCCCGAACGTACGCGGGCCCGACGCAGTCACTTTACGCCGTTTACGTAAGGGTTTTCCCGGCGTAAAGATAAAGCTGCCCAAAGCAGGCGCATCCTATGTTAAGTATGGACGTCGTGACCTCTTCGTATTGGACGTAAGTCACATCGTTTGCGTAAGTCGATTCAGAATGGGGCTGGCGTAAGTTACGTTTTGAGCATGCGCACTGGGTTTTTTCTGTGGCCGGCGCATGCGCAGTACGTTCGGCGCGTGGACGCGCCTAATTTAAATAGGAGACACCCCCTACCCGCCTATTTTGAATTAGGCCGCCCAATTTACGCTACGCCGCCGCAACTAAACACGCAAGTGCTTTGTGAATACAGCACTTGCATGTCAAGTTGCGGCGGCGTAACGTAACTAAGAAAATTTACGCCGCCTCAACTTTACGCGCAGCTTGATGAATCTGGCCCTATGTGTCTAAAACTCCTCAGAACCAATCAGATTCATTTTAAAAACAAACATTGCCCTATATTTGTTTGTTTTTGTTCTGTGTGTCTCTTTACTTCACAGAAACATGAAACCATTTTTTAAAACAAAACTAAACTGCAGGCACATTATTTCATAGCATCTCCCTTAGTGGCCTCATACATCCCTGTATGCTCAAAGTGATATGATGTAGAGAACCCCCAAACTCCTGTTACGAGGAGTGACGCCTGGGGTGCCTTATTAATAATCACTTGCATATAGAGGTGTATTGGAATATTGATCTTGAACTATAATTTTAAACGCTAAGTTCTGGTCGCATGTTGTAATGCGTCCATGCTTAGTAGCTCAGCGCCTTTCTTTATGTGACACAGAGATGATGTATAGATCCCCCAAACTCCTGTTGCGAGGGGCGACGCCTGGGGCCTAATACTGAGTTGTCGCATAGAGAATCGCATTCAAATCCTTGCTAACTGCAGTTGTGGTTCACTCCGTTCACAGTGCTGTTACAGTTGAACACCATGCCCAAGAGGGTTAAGGCAGTTCTGGAAAATAATGGTGGCCACACAAAATATCAACACTTTGGGCTCAATTTGGACATTTTCACTCAGGGGTGTGTTCACTTTTTTTTTGCCAGCAGTTTAGACATTAATGGCTGTGTGTTGAGTTATTTTGAGGGGGCAGCAAATTTACACTATTATACAAGCAGTACACTCACTACTTTACATTGCAGCAAAGTGTCATTTATTCAGTGTTGTCACATGAAAAGATAGAATAAAATATTTATAAAAATGTGAGGGGTGTGCACACTTGTGTGAGATACTGTATATGATTATGGCTAAACTACACTGGTTTACCCTTACCATAACACCTTTTACAGTCCAAAATACGGTCGTTTTAAGACCCGAGGACAGTGGCCGTTATTTGTGTTTGCTGCATCACTGCATTTGCAAAGACACCGGCGCCATCTACTGTATCTCAGCTCGGGGGTGAAGGGGAAAAATAGGGGTTCAGTCTAACATCTTCACCTTGGATGCCATAGGACTACAATAGGCAATTACTTTATTTTACTGATTGAAAAATAAATGTATATTCAGTTTAGGTGTACCTACAGTATTTGCCCTCTTATTGTAGTGCACATTTTAGACTTACCTGTTTGTATTTCTGATTACAAGCTCTCAGTGTAATCTTGTTTTGCTAATATTTTTTTTTTGCAAGCCCAGCTTTAAATATTGCGTGCATATTTAGTCTTTGCTTTTAACATTTTTATGCTTCTCATATTTTCCAGTTTTGCAGTTGTGCTGATGTTTGAGACAACTTTGAAAAAGTCAGCCCAGGACAGCTTTTTATAGATAGAACGCATCCAAGCTGTTTATTTGGTAAATAGAAAATCAATCACTCCTGATTAGCTGTTAAAGGAAAGTCAGCATTTCATACCGATGAATATATCATAGACAGCGTATAATTATGTTGAATAATATACAACTGAGGGACTTATACAGAATTGCTCTTATATGTCAGAGGCCCTCAATGACACAGGGTTTGGTGATAATAAAAGCATGTACTGTATTAAAGATGTATATTTGTCCAGGTCAGGCTCTTTGCCAGTTTCTCACCCAAGACGTATTTAAGGTTTCAAATCCACCCAATTCTGAGGACTGAGGCAAGTTTTGGGAAGCTGGGCAGCAAGGAATAGGGAAGTACAGGATAGTGGATGGCAGCGGCCGCTGGTGATCAAAATTTTTGGGGGGGGCACAAACAAACTGAAAAAAAATAAAAATAAATCAATTGCAGCCACTGTGCCCATCAAACGCAGCCACTGTGCCAAACGCAGCTACTGTGCCATCAAACACTGTACCCATAAATTTCCTCCACTGTGCCATCAAATGCAGCCACTGTACCCATCAATTGCCGACACTGTGCCATCAATTGCCACCCGTGTGCCTCATCAAATGCTGCCAGTGTGCCCATCAATTGCTGCTACTGTGCCCCATCATATGCTGCCAGTGTGCCCATCAAATGCAGCTACTGTGCCAAACACAGCTACTTTGCCATCAAACGCAGCCACTGAATCCATAAATTGCCGCCAGTGTGCCCCATCAAATTCTGCCACTGTGCCCATCAATTTCTGCTACTGTGCCCCATCAAATTCTGCCACTGTTCCCATCAATTTCTGCTACTGTGCCCCATCAGATGCTGCCAGTGTGCCCATCAAATGCAGCTACTGTGCCAAACGCAGCTACTGTGTCATCAAACGCAGCCACTGTACCCATAAATTGCCTCCACTGTGCCATAAAATGCTGCCAGTGTGCCAATCAATTACTGCTACTGTTCCCCATCAGATGCTGCCAGTGTGCCCATCAAATGCTGCTACTGTGCCAAACGCAGCTACTGTGTTATCAAACACAGCCACTGTACCCATAAATTGCCTCCACTGTGCCATCAAATGCTGCCAGTGTGCCAATCAATTACTGCTACTGTGCCCAATCAGATGCTGCCAGTGTGGCCAACAATTTCCGCTACTGTGCCCCATCAGATGCTGCCTGGCACTTTCCTGTCCCGCAGTGGGTCAGCAGCGCTGTTCTCCTACACGTCCTCCATGTCTTCTTCTGTCCTCTCTCAGGCGTCCAATCACAGGGCCTGATGTTTCAGCCAATCAGGTGACCGATAACAGACCCGGCAACCTGATTGGCTGAGAGGAGGTTCAGTGTTAGCAAAGCAAATTCCTTTTCTTTGCTAATACACAGCTGAGTGAACAGCGAACGTCCAGCATGGTGCCCACTGGTCAAATTTTTGGGTGCCTATGGCTCTAATCTGGTGCTTCAAAAAAACACCACGCCGCCGCTGTAATTCAGGTGCCCGGCGCCGAAAAGGGGCGGACACCTGAATAGGGGGTGTCAGCGGCGACCATAGATAGATTCATGCATTTCTATGGTGAAAGAGTGGTGCAGGAGAAAGGGGCAGCGTTCCTGTGCCCTTTATGGACGCACCACTACTGGTGGATGGTCAGCTATGGAAGCAGAAAACACATGCCTCTGCTACACGGAAGGAAAACAATACTCCTTCTCTTTTACTATTGAGGCATGTTCATACTGCATTACACTTCCGATCCCATCTGCAGCCTTGCTTATTCAAGTGCTCATATGCTCATAATAGATTACACTGCGGTTCGATCCATTTCAAAATCCAGGCAAAAAAGAAAGTAAGATGCCCACACAAGAATGGAATTGTACGTGTAAGGAGGCATATTGAGGGTCATGGCTCTTATAAGAACTCAAAAGAAAACTCTGCCCTTGTGGTTACATATTAATGCAGCTAGACACTATACTGTTCATACCAGTCACCACTATGAAGATCCAAAAAAAGTTTGGTGCATATAAACTAGACAGTGACCATAGATGATATATAAAACTTTTAACAATATTGAAAGTGAATCAAGTAAATTAAACATAGCAAAAACAATAAGGCTGGGTATTCACTATTGTGAATTGGATGTAGATTTCCTCACGTCCAATTCCCCTGTTGGAAGTTTGTGACTGGCTCTCTATGGAGCCAGTTCATACATCTCCGGTGCGAATTGCACAGGGGTCCTGCGCCACTTCTGGTCCATTTCAGGTCCGAATTCAGCCAAATATTAAAGGGGTTGTAAAGGTTAATTTTGTATGTTTTAAATAGGTTCCTTTTAAGCTAGTGCATTGTTGGTTCACTTACCTTTTCCTTTGATTTCCCTTCTAAATGTATTTTTTTTCTTTGTCTGAATTTCTCACTTCCTGTTTCTCCTCAGTAAGCTTGCCCCCCTCATCCGAGCCGTTCTGGCTGGGGGTTAGTCAGCCAGAACAGCTTACTGAGGAGGAACAGGAAGTGAGAAATTCAGACAAAGAAAACAAAGGGAAAAAAAAAAACATTTAGAAGGGAAATCGAATGAAAAGGTAAGTGAACCAACAATGCACTAGCTTAACCACTTGAGGACCGCCGCACGACGATATACGTCGGCAGAATGGCACGGCTGGGCACAAGGGCATACGTATATGTCTCCTTTAAGAGCCCAGCTGTGGGTAATGCAGCGCGCCGCAACCGGCGTGCTCGCGACCCGGTCCTCTTCTCAGTGACCATCCCCGCAGGAACAACGTACCCAATCGCTGCCGGAGTCCCGCAATCGGGTCACAGAGAGGAAGAACGGGGAGAGGTTAGTGTAAACAAACCTCTCCCCATGCTACCTAGTGTGGCTGTCACTGATCGTCTGTTCCCTGTGTTAGGGAAAGACGATCAGTGATGTCACACGCACAACCACGCCCCCCCACAGTAAGAACACTCCCTCAGGGCACACTTAACCCCTACAGTGCCCCCTCCTGTTTAACCCTTTCACTGCCATTGTCATTTTTACAGTAACCAGTGCATTTATATTGCACTACTCGCTTTAAAAATGACAATAGTCCCAAAATAGTGTCAAAAGTGTCCGATGTGTCCGCCATAATGTTGCAGTCACAATAAAAATTGCTGATCGCCACCATTACTAGAAAAATAAAATATTAATAAAAATGCAATAAAAATATCCCCTATTTGGTAGACGCTATAAATTCAAATACCACCAAAAGAAAGGTCTATTTGTGGGAAAAAAAGGACACCAATTTTGTTTGGGAGCCACGTCGCACGGCCACGCAAAGGTTAGTTAAAGCTACGCAGTGTGGAATCGCAAAAAGGGGCCAGGTCCTTTACCTGCATAATGGTCCGAGTCTTAAGTGGGTAAAGAAACCTATTTAGAAAATAAAAAATTAACCTTTACAACCCCTTTAAGGCTGAAATCGGATCTGAAACGGTCAACAGAGGCGCACCGGACCCCTGCTGTGAACTGCTTCATGCTGCGGTGTGAACCCAGCCTCAAGCATAACAATCTGTGATGTTTGCACTTTAAATAGTGCCCATAAATATCAAAACTAACACACTTTGAGAACACTGATGAAAACCACCAGGGAAATTAATTTTTTTAACGTAATTAAAATGCAAAGGAGAAGAAAAGTTCCACACTCCATGATGAAAATGGAAAATGGTTCCTAGGATAGCCGGTGTGACACCAAACACTGTCACCAAAGGCTTATGGAAATTCCAGTGACCACCTAGTTAGAGTGGTCAATGTGCTCTCATTTAAACAGCAGGAACAAGTTACATGGCAAAGGATGAAATGGTGATACAGGCACAGCTCACACAGGGACTCCTCCAGTAGCTTAGCCTAAAAAGCTCAAGATGGATTACAGAGTATATAAAATAAAAAGGCTCCACTTAGTGTAATACTGTAAAGTGATCCACATTTATTAAGAGAAAGAATGCATTTACAATTTAGCAAGCAATAAAAGACATGTCATAAAACTGACATAGAAAGGGACAGAGTCTTCCTCCAGGGACTAAAATGGACAACATCGGCCACTTATGCGTGGTAGTGTGTGTGCATGGCTTCTCCCTACGTGTTTCGTCATATGAGACGTCAATAGGGGCCCCAGAAGGACCCAGTTTCATTTCTCAGACAAATACAAAGACATTGTAGGAGACTTCTCCTAAGCAATAATTGCCCCTTCCTCCCCTCCTCCCACCCTCTTTGTCCTGTAAATAACCTCACTCTATCCCTAAAAGAAAAAAAAAATAGCACCTCACCTTACAATTTTTTTCTCCTAGTTTCTCTCTTCCCTTTTCTTTGTAGCACTGTTTCTTTCCATATCCTATTTCACTATATTTACCCCTTCATGTATTTATTTATTTCCAATGGGACCTTTCTTTCTATTTGTTCTAGCTTTCTATTTCCACTAATAGAGTTGTTAGCAACTACTTAGTCTTGAGCAGCTCTTCCATACTCAGCCATACATTAGGATAACATGTTGTATTTGAAATCAATGTATTGTTGTACAATACATTATGATGGTGGAAGCTCTGTTGTCCTGGATATGTTATGATTGACTGTATCTTTAATTTTGTTAATCACATTGAATAAATAGATGTAGCGGATCGTTGCTACTAGTTACTATCATCCACCATATCACCCTGCTGCCAGACCTACAAATATCACTCTCATGCCCTGTACACATGACCGTTTTTCTTGACACGGGACTATAAAGGGGAAGTTCCATTCCAACGGCGCCAACCAGTGGGCTGCTTTTGCTGATCCTTGTGTTAGTAAAAGTTTGGTGAGAGACGATTTGCGCTTTTCAATCTTCGTGCTTTTCAGTCGGTTACAGTGTGACAAATGTGATATTTCCATTACGAACGCTAGTTTTCCCAGAAAGAGCGCTCCCGTCTCATACTTGATTCTGAGCATGTGTGTTTTTTCCCCTTGGAAAAGCATACACACAACCGGTTTTCCCAGCAGAAAAAATAAAACATGTTCTCTTTTTTTCCCCGCAGTTTTCCTGTCAGGAAAACTGCGATGCAGCATACACACGGCCGGGATTCACGGCCAAAAGCTCTCTTGGCAGTTTTCCTGCCGGGAAAACCGTTTGCATGTACGGGTCATCACTTCCATGACCATGCAAGGATGAGGCTCCTTCCCAGCTCATGGGCTCCTTCATCAAGGCACACACCCCCCCCCACCAGATGGGGATGGGCCTCCTGCAATGATCTAGCAATCCATTCTTTACTTCTCCCAGCTAAAAACTCCCTTCCAGTGGGCTGGACCTGAGCTTATATGGGAGGCCTGCCTGTCAATTCCAGTTAGGGATTGGTCAGGGCTCCTCACATGAGCTCCCAGCCCTGCCCCTCTTCATGAACATTCACCCAGGGGAGGCGCCCAAGAACTAAAGCACAGGTGGTCACACCCACTGCTACACTAACCGCTCCCTGTTCCCAGATCAAAACAAAGAGACCTAGCTTGCAGCATAGGCCTGCCTAAATTTACCACACAAAAATCCCCACCTCTAGCACCTACCTATGGTAGAGGGTGCTCATAGAGAATTTATATATATATATATATATAAAAAAAACAATGAAAGTAAAGTAATGACTTGGTCTGCCTTCTGAAAACCTGTATAAAATTGGTGTCCAGTGCCATGTTCCCAGATGGGTTTTTAGGGGGCTGGCTTATGTATCCTTATAATACCGCATATTGATTATCAGAGAAAATAGTTCGAAAGCCATTTTTATACCTAGCTGTATCTTTTTTACAGCTAAGTTCAGATATTGGTAATGATGTTTATTTCCATTCATGCCAGGTGCAGCGTGCTTTTGATTTATGCAGTCAGAAAGTGAGTTAAGCACAAAGTACTGAACATAAACTGTCAGAAACAACTTCAGATCTTACAGCAGTCCGTCTCAGAGGAGAGGGTGAACTTTAAACAACATCCCAGTAGCAGTTTCATAATATGTTAATGATATATCGCAAAGCACTAGGATAAATGATAATGAATTCCAAAGTAAATTTATGTCAGAAGCTAATGTAGGATTTTAATCATGTTTGTTGCCCCTGTAGCAAGTAAAAATAATAAACTAATAATATCTCTAAAGGTTACACTGTTAAAGGCACAATAACTGTATACATTTTTGTCTTCATATTATATCAATATTAAATGCAGATTGCCTGATGATATTTTCCTTCACCGTTTAATAATGCTTTACATATTGCTTAAGGCACGATAAAATTGTAACAGTGTTTCTTTTTGTTTTTTTAGATACATACACAATATACACAATTCTTTTTTCTATTTGTGTTTGAGAATAGCTCCTCTGTGGTTTTCATTGTGCATTGCAATCCACATTCTTTATTCATGCCTTTCCATCTTTTTTAAATAAAAAATGCATCAGTTAAAACCCGTAAATGTGAATGAGGGGAGCTGGATCAAGTGACCAGACTGGAGCGGGCTGAAAATATGTAAGCATATACATCTTTTATACATAGGTTAGTCAGCCTTGGTGCAGAGGGGACATTTTTAACCACTTGCCGACCAGTGTACGCACTTTTACGTCGGCAGAATGGCACGGACAGGCATATGGGGGTACATGTACGTCCCTTTAAATTTGCCGCTGTGTTGGCGCGCACGCGCAGCCAGCGCTGCCGCAAGCTCCGTGACCGTGCCCGTGGGACCCGCAGACTCGATGCTAGAAGGTGTCCCGCAATTTAATTGATTAGATTAATATCCAAACAGGATGTGAGCTTACCAAATCGTTAGACTCCACTTTATAGGAGTCTAGACAGGCCTTTAAATAATGATCCAGCACTCAAAGCGAATCCTTCAGTGGTTAGACCGGAAAGGAAGGTAACAGGGCTGGCCAAACAAACCCCTGGTGTTCCTTAGATGTGACCAATAACGAAGAAAAATGGGGTCCACATAGTGTAACACTGTAAAATACTTTTATTTTTAGAAAAGGTTACTTAACACTTATAGTCAGCAGGTAAAATGGTAGTTCACAGGATAAAAACGACTTGTAAACAAGCCCAATTGACATGGTTAGCTCAGACATAGACTACGTCTTACATGTTTCGTCATATGTGACATCATCGGGGACATCGCTTTGAGTGCTTGATCGTTATTCAAACACCTGTCTACTCTTGTGTTACAATGGCATAGTTGCCAAATGTTCAGAATTTGCCAGGACAGTCCTACAGGACAGGTGCTATGTCCAAATGATGCCACATTCCAGTCTGTCTCCCAAAAATCACAGCATCGCCCCCATTTGAGTTACTGAACATGTAATGGCTTGCATGTATTTTAATTCAATTCCATTAATTAAATTGGAAAATGCATCAGGGCACACTTAGAACCTGCCTTGAAATTTTGCATGTGATTGGTGACAAATATAAGTAGAGAAACTTGACGGCAATTGTCGGCAATGACACCGTCCTAATCGGTGCGACGCCACATCTGCGGCGCTGCACGGATTTCAAAAAATAGTTCCTGTACTACTTTTTGCGATTTCGGGCCGCAATTTACATTGACATTTGTGCAGAAGCCTGCACAGGTATCTCTTAAATCGGGGCCGAAATCGGGACTGCCAGCGGGAGTTAAATCGTGCGAGTTCAGCTGAACTCACACGGCTTCACTCCCGCAGCCCAGTGTGAACCAGGGTTAAAGTCAGTTGAGGAAACACTGATTTGGCGCAGCTGCAGTGTTTATTGGATAATATCAATAGTCCCTCGATTGATTTTACTTGTTACGTGGAATTGCTCCTGAAATGTGCACCAGATCTGACCCAGTAGGAAAAATTTTTTTTTACAATTACAAATTGAAAGCAAACATGAAAAGATTTAAAAACATACTTCTTTAACAATAACATGTAGCCAATGCTTGGCAGACCCATGGGTCTCCTATAATAGATTGGTAATCTGTTCCCTGTTGAGAAGAGATTATAATTACGGCTTTGCAAATGAACTGCTTGGAGGCAATTTGATAAAAAGGCATTATAATAAAAAAAATCAGTTTAGCATATGAATTAAGCATGTTTCCAGGAATCTGAATCATGTTACTTGTTAATCTGACTTCCCAGGAGAGAAATTAGACATTGTTATAAATAAATATATATATATATATATATTTAACACAAAAGGAATAATGCGAAAATTTGATGCCAAAAATTGGACAACAATTATGAAAATGATAAAAAAATATTTATTTAGAAAAAAAGGAATAACGTAGACATTGTAGTTCTGTTTTCAACATCACATCTTCTGAATAAAGGTATGGTCTCATAGGAGGTGGCAGAATGGCTTAGTATTGCTTATTATGACTTGTAGGGTTCTTTCTTGGAATCTCAACCAGGACTCTATCTGCATGGAATCCGTTTGCTCTCTGTGGGCTTGTGTGGGATTCCGCCTACACTCCAAAGACAAGCTGGTAGGCTACTTGTCTAGTTTGTGTGTACAAATTGGCTGTGCATATTTGTTATTATATTTTGTATGCCATTTCTCAAGCTACACATTTGGAAAGACCAATGTCATAGAAAAAAGAAGTTGCTGATTTCGTGTTAGTAAAAATTTAGTGAGATTTGCGCTTTTCCGTCTTCGCGCTTTTCTGTCTGTTAGGCCGTGTACACACGATGAGATTTAGCCGATGAAAACGGTCTGACAGACCGTTTTCATCGGATATGTCTGCTGGGCTATTTTGGTTTGATCAGTGTACACACGATCAAACCAAAATCCCCGCAGACAGACAGCGCGGTGATGTGGCGGTGTTGTTGACGCCGCCATGTCATCGAACCAGGAAGTAAAATACTTCCACGCATGCGTCGAATCCATTCGACGCATGCGGGGGATTTTTGTCTGCTGGTTAGGCGTACTAACCAGCGGACATATCGGACAGACGGGTTTCCAGCAGACAAGTTTTAAAGCATGCTTTAAAACTTTTGTCTGCTGGAAACTGTCTGCTAGCCCGTACAGACGATCAAATCTGTCCGCTGAAACTGGTCCGCGGACCAGTTTCAGCAGATATATTCGATCATGTGTACGCGGCCTTAGGCTGCATTCACACCTGAGCGTAGGCAGCAGCCGGCGTATTGCGGCGACATGACATTGGCGTATTGTACCCGCGATTTGCGGCGACAAGTCGCTCCTTGTTTTTCGCTGGAGGGGTGATTTTAACATTGTCGGCTATTGCCGAACGCCTGATACCCCTGAAAAAAGGGTCCGGGACTTGTTTTAAGCTTCAGGCGTACGGCGTTTCGGCGTTCGGCGTAGAGATGTGAACCATCTCCATAGCCGACAATGTTAATTCGCCCCTCCAGCGTATCTCAGGCCGCGTACACACCATCGGACATATCCGATGAAAACGGTCCGCAGACCATTTCCATCGGATATGTCCGATCGGGAGTTTGATCCGATGGCGTGTACACACCATCGGATCAAATTCCCCGCCGCCAGCGGGCGCGGTGACGTGGCGGTGATGCGGCGGTGACGTTGACGCCGCCGCGTCACCTCCACGTCACCGCACCAGGAAGTAAAACACTTCCGCGCATGCGCCGAATCCATTCGGCGGCGGCGCGGCGGCGGTGGGGGACGACATGTCTGCTGGTAAGTGTACTAACCAGCAGACATGTCGGGCGGACAGATTCCCACCGGATGGATTTCAAAGCATGCTTTGAAATCTGTCGGGTGGAGAAATCTGTCCGCTAGCCCATACACACGAGCGGAGATGTCTGCTGAAACGGTCCATCGGACCGTTTTCAGCGGACATATCCCCTCGTGTGTACGAGGCCTCAGGCTGCTACAGCGTCGGGCGTATAAACGCCTAAGTGTGAATGCAGCCTTACAGTTTGACAAATGTGCTATCTACATTACAAATGCTAGTTTTACCAGAACAAGTGCTCCCGTCCCATAACTTGCTTCTGAGCATGCACGTTTTTGAAAAACGACGAGAAAAATTAGAGCATGTTCTAAATTTTTATTGCCCATTTTTCACAGAGGCCGGCGTACACACGACCATTTTTCTCGGCAGAATCCAGCAAGAACCTCGATGGGAGACGTATTCTGCCGAGAAAACCGGTCGTGTGTACACTTTTCGCCGAGAAACCCGTCAAAAAACTCGCCAAGCCAAAAAGAGAGCATGTTCTCTATTTCTTCGTTGTTCAATGGGAAAATTTGGCTCGACAAGCTTTTTGACTGCCGAACTAGGAACTCGACTTGGAGAACGATGAGTTTTGCCCGACGAATTTCTCGGTCGTGTGTACGCGGCCATAGAGAAAAATGCTCTGGAGCCCACACACAATGTTTTTAATGACCAATGGCATTTTTCTCGTCATGAAAAACGGTCGTGTGTACGCAGCTTTAGACTCTCCAAAGACAGGCTGGTAGGTTCACTGTTTAGTATGTATGTACAAACTGTCTATGCACATTTGTTACTATATTTTGTATGCATGTCTCAAGCTTCGCAATTTAAAAGACCAATCATGTAAAAAAACAAGTTCACCAAAGCCGCGTACACACGATAGGTTAACCAGAGGACAACGGTCTGAAGGACCATTTTCATCCGTCAAAACCGATCGTGTGTGGGGCCCATAGGTTATTTAACAATAGGTTAAAAAAAAGCAAACTTGCTTTAAAATTTAACCGATGGATTGATAACCGATAGGTCAAAACCGATCGTTATGCAAAACCATCAGTTTAAAACCTGCGCATGCTCAGAATCAAGTCGACGCATGCTTGGAAGCATTGAAATTAATTTTTTTCAGCACGTCGTTGTGTTTTACGTCACCGCGTTCTGATACAATCGGTATCATCAGTCAGCTTCATCGGTTAACCTAAGACAACTGTCCTTCAGACCGTTCTCATCGGTTTGACCGATCGCGTGTACGCGGATTTAGGATATTCTATAGCAAAAGAATATCAGACATGGTGCCAATGAGATGGTGCTTAGAATAGCTGAGAGACAGACATGGTTGAATAGATATACTTTATGCATACATATGCTAAAATGAAACTTCAGCCAAACCTGTTATGAATTATGATAGCAGATATACAGTATCCTCTCACCGATTGCCTTCTAACCACTCAGGAAGTAAATGACAATCTCCTTAGTGGAATAACAGATACATATCAGGTTCTTAGGGTACATGCATATGATTTTTTTTTCTATAGCAATCATCATGCACGAATGCCCTGAATTTAATTGCTTATGATTAATTGCTTCTCTACTGAGATCAAAAGCACTACGATCAATTACCCCCCCCCCCCCGACCTTCCCCCAGGCCAAGGTGCTAGGTGGAATCCTGGTCTGCTTTTAGCCCCATATGTATTGACTATCCAAATCTTGCTACCATCAACTCTGTAACAATTCCAAAATTTGCCCCATCTTAAGGAATGACACCAATAATCTTCTAATTCCCTCCCTTTACCTCTCTCACCTAGACTATTGCAACTTTCACCTTATTGGCCTTAAAGTGGGGTTCCAATCACATTTTGCAATTTTTTAAAAATAATCTCTTTCATCAGTCGATTCTATATTACAAATAATTAGACTTACTGGCCCAGATTCACAGAGCGATTACGCCTGCGCAACAGGAGATGCGCGTGCGTAAGTCGAAATGTGCGCGTGCGTTTCGATGCACGGCATCCCCAGAACGAGATACGCCAAAAATCTACTTTTTTTGGTCCCGCGTAATTTCGTTAGACTGGCGCATCCGTCCGCGCAAAAGTGCGCTAGATTTGCTAGTCAAATATGCTAATGAGGGACTTACGGGGATCCACAAAAAAACGTTGGGGCAGCGCAGGCGATGCAGTGTGCGCAACAGCAAAATGTCCTGTCTAAAATTAGAGCATATAAAAGCTGGTCTAAAAAGAGAAAAAAAGTCTACTTGTTAGATAAAGCAACACTGTTAGTGAGGAGCTCAGCAGTCACACGTGTTGCACAACAATCTGTATGCCAACATGCCAGGGGCATCGTCGCACATAGCTATACTACTGACTTTAGATGAACAAAGAAGGATGAGGGCACGGAGGATGGCACGGAGGATGGCACGGGAGAGGATATACCGCACCCGCATACACCTGTTTGGCATGAGTGATTCTGAGGTGTCTTGCATCTTCAGATTCACCCCTCATGCCATCCTGGAATTAACCACAACCTTACAGGAGGACATCACCAGCCCAACACAGCGCTCACATGCAGTGCAGCCACTGGTGTAGGTCCTGGCAACACTCCATTTCCTTGCCAGTGGCTCTTTTCAGCGTACAAGTGGAGTGGTGGCTGGGATGTCCCTGCAATCCTCAGACGCATGGCCAACCAAATCATCAAACCCACCACTGAGGACCTGCGGCTGAAGGCAATGACAGATTTCTACAGAATTGCCAGATTCCCACGCACCGTGGGGGCCATTGATTGCACACATGTGGCACTCCAGCCCCCCCATGAGACAGAGCACATGTACCGCAATCGGAAGCATTGGCATTCCATCAACGTACAGGTGATAGTCGATGCCCAAGGCCTCATATGGCACATCCGTGCCAAACACCCAGGGTCCAGCCATGACAGCTACATATACAATCAATGCCACATCCGAATGGAATTCGATCAGAACGTGTATGGGGACACCTGGCTGGTTGGTGAGTGACATGGGAGTCAGGCATGACTATCCCCTCCCATGATGCACACATCACAAGGGGCACATGCATGACTAACATGCTCCTGTCTTTTCCCTTACAGGTGACTCTGCATATCCACTGGGACCCCATCTCATGACTCCTATCTGGAACCCCCAAACCCCAGGAGAGGAAAGATACAATCAAGCACATGCCCAAACACGAGCAGTGGTGGAGCGCACCTTTGGCCTCCTAAAGTCACGTTTCCGATGCCTGGATAAGTCTGGGGGTACCCTCTTGTATTCCCCAAACTTCGTGTGCCAGATCATCGGTGCATGTTGCATGCTGCACAACTTCGCAGAAAGAAAGGGCCTGCAGATTGACCTACGTGATGACCTGACCCCTGAACCAGACAATCCCCCCCTAACCGAGGTTACCCCATCTTCTGAGGGAAGAGCAGCCAGGAGACAGCTCACATTGGGCATCTTTGCACGTTAAACACACACATTAATCATGGCTCAATGAGAATGCATGCATGCACACCACTGTGGTCCCTAGCACACACACCCCACATCCACATCAAATTGGATTGGCACCAGTCCACCATGCAGGACTTGTGAGCAGCAACGCCACGCCAAGGCTCCAATTATGTCACTGTACATTCATACACCATTCACACGGACCTGGGGATCACTTCTCCCTGGTCCTGGGGAACGCTTCTCCACCAAAATTGAGGGTGACACCCCTTTTCCGGCAGGAATGTCACCCCCACATTCAAACAGCATTCACAACCCCAAAAAAAAAAATACCAGCAAAATCAAAAATTTGCCAGCAAAAAAAAAAAGAGGGGAAAAAAAAATTATTGCCCTTGACGTGAGCCACGCCTGGGGCGCCCCCGGCCACGGCCCCGGCTCCTCAGGGGAGACTCATGGGGAGGGGGAAAACCGGGGAAGGAGGAGCAGCCCCTGATCTCTGCCCACCTGGCGGCTTACCCTCCAAGGCCACGGCTATTCTGTCCAGGGCAGCACCAAGTGCCTGGATAACCTGGGTAAGGGCCCTCACATCCTGCCCAACGCCTGCTGATGTCGTCTGCAGTTGGTTTAGGCAGGTTGTGAAAGCCTGGGAGTGGGAGTCCAGGTTCCCCAGCGTATCCTTGATGGAGGACAGGCTCTCCTCCATCCGCACCAATGTCTGGCTGACCTGTCCCAGATGGCGGGTCTGGAGGAACTGGTCCCTTCTCAGAGTGGCGGGCAGGAGATCGGCCAACCCCCTGGTGTTCTGGGATGAAATCCTGCCTCCAGCTGATGCTTGTGGCCGGGGAGAAGGGGAGGCCCTTGGGAGGGGAGCCATGTTGGGGGAGGGGGGGAGGCTCCCCCTTAGGGAGGGCTGCCTGCTGCCAGCCAGAGGGGAAGAGTCCTCAAAAACCAAACGTCCAGTGCCTGACATGGACTCCTCCTCCTCCTCATGATTCTCCTCCTCCTCATGATTCTCCTCCTCCTCATGATTCTCCTCCTCCTCTTGAACCTCCTCCGCGGACTCTGGCCTTGTTGGGGGGGCCTCATTAGGCTGCTGTCCTGGGGATGGTGCGGTCAGGCCAGATGGCCCTGCACCCTCCTGCACATCTGTGGATGACACAAAACATTCACAGGTTGGAGGATCCACACACTTGCCACATATTCCCTTTCACCCCCTCCCCCACACATGCTACACACCTGATATTAAAAAAAATACTTACCTGGCACCATGGGCTCCGGACTTGAGTCAAAGCCGGGCAGGCCCACAACTTCATGCCGATGAAAGGTCAGGGCCACCGCACGCTCCTCCGCTGTCAGCCTAATACGGCATGGTGGGCCCCCTCCTGTGTCCCTGGCATGGGCATGCATTGAGGTCATTGATTTTTTTGTCAATCCCAGACCGTGTCCGTGTCTCCCCCTCCCCCGCTCAATTGACCTGCTCAGTGATCATATCCAAAATCTTCCTCCTCCTGGCCGGGGTGGTGTTGGCACTGTCCGGGCCGTGGAGGAAACGCCCATATTCGCTAATGGCCCGGGCGAGAATTCTTTTTTCCCCCACAGTAAAATTGAGCTTTCGCTTTCTCTCTGTCATACTTCCAAAAAAACTCACTCCCAGTCAACAAAAATCACTCACAAAAACAAGCACAACCAATCAAGCAAGAACACACACAAAGAGAAAACTAACACCCAAAAAACACACTAGCACTCAGCAAGAAACAGTCACAAAAACAAACAGCAAAAAAAAGCAAGAAAACAAACGAACAGAAATATATCAAACAAACAAACAATCTCTCAAACACTTATCAAAAAACACTTTCAAAGATCTACTAACAAACAATTGATCACACGAACACTAATCTGACAACTACAAAACACAACGCAACGAACAACAGGACAAAAGCACTTGGTTAAATGGGAAGGGACAAAGGGATGTACTTTTGCAACGCAAGTGCGTTTGTGTGTGTCTATTTATGCTGTTTGCGTAGTTCACAACGTTGCCCTAGTCCATTTCCAATTTCACTGATTGCGCCACTCCCGAGTTGTGAGCATGCGCACAGCGGAGCTGACCATGGTCTCCTTCATTTGCATGGGGTCACGGCTCATTTCAATGTAACACGCCCACGTCCTTCCCAATTTGTATTACTCCGCCTTACGCCTCTGAAAAAACGTTACGCATTTCTGCGCAAAAGCTACGAGAATAGGGTGATTACGCGACAAAATTGCGCAAGTCTAACGTAAAGGCGGTGCGCTACGCCGGTCCAATAATGCGCAGATGTACGTGAATCTGGGCCCCTGTGTCCAAAATTGCAGAAGATCGCCCAAGTTTTTCAATAAAGTGACTTATATAAAATCATTGCTGAAGTTGTCATTTTGCTTATGGGCATGTGAAGCCCACAAGCACTTACTTCCTTTCCTTACATCTCTGACTAGCGGTGACGAGCGGTGACCATCATGCACCGCCTGTCGCTCCCCAATCTCGTGCATGGGCATTGTAAGCACAACACAGTACCGTAAACATCTCGGGTTGCCATCGCAACGGGCGGCAGTCCCGCGATAGCCCTTGGGGAAGCACACTGCATCCTGGGAAATGATGACACACATTTCCCAGGAGCATTAGCGTTCTGAGGAGCCGAGGGAGCTGACGTCAGGATCCTAGGTGAATCCGAAGGCAGATTTCACGGGACCGCATAGCAACAGGCATTTACAGGTGAGTAAAACATTTTTTTTTTCTTATTTAGGTATAATGTGCACTATAAAGAAAAAAAAAACGTTTTTGGATGGAAACTCCACTTTAAGGTCTGTAGAGACAGTGAACATAACTGTAGGCTGACGTATAGAACCGATACAAGCTGTTTTCCATATTTGATAAAATCTTGCAGTGGGTTGGATTTGGCATTTGGCCACTTCACAAACATATTTTAGGGTTTAAAAAAATTGAATGGTCTAAAAACTACGCTCCCTATCTGATCATCCACCGCCGCGCACAAAGAGATGAGTAGTATAAGAGCCTTGCTGCCGTTTAAATAATAAATCAATGTGAAAAAAGTAAACAGAAAAACAAACACTATAAATATATAACGTGTCAATCCATTAAACAGCGCTGTGAGAATAGTGAAATTCTCCTAAGGTGTTAGAGAAGTTCACAGTGCATAAAAGATATATATATATATAAATATAAATCAAGCCGTGAATATATGACAAAAAGTCCATAAAGAGTGATCAAAAAGTTCTTCAAAGGTCTTCCACCACACCAAAAGTGAACGGTGCTTCCACAACCCGTCAGAATGGTCACTCACCAGAACTAATTGCCTCAGCACTCGCGTACTTAGGCAGATCAGCTTATAGTCACCATAAGGAATCTTCCGAAGATCAAGTGGAATCCTATGTAGTGCTCCAAATTATTTCAACGTGTAAGGAAAAAGAAATGCACAATAGTGTGAAACCGTAAAAGCAGTTTTAATAACAGACCAAAAAGCAAATCCAAAGGTTAAACTCACAAACAAAGTCCAAAACTGAGCAATGTATCACAGCAGTCACCATCATCCTACAAACATCTTTGCATAATTTAGCACTCGGCCACGGCGGACCCACGATCAAACAAAAACGATCTCACCACTTGACAGCTAGGTGATCGAGACTGGCTCTCCTAGTTGGTGAATGGCTTCAAACACTGCACAGCACATCAAGCGAAACAGTCAATCAATCACTGAGTAAGTAGACCCGAGCAGGCATAAGAGATTTCCATTAATACTTTGTAACATCAGCACAGTGCAATGGCATTTAGGTACATCTGAGCAGGCATAAAGGCTTCCAATAATACTTGGTACAACTGTACGGGAACAATGGCAAGTGAGCACTACTGCGCATGCATGTAAGGCTTCCAGGAATACTTGGTGACATCAGCAAGTACAATGACAGTTGAGTACAACTGAGCAGGCATGAAGGCTTCCCTAAAATACTTTGTAACTCTAGCAGAGATCATTTGGCATGTGAGAGAAACTGAGCAGACATGTAAGGCATCCAGTATTACTTGGTACATTAGCAGCGGTCAGAGTACTTGCGGTTTAGGAGTTAGATAACCAGGGATGCTGGTGGTCCAATGGAGGGATGGATCAGAGAGCTTAAGGTTCCAGTGGTCCAGAGGGAGATGACCTAGAAGGGGTCCTGGCTGGTCATGGGTGGTGCCAAGAGTGGTGTGTGCTGGTCCGAGGTGACAGCAGGCGAGCTTACAAAATAGACGAACGCCAAGCTGTCACCATTGAGGGTTTAAATAGACCGCCGAGTAGCGGGATTGGAGCGGCGCCTGGCTGGCGCACACTTCCGCGTTCCAGCGCGGAACGCACGAGGCGCACAGGATGTGACACCAATAGAAAACAGAACGGAGCGCAGCTGCTAGGGAAGGGGCAGCTGCGCCGGTTCTACTAAAAGGTAACGCCAGCGGCGTTACACTCATTAAGCCTTTTAAAAGTCTTGTTTTCCACTGAACATTATTAAAAAAAAATACATTGGGACATGTTCCCCCTAGCGTTCCCCAGCTTCCCTAGCCCTTTGTTTGAAAATGTTTCTATTTATTACAGGTACAAGGAGAACATGCAAATTCCAGGCAGTTAGTGAAAGGGGAAGAGAGGAAATGGGATCTGCTTGGTTAAGTCTTAATATAGGTTGGTCGCACCTCATCCCATGAAATAGTAGAGTATATTGTGTGGACGATAGGGGACTATAGCGGTGCTTATATTATTACATACAAAAATAATTTTTTAATAATTTATTAAAATATTTAAACATATAGCAGTATACAAAATATATCTTATAACCAATACAAAGAGTCAGGTTGACATTAAAACCAGGTAGCTGTGAATCCCGGTTGTATATTCAGTGCGTGTTACGAGCGGTCACAGCCCAGATGGTGTTCGGCCCAATATATTTTGCCTATAGAAAGGCTTCCTCAGGGGCTAGGTTGGGACCCACACTTACAATTCAGCTCTATTAAAATAGAAAAATGTCCATGTTATAAATAACATATTTAGTACAGCAAGATAGACATAAAAATACAATTGTGCAGATGCATGTCTGAAAAAGGCTGACCTTGTACACCAGGATGAATATCTCGACCTGGAGGCTGGGGGAGGGGGAGGAAAGAGATGGGGGGGAGGCAAAAGACGGCTAGACCTCACAGTCCAGATGGAAATAGAGCTCGCCCTGTAATCCGATGCATCAGAAGCTGAGATCAAGAGTGCATCTCCATAGGAGAGGAGAGAAAAAACGGGCTGGAGGAAACACAGAATACTAAATGAGACATGTGTTCCATCCATAATCATTGCGCATAATTTAGTATGGATCACAACATAAAAAATAAAAATATATATATATATATAGACTTACAAAGAAATTCTTTATATTAAAAATATAAAGGTGCAGTGCTGGGAGCGGCCACCGGAGTTCCCCTACTCATGCTGACAACATCCAGAGGGAGAATGGTGTCAAGTTGCACTTAAAGAGAAGTTTATCAATAGCTAGATAGCTCACCATAGAGCATAGCAAAAAATTGTATCAATCACATGAAATGTTAGTGAACTGAGCAGCAAATGTGCTGAGTTCAAAGAACAGAAAGGCATAATGGCAGCATAAGGGTTACCTGTAGTCACAGTGTCAAAAACACAGCTCTATTCGCACAAGCACTGTAAAAGAAAAGCATCCCTGCTGTCCGTTTAAATATCCCTCCTCTTCCGCACGTCCGAGCGTATGACGTCATCGGGCGTGTGAGGACAAATAAATGTCAAAGCACGTAAGCCAGATGGATAACACCAAGGGGAGAAGAAAAAATAATAAAGGGGGAACGAAAAAGGGGAAAATGGGAGGGGGTGGGGGTGGGGGAGGAGAGGGGGAAAAATGTACAATAAAAGAAAAAGAAGACTATAGCAAAATATTAAGGGATTCATGGTAGGGACATCAAGCGAATAAAAACAATATCTTATTCAAGGAGTAGAGAGAGAGAGTTCAATAGTCTCGTATAGCCTGACTGACAACCACGTATATAAAGAGATAATGAGTAGGTATAGCGTCCAATGCCCAGAGTGGAATGTCACTAAAGAAATGATTTATAACTAATGTATTCATTCAACCCTGGGTATTGGGTTGCATTTAAAGATTGGATCCATTTTGTTTCCAATTGGAGTAGGGTACGATCAATATCGCCGCCCCTGGCATGTTGGGGTACATGTTTAAGAGCCGCAAACTGAATCATTGACAGTTCAAAATTGTGTTCCTTGCCCATATGTCGACTAATGGCAGTCGTCATTTGTTTTTTGCATATGGGTACTATGTGATCAGCAATTCGTATATGAAAGGCTCTCTTGGTTTTTCCTACATAGAAACATCCGCAAAGGCACTTAGCCAAATATATTACGCCAATCGTCTGACATGTAACGTTGTACCTGACACTGTGTGTGTGTCCATTAGGTAATAGAGTAGTAGGGCCATATAATATATATGGACACATTTTGCATTTCTTACAAGGATAGGTACCACAGACAGGTTTTGGCAGGTCCTTTTTAGGATCAAAATGACTCTGAACAAGCTTATTCCTCAATGAGGGTGCTCGTCGATACGTAATTTCCGGACGGTCCTTAATAAATTTGCGTACTGTATTGTCCGCTAGAAGTAGGGGCCAATAGCGTCCCAAAATAGTCTGGAACTGCCAGTGATCATTTGAATATTGGGTAAGGATACGTGTGGGTTGTAAAGTGCTCTTTTTCCTATTTGGAAAAATTTAATCTTTTCACTCAATTTGAGCTGCTCTATTGTATGCTCTTTTTAGATTTTTGTGACTATATCCCCTCTTTCTGAGGCGAAGATACAGATCATTGGCAGCTAGTTTGTAGTCCTTACTCAAGGCACAGTTTCGTTTTAGTCTAATTTACTGGCTGTAGGGTATACTCTTGACCAAAAATATATTTTTTCTTCTAACAAAAAATAAATTTTCCTAAAATAGAGTTTTTTTTTATACTAGTAGCTGATTCAATGATGACCAGTAGGTCAGACACGCACTTTTTCTATACCATGGAGGTACCTGTTACTATTGACTTTTTTGCTGCTGAGGTCTGGTGGGTGGAAGCAATATTGATTTGTTTTATGCATGTACTTATCCTTTATATGACTTTTTAAAGATTTTGGATAGGCTTGGGGAAGGTCTAAACATAGTTGTATTTACTTTTGTGTAAAGACGAGAGAATATTAAGCTCTACTATGCTTTTGTTGCTTTCTATGACCCCTTCACCTTCACAGCCTGTGACACCAGGACAAGAGGTGAAGGAAATAATTATCACTAGAGAAAGAAATATTAATATCTTACTCTATCCAGTTAAAAAAAAAAATTTGTCTGGAGTTGGGTTTTCAATTAGACAATATTAAATAGTCATTTTATGCCTAAATTTACTAGAGACAAGCTGCACAGTCTGCGAAAAAAGATACTGCAGAGGATAGGGCAGCATAAAACTGACCAGCAACCAGACAGTTTTGAACAGGTCAAGGATAATAAGACCGGTGTATGCCTAACATTTATTTTATCTACGGGATTTTGGGGTGTGATGAATGTAAATGATGCAATTGAAGGTGGTTTAGGCCTCGTTCACACATGGATCCGTTCAGGTCCGCCTGTCAGTTTTTCAGGCGGACCTGAACGGGCGCTCCATGCACCCCTATGGAGCGTCGGATGTCAGCGGAGACATGTCTGCTGACATCCGACCTGATCCGATCCGCTAAAAACAAACGTATGGGGCTCACGTCCCCATCCGTCCATGCGGATCGGATCGGGAAAGATCTGATGAAAACGGACATGCTGTCCGTTTTCATCAGATCGCTCCATAGAGGACAGCGGGACTCGACAAGCTCCTCCCCGCTCAGTGAGCAGAGAGGAGCTTGTCATCCGTCGGCTCAGCGGAGATCTGCGGACTGATCTCCCGCTGAGCTGGCAGACACAGGCGGACTCCGTCGGAAAGGACTGAGACGGAGTCGGCTATGTGTGAACGAGGCCTTAGGTGCACACCGTTCTTCCAGTTAGTTTTAGTGCTCAAACAGCTAGAAATCAGAAAAAATAAATAAAACTAACTGTTTGGGGAAGACCCCACCTCGGTATGATTTGGTGTGAAGGAACTGGAGTGGCATGCACAAAATCCTGACCTCAACCCCATTGAACAGAGGGAGTGTTGCCTCACTTTGGAGGGATTTCCTCTCATTTCCTATTGAGACTATAGAATGGGAAGTGAAGGGAAATCTTCCAAATGAGACACGGCAAAAAAAAAAAAAAACCTACTTAAGTTTAAACCCCATATTGTTAAAACTTAAATAAAGAACTAAAAAAAAAAATGACCTTTATTAACCACTTAACCCCCGAACCATATTGCTGGTCAAAGACCAGGGCACTTTTTGTGATTCGGCACTACGTCGCTTTAACTGACAATTGCGCGGTCGTGCGACGTGGCTCCCAAACAAAATTGGCGTCCTTTTTTTCCCACAAATAGAGCTTTCTTTTGGTGGTATTTGATCATCTCTGCGTTTTTTTTGCGCTATAAACAAAAATAAAGCGACTATTTTGAAAAAAATGCAATATTTTTTACATTTTGCTATAATAAATATCCCCAAAAAAGATATAAAAAAAACATTTTTTTTCCTCAGTTTAGGCCGATACGTATTCTTCTACATATTTTTCGTAGAAAATCGCAATTAGCGTTTATTGATTGGTCTGCGCAAAATTTATAGCATTTACAAAAAAAGGGGTCGTTTTATGGCATTTTTATTAATATTTTTTTTTTACTAGTAACGGCGGTGATCAGTGTTTTTTTTTCGGTACTGCGATATTATGGCGGACACATCTGACACTTTTGACACATTTTTGGGACCATTGGCATTTTTATAGCGATCAATGCTATAAAAATGCATTGGATTACTATAAAAATGCCATTGGCAGTGAAGGGGTTAACACTAGGGGGCAGGGAAGTGGTTGAGTGTGTTCCTGGGTGTGTTCTAACTGTGTGGGGGGGTGGACTCACTAGGGGAAATCACTGATCTTCTGTTCATACATTGTAAGAACAGGAGATCAGCGTTTCCCCCGCTGACAGGAACGAGAGGTATGTGTTTACACACATAGCTCCTGGTCCCCACTCTGTAACGAACGAGCGCGCGCGGGACTCGGGGGCCGAGTGGGGGCGCGCGCGCGCGGGCCGACGGGGGCGCGCGCGCCCCCTAGCGGCCGCTAAAGGTAGGACGTAGAGCTACGTGCTCTCGTCCAGCAGTGCCACCGTCCCGCCGTATAACTGCGGTGGGCGGTCGGCAAGCAGCTAAACATTCACATGCTTTTCTTTCCATTCTGAGTTTAGATTCAGTCTGAGTTTATATCCGCTGTCAATCTGTCAAGTCTGAAAACATCACAAGACCAGTAATCCTGTAACGCAGGAATGTCAAACTCAATTTCATCGTGGGTCGCATCAGCATTATGATTGTCGTCAAAAGGGCCGGTTGTATCTATAAGATTAGATGTCCAGCGCATTCCCTCCCCTTATATTAGATGTCAGGAGCCACCCCACCATCAGAAGTTGAGCCCCCTATTCTCCCTTACATCACAGTGCACCCCCCTTTCCTTATGCTGTTGCTGGGAAAAAGCTGGATGCATTGCCTGAAAGTCAAAAATAGGGGTCTGGAGGAAGACCAGAGGAGGGCTGGAGCTCTCCTGCAGCTGCAGGAGAGGTGCGAGGGCCACATGAAATGGCCTGCAGGGCCGGATTCGGCCTGCGGGCCTTGTGTTTGACACCTGTGCTCTAAAGAGACCTCAATCCTGATTAAGACCCAATACACACTATTAGATTTTCTGCAGATTTTTGACTTCAGATTTACCAAAACCATGTAGTGCAAGGGCCTGCCTGATTACATAC
Source organism: Rana kukunoris (assembly GCA_029574335.1). NCBI lineage: Eukaryota > Metazoa > Chordata > Amphibia > Anura > Ranidae > Rana > Rana kukunoris. The sequence continues at coordinate 704,937,884 of CM056049.1, forward strand.
AAATTTAAACTCCTAAGGTTTGATCTCATATTATAAGGTTTTGGTAAATCTGAATACAAAAATCTGCAGAAAATCGAATGCCGTGTTCACACGATTGTTTTTTTCGACGAAAAATGTCCGATCGTCTGTGTGGAATTCCATCGGAGAAAAATCCACGCATGCTCAATATCAAGTCATAGCATGCTCGGAAGCATTTTTCTCGGCTCGTCATAGTGTTTTACATCACCGTGTTTAGGACGGTCGGAATTTAGTCTGATAGTGTGTAGACAAGACTGATGAAAGTCAGCTTCATCGGAATTTCGGCGGAAAATTCCTTCGGATTTTATTTAATCGGAAATCCAATCGTGTGTACGCAGCATAATAGTGTGTATGAGGTTTTAAGGTTTGACCTCATATTATATGTGTAGCACTTACCCCCGAAGGAGCTGCTGGTAATTGATTGGGCCTGTACTCTGCTTTAACAACCCCCCCAATGATTTGGTCTCGCTCCCCTTGACACAGCTGTGGTGCAGTGCTGATATGAAACTTTCACTAAACGGAACAATCTCACCATAACAATGTGTATATAGTGTACCTTTACCGTTATCTGGGCATCCGTTGTTCCACCTGTTAGAATAATGAACAAGCTTCACACCAATTGTGATCAACCAGGATGTAAGTTTACTGGAACTGGTATAAAGACAGTATTTATAATAACTGTATCAACATACAAACTTACTATAATAGTGCAATGAGTGTACACAAACTAATAACACTTAAAGGTCCCTTGAGCCTCTACTGCGGCGCGTCTCCAAGTGGGACTAGTGCTCAGAGTGACAATGCCTTGACACTGACCACCTTCCCACTTCCAGTGCGGCCGCACCAAACATACCAATGCAAAGATATCAACACAGCACACTACAATTTCTCAAGAGCTTCCCCTGAGGTATAAGGCAGCCTTTTGTCTTACTGCATCCAAAGCACAAACCCTCCCTGTGAAGAAGTGTAGTCTCTGGTCTTCTTTCTTCAGGTAGCTATTATACTGCAGTGTTTGTAATACAATGGTTTAACAAGTAATGAAGTAACATAACTGAAGAGTTAATACAGTTCCTGCTGTAAAACACACTTGTAGATGCCTTCGGTGTAGGTATACCTTAACTGTCAGTCAGCCCTCAATGAACCATAGGCTTTTAGGCCTGATTAAACTCAGTCTATTTGAATGAGACCTCCCTGTAGGACTACAGGTCCCAGCAACTTTGTGAAATGAGTCTAAGTGTGTTAAGGGTGTTAAAGAACTTCTGGGCGACAGCCCTCTCACCACACCAGGCCTGGAAAGTTGTGAACCTCCGCTCCAGTCGTCTCAATCCTGCTGCCAGTCAGCACTGCCACGCTGCCCCGCTCCTCAAGCAAACTGGACATCCACTTGGCTCCATCAAGGGTCCTGGATCCTCAGACCCGATCACACTGCTTCTCCAGCACACTGTGGTAAGGCAGAGTCAATGGATGTTGTTCTGCTCTGCACGATGTAGGCCCTCTTCTGAACACTCCTTCACAGATCCTTGCAGGCAGGGCATGCGTCCAGAAAAAAAAAGGCAGAAAATGGCTCCACTCTGCCTTTTATATCCACCCAGCATGCAGTTCAGCCACCTAGTGTTCATGGGTAAGTGAGTCTTTTCACAAGATAAACATTTTTCTGCTCTGCATATGTAAGTTAAAACATATCTCGCTCACATTGGTATTTGGCTCCCTCTAGTGGTATGCCATCTTTAGCATTATATGGCAAAAATACCAGTGCTACATATTGGTAAATCTGAAGTAAAACATCTAATATTGTGTATGGAGTATTAGGCAGTGGGCAGGCTTTTGGGAGGAGTTATGTAAATATCAAAATGCCTTGATAGTCAGTAGTCATTCTGAAGGAGTGGGTGATCCTAGCAGGCCGTATTTCCTCCCACATGTGATAATGAGCCTCCATGACTGTAAAGCCTCGTACACACGAATCGATCAGTCCATCCGATGAGAACGGTCCGAAGGTCCATTGTCATTGGTTAACCGATGAAGCTGACTGATGGACTGATGTGCCTACACACCGTCAGTTAAAAAAATGATCATATTAGAACGCGGTGACGTAAAACACAACGACGTGCTGGAAAAAATCAAGTTCAATGCTTCCAAGCATGCGTCGACTTGATTCTGAGCATGCATGGATTTTTAACCGATGGTCGTGCCTACTAACGATCGGTTTTGACCTATCGGTTAAATTTTAAATTAAGTTGGATTTTTTTGAACCGAAGGTTAAATAACCTATGGGGCCCTCACACGATCGGTTTTGACCAATGAAAACGGTCCATCAGACCGTTGTCCTCTGGTTAACCTATCGTGTGTACGCGGCCTAAAGGGTGGTCTTGTACACACGGTCAGATTATTGGACACATTTTCATCAGTTTTTTGTTGGATGTAATGCCGCGTACACACAACCGTTTTTTGGGTTGTAAAAAATGAAATTTTTAATGGTCTAGATAAAACAATGTTTTTTTCAACCCGATCATTAAACCGGCCTTGCCGACACAAGATTGTGAAAAAAAATGCTCTAGCAAAGCGCGGTGACGTACAACGCGTACGACGGCACTATACAGGGGAAGTTCCATTCGAATGGCGCCACCCTTTGGGCTGCTTTTGCTGATTTTGTGTTAGTAAAAGACGATTCGCGCTTTTCAGTCTGTTACAGCGTAATGAATGTGCTATCTCCATTACGAACGCTCATTTTTAATGGAGATAGCACATTCATCACGCTGTAACCCACGATTGCATGTGAACATGGATTCGACGCATGCGTGGAAGTATTTTACTTCCTGTACACAGATCAAACCAAAATCTCCCAGGAGACATGTCCGATGAAAACAGTCTGTCGGACCGTTTTCATCGGATATATCTCCTCGTGTGTACGCGGCCTTACAGTATGGAAAAGATAAAACTGTCATAGGAAATGGAGGAGATTGTGATTGGGATCTGGCTTATTATATCACCACAAATTTAGGTAAGTAAAAGAGGCACATACAATTTTAATTGCTGCATTAATTAGCTAGACAGAGGTGGGAGTATTGTTTGATGAAGGAGGATTTTCATTTCCTTTTCTTTCCTTTTTTTTTTCTTTTCTTTTCCTTTCCCTCCCTTTTCATTTCCATTCGTATCCCCTATCCCTTTTCCTCTCCTTTCCTTTCCCCTATCCCTTTTCCTCTCCGTTCCTTTCCTTTCCTTTCCTTTATCACTTTTCCTTTCCTTTCCCTTATAATTTTTTTCCCTCCCTTCCCTCCCACATGCCCCGCGGAGCCATTTGATGTGGCCCGCATCCTCCTTGGGATGGAATAGAATAGAATACTGTTATTAAAGGTCTTTTTATTACTAAAATCACAGTGTATATACGGGCATATTATTTCTACAGTGGTTACTGGGCTGCTTTTAAAGGATCCGCAGGTGCAGAGCAGTTTACCTGTGGGGTTACCTGCACTGAGCCATAGACTTCTGTTATTACCTGCGAGTTTGGTGAGCTTTCTGAAAGTGCAGCAAACCTGCAGAATATAATAGAAGTCTATTGCAAAGTGCAGGAAAGCCAAAGGTACACTGTGTTGCACCCATGGTGCGGGTAAACTGCAGTGCATCCGTGTGAAAGCAGCCTTGGGTCCCTTTCACATGGTTAGTCTGACAGTCTGACCAATTGGACCCTCCATTCACCTCTAAGTAGTGGCAGACATAAACCGACTTGTGTTCTACCTCCAATAGGATCCGCTAAAAAGTACATATGCATATGCAGAGCAGACACGGACATGCCATCCACCCACTCCACTCATTGTGGCCCGCAAACAGTTACCAAGTCGCTTAAGTGGACCTCGCTCTTCAAAAGTTTGGGCACCCCTGCCCTATCCCTTTTCCTCCCCTTTCCTTTTGCTTCCCTTTCCTTTCCCCTGTCCCTTTTCCTCCCCTTTCCTTTCCTTTTGCCTATCCCCTTTCCTTTTTCCTATCCCCTTTCCTTTTCCCTTCCCCTTCTCTTTTCATTTCCCTTTCTCTTTCCTTCTTTCTAATTTTTTGCTTAACTTTGTATTACTTGTATTTATTGAAACAAAGCCATATCTTAATTAACTATTTTCTACACTTGCTTTGTTAGCCTTCATCTTAATTCAATTTTAAAAAACATTCCTATTACAACAAATCCTTTTCTTCGTATTGAAAGGATTCATTTTAAACTGTCATTGTGTTCATTGTAAATCCTGTAGTACATTGTAAATCTCCCTGTACCTCTGAGCATTTTCAAAGCCATTCTAAAACCAGCACGGATAAAGTACCCTCATTAGAGGAACTGCATTGTATGAACAATGATTCTTCAATTGACAGCTCTTGGATTATCTCCAAAGATACATAGCTACCTGGGATCATTGCATTAAGAGCAGCCATCCAAAAGGGGATTGTGCAAAATGTCATCAGGTTTATTATGTAATATATACATGTCATAAATGTGTATTAATCAGTTGTTTGCCTTAGGAAAGCTTTAAACACACAACTTACATGGACATCATTTTATTCCTGATCCCTGCTTCATATTTCATTTAAGGCACATCAGCAATTCTCAGGTGATAGTTGCCGCACTGAGCATACATACCGATAAGAACTAGGCTTAAATGTCAGAAAATGGAATAAAAAAATAAAAAATTAAACCCAAAACACAAGTCCATTTGTATAAAGAAGTTATTAATATTATTTACAGGTATAGGGATAGGCAAAAGGAAAAAGGGAAATTTAAGTGTTGCTAAAGTAATTTTTTTTATTATTATAAAAAAAAAAAAAACATGTTATGCTTGCCTGCTCTGTGCAGTGGTATTGCACAGAGCGTTCCCAATACTCCTCTTCTTGGGTCCCACAGCAGTGATATTGGCTCATCCTCATCTTCATGTGGCCCCACTAACTAACTTAAAGGGGTGTTCCAGCCCAAAATTGTGTTTATTAAAAGTCAGCAGCTACAAGAAGTGTAGCTGCTGGCTTTTAATAAACACTCACTTACCTGCTCCTGCGTTCCAGCGACGCGCCGACCGGGGCTCTGCTCCTCTCCCCCCCTCCCCAGCCGGCGTCTCCATCCTGACTGTGGGCACCCAGCCGTGACAGCCTTCGGCTTCACGGCCGGGCACCCACTGCGCATGCGGGAGCCGCACTGCGCATGCGCGCGCGGTGCGGCTCGCCGCTGATTGGAGAGGCGATCGCATGGGACCTGTCAGTGTCCCATGTGATCGCCTACAGGGAGGGGCTGGTGTAGGCGATTAAGGCTTCATCGCCTAACCAGCCTCCCGGCGGAAGGAGGAAGTGAGACAGGAAGTCCCACTCCTACTGAAGCCCCCACTCCCCCCCAAAAAAAATTACATGCCAAATGTGGCATGTAAGGGGGAGGGGAGTGGATTAAAAAAAAGTAAAAATTTAGGGTGGAACTCCTCTTTAAGGAAAGTTCAAAACGAATCTCAGAAAGTATTATTTTACTGAAAGGGTAGTTGATGATTGGAATAAACTACCAACAGAAGTAGACAGGGAGACAGTCAACAGTAAATGGCTTCAAACATGCTTGGGACAAACATATTCAGACAACTAGGTTAATGAACCCCCCAAAAAACAAAAAACAAACATGCACTCCATAGACTTACACAGCAAGACTTCCTGTCCAATTGGGTGTATTAACGATGAGATTAAAGGCCAAGCGTCAGGGAACAAGAAAATGGAAAGCTTGGAAGCAACCACCCCCAAGGAGCCAATGGAATGTTCCTTCAACCAGACCCAGAGGAAAGCATGGGTTTCCGAAGATGGGATATAGTGGAGATTGGCTATAGGATATCACTGAATTTTGACAGGTCAGGGAGCAAATGTGGAGCATGGGGCTTATGGTTGGATGTGTCTTAAGGGATACAAGCAGGGCTGCATAGCACCATGGTCCCTACAAAGGGGAAGGGCACTATACTGTTGCTCAATGAACATCCAGAGCTTAAGGTCTCTGTGTCTTCACCAGTCGATAACCCTTCCCGAGTGGGCTGCATGATCATATTAAAGTGTGTCCGGCATTGCTACCCTTCCATGTAGTTTAGGAAATATCAACAGGTGTCTACAAATCCTGGGTCGTTTATAAGTCCAAATTAACTTGGTAAACAGGGCGTTAATGTAAAACATCTCTATTTCTTACTCTTGGCCTTCTATATCTATAATTGAAAAATTCTAAGTGTTTTATTATATTTGTTCAAGGAGTGCACAAAAAAACCCTGTTAATCCTGACATAAATCAAGTGAGCTGTAACGTCTCTTTGCTCTTTGCTTGTGCTGCATTTTTATCAGTTACATTTCTCCCAGTTCTCCCTGTCGGCTACAGAACACCCCCCCCCCCATGTTATGGAGATCGGTAGGGGGGTGTCTGTAGTCTTAAAAGACTTATTGTCCAAGGTTGATAATGCTGCACATCCATAAGTACTGCACGATGAGTGAGCGTTGCCAATCCTGGATAGGAAGTGTGTTTTTGGCAGATCACTAGGTAAAAATAAATGAAAAAATACATTAAAAAAGAAAACAAATGCAGCCAGCACGTCTAAGGACCGGAAAGCTGCAATATATTCAATGTTTGTTCCCATGTGCTATTAGTGGTGACATTTGAACTTTGTATGGAGATGAGATCTGTCTTACCTGCAGACAATCAGGTGGCCATTCAGGTGTTCAGGAAATCATAAGTCATGATTTGCATAATTCTCTGCAGACCTGACAAATCGGCATTGTAAATATTTAGGCAAACAAAAATATTTGCAATTCGCCATATTTGATGCACTCATAACTATTTGCTACCTGCTTGCGTTGGAGCTATTACAATAGCTGAAGGTCTGTAAAAGTTATGAAGAATAATGTATGTGTCCTGTCTGATTTATGAGTCCTAAGCCACCTGTGTAGCAACATAAGCTCCTATGTTTATTACATTTTTAATACAGATTTAGCTTGGAAAAGTTTGCTCTTGGATAGGAAACTGGTTACAGGGGAACGTCCAAAGGGTAGTACTATATAAACGTATACTCAGACTGATCTGGAGTGGTAAGTGGGTACCACAAGGCTCTGTGTTGGGACCATTTCTGTTTAATTTATTCATAAATAATATAGAGGTTGGGATAAATAGCTCAATCTCAGTTCTTGCGGACAACACAAAAATAAGCAGGGCAATAACTTTGCATCGGGATATATACATTTTACAGAAAGACCTGAACAAATGAAATTGGCAACTACATGGCAAATGCAAAAAATAAAAAAATAAAAAAGAATCTGAGATCGTATCAAACTTTTGTGGGAATAGTATGGAAAAGAACTTTTAAGTAAAAAAGAAGAAACATAAGGATAATTATGTTAGCTGTCATTGGACATATATTATTTAACAATCACTGAAGTTCCTTGTCTTATCTTAAAAGAAGTCTTTGTACCAGAAGTCAAGAGAAAATATCAATTTAAAAGAGATTACTTTCATGTGGAACCCTTTGTTTTGGCTCAAATACGAGAAGTGATTAAATCCATTACTCAAGGGCAGACACTATTAAAGGTAACTTCATCAATTAGAAGTTTGTTTTTTGTCTTCTAAACTCAGAACCACAAATTGCGGCACTAATATCTTGGTAACCACGACAACATAATATCCTCAGAACTGGTCATTTCAAAAGATAAAGAATGTAATAATTAAAAACATAATAACAACAATAATAATACAAATTATTAATAATAATTATCATCATTATTATCTTTATTATTATTATTGTTGTTATTTTTCTATGAATGGTGCATTAGTCTTTTTCAATTCAAAATTAATCTTGGACTGTTTTTTCAAACAGAAAAAATATCAATTGAAACATGAAAGGCTGAATCAATTAGACTTGAATATTTTAATTTAATAACTTTTAGAGAGAATGGTACACTGCAACAATTCAACTAATTTCCTATAGAATGATGATACTGTATAAAGTATAAAAAATAAAAAAAATACAGTATATATATAATGACAAAAAAAAAATAATAATAAAAAAATGAACATAATTCCCCATTCACTTAAAGGTGGATGGAGGAGTCCTCCCTGCTGTGCTAATGTCTTCTGACAGTGGGACTCCTCCGATGCCAGAACACACTGATCAACACTGCAACCACTGACAGAATGAAAGTTTTCCAATGGTCCCTAGTTTTCTAATAGTCAAAGCATCCCCCATGTTGAGAGCATGTGGCCTGGTATGGTTCAGCAGAGGGGGGGGCGCTCGTTCGTCCCCCCTATCCTGGCCTCCAGGCTGCGTGCTTGGATACAGTACTGGTATGGATTTTTGGGGGAGACCCCACGCCAAATTTGTTTTACATTTTGGCATGGAGTTCCCCTTAAAAGCCATACCAGACTGGGGGCGGGGACCCCACACCGTTTTTTCATAGATTTTTCATCTATATTGCTGGGAACCGGCAATACATTACAGCCATGAGGCAGCTTTAATTTCGTTTTTTCCTTTTGAGATGTAATTATTGCTGCTGCACTGTTCTACACATAACACAGATGCGCCACTTTACAGGCAGACTAGGGGGACCCCCCCATGCACAATATTTAAAGGAATAATTCATTTTTATTGTTTCATCTTAGGCATCATTAAAATCACTGCTCCTGAAAAAGGAATAATTAAAAAAAAAAAAAAAAAAAAAAAAATTGCATTGATACATGTCCTTTAAGGGTAGTACCCGAATCCCCAATTACTTTTTATGGCAGTAACTAACATATAAGACTTTAAAATTAGGACTTTTGCTTTTTCATGTTCGTGTCCCATAGATGTTAATGGGGTTTGCATGTTCGCTAGAACATTTTGCCTGTTCAAAGTGTTCTGGCGCGAACCGAACTGGGGGGGGGGGGTTATTGTTCGGCGCTCATCCCTAGTAAGGAGCATTCTTCCCACTGTGACCATCACACTAATGTATAATGATTGGTAAATATAGTAATTTTTAGCAGGGATTCCCTGAGACCTGAAAGTTATTTGAAGGGTTCCTTTGTGTTGAAGAAGTTGAGAATGGCTGGTCTACAAGGTTGACTTTTCCTGTTAAAAAGTTGTCATTGGAGCAGGTGTCCTCGTTGGAAGATTATCCTTCACCTCTTGTTTTGGCTTTCATTTTGAATTTCTCATCAATTTCTATCTCTGTGACAATGGTCACCTCGGCAGAGAGGGTGTATCTAGCCAGTAGGGTCTCAGATGTTAATAAAAGCAGTGTGTCAGGACCTGGGCTTGAACCTGGGACCTCTTCTGTGTCTGGCATTGACTCTATCCACTGAGCTAACTACTGTAGGACAGTACCTTGCCTGATCTATTGGACAACCCTATCTGATCCATTGGACAACCCCGCCCTGTCTTGATTGCTGTTGAACCCTGAACTCCTTGCTCTTCCCATGAACTTTCTATATAAACCTTGTATCAGCATTTCCTCTTTGCCACGCCAGTGCCTTGCGCTTGACTTCCCTGCTGCCATTTGTATTTTGCTACCACTTGTGATTGACCCTTGGCTTGTTCTTTGACTACTCTACTGCCTTATCCCAACCTGCAACTACTCGTTACCGATCTTTTGGCTTGTTTACTGACCACTCTGCTGTTTAATCCTTATCTGCTCATCTGCTACTGGACTACGGCAGAGAGGGTGTATCTAGCCAGTAGGGTCTCAGATGTTAATAAAAGCAGTGTGTCAGGACCTGGGCTTGAACCTGGGACCTCTTCTGTGTCTGGCATTGACTCTATCCACTGAGCTAACTACTGTAGGACAGTACCTTGCCTGATCTATTGGACAACCCTATCTGATCCATTGGACAACCCCGCCCTGTCTTGATTGCTGTTGAACCCTGAACTCCTTGCTCTTCCCATGAACTTTCTATATAAACCTTGTATCAGCATTTCCTCTTTGCCACGCCAGTGCCTTGCGCTTGACTTCCCTGCTGCCATTTGTATTTTGCTACCACTTGTGATTGACCCTTGGCTTGTTCTTTGACTACTCTACTGCCTTATCCCAACCTGCAACTACTCGTTACCGATCTTTTGGCTTGTTTACTGACCACTCTGCTGTTTAATCCTTATCTGCTCATCTGCTACTGGACTACGGCTTGCTCACACCCTGGTGGGGCAAACCTGAGGACCGCGACCTGGTACTAGCACGCCGCTAAATCCATCTCCACCATCAAGAGCTTTGATGAACACCGGCTAGAACTTAGACTCTGCACCTCAGATGAGCCTGTGTCATCTGCCAGTGTGACTGCCTGTATACCTATCCTGCTGGTCAGTAGTAGTCCTGAAAATGCTATAGCAGCTGGCCTTCAAGCCCGATGCCTGATGGTGACACAGTGGTTCAAATAATTTTATACTCCATCCCAAACTACAAAAAAATGGTTTTGGCATTGTATTCCCTTTATGAGAGCATTGGCACCCCCCTATCCCACAATGCAGTGCTTGATGCTTGGGGGAAAAATTACCAGGCCTTAGCATTACCAAATGAGCAGAGGATGGGCATGCTTATATGAAATGCAAATGCAGACTCTGTAAAAATCTATATTTGCATTTATAGTTTTCGGTATTCCATTAGTATAGTAAAAAAATTACACAGAAAGAAGCGGTAAGTCCTACAACCCCATGGTAGCTGCCTTATATGCAAACATCTAGTGAAGCCAGCGGTTAACATTTGTAATACACATCAAGAAACATATGATTAAGTCTCTAACAATTTAAATTCCAATTAAAATACCTGCAGATGTGTTGTAATTTCTTCAGCACGAGGGGGACCATATATATTACTGGAAATGTAATTTTATATCAATATTCCTTCTTTCCTATCATATTTCTTACTTAATTCAATTTGGAAGATGAAGCATGGTATGGTTAATACAACATTAAAGTTTTAAAATGCGGCACTGAAATTCCTTTAGGCACATTTAATGTATGAAGTGGTGCGCAAAAAACGTTAAGTATGTAAACATGAAATAATTTACACGTCTTAAATGCTTGAAATCTCCCATCTGAGAACAGGATGTGTAATGTAAGTCTCATAACATGTTTACCCACATCTGGAAAATGCATTACAGGTTCGCAGCTATTGCTATAGATGTGTAAAAACGATTTATCAATCTGTAAATAATTACATTGTGCAGGACTGGGTCCTGTGTGAAGATGTATCGCTAACTATAGCATAGCATATAGAAAAACATATTAATCCAGGGATTTTTTTTTAAATAATTTTAACCACTTCAGCGACGTTGTACCTAAACAAAATGTATGTCCTTTATTTCCCACAAATAGAGCTTTCTTTTGGTGGTATTTGATCACCTCTGCGTTTTTTGGGAAAAATATATATATATATTTTCTACCGTCTGCTATAAAACACATCCAATAAGAAAATTTAAAAAATCTAATTTCTTCTTAAATTTCGACCAATATGTATTCTGCTACATATTTTTGGGTAATACAAATCCCATTAAAGTGGAGGTTCACACAAAAAGTGAACCTCCGCTTTTTGGATCCCTCCCCCCTCCGGTGTCACATTTGACATTTTTCAGGGGGAGAAGGGAAGCAGATACCTGTCTGAGACAGGTATTTGGACCACTTCCGGGTTCGGATCCCCGCTGGGAATCCAGCCTGGCACGTCACCCCCCCCCCCGCTGTTTTTTGGGAAACACTGTTCCCAGGAGAGAGTGGGGACCAGTGACAGCGTGCCGCGATCCTCGCGCATGCGCAGTAGGGAATCGGGCAGTGAAACCGCAAGGCACCTTTAATGCCGCGTACACACGATCACTTTTTGTGATAAAAAAAAAACGTTGTTTTAAAAAACGTCATTTAAAATGATCGTGTGTGTGCAAAACGTTGTTTTATGTCTTCTAAAAAACAACCTAAAAAAATTTGAACATGCTTCAATTTTTTGTGTCGTTTTTTCAAAATGTTGTTTTTTGTGTCATAGAAAATGATCGTGTGTGGGCAAAACGACGTTTAAAACGACGTTTTTAAATCCACGCATCCTCAGATGCAAGTTATGAGATGGGAGCTTCAATGGAACAGAGTGACGTCGAACGTGGTGTACGTCACCACGCTTTGCTAGAGCTTTTTGGAAAAATTATGGTGTGTACGCAACGTCGTTTTTTAAAATGAAGTTTGAAAAACGTTGTTTTGTTTCGTGAGATAAAATGAAGTTTTTTTCATCACAAAAAGTGATCGTGTGTACGCGGCATAAATGTCTCTAAGGAGCATCTGTGTAATAATGTATTGTATCTTCACTACCTGCCAAAAAAAGAACGGGAAGCCGCAAGGCTTCACTTCCTGATTCCCTCACAGAGGATGGCGGCGGAAGCAGCCAAGGACCGAGTGATTGCTCAGCCTCGGCTGCTGGCATCGCGGGCGCGCTGGACAGGTAAGTGTACATTTAAATCGTCCGAACCTCCGCTTTAAGCGTATATTGATTGGTTTGTGCAAAAGTTATCGCATCTACAAACTATGGAATATATTTATAGACTTTTTATTTTTTTTATATCTTTTATTAATGGCGGTGATCATTGATTTTTAGAGGGACTGCAACATTGTGGCGGACCAATCTGACACTAAGTGACACTCTTTGGGGACCAGTGACACCAATGCAGTGATCAGTACAAAAAAATGCACTGTCACTGTATAAATAACACTGACAGGGAAGAGGTTTTTTTTGTTCGCAAATGCAATACCAGTATATATCTCAATTTGTTATCATAAATAAAGAATGACAAAGCCAATGTCGAACTAGTCGGCCCATCGTCAAATTTTGGGAGTTGCTACAGTCTATAAAATGTAAGTAAACACTAATGCCCTGTACACATGATAGGTTAGTCTGATGAGAACGGTCTGATGGATTTTTCCATCAGTTATCCGATGAAGCTGACTGATGATCAGTCTTGCCTACACACCATCAGTCAAAAAACCGATCGTGTCAGAACGCGTTGAGGTAAAACACAACGACATGCTGAAAAAAATGAAGTTCAATGCTTCCGAGAATGCGTCGACTTGATTCTGAGCATGCGTGGATGTTTAACCGGTGGATGTACCCACAGACAATCGTTTCTTTCTATAGGTTTTTTATCCATCAGATAATTTTAAAAACAAGTTACAATTTCCATCAGACTGTTTTCATCAGACTTACCTATCGTGTGTATGCAGCATAAATAACTAAATTTTATTTATTATGTTCAAGACTAAATATACTGTTCAATGTTTGAAAAGATTCTCTTTAATTTTTTTATGCAGATACATTTTAAATATGGAATGTGATTATAAATGAAAAAAATATTTTAACCCAGCAGGTGGACCTCCTGGCTTCTTTTATATGTTTTTAGATCTGAGCTTTGTAAACAACAGGATATTTTTAGCAAAGCAATTAAGATAAGCTGGGCAAATAAACAAAAACATGAAACATTCTATTCATTCATATTCATATTCAATATTACATAATAACCAGAAAAAATGTATTAAATATTTAAACACTGTGGGCCAGATTCACAAAGCACTTACGCTGGAGTATCAGGAGCTGCGCCAGCACAATTGGAAATATGCGCCTTCGTATCGTTGTGCCGTATCCACAAAACGATATGCGCCAGAAATCTATTTTTTTACGAACAACGTAATTTCGATAGACTGGCGCATCGTGCTCGCAAAAACTGCGCTAGACACAATATTGATTTGCTAGGCAAATATGCAAATGAGGGAGTTACGGCGATCCACAAAAGTAAGTTGGTGCAGCGCAGGCTACGCGCTGTGCGCATCAGCTGCACGTCCTGTCTAAAATTAGGCAATATAAAAGCAGGCTTAAAATTAGACAATCTGTCTACATGTCAGCTAAAGCAACACTGTTAGGGACGAGCTGAGCAGCCACACTTGCAGGACAACAATCTGTATGCCAACATACCAGGGGCATCCTTGCTCATAGCTAAACTACTGACTTTAGATGAGCGCAGAAGGAGGAGGGCACGGAGGAGGGCACGGAGGAGGGCACAGGAGAGGATATACCGCACACGCATAGACCTCTTTGGCATGAGTGATTCTGAGGTGTCTCGCATCTTCAGATTCACCCCTGCTGCCATCCTGGAATTAACCATAACCATGCAGGAGGACATCACCAGCCCAACACACCGCTCACATGCAGTGCAGCCACTGGTCAAGGTCCTGGCAACACTCCATTTCCTTGCCACTGGCTCTTTTCAAAGAACAAGTGGAGTGGTGGCTGGGATGTCACAATCCTCCATAAGCAGATGTGTGCACCAGGTTATCCCTGCAATCCTCAGACGCATGGCCAACCAAATCATCAAACCCACCCAGGAGGACCTGCGGCAGAAGGCAATGACAGATTTCTATAGAATTGACAGATTCCCACGCACCGTGTGGGCCATTGATTGCACACATGAGGCACTCCAGCCCCCCCCCCCCCGTGAGACAGAGCACATATACTGCAATCGGAAGCACTGGCATTCCATCAACGTACAGGTAATAGTCGATGCCAAATGCCTCATATGGCATGTCCGTGCCAAACACCCCGGATCCAGCCATGACAGCTACATATACAATCAGAGCCCCATCCCAATGGAATTCCAACAGAACGTGTATGGGGACAGCTGGCTGGTTGGTGAGTGACATGGGTGGCAGGCATGACTGCCCCCCCCCCCATGATGCAGAAATCACAAGGGGCACATGCACTACTAACATCCTCCTGTCTTTTCCCTTCCAGGTGACTCTGCATATGCACTGGGACCCCATCTCATGACTCCTATCCGGAACCCCCAAACCCCAGGAGAGGAAAGATACAATGAAGCACACGCACTTACCCGTGCAGTCGTGGAGCGCACCTTTGGCCTCCTGAATTCACGTTTCCGATGCCTATATAAGTCTGGGGGTACCCTGTTGTATTCCTCCAACTTTGTATGTCAGATCATCGGTGCATGTTGCATGCTGCACAACTTCGCAGTGAGAAAGGGCCTGGAGATTGACATATGTGATGACCTGACCCCCGAACCAGACAATCCCCCCCTAACTGAGGATACCCTGTCTTCTGAGGGAAGAGCAGCCAGGAGACAGCTCACATTAGGCATCTTTGCACGTTAAACACACACATTACTCATGGCACAATGAGACTGCATGCATGCACACCACTGTGGTCCCTAGCACAGACACATCACATCCTCATCAAATTGGATTGGCACAAGCCCACCATGCAGGATTTGTGAGCATCAACGCCACGCCATGGCTCCAATTATGTCACTGTACATTCATACACCATTCACACGGACCTGGGGATCACTTCTCCCTGGTCTCCACCCCAAATGAGGGTGACACCCCTTTTCTGGCAGGAATGTCACCCCCACAATCAGAAATTATTCACAACCCCAAAAAAAAAAAAAAATTGTCCAGCACCCAAAAAAATGACCAAAAAAAAAATCTGTAGAAAAAAAAAACTATCGCTGTTGGCATGACCCACGCCTGGGGCGGCCACGGCCACGGCCCGACTCCTCTGGGCCAACTCATGGGGGGGTAATCCGGGGAAGGAGGAGCATCACCTAATCTCTGCCCACCTGGTGGCCTGCCCTCCAAGGCCACGCAAATTCGAGTGAGGCCATCATTGAGCGTTGCCGTATTGGCCTGGATAGCCTGGATGAGGGCCCTCACATCCTGACCAAGGGCCCTCACATCGTGACCAACGCCTGCTGTGTTAGCCTGCTGGTCATTTAAGCAATTGATTAGGGCC
Source organism: Rana kukunoris (assembly GCA_029574335.1). Lineage (NCBI taxonomy): Eukaryota > Metazoa > Chordata > Amphibia > Anura > Ranidae > Rana > Rana kukunoris. Next base: position 704,953,657 of record CM056049.1, read on the forward strand.
AGGGAGTTGCAGGCCATATCCCCAAGCGTATCCTTTATGGAGGACAGGCTCTCCTCCATCCGCCCCAAACTCTGGCTGACCTGTCCCAGATGGCGGGTCTGAAGGGCCTGGTCCCTTCTCAGGTTGGCGGGCAGAAACTCGGTCACCCCCCTAGTTTTGTGGGTTGCCTTCCTGCCTCCAGATGAGGCTTGTGGCCGGGGGGAAGGGAAGCCCCTTGGGAGGGGAGCCCTGTTGGAGGAGGAGTGGGAGGGGCTACCCCAGATGGAGGCCTGGCTGCTGCCAGCCATAGGGGAAGCCTCCTCCAAAAATAACAAGTCAGTCCCAGACATGACCTCCTCCTCCAACTCAAACTCCTCCTCCTCAACTTCCTCCGAGGACTCCGGCCTTGTCTGGGGTTCTTCAGCAGGCTCTGTGGATGACACAAAACATTCACAGGTTGGAGGATTCACACACTTGCCTCATATTCCCCCCCCCCCACACATGCTGCTACACACCAGATATAAAAAAAAAAAAACGTACCTGTCCTCCTGACTAGAGTCAAAGCCAGGCAGCCCCTCCACTTGCTGCCTGTTGAAGGTCTGGGCCACCGCACACTCCTCCTCAGTCAGCCTAACAGGGCATGGTGGGCCCCCTCCAGTGCCCCTGGCATGGGCGGCAATCTTGGCCAGCTTCCCACGGACCACACGCCGGAGGTCATTAATCTTCTTGGCGATCCCCTGGTGTGTCCGGGTCTCCCCCCCCCCAACGTGTTGACCTGGTTGGTAATTTCCTGCAATATCTGTGCCTTCCTGGCCGGGGTGGTGTTGGCACTCTCTGGGCCATGCAGAAAACGGCCATATTGTGTAATGGCCCTGGCAAGAATGCCCTTCTCCCCCAAAGAAAAATTCAACTTTCGCTTCCTTTCAATCATGTTCTCACAAACTGGAACCAAAACAATCAGCAGAAATCAGTCAGCAAAAATCAGTCAGCAAAAAACAAACAGCAAAAAACAGACAGCAAATAAATATCAAAAACAGTCACCAAACAACAGTCTGAAAACCCCTATCAAAAACACTATACTAAACAGTCAAGAAATATATCAAACACAACTCACAAACCAACAAACGTGAACACACAGCAGAACAAAAGTACCTTGCTGTATAGGGAGGGATACAAAGGGATGTACTTTTGCAAAGGAAGTGCGTTTGTCTCTGTCTACTTAAGCTCTCTGTGTAGCTCACTAAGTTGACCGGGCCAAGTTCCAATCTCACTGATTGCGCCGTTCCCGAGTTGTGAGCATGCGCAGAGAGGTGCTGACCATGGTCTGCTTCGTGTGTGCATGCGCAATCCGGCCAGCCCTTCATTTGCATGGGGTCACGGCTCATTTCAATGTAACACGCCCACGTCCTTCCCAATTTGAATTACTCCACCTTACGCCTCGGAAATTACGTTGCACCGGCGCAAAATTCTGCGCGAATACTACGAGGATACGGTAATTGCGCCTCTACATTGCGCCGGTCTAACGTAAAGGAGGTGTGCTACTCCGGTCAAAATATGCGCCAATGTACCTGAATCTGGCCCTGTATATTTAGTGCTAAAGATATGATTATACAATAATGAATTAAAAATAATAAATAATAAAAAAACATAAAAAAAAAAACCTGCACATTCCATTTAAGGACTTGACTATTAGTGGTTTTGACATTAACTTATATAATGGAAGAATATATATTAAATCATATTTTTTTTTTAGAAAAAATAATATATATAAACTATATTGTCACGCCTACCTTTACACACACATGAACTTTAATGGCATCCCAGTCTTAATCTGTAGGGTTCAATATTGAGATGTCCAATCCTTTGCAGCTATAACAGCTTCAACTCTTCTGGGAAGGCGGTCCACAAGGTTTAGGGTGTGTCTATGGGAAGGGTTGACCATTCTTCCAGAAGAGCATTTGTGAGGTCAGACACTGATGTTGGACAAGAAGGCCTGGCTCGCAGTCTCCGCTCTAATTCATCCCAAAGGTGTTCTATCAGGTTGAGATTAGGACTCTGTGCAGGCTAGTCAAGTTCCTCTGGATCAACTTTAGACTGTACCTACAAATATCAGCATCGGTGCACTTGTAGCTGGCAATCATTAGTGTATAATGCATTCTGCAAAACAGATTACAGAGCCTCATTTGTTGGTTCACTCATACTATCATTATTACTATTATTACTAGTGGTGATTAATAAAATAAAAAAACAATTAGGACCAAAAATACATTCCTGGGAATTACAGACCAGTTAGCCTAACATCAATAGTATATACGCTCTTGGAGGGGATGATAAGGGACTGTATACAAGATTTTAGTAATGAGAACGGTATCATTAGCAGTAATCAGCATGGATTCATGAAGAATCATTCTTGCCAAACCAATCTATTAACCTTCTATGAGGAGGTGAGTTGCCATCTAGATAAAGAAAGACCCGTAGACATGGTCTATCTGGATTTAGCAAAAGCATTTGACACAGTTCCCCATAAACGTTTACTGTACAAAATAAAGTCTGTTGGCATGGACCATAGGGTGAGTACATGGATTGAAAACTGGCTACAAGGGTGACTTTATAGGGTGGTGATAAATGGGGAGTACTCGGAATGGTCAAGGGTGGGTAGTGGGGTCCCCCAGGGTTCTGTCCTGGGAACAATCATGTTTAAATTAGTTCATAAACGATCTGGAGGATGGGGTAAGCAGTGCAATCTCTGTATTTGCGGACGATACTAAGCAAAGCAGGACAATAACTTCTCCGCAGGATGGAAACCTTGCAAAAAGATCTGAACAAATGAATGGGGTGGGCAACCACATTGAGAATGCGGGGCAGGAGTTTTTCAGGCGGTATTTAGGCGCTATTTTTAGCGCTGTACCGCCTGAAAAACTCCTCATTGTGAAAGGGGCCTTATGGAACAAATTAGTATTTTCGTAAATAACAAAAGGCTGTGGATTTTTGTGGACCCTGCTATGTGGGCGTGCTACTTAACTTAATTAGAACTCAGGTGAATTGAATCAGTTACATTGCTGGATCTGTGCCTGGCTTTAAAAGATAAAGTTACAGAAGAATTCACAGTGCCTTTTTTGAGTTAGTAATATAAAGAGACAAGGTGCGTTTCTATAAAGATGTTTGAAAAGATAAAATAGGAAGAGAGCAACGGCTACAGAACTTACAGGCATTCACAATTTATTCCTTCTTGCCTTCTGGACAGAGGTTGTGCTAGTTTTATGCTTTTAACTTATCGCAATAGTAAAATAATTTTATGTGACAGGTGTCTGGATAAATGATTCAGCAAAAAACCTTTGCCTGTGTTAAAATGTGGAATAAATCACTGTTGATGAAGGGAATGCTAGGACAAGGCATTATAGGTCCTTGTTTCATAAAATATCTTTATTATGGTATGAATTTTCTTTTTTTTCAATCAATTATTGCAATATATCAAACACGGAGGTGTAACTACTTCCATAGCTTAAGGATCTTCTTGTTGTCATTAAAACAGAACATTGCCATAAAAATTATTAGTGTGTAAATTGTCCAGATCTATGAAGTTATTTGTAATCAGAGCCTTTGAGTAAGGCCTCTTACACACAGATCAGTTTTTCTTCAGGTTTTTCTTTTCAGTTTACCAAAACGATGTAGTACAAGGGCCTGCCTGATTGCATACAAATTGAGACTCTTGAGGTTTGACCTCATAATAGATGGATTTGGTAAACTGAAAAGAAAAACCTGAAGAAAAACTGATCTGTGTGTAAGAGGCCTAAGGATTGTGATAACCCTAATAACCAAGGCCTGAGGTGTGCCTTTGGCCTGCTGGTCGATATGCCTGAGAAGAGGGCATACCCCGAATGTAAGAATAAGAAAAATGTATGATGAGTATGTATGAAAGCTGGGGGGATGGGTGGGTGGGAACCCTGAAACAGACAGGGAGGGAGTCTTAAGTACTCTTAGACTCCTCCCACAATCTCAGGCTGGCCTGCGGCCAGCCTTCTAACATGTTGTAGACAGGTAGGTAGAGTTATGGATCTTGGGTTCTGGAAATAGTGAGAGACCCAATGGGGGAGACTGAATAATTTTGGTGCACTCAGAATCTGGTGCAGCTGTGCATGGTAGCCAATCAGCTTCTAATTTCAGCAGCCAATTGGCATTGCATGTGAATATGACTGGCTCTAAATAGAGCCAGTTCACACATGTCCGGGGTGGATGCAGTATGATTTTAAAAAGGGTCCTGTGTATTGTTGGGTCTGGTTCAGGAGCGAATTCAGGCAAAAATGTGCACCTGAACCGCACCTAAACCACTGAACACAAATGCACCGGACGGCAAACCGCTGCCTTATATATGTGACCCTGGCTTAAAGTGGTTGTAAACCCACTTTTGCAAGTTACACCTACAGGGAAGCCTAGATTAAGGCTTCCCTGTAGGTGTTAGCAATATCTCCTAAACCTGTACGGTTTAGGAGATATTTGCCGAATGACAGCCGAAAGACAGCCAAAAGACAACGGTGCGCAGGCGCACTAACAATAGTCGTCCTAAACAAGGCAATGGCGTGTTTGACGGCTCCCGCACACATGTGCCGGATTGACGTCATTGCCTCTGAGGCCAATCACAGCGCAGGAGCGGCGATTACAGGAAGAAGATCGCCGAAGACATGACGGCGGCGGAGGTCACGGAGAAGTACTTGGGGGCTTTGTTCTCAGTAAGTCGATCATAATGAGCTAGTATGCTGTGCATACTAGCTCATTATGACTTTATCTTGCAGGGTATTTAAAAAAAGAAAAGAACAGGGATTACTCTTTAAGGAACCTACATATCAACCTTCCTGAGTTTAAGTAGTATGGCAAAGTTAGAACACGGAAGATGGCTGTATGCTACATTGGGGGTTATTTTTTAAAACTGGAGAGTGCAAAATCTGCTTCCATATTTTAATGCCAAAGCTTCAGTTTCAGCAGACATGTTCGATCGTGTGTACGCGGCCTCAGAGTTCATTCAACTCAGCCTGAAATATATCGGCCCAGATTCACATACATCGGCGCATATATATGCCGCCGTGGCGTATCTTCTTTACGCTACGCCGACACAGCGCAGAGAGGCAAGCACAGAATTCACAACGCACTTGCTCTCAAACTACGCTAGGTTTCTAAGTCGTAAGCCGGCGTAGGTGGAAGTGGGCGTGAGCCATGCAAATGAGGAGTGACCCCAGGTAAATGATGGGCCGAGTGCCAGACAAGTACTTAGAACGGACTACGCATGCGCCGTGTCGTGGCCGCATCCCAGTGCGCATGCTCACAATCACGTCCAAACAACTGCCTAAGATACGTCGAATCACTGCCTACGGTGTGAACGTAACCTACGCCTAGCCATATTCACTACAACGTAAACTACGTAAAATTTGACGGCTTGTGTTCCCTGGTCCATACCTTTGCATGAGTTGCGCCTCATATATGGTGAATAACTTTACTGTACGTTCGTGAATCGGCGTATCTTACTCATTTGCATATTTGAATAGAAAATCAATGGGAGTGCCAAATGCATCCAGCGTAAATATGCGCCCACTATACGCCGGCGTAGGAAACTTACGTCAGGATGAAGCCTATTTTTAGGCATATCTTGTCGGTCGGCGCATAGATACAACGGCGCACATTTGTACTTACGTCGGCGTATCTGGAGATACGTCGGTGTAAGTGCTTTGTGAATCCGGGCCATAGTCTTCTCTAAATAAAAATCATAAAGAAAAATGAGGATAGTGCCAGAGGTTTGCTTATTTTTTTAAGACAACTCACTGAAATGTCCTCTGAACCGCATTTTGAATAATAACAATTTTAATTGGATCCTGTGTTAATTACAAAGCGAAAGTATACATTTCAGTGAGGTTTAATGAAGTACTGGTACAGAATAATTAGGATAAGAATTCTGAATCCATCTTACGTTATTCTTTTCACCTGTGACAGACAAGGTCGGTTTAGGGTAAAGCAAGGTTAAATAATGACAATGGTTTTTATGTGAGTTTATTGCTATTCTATTTTATGTTGGTGCATTCCAGATTCTCAGAAGACCTGTCAATTAACCTTAACAATTAAAATTAAGAAAATATAAACCTAGTTTAAGGAGAACAACTTTTTTATTTAATTTGAAAGAAAAAACAAACAAACATAAAAAATAAAGGATAAGTGCATACATATTTTTAAGAATTAATTTTATTTTATTTAAAGCATCAGATACAGTTTTTTTTTTTTTATGTTGAAGTATACAGTAACTAAAGGCAACCTTTTTTTAGATTTGAATTGAATATGATTAGAATGTTAATTAGAATGTTATAATTAATTTTAATTGATGAATTGATGAAAATTAATGAATTAGTTTTTAATTAGAATTCATTTTAGTATTTTAATTGGAATTTAATTTAATTAGATTTGATGAGAGGTTAAAACCCTTGTCAGGCTGTTATTGTTAAATATTAAAAAAAAAGCAAGCATTCCAACTTCCAGATAGATAGTTTACTTGTATCCCTTATCAGAGCAGAACACCAACACGTTGTGGGTGCTGGGCCCCTCATTATCAAGTTGACAAGCTTGTGAACTTGAAAAAAATGGGCCCCAACTCTGGTGTTTTGTGATATAAGACAATCTGAATTTCAAGTTGGTGTGGCTTGTTCTACATCTGGATTTACGTGGTACGCTGACTGGCCATGCACCCACCCTTTCACATGGGCTCACAAGTGTATGATTTTATATGATGTGGGACTTTTGCTGTCTGTGTCCCCATAAGGCGGATTATTTTTTTCTAATTGTCGGGGAACAAAAATTAGGGTAAATCCAAACATTTTACTTACTACCATCACAAAATGGAGGGGGGTAGTGGTGGCAAATAAACCTCTTCCTATACAATGTACAGAGACAGGCACTCTGCCTGCATCTCTATGCCAACCCACAGTATAATTGGTCTTAAAGTGGATGTAAACCCAATTCATGAAATTTAGGGTGGCCACATATATCTGCAGTATTTTGTTATCTCTTTTCAATGAGCTAAGTCTTATACAGTAGCTCTCTTCCGAATGGTTCCTCTGTTATCAGCCTGAAAACTCCTGACATATTTTTTGACTTTTTAGACAAAAGCAGTCTGAATCTTCTGTCTGGGGAGGTTGCTAAAATAGAGTAGCAGAGAGCAGCACCTATTATAAAACGGCTCTGAAGCCCCGTACACACGGCCGAGGTTCTCGGCAGAAACCAGCGAGAACCTCGCTGGGAGCCGCATTCTGCCGAGAACCTCGGCCGTGTGTACGCTCTCGGCGAGCCCCGCCCGTCGGGAAACCCGTCGAGCAAATAGAGAACAGGTTCTCTATTTGCTCGACGGCCCGTCAGGATGAATGGCTGGTTGCCTTTCCCGACAGGCGGGTCACCGATTCTGACGGCCGGCAGAGAACCTCGACGATGTGTTCCGCCCGTCTAGGTTCTCTGTCGTGTGTACGGTGCTTGAGAGTCTCTGCATATGATGATAGGGGGTGTGTATGCCTTTCCTCCAATCAGCAATTTTAGCTATGTTAACTGTATGTCCAGACATCTCACACTGTGTTAACCAGGAAGAGAAAATCTCCTAACACGATCTGAACTTTCTAAACAGTATATAAATGTGAAGACAGCAGATATACATGTAAAACCTATGTAGGGAGATTTGGTTAATCTCTGTGTATAATCTAAAGCTGTTCACTTCACTGGGTGTATGGGGGTTTACATCCACTTTAATTTCCTCCAGTTTTGTTATCTACGAACTGGAGGTAATTATTTTTTAATTTGCTGCATTAATAATACCACCTTGTGGTAAAAACCTAATTCTGCTGCGTATGCTGGAAAAGCTACCAAAAAAGGTGGTAGGGATTGTTTAATCTGGCGGAGGCCATTTCAAAGGCCATGGCAGCAGAAAAGTGTCATTAGGGATTTATTGAATTCTTCTGTATATGTATTATACAGCCAAAGATGAGACACTCTTTATATCCTTTTTAAATCCACTTGCAATAATAAAAACCCAACTCTGGGCTCTGTGATGTCCCCTTCCAAACTCCTCACCCTTAGGTCCCACTCCCATTGGTATTTACAATTTTTTAACTTTACTTTTTGTACTTTTTCTGATTTTTTCTGGCAGGATACAAGATGCAGTCTTCTTTCTCTTCAATTTTCTTCCAGCAATGGGTGGTTCTTAATAAGAGCACTGTTCTCTGCTTCAATATACTGTGCAGGTTGTCATGCTCAGAGGGCAGGGCTAGGATGCCATGCACTCGCAGGGGTTGATTTACTAAAGAAAAATAGGCTGTTAACTTTGCAAAGGAATTTGACTTGGGCTTAGTGAAAGAGGTGAAGCTCTGCTGACTTCCATCATCCAAATCATCATTTTTTAAACAAGATATGCGGAGCGTCGTGTGCCCCGGGGGATAGCCTGTGCTAGTGAAACCCTGCTGGCTGTCGGATCTTTGAGGGCTATTTTTGGATGCAGGTTTGTTATACCTGGTTGTAGTATACTGGATATATGGTTGTCTTTACGGCACCCCCTCTTCTCCGCCCTGGAATTAACGCTTACTTGCCTATTATTAGAATTAATATCCATACCTATGGTGTAATCGTCAATACAGACAGAGGGAATTTTCTCTGGTAGATTCTGGAGACTTTTTTCTACTATATTTGGAAACCCTGTTTCATTACCCCTTTGGCATATGTATATGCGATTTGAAGTATTTTGTGGCAATTTGGATGGTTGGCAACCATTTTAACAATGAAATATATATTTTTCTACTGCTAATTTCTTCTGCTCGTCCTGAGGAAGCCCAAAGGTGAAACACGTAGACGATGCACAGAGGATATTTTCTATATCATATATCCTATATGGTTTTCCTTTATTGATCTGCTTTGTATAATTTGTATTTTTTGTAATAAATTTATACATTTTTGATATTCCCGTTTTGCCTCTAAAGTCCGACCTTTAATTACCGTCCTTTAAGTATTTTTTTTTTCTGTCTCCTGAAACTTCACCACATTTACTAAGCTCTGGGGCAAAAATGTATTGAAATTTGTCACTTCCATTGCAAAATTATCAGCATGTTTGCAGGGTTGTATGTCATGGGGCATCATTTGAGTATTTGCCTTGGGGACATTTAAGAGCAAAAAAAATAAAGCAGAATTGACTCTGACGGTGGTGTCCATTGCATGCCTCCTGTACGTTGCACATGCCATTTACTGAGTGTTCACTTCCAAGGTGTCTTTTTTATGTTCTGAAAACATCTGCAAAAGAGAGCATAATTATAGATCACATGTCAGTAGCCAAAGGTTTTCCACTTTGTCCTTAACTAAGTTACCCCTAGATTGGAATTTTTTAGTATTCATTTTCAAAAATGTCCTTCATTTGTTGCAGTGCTGCCCATCTCCTGAAACCTCCTTGCAGCCATTTACTGTCTATTTACATTCCAGCATGGCATCTCTCATGGCGGGGATTCCAGATAGTTACAGCAGTGGACCATGCCTACATAATCTGTGCTGAAAAGGCCACTTTTAGACTCCAGTGAAAGCTTGTGTTATGGTTGAAAATACAGGATGACAGGGACAGAGTGTTGTCAACCAATCATGAGCAGTACCTGGACAAAGACCTTCATGGCAGGATCAATGGGATTTGTTTTTTAATGCGTATATCTGAGTTCTTTTGTTTAAACATCTGAAATCATAGGTCCTTTTTTTATTCTTATGCTGCGTACACACTATTGTTTTTCCTGACGTTCAAAAAGCCGTCGTTTTTCACAACGTGATTCCTCTCCAGCCTAACTTGCATACACACGTTCATGCAAAAAAACGTCCGACCAAAGCACGGTGACTTACAACACGTATGATGGGACTATAAAGCGGAAGTTCCTTTCAAATGGTGCCACCATTTGGGCAGCTTTAGGGCTGCATACTTGATTCTGAGCATGCACAATTTTTTTTCCCTCGGAAAACCATACACACGACCATTTTGCGTGATGAGAAAAATACTGACGGGAAACACGACGAGAAAAAAGAGAGCTGGTTTCAATTTTTTTGCGGGCAGTTTTTTTGTCGAGAAAACTGCTAGGGAGCATACACACGACCGTTTTTTTCTCGACCAATAAAAAAAATGGCCGTTTTCTCGTCGTGTACGATGCATCGGTCCTTTAGCAGTGGGACGCCTTAAATGCTTAAATAAATGGCTCCATGTAGTGGCATCAGCACCGTTCCCTGCAACATTCTTTTTGGATCCAAGGGGAAGTGTCCACAAAGACCTAGGTGACAGTGCTGAAGAGTATTGCATTGAGAGTTGCTTTTTTTCTTACTTTATCTACTGCAGGGTAATGGAGGCACATATAGAAACTCAACAAAAATACTTTGCCTAGAGTTTGGCAGTCCAATCAGTGTGTGTTGACAGAACTTTCGGTGCTGTAGAGTCCTTCTCCTGTGTTGCCCTCTAGTCTCCCTTTAGCGCTTACAATGAGGATTTATTTTTGTTGCAGTTTTTATTATTATTATTATTAATATGATTATAATTATGATTCATAATTTATTTAGTACAAACAGTAAGTCTGGCACTTTACAAAATATAAGGAGACATTACATGTACAATGCAATTCAAGAAAAGAGGATTAGGAGGGCCTGTGAGGGCTTACAATCTAAAAGAGATGATGATAGATGAAAAGACATGATGGCCTACTATACCGTATTTATCGGCGTATACCGTGCACTTTTTTCCCCTTAAAATAAGGGGAAATTTGTGGGTGCGCGATATACGCCGATACCCACTTCCCGCGCTCAGTTTGAAGTGAGCCGCCGACATATACCGAGTGCAGTACACTCGGGTATATTCGGCCAGGCTCGGCTTCGTTCACGCATAAACATATTTACATAGATACATAGTTACATAGTTAGTCAGGTTGAAAAAAGACACAAGTCCATCCAGTTCAACCATAAAAAATAAACAAACAAAATAAAACACAGTACATCCCATACACCCAACTCCATACCCACAGTTGATCCAGAGGAAGGCAAAAAAAAACAGCAGAGCATGATCCAATTTGCTACCAGAGGGGAAAAAATTCCTTCCTGATCCCCCGAGAGGCAATCAGATTTTCCCCAGATCAACTTTACCTACAAATCTTAGTACTCAGTTATATTATGTACATTTAGGAAAGAATCCAGGCCCTTCTTAAAGCAATCTACTGAGCTGGCCAGAACCACCTCTGGAGGGAGTCTGTTCCACATTTTCACAGCTCTTACTGTGAAGAAACCTTTCCGTATTTGGAGGTGAAATCTCTTTTCCTCCAGACGTAAAGAGTGCCCCCTTGTCCTCAGTGTTGACCTCAAAGTGAATAACTCAACACCAAGTTTACTATATGGACCTCTTATATATTTGTACATGTTGATCATATCCCCCCTTATTCTCCTCTTCTCAAGAGTGAATACATTCAGTTCCTCTAATCTTTCCTCATAGCTGAGCTCCTCCATGCCTCTTATCAGTTTAGTCGCCCTTCTCTGCACTTTCTCCAGTTATCCTTTTTGAGAACTGGTGCCCAAAACTGGACTGCATATTCCAGATGAGGTCTTACTAATGATTTGTACAGGGGCAAAATTATATCTCTCTCTCTCTGGAGTCCATACCTCTCTTAATACAAGAAAGGACTTTGCTCGCTTTGGAAACCGCAGCTTGGCATTGCATGCCATTATTGAGCTTATGATCAACTAAAACCCCCAGATCCTTCTCCACTACAGATCCCCTGGGTTGAACTCCCCCTAGCATGTATGATGCATGCATATTCTTAGCCCCCAAGTGCATAACTTTACATTTATCAACATTAAACCTCATCTGCCACATAGTCGCCCAATTAGACAGAGCATTGAGGTCGGCTTGTAAATTGGAGACATCCTGCAAGGACGTTATTCCACTGCATAGTTTGGTGTCATCTGCAAAAACAGAAATGTTACTTTGGATCTCAGACCCAATATCATTTATAATTATATTGAAAAGTAAGGGACCCAACACTGAACCTTGGGGTACACCGCTGATAACCTTGGACCATTCAGAGTAAGAATCATTAACCACAACTCTCTGAATCCTGTCTTTCAGCCAGTTTTCTATCCATTTACAAACTGATATATCTAATCCTGTAGACCTTACCTTACACATGAGCCGTGTGTGGGGAACTGTATTGAACGCTTTTGCAAAATCCAAGTATACCACGTCCACTGCCACGCCTCTGTCCAGGGTTTTACTTACCTCTTCATAAAAGGAAATCAGGTTTGTCTGACAACTTCTGTCCTTCATGAATCCATGCGGCCTGCTGCTTAAATAGTTTGTTTCCAGCAAGAACTCATCCATGTGGTCTTTTATTAAACGTTAAAGTATCTTCCTAACTATAGAAGTTAAACTAACAGGTCTATAGTTACTTGGTAAAGACGTTGTTTCCTTTTTAAATATAGGCACCACATTGGCTCTACGCCAATCCAGTGGTACTATTCCTGTCATTAATGAGTCCCTAAATATTAGATACAGTGGCTTTGAAATTTCAGAGCTCAATTCTTTTAGGATCCGTGGGTGGATGCCATCTGGTCCAGGTGCTTTATCCACCTTTATTCTGTCTAAATATTTCTGGACCATATCACTTTTGAGCCATTGTGGATTTGGGGCTGTGTCACTCCCACCCCCATTATGGACATGAGCTCCCCCATACTCCATTGTATACACAGAGCTGAAGAAAGCATTTAATACATTTGCCTTCTCTATGTCCTCAGTCACCCACTCTATATTATTTTGTAAAGGGCCTACATGCTCAGACTTGACCTTTTTACTATTAATATATTAAAATAATTTTTTGGGGTTTGTCCTACTATCTTTTGCAATCTGTCGTTCATTTTGAATTTTTGCATCCTTGATTTCCTTTTTACATATTCTATTATATTCTTTGTAACATTTAAACGACACTAGTGTTCCTTCATTTTTATATTTTCTAAAAGCTATTTTCTTATTGTTTATAGCTTTTTTAACTTTGACCGTGAGCCACATAGGTTAAACGTCACAGAGCGTGTGCACGATCAAAGCCGAGCCTCGCCGAATGTACCCGAGTGTACTGCACTCGGTATATGACAGCGGAGGCGTTCAAACTAAGCGCGGGAAGCGGGATTCGACAGGAGACAGTGCTGGAGAAGACAGAAGGGGACCACTAAAGCCGAAGACGGACGCCGGACCGGACGATGGACGCCACGCAAGACACCAAAACTGTAAGTATTAAAAGTAAAAATTTTTTTTTACAGGTCCACATTAGGGGTGCGCGCTATACGCCGGTGGGCGCAATACCCCAATAAATACGGTAGTTATTATTTAAAATTGTAACCAGTGAAGGTATCTAAAGAAGGGGTAGGTAGACACTGAACTGTTGTTAACAGGGCTGCTGTTTGAAATTATGGGTCCCGTACAGCCTACCAGGCAGCCATCACCCCCCCCCCACCAAAAAAAAAATATATATATTTATATATATATATATATATATATATATATATATTATTATTATTATTTTTTACTACAAATACTGTACACTAAAATCATCATTAGCGGACATAAACATAGCTCAACTTACAGAGTTCCTGCTAAATCTAAAAAATAAAACTGTACTAAATTAATAAATAATGTTTGTGCATTCAGGGCCACTTACATTTGCAAACCAGTAAAATTATACCATACAGTTATGCTCATACAGCCTCTGCATCCTTACAAAGTACAATTTATTTAAAAAAAAAAAAAAATATATATATATATATATATATATATATATATATATATATAAAATAAAAAAATATATTTTATACAATTTCTTATAAATTATTTTATACAATTTTTTTAAATTATTGTTTTTTACATTTTTAAATACATTTTACGTTTTTTTTTTTTTACAAAACTCCTCTGGGGGTTTGGGCATAATATCAAGGGTCTTAACAGACCCCTGACATTTCACTTTTGAGACATATTCTTCAATTAATTTCTCTGAAGCCTCAGCTGCACTGAAGATGAATGAACAGAATACAGGTACTATTCTTTAGTTATGAATGGACACAGGCGCACTGTGTTCATTCACTAATGGTAAATATGTTATTTACCAGCTCCTGCACGTCTCCCTGTGTGCCTGCAGCAACCAGCAGGAGAGGAAAGCTAGCAGTGCTGCGATAGGGCATACAGTACGGGGAATCAGATGTAGAAAGGACAGGAAGGGTGATTGTTGTAGTGTGGGGGGGATTACAAGAATGATACTCTGTATGTCTTTCCCTGCAACAGTTGAAAGCCGACAGGTATGAAGAGGGGGAGAAACTAGATTTCAGCTGCTGCAGAAAGCAGCACAGGGCATTGTCCTGTAACTACCTGCCTGTCGTATCGATCCACCCTCCCTGTCCTGCCCACATATGATTCCCCCTGCTGTCTGGCACCTGTGTGCCCAGGCCCTCTACAGGAGAACTGGTGGTACCCCCTTTTTGGTGGCCCTGGTTGTTAAGGCTTGTTAAGCATTCACAATAGCCTTAAAGTGGGTTGAAAACCCACTTTGGAAAAAAAATAAAAAAATAACACCTGCAAGACAAAAGCATAATAAGCTAGTATGCATAGCATACTAGCTCATTATGTAATACTCACCTGGGATCAAAGCCCTCTCTGCGGTGTCTGACACCAGTCAGCGAAATGTTGTTCCAGAGTTACTTCCAAGTATCGCGGCTCCGGCGCTGTGATTGGCCGGAGCCGCGATGACGTTACTCCCGCCGGCACAGTCACTGAAAGCAACAGCACGTAGAATCCATTTCTTCAGTGCGCATGTGCCAATTACATCGACACATGCAAATACAGGGGATATCTCCTAAACCATTCAGGTTTAGGAGATATCCAGGGTAGCTACAGGTAAGCCTTATTATAGGCTTACATGTAGCAAAAAGTGTGTAGTAAGGGTTTACAACCACTTTAAGAGCTCATGTTAAAGTAAGCCAACAAAGAGGTAGTAGATGTACACACAATATGGGGCCATAACTGAGAGCAACTGAGAGCATTCCATAGTGTAGTGATAGATTTCCAAGTGGGGTTCAGTTGTAGATTGAAATATGAATGGCCTTTTGACTGACATTTGAACAGCTGCTAGAAGCCAACAAGGAATTTGCAACCTGAAGACTAGCTAATATAAGCTCTATAGCCAAAAATAATTTTACAGTTGGACACTCTTCCAATTGATTGAGTTTGGGTGTTTTCAGTGAGGGATACTGTTAATACTACAGCAAAAAAAAGTGTGCTTCCAAACATGTGGCAGAAGTTTGGGGAAGGCCCAAGGTTGCTTTCAACTTGTGGTAGTAGTTTGGGGAAGGTCCTTTTCTGTTTTAGTAAGATTGTGTCCTTGTGTGTAAACCCAGCTTTATAAGGACATGATTGTATGATTTGGGTGTGAAGGAACTCAAGTGCCTATCGCAGAGCCCTGACCTCCGCCCTACTGAAGACCTTTCTGATAAATTGGAAAACCAAATATGACCAAGGACTTCTCATCCAACATTGGTACTTGACCTCACAAATGCTTGTTTGGCTGAATTGGTGGACATTCCTGCTGAAAGTCTTCCTAGAGCCCAGAAAAGAAGAGGCTGTTGGAGCTGCAAGTAGGTTGAAGAAGAGGGTTCAACTTTATATTAATGGCCATGGTTTTGGAATGGGATGTCCAAGAAGCTCATATAGGTTTGATGGTCAGGTGTCCTACATTTTTGGCCATAAGGTTTCTCTCTCCACACAGACCTTGATGTGTGGTAGTTCTTGGTGCTGGTGGAGGTTGTAAAAAACATTTTCACTCCTGGTCAAAGTGGTGCCATGCAAAAAAAAGGGCCCTTGACCCTGTTTTGTGTAAAGGTCTATTGATGATTAACGTGTATTGTAAGTTAGAAGACTGCCTAAAGGTCAGATGTCTGAATTATCAGCTGTAGTTAATTAACTCAGGTAAAGTATGTCAGAGCCAGAGTCATGATGTCTACCAAAAAGATAAGTTTGGGTCTCATTGTGTAATGTTGTGGGTGGAGTTGGGTCATTGATCATTTTGGTTACTAACTGTATATAAGAGCCTGATTTTCTCAATAAAGGGTCTATTCGTGTGGAACCTCAAACAGAGCTGTGTGTCTCGTTTTTGGGGTTCGTTTGCCTGACTGTGGAGTGTTGATAGCTGTCTTGGGTTCAGGAATGGAATCTCTTAAACTGTGTTAACCCCTGTCCCATTCGGGGTTCCGTTACAAGGCGTATCACTGTTTTAGCGTTTTTATAACTCATGGTTAAAAAGTACTTTTTTTAACCCAAAACAATATGAAACTTTGGTAATTCCTTACATGAATCACGTGAAGTCTGAAAGGTTCTCTTTAAAAAAAAAAGATTGTTATGCATTTTATGTACATAATTGATATTCACTTTGATTTGCCAAAAATACACCACCTTTGTTTTTGTTGCTGGTCATCAGAACAGAGTTGCAGGAAGACAAAGCCAGTTCTGGAACTCATTTGCATGTAGCAAGTTATATGCGAGGTCTAAGGAGAATCTTCTAGAGAGCTTTACATTAATCCTTTCTATTCTCTGCATGATTAATACCCTCATGTTTGCATAAAATTAGAACAAATCAAAGACAAAGAACATGAGCCCCAAATGGCTAATTTAAATATAATTTCTACTAGAAAAATTACCATAAATCATTATAATGATTCCAATTTGAAGTCAATGACAAAGCTATTAAGATTTTAAGGTTATTATCATCTTTTTATAACCTTCTATCCACCTAGCATTGGACAGGTATAATATATTTTTTTTTTCTGCTTTCTACTGCAAAAAAGGCATGATGAAGCGGATTTCTCTGATAATTAGATGCAGGACAAGTTAAAACACCATATTTGATTTAAAAACATAGACTGATAATGAAACACCCATTAATTTAATAAGAAATTGTGTCACTCACTTGGGAAATGTCTTAAAACAGCTGGCTCGTAGCCAGCCAAGAACCGATATGGGGTTGATTCATTAAAACTAAATAAAAGAGAAAGACCATAAAATCTGAATTTTTGCCAATTGCAACCAACCAGTTTCACCTTTTCACATTATGGGAAAATAAAACAAGAAGTTTGATTGGTCACTGTTGTCAGCAGTTCCAGTTTTAAAACTGAACTTTTATTTATTTTCTAGTCAAGGTCAATATCATTGACCTAATATGGATATTCGGCCAATTAGGTCAATGAGGTCACAGGCATCTCTATCTTTTTGTATACGTGTAGCTGTGGGGAGTGGGGAATCCCCTGCCTGTAGCTGATTGGCCTAACACTGACAGCCTTCTTGGACCAAACCCTGGTTCCAACCAGAGTCACATGTTCAAAAGCCTCATGAACCCGATTGGACTTCCATCTGACTTTTCCATTGTTTTGGTCCGAAGGGGCGTTGGCCAAGGAACTTGGTATGCACACACACGGCAGAACATTTTCATCCAACTTTCACAATAGTTTTTAAGCTCTTTACCGCCACTCTTTGGGCTTTAGTCCAATGGACTTGTGTACACACGATTGGATTATCCTCCATCTGACATTTGTTGCTGGAAAGTTTGAGAGCATGCACAGCGAACATTTGTCCAGAAAACAATTGTACTATGGAGCATACACACGGTCGTATTGTCCGATAAAACACGCCTGTCGGACTGTTGTTGTCAAAAAGTCAGATCGTGTGTATGGGCCTTAACACCTCGTAAAGGCCCATACACACACTTGGACTTTTCGACAACAATGGTCCGACGTACGTGTTTTATCGGACAATCCAACCATCTGTATGCTCCATAGTACAATTGTTGTTTGTTTTTCAACAGACAAATGTTCACTGTGCATGCTCTCAAACTTTTTGACAACAAATATCTAATGGAGGATAATCTGATCATGTGTACACAAGTCCATCGAACTAAAGTACAAGTAGAAACATGCACAGGAGAGGGCTGGTGGGGGGGGCATGGTGGAAATCTCCCCCTGGGCTGGTGACACTATGCACAGCCACCGGCCGCCACTACCAAATGCTGTTTTTGCAGAGCAGGAATATGCCTGCTGGAGCTCTGTTAACAGAGCTGCTCACCTCCCACTGTGCAGCCGTGCCTGTGTCAGCTCCGGGGTAGATGGCTGCAGAGCTGAGCTATGTCTCGTCTCACACATAGCTCAGCCTCAGCGCACACCAGCGCTGGCATCTCCTTCTCTCTCTGCACAGACACGAGGAGAGATAGAGCGCATCTGCTCCTCCTCCTTCTGAGTCTGCCCTGCCCACACTCCCCAGGCATGTGTGGGTACTGGACAGGAAGTTTGAACTCAAAAAAGCATCAGACAGCCTGCCTGCGCCTCAGCCTCTATCCTGGTAAACTCACCCTCTAGTCTCTCCTGCCTCCCAGTGTATAAAAAGGGTGCTCTGTGGACTTTGTTAAATGGGAGGGGGGCAGGCTTTGGTGAGCAGAGACCCTCTTTACACAATAGTCCACAGCATGCACCCTTAAATCAAGTTTCCCAGAATACCCCTTACATCAGATCTGATGTATATGGGGTCTGTGCGGACTCTGATGTAAGGGGGGCCTCTGTGCAGACTCTGATGTAAGGGGGGCCTCTGTGCAGACTCTGATGTAAGGGGGGTCTCTGTGCAGACTCTGATGTAAGGGGGGTCTCTGTGCGGACTCTGATGTAAGGGGAGGCCTCTGTGCAGACTCTGATGTAAGGGGGGTCTCTGTGCGGACTCTGATGTAAGGGGAGGCCTCTGTGCCGACTCTGATAAGGGGGGCCTCTGTGCCGACTCTGATAAGGGGGGCCTCTGTGCCGACTCTGATAAGGGGGGCCTCTGTGCCGACTCTGATAAGGGGTGCCTCTGTGCCGACTCTGATAAGGGGGGCCTCTGTGCCGACTCTGATAAGGGGGGCCTCTGTGCAGAATCTGATGTAAGGGGGGCCTCTGTGCGGACTCCGATGTAAGGGGGGGGCCTCTGTGCGGACTCCGATGTAAGGGGGAGCCTCTGTGTGGATTCATGTGATCATGAAAAATCTTAGACTGTTTTCCTCGATCCATCACTTTTTCACCCTCTATAGGCCACTTGACTGGACTTGCCCCCCAGGCCTAAGGCTGCCAGCCCTCCCCTGAACACGCATGCTCCGAACCAATGCTAAACATCAGACAACAATAGCAGAAGTTGTTTATTTCCTCTGGATCAACTGTGGGTGTAGGATTGGGTATATATGGTGCTTTTTAAAAAAAAGACTAACTATGTAACTATGAAATTATACAGCCTCCACAACACCCACAAAAGTATCACCAGGTCTTACAACAAAGAGGGTTTTCATACGTTTTTGTAGCAAAGTACATGGAAATGGTATGAAAAATACATACTGTGGATAAGATTTACCATATTTATTTTTTATGTGGAGTAACATTAGCAAAATGTATATGCCGAAAGTAGTTTAGCTGTGCCTAAGTCGGAGAAGAAGACTCTGTTCCAGACATCTGTCTACAGATCTTCCATTCATTGCGCAATTTTAATATTTACTACAGCAGCCGTATATAAATTAAAATGTAATCAAGGTATTTTATAATGAAAGATTTGGTAACTTTACTAAACAAAAAGTGAATATGTTAATCTCAGCACCATTTTTCGTATTTACCTGCTCTATCAATACTAGTTTATATGAAAGACATTACGATTAACAACACTGCTTTTATAAATGTTTTACTTTTCTTGTATCCTTTTTTTTTTTTTTATTATTTGCATGGAAATAAGCATAATTAGAGAATCTAAATTATGTAAAGACGGTAACATTTTAACTGGGACCTATTACATTAGAACATTGAAGTTGCACCTGTGCATTGAACGACTTCAGCACATCTGCTGGATGCTGGCAGTTTACATTGATGTTTAAAGCTGTAAACAAGCATGAAATGAATCATTGCATCTGGAGGAATTTTAAAATTAAAATGAGAATTGTGCCACATCTATTACCAGGAACATATACTAGTATACTGTAATCTGTAGGATTTCTTAAAGCTGTCATACTAGTCCTAATGACAGGACAAGGCAAAAACATTATCAGCTTCAGCGGCCAAAGGACCACATGTATATAAACTAGAACGCTAGTCAAATATTTTTGGCTGGGCTTTGAAACTCTGCTGCAGTGTAAATTTTTGCAGCGCTTTACATATACATTGTACATTCACTTCAGTCCCTGCCCTTAAGGAGCCTAAAATATAGGGTCCCTAACTCACATTCACACATACATATCCCTCCCAACTTTTTGAGATGGGAATGAGGAATACCTATTATCAAAAGTAGGCATAGGACAAACTCCCTGCCACACCCCCTTAAAGGGGAATTATACAAAAAAAAAATTAAATCCAAAGTTTCAATTTTTTAACACTTAAGCCCCATACACACTATCAGTTTTCCTGACGGTTTTCTCATCAGGCTTACCAAAACCATCTACAGTAATATGAGGTCAAACCTCAAGAGTTTCAATTTGTATGCAATCAGGCAGGTCCTTGCACTACATGGTTTTGGTAAACCTGATGAGAAAACCGTCAGGAAAACTGATAGTGTGTATGGGGCTTCACAGTACCGTATTCCTTTATATTGACTTTTGAAATTTACAACAATTTAGAAAGTATATGAAAGGTTTAGTACTGGGAAACACTTTTTGAAAGATAAAAAGTGCATTTTATATACAAGCATATAGATAAGAACAAAATGAGGGACAAATGAGGAGGAAGGAGGGACAGAGGGACATTGGTGCAAATAAGGGACAGTCCCTCAAAATCAGGGACAGTTGGGAGCTATGCATATACTAGGGCTAATTTAGGCAGGATCGCAATTAACCTACCAGCATGTCTTTGGAGTGTGGGAGGAAACCCATGCAGGCGCAGGGAGAACATGCAAATTCCAGGCAGGTAGTGTCGTGGTTAGTGTTGAGCGGAATACGCCATATTCGATTTCGCGATATTGCGCGAATATATAGAAGAATATTTGCGAATATTCGCTAATATCGAATATTCGTGATATTTTATCCAAAAAAAATGTTGCGAAATTTCGCTAATGCGAAAATGATTGCGAAATTCTCATAAACGGAGATCATTTCCTGTATTACTAAACTAATATGCACTAAACACTAACTCTACACTAACTCTACACTAACTCTACTTAAAAGAAAGGAGAATAAGGGGGCAAAAGAAGGGCAGAGAAGATAATCGTGCAATATTCCTATTGCGCGATTATCTTCTCCGCCCTTCTTTTGCATCAGAGCCAATCAGAATAACTCAAATATTCGGCAAAAGGAATATCGCGCGATTTTCTTCTCCGCCCTTCTTTTGCATCAGAGCCAATCAGAATAACTCGAATATTCGGCAAAAGGAATATCGCGCAATATTCCTTTTGCCGAATATTCGAGTTATTCTGATTGGCTCTGATGCAAAAGAAGGGCCGAGTAGCTGATGCGATTCTTTTATGTTGCCGACAATTCGCAATGCGAATTTTCGGCAACATAAAAGAGTCGCATCAGCTACTCGGCCCAGGGTCTCTCTCTAATCATACCAGCAATGCTTTTAGACGTCGATGGAGATCACTAGGATGTGATCTGTTTTAAAAATAAATTTGAAAAAATACGAATATTCGCCGCAATATTCGAGTTATTCGCAAATACTCGAATATGCAATATTCGTAGCGAATATTCGCAATGCGCAATTTTCGTGAGCAACACTAGTTTCTAGTTTCTGCTAGGTAAAAGGGCTAACCACTGTATATATGACCTGACTGGGGGTGAGTTCTCTGTTGGGTCAGAAAGTTGCTTGTTCAGGTGTTCCGAACAATCAGCTGGTAAGCTCCTTAATGTAAGAAAACCCCAAAAAGTCAATCATATCATCCACCATTAATCACGTCAACCAGCGATGCATGAGGAACAACAATAGAAAGAATACTGCGCTTGTTCTAAAGGAGTGAAAAAGCTGCGACTAAAAAATGTTATACTACATTAACAAACTATAAACTAGAGCGACTTTTTTCCTCTTTACATGATGAACAACAGCCTCCAACCTGTCTAAAGATTAAAACCTTTACGTTTGATTCTTACAAATGGCGGATTCAGTGGAAGACAGCTGAGTATAAACAAATAGTAGGAGTGGTCTCCTGGGTGACATAATTAGCAATTTTTTATAGGTTTCTTCAACTGACCAGTCCTTTACCTCTTCCAACCGTATTTTTTTATTGTTCATTTCAACTTTTTCAGAGATAGTGCATGATACATGCTTAGCCATGTGGGAAGAGCTGTGTCCATCAGAAACGCCATTACCAGATGGAAACATGTGGTGAAGAATGGCTAATGGATTTTGGAATTTTCAAACTGCATAGGAGCTCTTCATGGGAACCATATCGGTATACAAATGCCTCCTGGTTCTTGTAATTTCAATAAATATTTCCCATTTATAGCTGTGGACATCGGGGCATACAACATCAGTTCTGATTCCAAAGTGTTCTTGGAGTCTGTACCATCTGATTATTCTCTCTCCTGAAACAGAAGGACCAGAACTGTCTTTCATGCTTGTTGCAGACGAGGCCTTTGCAGTTTTTAGATACCTGCCTAAAGTGATTGTAAAAGATTGTTCTTTTGTTTTTTTTAAATAACAAGCATATCATACTTGCCTCCACTGTGCAGCTCATTTTGCACAGAGTGGCCCCAAACACTGTCTTCTGGGGTCCCTCAGCAGCTCTCGTGGCTCCTCCACGCATCAGACAACCCCCTAGGAGAAGCGATCTGCCGGGGGTTACCTTGCGTGCGCCCTCCCATGTCCATAGCAGCCAAATGTATGACTCTGCCCCACCCCCCTATGCCCACGTTATTGGATTTGATTGACAGCAGCGGGAGCCAGTGGCTGCACTGCTATCAATCTATCCAATCAAGAGCCAGGCCCCCTCGGTGAGAGGGACGGCGCATTCCTGCCAAGGGAAAATAGACAGATTTTTTTTTTTTGTAGCTTGGACTCTAATGCCTCATCCTTTAAATCTTTTCTAAAACAGTCACTGAGAGAACACCATCTGGTGTTAATTTTGTTTCCTGTAAGTCACAGTGAGCAATTTGTTATTAAAAATGGACAAAGCAAAAAACTATAACCACTAGAACTCTCCTCCATTAGTCTGTGGAGTAGTCAGCATGCCCTTGGACTTTCACAAACATCATGAACATCATGCGTATAAAAATCAACAGATGAACACAGAGGCATTCTTGCAGTACTAAGTTGGAATATGTTGAAGATTTTTAGCCTAAGGGTCACCACACACTCTCAGCATGCAACAAGGGCAGAGTGTGACACAGCAATGATGCCCTTCGTAGACGAGATGCGCACTTCTTCGGACAGACCAGAAAGGATATGCACTAACCTCAAATTCACATCAAAGTAAAATCACAATACGTAAATGAAGATTGCTACATGCTTTTGCTCTGCTGCAGTGAGAGACTAAACAGTACATTACTCACATCATCATGCATGGTAGTCCAACTTTTCTTAATCAAACAATAATGTCCTGATTACTTCAAAACACTGGCAAGAGTTTGGGAGCATGCTGCAGATATCCAACACTTACCACATTTGTCACGCTGTTTGGCAGTCATGGTGGACCAATTTGTTGTCACAATTTTAAATATTTCTTCCCACAGCTGCTGTGTTGCCACTCTGTCACTGTGCTCCTGACATGTTGTGTTCCACAAGCCTGGCCTTTTATTCATCAGGCTTATTAGGTACTCTTGGGAAACGTCTCTGGTCATGTTCTCCATGTGAAGGAAGGGGGTGTACCTCCTATTGTATGACCACTACTTGGGTCATAGGTTGACTTCACAAACAATACATAAAAAAACATAATTTTTTAAAACAGATCTTAACTGTGTATCCATTCACATCCGTTTTCACGGATCTGAACTCATCCTTGTACGCTTAACCACTTGCCGACCTGCTTACATACATTTACTGCGGCAGGTTGGCTCTCCGGCGCGAACCGACGTACCTGCATGTCGGTCCATGCAAGGAGGATAGCAATGTCCTAGGACTTGATGTCTGCCAGCGACCAGCGATTGCTGTGTACAGAGGCAGAACAGGGAACTGCCTATGTAAACAAGGTGATTTCCCATCATGCCTAATGACATGTCAGAGATTTTCTGTTCCCAGTGATCAGGAACAGTGATCTCAGTCATGTCCCAGTGAGCCCATCCCCCCTACAGTTAGAACACACCCAGGGAACACACTTAACTCTTTGATCGCCCCCTAGTGTTAACCCCTTCCCTGCCAGTATCATAATGTCACTGGTCCCCAAAAAGTGTAATTTGGGGTCATATTTGTCCTACGCAATTTCGCAATCCTGCTAAAAATCGCAGATCGCCGCCATTACTAGTAAAAACAATGAAAAATAAATAAAAGTCACTAAATCTATCTCGTAGTTTGTAGACGCAATAACTTTTACACAAACCAATTATTATACGCCTATTGTGATATTTTTTACCAAAAATATGTAGAAGAATATATATCGACCTAATATGATGAATACATTCGTTTTTTTATATAAATATGTATTATAGTAGAAAGTAAAACATTTTTTTCAAAATTTGCGTTTTTTCTTTTGTTTATAGTGCAGAAAATAAAAAACGCAGAGGTGATCAAATACCACCAAAAGAAAGCTCTGTTTGTGGATAAAAAAAAGGACATTAATTTTGTTTGGGTACAACGTCGCACAACCACGCACTTGTCATCATAGTTACATAGTTAGGGTCCTTTCACACGTATGGACCGTTCGTCCGTGTTTTACAAGTCCGTCTACGGACTTGTAATGCATCCCTATGGGATCGCTTCCGTTAGCGGATGATGCATCTGCTAACATCCGCAAAGATCCGCGTCCGCAAAGATCCATTTTTTCGGACGGAAGAAAACCCTAATTTTCTTCCGCCTGGTGGATCGGATCGGATTAATACGGTCAGACGGTCCGTATTCATCTGATTCCCTATAGGGGAGAGCGGAGGAAAGACAGGGCGGTCTCTGCACAGTGTGCGGGGACCGCCCTGTCCGCCGACAGCTCAGCAGGGATTTACGGATGATCCCTGCTGAGCACACACACGGACACACACGGAGCGGATCAAAAACGGTCCGCTCCGTGTGAAAGGACCCTCAGTCAGGTTGAAAAAAGACACAAGTCCATCCAGTTCAACCATAAAAAAATTAACAAACAAAATAAAAAAACGTAGTACATCACATATATCCAACTCCATACCCACAGTTGATCCAGAGGAAGGCAAAAAAAACCAGCAGAGCATGATTCAATTTGCTACAGCAGGGGAAAAAATTCCTTCAATTAAAGGAATACAGTGCTGTATCGCAAAAAATTGTGAGTGAGTGAGTGAGAAACTTGTATAGCGCAAAACATATGCAAACTGAATCGCCTCAGGGTGCTTGGTATCCATTTCCTACTGTATTTTGCCTTCAGAATAGATGTGTTTTGAGTTTTTTCCTGAAGGCCTGGTGATTCACTTCCGTTCAGATACTGGTTGGTAGTGCGTTCCACAGTCTAGGTCTTTGGACTGCAAATCTTCGTTCTCCTTTGGACTTATATCGGGCCTTGGGTATCTGGAGAATATTTTGGCCGGTGGATCTGAGAACACGATTGGGGTTGTGAAGTTTTAATTTTTCACATAGATATTGGGGGGCACTTTCTTGTACACATTTGTGTGTCAAGCATAATGCCTTAAACGTAATTCTGTCTTTTACAGGCAACCAGCGGAGGGCCCTGATGGATGGAGAGATTGATTCCCAGGTTTTTTTTCCTGTTACAAGTCGTGCCGCCGTATTCTGGACGACTTGTAGATGAGCAATTTGGTATTTTGGGAGTCCGAGGTAAAGGGCGTTTGCATAGTCGAGTCTGGAGTTAATTATTGTTCCCACTACGACTGCTATGTCTTTTTTCGGGATAAAGGGAACAAGTCTACGTAGTAGGCGCAGCAGATGGTGGGACTTGTTGACTACTGACTCTATTTGTGCATCCATTGTCATGTCGGAGTCAAAGTTGACTCCGAGACTTTTGACTTTGGTGCTAGGGGTGATGGTTTGTCCCAAAATGGCCGGGGGTGTCCATGTTGTCGTAGCCAGCCTCTTACGGTTGGCGTGAAACAGAAGAAGTTCTGTTTTCGATCCATTGAGTTTAAGATAACTCTCCGTCATCCAATTTTCTATCAGAGTAAGGCCTTTCTCTAGTCCGAGATAATGATCCTTTTTATTGCTGATACGAAAGTAAAGTTGGGTGTCATCCGCATAGGAATGGTAGAATAAATCTAATTACTGATGATTTCGAGGAGAGGGCGGATATAGATATTAAATAGTATGAGCGACAAGGGAATCCCCTGAGGGACTCCACATGACACCGTGCGTTTTTCAGAAGTGAAAGGACCTAGTTTCACTATCTGTGATCGGTTTTCCAGAAAGGAGGAGAACCAGGGTAGATCCGAGTCTGCCACTCTTGCTACTTCACCTAGGTGGGTCAGCAACAATTTGTGGTCTACTGTATCAAACGCTGCACTCAGGTCCAAGAGTATCAGAAGACAGGATTCTCCTTCATCTGCTGCTTCGAGAGTGTCATTCTATATTTTGAGAAGTATTGTCAAAAAATTGTCTGGTCATTAAGGGGGAAAATCCTTCTGGGGCAGAAGTGGTTAAAAAAACATACCGGAACAGAAGCGGATGTAAACAGATAAAAAGAATGGTCATCCGTTAACACCCATTTGTCCATAGAAATGCATTGTCATTCGTTTGTCATCTGTCAATTGATGGATGAAAAATGGATAGCTCTTAGGACCACTCTTAGGACCCTTAGGGACATGTCACACCTCTGCTCCTTCTGCTTCATCAGTTCCGTCACGATTTTTCAAAGAAAAAAAAAATAAAATTTCATCAGTTTCTCATAATTTTTTTTCATCCACTAGCTGGGGTCCTTAACCAGAGCCATTTTTTTTTTTTTTGGCTTACATGATTAAAAAATTATTTTAGACCTGAAGATTAGTGTTGAGCGGAATACGCCATATTCGATTTCGCGATATTGCGCGAATATATAGAAGAATATTTGCGAATATTCGCTAATATCGAATATTCGTGATATTTTATCCAAAAAAAATTTTGCGAAATTTCGCTAATGCGAAAATTAATGCGAAATTCTCATAAACGGAGATCATTTCCTGTATTACTAAACTAATATGCACTAAACACTAACTCTACACTAACTCTACTTAAAAGAAAGGAGAATAAGGGGGCAAAAGAAGGGCGGAGAAGTTAATCGCGCAATATTCCTATTGCGCGATTATCTTCTCCGCCCTTCTTTTGCATCAGAGCCAATCAGAATAACTCGAATATTCGGCAAAAGGAATATCGCGCAATATTCCTTTTGCCGAATATTCGAGTTATTCTGATTGGCTCTGATGCAAAAGAAGGGCGGAGAAGATAATCGCGCAATATTCCGTTTGCCGAATATTCGAGTTATTCTGATTGGCTCTGATGCAAAAGAAGGGCCGAGTAGCTGATGCGATTCTTTTATGTTGCCGAAAATTCGCAATGCGAATTTTCAGCAACATAAAAGAATCGCATCAGCTACTCGGCCCAGGGTCTCTCTCTAATCATACCAGCAATGCTTTTAGACGTCGATGGAGATCACTAGGATGTGATCTGTTTTAAAATAAATTTTAAAAATTTGCGAATACTCGAATATGCAATATTCGTAGCAAATATTCGCAATGCGAATATTCGTGAGCAACACTACTGAAGATTACTTAAAACACCCAAACATTGTATTTTATATTTTCTGAAAGCTGACACCTAGAGAATACATGTGGTAGTTTCAATTTTTTATGTCATGATATTAACATAATGGTATATAAAATGCTAAATGTTAGTGAAGAATACACTTAAATTCATTTATGGACACACCAACACAATAAGTCATCCAAGTTTTGTCAAAATATAGAAGATGCAGTTGATCAAATTAAAACAGATACCCAACATGTCAATCATTCAATTTGTGTTCACCCATTAAACAGTGGGAAAAATGTCAATACCCAATATTTTCCATAGATGATGCTTTAAAAACCGCTACAGGTCATCAGTTTAGTGTTACCCATGAGCTCTGGTGCTAAAAATATGGATCCCACTCTGGCATGCGTGGTACTTTAGGAGAGAACTCTGACAAACCGATTCCTACCATTAAGAGGTAAATTCCCATGCCTCATCTCCCTACTGGTAACTGGGTAGGGGGCGACTCTGCTCTGACCTCAGACACCAATGAGTGGGACAAGGCAATTGCCCAGGCCTGTTCAAAAACTGATTTTGAATTGACTGATGGTTTCAGCAAAATTCAGATGTGTGTCAATATTTGCTGAGATTGTGGTTGATGTTATTATAGACCTGTTAATAACCCTTTTCTCCCATAATGTTTGAATAGTTTAATGTCTCTGCCTCTTTGGGGACCAAAGAATTCAAGTGGGGAGAGAATGTAGCCAGGAGTTGGCTGTTATGCCTGCAATTCAGGGACAGTGTACAGCATTATTAATGTGGGGTTGTCTCCCTCGAGTGTTGGCTTGGACTCTCTGAGGGTCATTTACTAAAGGCAAATCCACTTTGCACTACAAGTGCAAACTACAAGTGCAAAGTGCACTTGAAATTGCACTGAAAGTGCACTTGGAAGTTAGTCGCTGTAGATCCAAGGGGGACATCCAAGAAAAAAAAGCTTGCACATGATTGGATGATAAAATCAGCAGAGCTTCCCCTCCTTTCAGATCTACCCCTCAGATGTACAGCGACTGCACTTCCAAGTGCACTTTCAGTGCAATTTCAAGTGCACTTTGCAGTTGTAGTTTGCACTTGTAGTGCAAAGTGGATTTGTCTTTTGTAAATAACCCCCTCTGTGTCATTTCCTTTTAGACAAAACCTATAGCAGAGCAAAGCATTGTGGGGTGTGTAGTTACGAATACTAAAGTTTTAATTTCAGCAGAACTGGCTTGAACTACCACTACCAGAATGGTGAGGAGAGAAGAACAGACTTCTGGGAGAGGATTGAAAAGGCCTGGTTCAGGCCTACACCTCTGTCTTGGGATGCCAGCTTGGATCTGCCAGCAAGAGATCTGTGTCCATGTGAGCTGCTGCCGAATTGTGACCTGCACAGCGGGGAATCATAGAGCTGCATCCAGAAGGATATCTGTGGACAGCGTCACTTTTTTAATCCATAGCGGACCAGAGACTGTTCCAGATCCTCCAGCGGTGCCTACACTTCAGATCCGAGTAGGCTATAGCTTGGTGTGATGGGGTCATACGTCATTCCCAGAGCCGCCAGGATTCAGAGGGAGTTCCTAAAAGAGTCTTCACCATCACCTGCATCGCTGCCAGGAGCTTCTGTAACCAGTGTGGTAAGCGGGCAGTTGCCCATTTAGAATCTGTAAAGACACTGCATATAGACATCCCTTATTTAAACCAGCTTTCTGGTACTTGCGGTGCCAATGGAAGTTAGTTTACATACTTTAACGAACACTGTATGCAGACATTTAAGAGAGGTATGGACTCCAGAGATAGAGATATCATTTTGCCCCTGTACAAATCATTAGTAAGACCTCATCTGGAATATGCAGTCCAGTTTTGGGCACCAGTTCTCAAAAAGGATATCGGGGAACTGGAGAAAGTGCAGAGAAGGGCAACCAAACTGATAAGAGGCATGGAGGAGCTCAGCTATGAGGAAAGATTAGAAGAACTGAATTTATTCTTTCTTGAGAAGAGGAGATTAAGGGGGGATATGATCACCATGTACAAATATATGAGGTCATATAGTGAACTTGGTTTTGAGTAATTCACTTTACAATAAACGCAGGTGACAAGGGGGCGCTCTTTATGCCTGTAGGAAAAGAGAGTTTGGGCTCTTTCACACGAAGCGTCCGTTCAGATCCGCCTGCCAGTTTTTTTTGCGGACCTGAACGGACGCTCCGTGCTCCTCTATGGAGCCGCGGATGTCAGCGGAGACATGTCCGCTGACATCTGACCCGCTCCGATCCGCCAAAGTATGACGGAGGAAAAACCTACTTTTCCTTCCGTCTGGCGGATCGGATCGGATGAACACAGACAGACGGTCCGTGTTAATCCGATCCCCCTATAGGGGAGAGCGGAGAAAAGACAGGGTGGTCCCTGAACAGTGTGCGGGGACCGCCCAGTCATCCGGCAGCTCAGCGGAGATCAACGGAGCGATCCCCGCTGAGCAAACGGAGGTGCACGGGGTGGATCATTACTGATCCGCCTTGTGTGAAAGAGCCCTTCATCTCCAAATATGGAAAGGTTTCTTCACAGTGAGAGCTGTGAAAATGTGGAATAGACTCCCTCCAGAGGAGGTTCTGGTAAGCTCAGTAGATTGCCTTAACCACCTCAATACATGGCACTTTTACCCCGTTCCTGCCCAGGCCATTTTTCAGCTTTCAGCGCTGTCACACCTTGAATGACAATTGCGCGGTCATGCAACACTGTACCCAAATGAAATGTTTATAATTGTTTTCCCACAAATAGAGATTTCTTTTGGTGATATTTGATCACCTCTGACATTTTAATTTTTTGCGCTATAAACAAAAGAAAAGCTTTAATTTTGAAAAGAAAAAAAACAATATTTTGTACTTTTTGCTATAATAAATATCCCCAAAAAATATGTAAAAAAAACATATTTTTTCCTTCAGTTTTGGTCGATATGTATTCTTATACATATTTTTGGTAAAAAAAATGCAATAAGCGTATATTGATTGGTTTGCGCAAAAGTTATAGCGGCTAGAAAATAGGGAATAGATTTATAGCATTTTTTATATATTTTTTTTACTAGTAATGGCGGCGATCTGCCATTTTTATCGTGACTGCGACATTGTGGCAGACACATTGGACACTTTTGACACATATTTGGGACCATTCACATTTATACAGCGATCCATGCTATAAAAATGCATTGAAAAGGGAGCTGTGGTGGCTCAACGTGATTGGCACTGCGCTGACAAGCCATTCACCTCTGCAGCCAAGGGTTCGGACCCCGGTCTCGGCTACATGTGAATTGAGTTTGGTGGTCTCAGCCCGGCTCCCGGAGGGTGTGCTATGCAAGGTACGCCTGTGCTTAGTACGCCCACCCCCCCCCCCCCCACAAAAACCACCACACTTGCACGCACACAAAATTGGTTTAAAACACATGCACTTTGGCCATGCGGTCTCCTAAAATAAGAGAGGCGAAGGACCTACGGGGCTGGCTGGGTGGGCTAGGCCCCCTCACTCCCTCATAGGGGGAGTCCCTCTGCCCCATTGGGGTCCCATTGGGGTCCCGTTGGGCCCCAGTTGGGCTCCCAAGAGGAGCAGGTAGGGCGGGGTGAGTGGGAGGCCCCCCTTCACACCCGCCATTGCCACCAGGGGCATGGAGAAGGATGGCGATTGCCTCCGGGGGGAGGGTCTGCCTACTCCCAACTCCTGCTGTCCGGCTCCTCTCTCTCGAGTTCACGCACAAAAATACACTTAAAAGAAAAAAAAAATGCATTGATTACTGTATAAATATGACTGGCAAGGAAGGGGTTAACACTAGGGGGCGATCAAGGGGTTAAATGTGTTCCCTAGGGAGTGATTTTAACTGTGGGGGGTGGGGACTGACTGGGGGAGGTGACCGATCGGTGTCCCTATGTACAAGGGACACACCATCGGTCTCCTCTTCCTGACAGGATGTGGCTCTGTATGTTTACACACACAGTTCCACGGTCTTGCTCAGTTACTGGGCGAAAGCGGGTACCCGGCAGGTCCCCCGCGCCCCCTTGTCGCTTGGGAAGGCAAAGACGTCATATGACCTCCAGCCAGAACGAGAGCCTCATCATCCCATGACAGCGGGCGGTAAGTTACTGGTTAAGAAAGGCCTGAAATCTTTCCTAAATGTACATAATATAATTGAGTACTAACATTTATAGGTAAAGTTGATCCGGGGAAAATCTGATTGCCTCTCGGTGGGTCATAAAGGAAGCTTTTCCCCTGCTGCAGCAAATTGGATCACACTCTGCTGGGGTTTTTCGCCTTCCTCTGGATGAACTATGGGTATAGGATCGGGTATATGGGATTGTATATTATTATTTATTTATTTATTTATTTTTATGGTTGAACTGGATGGACTTTTTTTTTCAACCTGACTAACTATGTAACTATGTAACATCTATATCATGTTCATGTCTTTATCATCAGCAATCTCATTGGATACAATAATATTTCAGCAGTTGCAAATACTTCAAGGCCAGCTGAAAAATTATTCCAAGGAGTAACACGTTAACCCTTTCATCCTCTCTTTATTCGCTCGACTAAAGTTGTTTTTAGCACAAAGGGTTTACTCTTACGTTTTCTGGAACTCTATTTAACCACTTAAGACCCGGACCAAAATGCAGGTAAAGGACCAGGCCCCTGTTTGCGATTCGTCACTGCGTCGCTTTAACTGACGATTTCGCGGTCGTGCGACGTGGCTCCCAAACAAAATTGGCGTAATTTTTTCCCACAAATAGAGCTTTCTTTTGGTGGTATTTGAGCACCTCTGCGTTTTTTTATTTTTTGCGCTATAAACAAAAATAGAGCGAAAAATTGGAAAAAATTCAATATTTTTCATTTTTTTCTATAATAAATATCCCCCAAAAATATATAAAAAAACTTTTTTTGTCCTCAGTTTAGGCTGATACGTTTTCTTCTACCTATTTTTGGTTAAAAAAAAACGCAATAGGCATATATCGATTGGTTTGCGCAAAATGTATAGTGTTTACAAAATAGGGCATAGTTTTATTGCTTTGTTTCTAAAAAAATTTTTTTTTACTACTAATGGCGGCGATCAGCGATTTTTTTTTCCGTGACTGCGACATTATGGCGGACACATCGGACAATTTTGACACATTTTTGGGACCATTGACATTTTCACAGCAAAAAATGCTATAAAAATGCACTGATTACTGTGAAAATGACAACTGCAGTTTGGGAGTTAACCTCATATGTGTTACTAACTGTAGGGGGGCTGTGCTGGACGTGTGACGTCATTGATCGCTTTTCCCTATATCAGGAAACAGACGATTAATGACAGCGCCATAACGAAGAACAGGGAAGGTGTGTTTACACACACCTCTGCCTGTTCTTCAGCTCAAGGGACCGATCGCAGGACTCTGGTGGCGATCGGGTCTGCGGGTCCCGCAGCCGCGGTCATGGAGCTTCAGGCCCACGGCTAGGCAATTAAAGAGGACGTACCTGTACGTGCTTGTGCCCAGCCGTGCCATTCTGCTGACGTATATGTGCAGGAGGAGGTCCTTAAGTGGTTAAAGGAGCCATCAATTTAACCACATTAGTTTGCATAATGTTTGCCATGTTGTACTGCTGTTAATGGCCTGTGGGTCGAGGAAACAAAAGGGAGTGAACCTAACATAGCAAATTAAAAGAGTTGTAAAGGGAAACGTTTTTTCACCTTAATGCATTCTATGCATTAAGGTGAAAAAACTTCAGAGTATACCGGCCCCCCATTATACTTACCTGACCCCTCTAAAGTCCCGCACTCGGTCCTGAGATCCTCTTCGCCGCTCAGCCTGGCCACTGATTGGCTAGAGCGGATGGATTGAGAGCAGCGCAGCCATTGGCTTGCGCTTCTGTCAGTCACATCCAGTGACACAAGGCGTCAAGGGGGGGGGGGGCGGGTGATACAGTATCACGGGAGTGCGCCTGCACGGACTACACACAATGCAAGCTCTCTCGCATGAACGTGTGTAGATTGTGCAGGGAAGACCAGAGACAGCCGCCGTGGGACCCCAGAAAAGGTGAATCGGGGACACTCTGTGCAAAACTAACTGCACAGTGGAGGTAAGTATGACATGTTTGTTATTTTAAACAAAAAAATGTTTTTACTTTAGTGTTCCTTTAAGAGTCAGTTCCATATCCTTCTGCTGACCTGTTCACATAGGTTACTGTGGCAGAAACAGGGTCTGGCACAATTTGGGCCATTTGTATGCTTTGGGATTCTCTTTATTACCAAAAGGTTAACAATTGCAAATAGTACTCATTAACAGTGCTATATTGTTCAGATAAAAATACCTTTGCGATTTACAGTGTTATGTTTTACACTTTTGTGTGTCCCTTTTACCACAGTAAACAAACTTGAACTGTTTCACTGGTATTGTGTACGTTTCTTATTGGTGATAGTTGGTAAAAATGACTGAACCCAGGGTGTCGGAGGTGATAGAGGATTGCAGAGTCGGGGCAATCAGTGGGGTCTAGATTCTATCAGCTGCTCCTATGAGAGTAGCGTTACATTTGGGGGCTCGTCTGGGATACCCCATCTGGGATGCTCGAGCAAGTCAGGTGACATGTCAAGGGTAGACGAGAATATGGCCTCATTTGCCGCCACTGACTGTGGTCGAGAACATGGGAGCTGATTGGAGCAAACCTCAGTCCTGAAAATGTCTGGCGTGGGGTGGACTGATAAAAAGGTGTGACTGTTGTGACTGTTGATGAAGAA
This sequence comes from Rana kukunoris, assembly GCA_029574335.1. Lineage (NCBI taxonomy): Eukaryota > Metazoa > Chordata > Amphibia > Anura > Ranidae > Rana > Rana kukunoris. The sequence continues at coordinate 704,988,266 of CM056049.1, forward strand.
GGCTGTCCTGGAACAAGGGTCCTATTTTCTAAAACTAAAACCTAAGTATGATGACAATCACTCTTACATTTTCTTGGAATGGCGAGAGAGTGTTCCAGCTGAGTTTCAGAAGAGTGCTGTGAATGTGGCAAAAGGCCTAGAGCAGTGATGGCGAACCTTGGCACCCTAGATCTTTTGGAACTACATTTTCCATGATGCTCAACTACATTGCAGAGGGCATGAGCATCATGGGAAATGTAGTTCCAAAACATCTGGGGTGCCAAGGTTCACCATTACTGGTCTAGAGGCTCAAGTGATCCCATTGCTGTGATCCGGAGGAAGACCTTTGCCAGCTGGGGTCAGGGATCCCAGCCTCGGAGGTTACAGATGGACCAGCTACAGATTGTCTGACTGCATGCATGACCCCAGCTTCCTTTTACACTGACATGACCGGTCGGGGCAACTAGTGGGGTATAGATTTTATCATCTATAACCCTTACGAGAGTAGCGCTACAGTAAAAAAAATAAAACATTAAAGTAACTGTGAAGATGTGCCTAGGTAGTTAATTTTCCACTAAAGTAACAATAAATACTAATAAACGAGATGAGAGTGCCTATTATTTTCCTTTGACTTCTAATTCTTATAAATATTTAAACTCCAAACAGAACAATCAAAACATAATACCGATAAAAATGAGTCATTCATATTCATTCGTTTCTGAATATTCCATTAAGCAAAACAGCCACTTTCTCCAATTTGTCTAATGCTTCATTTCATGTCAGCAATGCTCTATTGCCCCCTTGGCATTGCGGGGATTAATAATTATGCTAAATTTAATTTTCTTATCATCTTCCTTTTCCACACTGCAGATTTAAAAATTAAGTCAACGAAAGTAAATCAATTGTGGCAAAAAGACAAAAAAAAGAGTGTATTTGCATATATGTTATGCACAGGTCCATTGATTAACACATTCAAAGGCAATTTGCAAGGTCATAGATGAACTTATCCTGTTGTATTGTTAAACAATAGTTATCACAGTTTAGAAAATAGGAAATCTGGGCCAGATTCAGGTACAATTGCCCTGGCGCAGAGTATCAGAGATACACTACGCCGCCGTATTTTACCTGGCTCTAAGACGAATTCAGGTAGATTTCGGCCCATAAGGTACGGCGGCGTAGTGTATTTCTCGCGGTGGAATCGAAATACGCGATTAGGGGGCGTGAAGCATTTAAATTAGGTGCGTCTCCGTGGCGATCGAACTGCGCATGCTCCGTTCTGAAATTTCCCGCCGTGCATTGCGTGAAATAACGTTGTTACGTAATTTTTTTTTTGAGTAGAGTTGTTTACGTACATTCCTATTCCCGGATGACTTACGCAAAAAATTTAAAATAAATTGAAATTCGACGCGGGAACGACGGCCATACTTAACATGGGCCGTCTAACTATAGACCAGATAATAGCTGGTATAACTTTACGCAGCAAAACGATGACTACAGCTGCCGTAAGAGATTGCGAAGGACGATCGTAACTTCGTAGATCGCTGGAAAAAGCTCATTTGCATACCCCGACGCGGAAAACGACCCGAACTCCACCCAGCAGCCGCAAAAAGATTGCAGCGTAGATCCGAAGGCGTACGAAGACGTGAGCCTGTCGGATCGAAGCCCGAAGCCATATCATGGTTTGAGGATTCAAACTGATACAACGCGGGTAATTTTAAATTACTCCGGTCTAACAGGAGATAGACCGGAGTAAGGGCTCTGTGAATCTGGCCCTCTGTTTGTTTTTTCTAAATTCAGCTGCAGGGGAAGGTAAGTTCATAAAAAGTGGAAAGGAATTTCATAGAGATAATACCTGGACATTTTTAAAGAACCTCTATGACTAAGCCCCTGATGGAGTAAACATGTCAGAGGAGGCGGAGTATGGTCTAGTGGGAGGCAGTTTACTTTATATACAATGTATGGCAAATAAAATGTATTTGAAAGCCTTTTGGCTAAGATCAATTGTAGTATTTGTTCTTATCAGTGTGTAGCATCCTCTATCATAGGTAGATGCTAGAGGTAAGGTGTTTTGGGTGATAGCTTCCAGGCAGATAAATTTAGGCAGGCCTATGCTGCATGCTAGGCCTGTTTGTTTTGATCTGGGGGGCAGGAAGTGGTTAGTAAAGCAGTGGGTGTGACCCCCTGTCTTTCAGTTCTTTGGCACCTCCCCTGCTTCCAGGGAGAATGTTCTGGAAGAGGGGCATGGCTGGGAATTGGAGTGACAGGGAGCTGATGTGAGGAGCCCTGACCAATCCCCAACTAGGATTGGAAGGGGGCAGGCCTTCTACATAAGCTCAGGTCCAGCCCACTGGAGAGGAGTTGTCGGCTGTGTGAATTGAAGAATGGAGTGTTAGGCGGCGTACACACGAGGGGATATGTCCGCTGAAAACGGTCCGATGGACCGTTTCAGCAGACATCTCCGCTCGTGTGTATGGGCTAGCGGACAGATTTCTCCACCCGACAGATTTCAAAGCAAGCTTTGAAATCTATCCGGTGGGAATCTGTCCGCCCGACATGTCTGCTGGTTAGTACACTTACCAGCAGACATGTCGGCCCCCACCGCCGCCGCGCCGCTGCCGAATGGATTCGGCGCATGCGCGGAAGTGTTTTACTTCCTAGTGCGGTGACGTGGCGGTGACGCGGCGGCGTCAACGTCACCGCCGCGTCACCGCCACGTCACCGCGCCGTCCGGCGGTGGGGAATTTGATCCGACGGTGTGTACACGCCATCGGATCAAACTCCCGATCGGACATATCCGATGGAAATGGTCCGCGGACCGTTTTCATCGGATATGTCCGATCGTGTGTACGCCGCCTTAGACTGCAGCAGGATGCTCACCCCTATCTGGGGGGGGGGTGCAGGTCTCAGCGGAGAAGCTTGGAGCTAGGAGGGAGCCCCTCTCCTTACACGGTCATGGAGAAGGTGTCCTGGAACGGGAGCTGGAGAAGCAGTCAGTTTGCACGGTCCGGATGAATTCTTCATTAAGGACTCACGGCAGGAGATATCTGGATATCTGGAGGAGGCATGCCAGGGGAGCTGAGTGCAAGGCCAGAGGAGAGACTGTGGGGTTCTGTGACAAATCAATGTGGCCTGAGGGCACAGTCGGGATCGATGGGATCAAGTAGTCCACCAATCCTTTATTTCTTAACTAGGCCGTGAAGAAGGGGTACTGCAGGCCCTTGGCCTATCAGAATTCAGCAAGTTCAGCAACAGCCAGGGATTATTCAGAGTGTGCCCTAGTACAGTTCAAGATGATGGGGTGGAAAGACTTATGCCCTGTACACACGATCGGTTCGTCTGATGAAAACGAACCGATGGATTTTTTCATCAGATATCCGATGAAGCTGACTTTCATCAGTCTTGCCTACACACCATCAGTTAAAAATCTGATCGTGTCCAACACGGTGACGTAAAACACATCGGTTCGCCATGTTATAGTGGTTGTGAAAAATGCTGTGCTGTGAAAAATGAAGTTCAATGCTTCCGAGCATGCGTCGACTTGATTCTGAGCGTGCGTGGATTTTTGACAGATGGATTTCCCCACAGTCGATCGTTTTTTTTCTATCGTTTTTTTTAACCATAATAAGATTTTAAAACAGGTTCTATTTTTTTTCACCAATGGGAAAAAAACTGATGGGGCCCACACACGATCGGTTCGTCCAATGAAAACGGTCCATCGGTCTGTTTTCATCAGATGAACCGATCGTGTGTACAGAGCATAACTCTGACAGGGAAATTCGTGCAGGCTGAGAAGAGTCCTGGGAGTAACAGTCTGCAGGAATTGTGCAGAGGAGGAGTAACAGTCTGCAGGAGTTGAGCAGAGGAGAAGTGTAAAGTAAAAGTCTGTCAAGGTTAGAGTCCATATTTTTTCTAAGTGCTCTATTCAGTATATGCCAAGTGCAACCACTATAACATGGCAAATATAATCTGTTCTATGGGCATCCCATACCCTTTCCCCAACCAAGTTATATTCCCCAAATAAACAAAAAAAAAACAATGCAAATGACTGTTCATTGTCTACCATAGAGTGATGTATGGAAGTCTGGCAGCAGGATAAAAATGTGTGGATCTTAGTAACTAATAGCAACCATCCGCTACAAGTGTCTAGTTGGGGTGCTTGCCCTCATTTTGCCTATATAGTATCAGTATCAGTGCTGGAATGATGGGGGCTCTGAAGGTTTGTCCTGAAGGAACATAAACCAGGGCACTCACTGGGTAAGATGGGGCTCAGGAGTAATTCCTAGACATGTGCATTTTTTTTGTTCGAATGCATTTTCGTCCAAATGTCAGGTTTTTTTTTTTTTTTTAAAGATTCTATCGAATCTTCTTTTCTGTTTTTTTTTTTTTTTTCTTAGAACATTCAACAGACACCATAAGCCTTCAATGACAGATTCAACCTTAATTTGGATTTTCGGACGAATGCATTTTTTTTACGAAAAAAACGAATTTCGGGAGTAACTAGATAAATGTATTTTTCGGATGAAAACGAAATTACGAAACAAAATATTTCGGTGTGCACATGTCTAGTAATTCCACAGTGACTAACTGGAGGGACCCTGCTCCTCCTGATTTGAATGGTGCTACCTGCTCTAGTGATTGGCTGGGAGGGCAGAGAGCCCACAGTGTCAGTTCCTCCTAGGAATTGATTGGTCACCCCAAAGGTGCTCTTAGTATCAATTAAAGTCAAACTTCAGTCATATTTTCATCTTTCCATCTGTTAGATCTTCTCCCCTTGTTGTTTTACCTTTGGATAGTAAAACATTTATTTTCTGCCAGTAAATACCTTATACAGCCCCCACCCTGTTTCTTGTCTGGGGGAAAAAAAATAGGCTTATGACAGCATGCATAGCGCTCTCACTCTCGTGAGAGTTTGCCAGGAAGGGAGGGTGGCTGAGGCATAAGAGGACCAATGAGAGCTGCAGAGCTGGCAGTGTGCCTATGTGTGTCTGTGTAAATCCAGGAAGTGAACAGGCAGCAGCTTCAACTGCCCACAGTTAAAATGGTTGCAGCCAGACTCAGTGGAGGGAGAGTTCTGCAGCATATTTGTGAAGTACAGAATCACAGTATATATATATATATATATATATATAAAATAATATGCACAGTGGTTGGAGGGAAGCTTCAGAATGGCAAAGATGTTTTTATTACAAATCCCGTGAGCAGACTGCGGTTTCTCTTTAACCACTTAAGACCCGGACCAAAATGCAGGTAAATGACCAGGCCCCTTTTTGTGATTCGACACTGCGTCGCTTTAACTGACAATTGCGCGGTCGTGCGACGTTGCTCCCAAACAAAATTTGCGTCCTTTTCCTCCCACAAATAGAGCTTTCTTTTGGTGGTATTTGATCGCCTCTGCGATTTTTATTTTTTGCGCTATATACAAAAATAGAGCGACATTTTTGAAAAAAAATCAATATTTTTTACTTTTTGCTATAAGAAAAATCAAATAAACTAAATTTTAGTCAAACATTTAGGCCAAAATTTATTTAGCCACATGTCTTTAGTAAAAAAAATTGCAATAAAAATAAAAAATTGCTACCTAGCGGGAACAGCGACACTAATACAGCGTTCAGAAAATTATCGCTTAGTGATGCTGGCAATAGGGAGTGAAAGGGTTAACTAGGGCGGTGATCAAGGGGTTAAAACGTTATTAGGGGGGGTACGGGGGCTACCCTGAACCTAACACTGACTGTCACACTGACACTAAATACAGTAATCATACATGTATGATTACTGCATTCAGTGACACTGTGACAGGGGGGAGGGGGGGGCGATCGCAAGGGGTTAATGTGCCTACGTGTAGTGTGTGTCAGTGTAGTGTTGTGCAGACTCACTGTGCGATGTGATCTCTCCTCAGCGGTGGTTAAAAAAAAAAACACAGAGGGAGCGATCACATCACTTCCTCCTTCCTGTGTTTTTTTTTTAAATCAAGTATAAGGTTTTATTGAAACAAAATAGTCAAACATTACAGTGGGATGTATAAGTATACAGCATGGATACAATTATCAGCAACAAGATCCATTAAAACAGACAAAAGGCAGTGTGGAAGAAGTAGACAACTCTTTCATCCCAACATAAGCATTGCACACATCCCAAGTCTGATGCCGCGTACACACAATCACTTTTTGTGATGTAAAAAACGTCGTTTTATCTCATGAAACAAAACAACGTTTTTCAACTTCATTTTAAAAAACGATGTTGCATACACACCATCGTTTTCTGAAAATGCTCTTGCAAAGCGCGGTGACGTAAGACACTTTCAACGGCACTCTGTTCCATTGAAGCTCCCGTCTCATAACTTGCTTCTGGGCATGCGCGGGTTTAAAAACGTCGTTTTAAACGTCGTTTTGCCCACACACGATCATTTTTTGTGAAACAAAAGACGACATTCTGAAAAACGACATAAAAAATTCAAGCATGTTCGAAATTTTTTTGGTCGTTTTTTTGAAGACATAAAACAACATTTTGCCCACACACAATGGGGCAGATTCACGTAGATCGGCGCATTATCATTCCGGCGTAGCGCACCACTTTTCCGTTAGACTTGCGCAATCTAGCCGCGTAATCCGGCGATTCACGTAGCTTTTACGCAAGAGCTTGCGCAAACGTAAGGTTTTTTCCGTAGGCGTAAGGAGGAGTAATACAAATTGGGAGGGACGTGGGCGTGTTACATTGAAATGAGCCGTGACCCCATGCAAATGAAGGGCCGGCCGACTCGCGCATGCGCGCGTGAAGGAAACCATGTCAGCTCCGTTGTGCGCATGCTCACAACTCGGGAGCGGCGCAATCATTGAAATTGGAAATGGACTAGGGCAATGTTGTGAACTACGCAGACAGCATAAATAGACACACACAAACGCCCTTCCATTGCAAAAGTACATCCCTTTGTGTCCCTTCCCATTGAATCAAGTGCTTTTGCTCTGTTGTTCGTTAGAGTGTGTTTTGGAGTTGTGAGATTAGTGTTCTGTGTGATCTTGTGCTTGTTGGTAGTTTTGTGAAAGTGTATTTTGATAAGTGTTTGAGACTGTTTGTTTGATTGATAGATTTCTGAGCGTTTGTTTTCTTGCTTTATTTTTTCATCTGATTTTTTTGTGTGTGTTTCTTGCTGAGTGCTAGTGTGTTTTTTGGCTGTTCTTTTTCTCTTTGTGTGTGTTCTTGTCTGATTGGTTGTGCTTGTATTTGTGACAGATTTTTGGTGACTGCTAGTGAGTTTGTTTGGAAGTATGACTGAGAGAAAAAGAAAGCTCAATTTTACTGTGGGGGAAAAAAGAATTCTTGCCCGGGCCATTACCGACTATGGGCGTTTTCTCCACGGCCCGCAGAGTGCCACCACCACCCCGGCCAGGAGGAGGGAGATCTTGGATATGATCACAGAGCAGGTCAATTCATCGGGGGAGGGGGAGACACGGACCCGCTCTGGGATAGAAAAGAAAATAAATGACCTCCGGCGTGAGGTGAAAAAAAAACTGGCCGCAATAAATGCCCATGCCAGGGGCACAGGAGGGGGCCCACCATGCCGGGTTAGATTTTCAGAGACGGAGCGTGTGGTGGCCCTGACCTTTCACCGGCATGAAGTGGAGGGCCTGCCAGGCTTTGACACAAGTCCGGTCCCCGCGGTGCCAGGTAAGGTTTTTATTTCTCTCAGGTGTGTAGCATGTGTGGGGGAGGGGGTGAAAGGGAATATGTGGCAAGTGTGTGGATCCTCCAACCTGTGAATGGTTTGTGTCATCCACAGATGTGCAGGAGGGTGCAGGGCCATCTGGACTGACCGCTCCAACCCCAGGACAGCAGCCTAATGAGGCCCCCCCAACAAGGCCAGAGTCCGCAGAGGAGGAACAAGAGGAGGGGGAGGATCATGCGGAGGACGATCATGAGGAGGAGCAGAATCATGAGGAGGAGGAGTCCATGGAAGGCACTGGCCCTTTGGTTTCTGCGGACTCTTCCCCTCTGGCTGCAAGAAGCCTGCCCTCCCTAAGGGTCAGCCCCCCCCCCTCCTCCCCCAACATGGCTCCCCTCACAAGGGCCTCCCCTTCTCCCCGGCCACAACCATCAGCTGGAGCCAGGAGGTCATCCCCAAGCACCAGGGGGGCGCCCAATCTCATGCCCGCCTGTCTGAGAAGGAACCTGGCCACCCAGACCCGCCTTCTGAGACAGCTCTGCCAGACTATGGGGCGGGTGGATCAGAGCCTGTCCTCCATTAATGATAGCCTGGGTAACCTGGACTCCCACTCCCGGGCCTCCACAACCTGCCTTAATGACCTGCAAACTACAGCAGCAGGCGTTGGGCAGGATGTGAGGGCCCTTACCCAGGCTATCCAGGGCAACACGGCAACACTTGGTGCTGCCCTGGACAGAATAGCCGTGGCCTTGGAGGGCAGGCCGCCAGGTGGGCAGATCTCAGGGGCTGCTCCTCCTTCCCCGGCTTTTCCCCTCCCCCATGCGTCTCCCCTGAGGGTCCGGGGCCGTGGCCGGGGGCGCCCCAGGCGTGGCTCAGGCAGAGGGCAATAATTTTTTTTTCCACCTTTTGTTTGTTTTGAAAGCTTTTTTATTTTTGCTCTCTGCTTGTTTTTGTTTTTTCTAAGCATTTTTTTTTTACTATGCATTTTTTGTTTCTATGCATTTTTGTTTGTTTGACTTTTTTGGCATATTTTGGGTTGTGAATGATGTTTGAATGTGGGGGTGACATTCCTGCTGGAAAAGGGGTGTCACCCTCAATTTTGGTGGAGAAGGGTTCCCCAGGACCAGGGAGAAGTGATTCCCAGGTCCGTGTGAATGGTGTATGAATGTACAGTGACATAATTGGAGCCTTGACGTGGCGTTACTGCTCACCAGTCTTGCATGGTGGACTGGTGCCAATCCAATTTGATGAGGATGTGGGGTGTGTGTGCTAGGGACCATAGTGGTGTGCATGCATGCATTCTCATTGTGCCATGATTAATGTGTGTGTTTAACGTGCAAAGATGCCCAATATGAGCTGCCTCCTGACTGCTCTTCCCTCAGAAGACGGGGTATCCTCGGTTAGGGGTTGATTTTCTGGTTGGGGGGTCAGATCATCACGTAGCTCAACCTGCAGGCCCTTCCTCACTGCGAGATTGTGTAGCATGCAACATGCAGCGATGATATGGCACACGAAGTTTGGGGAATACAACAGTGTACCCCCAGACTTATCCAGGCATCGGAAACGTGACTTCAGGAGGCCAAAGGTGCGCTCCACCACTGCACGGGTTTTGATGTGTGCTTCATTGTATCGTTCCTCTCCTGGGGTTTGGGGGTTCCGGATAGGAGTCATGAGATGGGGTCCCAGTGCATATGCAGAGTCACCTGTAAAGGAAAAGACAGGAGAATGTTAGTCATGCATGTGCCACTTCTGTTGTGCATCACGGGAGGGGATAGTCATGCCTGACTCCCATGTCACTCACCAACCAGCCAGGTGTTCCCATACACGTTCTGTTCGAATTCTGTTCGGATGTGGCTTTGATTGTAGATGTAGCTGTCATGGCTGGACCCTGGGTGTTTGGCACGGACGTGCCATATGAGGCCTTGGGCATCAACTATCACCTGTACGTTGATGGAGTGCCAATTCTTCCGATTGCGGTACATGTGCTCGGTCTCATGGGGGGGCTGGAGTGCCACATGTGTGCAATCAATGGCCCCGATGGTGCGTGGGAATCTGGCAATTCGGTAGAAATCTGCCATTGCCTTGATTCGAAGCTCCTCAGTGGTGGGTTTGATGATTTGGTTGGCCAAGCGTGTGAGGATTGCAGGGACAACCTGGTGCACACATCTGCTCATGGAGGATTGTGACATCCCAGCCACCACTCCACTTGTACGCTGAAAAGAGCCACTGGCAAGGACATGGAGTGTTGCCAGGACCTTCACCAGTGGCTGCACTGCATGTGAGCGTTGTGTTGGGCTGGTGATGTCCTCCTGCAAGGTTGTGGTTAATTCCAGGATGGCATGAGGGGGGAATCTGAAGATGCGAAAGACCTCTGAATCATTCATGCCAAACAGGTGTATGCGGGTGCGGTATACCCTCTCCCGTGCCATCCTCCGTGCCCTCCTCCTTCTTTGGTCATCTATATTCACTAGTGCAGCTATGAGCGACGATGCCCCTAGCATGTTGGCAGTCAAATTGTAGTGCAACACGTGTGTGTGGTCTGCTCCTCAGTAACGGTGTTGCTTTATCTGACAATTAGACTTTTTTTCAAAAGTTAGATCAGCTTTTATGGGCTCTAACTTTAGACAGGACATTTTGCAGTTGCGCACATCGCGTAGCCTGCGCAGCAACTGCGTTTTTTTGTGGATCCCCGTAACTCCCTCATTAGCATATTTGACTAGCAAATCAATGGTGTGTCTAGCGCAGTTTTGCGCGAAGGGAAGCGAATGTCTAACTCAATTACGCCGGACCAAAAAACGTAGATTTCTGGCGTATATTGTTTTGTGAATCGCGTCCAACTATACGCACGTGCACATTTAGACTTACGCACGCGCAACAGCAGTTGCGCACGCGTAATCGCTCTGTGAATCTGGCCCAATCATTTTAAATTACGTTTTTTAAAACGTCGTTTTGTTTCATCACAAAAAACGACCGTGTGTACGCGGCATAAGACTGTGTCTAGATATAAAGTGCTTGTAACAAAATATATAACATTAGCAGTTTTCTGGCCAGCCTACCATCTCCAACATGGAGCTGGCAGCTCACTCAAAGAATCTGAGTTCTAAACCGTGATCATAATTCTCAACCATAACCCTATCGTTATTAGTGTATAGATCAAGGCACCATAACCTGCATCGAACCCCTTTATCCTCCATCCTGTTTCCATAACCGTTTTCCAACCATATGAGATTTTTGTTTTTGCAAAGTCGCCTGTCTTTTTTCTATTTTCATCCCTTTGCCCCTCATCCCAGCAACAACCTGTCCATAATCAATTGAGCTGGACCCAGCCCGGTACGTCTAGCCATGGCTGCCACAATGAGTAACATTTTTTGAGAGCATTCCTATGTTAGTACGTACGTTTTTCCCTTATTAACAGACTATTTACCATCTTCACCCATTGTCCCTCCGTTGGCACTCTAGAGGTAATCCAGAGCTTAGCAATGGCTTTCCGGGCAACATAGAGCAGTATGAGTACAGCAGTATGGCCGTTAGGGGAAATTGATGGCACCTCCAGGGCGCCCAGTAAGCAAATCACTGGATCATGGGGCACCGGAAAGCCATACGCCTGGGAAATGGTGGTAATAACAAACTGCCAGTATCGAAATAGTCTCGGGAATTTCCACATCATATGCAATAGGTCGCCCTCCTGTGCATTGCATTTAGGGCATAGGGGAGAATCTCTCAGCCCCCATTTGTGTAAATGGGTGGGGGTCCTATAGACTCTGTGTAGCAGAAATACAGTAGATGCGATAGTCTATGCTGGGCAGACACTGACACTAGGGGGGCAGAGGTCAAGCACAACTCCCAGATATCCCCATCTATGGGGCCCAGATCAGTCTCCCACCCCTTCCTGCACGGCAGTTTGGACACATCATTGGCCCCGTTCAGCAGCCTGGAATAAACCTGTGATATCATGCCCTTTTTAACTATACTGTAGTTAATAGAACTTCATTGTGGAGGGGATGCCTCACTATAGAAATAGGGGAGAGTCTATCCTCACTCTGGATAGCATGTCTGAGTTGCAGATATTTATAGAACTGGGTCCTCTCCAGCGCAAACTCGTCTTTCAACTCAGTGAAGGACTTGAGGATTGGGCCCACAAATAACTGTTCAATATAATGAATTCCCGCAGTGGCCCAGGGTCTGAAACCTTCTAGTTTATAAAGTTCTTTATAATGGGAGTTTTTCCAAATTGGAGTGAAGGGGCACACCCCCCTGACCTTAAGACTGGACCGAATGTATTTCCATAGGGTATTCAGCAAATTAAAAGTAGGTAAGGTCTGCTCCAGGTGTGCAAGCCCTGCTTCCAGGTGGGATATGGCCGGTAGCACAGATCCCGTCGGAATCAGTGGAGCTCGCACTGGGTCTCCTATATCCTCCTCCCCCCAGTTTCCCAAGTGTTGGAGTTGTGATGCTATGAAATAATAACAGGCATGCGGGACAGCCATTCCCCCTTGATCTTTGGGCAGTTGCAGAGTAGCAAGTCTGATTCGAGCCGCCTTGCCACCCCAGATCAGGTCTCTAAATTGCGCATCAATCTGTGCAAACCACTTATGCGGGATCCAAACTGGGGCATTATGAAAAACATACAAGAGTTGGGGGGCCCAGACCATTTTTATGAGGTTCGCTCTACCGGTGACCGATAGGGGGAGTTTCTTCCAGGCTGCGCATTTCTGTCTGAACTTGTGTAGCAATGGTGTCAAGTTCAGAGAGAGATACTGAGCGGGATCTGGTGTCACTTGAATTCCCAGGTACCTAAATTCCCTCACAACTAATATATCTTTGGCACAGTCAGGCAGCTGGTCCTCCAGGGGGTCCAGAGGCATAAGCGCCGATTTGTTCCAGTTAATACTGAAGCCCGACAGGTCACCGAAGTCCGCGATCAAGGCCATCGCATTCCCCAGAGACCTACCAGTATCACCTAGGTATAACAATGTGTCATCAGCAAATAAAGAAATCACATCCTGCCTAGGGCCCCTAATAAACCCAGTGATATCAGGTGAGGCTCTCATGTGTTTCGCTAGGGGTTCTAGGGCCAGGGCGAACAGCAGGGGTGACAGAGGGCATCCCTGCCGCGTCCCCCTAAAAAGACTGAATGAATCCGAAACTTCACTGTTAATCCTCATCCTAGCTGTTGGGGAGCTGTATAATAACTGAACCCATTTCAAGAAAGATGGCCCGACCCCGAATCTCTTCAGTACCTCCCACAGATACGGCCATTCGACACTATCAAATGCCTTGGCCGCATCAAGGGAAAGTATAGCCATGTTCCCTGGGTTATCAATAGGGACCTGTATATTGAGAAACAGTCTGCATAGGTTTTGTGACGTGGATCTAGTAGGTATGAAACCTGACTGATCCCAACGCACTACGTGGTGAATACATTTGGAGAGTCTAGTGGCCAATACTCTGGCCAGTAGTTTCACATCAAATGTTAAGAGGGAAATGGGCCTGTAGGAGTCTGGTGAAAGGGGGTCCTTCCCAGGCTTCAGTAGAACCACAATGAGGGCTTCGTCCATGGATGGGGGAAGCATACCGGTCTCAAAGGCTGAGTTAAAAACTTTCAGGAGGACAGGGATAAGCTGTTCCGAACATCTAATATAAACCTCAGAGGGAATGCCATCGGCACCTGGCGCCCGCCCATTGTGTGCCTGCACCAGTGCCTCCAGGAGTTCCTCCCTGGTTAGGGGAGAATTAAGTAGTGCCATCTCAGAAGTGGGAAGACTCGGAAGCTGGTACCTATCTAGAAATGAGCTTATTTGGTCTGCAGAGGGATTCACTTTAGAGGTATAAACGTCTTGGAAAAAATCCCTAAAGCAGCCCATGATGGACTGTACGGAGTGACACGTCTCGCCCCTTGCATTCTTAATAGCCGTAATATGGGAGGAGGGCTGTTGTGATCTGGCCAAGATCGCTAGCATGTGACCCGTATTTTCCCCCTCTTCAAAGTGCTTTTGTTGCAGGAAGAACCGTTTGTTTTCAGCCAATTGAAACAAAAGGTCCTTGAGCATGGACTGAGAGGCTAACCATTTCCTTTTTACGTTATCATTAGAGGGGTCTGCCACATAATCTGCCTCTGAGCTACGTGCCTCGTCTAATACCCGTGTCTCCCATTCCCTTGGTGTCCGTCTTAATATGATTAATGATTTTGATAAACTGGCCCCGCATATAAGCTTTGGCTGCATCCCATACCATCCGAATATCTGCTGATCCCAAGTTATCCTTAAAAAAATTAGTGAGAAGCATTGGGATTGGGTCCGACTCTGGGATGAGAGACAGACAAAACGGGTTAAGCTTCCAAATACTGTTACCTCTCTTGACACCCAGGCCCAGATCTATTGTAAACGGGGAATGGTCTGATGTGTGTCTCGGGTTATATTGAGATGACCTCACTATGGGAAGTATAAGACCATTACCAAGACCCATATCGATCCTAGATAATCCACCCCCCGAGGCCGACTGGCATGAATAAACTTTTGCATCAGGGTTACGCATTCTCCATACATCAATTAGACCCAGTTCTTCCACTAGACGAGCAAAAGGTGTGGGACCCCACTTTTCCACTCCGCCTCCCCCCATACCCGTATGCAGTTTGTCTTTCCCGTAGTCCATGAGGTTATTAAAATCTCCCAGGACTAGTACCGGAATGCCAGGAAGACAAGACATATATCCCGCCAGCACTTTCAGTACTGTGGAAGAGAACGGGGGTGGGATATACACCCCCGCTAGCACACACTTCACCCCATAGAGACAGCAGTATAGAAAAACATATTTACCCTCAGTGTCTATCTTAACATCTATACATGAAAATTGGGCACCCCGACGAATCAGGATACTCACTCCCCTCGAGTATACCGTGTAGGTGGAATGATATTGGTGGCAGAATTGCCTGGCCGCAATTTTTGGAGTGGAACTCGGAGGGAAATGGGTCTCCTGTAAACATATTACTTCTGCCCTCAGCCTCTTAATGGTGCGCAGCACCTCCATGCGTTTAACTGGGCTGCTGAAGCCCCGGACATTCCATGAGAGACATCTGGTTACATTAGACATGACACTGAAAACTTATCAATATCAGGATATCGTACTAGTAATGCATATATGTAAGAATGGAGGCGGTCTCGAGTGAAGACAACGGCCCACCACGTGACAAGAAACATTGCAGAGTAATTTGACAGGCTAAAATACTGTAACGAACAGGTGTCATAAAGCAGGTTCACGGTTGCAGGGTCACATGAAATGCGGATCAGGGGGAGTAAGAAGAAATAAAGAAAAGTACAAAAAACAGCATCCAGGGGGCAGGTCATGGTGTAGGGACTCCTCAACAGAGGCAGTAACAGAGGCAGTAACAAAGCAGCCAACATGGCCGATATCCTTCAGATACCAAGTTAGTCGGGGCCTAACACAACCCCTTCGGGGGCAACAGTGGAAGCGCACCGCAGTGTCTTAAAGCTTCTCAACAGCAAAACTCTAGGCCGTAGTAACCAAAGTGAACATTAACCGCCTTACATCCGACATCTTGGAAGAAGTAACTGTGATTCATGGTTGTACAAAGCTGTGCGTTCTCAGTCCAAAGGACGTCTGCTCCTAGCCTCTTTAATTGACTGCTCTTCTCGATCCAGCCATTGTGCTGCAGCAGCAGGGGAGTCAAAAAATTGCACCGATCCAAGTACCTCCACCCGGAGGCAAGCAGGGTATAACATTGCATATTTCAGGCCCAAGTCTCTTAGCCGACGTTTAACATCCAGGAACTTGCCCCTTTTCTTCTGGAGCTCTGCAGAGAAGTCCGGAAATAGAGAGACTTTGGTATTATCAGTCTTTAGGGCAGTCGGGTTAATTCTGGCATTGTACAGGGTAGCATCCCTGTCCCGGTAATGTAGAAACTTAAACAGAAATGGCCTCGGGGGTGCACCCGGCTGCGAAGGCCTGGCTGGCACCCTGTGTGCCCGTTCAACGGAAGACATGGGGGAGAATGCCTCGCGCCCTAATGCAGTGATCAGCCATTTCTCAATAAATTCCCCTGGATTTTTCCCTTCAATTCTTTCAGGGAGGCCTATGGCCCTCACATTATTCCTCCTCATCCTGTTCTCTAATTCTTCTAATCGAGACGAGTGCTGGTCAATGAGGTGATTATTGTAGGAGAGGTCCCTCTGCATAGGCCCCAAGTCATCTTCGATGGCACTCACTCTTTCCTCCAGGGCAGAGGTTATTTCCCTCAGCTTTTGGGCATCTTGTCTAAGGAACGCGATTTCCGATTTCACCCCCTTTATCTCTGTGGTTAGAGCTCCAATAGACACATTGCAGGATGTCACTGCAGTAAATATGTCCCGTAGCGTGGGCTCCCCCTCTACAGGTGGGCTCTCTGGGCCTAGGGGCTTGACTGGGGCAGGGGATGGAGTACTCACTGTGTCCCATGCTAGGCCGGCTTGTACCGAGTCTTCCAGAGGTAACGTGTCATCAGCTTCAGACCCTCCGCTCGGAGAGTCCTCCGGGGTGCTCGAGGATGCCACAGGATCTTTTAGCAGAGTCTGGGAGAACAATTTTTCTGCCGCCTCACGGTGCTTCTCTTTGGCTGTGCGGCCTGCATACGCGCCATTTTGTGTCATGAGTTCTGTGGGCTTGTTCACAAGCTGGCGCTTAACGGACGACATTGTGAGCTGATTTCATCAGAACGGGTAGCTACGTGTTCCCGGGACCGAAAGGGATCCTCCGATATACTTTAGGGCTAGCAAAATCTTCTTCCACAGGAGTTTAAAGAGGATCTTCGGCAAAACTCACTTCAGACACGTCCGGCTACATCCGCTGCCTGGCCATGCCCCCCTCCTTCCTGTGTTTACACAGGAGGAGGAAGTGCAGGGCGGGGGAGCGCGCGGATTGGCTGGGAGCGATCCGGAGGGGGCGGACAAAAACAAATAGCCGCCCCCTCATCCCGGATCGCTCGGCCAGCTACGGGGACCGCCGCATGTACCGGGGGGGGTCCCGATCGGACCCCCGACCCACCTCAAGGCACCAATGTATATATACGTTGATGTGCCTGTCGGTGCCATTCTGCCAACGTAAATGTAAATGCGACGGTCCATAAGCGGTTAAGCATGTGAAACCCACAGTGAATAAGCACATGGAGTACACAGTGAAGGCCATTGGAGTACAGTGGACCTCATTGTCCAGTGGTGAGATGATTGGAGCTTTGTGATATGGTGCATTATCCTGCTGGAAGGAGCCAGGTCAGCAACAATACTCAGGTAGGCCGTGTTTTTTTCGATACTCAATTGGTACTAAGGGGCCCAAAGTGTGGCAAGAAAATATCTCCCACAACATTACACCACCAACCTGAACCATTGATACAAGGCAGGATGAATCCATGCTTTCATGTTGTTTATGCCAAATTCTGACCCGTACCAACTGAAATCGAGACTCATCGAGACAGATATTTTTTTTTCCAATCTTCTATCATCCAATTTAGGATTGTGTGAATTGTAGCCTCAGTTACCTGTTCTTAGCTGACAGGAGATATACCCGGTGTGGTCTTCTGCTGCTGTCACCCATCTGCATGAAGGTTCGATGTGTTGTGCATTTAGATATGGTATTTTGCATACTTTGGATGTAACGAGTGGTTATTTGAGTTACTGTTGCCTTTCTATCATCTCTAACCAGTCTGCCCATTCTCCTCTGACCTCTGACATCACCAAGGCATTTTCATAAACACAGCTTCTACTCACTGGATATTTTCTCTTTTTTGGACAATTCTCTGTAAACCCGAGAGATGGTTGTGCGTGAAAATCCCAGTAGATCAGCAGTTGTTGAAATACTCAGACCAGCCTGTCTGGCACCAACAACCATGCCACATTCAAAATCACTTAAATCTTCTTTCTTCCCCATTCAGATGCTTGGTTTCAACTTCAGCAAGTTATCTTCACCACATTTAGATGCCTAAATTCATTGAGTTGCTGCCATGTGATTGACTGATTAGCAAATTGTGTTACCAAGCAATTGAACAGGTGCACCTAATAAAGTGGCTGGTAAGTGTATATAATCAAGGGGATTTTGTGTAATTAAAATGGGGGGATAGGTAGAATACCTAAGGCTGCGTCCGACGGACCGTTTCCAGCGGACATGTCTCCTCGGATTTTGGTCCGATGGCGTGTACACACCATCGGACGAAAATCCCCTCGGACTGAGGACACGGTGACGTAGCGGTGACGTTGATGCCACCACGTCACCACTCCAGGAAGTAAAATACTTCCACGCATGCGTCGAATCCATTCGACGCATGCAGGAGATTTATGTCCGCTGGTTAGGGGTACTAACCAGCGGACATGTCCGACGGACAGGTTTCCAGCGAACAAATTTCAAAGCATGCTTCGATCGTGTGTACAAGGCCTCGGAGGCATATCCTTGCAATGGAGAAAGTTTTATTTTTTTTATATATACAGTACCGACCAAAAGTTTGGACACACCTTCTCATTCCAAGAGTTATCTTTATTTTCATGACTATGAAAATTGTAGAGTCACATTGAAGGCATCAAAACTATGAATTAACACATGTGGAATTATATACATAACAAAAAAGTGTGAAACAACTGAAAATATATGTCATATTCTAGGTTCTTCAAAGTAGCCACCGTTTGCAGCAGACACATCTCTAGAACAACTGTTAAGAGGAGACTGTGTGAATCAGGCCTTCATGGTAGAATATCTGCTAGGAAACCACTGCTAAAGAAAGGCAACAAGCAGAAGAGACTCGTTTGGGCTAAAGAACACAAGGAATGGACATTAGACCAGTGGAAATCTGTGCTTTGGTCTGATGAGTCCAAATTTGAGATCTTTGGTTCCAACCACCGTGTCTTTGTGTGACGCAGAAAAGGTGAACGGATGGACTCTACATGCCTGGTTCCCACCGTGAAACATGGAGGAGGAGGTGTGATGGTGTAGGGGGTGCTTTGCTGGTGACACTGTTGGGGATTTATTCAAAATTGAAGGCATAATGAACCAGCATGGCTACCACAGCATCTTGCAGCGACATGCTATTCCATCCAGTTTGAGTTTAGTTGGACCATCATTTATTTTTCTTTTTTTTGTTTACAAACAATTTTTATTAATGAATAAGGTCATAGTATAAGCATTTAACAGTGGTAAAAAATGAACAAGTGAGAGAGTCATTTACATTATACATTGTATACAAGTAAAGATATATCACATGAGAAAATGCATACATTAGATTTATAGATCTATACGATCTCCGTGGAAAAAGAAAAAAAAATGGTGGATGTGCTAAATACCTGTAATGGATATTATGTCAGTAGCGAGGTTTCCCATAAAGACCATTTATTTTGGAATATATGCATAGTGTCATATAGCGTGTGATGTATTCTTTCTGATAATTTGATATTTACCATACGGTTAAGAATTTAAGGCCATGGTACAGTACTACGGTTGAACGCCAATTAAAAGCTATGGCGCAGTGGATAGAGCTAAGAAGAGTGTGGATTAATCTGGAACTTGCTATTGGTATGTCTTGTATGGGGGTAAATAGAAGGCACATTTGAGGTGTTAATGGGATCTTTCTGCCTGAGATTCGATCAATTATAAGACTTGCATTGTGCCAGATGGGTTTAAGGTGGGAGCATTCCCAAAATATATGTAATAGTGTCCCGTGTGTAGGACAACCCCTGAAACAGAGCGGAGAAGTTGATGGATAAAATAAATTAAGTTTGGCGGGGGTGAGATACCATCTGTAAAGCAGTTTAGTGGCAGAATCTCTGATGGTGGTAGTTTTGGTACATCTGTGTAGATTTTCGAATATGGTATCCTATTGTTCGGGGGAGAATGAAACGTTTAAGTCTGATTCCCATTGTAGCATGGGGTGTGTTTTTTCAGGCATGTTGAACTCGTTTAGATTTTTATAGAATTTGGATATTAAACCTTTGTCACGAGGGGAGGAAATACAAATCTGTTCGAATAGTGAGAAAGGGGTATTTAGAGTGAGTGAGTGGTATTTTTGGTAAAAGAGCTTTATCTTTTCATAATTTTCATATTCTGTGTGTGCAAGGTCATATTTTGTTTATAGTTCTGTGAAAGAGCAAAATGTATTGTTATGGGTGAGTGATTTTAGATTTGTTAGATTGTGTAGTTTCCATATTGACAATGAGTTTTGGCGATTATCTAAGAAAGTGAAATGAGGGTCTCCTAGGAAGGATGCCAAGGGAGGGGTGTCTGAAGACATGTTAAATTTGGTAACTTGTCTGTTCCACAGTTGTAAGGAATGTGTTACGATTGTATTTAACGGTCTTATTTTCTGTGGCAAAATGGATTTGGACCAGAGTAGTCCTTGTAGGTGGTAAGGGAGGACTGATTGCTCTTCGAACTGGAGCCATGGTATTTGAGAGGCTGGGGCATACCACTGTGCAAGTTGAGTAAGTCTGGCTGACAGATAATACAGCCATAAATCTGGGATACTTAGCCCTCCTTTTCAGTTGGGGCCTAAACATTAGGGAGTAGCTAAGTCTTGTTTTTTTGTTTTGCCAAATTAATTTATTGATTTCCCTTTGGAGTGAATCTAACTTGTTTTTGGGCAATGTAAGAGGGAGGGCTCTAAAGAGGAACAAAAGTTTGGGAAGTAAGACCATTTTCATTGCCACTATTCTTCCCGAAAAAGATATTTGGTATGAAGACCATAGTTTTATTGTATTTTTGATGTTATTAAATAATGGTGGGTAATTTGCATGGAATAGTGCTTTGTATGAGGGGGTGATACGTATCCCCAAGTATCTAAATGAATCCGTACACCAAGTGAATGGAAAATAGTTTTGAAGTGTCGTAATTAAGGTTGGGTAATTAAGTGAATCCAAAGTCAATTTTGATATATTTTATAACAGCCTACACAAGTGACAATTTGCACGGTATCATAAAAAAGAATAATTCGATCCCTCTCAGAGATCATATATGGATCAGTATGTTATCTTTGACGATGATAGTGGTGATTCAGTATCTTTTTGTACATGTGCTGTGCCCTGGGCCTCGTGAGCTTACTCCATCACCGATAGCTACTACAGTTACTCATTACCTGTTCAATGGGACTTAGGGTGGTGTCTCACAATGCTCAGGGCATTAACTCCCCTCAAAAAAGAAGAAAGGCTTTCCGTCACTACAAGAGGTTGGGT
This sequence comes from Rana kukunoris, assembly GCA_029574335.1. NCBI lineage: Eukaryota > Metazoa > Chordata > Amphibia > Anura > Ranidae > Rana > Rana kukunoris. Next base: position 705,009,098 of record CM056049.1, read on the forward strand.
GCTGACATTATCCTGTTGCAGGAAACTCATTTTGCAACAGATAAACATCCCAAATTTTTCGACAAATGTTATAGCCAATTCCATTGCACAACGTTTAACACTAAATCCAGGGGTGTAGCAATTTTTGTAAGAAATTCGGTAGTATTCGACATCCACAGTATTTTTAAAGACCCAGACAGTCGATATTTGATCTTAAAAGGTACAATAAAGGGACGCTCACTTACCATTGCTTCAGTATATGCCCCTAATGATGCACAAACAAGCTTCTTTTCAAAATTCTTTGAAACCTTAGACAGATTTCACTCCACACATTTAATTGTAGGGGGTGATTTTAACCTAGCTGCACATTCAGCATTAGATAGAAGCAGAGTGGTTCCATCCTCTAAATCATTCCCTAAATCTTTAAATAGATCATTATACAACCACCAACTGGTAGACACATGGAGAGCTCACAATGTAGGTACTAAAGCTTACACATTCTACTCCCACTCTCATAATAGCTATGCACGGCTGGATTACATTTTTTGTACCCCAATCTTATTGGCCAACTCCTCAAAAGCAGAGAACCATCCATGTCCCTGGTCAGACCACCATATAGTTTCCTTCAACACCTCACATATAGGCCTAACAACCACAACTCATAAGTGGCGAATAAATGACTCCCTGTTGACTGACCCAACAACTTATCAAGAAATCCTATCTCACCTCGAGCAATACTTTGCACTTAACATAGCACCAAACATGCCACCTACGTCTCTATGGATGGCACATAAGGCGGTCATGAGAGGCCATTTGATAAGCATCGCCTCAAATAAAAACAAATCTAAACTCGCAGATATAAGATCTCTCACAAAGGATCTAGATCTTTTGTATCACAGAAATAACCAAAACCCCTCCAGCGACCTTCTAAAACAAATTCAAGATAAGCGCATAGCATTAGACTCACTACTTACATCAGACACCGAAAAGGCCCTTAGATGGTCTAAAGCTAGATTTTTACTTAATAGCAATTCATACTCCACCATGTTTGCTAGAAAACTAACTCAAACGACAAAACCTTCCCACACTTATAAACTTAGGAATTCATCAGGTAACTTAGTGTCCCATCCCAAAGAAGTTATGAACATATTCCTAGACTTCTACAAAAAGCTACTTTCTACTCCCCAATCCTCACCTAAACAAACCTCCTTGAACTGGCTTAATGATATTACACTACCCACCCTGTCTGATGAACAAATTGAGGCGCTCAACGCCCCCTGCTCAGACTTAGAAATTAACAGAATAATAAACTCATTAAAGACCTCTACAGCTCCAGGCCCCGACGGATACTCCACGTCCTATTATAAAAAATTTGCCTCCACATTGACCCCACATCTTACAAAATTATATAACCACATTCTGCAAGGAAACCAATTCCCATCAGAAATGCTCCTAGCAAACATGTCCCTTCTTCCCAAACCAAATAAAGATCATTCCACCCCACGAAATTATCGCCCAATTTCGGTCATAGATAATGACCTGAAAATATTTGGCAGATTGCTAGCAGAAAGATTAGCTGCAGTTATTTCCCCCTTAATAAATCCAGATCAAACAGGATTCATCCCGAACAGACAAATAACCGATAACATAAGACTGACTACAAACATTATTCAAGACTCCAACTTACACTCTAAACCCACACTCTTACTCAGTCTCGACATCCACAAAGCCTTCGACAGCGTCAGCTGGTCATACTTAGACACATTACTCCCTAGATACGGCATAAATAGCGAATTCTTACATGGATTTAAAGCCCTTTATCAAGACCCCCAAACACGTATTAAACTTCTTGGCAATAATTCTGACTTTTTCCCTCTGTGCAGGGGCACCAGGCAGGGTTGCCCACTCTCCCCACTCCTTTTTGCCTTGGCAATTGAACCCCTTGCCTGCGCGATCAGAAACAATATAGATATCAAGGGTTACACTAAAGGGTTCAAGGAATACAAACTAAGCCTCTACGCAGATGACGTCCTTCTCTTTTTAACAAATCCCCTTATCTCTTTACCAAATCTGACCAAGACACTAGACACCTTTCATGATCTGTCTGGCTTAAGTGTAAACCTATCCAAATGCTCAGCCTTACCCATCAACATTCCACCAACCTTAATTACGACACTCCATCATTTATTTTTCAACAGGACAATGACCCCAAACACACCTCCAGGCTGTGTAAGGGCTATTTGACCAAGAAGGAGAGTGATGGGGTGCTGCGCCAGATGACCTGGCCTCCACAGTCACCGGACCTGAACCCAATCGAGATGGTTTGGGGTAAGCTGGACCGCAGAGTGAAGGCAAAAGGGCCAACAAGTGCTAAGCATCTCTGGGAACTCCTTCAAGACTGTTGGAAGACCATTTCAGGTGACTACCTCTTGAAGCTCATCAAGAGAATGCCAAGAGTGTGCAAAGCAGTAATCAAAGCAAAAGATGGCTACTTTGAAGAACCTAGAATATGACATATTTTCAGTTGTTTCACACTTTTTTGTTATGTGTTAATGTTAATGTGTTAATTCATAGTTTTGATGCCTCCAGTGTGAATCTACAATGTTCAAAGTCATGAAAATAAAGAAAACTCTTTGAATGAGAAGGTGTGTCCAAACTTTTGGTCTGTACTGTATATATATATATATATATATATATATATATATATATATATATATACTTTGTAAATCTGGTTATCCTTAAACTCCCATTACAGCAAAAATGTCAATACTTTTTGTGCTTTCTGAAAGGTAGGCTTGGTGGTTAGCGCTTCCTCGCCAAGGTGTTATTTCCATGGATCATACATGTTCTCCCTGTGTTGCCTGGGTTTACTCTGGGTACTCTGGCCTCCTCCCACCTTCCAAAGATGTGCTGATAGATTAATTGGATCCTGTCTATATTTCTCTAAAATGCATGAAAGATAGGGTGTTAATATGTAATTTTCTTAAGGGCAGGGACTGATATAAATGAAAAGTATGTAAGGCACTGCATAAATTGTCGGCACGCTAAAAAAGCCTGTTATAATAGGCTGTCCACCTGGGGGTTATATGATTGCCTTTGGTACTAAGAGAGGAATTTTTCTTTCTGTCTGAGCAAATTAGAGCACTTATAATAGGTATTATTTTTATTTTTTCTAGATCAACTGTAAGTTTACTTTTTGTTTTTTACTTACATTTTTTAACTCAACTTTTTGTCACTCTCACGTCCCATGAAACTGTGTAGGTATGTTAAGAGCAAGCCTAGCTTTATCAATATATTATCTCACGACAAGAAGACTGCAGTCTTGCAAGCAAACTCTTTCTCAGTAAGTCTGTCAAAACACGATGTTCCATTTTAACAATCGCCCTGAAGTACATAGTTCATCTCTATTCCCATAGTGCCTCTCGGAATTAAAATGAGGTGACGGTTTTTGTCAGTCAAGATGAGCGCTCCATCTCTCCGCAATTAGAAGGCCCCTTGTTACTCTGGCAGATGAAATATGTAAATGCCCTCCAACAATTCTTGGCACTTGGCAAAATTCTTCAGTGCTTCACAGTAATTATTTGAATTCATCAATCCTTAGAGAAGATACAGGCAACACGGGTCCCTTTGAACTCAACACATAACTGTGGTCATTAAGGAAATTGGGTGATGCTCAAATATACCTGCTTTCTCCAACAGACTTCTCTACTAATTTACAGACATCATTAATTGTTGGTCTCCAGCATTAATTGTTGTGTCTCTCGACATTTCTTTTTTCCTTTTTGTTTCCACCCAATTTTATATAAATTGGCAGCCTAACTGTTAATGTATTTCAATAACCTTTCCAGATTCTGAGTGGCCATTATCATTAAAATTGAATCATCAAGGCCGACTTCCAAATATTTCAACAAAATTGGTCCAGATGAGAGCCTGGCAAAAGGTTTCCTAATCTGTACATCATTAAATCAGTACTGTGCACATTTATTATCTTGAGGGGTAGTCATTCATGTAACAGATGCACAATAAGATAAGAGGACATCGTAAAAATAGTCCTTTAGAGGCCCTCAGATTATTAGTTTATACAGACCTTAGAACATTGTTCATTTTTCCAACCACCGTCTGTTAGCTTCATATTAATTGATTTTTGAATTGGTGAGTTCCTTACATTCTAGGAAATCTGATATTATAACACAAGGGAGTTTAAAAAAATCAACTTTGCAATTACGATTTACCGCTATTTATGTAAATGTTTATGCTTGTTAATGTATGCCAAATGCCAGTGGAGATAATTAAAGCATAAGTCCCCGACAAAAAAAATCTCCCAGGCAATGGGGCTGTGCCTGCACTGCATGGATTAACTGCTCGTTTTGTCTAGGGGTGCACCGAAAGGCTATACTTACCTGATCCTTCAATCCTCAGGAAAAACACGTTCCCCCATGTCTAGCAGTAGACTGTTCCTGCCGTCTTCACACATCAAAAGCCAGTCTACTGGCGTGATAACATCAGAAACAGTCTATTCACAAGATCGTTAGCATGCGGGAGGGGGGGTAGGAGAGGTCTTGCACTTGGAGGATCGGCTGGCATCTCTGCTTTAAAATCCCCTAGACAAAAACGAGCAGTTAACCCTTGCAGTGCATGCACAGCCCCACTGCATGGGAGAAGAAAATGTTTGCCCGATATATGGTGGGAATGCTTCCTGACCCCAATGTGGTGCCTCTGAATATGAAAACACCGACCATTACCCACCGACAGTTCAAACTATGCCTCCAGGTTACAACAACAGTCAAGCAAACAATTGAATAAGGGAAGGTCTGGACAGCTGAACTCCAATGAAAATGCCTTTATTGTGCAAAATAACAAAAGTACAAACCACAGCAGGGTACAGCATAAAAAACGTTTCACACTCTCAACAGTGCTTAGTCGTGATCATTGACTAAGCATTGTTGTGAGTGTGAAACGCATCAACTTTTTTATCCTTACCCTGCCGTGGTTTGTACTTTTTTTTTTTTGCACAATAAAGGTTTTCATTTGGATTGCGGCTGTCCAGACCTTCTCTTTTTTACTTGCTAAATGCTTAGCCTGAACCTGCTGCTTCCACCTTGAGGAGAGTGCTATCTCTATACACACACCTGAAGCAGTGATTCCTTCCCTCTCCTGTTTCTGGAGTCAAGCAAACAATAGTGAGAGCTTGGAAAAACCCCATCCTCTGTGTCCTGGTGGCCCAAAATAGGGTCACACAAGCTATGATTCAGACCAAAATAGAAGCTGTATTGCTGGATAGGATCCCTAAATATGAGAAACTTTGGAAACCCTTGAGTTGAAAACTATTTGCCCTCATACTTTGATATTACACCTTTACATCCATAGTTGCTCTTATGCACACACATAGAGCAATGTCTGCACCCCCTAGGCGACTTATCTCCCCTGGGGATAACTACTTCCCCCCCCACCCCTTCTTCTACCTTAACTTTATTTTCCACCTTTGCTCTTTTCTTTTGAACTTGATACTTTTTGACATGTCTCTTTCTTCTCTTTTATGGTTTACTAAAGCCAGTACACATCCCATATCCTATCATTCCCCAAGTTGACATTTACCACACAATTATTTGCCCTCCCTGCTATTTAGGGATAGGGCATCCAAGGTAAGCCCTTTTCAACCGCACTCCCAGACCTTGGCATATAATTGTTCTAACGGGTTATTTTCTTAAGCACTACCTGGAATTACTCCACAATTTGGGCACCACTTGCTTAACAAATTTTGATCAGGGTTGAGGCTGCGGCTTGCAGTCCAACCAGAAGTAACGGTTCTGCTGGCAGGAGAATCTGTCAGTGGTCAGAAATAGAAGGGAAGCTGTCGCCACAAAGGGATCAACCACCTTTACCAGGGACCACAGAAAATAACTGAAGCAAGTACCGGAACCATATTCTCACCAAAAGGGAACAGTGGAGAATCGGGAAACTTCAGCTGGTGATCAAGTCTGGGACCCAACCAGCTGAGGAGGCACTTGCAGAGCAGCCTTGTGTGTCAAGCCAGGGACCGAGGTGGTTAGCAGGGGTGAAGCTTTAGAAGTATCTGGAGTGCCAAGCTAGGGACCCAGCAGAGAAGCAGGGTGGTGTTTGAGGAGATACCACCGCAAAAATTGGAGGAGCCCAAGGGATTCAGAATCAGTGAATCAGAGGGTCTAATGAGAGACCAGGAGTTCAGTATTGAAGAACTACAAGGAGCAGTTATAGTGAAGCTGAAAGGACTGTTACATTTGAGTTAGGAACTGTTAAAGGACTGTTACCATAGGAGACAGCATTCCTGCAAGTGCAGATGTGGCTTCTTTCTGGGGCCTTTCACTGCACAGCTGTCCTTCTATTGAAGTCTCGGAGTCTGCCAATTTAATCTATAACTACTTAAGGGTGTCCTGGCCCTAACCCTCTTCCCTTTGCAAAATTTAAAAAAGACTGTTAAAAGAAATAAAACCTCTTTTGCATCCAAAAAGTGACTGGCACCCAATGACTTTCAACATCTTTGCACCCACTTCATATTGAAGGATGTCTACGGTCCGTGGCCTCAAAGGTTCTCATTAGACTATAAGAGGTAAAAGACTTTGCTATATAGGTAATTGAATTAGCCATTAGATTATTATATATGTAATACTAGCCCCGTAGGGGTTGCAAGTGACCAGGTTCCCCACTGCTGCACAGCCAGTCACATAACATATTCAAGTTGTATCCAAACACAGAAAACAGTCCTTGAGCTTTGTTTGCCTTGTTTTATTGAGGGGTAATAACTTGTATGGAGATGGAAATAATGGGATGTCCAACTTATCTGTAACAAAAACCAGGGACAACTTTCTCCCTATATACAACTCCGCTTTATCCTCACAACTTGACTTAAACCTCTGTACAGCTCCACTTGGTTCTTCTCCTCAGTACTGGCAGTCTCTAAAAATTGCAGAAGCTCCTTACATGCTAGGAACTTTCCTTTCCTGAAAAAAGTAACACACAAATGGTTATATACTGCCTCCTGAAGTACCTCCAGCTCCCTTGTAAACACTGATTCAAGTTCTACCACAGCAGGAAATGCTAGCCCACCTGGTTGCCTATTCACCACCCTAATCCCGACTGACTCTCTTCACCAGCCTGTCCTACTGACTCTCTGGAGATTTCCCAGGGCAAGGAGGAAAGATTTAGGCACACTACTATCCTCCAGAGAGACCTGCTACCTCTGGCAGTTTCTCCCGTAGTCAGTGGTGTATTTAGGTTTTGTGCTGCCCTATGCCTGACTGAACTTGTGCACCCCCTAATTTAAATATGACCCACCCCTTCCTATCAAAGCCACATCCCTTTCTGCTTAAGACCCGCCCTGACATTTTTGAGTGGAGACACTAGTTCTTGGGCCTGGGGGTGGGGCATTGGATTCCCTTAATTTGCATAGATTTCCTCTCACTTCCTGTTTGGCTATGGGGCAGGAGGTGAAGGGAAATCTCTGCAATGGGACAGGAATGGTAGAAAATATGGTAGAAAATAAATTGACAGGGGCTATAACCCTCCCTTACTCTATCCAAAATTTAAAAATACAATGTTGTCTATAGTTCTTTAAGCACACATTTTTGATAATTTTGTGGAGAGGACTAAGAAGAATTAACCATGTCAATGGTGCAGCAGAAAACATATAGCACAGTGAGGAAGGTTTGTGGTCCAGAATGAATCAAAATTAGAAGCAGCTTGCATTACACTAACAGTCTAGCGCAAGCCGGAAGGGAGTCTTTCCTTGCTGCCCCCCTGCAAAGTGCTGCCCTAGGCCTGGGCCGTGTTGGCCTAGGCCAGGATACAGCGTTGCCCCTAGTATTCCCTTGTCCCATGCAGCAGTACTCATACTGTCTCTCCTGGCTCCCGCTGACTCTCAGGAAGATCTCCTACAACTTTTCCTGTCGTATGATTCTTCCAGGCCAGCCACCAAACCCCCAGCTCATGGTAGAGCCCTTCCCCAGCATGGGGTCACTCGAGGGCCACTGACAGTCTCCCTCAGCACTTCATTTCCATATCCCCCCTGACGCCCCTGCTGGCATTTCTCAAACATATTTAGGGGCTCACTTAGTCCCCTGCCAGGTCCATCACCTGGGGATTGGCTAAGTTCCCCTAAATGTGCAAGACAACTCTCCTAGCCTCCTCACCCTAATTTCTAAACATTCTCCAACATTCTAGAACTAGGGGGAGGCACCAGAAAGCTGCCTGGATGAGTCATCCAGCCCTGAACTCCGAGCTAATGAACCCTGACCCAGATTCCATGGCTCAAGTTTAGCCCTGAGCCAAACTATATTTTACCTACACTAACACTAGTAACACATTAGAGGGTGCTACATATATATTTAGAATTGTTGATGATGTAAGGAGTTTACACACAGTAGTACATAAACTAGGCATCCCATCATAATGCATTAACCACTTCAGGACCGCCTCACGCCGATATACGTCGGCAGAATGGCACGGCTGGGCACAAGCACGTACAGGTACGTTGCTCTTTAAGTGCTCAGCCGTGGGGCGCAATGCCGGGGGCGTGCTTGTGACCTAGTCCGAACCTCTGTGACCACGCCCGCGATCGGGTCACAGGAGCTGAAGAACGGGGAGAGGTGAGTGTAAACACACCTTCCCCATTCTTCTCTGTAGCTTGTCACTGATCGTCTGTTCCCTGTCATAGGGAACGACGATCAGTGACATCACACGTCCAGCCACGCCCCCCTACAGTAACAAATACACAATAGGACACACTTACTCCCTTAGCACCCCCTAGTGGTTAACCCATTCACTTCCATTGTCATTTTGACAGTAATCAGTGCATTTTTATATCACGTTTCGCTGTAAAAATGACAATGTCCCAAAAATGTGTCAAAAGTGTCCAATTTGTCCGCCATAATGTCGCAGTCACAAAATGTATTGCTGATCGCGGCCATTAATAGTAAAAAAAAAATATTAATAAAAATACCATAAAACTATCCCCTATTTTGTAAACGCTATAAATTTTGCGCAAACCAATCAATACACGCTTATTGCAATTTTTTTACCAAAAATATGTAGAAGAATACGTATCGGCCTAAACTGAGGGAAAAAAATGTTTTTTTATATATTTTTGGGGAGATTTATTAAAGCAAAAAGTAAAAAATATTGCATTTTTTTTTAAATTGTCGCTCTATTTTTGTTTATAGAGCAAAAAAAAAAAAAACACAGATGCGATCAAATACCCCCAAAAGAAAGCTCTATTTGTGGAAAAAAAAGGACTCCAATTTTTAAACAACGTCGCACCACTGCGCAATTGTCTGTTAAAGCGACGCAGTGCCAAATTGCAAAAAGGGGCCAGGTCCTTTACCTGCATAATGCTTAAGCGGTTAAAGAGCTTGTACACATACCTCCCAACATTTTGGGATGGGAATAAGGGGCACCTACTAGCAAACATATGTAGGCATAGGACACGCCCCCTGTCACACCCCCTTAAAGGAAGATTAACCAAAGGGTTTATTAAATCTACAAGTGTTTTTTTTTTTTTCACTATTATTCCTTTATATTGGCTCTTAAAATTTTCAAATTCAGCAATTTAGAATTCGGATGAAAGGTTTAGCACTAGGAAATACTTTTTGAAACATAAAAAGTTCATTTTATATACAAGTATATGGATCAGGCCAAAATGAGGGACAAATGAGGAGGAATGAAGGACAGAGGGACATTGCTCCAAATCAGGGACATTGCTCCAAATCAGGGACATTGCTCCAAATCAGGGACATTGCTCCAAATCAGGGACATTTGGGAGCTATGCTTGTACAGATCAACTTAAAATATGTCCAAAAATATGTGGTGATGCTTTGTAAGCGCTGCTCTTCCAATATAACAAATGCGGTTACTTTCTTGGATTGATTTTTTTTTCCACCAGTATAATACAGTATATATCAAAAGCAGCACCTTTATTCTCTGTGTGAGCAAATCATAAATCTAAACATTATGGTGTTCATAAAGAATTAATGTCTTCTCTGGAAATGTGCAAATTCAAGGAACAGATCTGAGCACGGCAAACCAGATTAGCAAAGCCCTTGATAAAAGCGTTGGACTTGCTGACATCTTGCATTCTCTGAAGAAAGACATGCAAATGAGATAGGCAATAAACATATGCCCCAGAGCAGTTTGCTGCAGCTCCAGAGGAAATAGCAGCAATCAACACTGATAAAGCATAAGGTATGAAAACAAACAAGTGGCAATTCCTTGAAATTCCGCTGACGGAATCTGGAGAACAAGACAATACAATGAGCAGAACATTTTCACTTTTATTCGGTTATGTAGATCAAATATGTAAGTTCACACACCAAATGCAAAGCACAAAACACTACAATGGGAATTTACCAAAAACTCACAGAGACAAGCTGCAAATCCCAGGACTCTGAGAATTAATATTTACAATAGAAACACTAAAAAATAAAAGCATTGTTGTTTTAAATTTCCATCTACATGATTTAACCCTCCTCTTATGTTAGCTTTCTGTTACTATCCATGATGTTAACGGGTCGGTTTTGACCCGTGTCTTAACCACTTGCATACTGGGCACTTACACCCCCCTCCTGCCCAGGTAAAATTTCAGCTTCCGGAACTGCGTCGCTTTAACTGACAATTGCGCGGTCGTGCGACGTGGCTCCCAAACAAAATTTGTGTCCTTTTTTTCCCCACAAGTAGAGCTTTCTTTTGGTGGTATTTGATCGCCTGTGCAATTTTAATTTTTTGCGCTATAAACAAAAAAGAGCGACAATTTTGAAGAAAAATACAATATTTTTTACTTGTTGCTATAATAAATATCTCAGTTTAGGGCGATACATATTCTTCTACATATTTTTGGTAAAAAAAAATCGCAATAAGCGACTGGTTTGCGCAAAAGTTATAGCGCTTACAAAATAGGGGAGAGAATTATTATTTTTTATTATTTTTTTTTTACTAGAAATGGCGGCGATCTGCGATTTTTATTGGTACTGCGACGTTATGGCGGACACATCGGACACTTTTGACACATTTTTGGCACCATTCACATTTATACTGCGATCAGTGCTATAAATATGCACTAATTACAGTATAAATGTGACTGGCATTGAAGGGGTTAACACTAGGGGGTGAGGAAGGGGTTAAATGTGTATCCTAGGTGTGTTCTTACTGTGGGGGGAGGGGGGGTGACTGGGGGGGTGACCGATCTGTGTCCCTATGTAGGAAGGAACACAGATCGGGCTCCTCCTCTCCAGAGACAGGACGCTGTCTCTGTGTAAAACGGCAATGAGAGATGATCTATGAGAGATCATCTCTCATTCGCCCACAGATCGCATCGCAAACGGCCACTCTGATTGGCCGTTCGCCGCGATCTGTGATTGGCCGTGTCCAAGGGACACGGACAACACAGGGCTTCTCCGCAGCGCGCTCTACAGCGCGCGCTGGGAACGCCTAAAGGAGATGCCGTCAAATGATGGCATGTTGGATATTCAGGCCCGCGCTGTTGCCGTCATTCGACGGTAGCGCAGGCCTGAAGTGGTTAAATAGAGGTTTCTGACAAAGTAAAAAAATCTTGATGCAATAAACAAATTTATGTGATACTTATAGACATTCAAAACCTGAAAACGGGTCGGTTCTGACCCTAACACAAGAGGAGGGTTAAAGGGTTTGTAAAGGTTTGTTTTTTATTTTCTAAATAGGTTCCTTTAACCACTTAAGACCCAGACCTTTATGCAGGTAAAGGATGTGGCCAGTTTTTGCGAATTCGGCACTGCGTCTCTTTAACTGACAATTGCGCGGTCGTGCGATGTGGCTCCCAAACAATTGGCGTCCTTTTTTTCCCGCAAATAGAGCTTTCTTTTGGTGGTATTTAATAACCGCTGCGTTTTTTATTTTTTGCGCAATAATAAAAAATAGAGCGACAATTTTGAAAAAAATTAAATATTTCTTTACTTTTTGCTGTAATAAATATCCCTCAAAAAGATATAAAACATTTTTTTTCCCCTCAGTTTAGGCCGATACGTATTCTTCTACCTATTTTTGGTAAAAAAAATCGCAAAAAGCGTTTATCGATTGGTTTACACAAAATGTATAGCATTTACAAAATAGGAGATAGTTTTATTGCATTTTTATTATTTTTTTATTTTTTTACTACTAATGGCGGTGATCAGCGATTTTTTTCGTGACTGCGACATTATGGCGGACACTTCGGACAATGTTGACACATTTTTGGGACCATTGTCATTTTCACAGCAAAAAATGCTGTGAAAATGACAATTGCAGTTTGGGAGTTAACCACTAGGGAGCGCTGTAGGGGTTATGTGTGACCTCATATGTTTTTCTAACTGTAGGGGGGCGGGGCTGAACGTGTGACGTCACTGATCATGTTTCCCTATATTAGGGAACACACGATCAATTGTAAAAAATATATGTAAGTGCAGCGCAATAAAGTTTATATAAAAGTAACTGAAGATGACACCCAGTGATGCAGCGAAAACTCTTCAAATGAAAGTGATGTAACCTCCACCGTTTGAAGAGTTTTCGCTTTATCACTGGGTGTCATCTTCAGTTACTTTTATATGGACTTTATTGCGCAGCACTTACATATATTTTTTTCATTTGCTACATTTGAGGTTGTGATTACCTTTTTTTGTGTTCAACTTGCAATATTTTTAGTTTAACTGGATTATTTGTGCGCTGATTGTTGCTTTTATTGTTAACACACGATCAATGAAGCTGCCACTGTGAAGAACTGTGAAGAACGGGGAAGCTGTATTTACACACAGCTCTCCCCGTTCTTCAGCTCCGGGGACCGATCGTGGGACTCCCGTGGCCCTGGTCACGGAGCTTCGGACTGGGTTGTGACCCATGGCTGGGCACTTAAAGAGGACGTACAGGTATGTGCTTGTGCCCAGCCGTGCCATTCTGACGACGTATATCTGCAGGAGGCGGTCCTTAAGTGGTTAAGCTAGTGCATTGTTGGTTCACTTACCTTTTGCTTCGATTTCCCTTCTAAATGTTTTTATTCTTTGTCTGAATTTCTCACTTCCTGTTTCTCCTCAGTAAGCTTGCCCCCATCATCTGGCTGGGGGTTAGTCAGCCAGAACAGCTTACTGAGGAGGAACGGGAAGTGAGAAATTCAGAAAAAGACAAAAAACATTTAGAAGGGAAATCGAAGGAAAATGTAAGTGAACCAACAATGCACTAGCTTAAAGGAACCTTGTAACGGTCACCACCATTTACGACCTTCCATCAACCCAAGACAGCTTATCCGACACACCGATAAACCAGCAGACATAATCCATATCAATTCCCTCAGAGAGACGAGACATATGCTCTGTGCTTTCTGGTTTCAAATGTATGAACGCTTTAATGGTACACTTAGCTTTCTTATATACAGTACAAGGTATGTTTCAGTAATCACTGGAACAAAGAAATCTCCATCCCCCTCATCACACACTGGGGGCTTCCATACAGATTTTAGAGAGACACTTTGGCACTGGTCTATAATTAACATGATCTAATTACTACACCTGAGAAGTCACATTCCATTATCAATAGAATTCAAACAAAACACCATCACACAATTAGTTCCCCTCAATCCACATCTTTAGACAGACGGCCTGTCTCCGACAGAATGGTATTCACACCTGATCATCAATAGGCTTTAAACAGTGTTATCACACAATGAAAGGTCTTTCAGGAGCCAGCCTCACTTAGCATTTCAACAGTCTGTTACACAGAGGAATGAGTCACTGTCCTATTGACCTGGTCAGGTCAGCACAAACCACTTGTAATATTCTAGTATATCCTGCAAATATGAATTATGATTTATTAGACACCCAATGCCCAAAAGGGACACAGGGTGATGTTAGACCCAAGAGTCCTTAGGGCTGCTGGCACAGGAGTATCCCCCATCCCTCAAAAATCTCTGGGCATCACGGGTCATTCCGTTACAAACCTATTTAGAAAATAAAAAACAACCTTTACAACTTCTTTAAGGAAATGTAACCACTTCAGTCCTGAAAGGTTTACCCCCCTTCATGACCAGGCCAATTTTTGCGATACGGCACTGCGTTACTTTAACTGACAATTACGCGGTCATGCAACACTGTACAAGAACAAAATTTATGTCCTTTTTCCCCCCACAAATAGAGCTTTATTTTGATCACCTCTCCGTTTCTCAGTTTTTGCGCTATAAACAAAGAAATCCATACATTTTGAAATAAAAAAAAACAATATTTTTTTTTACTTTCTGCTATAAAACACATCCAATATTTTTTTTAAAAAAATCTAATATCTTCATCAATTTAGGGCAATATGTATTCTGCTACATGTTTTTGGTAAAACAAATCCCAAAAAGTGTATATTGATTGGTTTGCACAAAAGTTATAGTATCTGCAAACTATGGGATATTTTTACTTTACAGCCATTAATGTCTAAACCTGCTGACAACAAAAGTGAGTACACCCCTAAGTGAAAATGTCCAAATTGGGCCCAAAGTGTCAATATTTTGTGTGGCCACCATTAATTTCCAGCACTGCCTTAACCCTCTTGGGCATGGAGATCACCAGAGCTTTACAGGTTGCCAATGGAGTCCTCTTCCTCTCCTCCATGATGACATCACAGAGCTGGTGGATGTTAGAGACCTTGTGCTCCTCCACCTTCCATTTGAGGATGCCCCACAGATGCTCAATAGGGTTTAGGTCTGGATCTCCTTTACCCTCAGCTTCTTTAGCAAGGCAGTGGTCGTCTTGGAGGTTTGTTTGGGGTCGTAATGTTGGAATACTGCCCTGCGGCCCAGTCTCCGAAGGGAGGAGATCATGTATGTCACAGTACATGTTGGCATTCATGGTTCCCTCAATGAACTGTAGCTCCCCAGTGCTGGCAGCACTCATGCAGCCCCAAACCATGACACTCCCACCACCATGCTTGAATGTAGGTCTTTGTACTCCTTACCTGGTTGCCACCACACACACTTGACACCATCTTAACCAAATAAGTTTATCTTGGTCTCACCAGACCACAGGACATGGTTCCAGTAATCCATGTCCTTAGTCCGCCTGTCTTCAGCAAACTTTTTTGCAGGCTTTCTTGTGTCTATGTTTTTTTTATAAAGGACTTGTCAAAAACTGGTGCTATGTTTTTATTAACTTTGACTTTTTTTGGTGAAGGAGTAAGGGTACTAGCATACTCATTTACATAGGGGAGGGGGCCAGGATCTGGGCCAGATTCCGATAAGTCACCCCCCCCCGAGCCCCACTGCCCCAAAGCACCACTCCATGCTTTCTGGAGTGGACACTTGCTCGTGCCCCTCCCCTTTCCTGGGCTGCATGCTCAGATAAGGGTCTGGTATGGACTGGGGCCAGCAGTTCTGTATATATTTAGCTGTCTGTAGGGAAGCCCGCTGACAGCTGATGAGTCATTGTTTGGTAAGGACACGGGGGCTGGCTTCCTGGCCCATTCCTTTACAACCAGCTATTCTTCACACAGAATTAGAATTGGTCGATCATTTTTCGACGATCTGGATTCAAATCATTCAGAAAATTTGGAATTTATTAGAAAATGTATAAATGAAAACAATTGAAACATGATTGAAACATGATCCAAAATTAATCAATTACACAAAATTAAAAACAACGAATCTATCTGAAACTAAACACATTTTCCATTCTCCCCATGTCTAGAGCCCTTGAACCTGGAAGCAAGACCAGATAATGGGAGGGATCCCCAGCAGCCAAGGTAAGGTTGCTATAATACGGTGCCAAAAATGGAACTTCCACTTTAAGTACCAGTAACCACCTGACAGACCACATTTGACATGTCATTTTATTGGTGGAGGAGCAGGTACCCTGTTTTTACTGGAACCCAGCTCCCACTTCCTCCCTGGCATTGCAGTGCTGGAAGGAAGATCACCTCTCCCCACTCCCTACCTGCAATCTTCTGGGACATGTCCCAGAAGATTTCCAGGCTAATCATAACGCATAGTGCACGCCCGGCTGTGAAGCCACAGTGGGGCGCCGACAGTAACAATGCCGGTGCCGCAGAGAGGAGGGGGAGAGGAGCGGGGCTTAAAACGCCCACATTGCTGGACCATGGGACAGGTGAGTGTCTGATTATTAAAAGTCAGCAGCTACACTTTTTGTAGCTGCTGACTTTTAAATGGGTGGAACTCCGATTTAATTACCACTTAAGGCTGGGTTCACACTGGTACAACATGACAGTCGTAGAACTGTCGATCCGACTTTGCCCTGCAACTTCCATGAACGGATCCGATTTTGATCCCGACAATACCAGGCCTTTTAAGACTGGTATGAATCTTATGGGGAAAACCTATGCCAAAAAAAAAATGGGGTTGGTGTTCTGCCCCAAGACCATACTAGACCCTTCAGTCTGGTATTGATTTTAAGGGGAACCCCATGCCAAAATAAAAAAAACAGCATGGGGTTTCCCTCACAATCCATACAAGACCCTTACCCGAGCACACAGCCCAGCAGATCAGAAAAGGGGGGATGGGCTAGCACCCCCCCGGACCATACTAGGCCACATGCCCTCAAGGACCTCTTCCCAACAACCCTGGGCGGGGTTGTGGGGACCCTCTTTGCCCCAAAGCATCTATGGGGGTGGGTGCTTTTGGGCAGGGAGGGCCTCCACAACCACCACCCAGTGTTGTCGGGAAGAGGTCCTTGTTCCCATCAACATGGGGACAAGGTGCTTTGGGGTGGGAGGGATGCAGGGCCCCCCTGCCCCAAAGAACCCACCACCC
The DNA here is from genome assembly GCA_029574335.1 of Rana kukunoris. Classification (NCBI taxonomy): domain Eukaryota; kingdom Metazoa; phylum Chordata; class Amphibia; order Anura; family Ranidae; genus Rana; species Rana kukunoris. The sequence continues at coordinate 705,025,845 of CM056049.1, forward strand.
ATGTGTGGGGCATGTAGCCTAGTATGGCCCAGGAGGGGGGCGCGTGATTGTCCCCTCCCTTTCTTGACCTGCTGGGCTGCGTTCTGGAATAAGAGTCTGGTATGGATTTTGGGGGGACCCAATGCATTTTTTTTTATTGTGGCGTGGGGGTTCATCTTAAAATCCATACCAGACCGAAGGTATTATTCTGGGGGGGGGGGCTATGCCATTTTTTATGTTTATTTGGCAAAGGGTTCATCTTCAAGAGTCATACCAGACTCAAAGGGCCTGGTATTGTTGGGATCAAAGTCATACATGAAGTCGCAGAACAAAGTCGGATCCACAGTCATATGACTGTCGTGTTGTACCCATGTGAACCCGGCCTCAGGACCACTTTAAAGCTTCCATTTACTTTAATTCACAAATATGTATAAGGAAATGTCTACATTGTTTTTTATTGTTCTATGAATTTATTTACTTTATATAGGAGTGTGCAATCTGGCTGCCAAACTGACCTATTTGACTAAATAAATATGCTAATTTTACTGTCCGTTTTATTGGTGTTGGCGTGCTTTAAAAAATAAATAAAAAACATGCTTTCTCCTAAGGAAAAACTGTTGCTCGCAATATAATATTGTCAGACGGGAATTTGATTCTACATATCACCTCCATTTACTCTCCATTTAAAAGATTCAATTAACTGATTGCAGTAATTAAAAATTATTTGTTGATCTAAATCTTTTGCCCACAACTGAACTATTTATTTCTTGTTATGCATTATTAATCATGCAGGAAATGTCAGTTTTATAAAGTTAGTTTCTGTGCCGTGTCTTGCTCCAAGATATTACATTTTCATTTTAAAGCTCTGTATATTGTTTTTTAATACAATTTTATTTTTTTATACGTTTTGTTATTTATATTGTGTTTTTGCTGCTGATAAATATATACTGTATATCAGTGGTTGACAAATTATGAGTTATAGAAGCCCTCAATTGCAGCCCTGACCGCAACAATGGGAGGAAAGGCCTAACATAGTACTTAGTATATGTCATGCTATAGACGTTTGTCAGAGACTGCGCATGCACTAGAGGAGATGGTCAGAGAGTGCAGACATACTAGAGGAGATGGACAGAGAGTGCAGACATACTAGAGGAGATGGTCAGAGAGTGCAGACATACTAGAGGAGATGGTCATACTCTAGAGACGTGTTAGCTGACAAAGCCAGAGACTGCAGACATAATAAAGGAGATGGTCAGAGACTGCTGAGATGCTGGAGGAGAGACTGCAGGCACAGCAGAGAAGATGGTAAGAGAATGCAGACATCTTAGAGGAGATGGTTAGAGACTGCATATCTTCTAGAGGAGATGGTCAGACTACAGACAACCTAGAGCAAATGGTCAGAGACTGCAGACATACTAGTGGAGATGGTCAGGCACTACCGATATGCTAAAGGAGATGGTTTCAAAAGCATTGCACAGAGCAGTTAAGTATAAGCATGGTTGTTATTTTAATATCAAATTTGGGTTGGTTAAATTGTAATGTATTATTTAAGCAATTGAGGAGGTCTGTAACGCACACAGTGCTCTGGATGGTGGTCTGAGGAGGCTTGTAATGGCACATGCACAGTGCTCTGGACGGTCATCTGAGAAGGCCTGTAAAGCTGCACAGTGCTCTGGACGGTCATCTGAGAAGGCCTGTAAAGCTGCACAGTGCTCTGGACGGTCATCTGAGAAGGCCTGTAAAGCTGCACAGTGCTCTGGACGGTCATCTGAGAAGTACTGTAAAGCTGCACAGTGCTCTGGACAGTCATCTGAGAAGCACTGTAAAGCTGCACAGTGCTCTGGACGGTCATCTGAGACAGCCTGTAATGCTGCACAGTGCTAAGCACACCATGCCACTAAGCATGCTATGGTCGCTACCTTGCTTGCTGGGAGGGGAAGCACTTAATGGCCTTAAAGGTGGAGCACAGAGGAAACTGGAAAGTTCACATGGGTAAAGGTCTCTCCCCCACAAATTTGTTCCGTTTACATTTGTTCACGAGGCTTGGACTTAATGTTTGTCAAATAAAACCTTAGCACCCTCTCCCTATACACAGTATAGACCCCTTTGTACAGTTACCAATACCACCCAAAACAGGCACCTCAGTACACACACTACGCCTCCCCCCAAGTACAGACCCTTTAGTACATCCGCTTCCCTGCTTCCCTGCCTCCAGTACATGCAACTCAATACAGACATCCCTCCCCCAGTACAGACACCCCCCCCAGCCCCAGTACAGAATCCTTTGTACTGACACCCCTTCCCCCCCAATACAGATCCCTCAACACGGACACCTCTCACCCCCAGTACAGAATTCCACCTGCATTCCCCGATGCAGTGACAGTTGAGAGTGAGAGCAAATTATCCCCTCTGTAACATATCTGAGCTGATGAGGAGCATCCCCTTGGTTCTGAACTGCTGCTACCAGGGAAGCAGTGTGTGCCAACTCTCTAGGGGTGCTGTGTCCTCCAAACATTTGTTTTCATTTTGTGTTGCATTTTAAAAGTCAAATTTCAATTTAGTTTTAGTTGTATTTTAGTTATCTGAATTGTTTTAGTTTAAGTCAGGACCACATTATGTATGTAAGAAAAATGTCCAGCACCACTGTTACACTGCCCATACATTGTAAGGCTGAGGGCTGAAAAAGAGTGATCTATCAATTTCCCCATCCATGCTACACAGTGCATATGTTGTAATCTCCCCTGCTGGCTGTTGTATTCTGAAAGCCTGTACTCATGGCTGTCAGAACACTGGAACATTGGCTGCATCTGTTTAGACCCGCAGCCGCAGTTTGGCTGACAATTTCCATCAGGAATCAGCAGAAATTTGCTTCATATATGGCCAGTAGTAGTAGTAGGTTTTCCTATTGTGCTTTGGTGAGGACAGGGGCCATTGTTTTCTCATCTTGATCTGGTATTCCAGTGGCAGGATCCTGTAGAGACAGGAAGAGGTGGCTACGGCCCCAGGCAGATCTGAAGAAAGTCCAGTGTGTGAGCTGGGTGCTGTACAAAAAATACGGAGAACCACCCGGACAGAAGAATCGAAGTCTGACGGCAGTGTTATCCTCAAAAATTTTACTGCTCTAGTCATGTGGCACAAACCCTGAAGGATTGGGAGCTCTAAGGGGAGATTATTCTATCCCGTGTCTGTGACTCCACTTGGCAAAGTGACATCTAAAAAACTGCTGACTAAAATTTTTGCTAAGTGAACCACTATTTTGCAGTTCTGTAAAGTGTTCTGTATCATATCTTCTGGCCGAAGAGTTGCGGTTTCATTTGGCATACATATATTATATAATATACCATTTTTAATGTTAAGCTATTACAGGTAAGGTTTCAGTGTTAACTCTTAGCGGTTAGATTCAAAGCAGATTATATTACAACATTCAAGCCTGCATGACGTTGGCAATTTTGCTGGAAAAAAACAATCAAATTCAGCTTCTTCTATGAAACAATTAAAATATATATAATATTCATTAAACAATGTATAAAATATGTATATAATAAAATAATATAAATAATATAATAATATAAATAATCAAAGAATATAAAAATATTTATATAATAATAAATAACATTTATAATATATATATATTTATGAAAAAAAAAAACATTTAAAATGTAAGAGTAAAACAAAAAAGCAACTTTAACCACTTGCTGACGGCCGTATGACTTTGTACGGCCTTTGTGGTTCTAATTATCTGGGTCGCCTTCTTTTTACGGCCTCCGCTCCTCCGCGCCACTAGAGGGCGCGCGCCCGCCGCATTACTGACATGCCGATGCGCATGCCTGGCGGCCGCGATGTCTGCCATGCACTTGCGATCGGCAGGTCACAGACATGGACGTGGATCTGTGTGTGTAAACACACAGATCCATGTCCTGTCAGGGAGAGAGGAGACCGATCTGTGTCCCTTGTGCATAGGGACACAGATTGGTCACCTCCCCCAGTCACCCCACTCCCCCCACAGTTAGAACACAATGCAGGGTACACATTTAACCCCTTTATCACCCCCTAGTGTTAACCCTTTTAATGCCAGTCACATTTATACAGTAATTAGTGCATTTTTATAGCACTGATCGCTGTATAAATGTGAATGGCGCCAAAAATGTGTAAAAAGTGTCCGATGTGTCCGCCATAATGTCGCAGTCCCAATAAAAATCGCAGATCGCCGCCATTACTAGTAAAAAAAAATAATAAAAATAATAATAATTCTGTCCCCTATTTTGTAGGAGCTAGAACTTTTGCGTAAACGAGTCGCTTATTGCGATTTTTTAACAAAAATATGTAGAAGAATACATATCGGCCTAAACTGAGAAAAAAAATGTTTTTTTTAAAAAAATTGGGCTATTTATTATAGCTAAAAGTAAAAAATATTGTTTTTTTTTTTCTAAATTGTCGGGTTTTTTTTTGTTTATATCGCACAAAATATAAACCACAGAGGTGATCAAATACCACCAAAATAAAACTCTATTTGTGGGGAAAAAAGGACGCCAATCTTGTTTGGGAGCCACGTCGCACGACCGCGCAATTGTCAGTTAAAGCAATTGCCGGAGGCTGAAATTTTACCTGGTCAGGAGGGGGGTATATGTGCCCAGTAAGGAAGTGGTTAAAGTCCCTCTCTAGCCATTTGTTTTAAAAACAACTCCCACCCCTCCGGGTAAATGTCAGCTGTCTTCTAGGACGGCACTCACAAACCAGTGGTCCGTGGATGGTTTTGCCGCAAAGCAACATTGTGGCAGGTATGTGCCGCCTAATGTTGTTTACAGTGTTATTCTCAATGTGCGCTGACAGCCAATACTGTTAGTGCACATTGATTTTGATGCCTCCTCAGTAGTTTCGGCTCCTGTGAACTCAGAGGGAGGTGCTGGGAGTAGTGTAGACAGCAGGAGGTGAAGAAGGAGGGGACTTCCAATAGCAGAACTAATCACAGACTGTGGGAAGGATAACGAAGCTTGAGCACATGGCTGAATAAAGAGGTGAGATCCAATGATGAGTCTGTATGATGCAGAGTGCAGGAAGAAGGGGGCAGAAAGCTGAAGAATTGTGTGTATAAGGCAGCAGTGTGATCCTGTGGGAGGGAGCATAAAGTCGGAGCTTTCTGTGTATAATGCCGCGTACACACGATTGGTTCGCCTGATGAAAACGGACCGTGTTCTTGTGTGGGCCCCATCGATTTTTTATCCATAGGCGAAAAAACTAGGAACTTGTTTTAAAATTATCTGATGGTTAAAAAAAACGGATAGAAAAAAACGATCGTCTGTGGGCATGTCCATCGGTTAAAAATCCACACATGCTCAGAATCAAGTCGACGCATGCTTGGAAGCATTGAACTTCATTTTTCTCAGCACGTCATTGTGTTTTACGTCACCGCGTTCTGACACGATCGCTTTTTTAACTGATGGTGTGTAGGCACGACTGATGAAAGTCAGCTTCATCGGATATCTGATGAAAAAATTCATCAGACCGTTTTCATCGGATGAACCGATCGTGTGTACAGGGCATGAGGCATGTAAAATGAAAGTGGTTGTAAACCCTAATAAAAAATAAATAAAAAAAAGGCAGTTGCCAAGGACATAAATCCGTAATAGGACATTAATTTGGTTTCTGTTGAACTTTGCACAATCTGGAAAGTAGGGATACATTTGTTCTTGATGTGGTTCAGACAGGTGCAGGAACCCACTCCCACTGTGACTTATACATGGTGTCAGGAACCGAGAACCTCCTTTGCTACTTGCCTAACCAATACTAAGATGTAGGATTCTTCTTTGTTTTTATAAGGTCTTTTATTTCTCACTTTTATTGCAACAAAGTTCAAGACATCACATGGGTTGCCCTTGCAGGGTTTTTCAGCAGTTCTTAGCCACACAACATATATTCATCAGCCTCCTGGCTTACACTTGTACTTTAGGCCCTTTGTATCCTCCAGACAGTCTTCTCACACACACAAGCTACGTGCATGCACCTAGCAGCTCCGTGCTACACTAGCTCCCACCTCTCTCCTAGATGGAGTACTCCTGCCTCCTGGGTAGGGATGAGCCGAACACCCCCACACCAGAACCGTTGAACGGTCTGATCGTTCGCACAAACATTTAGAACCCCATTGAAGTCTATGGGACGCGAACGTTCGAATTCAAAAATTATCATTTTAAAGACCAATTTTCAAGTTATTGTTGGAAAACGTCTTTCAGAACCCGGGTCTTGCCCCAGGGAACATGTATCAATGGAAAAAAGTCTTAAAAACGGTCGTTTTTAAAACTTTTTTTTCCATTGATAGTAGTATCAATGGGGAAAAAAGTTTTAAAAACGGTCGTTTCGTTTCACTCGAATTTTCCGCGAACGATCGTTTTTGTTCGAAATTCGACGAACAATCGAACGGACGCTGTTCGAGTCGAACATACGTTCGTTTCGAACGCGAAGCTCATCCCTACTCCTGGGCAGAGACCTCCTCTGTCTGCCAGAGTGGAGCCCTGAACCATAGTCAGATCTCTAATTAAAGCCTTGCACACCCCTGCCCATTTCGTGTGCTAGTTATTCACAAAATCTGGATCCTAAATGGGAGACTTCAAGTCTCTCCGAAGCCTCTAGACTCCAGGTCCCAAACTGAGTTTTACCGGCCATTAGGGGAACTGGAAATTCTGTATGTTTAGCGCCCCCTTACTTTCAGAAAGGGCGCTACGCTAAAGTTAGTAGGGTGAGAGACTTACTTGCTCTCACCCAGGTTGATTTGTTCAAATTCGGCAGCTGTCAGTCCTGAATTATCCTGTGGGTCATTCTGCATTCCAGAGATGCGGTCCCATCTCTGGGCGACAGGTGGCACCAAAGGGATTCAGGCAGAGCCGCTTTCCCCAGCAGCCAATTGGAGGAGTGTTTCCCTCGTGGGGCATGCTGGGGGAGGGTATATCTGTGGCAGACGCCATTTTCCTGGGTCTTCACGGGTTCCTGGTTCCAGGTGCGGCACCCACCTTCAGGGTGTGTGCACTTCACGGTCCCCATCACTATGGGCTACCTGGCCAGGGCCCGTGCTACGCAGAGTTCCCGACTCTGGGCCCTCATGGCTCAGAGACACTGAAATGACTGAGGAACCTCAGTGACTTACTGGGGTTCCGCATCTCAAGAGAATGGGATTGAGAGGATACGCTCTACTGTTCTTAAGTACCGGACCTGTGGCAGAGGCCTCTACTAATCTTCTAGAGCCAAGTCGGTGGCAGCGACGTGTTCCTTCTCAGCATTCTCAGTGACACTGGCTGCCAGACCTGTGGGAGAGGCCTGTCCAGGTGCACTGCACCCACTCCGGCTGGAGCGGCGATGTGATTGACTGAATTACAGAAGGCAGGACTGCTTTATTCATCCAAGCCTGACTCTGCAAAGTTACTCTACTTTTATCAGCCTTTCCTATTTCCCTCAAGTTGATGTGTTGGTCGTGTTGGACCAGAAAAATAAAGCATTCAGAAAACTTCAGCTACAGGTTGGACATTCGTTACTGCTCTGCTCACTACATCCACCCCTAGACACCACACAGAGGTATCTTAATCCGCCGATCCCAATCTAATCAGCGGCTCCTGAATGGGGTAGCGCTATGAGACAAGCACTCTGGAGCCCCTCAATCTGACTGAATGAGAACATTCGGTGAAACAAAATGTTTTTTCACGCAGTGGTAGAGTCCAGCACTGTACCAGTGTTCACTGTTGCAGATGATAAACTATGATAACATTTGTAACATTGTGAAGGCTATTCTCCAACATAATCTATCTAGCTAGCTTTTTGCTCATGTGTCTGCTTTATACACACAATGAATCAGTGTTTGTTCCTGGGCAATTGTTAAATGAGGGTCTCAAACGTATTTTTGCACAGAGACCATTTGATGACGATGTCCACCACTGGTGAGATATACAATTTTGGTGAACACAACCTATTGGTTCTCACCCATAATTAAAATATTAACTTGAAGTTGAGTTGCCCTTTAATTTTCAGTCTGTTTATGCAAACAGGTTTAAAAGCATATGCCATACACCTGTACTGGGGGTACCATAACTCTAATCTAATATTGCAGCTGTCCTCAGCTTCGGTAATGGTTTCCATTTTTCTTTCATGTTAAATAAGCAAAGTATACACAAAGCTCAGCTTATATATCTATTTAATTACATTTTTGTTCTGCCTTTGTTTCCTGAATAGTTTACTGCTGACCGTGAAATCATGAATGCTTTTGTTTTTAGGAAGCCATGCAGAAAATGTATTTGTCTATTGAATCTTTCAGTTAACATTATAATTATACAGCATGTGTTTATTTCCTTTTTGCTCCCCACCGAGCTTTAATGGGTTTCCCGTCGTTTTCCTTATTACTTCACATTGTTACTCATATGTTTCAGAAGGGACGGGTGGTTTAAGAAGCCAAAAAATTAAGCAAGCATGTTTACAATAATTATCAACTGATTCACAGTATTTATATAATGTGCACATGCATGTACACTTGGATCTGTGGTCTTCAACATTTCACGTCGTTTGCAATTAACTTGCTGGGTTTTTTTTTTGTTTGCTTTTTTATTCTGTAAATTAGCATTTGAGTTGTGTGGTTACTTTGAAGGAACTGCATAGTTTTCTAGAAGTATTTTTCCTTTCTTTTCATTTTTTTTTTGGGGGGGCGTTTCAAGGCATTTAAGAAATGTTTTATCAAGTTATACATTTCTAAAATAGCTAAATAGCTATACATTTTTCTTGCATTTTACAATTGGTGACATTTTCCACCCTGCCCTGGAAACACAAACTTAAGGGAAATCTTTACAAAATGGGGGGACACCGTCTCGAAGGCCGCGTACACATGATCGGTCCATCCGATGAGAACGGTCTGATGGATTTTTCCATCGGTTAACCGATGAAGCTGACTGATGGTCAGTCGTGCCTACACACCATCGGTTAATAAAACGATCGTGTTAGAACGTGGTGACGTAAAACACAACGACGTGCTGAAAAAAATGAAGTTCAATGCTTCCAAGCATGCGTCGACTTGATTCTGAGCATGCATGGATTTTTAACCGATGGTCGTGCCTACTAAAGATCATTTTTTTTTCTATCGGTTAGGTATCCATCGGTTAAATGTAAGTTCCCTTTTTTTAACCGATGAATAAATAACCAATAGCGCACACACGATCGGTTTGGTCCGATGAAAACGGTCCATCAGACCGTTCTCATCAGTTTAACCGATCGTGTGTATGCGGCCTGTCACGGACAGAGGTTCCCAATGGAAGATTTCCACTCACCTCTTGTTCTTATCTTTGCTTTAACACTTCCACATATAAATAATAATAATAATAATAATAATAATAATTACATCCTGAATCATGTTTACAATAATTAAGCACCACTTCACAACGTTCATATAATGTGCATATGCTTGTGAACTTGGGTCTGTGGCCTTCAAGGTTTATTGTAGTTTTCAATTCACTTGCTGTTGATTTTTTTATTATAAAATAGATTAGCAGTTTCAATTTGTGCTCACATTGAAGGTTAAAGGAGAGAAAACAAAGAATAATTAAAAGTGGAACTCATTTCAACTGGGGTGAAAGAAGTAACCTTTGTGGATCAGTTAGGCTACATTCACACTGACCTCTTGAGTTTGGTTTATGTAAACACAAAATTATCTTGGCTTGGCTGTAACTTTCCTAGATCGAGCATTTGTTGACCTAATTCCCTGAATGTAACAATACACAAGATGAGGGATGCCATTATTCTCAATGAGCCTGTTGTGTGGCTTGTTGCATGTCACGTGAAGCTCAAAAAATATATGACCTTCTTTGGGGCACAATTTGGGACCAAGGTAGGGGCATGGAGCATGTGTCAGGATGGTTTAAATATAGCGACTGCCATAAATGTAGTGAAGAGGTTTCAAGACCAGCGATTAAACAGATCAGTGAAGAGGCATCCAAACATAGTTTGAAAAACAAGGCTTGTTTGAAATGTTTTATAGACAAGCTGGCTTGTTAAAGCACAATGTTTTGAATGCAATGTGTATTTTTCACCCCTTTTTTAACCTTCTTCTAGGTACTGCTGTCTCCATCATAATTCAGGCACTTCATGTCCTCCAGATAGATAGAAGATTCGATAGATAGATAGAAAAAAAGAGGATTCAATAGATAGATAGAAGACTCAATAGATAGATAGATAGATAGATAGATAGATAGATAGATAGATAGATAGATAGATAGATAGATAGATAGATAGATAGAGAGATAGATAGAGAGATAGATAGAGAGATAGATAGATAGATAGATAGATAGATAGATAGATAGATAGATAGATAGATAGATAGATAGATAGATAGATAGATAGATAGATAGATAGATAGATAGATAGACAGATAGATAGATAGATAGATAGATAGATAGATAGATAGATATTCAGATTGACAGATATACAGATAGATATATAGCAGTGTAAAATGCACATTCAAAGCACAACCAATTATACAATGGAGTCGGCATACGCAATAGCCTCCCCACCTAAAGTATGACAGGGGCAGTAGAAAGGTGGCAATACCAAAAGGGCTAAGCTTCTAGGTGCACTGGCAGCGGGAGAGCTAGACCTACGCCATCTGAAGAACCCTGTTAGCACAAATAATTTGTGAATGATCAGCATCTCCAGTAATTGAGGGTGGAAATGAATTGTCTTAGTCCTTGGGAATAATTTTCTTCCAGCTGGCGTTGGGGCCCTTGTTCATGTTGGTGCACTAGAGGATGTCAGTTAAGTCTGCAAGATGGACAATTATCAACTGCAGTTCACTGTTCAGAGCGGCAGACTAGGCCAACTGAATAAGAACTAGTGCAGAGTACCAAAACAGGCAAGTAGGGTCTGATATAAGGACTAGGGATGAGCTTCGAGTTCGAGTCGAACATTGCCAATTCGCCTGTTCGCGGCAAATTCGAAAAGCTGCGGAACACCCTGTAAAAGTCTATGGGAGAAATCTAAAGTGCTAATTGTAAAGGCTAATATGCAAGTTACTGTCCTAAAAAGTGTTTGGGGACATGGGTCCTTCCCCAGGGGACATGTATCAATGCAAAAAAAGTTAAAAAAAAATTACGTTTTTTTCGGTAAGTAGTGATTTTAATAATGCTTAAAGTGAAACAATAAATTTCCTACCTGGGAGGGGGGTATAGTATGCCTGTGAAGTAGCGTATTAGCCTTTAAAATGAGCACTTTAGATTTTAAACGTTCGAGTCCCATAGACTTTAACGAAGTTCTAAAGTTCACACAAACTTTTGGTCTGTTCGCAGGTTCTGGTGCGAACCAAACGGTGGGTGTTTGGCTCATCCCTAATAAGGACACCGGGAACGTTATAGTAATTGTAAACCTAACTTATTAAAAAAATATTTTTGAAATGGTAAACATAAGGCTGTATTTATTACGTGGTTATTAGTTCAGCTCTGTTTATTTCTGTAGCTTCCACAGCAATGCACAAACCTGCTAGTGGTCATCATGTCCAGTGTTGGGGCCTAGCCAGTCTCCAGACCCATTCCTATAGAAAATTTGTCTTCCAAAATCCCTCCTGAGATGTGTGCAAACCTGGCAACCAACTACAAGAAACGTTTTACCTCTGTGCTTGCCAACAAGGGTTTCTCCACCAAGTACTAAGGCCGCGTACACACGATCAGTCCATCCGAAGGACCGTTCTCATCGGTTAACCGATGAAACTGACTGATGGTCTGATGTGCCTACACACCATCGGTTAAAAAAACGATCGTGTTAGAACGCAGTGACGTACAACACAACGACGTGCTGAAAAAAATTAAGTTCAATGCTTCCAAGCATGCGTCATTTTTAACCAATGGCCGTGCCTACTAACGATCGTTTTGACCTATCGTTAGGTATCCATCGGTTAAATTTTAAAGCAAGTTCTCATTTTTTTGACCAAAGGTTAACTAACCTATGGGGCCCACACACGATCGGTTTGGACCGATGAAAACGGTCCTTCAGACCGTTCTCCTTTGACGATCCTATCATGTGTACGCGGCCTAAGTCTTGTTTTGCTTGGGGATCAAATACTTATTTTACTGACTGAACTGCAACTCAATTTATAACATTTGTATCATGTTTTTTTCTGGATTTTTGGTTAATATTCTGTTTCTGTCATTTAAAATACACCTATGATAAAAATGATAGACCCTTAATTTCTTTGTAAGTGGGCAAACTTACAAAATCTGCAGGGGATCAAATAATTATTTTCCCCACTGTAGATGGATGTAAATAGATAGAATGGGTCATACATCGGATTCATTCTCTGATATTATTGTACAGTATAGTAAAAAACAATTAAATTACACTGAATGGTAAGTGCCGATCCCCTGAAGAAAAAGTTTTTTCCTCTTAATCCACTCTATTAATATTTAATAGTAGAAGAAGTGTGAAGTGCTGGAGAAGCCTGTGGGCTGTTGATGTGAGAAATTACTGGAGTACGTACTTTAGTGCAATATTCTTTATGTTCCACATAAATGGAAAAGCTGAGACAATCACCTTATGTTTCATTTCATGATGAAGGTGACTGTGAATAATATTACCAGTGTACTGTTCTTATGCATAGTGGATCAAGAGCTAGAAAGTAAAGGCTACAAAAATATCTTACTGGAATCCTTTTTATGACAATTTTTTCTATTCTTACCATTAAAAAAATATATTTTTTAATTTACATTAGGGACCCCATCACCTTCCCTCTATACATCACTGTTCATGAGTCTCCTCTTATATCAGTGTCCCTATCAGAGTTCCCCCTTACATCAGGGTCCCCATCAAAGACCCTCTTTACATCAGGATCCAAATTTAGAGTATTCACTTAAATCAGGGTCCCCGTCAGAGTCAAAGTTCACACTTATATCAGGGTTCCTTATATCAGAGGAAAGTGGGGGTAGAGACAGTGCACATCAGCTGAGGGCCGGGTAAAATCTTGTAGCGGGCCACAAGGGGTGTAGTTTGGAGACCACTAATATGGATGATGGTACAACAACCCTCCCTATTTTTTTTTTCTGAATAAATCCTATTTAACCCCTTAGTTAACCTTAATCAGCCCTAAATTACAGTACTCCTTCCTCCAGATTTTTTATTTTTTATGTCTTTTCTAAACCATTAATATTTAAACATTTGTATTGTCATTTTGTCTCCTAATTCTTTATGTGTGTTTTGCATAAAAAAAATTCCCAACATTGAAAACAACGACTTTTCTATGTTTGTAAATAACTTCACCATGTTAAACCCTTGTGTTTTTTCACCTTAATGCATCCTATGCATTAAGGTGAAAAAACGTAGTGGCCGACGCCCCCCCCCCCCTTTGTTGTATTTACCTGAGCCCCATTCCCGGCGGGGACGCGTTATCCCTCTATGCACGGGGTCCCATGGCTGTTAATCAAATCCAATGACGCGGGGGCCGAGTCCGACATTCGTGTCTATGGACGCAAATGCTGGACTCGGGAGCTCTTCTCCTAGGAGGGTTATCTGATGCGGGGAACAATCGGGAGAGCTGCTGAGAGACCTCAGAAGTTGAGAATCGGGGCCATTCCGTGCAAAACACGCTGCACAGTGGAGGCAAGTATGACATGTTTGTTATTTATTTATTTTAATTTTTTAAAAGGAAGCTTTAAAATGACTTTAAGTACTAGAACCTTTATCGCATTAAGCAGAAAATTTAGGGTTCAGCAAAACATTCTCTGCAGCTGAATCTTCCAGTTTCATGCGTTTTAACTTACAATTATTGATTTCTCACCAATAAATGTTTGGCAAAAGCCACATTCACTACTTTATAAATAGACCCCAAAAGTGTCATGATCAATTTTATTTACAGAGACATTAGTTGTTTTAAAAATAACACTGGTCAATGTTTTAGTTTTGTGTTTTGTTAATATTTTTGGCTATAGATTGCATAGAATCCACAATATCACCAAAACAGAACAAAGGGGCAGATTCACAGAGAAATGGATTATCGTAGCGTATCAGAAATACACTACGCCGCCGTTTTTTACCTTGCTCTACGTGGAATTCAGGTAGATTTTCTACGGTAAACGACGGCGGCGTAGTGTATTTCTCCCGTCGCAATCCATCTGCGCGAGTAGGGGGCGTGAAACATTTAAATTAGGCGCGTTCCCGCGGCGATCGATCTGCGCATGCTCTGTTCGCAAATTTCCCGCCGTGCATTGCGCGAAATCACGTCGTGACGTCATTCGTTGTTTATGTAGCGTACTTTACGGGTGATCCACGTCCCGATGAGTTACGTAAACAAAATACAATTTTAAATCAATTCGAAGCGGGAACGACGGCCATACTTAACATGGGCTACGTAAAGTTAGAGCAGCAAAAAGCTGCTCTAACATTACGTATAAAAAAATAGACGAAAACGATTGCGACGCCCGCTCGTATGTTCGTGAATCCCCGTAAAAACACATTTGCATATCCCGACGCACCAAAACGACGCGAACTCCTCCCAGCGGCCGCAAATAGATGGCAGCGTAGATCCGAAGGCTTACGAAGACGTAAGCCTCTCGGATCGAAGCCCGAAGCCGGCGTATCATGGTTTGAGGATTCAAACTAGTGATACGCCGCGCGAAATTTGAAATTACTCCTGTCTAACCCCAGTTAGACAGGCGTAATTGTTTTGTGAATCTGCCCCAAAGTCTTTGTCCTAAAAAACATATAATATTATAAATATATTTTTTTTGTTTCAATAGTTTTTATTGAATGTATAAATGGTATTACAAACAGTGGCGTCGTACATCATAATTGACATTCAAATATGGCAAAGAGTAGACACAACATAACAGGTCAACGAAGACTGTCAGAATACACAACTGTTATGGGTGGTGAATGCCAAGCATGCTATGATAACTACGATCCCTGGACACCCCCAATGGGAGCATTCTGTGTCCAGGGGGATGGTGAGGCATTCCACCCCCATTGTGTTCAGGCAGGGTAACAGGAAGGAAATTTCCAACAGTGGAATAGGTAACCTTTAGCGACAGGAACAGTCAATTGTCAAGTATGAATGCGTAACCATAGTGGTATATGCCTAATGTCTGAAAACTATTTAGGAGATATGTAATAAGGCATATGCGTCTTCTAGTAAATTATATAGTGTAGGGGCAAGACAAGGCTATCTATAGGGTAAGTAAGTGGGGGGGATGGAGGGGGGGGGAGGGGGGGAGAGCAAGACAGTGACTATATTGTGTCAAGGACGGATCATTTAAGATTTTTGGCGTACCAACGGGTCCATGGGAGCCAGTGTGTATGGATTATAGAATGGGATGGTTTTCCCTTTGACAGAATCAGTTCATATGCGCAGTGGGAGTGGACTAATGCTATAACTTCTGTAGCAGATGGCGTTACATTAGTTTTCCAGCGCCTGGCCACAAGTAGTCTGGTCGCTAGAAGTATGTGTGTAACAATGAGGCGGAAAGATACCGGAAGTAAGTCAATGTCTACATTTAGTATAGCCAGTTGTGGAGTGAGAGTGAATGGGATGTGGCACACATCCCGTATAAGACTTTCGATCTTTGTCCATAATTCAAACAGGGCAGGGCATGACCAAAAAACATGGAAAATAGTGCCAATTTCGCTACAATTCCTCCAGCAAGTGGGAGATGTATGTGGCTGGAATTTGGCCAATATTTGGGGTGTCAGATAACATCTAAGGTGCAATTTGTGGGTTAATTCCCATAAGGAAGTGCATCTGGTGGACTTATAGATTGATTTCAAGGCTGTCTGCCATTGACGGTCAGACAGCGTTAGGTTCAGATCTCTCTCCCAATCAGTATGGGGTTTTGACTTGTGGAAAACATTTTTCTCTTGCAGTGTGGAGTATATGAGGGATGTACCTTTAGTGGGGGAGACATCTGAGAAGAAGAAGTTCCATAGCTTGAGCGGTAATTCGCCCTCTAGGCGGGGGTGTGCTGCTAGGCACCTTTGGATTCTAAAGCAAGTGAAAAAATCTGTGGCGGGTGCGTGAAATGTCGTTTGGATGTGATCGAAGGACTTATTCAATAACTTGGATCTAAGGTCAGCAGTGTCGTTCGTCTGGGTAAGTATCCAATCCGGTATAACCAGATCAGGCGATAACAATTGGAGGGTGCGTACCGGTACGTGTATAGGTTTGGTAAGAGTATCGGACCATTTTTTACAAAGCAGTGCTTTCCAAGCTTGCACCGATGCTCGGATGGGTGGAGACTGCAAGTGTAGGCGGTGGTGAGTGATTGCGGTGCTGAACAGCCAGTCCCTAAGGTTGTGTCCTGGAGTCAAAGTGTTTTCAATGTCTCCCCAAAGCGTGGTGGGGTGGTCAGTAATCCAGCCTGTCAGCTGAGTCAAGATAGTGGCGAGGTAGTAGTCTTTGATATCTACATATCCCATTCCCCCTGCCAGCTTGTGTTTGATGGTTTTAGTGTGACCACACCTAGGGCGTTTGCCTTGCCATACGAATTGTTGGATAATGGATTGGAGGGAGGTGAGGTATGATGTGGAAAGTGGTATGGGGAGCGCGCGGAACAAATAGAGCAATCGGGGGAGAACCAGCATCTTGAAAGCCGCCAGTCTCCCGGCCCAGGAAAATTTGAATTTGGAAAGTTTGGCAGTTTCTCTGGTCAACATGTGTCTAGCCTCAACGTAGTTGGCACTAAAAAGGGTCTTGGTGCATTTGGTGAGTGTAATTCCCAGATATGTTATACCTTTCTCTGCCCACTGATAAGGGTATATGTTCCGCAGTAAGTTGCTAGTGGCGGCATCCAGTCCCAAGTCTAAAACATGAGATTTAGCCTCGTTAACTTTATAATACGAGATAGCGCTGAATTTTTGTAACACGGACTGTATCGAAGCCAGGGAAGACACAGGGTTGGTGACCATTAATATGACGTCATCGGCAAATAGATTTATCTTATGATCTAGTGTTCCTATTTTGAAACCCGAGATAGACAAATCGGATCTGATACGTTCTGCAAGGGGTTCCATTACCAGATTGAAGATAAGGGGCGAAAGGGGGCAGCCTTGACGGGTGCCATTGGTGATTGGGAACGGCGTGGACAGCATTTCGGATGTGTACACCTGAGCAGAGGGGCTAGAGTACAGGGCCATTATTGCCGAAAAGATATGGCCCCGGAGACCAAACTTCTGAAGTGTGGCCCGTAGGTATGACCAATTGACACGATCAAACGCCTTCTCTGCATCTAGAGACAGAAGCAGAGAAGGCGTTCTGGTGGAGTCAGCATAATGAACAATGTCTATGATTCGTCGTGTGGCGTCGTATGTTTGTCTACCTCTGGTAAATCCTGATTGATCAGGGTGGATCAATAACGGCATTATTTTCATTAGTCTCGTTGCTATAAGCTTGGCATAAATTTTTGTGTCAATATTAAGGAGGGATATAGGTCTAAAATTTTGAGGAGAGGTGGGCTCCTTCCCTGGCTTCGGTAGGGTAATAATTAAAGCATTCAACATTTCATGTGGGAGAGAAGAGGAGGAGGCAGCGTCATTGCAGACATGTGATAGAAATGGAGCTAGAAGAGTGCGAAATTGCTTATAATACTCCCCAGTGAGGCCATCAGGGCCCGGGGATTTGTTGGATGGGAGGTTAGCTATCACATCGAGGATTTCAAGTGGGGTGAAGGGCGCATTAAGTACTTTTAACTGGTCAGGAGACACCTCAGGCAGGTTTATGTCCTGCAGAAAGGTAGATATGTCCTCATCTGACGGCTGTGTAGTGTTGGGGTCATCTTTCAGATTGTAAAGCTTTTTGTAATAATGACTAAATGCGTCTGCTATGTTTTGTGGGTCAACCAGTTTAAGTTTAGAGGAGGGGTGATAAAGATGGGAGATTTTGGATTTAATGCGATGGCCTTTAATTCTAAGGGCCATTGCTTTCCCCGCCTTATTTCCTGTAGAGTAGTAAGTAGCTTTGAAGCGTTTTTGTGCTCTGTCATATGAGTCTAGCAATAGGTTTCTGAGTTCCTGCCTAAGAAGTACTAGGCTATCTTTAAGCTTGGGGTCAGGGGATTTTTGGTTTTGTTCTTCAATCGTTTTAATTTGGGAGGTGAGAGTGGTAAGACGCTGTGATCTCCTCCTCTTTTCTCTGGCACCTATTTGGATAAGAAGGCCTCTAACAAATGCCTTATGGGCAGTCCAGAGTACATTGGCACTTGACACAGATCCTTGGTTTGTGGCGAAGAATTCTTCCAGGTGCTTGCGAATGTAGGCAGAGTGATCAGGTGACTGAAGGATCGAGGCATTCGCTCTCCAAATTGACGTACGATGGGAATTAGGTAGGGCTTCGAGAACCATGGAGACGGGCGCGTGGTCTGACCACGTTATCGTATCAATAGCTGAGGCAGAGATTTTGGGCAAAGTCCACTTGTCGACCAGGAAGTAATTGATCCTGGTATAGGAGTTGTGTCGGTGTGAAAAGAATGAGTAATCACGTTCTGTGGTGTGGTGACACCTCCACACATCGTACAGATCGTGGGTTCTGAGAAAACGTCCCATAGGTGAGGCAAGTCTGGTTTTATAGGAGGACGTGTCCAGGGAGTTGTCTGGGGCTAAGTTAAAGTCTCCACCCAGGATGAAGTTGCCTTGGCGAAATTTGTGAAGCTTGGACAATAGTTTACGGAGGAACCGGATTTGTCTGGTATTCGGTACATACACATTGACCACGGTGTATCTAACATTGTCAATGGAACAGTCAAGAGCCAGATATCTACCATCTGCATCAATTAGGCTGTCATGGAGAACAAAGTTAACTGTATTCCTAACCGCTATAAGCACTCCATTTTTCTTGGTTGGGCCAGGGGCCTGGAAGACGTGGTTAAAATGCTTATTAGTGCAAGTTGGCTCTTCCGATTTTTTGAAATGCGTTTCTTGGACGAACAGAATGTCACAGTGGGATTGCAGGGCTGTACGCCATAGGGAGGCTCTTTTCGCTGGATGGTTTAGCCCTTTGGCATTAAGCGATAAGAATTTTGGCATCTTAAAAGTATTTGTAGATATGCACCAGGTAGAAACGTTACTTACAGTTAAGCTGGAGTGTACGCTTGGTTCAAGGGAGCACGGTCGCTCTGTCTCGTCTGGAACTTGCTCTCAGGGCGGGGGGGGGGGGAAGACGGTGACAAGGAAAACTATAAAACAAAATAAGGTAAGGTGCGGGAGAAAAGAACAAACAAGAAAAACAGCACACAGACAGTAGTCAATGAACTATGTGACTACTGTGGTTCGTCGGGGAACAAGTTCGTGGAACAGTCAGTACCGAGCAAGGCATCCGGCCGGAGGTTGCTACTGAATACTTGTGAGGTCCCGCTAGACCTGTATAGGAGGGTGTCAATGGAGACCACCAGGACGGGAACCATCCGGGGGATGGGTAAAATTCTTACGGTTGGGTGGCGCAGTTTGAATTGCGTCTGGGATGATACCCCATTTGGCAAGTAGGTGGAGGCCTTCTTCTACTGTAGAGATGAAGTGTTTGATCCCATTCCGGGTGATTATGATTTTAGTGGGGAAGCCCCACTGATAGGGAATTCTGTGATTATTGAGCGGTTTCGTTATGGTGTTGAGTTGTCTCCTTAGTTGACGGGTATGTTAAGAAAGGTCAGCATACAGTTGGAGGTTAGCGAACGGGGCTGGGAGCTGCCCTAGTTGTCTTGATTTGAATAGTAGTTGATCTTTGGCATGGAAAAAATGTACCCTCATAAGGACATCCCGTGGTACGTCTGCCGGGAGGTGAGAGGGTTTAGGGAGACGATGGATCCGGTCTATGATCGTTTCCATGGGGGTGAGATCAGGTAGCACAGTGGAGATCAGTTGTCTAGCATATGTATTAAGGTCTTGTGGTAGTACGGTTTCAGGGACCCCCCTAATTTTCACGTTATTGCGGCGGGACCTATCTTCGAGGTCCGCCATCTTAGCTCTCAGCCATTGTTGTTCCTCTATTGAGTGATCGTGCCCATCAACCAGGTCATTCACTGTTTCAGTCATTCTGCTCATTTGTGTCTCCACACGGAGCACTTTCTGATCCACACACTGCAGTTGTGAGGAGAATCTGCTAAACATATTGAGGATGTCATTGTGGAGGGAGCTTTGAAGGGAAACCAGCATCTCCTTCATGGTTGTGTCTAGTACAGGCTGGTCACTGGTGGGGAAGGCTGCAATGGAGGATGTAAGCTCTGAGGGGGGATCAGGCACAGGGCTCACCTTGTCATCCGCGGAGCTGGCATCTAATCTCATCCGAGATTTAGCAGGGCTGTTACTAGCCGATGAGGAGCGGGAGGATGGTGCTTCTTCCGGAGGGTGAGGATGGGGTGATACATCTCCGCCGTCGGCGTCCGGGAGGTCTGAGTAAGCCTCAGACGCTCCGTGTGCAGCCGCGCGGGCGCCATCTTGGGATGTCGGCGTGAGGAAAAAGTCAGTCAGCTTCTTAGGCTGGCGGTATTCTTTGCGCTTGCGGCTTGAGCCCGACATGCTGGGTGGTAAGAGCAGCAGTCTGGTGGTGTTTGCAGGCTCTGTAGTCCGTCAGGCTAGCGGGGATGCTGAGGTATTGATCCGGTCGGTGCGGGAGTAGTGAATCACACGTCCATCTTGCTCGGCGGTTGGCCACGCCCATTATAAATATATTTTTGATATACACAATTTATACAATTGGTACACAAACCATTTAGTAAATTATTGTTATTAAAATTACCTTTTTGCAGCTGCTGTAATTTTTTATAAAATTTTACGTAATATGGCAACCTGGTAATTATATATATATATATATATATATATATATATATATATATATATATATATATATAGATAGATAGATATATAGATATATAGATAGATATAGATATCGTAATAAAAATTAGACATAGTTTTTTATTAACTTACATTGGTCGTTTATGTATAGGTCGAGTAACTCTCTATAGTAATTCTTCTTCTTTCTTATTGCAGGTAAATAATGAATTCCAAGCCGAAGCAACGTGCCGTTGTAACGTCATACTTCGTTCCCCTTCACAGACTGCTCCGGAAGTGCTGTGGCGGCAACTGCGCATGCGCGATGCGTTCCAAACGCATCTGCGATGCGTTCCAATGCATTTACGACAGTGCACACCAGGGAAACCTCGTTCGGCATCCAGGCTCTTTCCTTAAAGCGGAGCTCCACCCAGCAAAACAACATTTTGCCATGTTGTTTAAAAAAATAAAAATAAAAAAACCTGAAAAAAAAAAATACTCACCCGAAATAGCTGTTGCTATGCGGAAGTCCGTAATCTGCCTCTTCCACACCGCGGTTTAATGTCTTCTTGTCCTTCTCCTTGTGAATGGGGCGCGCTGCTTTCTGGGAACTGTGTGTGTTCTCAGAGAGCAGCGCGCCCATTCACAAGCCAGCGTGAGACTCACGCAGGCGCAGTAGGAAACGGGCAGTGAAGCCGTACGGCTTCACTGCCTGTTTCCCATAGTGTAAATGGCGGCGCGGGACCCGGAGCGATCGTGGGACCGGCATCGGGGGGGGCCGTCAGCGCGGGCGCCTAGGACAGGTAAGTGTCCTTATTTAAAGTCAGCAGCTACACTGTTAGTAGCTGCTGACTTTAAAAAAAAAATGTTTCGCGGCTGGAGCTCCGCTTTAACATCCCCGTGGATTGGAGGATGTTAAAAAAAGAGCTAGGAGGCCAAACGAGCGGAGCGAGCCGTCCGAGCGAAGCGAGGAAATGAGGCCGACTGGCCACTTTCCCCTAAGTCCACGTCGCCCTGAATGACAGCTTCGCTGGTGTGCAGTGTCGTAAATGCATTGGAACGCATCGCAGATGCGTTTGGAATGCATCGCGCATTCGCAGTTGGCCGCCGCAGCACTTCCGAAGCAGTCTGTGATGGGGGAGCCGAATATGACGCGTCACCGTCATTGAGTTCTTGATGAAGGAGGGGTGCAGGCTCTCGGACATTCATAGATGGCTACAGAATGTTTACATACATGATACATTGACAAGTGCAATGTGTCGTTGTTGCTGGCCTTTTTCAATGATGTCATCTCCATAAACATTCTGTAGTCTTCTGTTGAATTTTTATGCAGCGCACCTCAACACAGCATTATGGTGTGAACAATAAACATTTTTTCTTTTTTTATGTGCCATTGCATTGTTCTTTGCAGATAAACGGACATGGGTTTATTTACTAAAGTTAGAGGGTGCAAAATCAGGCTCGCTTCTGCAAAGGAACCAATCAGCTTCCAGGTTTTATTGCCAAAGCTTAATTGAAGCTTAAGCTGAAGATAAAAGCTGATTGGCTACCATGCACAGCTTCACCAGTATCTGAGTGCTCCAGCTTTAGTAAATCTACCCCATTGTGCGATAGAACTTTTAGTGTCATACAGCTGGAAGTAGATGATTTACAGGCAGGCGACATGTGGAAAAAGGAACAAATTGACAGCTAAAGAGATATTTATAGATGAACTCACTATTTTGTTAACAAGGTTAAATTTCTGGTTTGCTGAAGGGCTTTTTAAATGTATTTTTTTTTTTAAAGCCTATTGTACTCTTCCAAACCACCTTAGTGTACATTTCCCATTATTTTAAATGCGTTTCACAGAAATGGGGAAATTATTAGACATGTGCATTAGTTTTCGTTAGAATGCATTTTCGTCCGAAAATCAGTTTTTTTCATTATCAAACGATAACGAAAGCGCAAGAAATTAAAACTGAAAGATCCTACATAAAAAATGCTTTCTTTTCGTTTTCGTTGCGGTCGACATTATAGAGAAAAGATTCAACATTATAGAGAAAAGATTCAACATTATAGGGAAAAGATTCGACATTATAGAGAAAAGATTCAACATTATAGGGAAAAGATTCGACATTATAGAGAAAAGATTCGACATTATAGAGAAAAGATTCGACATCCACATTATAGAGAGATTATAGATTCAAAATGATAGATTTTAATGCTCCACCCATAGGCTATAGAAACATTCTAATGTTGGTTGACTATGACTAGTAATAATAATATAATTATTTATTATTATTATGACTAGTCATACAACATTAGAATTCTTGTAGTCGGAATATTTGACCGGCAATGTACTCGGCGTAAAGTTTCGAAGTTCCGTCGAATATTCTTTGACCATTCGACAGAAACCAAGTATTGTTGGATTTTCGGACGAAAGTTATTCCCCAACGAAAAACAAAATAAATCAAAACGATTTTCGGGAGTAACTAAATAAATTTATTTTCCAGACGAAAATGAAAAAAACGAAACAAAATATTCCAGTCTGCACATGTCTAGAAATTATTACCAAAATGTCCTTATTTTCATTTAAAATTAGAGGTAAAGAAAACTCTCAAGATTTTTCTCAAGATTTAAAGGATGAAATGGATCTGAGTACAAAATGCCATATGGTTTTCAATTAGAAATGAGCAGTCAGCAGATGCAAGTGCTGAGCTTTGTTATTAGATGGCCCAGAATGCTGTGAAAGAAATTGCTATAGATAGAAGAACTAAATGTTACAGTTTATTTAAAAACGTGCATAAAACTGTAAAAAAAAATCAAAAGTTACATTAAAATCATTAAAAAATAAATAAAATGTACTTCTAAACACTGCATTTGTTTCATAAAAGTTCATAAGAATAAAAGAATAAAAAAGAGATAAATGTGTTCTTAAAAAAAATAAACAAAAGAAAATGTATTTTAAATTAAAAAGTAAAGAAATAAAATCATTATCATCTTTGAAAAACAAGCCACCAAGTTTCAATCTGATTCAGAGAAGTCATAGAAAGGTCAAAATATAAATCTAGTCTGGTCTAGCTATACGGACAATTTCACCTCTGCCTCTAAAGTCTGGGACGCTAAATGTGAATTAGGATTTGTAGTTAAAGATGGAAAGAGAACCACGTTTTGTTTTATTAAAGAAGAAAAAAAAATATTTGAAGATAGCCCTGCGTGTAACAATAAAAGACATATTTATATCCCCAGAGGGAGGTAAAAATGATGTTGCTCTAAGATTCTTAAAAAATATACAGCTTGATGTCCTCAAACTGCTGACTGGTTTTCCGACTATTGAAAACTCATTGCCCTCCCGGGGCAAAATGTCATACAACAGACAAAAAACACAAATATGTATCACAAAATATATGTTTTTTTATTGCAAAACCAATTTAATGATAAAAAAAATAACTTTTTAATAAGCTTTTAAAGTTATATTATGTTAGATTATGAACTAGATTAAACAGCATGCAGATCACTCTTTTGTTTCATATATCATTTTATTTTATAGAGCTATATTAAAAAGATTATGACTTCAGGGAGCTGTACCGTCAACTTTGCTTTGAAGCACAACTGTCAGCTTTTCTTTGTCTAAAATTCTTTGTGTCAGACAGTTTTACTTCTTCAATGGAATAAGATTTCTAAGTAAGAAATTTAGAGGTGAGAAATTAAAGAGAAATATCTGAGCAGCATGGTGGATCTGCGGATAGTGCTTTTGTTTTGCAGCCTTGGATTCTATTCACACAACAGAAATAAGTTGAAAATCCTCATGCAAAACATTTTGTGAATAGTCACTTCAATTATGCAATCATGTTAAAAGCCTGAAAGTGTACTTTAACCTCCCTGGCGGTATGATTATTTCAGATTTTAGGTGCTGAAAGCGGTACCATTATTTTGCATGGAAATTTGGCGTTTTAGATTGTAGGCCTGCAATTCTTAGGAATAACTTACTTAAATCTGTCCAAACAAGAGTCTAGTACTGTGGTCCCCAACCTTTTTGGCACCGGGGACCGGCATTGTGGATGAACATTGTGCCAAGGCCCAATGATGCGGGCCGACGATGCAGTTTTTCGCGGCCAATTTGTCAGGAAATGCCTGGTGTTAGTACTTCAATCATCACAACACCATGGTTAATATGGTGTCAGAATGATTGAAGCGCATTATTTTTATTATTATATTGTAATATAACATTAAATAGTTAAACTCACCATAATGCAGAATCTGCCATCCGATGCAGCTTGCCACAGTGCCTGTCACCATATTGCCACATGCCTCCAGATGCAGATTGCCACATGCCACAGTCCCATGCCACCAGATGCAGATTGCCACAGTGCCTGTAACCAGATTTCCACATGCCTCCAGATGCAGATTGCCACCAGATGCAAATTGCCACATGCCACCAGATGCAGATTGCAACATGCCACAGTCCCATGCCACCAGATGCAGATTAACACAGTGTCTGTCACCAGATTGCCACGTGCCACCAGACGCAGATTGCCACATGCCACCAGATGCAAATTGCCACATGCCACCAGATGCAGATTGCCACATGATGCAGATTGCCACATGCCACCAGATGCAAGTTGCCACATGCCACCAGATGCAAATTGCCACATGCCACCAGATGCAAATTGCCACATGCCACCAGATGCAGATTGCCACATGCCACCAGATGCAGATTGCCACATACCACCAGATGCAGATTGCCACATGCCACCAGATGCAGATTGCCACATGCCACCAGATGCAGATTGCCACATGCCACCCGATGCAGATTGCCACCAGATGCAGATTGCCACATGCCACCAGATGCAGATTGCGACATGCCACCCGATGCAGATTGCCACCAGATGCAGATTACCACATGCCACCAGATGCAGATTGCCACATGCCACAGTCACATGCCACCAGATGCAGATTGCCACATGCCACCAGATGCAAATTGCCACATGCCACCAGATGCAGATTGCCACATGATGCAGATTGCCACATGCCACCAAATGCAAGTTGCCACATGCCACCAGATGCAAATTGCCACATGCCACCAGATGCAGATTGCCACATGATGCAGATTGCCACATGCCACCAGATGCAAGTTGCCACATGCCACCAGATGCAAATTGCCACATGCCACCAGATGCAGATTGTCACATGCCACCCGATGCAGATTGCCACCAGATGCAGATTGCCACATGCCACCAGATGCAGATTGCCACATGCCACAGTCGCATGCCACCAGATGCAGATTCCCACATGCCACAGCCACATGCCACAGTCACATGCCACCAGATGCAGATTGCCACACTTCCTGTGCATTGCCCCCCCCAGCCTGGGACTCCTGCACATTGCCCATCCTCTCCAGCTCCGCACACTGCCCCCCCCCCCCCGCTGTGTGGTGTAATGTGCACATACTGACCCCCCTGCCACAGCTCACCTCTCTCCCTGCCCTGGATGTCACAGTGCCGAGCGCTTTCCCTGCTGCCTGTCGCCTGGCTTTACTCACGGAGGGCGGGGGGCGCCGGGCTTTCATCCCCCCTAATGTATGGCATCCAGTGCAATGCCCCTTGGTACATTGGCCGGGCAGTGTGGGCGGAACAGCGGTGATGATGTCATCTCTCTGCTTGCCTGCTTCACCCCTAACAGCGGCGGGGCTGTGTGGGCGGATGTGCGGCGGGGCTGTGTGGGTGGAAGTGCGGGTGGAAGTCTCTCTGCTTGCCCGCCACCGCTGCACCGCAGGCTTCACGGCCCACTAGTAAACAGGCTGCGGCACGGTAGTGGGCCACGAACTGGGGATTGGAGACCCCTGGTCTAGTAGACATCTTGGGTATAATAAAATTTGAAACAAAAAATCATAATTTATAATATAATAAATACATATAAATAATTATAACAAATAATATAATAATAATAATAATAAAAATTATTACTTTTCATTTTTATATGACGAATTTTCCCACAAATCACTATCGCTCAATTCTGCAAGTGATTCCAATTTATTATCGCTGTTTTCTAGCTGGTCTAAAACCACTTTTGATGTAAAGGAACACTTTTGGTTGCTATGGACAATCTCCAGTTTCCAAGCAGAAAGAACAGTTTTTATTATATAAAAGTGTATGTAGGACACAGGGCAGACCACTAGGGACAAAGTGGGTGTGTATTTTTTACATACAGTACTGTAATCTATAAGATTACAGTATACTGTATGTACTGTGTTTATTTACTTTTTTTAATTTGGTGCCAATCTCCTCCCCCGTGTGTCATAACGTCACAGGTAACGGAGATCGGCGGCACACAGGCACTGTAAATCGAGCGAGGACGCCGCTCGCTCACACAGCGAGGAGGCATCGCAGTATCCAGGGGCAAGGTAAGTAACTGGTGCCTGTGGACACTGAAAGGCAGTCCCAAGTCTGGCTCGGGGTTACTGCTTTTGGTCCTGAAATTTCACCCTGAGCCAGACTCGGGATTACCGCTCAGGGGGTTAACCGCTTACGGCCAGCCCCACGTACATATACTGCATTGCAAACAGCTGAATATCAGTCAGCACAAAACATGGGCATGAATGTCATTTTAAAAAAAATAGCTTCCTTTACCTTAGTGCAGTCCTCCTTCACTTACCTCATCCTTCCATTTTGCTTTTAAATGTCCTTATTTCTTCTGAGAAATCCTCACTTCATGTTCTGCTGTCTGTAACTGCACACTGTAATATGATGCTTTCTTCCTGGTGTTAAGAAGGGGGCAAGGGGGCAAGCAGGAGTGTCAGGACGCCCACTAACACACAGCTCATTTCTCTATCTGCAAAGTAGAGAGTGTCCTGACACTCCTGCTCGCCCCCTTCCCTCCCAAGAGGCTTTCTCCACACCAGGGAGAAAGCTTCGTATTTCGATGTGGAGTTACAGACAGAAGAACAGGATGTGACGATTTCTCAGAAGAAATAAGGACGTTTTCAAAGCAAAATCGAAGGATGAGGTAAGTGAAGGAGGACTGCACTAAGGTAAAGGAAGCTATTTAGGAAAAAAGCAATGTACCTTTACAAACCCTTTAAGGACCAAGCCTCTTTCTGAGATTTGGTGTTTACAAGTTAATAACAGTTTTTTTTTTTGCTAGAAAATTACTTAGAACCCCGAAACATTATATATATTTTTTCTAACACCCTAGAGAATAAAATGGCGGTCGTATGACGGTTGTCACACCGTATTTGCGCGGAGGTCTTAAAAGCGCATTTTTTTGGAAAAAAACACTTTTTGGAAATAAAAAATAAGACAACAGTAAAGTTAGCCCATTTTTTATTTTTTTTTATATATTGTGAAAGATAATGCTATGCCGAGTAAATTGATACCCAACATGTCACGCTCCAAAGTTTTACCCTTAAAAATCTCCATAAAAATCTACAGGTTGCATGTTTTGAGTTACAGAGGAGGTCTAGGGCTAGAGTTATTGTGCTCCCTCTAACAATCGCAGCGATACCTCACATGTGTGGTTTAAACAGCGTTTTCATATGCGGCGCTGCTCATGTATGCGTTCTCTTCTGCACGCGAGCTCGTCAGGATGGAGCACTTTAAAAAAATATATATATTATTTATTTTACTTTATTTTATTTATTTTTAAATGGTTCACTTTTTTCTTATGCCGCGTACACACGATCATTTTTTGTGATGAAAAAAAAACGACGTTTTCTGTGAAGTAAAAAACGACGTTTTTGAAACGTCACTTTTCAAAGACGATGTTGCATACACACCATCGTTTTTTTCACAAAAAGCGAGGTTACGTTCACCACTCTTTTCCATTGAAGCTCGCTTCATAACTAGCTTCTGGGCATGCGCGGGTTGAAAAACTTCGTTTTAAACTACGTTTTTGCTACACACGGTGACTTTTTGTGAAACAAAAAACAACGTTTTGAAAAACTACACAAAAAATTCAAGCATGTTGGAATTTTTTTTTGGTCGTTTTTTTGAAGACAAAAAACGACATTTTGCCCACACACGATCAATTTAAATGACGTTTTAAAAAACGACGTTTTTTTTTCATCGCAAAAAAACACTGTGTGTACGCGGCATTATTACAAGAAATGTGAACATCCCTTGTAATAGAAAAAAACATGACAGGTCCTCTTAAATATGAGATCTGGGGTCAAAAAGACCTCAGATCTCATATTTGGACTAAAATTTTATAATAAAAAAAATTACGTCATCAAAAAAATATAGGTTCCTTTAAGAGCTATGGGCGGAAGTGACGTTTTGACGTCGCTTCCACCCTGCAGTGATGTGGAGACGGGTGGGGGCCATCTTCCCCTCACTCGTCTCCATACACAGTAAGGGAACAGACGCGATCACCTCCACCGCTGCCGGCGGCTCTGGTAAGTGGCGGATGGCACCGGAGTGCGACGGGAGGGGTGGGGCCCTTTCCTGCGACCGATAAAAGTGATCTTGTGGCGTATCCACCGCAGAGACCACTTTTATCTTGTAGTGGACCGCCCACTAAAGAGGAGGATACCGGGGTTATGATAGGTAGCTGGTACCATAACAATGATATTCCTCTTCAAACAGCCGACATATAACAACGGTGGGCAGTCCGAAAGTGGTTAAATAGCCTGTCTGGCCCCAACAGGAATTGAGCATGTGTGCATACACAAATTATTGCACATCTGTTGGTGGTTCTGCGGGAAATACCATGTGCATGCCCATATCTGTGCCCCAGACGTCTTACAGGGATTCCCTGACAGGCATGTTCACAATTGTGGTGCTTGCCGAAAATAGACTGTTTGTCAGAGAGCATTTGGCAGATTGTGAGGAGGCGTTGTATCACTGCCTCCTTTAACCCCAAGATCTTTGCACTAGGGTGCCGCAACCAAAAGTTTTTTTTGTGGTTGCCAGGCATTTGCAGGGTGTTTGGTGGGTGCTATGCCTGTCAGCCATGAAGTAAAAAAATATTTTACATGTGCCTCTGCCTCTGTAGCTAAAGGGAGTAGAAGTCGGAAGGGGAGGCTCAACCACAGGGTTTTACCACCTCTCAAACATTAAAATGGGAGTAAACACCCATGTACCTGTATGATTTTTACCTATAGCTAAGTCTATAATAAGGCATACCTGTAGGTACAGTAAATATCTCCTAAACGTGCACCATTTAGGAGATATTTACTTTAGATGCAGCTGGTGACATCACAGGCGCATGCGCTCTGAAGGAACGGCATACCCGTGCTGTTCCTTCAGAGCCATGCCATAAACAGCGACTCCATCACCGGCTCAGCCATTTATATCGCCAAAGCCCTCAAACCCAGAAAGAAGACTGGGTGAATGGAAGCACCTTCAGTGGTGCAGGGCTTAGTTTTCACCAGGACAAATAAAGAGGTTGAATCTTCCCAGTAGTTACCAGTGTTGTAAGTAACGGCGTTTAAATAAACGCCGTTACCTAACGCAAGCCTGTTTGAGGGTAACTAGTAATCTACCAGATTACTGTGACCCTCGCGGTAACGCCGTTCCCATTATTTGGGCGGTGTTACCGCAATGACACACGTACCAACCTGTGTGTCATCGCCGGCGGCCATCCATTTTTAAAAAAGTGTGCCTCCCCTCTGACTGTTCCGTCCGTGATAGGCGGAACACTAATTTTCCCAGCAGAGCCTCTGTTTAGTGTTCCGCCTATCACGGATGCCCTCTCATCCTCAGCCTCAGACGAGAGGACATCCATGATAGGCGGAACACTGAACAGAGGTTCTGCTGGGAAAATTACTGTTCCGCCTATCACGGAACAGCCTGAGGAGGAGGCGCGGCTTTTGAATAATGGAGGCTGGCCGCCGACGTCTGACATGATATGGAGAATATGGAGAACAGGAGAGGAAGGTAGGGAGATCGTCGTCGAGGCATTTTACAGGCACAGTGAGGCATGTATGATGGCACAGTGACTCACTGTGCCATCATACATGCCTCACTGTGCCTGTAACATGCCTCACTGTGCCCGTAACATGCCTCACTGTGCCCGTAACATGCCTCACTGTGCCTGTAACATGCCTCACATGCCTCACTGTGCCCGTAACATGCCTCACTGTGCCTGTAACATGCCTCACATGCCTCACTGTGCCTGTAACATGCCTCACATGCCTCACATGCCTCACTGTGCCTGTAACATTCCTCACTGTGCCCGTAACATGCCTCACTGTGCCTGTAACATGCTTCACTGTGCCCGTAACATGCCTCACTGTGCCTGTAACATGCAAAAAAAAACATGCAAAACAAAAAAGTCAGTTACTTTGCTGAGTAACTAATTACTTTGCCAATGTAGTAACTGAGTCACTAACTCAATTACTTTTTCGGACAAGTAATTTGTAACTGTAACTAATTACTTTTTGAAAGGAGGATGAGCAACACTGGTAGTTACACAGACTGTAGTAAAACTCGGTAGAATTTTTATGTGTTTCCCACTTTATCCAAAAAAAAAAAAAAAGTTTAGCTTTTACATATAAATTAGGCTGATCCCTTTTTTTAGATAACTTTGTGAATGGGATTTATCTAAAAATAAACGGCATAAAACGAGTTTCCCTTTAACCGCTTGCCGACCGCCGCACAACTTTTTACGTCGACAGAATGGCATAGCTGGGCAAATGGGCATATATATATACGTCCCCTTTAATTTTCTGTCCGTGTGGTCGCGCACGGTGTCCGCCAGTGTCCCGCAATCGGGTCACAGAGCTGAAGTAAGGGGAGGTGTCAGTGTAAACACAACATCTCCCTGTTCTTCCTAGTGACATGTCACTAATCGTCTATTCCCTGTTATCGGGAACATCGACCAGCTATTTGGCATGGCAAGCCATGCCCCTAACAGTTAGACGCACTCCCTAGGACACACTTAACCCCTTCAGCGCCCCCTACAGGATAACCCCTTCACTGCCAGTGTCATTTTTACAGTAAACAGTGCATTTTTTATAGCACTGATCGCTGTAAAAATGACAATGGTCCCAAAAGTGTCCAATGTGTCCGCCATAATGTCGCAGTCACGATAAAAATCACTGATCGCCGCCATTACTAGTAAAAAAAAAATATTAATAAAAATGCCATAAAACTATCCCCTATTTTGTAGACGCTATAACTTTTGCGCAAACCAATCAATAAACGCATATTGCGATTTTTTTTTAATAAAAAATATGTATAAGAATACATATCAACCTAAACTGAGGAAAAACTTTTGTTATATATATATATTTTTGGGGGTTATTTATTATAGCAAAAAGTAAAAAATATTGAATTTTTTTTTTTCAAAATTGTCGCTCTATTTTTATTTGTAGTGCAAAAAATTAAAACTGCAGAGGTGATCAAATACCACCAAAAAAAAAGCTCTATTTGTGGGAGAAAGGTTGTTTGGGAGCCACGTTGCATGACCGCGCAATTGTCAGTTAAATCGACGCAGTGCCGAATCACAAAAAGTTGCCTGGTCTTTGACCAGTGAAATGGTCCGGGGCTGAAGTGCTTAAAGAATATTATCTCTTTAAAATCCTTTACTGTGTATTGATCTCACTTATACTATTACATTTTTATTTGAACCAAGTAAAAAATTGTAAATTCCTTTAGAGAAAAAAGAGAGCACACCAGCTGCTTTTAAAGCACCAGATAACTCAGATTTATATCACTTTTCCCATAGCCAAAGAATTTGATTGATAGTCGCCAAATTATGCTGCAAAGAGAAAATAAAAAGAGACAATTTAGATAAAATATGATTATTACAAGAATAACATTTTCTGATATGTAGTAAGTAAAAAAGGAATATGAAATAGTCAAATATATGTCTTTAAAAGATAGAGACAACCTGGTGTTTTAGTGCCAGGAGAAAAGCAACATCTTGTCTCTTCTTAAGGACGGTTTATAGGAGTTTTTGAACTGATTTAAGCTTACATCTCCTCGAGGACAAGTGTTGACTTCAACCATTCCCTCTTGATTACGCAGTATGTTCCAGAACAAGAACTTACAAAAATGTACTTTGCCATGAAAAAAAAATGTAAAATATAGATATGCAATTTTCTTTTTTTTTTTTTTTTTGCAATTTCCCATGGACTTTCAGCTACTGTATTTGGGTTACATAACTCATTAAACTCATAATTTCTTTTACATAGATTTGTGACTAATCTTTATGCAAAATACATACTAAGAGTGACATAAGGGCAATAAAAACTGCACAGAGAAAGCAGTAGTGTTTTAATTGCTAAACATATGGCTGGCAGCCATAGATGGGGGCACACAAGGTATTAACCAGGGACTATGTACGAATACATCAAAGCTTTAGTAATGAGGAATGGAAATGCATCTGCTTTGTTCAACAATTTTTGCAACTCATGAGAAACGAAAGATAAGAGTCATGCATCTAATAGAAATGTTATTTCTTCAAAAATATTTAACTTTTCTTATGACATGGGAACACATTTTTATGTTTGTTGGAGATCCCAGTAGTAAGGTTCATGAAGCAAGGTATTTTGCAGCAGCTTGTGAACTGCTCATGAGAACATCACTAGGAAACTTTCAGTGTCTCGATGCAAAGATCCTAGCACAGGACAGGGTGAGTATCAGTTTGCAGAAGAAAGGATATGTTTAGGTGTTAGATCAGGGGCAGATCCAGGGGGGGGGCAACAGGGCAATTGCTCCCCCCGAGAAAATAGCGAGCAGGTGAGCCGGCGGGTGACCGAGCGGACTGGCAGGCAGGGGAGCAGTGAGCAATCATGTCAGCGGGCTAGTGTGTGCTGAGTGAGCAGGTGCTGAATATGCAACTAAAGTGACGTTGCGCCGCGGCCATCTTGGTACACCTGCACTCGTCCACAATAAGCCTAGTTAGAGTTAGAAGTCGGCAAGCAGATATCTTTATACACCCACCCGGAGTCTTGCTTTTCACAGTTATTTTTAACAGTAAACCCAAAGTATATTTCACTATATATGCTTAGTTGGGTGGGTGCATAAAGATGTCCGCTTGCCAACTTTTAACTCTAACTAGACTTACTGTGGACGAGTGCAGGTGTACCAAATGGCTGCAATGCAACATCACTTTGGTTGCATATTCTGATGGGTAGCAGCTTTCTGACATCTCTAACCGCCCGCCATCTCTCTGGGACACAGCCACTGGCAAGTGACAATCCACATCTTGTGGCAAGATACATTGGCAAGTGACAATTCACACTAGGTGCCAGGGGATGTGGCTAGTGACATGGCAAATGACAATCAGCATCTGGTGGAAGGCTACAGTAAGAAGTGACACACTCAGGGTTCCCACGCATTATGGTGAGTTGAACCATTTAATTTTATATTACAATATAATAATAGAAATAATGCGCTTCAATCATCCTGACACCATATCAACCATGGCGCTGTGATGATTGAAGCGCCAACACCAGCGATTTTCCCGTCAATTTACCCGCAAAATTTTCTGCCAGTGCCCCTCCCAAGACTAGACTCTGGATCCGCCCCTGTGTTAGATGAGGTTAGTGTTACAGGAAAAGGGGAGCTCTATGTGCTAGAGAGGACCTGTCCCTCCTCTTCTACAATACTGACAATAATATGTTAATAAGGGGTAAAGTAGGAGCTTTTACAACTGCAGGCTTCCTTCATACAGGAGCCTCTGTAAGCACCGCTGGCACAAAGAGCAGGACCAGGCAGTCAAACTGACAGCAGAGTCTTGCAGATTACATGGAAGAAGCAGCATTCTCTGGGTAATCTAGAGGAAAGCAGCATTCTCTGAGTTATCTGTGATAGCTGTGTTGTGTATCAGGAGATAATATCAGTGTTGCTTTTCTACAAAGATTTAATGTTTCAGAGTTGGTTGGTTCTTTGGGTTGTCTGTGTCTCAGGAACACTGATAGGAGCGATAACCATGTTGGTTCAGTTGCTTTTTAATTTTTCTGGTTTCTGGTGAAAGTACCTAAACCCCTCCCCACACACACACCACAGGTAAGATTTTTTTTTACAGGTACCTTTTTGACAGGTACAAGCTCCTACCTCATTTATTGCTTAGGTGAGGATGACATTGGTCATCTCACCCCCTGTCCCCACTGATTGGCATGCCCGATGGACATGAGTTGGCACTCTAGGTGGGCACTTGTGGGCATCATTGATGGGCCTTCACTGATAATCAACTCTTTGATTATCAGTGCAGATGCCCCCCATTAGGAGAGCTGATGATTAGCTCTCCTCTTCCGCTTTGTCAGCGCTAATAGAGGAAAAGCCGATAACCAGCACTTCCTGGTTACGATGGGATCAGCTGTGATTGGACACAACTGATTACATGGTAAAGAGCTTCTGTCATGGAGATCGGACATTCGTTGCGTCAAAGCGACACATTACACTACTGATCGGCGTTCTGCACACCCAAGGTAGCGTGCAAGTGGCATATCCTGCTGGACATCATATGATGCCCAGTCAGGATAATTAAACCACTGCCCAGCTTTCATTTTGCTATAGGCCAGGGAGGATATGTTTAAAGCATTGGATAAATTACTTTAAAAAAAACAGTAATATTAACCACTTAAAGACCAGGCCTTTTCTGGAACTTATTGTTTAAAAGTTTAAATCAGTATTTTTTTCTAGATATATCTATATATCATTTTGGAAAAAATACACTTTAATTAATTGAAAAACAAACCTAAAAACACAGGGCCAGATTCAGATACACTTAATTTTGCGCTGCGTAATCGAAATACTCTACGCTGCCGTGTTTTACCAGGCTCTAAATGGAATTCTGGTAGTTTTTTGCCCGTACGCTACGGCGGCGTAGTCTATTTCTCGCCGCGTATTCGAATTACGCGTTTAGGGGGCGTGAAGCATTTAAATTAGGCGCAACCCCGCGGCGATCGAACTGCGCATGCTCCGTTCAGAAATTTCCCGCCGTGCATTGCGCGAAATCACGTCGTTACGTCATTCGTTGTTTGAGTAGCGTCGTTTACGAACATTCCTATTCCGGGACGTTTTACATCAAAAAAAATAAAAGACGTCGGAAAACGTAGAAATTCGACGCGGGAACGACGGCCATACTTAACATGGGCTGTCTAATATTAGAGCAGCAAAAAGCTGGTATAGTGTTACGCAAAAAAAAGATGACTAAAGGTGCCGTAAGAGATTGCGAATAAAGATCGTAATTTCTGGGATCGCCGGCAAAAGCTCATTAGCATACCCCGACGCGGAAAACGACGGGAAGTCCACCCAGTGGCCGCAATTTTATTGCAGCGTAGATCCGAAGGCGTACAAACACGTAATCCAGTCGAATTGAAGCCCGCAGCCGTCTATTCATGGTTTGAGCTTTCCGACTAGCTAAAAAACGCGCGTAATTTGAAATTACTCCAGTCTAACACCAGTTAGACAGGAGTTACGGCTCTCTGAATCTGGCCCACAATATTTACCTCAATACTTTTTATGTAATGTAAAAGATGATGTTACGCCAAGTAAATAGATACCTAAATTGTCATGCTTTATAATTGCACACACGCGTGAAATGGCGACAAACTACGGTACTTTAAAATCCCCATAGGCGATGGTTTAAACAATTTTACAGATTACGGGCCAGATTCACGTATTCCAGAGCATCTTTGCTCTGGAGTAACGCTTCTCATTTGCGTTGCGCTGCCGAATTTTTAGGAGCAAGTGCTGTCATTCACGAAGCACTTGCTCCTAAAGTTGCGGCAGCGCATCGCAAATGAGCCGGCGGAATTCAAATGTCGCGGGTACGGGGCGTGTAGTATGCTAACTACGCGCGATCCCGCCGCCGACGTACTGCGCATGCGTCGAGTGTCAAAACATCCCCGTGCGCATGCTCCAAAATCTGTGAATGAACGTCAATGACGTCACATTCCCATTCATGACCGTTTTACGCAAGCGACGTTTTTTTTTTTTTTCCCGACGCGATGACGACGCCTATACCTAACATAGGATACTCCAGCCCCATGTAGGTATATCTATGCGCCGCGTATCCCGTCCGGAAACGTCGTAACGTCACTGCGTCGCGCCGGATTTCGATCGTGAATTGCCGATTTCCGCTCATTAACATATTTTTTGAGCGTAAATCGGCGGGAACGCCCCCGGCGCCATTTTTAAGTTGAAGTAACGATGCGATGGCGAAACTCAGTTACGCTGCTCGCATCGGAACTTCAACCCGGCGTTTCTTGTTTTCTGGTTACAGAAAACAGAAACGCCGGCTCAAAGCCACTGTTACGCTGGCGGATCACTCGATCCGCCAGCGTAACCTTTCATGAATCTGGCCCTACCTGTTTATAGTTATAGGGCCAGATTCAGGTAGATGGGCGAATCTTTAATTTGGAGTAACGTTTCTCATTTACGTTACTCCGTCGAAACTTTAGGAGCAAGTACTGTATTCACAAAGCACTTGCTCCCCTACCCGCCCAATTTGAATTCCGCCGGCGTAGCGAAAATGAGCCGGCGGAATTCAAATTGGGCGGGTAGGGGGCGTGTATTATTATAACTAGGCGCGATCCCGCGGCAAACGTACTGCGCATGCGTCGACTGTCAGTGCGCATGCTCCAAATTCTGTCAGTGAACGTCAATGACGTCAATCCCCATTCACGGACGTTTTACGCAAACGACTCAAATTTTTTTTTTTTCGACGCGATGCCGACGGCCATACTTAACATAGGATACTCCACTAGGGGGCTGCTTTATCTTTACGCTGCGTATCTCTTACGCAAACGTCGGAAAGTCACTGCGTCGGGCCCGAATACGATCGTGAATTGCCGATTCTCGCTGATTAACATATTCTCTGCGTTAATCAGCGGGAACTCCCCGCGCGCCATTTTTAAAATTGCAGTTCCGATACGACGGCGAAATACAATTAGGCCGCTCGTATAGGAACTCCAACCCGGCGTTTCTTGTTTTCTGCTTACTGAAAACAGAAACGCCGGCTCAAAGTGAGAGTTAGGCTGGAGTATCACTGATATTTCAGAGTAACTCTACCTGAATCTGGCCCATAGAGGAGATCTTGCACTATTGCTATCACTCTAACTGTCAGGGAAATGTCCGTAGAAGTACTGGCAATCTTGCCAGTAGAAGAAATGGCCATAGAAGAAGTAATGGCAATCTTGCCAGTAGAAGAAATGGCCATAGAAGAAGTACTGGCAATCTTGCCAGTAGAAGAAATGGAAGCCATAGGCTCATCATGTGACAGGAAGATCCTCCTGCTGGTCTATAAATGGCTGCCACTGTCTGATCCAAATTGCTGGATTGTCGTCAGCCTTCCTGAGTTCCTGAGTCTCTGTATTATTACTGTTTGGATTTCCTGTTGTGACCCGGCTTGTTCCTGACCTGTCTGATCCGATCTCCTGGTTTGACCCCCTGGCTTGCTTTACTGACTTGTTACCTTCTCCAGCACCTGATCACGGCTTGTTTCACGGACTTCGCTTCAGTTATCTGTTCCTGCCTGTTTTCCAACACCAGACCTTGGCTTGTCTCCATTCCTGCAAACCTGCATCTCCTGCCTGGATCCACAGTGTTTGATCCCCAGCCGGCTTCCACTGTTGCTCTTTGTGCACACCTTGCCAAGTATTACCAAGGACTTCTAGAGACTGCAGCCCAGCGGTGTTTACTGTATTCTCCAGCATTCTTCAGACACTCACCAGCTCTGTCTTCTGGATCCTTTTGGCAACCTGTGCTTCTCTGGGCACTACACCCTCTGTACCCAACCTCAGGGGTGTACTGCACTTAGCCGCAAGGGGAGCCCTCTCTGCATTTCGGCCTCCAACCAGGTACGTGACAGTACAATCCAGCCATGACTGAGGCCGACAGAGGTGCTCCCCTGCTCGAGATGATGTGCCAACAAGTCACCACCCTTACACAAGCCATCCAGAAACTCCAGGATGGTTACGTTTATTTGAAAGATCGGCTGCAGCATTTGCCTATCGCTCCAGCCTTGGTGGACTCCAGCTCATCTTCCACTAACACAGCATCAGCTTCCCTGCCTCAAGAATCTGCTTACCCGACCCATACAGTGATGATGCCTTCTCCTGAACCACGGGTACCAACACCCGAACGATTCTTCGGTGACCGAAATAAGTTTCGGGCTTTTAAGAATGCGTGCCTGCTGTACCTGGCCCTCCAGCCTAGAACTTTTTCCTCAGAGTTTGTGAAAGTAGGATTCATAATTTCCCTACTATCCGAGGAACCCCAAGCTTGGGCTCATAACCTACTAGAACAAAAGAGCCCGGCCTTGAACACTATGGACACTTTTTTTGAGGCTATGACTCTTTTGTATGATGACCCCCAGCGTATGGCCTCCGCTGAATCTGCCTTAGTCGCCTTACGGCAAGGAGAACGCCCAGTGGAGGACTATATAGCGGAATTCCGCAGATGGTCCACTGATACTAGCTGGAATGAAGCAGCACTTAGGTTTCAATATCGCCAAGGACTATCTGAGACCCTTAAAGACGAACTAGCCCGAGTGGCTGTTCCAGGCACTCTTGATGAACTTGTCCACCTAGCCATTCTGCTTGACAGGCGCCTGCGGGAGCGGCGGTCAGAACGCGCTCAAACCTTCCAGCCTACCAAGAGGCCACCCAGGTCTCCACCTGCTGTTGAACCCACGCCTGCCTGTTCTGCAGGTCTCAAAAGAGATCCAAAGCAAGTTGGCCTGGTCCGTTCTCCCCTTACCTTTGATGAGAGACAACGCCGTCGGCGGGCCTATCTCTGCCTGTACTGCGGAGGGGCTGGACATTTTTTAAGCAGCTGCCCCATAAGACCCAGTAAGGCCTACCCACCAAGTTCCACTTATCTGCAAGTCTCTGTATCCTCCCATTCTTACCTCGCTCTTTCCATCTCCTTTCAAGTGGCAGGAAGGGAGGTTCGACTATCAGCAATTATCGACTACGGGGCATGTAGTTGCTTTATGGACTTATCTCTGGCCATGAAACTTGGTGTGCCCCTTTATGAGAAAAAACAAAGACTGGAAGTTCTATTGGCCGATGGTTCCTTGCCCAGTTCTGGACTTGTCTCCCGTGAAACCATACCCATCTTCACTACTACTGATACCGGCCACCAAGAATTTATCCGTTTTAACATTTTATGTTCTCCTATGTTTCCCATCATCTTGGGAATTCCGTGGCTACAGGCACATAACCCACAAATCAACTGGGCCAAGAAGGAAATCTCTTTTTCTTCAGACTATTGCTTGCAACATTGTTTTACTCCCAGTTCCAGTAAGCCTGCTAGCTGTCTGGCCGTGCAACCTTCTCCTGATAACCTCCTGCTTGTCCCTTCCGCTTATCATGAGTTCATAGACGTTTTTGACAAGAAAAAGGCCGATGTCCTCCCACCTCAACGACCTTATGATTGTCCGATTGAACTGCTTCCAGGGGCTGAGATCCCATTCGGACGAATCTTTCCTCTATCTGAGAACGAGCTGGAAGCCTTACGTTTATATATTGATGAGAGTCTTGAAAAGGGGTTTATCCGACGCTCTTCTTCTCCTGCTGGAGCAGGTATTTTCTTTGTGGAGAAGAAGGACGGCACATTACGGCCATGTGTAGACTACAGAGACATTAATAAAATTACCGTAAAAAATCGATACCCTCTCCCTCTTGTTCCTGAACTCTTTCAAAGGTTCCGAACCGCCCGTATCTTCACTAAATTAGATCTAAGGGGTGCCTACAATCTTGTCCGCATCCGCCAGGGAGACGAGTGGAAGACAGCATTCCGGACGAGGTTCGGCCACTTCGAATACCTTGTGATGCCGTTCGGATTATGCAATGCTCCAGCCACGTTCCAGCATCTAGTGAACGATATCTTCCGGGAATTCCTTGACTACTTTGTAATTGTATACCTTGACG
Source organism: Rana kukunoris (assembly GCA_029574335.1). Taxonomy (NCBI): domain Eukaryota; kingdom Metazoa; phylum Chordata; class Amphibia; order Anura; family Ranidae; genus Rana; species Rana kukunoris. The sequence goes on from CM056049.1 coordinate 705,066,379, forward strand.
ATATCCTTATCTTTTCTGCCTCTTTGGAACTTCACCGAACCCACGTAAAGAAAGTACTCCTAACCCTGAGAAAACATGGCCTATATGTCAAAGCAGACAAATGTGATTTTGAAAAGACATCTATTCAATTTCTGGGTCTTATCATCTCCACAGAAGGAATTGCAATGGACCCAAAGAAGGTGGAAGCAATACTTAACTGGCCAGCTCCCTCGGACAAGAAGGGTGTCCAGCGCTTCATAGGGTTCTCCAATTTTTACAGGAAATTTGTGAAGGGTTTCTCCACCACCATAGCACCCATCACCCAATTGACCCATCAGACGACCCGGTTCCAGTGGTCCCTAGAAGCTCAGGCAGCCTTTGATAAATTAAAAAATCTGTTCACGTCTGCACCAATTCTACAGCACCCGGACCCAACCCTGCCCTACGTTTTGGAAGTAGACGCCTCTGAAGTAGCTACAGGGGCAATCCTGTCCCAACGGCAAGGACCCAAGGCTCTCCTTCACCCCATTGCTTTCTTTTCCCGAAAGATGAGCCCACCAGAGAGAAATTATGATGTTGGGGATCGAGAACTATTGGCCATTAAATCTGCCTTAGAAGAATGGAATACTTATTGGAGGGTGCCGCTCATCCCATTATGATTTTTACAGACCATAAGAACCTGGAGTACCTCAGGACAGCCAAACGTTTAAGACCCCGGCAAGCCCGATGGGCTTTATTTTTCTCCAGGTTCAATTTTCATCTTACATATCGCCCAGGTTCCAAGAATGGGAAAGCGGATGCTCTCTCTCGAATGTTTCCAAACACCCCTGAAACAACAGAGCCAAGTACGATCCTTTCCGCTCAAAATTTTTTACTCATCCAACCTGACTTAAAGACTTTGATTAAACAAGCCTCAACCCAGTGCCCTGACCCAGAAATGTCCTCATTGAGAAGCCAAGATGGATTTTTATGGCACCAGGACAAGATTTTTGTTCCCCAATCAGTTAGACTCCAAGTCCTAAAGATGTCACATGATCACAAACTTGCCGGACATTTTGGAATACGAAGAACCACTGAACTTGTTCAGCGCTCTTTTTGGTGGGCCAGCCTAAGACAGGACTGTAGAAAATATGTTAACTCCTGCACCACGTGCCAGCGTAATAAGGGTTCCAATGCCAAACCATGGGGACTTTTGAGGCCACTACCCATCCCTGAACAACCTTGGAAAGAAATATCCATGGATTTTATAGTAGACTTGCCTCCCTCTGGGGGATGCACCACCATCATGGTGGTGGTAGACCGCCTTTCCAAAATGGCACATTTTCTCCCAATGATTGGCACACCGTCTGCCTCGGAGACAGCAGACATGTTCATTAAAGAGATCGTCAGATTACATGGACTACCAGATAGTATTGTCTCTGACAGAGGGGTACAATTTACCTCCAAGTTCTGGAGAGATCTCTGCAAATCTCTATCAATTGAAGTATGTCTTTCCTCAGCATACCACCCCCAGAGCAATGGTCAAACAGAAAGGACTAACCAGACCTTAGAACAGTATCTTCGGTGCTTCTGTACTTGTTCACAGGATGACTGGATCTCCCTTCTTCCCTGCGCTGAGTTTGCATATAACAATTCGTTGCATGCAGCCATCAATCAGTCTCCTTTCTGGGCAAACTATGGATTTCACCCTTCCTTCCTTCCGAATACTATACCTGAAACATCTGCCCCCGCTGTCCAGGATCGGTTAAGGTTCATTCAAACTAACTACAAGATACTTCAGAAGGCCATGCGAAAAGCCCAAGAGGACTATAAGAGGTTTCATGATAAAAGAAGAAGAGGGAATCCTGTCTTTAAGGTTGGGGACAAGGTTTGGCTTTCTTCAGTAAACCTCAAGCTCTCATGTCCAGCCCGGAAGCTTGGACCCAAGTTCATTGGTCCCTTTGAAATTAAACGAGAAATAAATCCAGTGGCTTTTGAGCTGGCACTACCCAATACTTACAAGATCCATCCAGTGTTCCACATCTCCCTGCTTAAGCCTGTCGTACCCAGTCCATTTCCTGGAAGAGAAGAGCCACCTCCACCTCCAGTCCTGGTAGAAGGGGAAACTGAATTTGAGGTTGAAGCCATTATGGATTGCCGGAGGAGAGGTAGGCAGATCCAGTATCTCATCAAATGGAGGGGATACCCTCCCGAAGACAGTTCCTGGGAGCCTGCAAACAATGTGCCTGCTCCTAGACTAGTACGGGACTTTCACAGCAGACATCCCGAAGCATCGGCCCGTTGTGGCATCCGGAGGCTGCCCCTTGGGGGGGGGCACTGTCAGGGAAATGTCCGTAGAAGTACTGGCAATCTTGCCAGTAGAAGAAATGGCCATAGAAGAAGTAATGGCAATCTTGCCAGTAGAAGAAATGGCCATAGAAGAAGTACTGGCAATCTTGCCAGTAGAAGAAATGGAAGCCATAGGCTCATCATGTGACAGGAAGATCCTCCTGCTGGTCTATAAATGGCTGCCACTGTCTGATCCAAATTGCTGGATTGTCGTCAGCCTTCCTGAGTTCCTGAGTCTCTGTATTATTACTGTTTGGATTTCCTGTTGTGACCCGGCTTGTTCCTGACCTGTCTGATCCGATCTCCTGGTTTGACCCCATGGCTTGCTTTACTGACTTGTTACCTTCTCCAGCACCTGATCACGGCTTGTTTCACGGACTTCGCTTCAGTTATCTGTTCCTGCCTGTTTTCCAACACCAGACCTTGGCTTGTCTCCATTCCTGCAAACCTGCATCTCCTGCCTGGATCCACAGTGTTTGATCCCCAGCCGGCTTCCACTGTTGCTCTTTGTGCACACCTTGCCAAGTATTACCAAGGACTTCTAGAGACTGCAGCCCAGCAGTGTTTACTGTATTCTCCAGCATTCTTCAGACACTCACCAGCTCTGTCTTCTGGATCCTTTTGGCAACCTGTGCTTCTCTGGACACTACACCCTCTGTACCCAACCTCAGGGGTGTACTGCACTTAGCCGCAAGGGGAGCCCTCTCGGCATTTCGGCCTCCAACCAGGTACGTGACACTAACGTTTGCATCGATATCTCACATGTGTGGTTTGGACTCTCTTTACATATGTTTGTGCGACTTACGTATGTGTTTTCTTCTGCACGCGAGCACGGGGGGTGCTTTTAAAAAAAATATATATTATTTATTTTACTTTTTTTTTTTACACTGTCGCTTTATTTTTTGATTTATTTTTTATCACTTGCATTCATATTACAAGGAATGTAAACATCCCTTTTAGTCGAAATAAGGATGACAGGTCCTCTTTATTGATAGAAAGGGTAGTGTAACACCAGGCCTAGTGACACATCTCAGCGCCTTAATGCAAAATATTTCACAGTGGAATCACTTATAAACAAGTTGACAAGTGACAGAATTTTAGAGAGAAAATATGTAGTCAAAACTATAATTTCATATTGCAGAAATATATAGTAGTAAAAGATTGTAGCAACTATTTAAAATCTAACAGTCATAAAACTGAAGATGCACAAATAAATCAGGATCACCTATAGAACAAAATAGTCCAAAATGATAAACAGCGCTCTAGCTGTTGGTTTAAATGTCCAACATCATCACAAGCATTCAAATAGTGACGGATTTTCTTGCCAGTGTAGTGAAAACAGGTAGTGGTTGATCCTACACCTCTTCCCAGGAAAGATTACACCACAAGTGGGGCACACTCCCCTTCGGGGTACTCACTCACCAGATGATTAGTAAATGGAGGCAATAAAAGGTATCTTTCCACCAGATAATCCGTCTCTATTCAGTTATACACCATTAGCTATATCGAAGAGAGATGTATAAACAGTTGCTACTTGTCACTTTTCTTTCTTATTTTCCTTAATAGAAATAATAACTGTATTATAAGTTTAGCATGACCATGTAAGGTATAGCTAATATATATTTAGGAGACACACCAGGTTGTTTTAGAATGGAATTGCTGTCTATGGAGTATCTCTAACTGGTATCCATGACCCCAGTAGCTCTATATGTTGCGCTGGCTCTTTCTGCCCGTGTTCTCCGAGTAATGTATACCTTATTGTTTTCCTTCTACATTTTACCTGTAGTCCGGGATATATATATATATATATATCTATATAGTTCTTTTATTATGGATTAATATCCTTTATTTAATCGGCACCCATATCGCGCTGTCTCCCATTGAGCCTGACCATTAACTGTTCGGGTTAAGGACACTGACCAATGGCGCTCTCTAGTCCGTCTACAATGTCCAATCAGCGGAGAAGCAGTTCCATATAATGGGGATGCCTATACTGCTCATCCACGCCCTCTGTTGAAGCCAGTTGGACGAAACCGGTCAGGGCGGGACTTTACGGCGACCCGGAAGTGACGCGTGCGTTCCACGGGTGGTTCATCCAGGAACTAGATCTGCACGCTGTAGACTACACGCTGTGTTTACATGCTTGGCTTCTGGGGAATCGGATACCAGTAGGATACCGCTACCGTTACTGCCATTTGTGCCTGTAACAATCTACTAAATTGTACGTGCATTATAAGCGGGGGCTGCATGCATATGAGGGATTGTTACCTTTTAACTTTAATAAACGAGATTACGCTATTTGGAGCCTGTTCTGTGTTTATGTGTTTTATGAGGAGCATTATCCTGACGGGTCCCAGCTATAGAGACGGATTATCTGGTGGAAAGATACCTTTTATTGCCTCCATTTACTAATCATCTGGTGAGTGAGTACCCCGAAGGGGAGTGTGCCCCACTTGTGGTGTAATCTTTCCTGGGAAGAGGTGTAGGATCAACCACTACCTGTTTTCACTACACTGGCAAGAAAATCCGTCACTATTTGAATGCTTGTGATGAGGTCCTCTTTATTGAGAGATCTGGGGTAAAAAATAAGACACCAGATCTATCATTTACCTTTAAAAGAAAAAGCTCAAAAAAACTTTTGCTTTAAAAAAAAAAAAGTAATGTCAGGTGTCGCTCCTGTCCTTCAAGGGCATAGATATGAGTGGTGGCCATCTTGGCCTCACTTTTCCCAATGCCCAGCTAACGACCACATTGGATCGCTCCAGGGCTTTACCAATCAGGTAAGCCTGGGAACGACCGGCCATTTCTAAAGGCGATTCCTGCGGCAAATCCATGGGACTCTTTTTAAAAGAGAATCGACCATAGTAAAAAAAAAAAAACAGAGTTATGGCAGCTAGTTGCTGTCATAACACCAGTAGTTCACATCAAAGTAATGATGTAATTTTTTTATGGGCCGGTCTGCAACACAAGCTAAGTCAGTCCAATCCAGTTTGGCTCTTTTGGGTCTGCACAGCCAGTGGCGACAACCTATTATCGCTCCTTCACACAGAAGGCCAGAACATTTCTCTAGCAGAGCCCTGCATAGCAGTAAAAACCAGACGAGTTCTAAATCTTAACCACTCTATCCAAACTAAAAAAAAAAAAGTTTTGGCTGGACATAGACTTTTAAGACCTGAAATTTAATCAGCCTCTTTTAGCTCCCAAGTTTGCAGTCTCATCAAGATGCATCTGCATTTTATAAAATATGTTTAAGATAAAATAGAAATATCTCCTAAGAAAAACCGGTATGCAGGAAAGTGTGCCTCACCTTGGGGACATATTTTGTTCCAGCCCCGGCTTCATGACACTTTTTATCTCTATATTTGCACACAGGTTCACATAGATCTTGTCATTCGATATTGTTAAACTTTTCTGTTCGTCGTTTATATTCCTGAAAAGTTGTGAATCAATAAATATAGGCAAGATTTACGAGGGTAAAGTAATTTCATTGGTTGCGAGTCATGCGGAGAGCGAGCCCATGAATTTAATTTACAAACCGGTTGGCCAGACTATCAAAGGCAGACATGTGATGTTATAAATTGTGACGGCCGGGGGCAGTTACGGTTTCTGTAAAATACTTGCCGCAGAAAAGCTGCATTTGTCGGCACTTTATCGTGAACATTTTAAGGTTAAAGAAAGACATTTATTTAAATGTATTTCAATAGGTTTAACAGGGATCCCTTTCTTTAAAGATATATAGTTTACATTTATAGATTATTTTCTGTTAAAGAGATACCATCTGCTTGCCCATGAAGGGCAAAAAGACCATCGGAGGAATTCAATAAAGACCTATGCTCAATTTGTTGGCAGTAGTTTCCTTAACCACTTAATACCCGCCCACCGTGAAATGACGGCGGGCGGGATACTCAATTATCCTGACATCACATCATATGACGTGATGTCAATTCAGGCCGCTAGGTGGCGCACCCGCGCCGCCAGGGCCGCGCGCGCGCACCCATCGGGTTACTAACAACATCGTGCGCGTGCCCGGCGGCCGCGATGGCCCCTGGGCACCAGCGATTTCCGTGTAACTGAGCTGGGACGTGCAGCTCTGTGTGTAAACACAGAGCTGCACGTCCCTGTCAGGGAGAGAGGAGATCGATTGTGTCCCTTGTACATAGGGACACAATCGGTCACCTCCCCCAGTCACCCCCCCTCCCCCTACAGTAAGAACACACCTAGGATACACATTTAACCCCTTCCCCGCCCCCTAGTGGTTAACCCCTTCCCTGCCAGTTACATTTATACAGTTATCAATGCATATTTATAGCATTGTTCACTGTATAAATGTGAATGGTCCCAAAAATGTGTCAAAAGTGTCCGATGTGTCGGCTATAATGTCGCAATCCCGAAAAAAAAAACGCAGATCGTCGCCATTCCTAGTAAAAAAAAAAAAAAAAAAAATCATAATTATGTCCCCTATTTTGTAGGCAATATAACTTTTGCGCAAACCAGTCACTATACGGTTATTGCGATTTTATTTAAAAAAAATTTTTACCAAAAATATGTAGAAGAATACGTATCGGCCTAAACTGAGATCAATTTTTTTTTTTTTTTTTTATGGGATATTTATTATAGCAAAAAGCAAAAAAAATTGTGTCTTTTTTCAAAATTGTCGCTCTTTTTTTGTTTATAGCGCAAAAAAAAAAAAAAAACGCACGGGTGATCAAATAGCACCAATAGAAAGCTCTATTTGTTGGAAAAAAAGGACGCCAATTTTGTTTGGGAACCACATCGCACAACCGCGCAATTGTCAGTTAAAGCGACGCAGTGCCGGAAGCTAAAATTGTGTCTGGGCAGGAACAGGGGTGGGGTGTAGGTGCACAGTAGGCAAGTGGTTAAAGTGGCTGTAAAGTTTAACCACTTAAGACCCGGACCAATACGCTGGCAAATGACCCAAGGGGTTTTTGCGATTCGGCACTGCGTCGCTTTAACAGACAATTGCGCGGTCGTGCGACGTGGCTCCCAAACAAAATTTGCGTCCTTTTTTTCCCACAAATAGAGCTTTCTTTTGGTGGTATTTGATCACCTCTGCGGTTTTTTATTTTTTGCGCTATAAACAAAAATAGAGCGACAATTTAAAAAAAAATGCAATATTTTTTACTTTTTGCTATAATAAATATCCCCCAAAAATATATAAAAAAACATTTTTTTTCCTCAGTTTAGGCCGATACGTATTCTTCTACATATTTTTGGTAAAAAAAATCGCAATAAGCGTTTATCGGTTGGTTTTCGCAAAATTTATAGCGTTTACAAAATAAGGGATAGTTTTATTGCATTTTTATTAATTATTTTTTTTTTACTACTAATAGCGGCGATCAGCGATTTTTTTTCGTGACTGCGACAATATGGCGGACACTTCGGACAATTTTGACACATTTTTGGGACAATTGTCATTTTCACAGCAAAAAATGCATTTAAATTGCATTGTTTACTGTGGAAATGACAGTTGCAGTTTGGGAGTTAACCACAGGTGGCGCTGTAGGGAATGTGTGCCCTAATGTGTGTGTTTACAACTGAAGGGGGGTGTGGCTGTAGGTGTGACGTCATCGATCGCGTCCCCCTATTACAGGGATGACGCGATCGATGCTCCGGCCACAGAGAAGCACGGGGAAGCCGTGTGTACACACGGCTCTCCCCGTTCTTCCGCTCCAGGGACGGATCGCCGCACTGCAGCGGCGATCGGGTCCGCGAATCCCGCGGTCCCGGTCCTGGAGCTTCGGACCAGGTCGCGGGCGCGCTCCCGCGGGTGCGCGCCCGCGACCCACGGCTGGGTACTAAAACCAACGTATATATACGTTGATGTGCCCAGCCGTGCCATTCTGCCGATGTAAATGTGCAGTAGGCGGTCCTTAAGTGGTTAAAAAAAAAAAAAAAAAAATGTCATACATACCTCCACTATGCAGTTTGTTTTGACAGAGTAGCCCAGATCGTCTCCTTCTGGGGCCCCACGACGGCTCTCTCGGCTCCTCCCCGCAATAGATAACCACCTCTGGGAAGCTCTCTTCCGAGAGGGTTAACTTGCGGGCGCACTCCTGTGTCATACACTCTGTGTCCATAGCCACCGAGTGTATGACTCGTCCCCGCCCCCGACACCCTTGTCATTGGATTTGATTGACAGCAGCGGGATCCAATGGCTGCAATGCCTGCACTGAGCTACACACCTATGTGTGTGATTTTATGTCAGTATTACCTTGTATATCCATGTATGTTGTGGTCATTCAGGTGTTTATCTAATAGTTTCTTGAAACCATTGATGCCCCTGCTGAGACCACCGCCTGTGGAAGGGAATTTCACATCCTTACCACACTTAAAGAGCACAGGATGAAATATCTTGAGGACACCTTAAAGAGAAGTTTATGTAATTCCTTTCCAGACTCTGGTAGAGTACAGTCTCATAGAAGCTAGTTTTGTGGCTCCTCTTGGTCAAAAGAGGAGCAGTAGAGAAGTGATGCATTTCAAATTTATTTTAGTCCAGGGCGTCCAGGCCTGTCAGCTTCCACATCCAGTCGGCAGCATCTTCGTCATATGGTGGAAGATTATCTAGGGGCAAAAACAGACATTTAGCACTTTCTAGTTGCCGATCCACTGGATTACTGGGTCATGATAATAGACCATTGGCCAAAACTTGCCCAATTCTGTATGCAATTGAGCTTCTGTGCTGCCCTGCATCCAATGTGCTTTTCGAATTGGAATTTGGTTCTGCCAGAGGTTTTGTGACAGATAAAAGAGTATGTCTGTCCACAGACTCCGTTGACTGGCTGACATTTATCAAAATGAATAATTCCTGGATTAGCAGCAGCTACTGTAACAAGCCCCTAATCCTAATGTCACTGATTACGTGTTTTGGGGATGTGCAATCTGTGCAAGACTGTTTAGGCTGCCTAGATTTGTGGGTGTTGATTTTATATGGTAGTTTTGGTATAGGTTTCATGGGCACAATTAACACCCAAGGACTGTTTTTTTTTTTTTTTTTTTTAAGCAAAGCCAATTTTTGCTTTCATAAACACTACCTCTATAATGTTACGGTGTGAAGGCACCACTAACCCAAAGCCCAATTTTTCCATCACTGTTTGATTGGGGCATATAATACATTTTTTTTACTACAAGGTCAATTCTTGCTTTAATTAGTAGTACCTCTATAGGGTTACAGTGTGAAAGCACCACCAACACCCAGAGCCTACTTTTTCCACACCTGTTACTTCTATCCAAAGTCTGCGAAACAGACACCAAAATGTATCCAAAGAATCTTGTTTTGAGTGCACTAAATTGTGGCCTCCTCAAACAGACTGGCTCCCAAAGCCGTTACTTACAAAATAAAGAAAGCTTGCAGGAAAAATATAATTTTTTTTTTAAATAATTGTTGTTTTTGCTGCAGCAGTTTCTATCCATGGTACATATGTGCCACTTTGCAGGCAGATTAAGGGGACTCAATATGCACTATATTTAAAGTATTTTTATTTTTTTTAGTTGATAATTCTCTTTTAATCCGATGACAAGTTTCTTGTCCAAAGAGCTTGCTGTTGTTTTTATGCAGACACCCCGGCCCCTCTGATCAATGCATCGGGGGGCCCCCATCAGGCTATAAAGTGACATGAGAAGGGGGCTGAAGAGTCCTGCATCCTGTCCTTCAGTGTCTGGAGGTCCGGGTGTATCCGGCAGGGGTGTCTATCCCTTTAAAAATGTGTAGTTGCGTTCACCTGACTCTCCGTACCATTGGTAGAGTGGGAGGGTTTCTCTGAAGCCTTTTCATAGTAGATAATATAAAATACCGGCAAAACAATCCCAATTAAAACGGCGTTCCACCACCGGATTCCCCAGTCCGCCCCCAGATACGAGTCTTTCTGTCTCGGTAGAGGGGTCACCTGGAGACCGTCGGAGCCATAAGATTCCCTGAGCAGTTCCTTGGTCTGTGCGGCTTCCTCGATGTTCTGGTCTATCTCCTGGAAGTACTGACTTATGTCCCTGGGGTCCTCGGAGATATCGCGCCCGGGCGGCTCGACCACGACGTCGCGGGAATCTGCAGACCTGGAGGTTGGTGCGTTGGGTTCTGTAAAAATCCCATGCACCTTCACCAGGATTTTAATCGTCTTTACAGCGTACATGTCCTGCTCTGTTGTTCACATGCTTAATGTCCGCGACCTTGCATCCATACTGCAGCGCCAGCTTGTTCAGGCTGTCCTCCTCCGTGACGGTCCGCTCCAAGAAAACCACATCGCTGACTTTCTCCCGCAAAGCGCTCCGGCGTTGGCGCTCTCCGCCCCTCGCTCGTAATTCACAACATCAAGCTCCTCTTCGGACGAGCCGTCCAGATCCGCTGCTCCATTAGTAAAGGTGTAGACGTGGGCTCCCAGGGAGGTATGGACTCCGGAGGGTGGGTGGAAGGAATGAGAGGGTCCCTTTAGGCGTATTGTCAGAGGGGGATCTCTATCATCCTTCCACAGCCGAGACCTTCCCTCCTGGTGACACACACAGCTTGACTGACTCTCAACCGGAAGTGTGTAAGGCAAGCTCTTCCGGTTACCCAAGCCTCGTGCTCCACTTGGCTCTTTGCAGCCCTCTACTGTACTGACGTCTAGCGCGGAGTCTCAGCCCTGGTTCTTCCGCGTTTCAAGCCTCTATTTAAAGTATTTTTTATTGTTTCACTTTAAGCATTGTTAAATCACTGCTCATTTAAAAATGATATTATTTTGCATTGATACATGTCCCCCAGCGCATTACCTAGACCCCTATACCCTTTGTATGCCCAATACTATTCATATAAGCCTTAAAAATGAGCGCCTTTGATTTTTCCAGGTCGGTCCCATAGGCTTTAATGGGGTTTGTGGTTTGGCTCCAAACTTTGGATGTCCCATCTCTAGTTGAGCACTACTATCTAGGGTTATCTTGAAAGTAACCAATAAAGGTAACGACTCAACCAGGCTAGTTGGATGTTACCCTTCTCAGGGGACAAAATGATGGATGATACTATTTAGCTGACAAGTTTACATGCTAGTAAAGGGGGATAATTGAGCTAATGAGGCTTGCATCCCATAATGGAAAATAAGGTCATGAAAAACAAACATTTGAGAAGGGGAGTAAGCAAAAAGGGAGAGAACAAATAGGGGTATGAATAGAGGCGGAGGAAGTGCAGTCACTCCATTGTGACTAACTGAATACTGCAGAGATATCTTCCGTGACTCAATCCTAAAATGTCAACATAGATCATGAGTTCCAATATTTTTTTTTTCCTTACCTATCATGTCCTATCGGAGTCAAGTTTGTTTGCCCATTCCACAAGGGGATGTGTGGTGGTTGTTTTGCAATAGTGGGGAATGACCATCTTGGCCGATGCCTAAAAATGTCTAAAGATATCTTTTTTTGCAGACTTGGGTCCAGGAATTATGGAGAGGAGTACAATTTAATTGAATCCTATTTAATTTGTTCATAAATTACCTGGAGGATGGGGTAAACAGCTCAATCTATGTATTTGCGGACTATACTAAGCCCAGCAGGGCAATAACTTCTCTTCAGGATCTGGAAACCTTGCAAAAAGATCTGAAAAAAATAATGGGGTGGGCAAGTACATGGAAAATGAGGTTTAATGTAGAAAACTATTTTGGTTGGCAAAAATATTCATCCAATCTATACACTGGGGGAAGAACCTCTAGGGAAATCTAGGATGGAAAAGGACCTGGGGGTCCTAGTAGATGGTAGGCTCAGCAACGACATGCAATGCCAAGCTGCTGCTAACAAAGTAAACTGAATTTTGTCATGCAATAAAAAGGGGATAAAATCCAGAGATGAAATGATAATTATCCCGCTCTACAAGACTCTGGTCCGGCCGCACCTAGAGTATGCTGTCCAGTTTTGGGCACCAGTCCTCAGGAAGGATGTACTGGAAATGAAGCGAGTACAAAGAAGGGCAACAAAGCTAATAAAGGGTCTGGAGGATATTAGTTATAAGGAAAGGTTGCGAGCACTGAACGTATTCTCTCTTGAGAGGGGACATGATTTCAATTGACAAATGCCATACTGGTCATCACACAGTAAGGATACATCTTTTTCATGGAAGGGAGTTTAACAAGACAAGTGGACACTCATTAAAATGAGAGAAAAAGAGGTTTAACCTTAAACGACGTAGAGGGTTCTTTACTGTAAGAGCGGCAAGGATGTGGAATTCCCTTCCACAGGCGGTGGTATGAGCAGGGAGCATCGATAGTATCAAAAACTAATAGATAAGCACCTGAACATCCACTACATACAAAGATATACAATGTAATACTGACATATAATCACACACATAGGTTGGACTTGTGTCTTTTTTTCAACCTCACCTACTATGTAACTATGTAATGTAGGAGAGTGCAGGATGTGGGTCTCCAAAAGCTTACAATAAAGATTCAAGATTTGCAACTAGAATGCCTGAATGGCGGGGCATTCCTACCATGTGTGATGCCTAGAACATTTAGAGGTATGGCACCGTTAGCGAGTACATGGAACCCTGCAGTCAAACTTGTGGAAAAACAGGGGGGCACCTGTACCATCAGTTATGAATTTGAACCCTTCTTCCTGCATCTTGGTTGCTAGTGACAATTTGTTGATCAGAATCAAACTCTGAAGGGGCAATGGTAGTCTGGAGCTCTTTTTGCGTGTAGGTGGGAGCGTCTGGGGGAGCATCAGCTAAATAATAGAATACAACTGACAGATGGGCTATGTCTCCATGGGGTCTTTCTGTAAAAGTAGAGATCCGAATGTAGTTAGACCTAAGAACCCACTTTTGAAGAGAGCTTTGTATTTTTCTATCTTGTGATAATATATTGCCTGTACTTCTCTTATCACCCCAATAAAAACTTAAAGATGAAAATCAAAGATGTCCTTTTTTAACAAAAGACGTATAGTCTTTTTTAATCTACTGGCGAGACTTGAATACATGGGACCTTTTATCGAAAAGGTGAACTAACCCTTTAATATATTTAAGAAACCAAGAAAGTTTTCACATAAAAAGTCTATATTTTCCCTACAAAATAATGTCATCTGCCGGGTATATCGCTAATTATCTTTTTACAGTTTTATGGAGTATTTCCCTTTTCCTTGCAGTAATAGTCACTTCACAATCTAATTTGATAATCTCTGGTTTAGTCACTTATGTTTTCTTTGCAAGAATATGACATAATTGTTAACCTGGAGCTTCAGACATCAAGAAATATTACACATTACAGAAACAAGCAACGCTTCCATCTCCACCTTTTAGACAAAGGTTATTGTAGGCTTAATTTGCTGCTTAATTAAAAATATCTTCCTGAGGTTCTACCAATGACAGTTGAGTTCAATGTACCATGAGCAAAGGCGCTAATTGAATTTTCAAGCTTGTAATGCTAAAATAAGTATGAAATTGGGATAAAGTTTTATTCTTTTTTTTTTTTACTAAAAGACTAAACTTGCCAGGAGGATCGAATTTTACGGTGTGTTTAGTTCTTTCAGCTTCCCTCTTTAAATTAGAGCAATAGCAATAAAATATGTTCCAGAATGAAATTTGTTTCAATTGTGTACAACTAATAGGCTTTTTATGTTTGAGCATGGTTAGATTTAGTTATTTACTGTAGGTAAATAAACTGGAAAATGCAGAAATAATAATAATGGGAATAGGAAATTAACTTCAATTTTCCAGTTTACCTCGCTGGAGGGTCTTTCTTCAAAAAGTAGCATATTACAATCATTCCCTCTGTATGCGCAATCAGACCTTTGCATGGATGAATCAGAAGCAAAGTTATCATTAACCAGTGTGATGTAGTGTACGAAAAGAGAAAAGAGAATTTTTATAGGGTGTGTTCACACTTTTGTGGTAGGTCAACACAAAGCTCATTGATGTGCAACACTGTACATTGTGTTATCTTCAAGGGGTTGTATTGGTACAATTTTTTTTCCCCTAAATAGCTTCCTTTACCTTCGTGCAGTCCTCCTTTACTTACCTCATCCTTCCATTTTGCTTTTAAATGTCCTTATTTCTTCTGAGAAATCCTCACTTCCTGTTCTTCTGTCTGTAACTCCACACAATAATGCAAGGCTTTCTCCCTGGTGTGGAATGTTGTGCTCGCCCCTCCCTTGGACTACAGGAGAGTCAGGACGCCCACTAACACACAGCTCCTTTCTCTATCTGCAACATAGAGAGCGTCCTGACTCTCCTGTAGTCCCAAGGAGGGGGAGAGCACAACACTCCACACCAGGGAGAAAGCCTTGCATTACCGTGTGGAGTTACAGACAGAAGAACAGGAAGTGAGGATTTCTCAGAAGAAATAAGGACATTTAAAAGCAAAATGGAAGGATGAGGTAAGTGAAGGACTGCACTGAGGTAAAGGAAGCTATTTAGGGGGGGGGGGGGATTGTTACAATGTTTAGACTTAAAGGGGTTGTAAAGGTTTGTTTTTTCTATTTTCTTTATAAGTTCCTTTAAGCTAGTGAATTAATGGTTCACTTACCTTCGATTCCCCATGCTCGCCCCCTCCTTTGGGACTACATCCCTGCGGGGAGACGCTGTGAACACTGTGAATGTAGTCCCAAGGGAGGGGCGAGCACGCTGACTAACCCCCAGCCAGAACGGCTCGGATGATGGGGGCAAGCTTACTGAGGAGGAACAGGAAGTGAGAAATTCAGACAAAGGAAAAAACATTTTTTTTAAGGGAAATCTAAGGAAAAGGTACAGTAAGTGAACAAACAATGCACTAGCTTAAATGAATCCCTTTAAACCCCCCCCCCCCCCATTCTAAGCCCTATTCTAATTACCCTGTAAGGGAAATATGTCTAAACTCACCTGTGCTGGGGGCACTACAGTATGTTCACATGATCAACTCCCAGAACCAGCTTTAGTGTGGAGGAGGGAAAGCCAACAATGAATTTTATAGTAAGCCTATGGGTGACATTGTCGCATAGACATTGTTAGCAATCTCTTCTGTTCACTGAAGTCAGCCGCTTGGGAAATCAAGCAACCAAACTATAGTTCCCAGGAAAAAAGGGAAATATATGCATCTTCCTTTACAGGATAATTAGAATGGGGCTTAGAATGGGGCTGAGAGTAGGTTTAAGCTTAGTTTGTATTTGATTCGACTTCTACTTTAACACCTTCATGCCCGACCTATTGTAAAATGATGGCCAGGCTGGAGAACTGTTGTTTTGGGAGGACATCAAATGATGTCCTCCCAGGATTGCGCCTCACACATGCACTCACCGGCCGCACTACGGTGAGATCTGTCACCCGTCATGTCCACCGGACACAGGTGATGGCAGATCACTGTACCAGCCTGCTGCTGGTACCATGTGACCACTGTGGCCAATCACAGCAGATCACATGACAGTTGTACACTACGAAAGGCTTTGTTACATGCCTTTCATTGTATACTTTAGTAATGAGCTCTGTTATGGGTCACAGCCATCACATGATACAGACAGGGCCAATCACAACCCATCTGTACTATGTGATTAACTGTGGCCAATCAAAGCTAATCACAATAGTAAACACTGAATGAGCAGTTTTTATTCAGATGGGGGCTGTGACGGAGTCCTCCGTTGTTAAGGACGTGACGGTCGGCCTCCTGCCCACTCCTCAGCAACGAGCTATTGGAGGAACCTCATGCTGTTTTTGAAATGCGCATGTGATACCACCAGCAAAACCTTGGTAATAAATATTGCATGTTTTTTACCTCCGTTTGTGAATTGGACTTAAATTTGATTTATTTAACCACTTAAGGACCGCCTCCTGCACATATACGTCGGCAGAATGGCACGGCTGGGCACTAGACATGTGCATTTGTTTTCATTATAGAATGTGCATTTTCAAATGATAACGAAAGCGCAAGAAATGAAAACCGAAATATCCAACATAAAAAATGCTTTATTTTAGTTTTCGTTGCGGTAAAAATTCGATAGAGAGATTCGACATTATAGGGAAAAGATTCGACATTATAGGGAAAAGATTTGACATTATAGAGAAAAGATTCGACACTATAGAAATAATAGATTCGACATTATAGGGAAAAGATTTGACATTATAGAGAAAAGATTCGACACTATAGAAATAATAGATTCGACATTATAGGGAAAAGATTTGACATTATAGAGAAAAGATTCGACACTATAGAAATAATAGATTCGACATTACAGAGATTAGATTTCGATTTATGAGAAAATAGATTTGACATTATAGAGAATAGATTCAACATTATTACTAGTCATACAACATTAGAATTCTTGTAGGCGGAATATTCGAACGGAAATGTATGATTCAACGTAAAGATTTGACGTTCCGTCGAATATTCTTTTGACCATTCGACAGAAACCAAGTATTATTGGATTTTCGGACGAAAGCTATTCCCCAACGAAAAACG
This sequence comes from Rana kukunoris, assembly GCA_029574335.1. NCBI lineage: Eukaryota > Metazoa > Chordata > Amphibia > Anura > Ranidae > Rana > Rana kukunoris. Next base: position 705,083,085 of record CM056049.1, read on the forward strand.
AAGTAAATCAAAACGATTTTCGGGAGTAACTAAATACATTTATTTTCCAAACGAAAACGAAAAAACAAAACTAAATATTCCAGTCTGCACATGTCTACTGGGCACATGTATGTACAGGTACGTGCTGTGCTAGTACCCAGCTGTGGGTCACGGGCACGCGCCCGCGGCACGCTCCCGTGACCCGTTCTGAAGCTCTGGAACCGCGAACCCGATCGCCGCACTCCTTTTATAGGGGGAAGCAATCGATGACGTCACACCAACAGCCACTCCCCCCTACAGTTGTAAACACACTTCAGGTCACACATAACCCCATCAGTGCCCCCTGTGGTTAACTCCCAAACTGCAACTGTAATTTCCACAGTAAACAATGCATTTTAAATGCATTATATAGCAGCTTGGCATTTCTCAGGGCAGATTTACTGTGACTTCAACCAATCAGCTGCAATTGCTGTTCTGGTATTCTGACAGCTATGGTTTCTGGCTGTCAGAACACATCTGTTTAAACACAAGAATACAGTAAATAGGGCACTAGATGCAGTTTTACTTAAGGGTCGCTAAAATTGGCACAGGTCACACTGGCTCTGGTTCGGCAACACTCCACAAAACACAGGGAAACAGGAGAAAACAGATGTCCAAGAGTCCTAGTTTATCAATGATAAACTGGATTTATAGAAGAAAAATAACAACGTGTTTCAGTTATCAAACACTGGGTTCAGGAATTTTGGTTGTGCTTAAAGGTGAAGTATGGGGTTTGTAAAAAAAAAAAAAAAAAAACATACATACTCACTACAGCATTGGTGTGATGCTTTATCTGTTCCGCATCTGCTCTAAGACCGAGAACTGATCAATCACATGACCACTGATTGCTCAGCACACGGCCTGCTTAGACTGTCAGTCACCTCTGTTCCTCCAGCTGGCACAGCTGACTCAAGCTCTCAGCAGCATGCTAAGAGGGAGAGCCAGCTGTTAATCAGGCAGCTATGTGGATCCTGACAATATATGAGAGAATGGAGCAGCTCTGTCATGTCAGCTGTTAACGAGCAATAGTCCGCTATCAGCAGACTATGTGTCGTAGGAGATCACTAGTATGTGCACACCCACAATAGATGTATAGCCAAAAAAAGCTTTGCCCATACATCCACTTTAAAGGAGTTGTAAAGGAAATTTTTATTTTTTTGCCTAAAATTAATGTCTGCAAGGTAGACAGACAGAATAGTGTAATGATTCCGTTAAAAAATGAGTAAATACCTATTAAATTCCTTCATCTATATCACCTCCGGCATCTAGTTTCTGTTCTCTCATTCACTTCCTGGTTTGCATTACTTGTTCATGTAAGAGCTACATTTCCCAGTATGAATTGCAGCACGCCCAGTAATTCACACCTCTTTGAAGTCTCTAAGGCCTTGTACACACGATCAGTCCAAACTGATGAAAACGGACTGAAGTTCAGTTTCATCGGTCCAAACCGACTGTGTGTACACCCGATCAGTCTGTTGTCCTTCAGTCCAAAAATTTAGAACTTGCTTTAAAATCGGACCGATGGACGCCTACCGATCGGTCAAAACTGATGGTTAGTACGCAAAAGTATCGTTTCAAAACCCGCGCATGCTCAAAATCAAGTCGACGCATGCTTGGAAGCATTGAACTTCATTTTTTTCTGCACGTCGTTGTGTTTTACATCACCGCGTTCTGACAAGATCGGTTTTTGAACTGATGGTGTGTACGCACATCAGACCATCAGACCATCAGTCTGTGAACGGATGAAACTAAACTTCAGTCCGTTTTCATCCATTTGAACTGATCGTGTGTACAAGGCCTAATACATAGAGAGCGTCCTGCCGCACAGATGTAGTTTCCAGGAGGGGGCGAGCACGTCACTGACCACCGCAGTAAAGCCGCCCTTCACGGTGGTCAGTAAAATCAGACAAGCAGGAAGTGAACAGAACAGAGAAGAAATAGAGCAACTTCTGAGCAAAAACGAACAATGAGAAAGTGAAAAGAGGAATGTCTGCAGGTAAAGGATGCTTATTATGAAAAAAATGTTTTCCTTTACAACCCCTTTAAATAGACCCAGGTAAACAGATTCTAAAAAAAGAACTGCACTGTGATTTACCACCCGAAACAGTTAGGTCAGCATTCACTTGCTCTCCTGAACCTTCGGACTCTTGGACATGAAAAAGTATCCATACCCCTTGACATTTTACATATTTTGTCATGTTTCAACCAAAAATGTAAATGTATTTTATTGTGAAGTGGAAGGAAAATTATACATTTTTTAATTTTTTTTTACAAATAAATATCTGAAAAGTGTGGGGTGCATTTGTATTCGGCCCCCCGGAGTCAATACTTTGTAGAACCACCTTTGGCTGCAATTACAGCTGAAAGTCTTTTTGGGGATGTCTCTACCAGCTTTGCACATCTAGAGAGGGACATTTTTGCCCATTCTTCTTTGCAAAATAGCTCAAGCTCTGTCAGATTGGATGGAGAGCGTCTGTGAACAGCAATTTCCAAATCTTGCCACAGATTCTCAATTGGATTTAGGTTTGGACTTTGGCTGGGCCATTCTCACACATAAATATGTTTTGATCTAAACCATTCCATTGTAGCTCTGGCTGTTTGTTTATGGTCATTGTCCTGTTGGAAGGTGAACTTCCACCCCGGTCTATCAGTTTAGGTGGATGGCCATGTCTTGGTAGGTTTGCAGTTGTGCCATACTCTTTCCAATTTCAGATGACGGATTGAACAGAGCTCCATGAGATGTTCAAAGCTTGGGATATTTTTTTTATAACCTAACCCTGCTTTAAACTTCTCCACAACGTTATCCCTGACCTGTCTGGTGTGTTCCTTGGCCTTCATGATGCAGTTTGTTCTCTAAGGTTCTCTAACAAACCTCTGAGGTCTTCACAGAACAGCTGTATTTATACTGATATTAAATTATTAAATTACACACAGGTGGTGTCTAGCTACTAATTAGGTGACTTTTGAAGGCAATTGATTCCACTATATTTTAGTTAGGGGTATCAGAGTAAAGGGGACTGAATACAAATGCATGCCAGACTTTTCAGATATTTATAAAAAAATAATTGGAAAACCATTTATCATTTTCCTTCCACTTCACAATTATGTTTCACTTTGTGTTGTGTGTTGGTTTATCACATACAATCCCAATAAAATACATTTAAGTTCTTGATTGTAACATGACAAAATGTGAAACATTTCAAGGGTCTGTATATGCAACCAGGCAGGCCCTTGCACTAAATCTAAAGGAAATTGAATAAAAAATGTGTATAATATATGGCCAGCTTTACATTACCTTTGAAAGTGAGTCCTGGTGCTTTTCAGTTACAAACATTCTCCTGGCCAAGATGGCGATGATGTACTTGCAACTACCTTTTTCTCATAAGCCATCAGCCTTCTTGAATTTCCCACTTAAGGTGCACAATACTACCAAAACCTGGAGCAGCAGATACAGCGAAGGAAGAGTCCTTCCTTCCATGGCCCATTGGGTTGTCTTAGTAATGGGAACGATAAATCTCATTTATAACAGCAGGAAGCGGAACATGTAACTTTGACTTTGCCAAGAATGAACATCTGTTCTTGTCATCTACATCATCCATACTGAAAAGCAACACAATTCTTCTCCTTCTCCCTATCGAATGTTTAAAATGGATCCTGCATCAAAATGCAAGGTCCACTAATTAGTTAGATTTCCAAATGCAAAAATGCTACATGAAACGGAAAAAAAAATAATACAACTTAAGAGAAAACTTTCAAATTGACTTGCTATAGGCCAGATTCATAAAGAGTTAAGCCGGCGTATCAGTAGAATCTGCTGGACGTAAATTACGTTCACGTTGAAACCAATGATTTTTAGCAGCATGCGCACTGGGATACTTCCACGGACGGCGCATGCGCCGTTAGTAAAAAACGTCAATTACCTAGGGTCACACTTAATTTAAATAAAACACTCCCCACATCGAACACATTTGAATTAGGCGGGCAATTTATGCTGCGCCGCCGTAACTTAGGGAGCAATTGCTTTGTGAATTCAGCAATTGCCTCTCTAATTTACGGCGGCGTAGCGTATCTACGCCCGCACAAATATACGCCGCACTACGTGAATCTAGCAATATATCTTTCACCCATGGGCCACAGGTGAACATATAATCATTTGAGATCCTCAGAAATATCCTGGGGATGCTTGATTACAAATGTCCTAGGAAAACTAATGCTGGATCCACAAACATGTACATGTTTTTAATAGGTGGCGGTGTTCAACTAATGGGTATATGTTATATATTGATGACAGGTCTTCTTCAAAGTAATGTACTGATTTTGTTGTTTTGTACCTGATAAGTCTGAGAAAAACCAACAGTTTCTGCCCTGCATCTGCCAGTAAACCTTGGGCCAGATTTATGTACATTGATGCATATATTGACCAGCGTAGCGCACCTCCTTTACGTTAGACCGGCGCAACGTAAATCCCGAGGCGTAAGGCAGTGTTATTCAAATTGGGAAGGACGTGGGCGTGTTCCATTGAAATGAGCCGTGACCCCATGCAAATGAAGGGCCAGCCGGATTGCGCATGCGTGCATGAAGCAGACTATGGTCAGCACCTCTCTGCGCATGCTCGGAACGGCGCAATCAGTGAGATTGGAACTAGGCCCGGTCAACTTAGTGAGCTAGGCACAGTGCTTAAATAGACCGAGAGAAACGCCCTTCCTTTGCAAAAGTACATCCATTTGTTTCCCTTCCTACAGCAAGGTTCTTTTGTTCTGTTGTTTGTTTGCGTTTGTTGATTTGTAACGTGTCTTTGAGATTTTTGGTGATTGTTTTGGAGAGTGATTTGGAGAGTGTTTTTTGGTGATTGTTTTGGAGAGTGTTTTGGAGAGTGATTTTGAGAGTGATTTTTGGTGATTGTTTTGGAGAGAGTGTTGTGTGAACATGAGTGAGAGGAAGCGAAAAATAAATTTTTCCCTGCGGGAGAAGGAAATTATTCTCAGGGCCATTACCCAATATGGCCGATTCCTGCACGACCCGGAGAGTGCCAACACCCCCTGGCCAGGAAGAGTCAGATTTTGCAGGATATCGCCGACAAGGTAAATGCTTTGGGGGGTGAGACCCAGACACGCCAGGGTATCCAAAAGAAGATGAATGATCTCCGGCGTGTGGTCCGTTTGAAGCTGACCAAGATTGCAGCACATGGCAGGGGCACTGGAGGGGGCCCACCATGCACTGTTAGGCTGACTGAGGAGGAGCGTGTGGTGGCCCAGACCTTCAACAGGCAGCAAGTGGAATGATGATGAAGAAAAGAGGGAAGGACGGCCGCACTCCAAGGATTTTCAAACGAAAAAAGTTGTCTTTATTGTAAATCCAAAAACATGTACAGTCACAGCAATCACAGAAAACAGGACAGCCGACGCGTTTCGCACTCGATCAGTGCTTAGTCATGGCCATGACTAAGCACTGATCGAGTGCGAAACGCGTCGGCTGTCCTGTTTTCTGTGATCAGGGGTCAGGGCACGGGTATGTTTGTGTGCTTCATTGTATCTTTCCTCTCCTGGGGTTTGGGGGTTCTGGATAGGAGTCATGAGATGGGGTCCCAGTGCATATGCAGAGTCACCTGGAAGGGAAAAGACAGAAGGATGTTAGTAGTGCATGTGCCCCTTGTGATTTCTGCATCATGGGGGGGGACAGTCATGCCTGACTCCCATGTCACTCACTAACCAGCCAGCTGTAGTGTTGCTCACGAATATTCGCTACGAATATTGCATATTGGAGTATTCGCGAATAACTCGAATATAGCGGCGAATATTCGCTATAGCGAATATTCGTATTTTTTCAAATTTATTTTTAAAACAGATCACATCCTAGTGATCTCCATCGACATCTAAAAGCATTGCTGGTATGATTAGAGACCCTGGGCCCAGTAGCTGAGGCGATCCTTTTATGCCTTTTTCGGCAACATAAAAGAATCGCATCAGCTACTCGGCCCTTCTTTTGCATCAGAGCCAATCAGAATAACTTGAATATTCAGCAAAAGGAATATTGCGCGATTATCTTCTCCGCCCTTCTTTTGCATCAGAGCCAATCAGAATAACTTGAATATTCGGCAAAAGGAATATCGCGCAATATTCCTTTTGCCGAATATTCGAGTTATTCTGATTGGCTCTGATGCAAAAGAAGGGCGGAGAAGATAATCGCGCAATAGGAATATTGCGCGATTATCTTCTCCGCCCTTCTTTTGCCCCCTTATTCTCCTTTCTTTTAAGTAGAGTTAGTGTAGAGTTAGTGTTTAGTGCATATTAGTTTAGTAAAACAGGAAATGATCTCCGTTTATGAGAATTTCGCAAATTTTTTTTTGGATAAAATATCACGAATATTCGATATTAGCGAATATTCGCGAATATTCTTCTATATATTCGCGCAATATTGCGAAATCGAATATGGCGTATTCCGCTCAACACTAGCCAGCTGTCCCCATACATGTTCTGTTCGAATTCTGTTGGTATGGGGCTATGATTGTATATGTAGCTGTCATGGCTGGATCCGGGGTGTTTGGCACTAGTGTTGCTCACGAATATTGCATATTCGAGTATTCGCGAATAAATCGAATATCGCGGTGAATATTCACTATTGCGAATATTCATATTTTTTCAAATTTATTTTTAAAACAGATCACATCCTAGTGATCTCCATCGACGTCTAAAAGCATTGCTGGTATGATTAGAGACCCTGGGCCGAGTAGCTGAGGCGATCCTTTTATGTTGCTGAATATTCGTATTACGAATATTCGCGAATACTTTCTCTGCCCTTCTGTGTTTTGTGTATAAAAAAAAAAAAAATTAGCTTTAGTTTAGTCATATAAGTTTGTGTAAGTAGAGTTAGTGTTTAGTGCATATTAGTTTAGTAATCCAGGAAATGATCTCCGTTTTCGCGCAATCAATTTCGCATTCGCATTAGCGAAATTTCGCATTCGCATTAGCGAAATTTCGCATTCGCATTAGCGAAATTTCGCAACATTTTTTTTGATAAAATATCACGAATATTCGATATTAACGAATATTTCACGAATATTCTTCTATATATTCGTGAAATATCGCGAAATCGAATATGGCGTATTCCGCTCAACACTGTTTGGCACGGACGTGCCATATGAGGCATTTGGCATCGACTATCACCTGTACGTTGATGGGATGCCAATGCTTCCGATTGCGGTATATGTGCTCTGTCTCACGGGGGGGGCTGGAGTGCCACATGTGTGCAATCAATGGCCCCCACGGTGCGTGGGAATCTTTCAATTCTGTAGAAATCTGTCATTGCCTTCTGCCGCAGGTCCTCCTGGGTAGTGATGAGCGGAATACGCCATATTCGATTTCGCTAATATTTCGTGAATATTTCAAAGAATATTCACAAATATTCGTTAATATCGAATATTCGTGATATTTTATAAAAAATAAAAAAATTGCGAAATTTCGCTAATGCGAAATTTTGCTATTTTTTTTGTGTGACTTTTAATATAGAATATTCGTGATATTTTCTAAAAAAAAAAAAAAAAAATTGCGAAATTTCGCTATTTTTTTTTTTGGATAAAATATCACGAATATTCGATATTTACGAATATTCGCTATATTTTATAAAAAAAAAATTGCAAAATTTTGCTAGTGCGAATGCGAAAATGATTGCGAATTTGATTGCGAATTTGATTGCGAAATTTGAAAATATACGAATATTCGACATAGCGAATATTCGCCGCGATATTCGAGTTATTCGCAAATACTCGAATATGCAATATTCGTAGCGAATATTCGCAATGCGAATATTCGTGAGCAACACTACTCCTGGGTGGGTTTAATGATTTTGTTGGCCATGCGTCTGAGAATTGCGGGGATAACCTGGTGCACACATCTGCTCATGGAGGATTGTGCCATCCCAGCCACCACCCCACTTGTACGCTGAAAAGAGCCACTGGCAAGGAAATGGAGTGTTGCCAGGACCTTGACTAGTGGCTGCACTGCATGTGAGCGTTGTGTTGGGCTGGTGATGTCCTCCTGCAGGGTTGTGGTTAATTCCAGGATGGCATGAGGGGTGAATCTGAAGATGCGAGACACCTCAGAATCACTCATGCCAAAGATGTCTATGCGTGTGCGGTATATCCTCTCCCGTGCCCTCCTCCGTGCCCTCCTCCTTCTGCGCTCATCTAAAGTCAGTAGTACTGTATAGCTATGAGCAAGGATGACCCTGGCATGTTGGCATACAGATTGTTGTCCTGCAAGTGTGGCTGCTCAGCTCGTCCCTAACGGTGTTGCTTTAGCTGACATGTAGACGGATTGTCCAATTTTAAACCTGCTTTTATAAGGACTAACTTTAGACCGGACGTGCAGCCAAACGTACTTTTGTGGATCGCCGTATCTCCCTAATTTGCATATTTGCATAGCAAATCAATGGTGTGTCTAGCGCATTTTTGCGCGCACGATGCGCCGGTCTATCGAAATTACATCGGTCGAAAAATTCTAGATTTCAGGCATATATCATTTTGGGGATACGGCGCATAGATACGCAGGAGCATATTTAGTCTTACGCCACGCATCTCGTGAAACGTTGGCTTAAGTGCTTTGTGGATCTGGCCCCTTGATTTTAATTTGCTTTTTAACTTATCAACATCACCATGGACAATGGTCACAATTTTAAGGTCCCTTTCAGATTGGCCGACTACGGCAGCGGATCCACCTGTTGAGTAAGGGCATCTCTCCTATGATCTCCGCTGAGGAGGCAGATGACAGGTCCGTGTCTGCTCAGATTATGCAGAGACAGAGCTTTTTTTCTCAGAAAATAGGTGCAGGAACTCGACCCCGTTCAGATTTCACAAACAGTAGAAGGGTCTTAAAGGGGTATTAAATACCAGGATTGCATTACATACAGAGTGCAGAGTTCAGGGGGGTTACGCACAGAGTGCAAAGCTGTCACTTGTAAACACAGAAACCGGACTTCTGTGTTTACAGGTGATTGTGGTGAGCAGGCACCAAAGGGCCTGAGCCAAAGGTGGTGGAACTGAGTTCCACCAAGTTCCCCCTGAAAAAAAGCCCTGTGCAGAGAAGACGTGGACACAGCACGCTTTCTTCTATCAAAAGTTGGATGGAAACGGACCGCCTGTCCCTTTCCATCTGACTATCATCTGATCCAATCCGCCAGAGAGATGGGGAATGGATCCCCATCTATATGTTTTTAGCGAACAGGATGGGATTGGATATCGACGGGACTCAACGGACACATGTCCATTGACATCCACTACTCCATAAAGGTCAATGGATGGTCCGATTGGCTCCGCCTGTAATTTTTTCAGGTAAGCCTGCTAAAACCATCCATTGCTCTCTATCGCGTGGCAGATAATTATGTGTCCGTTGTCACCCGCCGACATCTGAACCGATACTGTCTGCTAAAAAACAGACAGATGGTGATCCTTTGGAAAAACATCTTATACCTACCCATGAGAGTGTCCACCTATAGCCAGTTGCCAACCTAACATTGTCTTCCGTGCCAGAGGTCTCATCTGTACATCTTTCTAAGCGAGTGTTCAGGTAAAAAAAAAAGGCATGCATGGCAACTTCATTCATCAGCACTTTTTCCTAAAATTGCATAATAACAACATAATAAAATTTCTATTCCTATGAATTTAAGGAATCTATATTTATTTGTTGAAAGCTGAAATGTATTCTGCCTATATTTTGCTTTCCCGACTCTTCAACATGAAAGTATTTTAAAAATCCTTTTTATTTTCAATACATACCGTATATATTTGAGTATAAGCCGACCCGAATATACCTAATTTTACCACAAAAAATGGGAAAATATATTGACTCGAGTATAAACCTAGGGTGTCCATCTGCATGCCTCACTGTGCCACACTTTTCCCCATGTGCATTCCTCACTGTGCCCATGCCTCACTGTGCCTATGCCTCACTGTGTCCATGACTAGACTGACGTTTAACATGGGAGTCTATGAAAGGGGTGGCCGATGTGCCAAGTTCCAGGTCCAGGGGACCTCTGAACGGCTGGTACCGGGTCCCCAAAGTCACCAGAGAAATGACCGTTTAACATGGGAGTCTATGGAAGGGGTACCCGGCTTTGAAAAATCGGTGCTCCCGGGCCGTAGGTCTCCCAGATAACAAGCTTTGCACAATTGTAGAGGAAGAGAGGGTCTACATGTGTGCCAAGTTTAGGGACCTACAGCCAGCTGATACCATGTCCCAAAGTCCGGGAGATCTGGGACAAAAAGGTGACTCGAGTATAAGCCGAGGGGGGCATTTTCAGCACAAAAATATTTGCTGAAAAACTCAAGTATATACACGGTAAGTTTTTTAGGCCCAGTGACATCATCACTAAATGTTTTTATTTTTCTGTTTAATGCAAGCAGATTATGGCTGGTAGGAAGGGCTCACAGGGTGCTGAAAACAAGATTCTGTAGTTACTCCCATATTTGATACTGAACCTGCATGATTGAAGGAACTGAAATTCTGTGAATGAAAGGGGTGGGTCAGGGACAGTAAGGCTGGGGAATAAAGTGGTAGATGATGGGCCAGATCCACAAAGAATTACGCCAGCGTATCTACAGTACGCCGACATAATACCAATTTCCCACCGGCGTATCTATGTTTTGTATCCACAAAACAAGATACGCCGGAATTACGCTAAGATACGACTGGTGTAACGTTATTACACTGTCGTCTCTTAGGTGCACATTTTTACGCTGGACGTAGGGGCGCTTCCGTCTTTTTCCATCGTAAAATATGCAAATGAGCGAGATACGCAAATCCACGAACGTACGAGCGGCCGGTACATTCCCTTTACGTCGTTTGCGTAAACGTATCTCCGGCGTAAAGCTACCCCTGCTATATGGAGGCGCAGCCAATGTTAAGTATGGACGTCGGGACAGCGTCGTATTGGACGTCGTTTGCGTATGCTGACACAGAATGGGCCTGGACGTAAGTTACGTTCACGTCATTTTCATTGACTATTTGCGACGTGTTTGACGAATGCGCACTGGGATATGTCCACGGCCGGCGCATTCGCAGTTCAAAAAATACGTCGTTTGCGTCGGGTCATTGATAATTTTAATAAAACACGCCCACCAACAACCCATTTGAATTACACCTGGGAACGCCGGCCCATTTACTCTATGCCGCCGTAAGTAACAGCGCTATTTCTTTGAGAATATGTAATTTACAGCGGCATAGAGTAAATGGGTTAGGCTCACAAAGCGCAGCAGCTTTGTGGATCTGGCCCGATGCTGGATGCCTTGCCAGGAAACAAGGTGCATTTGACTTGATGCAGCCTCTAGTGCACACTGTGCGAATCTCACAGTGTTCAGTAAAATCATAGTAAGTTTCAGGACAGGAGAGGAGTCTGTCTAAGCATTTGCTTCCATTGGGTTTACTGTATTGTGTGTTTTTATTGTTTCTGACTACTGTGGTTTTGACTAATTCATTTGCATTTCTTTGTAAAACTGTATATTCTAATGAGAGTTATTTGCACTGTTTAGTTGTGCTTGCCCTGCTGAGGTGGTACTCCCTGGGAGGTAGGGGTTAACTCTGCTGGCCAGGTTTTCATGGGCTTTTTGAGAAAGTATCGCCCTCTGCTGGAGCAAACACAAAAAAAAGAAGGGAACCACCTCTCAGGGGTGCTGCAGTTACAGGTCTCTCTATTTAAAGGGTAAGTTCACCTTTTTTTTTTTCTACAAAATGTTCTTCTAAATTCCAGCTCCCCAATGCACTAATACAGCATTCATGTACTTTTTTTGAAAACATACCAAAGCTTTCCATTAAATCTACAGTCCCAAATCATGTTTACAGATATTTCCATTTGTAATGCCTTTCTTCCTGATCAGACTTTAGGTCATGACGCAGGAAGGAGTTGACCAGCTGACCTCATTAGCCCACACCCTGCATCATCCGCCCACCCATTTCGTGGTGCACATTTTTTTAAATGAAATGAGGTTAAGGCTCAAAATAGTATAAGATGTATGGACGGGGTAAGGAACACTCCAAGGATCCTTTTCAGGGGGCTAGTGTAAGCCAGTTACACAACATACCACAACATACCACCACCCCTCCAACAGAGCCACACTCCAGTAATGTTGCAGTGTAAAGCCATATTGAAAGCTCTTTTGAACGGTCCTGTTCTACAGTGTACCAAGCGTTTAATCAGATTCTGAAACGAGTTACGTTGGCGTATATCGAGATACGTCACGTAACTTCTAAGATAAGGTGACCAGATTTTTTAAATGAAATCCGGGGATGTATTTTTTATTTACTAGTAAGAGCAACAATCAGCGACTATCTGCCCGTCTCCGCTCCCGTCTCACAGCCTTTCAAGTCTTACTCTTCCGGCCCTGGCTTCTACTGGATGGGCAGCAGAGGAAGATCACTCTGCCAGGGAAGGCAAGGAGATAGGCAGGTGGCCAGGATTTGAGCCAAGGCAGAAGAACATGCGAACGAAGCTGAACGGGCATGCACCCGAAACTGAAGAAATATTCCCTCCTCTCCGACCAACACATTATCATCAGAAAGGGGCACATATAATGGGAAAAATACAACCCCCCTATGCTAGTAGGCACAGCGGAGCGGGGGGTGTAATTCTATTTTTTTAATTCTGCACTGACTGTCTTTGAAATTGCCCCTGTCCCCTATTAAATCCAATCTGGGGACAAAACCAGGGACAGACTTGGTCCGGGGACAGTGTCCTCAATCAGGGGACTGTCCCCTGAAACTGGGGATGTCCGGTCACCCTATTCTAAGATGAATGAATGAATGAATGAATGAAAACTTGTATAGCGCGACACATGCGAACTGAATCGCCTCTGGGCGCTTGTTGTTCCTGTCTCTATTGATATCAAAAGAGAAAAGTCTTGACCTTTTTTCTAAATGCTAGGTGGTTCTCCTCCAACCGAATGCTGGTTGGTAAAGCGTTCCATAGTCTGGGGCCTTGGATCGCGAATCTCCTTTCTCCTTTGGACTTGAAGTTGGCTTTTCGGAACCTGGAGTAGGTTCCGATTCGTGGATCGCAAAACGCGATTGGGATTATGCGCTTTTATTATTTCGCATAAATAAAGTGGGGCATTCCCATGGACACATCTATGCGTAAGACAGAGAGCTTTAAAAGCAATTCTGTCTTTGACTGGCAGCCAATGAAGTGCCCTCAGTGATGGTGAGATGGATTCCCAGGGTTTTTTCCCAGTCACAAGTCTGGCGGCCGTATTCTGAACGACTTGTAGACGGGCGATTTGGTACTTGGGGAGGCCGAGGTAAAGGGCATTTGCATAATCCAGCCTGGAGTTTACAATTGCTCCCACCACGACCGCTAAATCTTCTTTAGGGATAAACGGAGTGAGTCTGCGTAGTAGGCGCAGTAGATGGTGAGATCCACTGACTACTGACCCTATTTGTGCGTCCATTGTCATATAGGAGTCAAAAATGACCCCTAGGCTTTTGACTTTGGCGCAAGGGGTGATGATTTTGCCCAAAATGGGCGGGGGGGTCCACGCTGTTGAAAGTTGATTCCTGCGCTTGGCATGAAACAGGAGAAGTTCTGTTTTTGCTCCATTGAGTTTAAGATAACTCTTTGTCATCCAGTCCTCTATCAAAGAGAGACATGTCTCTAGATTGAGGCGGTGATCCTGTCTGTTGCAGATGCGGAAATACAGTTGCGTATCATCTGCATATGAGTGATAAAGCAGTTTTTGGCTGCTAATAATCTCAAAGAGAGGACGAAGATATATGTTAAACAGCACTGGTGACAGAGGCGATCCTTGAGGGACTCCGCATGTTACTGTGCGTTTTTCAGACGTAAAAGGTCCTAACTTCACTGTTTGCGATCGGTTTTCCAGAAAAGAGGAGAACCAAGATAAATCGCCTTCTGCGACTCTGGATACTTCAGCAAGCCGAGTCAGTAACAGATTGTGGTCTACAGTGTCGAAAGCTGCACTTAGGTCCAACAGAACTAGAAGACAAGATTCTCCTTCGTCTGCGGCCTTGAGAACATCGTCCCATACTTTCAGCAATGCTGTTTCCATCCCGTGTCCGGGACGGAAGCCTGATTGCAATGGGTCAAGTAGCTTGTAGGTATCTAGATGCTGTTGCAGCTGTTGTACCACTACTTTTTCCATTATCTTTGAGAGTACGTTGAGGCTTGTTATGGGACGGCGGTGGAGTGGATCCTTGGGGTCCAGGGAGGGTTTCTTCATGATGGGTTGGATTATACCCTCTTTCAACTGTGAGGGCACTATGCCCTCCAAGAAAGACTGGTTGATAAGCTGCGTGATGGGAGGAGCCAGAATGTCGGCGCATTCCTTCAGCAGTTTAGTGGGGATAATGTCATTTGGCGCTGTGCCATTACGCAGAGTACAAATGACATTTTTAGTGGTCTCGATGGAGATGGGTTCTAGGGTGAACTTACCTGATATCGGAGAATTACTATGGGTGTTGTGTGAGAGGCTGCAGGGGGGGCTGAGGGGGGAATTGTTTTGCTGAATGCTTTCACAGATTACCTCGATTTTATTAATGAAGTAATCCGATAGTTCATTGCAAAATTCTTGTGTGTCCGAGCTGGGGGTTTCAATGCATCCTGGCTTCATGGTCTGGGTGACCATCTTGAAGAGTTTGCGGGGGCGGTTTAGGGCGCCGTTGATAGCCTCCGAAAAATACTTTTTCTTAGCTTGGAAAATTCCTTTGTGGTATTTTCTTGTAGTCGCCTTGTAGATGGATAGGTTTAGCTCTGAAGAACATCTTTTCCAGGCAGATTCTGCCCTTCTGCGTTCTTGCTTCAGTAACGACAGCTGGTTGTTAAACCAGCTGCGGTTGTTTTTCCGAATGCGGGTTCGTCGTTTCGGCGCTACCAAGTCGGCTGACTGTAGCATGGCCGAGTTAATGGCTTCCAATGTTTCAACGGCCGTTTGATGCGGCTGAGTTGTTTCTATTTTTTTCCTTAAAGTGGTTTTGAAGAGTTCCGAGTGGAGCTTCTTCTGGCATCTAGTCCAGTGTGTTGTCACTGGATTTGATGTTTTTGTTGCAGGGGGGATGGTGGAAATACTGAATCTAATTGCATGGTGGTCTGTCCATGGCAATTTTTCATTTTCCCAAATTTTTATTTCCAGAGCTTGTCTGAAAATAAGATCAAGTGTGTGACCTGAAGCATGTGTGGGTCCACATACTAGTTGCTGCAACCCTAATCCTTCGAGGTGGTCAATACAGGCGTCGGCAATGGGGTCCTGTGAGGAGTTGGCCCAGAGATTGAAATCCCCGAGCAGCAAAAGTTGTTTGCTGTTGAGGGTATAAGTGGAGAAGAAATCCGTCCATGATGATAGCAGCTGCGATTTTGGGCCGGGCGGCCTATAGCAGAGCAGAATGTGGACGGTCTCCTTTGAACTTGCTTGCAGTTGCAGAGTAAGGGTTTCCATGAATGGAAGAGGGTTTTGGCGGACTGGTTTGGTGATCGTAAGATGAGTCTTGTGGATCACCGCCAGGCCGCCTCCTCTTTGCCCTATTCTGTTTTCCGTTATGATACGGTAATTTTCTGGCACCAGTTCTCCTAGAATGGTGTAACAGTCGGCTGTGAGCCAGCTCTCTGTAATAAAAAGACAATCTAGATCTTTTTGTTGAATGAAGTCGCGGATTTCAAGTTGGTGTTTTACTGCCGATCTTGTGTTGATCAGAGCACATGACATGTGCTTAAGCTGGGGTAAATGGCTGAAATGACTGACCGTCGATCTATGATCGATCTCAATAGTCGCTCAGTTCTTAGGGCCTTTTTGGTGATGGCTGGCAGTATTGCGGCGCATTGCCTCAAACTCCAAATGGTTTCGGCAGAATATTGCCTACGTGCCATGATCGCCAATACACCCGGGGGGGGAGGGATTTCGGGGCAGTGGGGAGAGGAATTGGCTAACTCCTCTCTCCTGGCTTGGTCCAGAGGAAGGCAAAAAACCCTGGCGGCGCTCGGCCAATATGCTCCGGCAGGGAAAAGATGCGCCGGCGTATATATTTTCTGTATTTAGAAAAAAAGATACACCGGAATTTTGCTTAGATACGAGCGGCGTAAGTCTCTTACGCCGTCGTATCTTAGTTGCATATTTACACTGGCCGCTAGGTGGCGCTTGCATCGATTTACGCATTGAATATGCAAATAAGCTAGATACGCCGATTCACGAACGTACTTGCGCCTGGTCATCGTATTTTACGTTGTTTGTGTAAGTGTAAGTCCGGTGTAAAGTTGCCCTTGCTATATGAGGCGTAGGTGAGGCGTACGCAATGTTAAGTATGGACATCGGGTCAGCGTCGAATTTTCCATCGTTTACGTCCTTTTCGTAAATCGTTTGCGAATAGGGCTTTGCGTAAGTTACGTTCACGTCGAAACCAATGAGTATTTGCGGCGTAATTTTGAGCATGCACACTGGGATACGTCCACGGACGGCGCATGCACCGTTCGGAAAAAGTGTCAATTACGTGGGGTCATGGTTGATTACCATGCAACACGCCCACTCCAAGCCTAATTTGAATTACCCGGGCTTACGCCGGGCCATTTACGCTAAGCCGCCGTAACTTAGGACGCAAGTGCTTTGAGAATACGGCACTTGCGTCCTAAGTTGCGGCGGCGTAGCGTAAATATGATACGTTACGCCCCGCTCGTACTTACGCCGCCGTACGAGAATCTGGCCCTATGACTGTTCCAACTCTAAATAACTACTATAAAGTTCCCACTTTGCTAAGGCCTGTGTGTCATCCCTCCCATGGGGGTACCTTGGACAAGGCCCCTTCTACACACATTGGCAGGTTAAGCAATTGAAAGAATAGTTTGTCTGTGTCTGAGGTCCTTAGTTTTGCTAAAAAGTTTGAGAATGATATCAGGGAAATAATTTTGGATTGGGGTGTTTTTAAAAAATACAGGTGGATCATTTTCTGTTATTAAAAAATATATTTTTATATACCAGAAAGGTTTGCTGGCAATCAAAGTGCACTACACGATAAAGAAGATAAAAGAAGTAAAAAATATACATCTCGTAATTCTCAATATGTTTGGGTTTGACTTACGGCTGGTCATTATCCTGGAAGCAACGAGATACAGCTGAAAACGTGCTGTGAGGGAAATCATTTCTCTTAATTTTGAATATCAGGAGAATCCTAATCTCAGCGGCCAATGTTCCGAGTGTGAAAGATTATAAACAAGTAAATAACAATCCTTTAGATGTGTATATACATCTAACATTATTTCATTAGACTGAGCTTCTGGAGCTGTAAATATTTCAATTAACCTATGCCTCCCTCATTTACGTATACGGCAGTGACTACTCGCTGCTTATTTTCAAGGTCAAGCTTACAAAATACAGAATATCTCATGTGCTGCGATGCGTGGGAGAAGTAAACACAAGCAGCAAAATCTACTATGACAATGGATAGACATTGGTGATCAAAATACAGACATAAACAGTGTAGTGCTCATACACACTTTAACCCGTTGAGGTCAGCTGGGTGATACACATAATAAGTATAGTACAGTGGATTCTCCCATCTGATGGAGCTTTGGGAACTCTGGGAGCCTCATGCAAGGGGAATCCACTGATGAGAGCGACCCAACCTGGAATAACTGGGATTTTGGTGCCCTATTTCAGCACGCTCTGGAATTGCTCTCCAACAGGTCCCACTAAGCCCCAATGCAGAGAGTCTTTGCAGGAGATGTCCTTGTATATAGCTAGAGGAAGGAGTAGTGCACACAAGATGCCTTTTCAGTAGTTTATAGCTTCAAGGTTACCAACAGTCCATAAGTAAAGTCCAGAGAGCATATAGACAAGAGGAGAGACCAACATAAGAGGTATTCTGGAACCCAGCATCTCCAACAGGGGGATGTGAATAATCCCAAACTGCAAAGTCCTCCCACATTACCTGGCTCCCCCCTTCTAAGGGAGAATGTAGTCTCACAAAGACACCAACCAATATAAATCTGCCCTCCAAAAACAAAATTCTTGCCTCCACACTGCCAACTAGACCCATTTTATCACTCTTATTAACACCTTCTCACCCAGTCTCCATGAACTCTTCTCTACTTTCAACTCTCCACTGCCTCCACTCACTAACTCACTCACTGCCCAGGAGATCGCCAATCACTTAAAAAATAAGATTGATACAATTTGTGATGAAATCTCCACTGTACAGATATCCCCCCCCCCTAGGGTGACCACGTGTCCCGGATTGCCCGGGACAGTCCCGCATTTTACAGGTCTGTCCCAGGCACATTTATTCCAGGACAATACAGTGTCCCGGAATGAAACTGACACAGCCACCCCCGGGCCACTCTTAGGCCCCCAAAAAAGGCCACCACATCACTGCTTTACTCACTGACAGTACTTGTCCTGGCCGGGAATGCCTGGAGGAGCACAATCCCGCCCCCTGCTTGTAATTGAGATATCATAAATCCCGCCTCTTGTGTCCAATCACTGTGCTGTGATTCGTTACAGCACAAGCTGATTTTTGGGAAGGGAGGGTGTCCCTGAATGGTAGTTTGGAAATGTGGTCACCCTACCCCCCCCCCACACTTAACACACCATGTCCACAGGTACACTCAACACGTCCTTTATTCAGCCTTTCTACTGTAAACATGTTTGCTAGACTTTTTTCTAAGGCCCATCTAACCACCTGTCCCGGACCCTATTCCCTTTTAAATGCTGCGGTCACCCTCTCACTCTATCCTATCTTCAATTTCTCCCACTCTTCTGGCATCTTATACAACTCTCTAAAACATGCACTAGTCACCCCCATACTTAAAAAGCCTTCCTTGGACCCACCCAGTCTTAACAACCTACACCCAATCTACATGATTCCCCTTTCCCCCCAACTCCTTGAACGCCTGGGCTACAAGCTCATTAAGAATACCCTTCTTGATCCACTTCAATCTGGATTTCATTCCCAGCACTCCACATAAACTGCTCTCCTAAAACTCACTAACAATTTACTAACATCAAAAATCAATGGACACTATTTTGTATTCTTACTTCTGGGCCTTTCAGCTTCCTTTGAAATGGTTGACAACCCCCTCCTCAAAAAAATTACTCCTTTCTCTGTGACTGTGCTTTTTTTTGTTTCTCATTCTACTTATGCCACTGTACCTTTAGGCCCCTCTCACACTGGGGTTGTGGATGCGTCGGCGGTAAGCCGCCGAGAAAGGGTTAAAACCACCGCAAAGCTCCTCTGCAGAGGTGATTTGCCGCCGGTATAGCCGCGGTGCCCATTGATTTCAATGGGCAGGAGCGGTGGAAGAGCAGTATACACACCACTCCTTCACCGCTCCAAAGATTCTGCTAGCAGGACTTTTTGTTACCATCCTGCTAGTGCACCACTTCAAAGCCCCTCTGGGCTTTCACACTGGAGAGACATTTTTAGCATTATAGCTCCTGGAAAGCGTCACAGTGTGAAAGGGGTCTTAGTGTCATTTACAATTCTACTTCTGCCTCTTTCTCCCTTTCCCTGTTAGGGTCCCTCAAGGTTCTGTTCTTGGACTTCTCCTATTCTCAATCAACACCTCCTCCCTGGGATCACTGATAGCCTTTTTTTCCCACAAATAGAGCTTTCTTTTGGTGGTATTTGATCATCTCTGCGGTTTTTATTTTTTGCGCTATAAACAAAAATAGAGCGACTATTTTGAAAAAAATGCAATATTTTTTACATTTTGCTATAATAAATATCCCCAAAAAAGATTTAAAAAAACATTATTTTTCCTCAGTTTAGGCCGATACGTATTCTTCTACATATTTTTCGTAAAAAAAAATCGCAATTAGCGTTTATTGATTGGTTTGCGCAAAATTTATAGGCCCAGATTCACAGAGCGATTACGCCTGCGCAACAGGAGATGCGCGTGCGTAAGTCTAAATGTGCGCGTGCGTTTCGTTGCACGGCATCCCCAGAACGAGATACGCAAAAAATCATTTTTTGTCCCGCGTAATTTCGTTAGACTGGCGCATCCGTCCGCGCAAAAGTGCGATAGACACACCATTGATTTGCTAGTCAAATATGCTAATGAGGGACTTACGGGGATCCACAAAACAACGTTGGGGCAGCGCAGGCGATGCAGTGTGCGCAACAGCAAAATGTCCTGTCTAAAATTAGAGCTGATAAAAGCTGGTCTAAAAAAAGAAAAAAAAGTCTACTTGTTAGATAAAGCAACACTGTTAGTGAGCAGCTCAGCAGTCACACGTGTTGCTCAACAATCTGTATGCCAACATGCCAGGGGCATCGTCGCGCATAGCTATACTACTGACTTTAGATGAACAAAGAAGGATGAGGGCACGGAGGATGGCACGGGAGAGGATATACCGTACCCGCATAGACCTGTTTGGCATGAGTGATTCTGAGGTGTATCGCATCTTCAGATTCACCCCTCATGCCATCCTGGAATTAACCACAACCTTGCAGGAGGACATCACCAGCCCAACACACCGCTCACATGCAGTGCAGCCACTGGTCAAGGTCCTGGCAACACTCCATGTCCTTGCCAGTGGCTCTTTTCAGCGTACAAGTGGAGTGGTGGCTGGGATGTCACAATCCTCCATGAGCAGATGTGTGCACCAGGTTGTCCCTGCAATTCTCAGACGCATGGCCAACCAAATCATCAAACCCACCACTGAGGACCTGCGGCTGAAGGCAATGACAGATTTCTACAGAATTGCCAGATTCCCACGCACTGTGGGGGCCATTGATTGCACACATGTGGCACTCCAGCCCCCCCAGGAGACAGAGCACATGTACCGCAATCGGAAGCATTGGCATTCCATCAATGTACAGGTGATAGTCGATGCCCAAGGCCTCATATGGCACGTCCGTGCCAAACACCCAGGGTCCAGCCATGACAGCTACATATACAATCAATGCCACATCCGAATGGAATTCGTTCAGAACGTGTATGGGGACACCTGGCTGGTTGGTGAGTGACATGGGTGGCAGGCATGACTATCCCCTCCCATGATGCACATCACAAGGGGCACATGCATGACTAACATCCTCCTGTCTTTTCCCTTACAGGTGACTCTGCATATCCACTGGGACCCCATCTCATGACTCCTATCCGGAACCCCCAAACTCCAGGAGAGGAAAGATACAATCAAGCACATGCTCAAACACGAGCAGTGGTGGAGCGCACCTTTGGCATCCTAAAGTCACGTTTCCGATGCCTGGATAAGTCTGGGGGTACCCTCTTGTACTCCCCAAACTTCGTGTGCCAGATCATCGGTGCATGTTGCATGCTGCACAACTTTGCAGAAAGAAAGGGCCTGCAGATTGACCTACGTGATGACCTGACCCCTGAACCAGACAATCCCCCCCTAACCGAGGTTAACCCGTCTTCTGAGGGAAGAGCAGCCATTAGACAGCTCACATTGGGCATCTTTGCACGTTAAACATACACATTAATCATGGCACAATGAGAATGCATGCATGCACACCACTGTGGTCCCTAGCACACACACCCCACATCCACATCAAATTGGATTGGCACCAGTCCACCATGCTGGACTTATGAGCAGCAACGCCACGCCAAGGCTCCAATTATGTCACTGTACATTCATACACCATTCACACGGACCTGGGGATCACTTCTCCCTGGTCCTGGGGAACCCTTCTCCACCAAAATTGAAGGTGACACCCCTTTTCCGGCAGGAATGTCACCCCCACATTCACACAGCATTCACAACCCAAAAAAAAAAAAAATGACCTGCAAAATCAAAAAATTTCCAGCAAAAAAAAAAAGACAAAGAAAAAAAAAAAAATTCAGCAGGAAAAGAAACAAAAAGAAATATATCAATCAAACAAACAGTCTCTCAAACACTTATCAAAAACCACTTTCAAAAATCTACTAACAACCACTTGATCACACAGAACACTAATCTGACAACTACAAAACACACCGCAACGAACAACAAGAACAAAAGCACTTTGTTAAATGGGAAGGGACAAAGGGATGTACTTTTGCAAAGGAAGTGCGTTTGTGTGTGTCTATTTATGCTGTTTGCGTAGTTCACAACGTTGCCCTAGTCCATTTCCAATTTCACTGATTGCGCCGCTCCCGAGTTGTGAGCATGCGCACATCGGAGCTGACATGGTCTCGTTCAAGCGCGCATGCGCGAGCCGGCCGGCCCTTCATTTGCATGGGGTCACGGCTCATTTCAATGTAACACGCCCACGTCCTTCCCCATTTGTATTATTCCTCCTTACGCCTCTGGAAAAACGTTACGTATGCGCAATTTCCTGCGCAAAAGCTACGAGAATAGGGTGATTACGCGGCAAAATTGCGCAAGTCTAACGTAAAGGTGCGCTACGCCGGTCCAATAATGCGCAGATGTTTGTGAATCTGGGCCATAGCATTTACAAAAAAGGGGGTAGTTTTAAGGCATTTTTATTAATATTTTTTTTTTACTAGTAATGGCGGCGATCAGCGTTTTTTTTTTTCGGTACTGCGATATTATGGCGGACACATCGGACACTTTTGACACATTTTTGGGACCATTGGCATTTTTATAGCGATCAATGCTATAAAAATGCATTGGATTACTATAAAAATGCCATTGGCAGTGAAGGGGTTAACACTAGGGGGCGGGGAAGGGGTTAAGTGTGTTCCTATTTGTGTTCTTACTGTGTGGGGGGGTGGACTCACTAGGGGGAATCATTGATCTTCCGTTCATACATTGTATGAACGGAAGATCAGCGTTTCCCCCGCTGACAGGAACGAGAGCTGTGTGTTTACACGCACAGCTCCCGTTCCCTGCTCTGTAACGAACGAGCGCGCCCGCCGGGCACGCGCGCGGGACTCGGGGGCGAGCGGGGGGCGCGCGCCCCCTAGTGGCCGCGAAAGTCCCGACGTAGAGCTACGGGCTCTCGCGTAGGAGTGCCGACCTGCCGCCGTATAACTGCGGCGGCTGGTTGGCAAGTGGTTAAAATAACAAGTCTATATGGGAAAGTTCCCCCAGGGGGCTTTGTAACAGCAATATAGTATATAAACAATTAATTAAAATAGATAAATGGTTCTTTATTGATGTAATGGCAATGTCATATTAAAAACAAAAAAGTACTGGCTGTATCTTACAACATGATATTCAATAGTGCTGGGTGAAACTACAAACAATAGCAGCGTTACATTAAAAATGTTATAACCATAGAATATGCCCGATGCGTTTCGTCCTACATGGTCTTTTTCAGGGAGAAGGTTTGCTGAAAAAATATACATGGAACAATTTATACAACTTAAGACATATCAAAACATACATCAAGTTGATTTGTAAATAAAAAACACTGATAATTACTACAAAAGAGAGAGATGGATGATCTCATAGCCAGGAAAGTAAGCCAGGTAAGGGATACAGAGAATTCTGTGATCATTCCCAAACTCCCCAGAGGAAAAGGGAACCCAGCAAATAAAGGGCTTGCAGGGAGCCACACACTAAAAGCCCCCGGAGTATAAAATAAAAAGTCTACCAGAATACATTTAGAGGTAAACAGTGGCGCTGGAGGAAGTAATGAAACAAACAGATCTAAATCACACCAAAGTAGTGATAAAGTGCACAGCTAAAATCGCTAATAGTCCATAAATTGCATTAATGGTAATAGGGAGCGATGATTCCATGAAAGGGAGATTCAGTAGCTATGCTGATCTGACACCACAACATGTATCTTCCCCAATTAGATGTAAACTCACCAGCTCGAATTGCCTCACACTCTCGTGTTTTGGCATAGACAGCAGTGAACCCCTCAGGGTTTAGGGACATCCAAACAGACAACAAGTAACCATATTATGTTGAGAAAATAAAACTATATTTGGTCTTGTCTCTTTCCGGATGGCTATTCTTCAAGAAATACAAAATGTTATGCACCAAATCTCACCCGACCACCTCGTCAAAACACACACAACGTCACTTTCGGTGATACGTAAACATCACTTCTGGTTGCAGTACAGCCACAACCCAACGCATTTCCTTATAGTGACTTTGTTCTGAGATTGGCTGCACGGCACGGCAATCACAGTTAAATACTCCCACATATATAAATGACAGGGGCATCCTTTACCCTTCCACATAGTGACCCCGTGGCAATGATGTATCTAGCATCCACCATTTATAGACAGTTATGTAGCGCTACCCCCACAAGAGCCGCTGGTTACGTTTGGGTTCTACTCTCACTAATCTATTCACCCCCTTTAAGCGGCTTAAACCCTGCCTTGGCATACCAGACGAATGTAATAGTATTGCGTCCCCTACTTGGTTGGGTCCACAATAACACATATGAAATATGCAATGGTAATATAACAATGTTGTTACCTTCTTCAGCTTGTGGCTCCCAATGAGTAAACACAACTCACACAGTTAATATAGTAAATTAAAAGAGGTAACTTTACTTGCTTTATAGTAAGAAGGGTAAACGTGGTTGAACAACAAGTTAAATACACATAAATATTTGTATAAGAATGACTCTGCAAGTGTCCCTGCAGTAGTCAGCGAAACAAAACCTAAAATGTTAAACACAAATGAGTTCATAAGTAACTGTAAGTAACCTGTGCTCGCGAGCTTCCCCCTAGTGGGCAAATTTTGCATAAACCCTTGGTCAGGCCTGGTTATAATAGTTTCAGGATTGTTCCTCAAGGATGAAGTCTATGGTGAAAACGTTGGTGCACTTAATGAAATTTGTAATCCAAAAGAAGGAATTTAACTCAAAAGGGGTATGATGAATACAAATGCTTGCAGGCCAATCATCCAGTCAGCGTCAGTCAACTATGCTAGCGTAACTTTCAGATGCTGGGCCTCTCAGCTAAATCAGTGAAAAACGCAAGGCTCCGGCTTATAAAGTGTCATTAACTTATAAGCTGGGGTAATAGGGAAGCTTGGGCAGGTGCCCTCTCACTCGAGCAGGCCTAGTCCGCCTGAGTCCTTCATGAACACGCGCCAATCAACCACTGCTCCGCAACACATGATCTTCCACTGCTACGATCGTCAGCTGGCGAGTCTTCTCCGGTCTCTCGGTAACACGAGCTGGAGGCATTTGGTCTTGTCTCTTTCCGGATGGCTGTTCTCCAGATGAATCTCCTCTTAGGCTTCAGGCCTAGCTGCTTAGCTGTGGTGCTCTCCCCTGCTCCGTAGAGGGAAGAATGTGGGTCCCAAGAGAGAGAAACCAGCTCCTCCCCGACTTTAAATAGCCTCTTCCATAAGGCTATGCAGAGGTGTCATGTGCTCCAGGAGGGCAAGGCATTGTGGGAAGATTAGTCTATTCCTAATAATTGTCAATGGAGTCCGTTTCTCCTGGTACCTCTAGTCCCACAATGCATTGCTTTTAAAGGAAAATAAATACATATGTAAAAATGTAACTGGTGGGGATTCAGGTCGGCTTCACCATCAATAGTCCACGATAGCGTGACCATGCTACACATATGTAGTGCACAAATATCAAAAATGCTTAATGTCAGTTACGACATTATCCGACTTATCCGAAAATACATGTCAGGTTGTAACTATGTAAAAATGAATACAACAGGTACATTCTGATACATTATTCATTAAATAATAAATAAAAACAATGGGCCGGATTCAGATACATTTGATGTATCTGTCCGACGGCGTAGCGTATGCTGTTTATGCTACGCCGCCGCAAATATTATGGGCAAGTGCCTTATTCAGAAACCACTTGCTCCATAATATGCGGCGGCGTGGAGTAAAGTGCCTGGCGTAAGGCCGCGCAATTCAAATTTGGGATGTAGGGGCGTGATTCATGTAAATGAATCATGACCCCACGTAATTGAGTTTTTTTTTGGACGTTCCAAATTGCACTTGCGCGAAATCACGTCGCTATTTGTCAACGCTATTTGTAAATGACGTGAACGTAACTGACATCGAGCCCCATTCCCGAACGATTTAAGCAAACAACATAACCGACGTACAATTCGACGATGTCCCGACGTCCATACTTAACATTGGCTACGCCTCCTATAGCAGGGGTAACCTTACGCCGCTATAACGCTTACGCAAACTACGTAAACTGCGACAGCCGGCCGCAAGTACGCTCGGGAATCGCTTTAAATCTCTCATTTACATATTCGACGTGTAAAATGACGGAAGCGCCACCTAGCGGCCAGCGTAAAAACTGCAACTAATATACGACGGTGTAACAGAATTACGCCGCTCGTATATTAGCAGAATTCCGGCATATCTTCTTTTCTGAATAGCAAAAAAAGATACGACGGCTATTCTTAGTATTTACGCAGCGTATCTCTTGATACACTGACGTAAATGCTTTCTGAATCTGGCCCAAAAACTTTAATACAGTAATTATACTAGCACCAAATCATTTGAAAGAGCAGTTACTCTAAAAATCACTTAATCACATGATATGAATAAAAAAGAAAATATTGATTTAGGCCAATATTAAAAACATTCAAAACAAACTGATAAAACAATTTAAATGTAAAAATTATTAATAAAACAGTTTTGACCCATGTTTAAACCATTGGGTGCAAGACATTTCATAAGGAATATCCTTTTCGTCTCCCTTTGGGACAAACTCCTCACTCTGTTAGAACCCCTCCATGACTGGAACACACAATTTATGCCACAAAATTGCAAAAAGAGGGGTTCTTGTTATGCTTTTACCTAAAATCCACGCAGATCCTCAACGATCTTTTAGTCCTTCCTATACAGAATAGACCACATGGGCACCATAATAGATAAACAATGTGCAATGTGTTGTATGTAATACATTCCTCAATCATACCCTCCCGATTAGTGAAACGAGTACGTCCCCTATTACTATTCCGCACTGTCCTATGTGCAATGACTTTGCTACAGGAGAAAAAAATGATGTAATTGGGGAAGCGTCACATTTACTCATGTGGTGTGGTGTCAGATCAGCGTAGCTACTGAATCTCCCTGGTAAGAAGGTGGCTTGCCTCTTAGTGGCGACAGCCTCCCCTCTACCTCTGAACACAAAAGGCTCTCCGGCAGGCAAAACCGCCACCTCTGGTCAGAGTGCAAGCCGCAATCCCAACCCTATGCTGCTCTCTTGCCTCTGGACAGGCCCCCAGACAGCCTAGCAGCCAGATTTGCCTAGGATAGGCTCAAATTCTGGCCTATCAGCCCAGGCAGCACAACACACATTCACCCAGATAGCTGTCTAGGTGGCACAGAACCCTGATCACCTGACCTCACCCAAATAAATAGGCTCTCCCAGCAGGCCAAGGGACCCAATAAAGTCCCTGCCTATTGGCTGAGATACCCTTTCCATTCTTAATCTACAGTATCCCAGCATCAACACCAGACACATTTTGAGAGATACCGCATTGAGCATAAATTCTCTCCACCAGCCCTGCTACACCGTGGTCCATGCCCAGTCCGTAAAGGGTTCTGTTACACAATGGGCCCTAACATGGGGACCCTGCTGCCCTGCCACTTAGAAGGGCACACCCTACAGCCACCAGTCCATCCCATTGACAGATCCTTTGTCACTGACCACCACTGCCTCCTCTCTCAAGCTGCCTGCTCCTCCCCCTTACTTCTTACTCTCCATCACCCAGAAGTTTGACATGAAGGTTATACTTCATTCACTGTTCCTATACACTGTAGGAGCACATTCTACACTCTCCCTTTGCAGTAAATCGGACCATATGATTTACCTAAAAATTTGTTTAAATCAGTTTCAACATTTTCAGTACAATTCACAGGATGGTAAAAGTTCAAGCAACCATTTGGCTTCCACTGTTGTCAATCACAGCCAATGAGGAAGGAGCAGAGGGTGGGGCCGAACTGCTCTCTGTGTGTCTTATGGACACACAGAGCAGCTTGGGAGCAAGTATGCATGAGTGTCCCCATAGCAAGCAGTTTGCTATGGGGGAGCTAGAAGCACCAGCGGGGGTTTCGAGAAGAAGAGGATTGGGGCTGCTCTGTACAAAACCATTAAAAAAAATATTAACCTTTACAATCACTTAAAGGGTGAGTACCAATACTAAAATAAATAGAAATATGACTATATCATTTACAACAGGGAAAACAAAGAGAGAAAACAAAAATATCCAATAATGTATAAAAAAAAAGGTTATTTTTAACCACTTGCCACACATTTACGTCGCAGAAGGGCTCGTACAGGCAAATGGGCATCCCTTCGAACTTGTCGCCCTGCGGGCACCCACCGCAGGGCTGTACCCGCAGCTCCCGCAAACTCGATATTCACCAGCAGCCCGTGATCGTGAGACTGAGAAGCAGAGTGGGGAGACAAGGCATTTCCCTGTTCTGCCTAGTGACATGACAGGGATCTCTTGCTCCCTATCATCGGGAGCAGTGATCGCTGTCATGTCAGTGGTAGCCCATCCCCCCACAGTTAGAATCACTCCCTAGGACACGTTTAACCCCTTCTCTGCCAGTTATAGCACTGATCGCTAAATAAATGACAATGGTCCCAAAATAGTGTCAAAAGTGTCCGCCATACAGTCCCCATAAAAATCGCAGATCGCCGTCATTGCTAGTAAAAAATATATATATTAATAATAATGCCATAAATCTATGCCCTATATTGTAGACGCTATAACCTTTGTGCAAACCAATCACTATACGCTTATTGCGTTTTTTTAACTAAAATATGTAGAAGAATACATATCGGCCTAAACTGAGGGAAAAAAAAAATGTTTTTATATATTTTTGGGGGATATTTATTAGAGTAAAAAAGTAAAAACATATTCCTTTTTTTTTTTTTTTTTTGAAATTCTGTTTATAGTGCAAAAATACCACCAAAAGAAAACTCTATTTCTGGGAAAAAAAGGATGTCAACTTTGTTTGGGTACAACGTCGCACGACCGCGCAATTGTCAGTTAAAGTGATGCAGTGCCGTATGGCAAAAAGTGGCCCGGTCATTGGGCAGACAATTCTTCCGGGGGTGAAGTAGTTAAAAAAAAATTAACCTTTACAATCACTTAAAGGGTGAGTACCAACACTAAAATAAATAGAAGTAAATAAAGAGGACTAAATCAATTAATAAAGGGAAAATAAAGAGAGAAAACAAAAATATCCAATAATGTATAAAAAAAAAAGTTCTTTTTAAATAATACTATTTTCCACAGTGTGAAAAACAGGCAAATGTTAGCGATCTACAAGCCTAATGAACCTATTGCTGTGCATGTTTATGGAGCATTGTGATTGATTTGGGTAAAAAAAAAAAAAGAGAAAAGTTTGGAAAACAAAGTTGAGATAAAAACACATCTCTTGATGCAGACAGGCAGACAGATGAATGTTGAATATATTCCAGCGTTCTGTCCTCCGGTATTCTAAATTCCATGTTGTACAATTCAAGCTGTGGAACAAATTGTTTCCAAGCAGCAGGCATATTCTTCTTGGCATGTTTTCCATCCAGGCTGATTGGTCCTTTCTTGTTGCCTAAAGGCCTAGCACATGTTTTACCAGTGGATTGCCTGTCCGCTCCGCACACACTGCGGGGAAACCTTTGATTTCGATGTCCGGCGCGACGGATATGGACTAATACATGGCATGCTGTACTATACACATCTGATTCTATAGCTGTGCATTTTTCTGAAGTTCTGTAATATTATTATTAAATATAGGCATTATTTTTTGCAACTAAAATAGCCTGAAAATGTAAAAAAAAAAAAAAACATAAATCAATGTCAAAGATTTAGCTTCTGAACAACAACCGGCTTTTCATTAAAATGCCGTTCTAACTGAAAACGTGGCCAAAAAACAGTTCACACTGTAATGTCTTTTCTTTTTCTTACTGTGATCTTAAAGCGGAACCTAACCACTCCTGCATTTCCTCCCTTGGCTTTTCTGCATCCTCTTTTAACCACTTAAGATGCGGAACATTATGCAGGTTAAGGACCTTATCCCTTTTTGCAAATTCGGCACTGCGTTGCTTTAACTGACAATTGCGCGGTCGTGCGACGTGGCTCCCAAACAAAATGGGCATTCTTTTTTTTTTCTCATAAATAGGGCTTTCTTTTGGTGGTATTTGATCACCTCTGCGGTTTTTATTTTTTGCGCTATAAACAAAAATAGAGCGACAATTTTGAAAAAAAATCAATATGTTTTACTTTTTGCTATAATAAATATCCCCAAAAAAATTATATATTTTTTTTCCTCAGTTTAGGCCGATACTATTCTTCTACCTATTTTTGGTAAAAAAAAATCGTAATAAGCCTTTATCGATTGGTTTGCGCAAAATGTATAGCGTTTACAAAATAGGGGATAGTTTTATGGCATTTTTGTTAATAATTGTATTTTATACTACTAATGGCAGCGATCAGAATTTTTTTTTCAGTACTGCGACATTATGACGGACATATCAGACAATTTTGACACATTTTTGGGACCATTGTCATTTTCACAGTGAAAAGTGCTATAAAAATGCACTGATTACTGTGAAAATGACAATTACAGTTTAGGAGTTAACCACTAGGGGGTGCTGAAGTGGTTAAGTGTGACCTCATATGTGTTTCTAACTGTAGGGGGCGGGGCTGGACGTGTGACGTCAGTGATCGTCTTTCCCTATATCAGGAAACAGACGATCACTGACATTGCCACAATGAAGAACGGGGAAGGTTTGTTTACACACACCTCTCCCCGTTCTTTAGCTCCTGTGACAGATCGCAGGACACCATAAGGCGATCGGGTCCGCGGGTCCCACGGGCGTGGTCACGAAGCTTCGGACCTCTTAAAGAGGACGTACAGGTACGTGCTTGTGCCCAGCCGTACCCTTCTGCTGACGTATATCGGCGTGAAGGGGTCCTTAAGTGGTTAAAAGAAGAACATTTGAGAGCTTGCAGTGACCAGAGGCATAAGTGGTGGATTTTCAACACATGCGCACACATGCACACAAATACTGCCAGCTTCTTTATATAGGCACCAGTTGACTTTCTCCATGGCAGGTGGTGCTCTTCCACAGAGGCCCTGTTACTGAAGAGGAATGGAAGTCAGGAGGAGCAAGGTACCTCTATGGTTTCCTGGGTCACTGGGGAAGATATCCTATTGGATGCTCTTCAGCCAGGATCTTGCTCTTGTCTTCCTTGTTGCTTTCCACATTTTGTTTATTCGTTATGGACCTATGTCTGGATCCTCGACTATGGCAAACCAATGATGATTCTCCTGCGCTCCGGTATTTCTTACTTATGGGGTCATGCAGTTCAATTATAAAGTATCTTCCAGAGTCTTGCAGCCCTCCTCAGAATCGTGGGAATTCAAAAGAAACTAAAAAAGGATCCTCGACTATGCTTCTGTCTGATCCCAACCTGAAACTACTCATTATCGACTTTTGGCTTGTTTAGTGACTACATTTCTGTTTGATCCCTACCTGCTTATCTTACTACATGACAAAGAAGCGCACGGTGTCTCCATCTCACCACTGCGCATGCTCTGAAACACGTTGCATCACGTCCGTGACATTATCCTGCTACACGCTGCGTTCCAGCCCTCATCCGAGACCTGTAGACTGCATAGTGTAGACCTCATTCTGGTTCCTGCCTGAGAGCCGGAAGACACCTGGTGGACAGGACGCCGGCCCATTGCCACACGGCCTCACAGCTTGAGACAGGGACAGGGACAGCTTGAGACTGCTAACCAGAGCGGAGATCGATACTTCACTGGACTCGACTATGCCTCTCTTAAGAAACTTCAATGTGAGTGTTTTAATGCATCCTGTCTATTAAAATTATACAGTTTGAGAGCGCATGCGCGGACAGCTCCGGGATGGCAGCTTAGCCTTGGAGCTCCGCACCGTTTCGTCTGATCAACGGATCTAGCGGGCGATTCGGATCCCGGCCGGCCACCACGCCAACACTGTCCTGTGGGGGAATAGCGGGAGCACCCGTGTATGTCGGTGGGACCGACGAGACGCAGCCTGGGACCGCAACTGGAGGCGGTAAGCCGGACACGCGACCACAAGATGGCGGGCGGCACTCAGCCCTTCCTCACAGACACAGAGGAGCCCTATGACGCCAGGCCCTCGTATGCCTCTGTAGCCCGCCTGCTCACACCAGGGACCCCGGCCGGCCCCCTCCCCACCATGGCTCACTCCCCAGCCTCCACAGAATCACTGCTGGAGCAAACCATGGCAGACATCCTGAACTCTCCCTTGCGGCCTACTTCCCTTCAGGCAGCTGAAAGACCTGTCATGGCGGACGTCACTGCACACTCCCTGTCACAAACGTCTGATCTATTCACACAGCTGTCGCTTCTACTGGACAGGGGTCTTGCACAGACAGCAGCTAAAATACCAGGAGAACTTAGAGGGGACTTCCAGATGATAGGATCCAGGATGGAATCCATAGAGAATAAGCTTGACCATACAATTGCCACAACTCGGCAGAACTCTGATCATATCCAAGTCCTCCAGGACTAATTGGACACTGCTCTGTCGCAAATCGACGACTTGGAGAATAGATCCAGGAGAGAGAACTTTAGGATCAGGGGGCTCCCTGAGTCATTCAAAGACATTTTTTCTGTGGTCCAGGACTTTGTCAAACAGCTTCTCCCTAACATTCTCCAGCATAAATTGGAGATTGACCGTGCCCACAGAACCCTAGGACCACTGAGGAAGGATGGTTCCCCCAGGGACATTGTGGTTAAGCTACATTTTTTTTCGGTGAAGGAGGAGGTGATGAAGATATGCAGATGCCAAACCCTGCTTACTTTCCAGGGTCACACCATCCAGGTATTTGCCGACCTTTCGCCCACAACCATTCAAAAACGGAGGACCCTGAAGCCTCTCTTATCGGTCCTGTCGCAACGTGACATCAAATACAAGTGGGCCTTTCCTTTTGCCGTTAAGTTTGAATATAAGGATAAGGCACATGCATTCCACAACTTCCATGATGGGGAACGCCTACTCCTGAACCTACGCCTCATTTCGCACGAAGCAGCCATTGACCTCTCCAATCCCGGATCCACCAAACGCCCCTCTCCTGCGAGCCCTCTAACAAACAACTGGGACAAACCTAAATTCAAGAAGACCAGGGATACCAGGACACCGTGATACCGCCGCAAGGACCCTCTGGGAACAGTCCGTGAAGACTGTCGTTTTATCTCTGTGGACTTCTCCCGTATCCTAGGGAGAACTATCTTTCCCTCATTTTTCCCCGGTTGCGGCCCTTGGGGGCTATTCCAGTCTTAGTGTTAGCCTCAAACTGGTCTACTTATTTGTCTCAATATTAACTCATGGTCTGAGTGCTGCCACTCATGTTTACTTGTTCATTCCTCTTGCCTAATGTTATTGATGTTTTTGCTTGTTTTTTAATTCTTTATATATAGATAATTTGCTGAAGCGCACGGCGTGCCTCTGGGGGCCTGCGGCCTCCTCCTCATGCTTAGCGCCTCGGGGGGAAAGCCGGCGGAGCATCCTTTCTGCCCGCTTCAAATTTTTTATTTTTTTTCCAGCAATCAGCTCCAGTTGAAATTCTTGGCCACGTCGCAGCTGGAACGGTGTTGCTGTGCCTCCTCCTACCCCACGGATTCGGCTATGCCCTCTCCCTGGGTTAGGCGCCCACCCTGCCTGCAGGGTGTGGTAAATGAGAATAGGGTTCTAGGTGCTGGGCACGGCTGTGCCCAACACCAACCCGAGCCTCCAGTGGGCTCATGTCTCCCCCCCATCCTTCTTTTTCCACTGTCTTATTCTATGCTAACTTCTCTTCCTCTTTCAGGCGGTGATAGGCTTGCTGGTGGCTCTCTTCTCCCAGGAGGTCGACATCTCCCCAGATGGTCGGATTTCTGCACCTATTGTGAGGCCTCTACCAAGGTAGGTGACAGGGTTTTGGTGATCTCCCCCACCCCTTTGCTCCATGGCTAGTGACAATCCTACGGAAACCTCCTTGAAGGTGGCCACGCATAACACACAGGGCCTTAACTCTCCTTCCAAGCGGCGGAAGGTTCTAGACTTTATGAACTCACGCCACATTGATGTCCTCTTCCTGCAGGAGATGCATTTCCCGATCCGATACAAACCCAACTTCATACACGCCCAATTCCCACAATTCTTCCTGGCCAACGCAGAAGATAAGACCAAGGGGGTAGCGATCCTCATATCTAAACACTGTAGATTTTTGTTACAATCAGTATACAGAGACCCGGGAGAGAGGTATGTCCTGGCCAAGGGCACAATTGATGGCCATCTGTACTCACTGGTCTCCTACTATGCCCCCAACGTAGGCCAATTGAAATTCTTCACTGACCTATTCAAAACCTTGGACCCACTACTGGAGGGCATGGTGATCTTAGGCGGGGACTCGAACGTCGCCTTTGATCAAGGCATTGATAAGTCCAAACCACCTACGGCACAGAATGTGCATCCCACCAGACTTAGCTCGAAGATTGCCAAATTAGTGTATCAAAGGGGTCTCACGGACATTTGGAGGGAGATGAATCCTACCCAAAAAGACTGCACACACTTCTCCCACGCACATCAAACCTACGCCAGAATAGATCATCTCTTAATCGCAAACGCTCTGATCCCCTCAGTCAGTAAATCTCAGATCACAGACACAGTATGGTCTGACCATTCCCTAGTATGTATGTCCTTAACTAACCACCCCTCACTCCCTAACTCCCGCCAATGGCGCCTCAACGAAACGATACTATCGGACCCTGCCCACAAAACGGAGATAGAACAAGCTATCTCTGAATACTTTTCACTGAACAGCTCCCCTGACATCTCTGCAGAGACTCTCTGGGCTGCCCACAAGGCAACCATCAGAGGAAAACTAATCCAACTCAAGGCAAGACTTAATAGGGCTCGCAGAGCGGACATAGAGAATCTGGAAACAAATTCCAGGCGCTCCGTATGGTCCATAAAAGGGACCCGGTCCGATGCCCTATGTCTCACATTGACTCTGCCCGTCTGGAACTGAACCTTGCTCTAACTGCCAGAGCTACGACCAGCCTGTGATGGCAGGGGGCGAGATTCTACCATATGAAAGACAAACCGGGACACCTCTTAGCTTCCAAACTCACCCCGCGGCCACGAACATTCGCTTTCCCTAAAATTAACATAGCAGGCCAACCCCCCACGGCGAACCCCCTTAAAATCATGCGGGCGTTTCACTCATTTTACACAAATCTGTATAGGGGACAACAGACTAAGGCAACACCTACCAGGACTGGGTTCCTGGATGATCTACCCATACCCACTTTATCAAAGGACCACAGAGACCGATTTGAGGCCCCGTTTCCACTGCAGAAGTTTTGGAAGTTATCAAGGGTTTAAAGATAGGCTCGGCCCAGGGCCCGGACGGGTTCTCAGTTCCTTACTATAAGGCCTTCGCACAAATTTTAGCCCCACACCTATCAAATTTTTTTAACTCCAAGACCAAGGGGGACCCTCTTGACGCGCAGCTTAATACGGCCTTTATCTCCGTCATCCCTAAACCTGACAAGGACCCGGGTGAAGTTAGTAATTAAAGGCCAATATCCCTGATCAATAATGATCTCAAAATCATGACTAAGATCATGGCCGACAGATTAGCATCCTTCATTGGTGTATACATACACAAAGATCAGGTCGGGTTCATTCCTGGGCGTCAGGGCCCAGATCAATTCAGAAGGGTAATAGACGTAATGTCTCTACTGCAATCAGGATGGGATGGCGGAGGTGCTCAAGCAGGGATGTTGTTGTCGCTGGACCTTCAAAAGGCTTTCGACTCGGTCTCTTGGCCCTATATATTCCAAATCCTGGGAAGATGGGGTTTCGGTCCTAACTTTACTGGACTAATTAGATCTCTTTACTCTAATCCCGAAGCCAGGATCAAATTGCAGGGCTTGTACTCCGATCCCATTAAAATACGCAACGGGACCCGCCAAGGATACCCCCTATCACCGTTAATCTTTGCCATTGCGATTGAGTCCTTGGCCATTGCCATCAGGTCCAACCCCGACATTGCCGGAGTGCGCTGCGGCTCCACTGTTCACAAATGCGGTCTGTTTGCAGACGATTTGATTCTCTTTATCACCTCGCCCTCCACGTCCCTGCCAGTAGTATGTAAAACACTTGAAGACTTTGCAAAAATATCAGGTTTAAGGGTTAATTACACTAAGTCTATGGCCCTCAACATCTCCCTCCCGGGGCCCCTGGTGGCTCGGTTGAAGGACTCCTTTTGAGCGACACCTCCATTCGTTACCTGGGAATTAACTTGACTCCCAAATTTGAACAATTATACCTGGCCAACTACCCCCCCATTTATAAAAAATTAGAACTTGACCTTAAACAATGGCACCCGCACCGACTCTCTTGGCTAGGGAGGATAAACTCGGTGAAGATGACCCTGCTCCCACGGCTCCTATACCTCTTTCGCGCGCTCCCGATCTCAATCAGGAAGGACCACTTAGACTTGTTCCAAAGCAAGGTTATCAAATTTGTATGGGGAAAGTCGGGCCACTGCCTAGCTAAGCACACACTTTTTAGACTCAGACACAGTGTAGGACTGGGACTGCCCAACTTACTCTGGTACTACCAAGCGGCTAGACTTGCCCAGTGGACATGGAGAGACAAGCAGTTCCTGCCTTCACCCTTGACTTTCTCCTATGGTGCCCCCCTAGGGCTAGACCCCCCACTCTTTGTCCGTCTTTATCACACACTTTTGCGATCTGGGACAAGCTTAAGCATGACCCTTCCACGAAACCTGCCCCTCCCCAACTTACACCCTATGAACAATGGTGCGGAGACCTTCTGGACCTCCTTAATCTACTCGTCACTGGCCAAGGATACGCAGAAAGCGCCCTACATGTTTGCCTGGGAGGAGGACTTACAGCTGAACTGGGACCTGGAAACTTGGCACAAAGCCGTGGGATCTCGTTTAGGGGCGTCCTCAATATTTCGCTTGTTGAAGCCAATCTAAAAGTTTTCACCAGGTGGTACCTCACCCCTGCCCGGCTTTCGGCTATGTACCCTTCAACCTCCCCCTTGTGTTTTAGGGGGTGCCAGTTGAAGGGCTCCATGCTGCACGTCTGGTGGAAGTGCCCTAAAATTAGAAGTTTTTGGAATAAAATTTTCCATATAGCATCCAAAATCACCGGACTTGTCATCCCCAGATCCCCATCGATGGCCCTCCTCAACCTCCTCCCCTCCAGGGCCCCGAAGTCCACCCGTAAACTTATATTCTTTATCCTCTTGGGGGCTAAAATCACCTTGGTCAGGTCATGGAAACGCCCCAAGGTATCTATCACAGCTGCTAAAAGGAAAATTTCCTGGATTATGTCCCAAGAGAAGATGATGAGTTCTATCCTGAATACTTCCCCTCAATTTAGGGAGATATTGGAGCCTTGGGCTATCTATATGGGGATTGGAAACTCCATTTAGCTGTCAAGTTGACCCTCCTGGGTATGAACAGTAATAGCTGACCGCCGATGTACTTCTCTTTTCTTTTCACATCTATCTCTTTCTTTCTCTCCCTTTCACCTCCCCCTGCCTACCACCCTCAACCCCCCACGCCGTGGGGGACCTATCCCTGGGCCTTGCTTTTCCTCAGAGCTCTATTGACTTCTCTAAGCCCAGCTTAGGTCTCTCCCATGGTTATTGTATCTGTTTTTTTGGGGGGAGTTTTAGTTGGCTACATACAAGTACAGCATACCTCCCGTATGGGCTGTTCCTCCATTTACGATGTTCTCTTACAAGTATTGCGTCTAGACGAGCATGGTGGGCAGGGATCCTCTCCGTCACCCTCCGCACAGTTTGCTTCCAGTGGGGTGCGGGGGTGGGCTAGCAGAGGAGCCAGCTCCAAGGGGCCTCTGGGCCTGAACGTCCTTGACGCCCTAGTACGCATACGCTCCTTCCTTTTTTCTCGTATTTCTCTCTCCAATAGCTCTTGTAAAGGACAGACCCCCATTTAGCATTTTCAAACTGTACCGCAACTGTTTGCTTTGATTATTTGACTTCACCCTGTACTATTTAGCCATGTATTCTTTTGAAAAACTCAATAAATACTTTAAACACAAAAAAAAAAAATTATACAGTTTTACTCAAGTTCTCTGTTTCCTCTCTTTGCTTATCTTACTACTGCTGGACCCCGGCTTGCTCACTTCCTAGTGGGGAGATCCTGAAGACACCGGCCTGGTACTAACACACAGAAAAATCCATCTTCACCATCAAGAGCTCTGGTGAACACCAGTTAGTACTTAGACTCTGCATCTCCGGTGAGCCAGCATTATCCGCCAGGGTGACAAGCCTGTCACCTGTAGTTCGACTAAAGCTATAACAACCAGACTTCAATCCTGACCCCTGATTTTGACAAATACAAGGCCTCTTAACCACTTAAGGACCGCCTACTGCACATTTACGTCGGCAGAATGGCACGGCTGGGCACATCAACGTATATATACGTTGATTTTAGTACCCAGCCGTGGGTCACGAGCGCGCGCCCGCGACCCGGTCCGAAGCTCCAGGACCGGGACCGCGGGATTTGCGGACCCGATCGCCGCTGGAGTGCGGCGATCCGTCCCTGGAGCGGAAGAACGGGGAGAGCCGTGTGTACACACGGCTTCCCCGTGCTTCTCTGTGGCCGTAGCATCGATCGCGTCATCCCTGTAATAGGGGGACGCGATCGATGACGTCACACCTACAGCCACACCCCCCTACAGTTGTAAACACACACATTAGGTCACACATGCCCTACAGCGCCACCTGTGGTTAACTCCCAAACTGCAACTGTCATTTCCACAGTAAACAATGCAATTTAAATGCATTTTTTGCTGTGAAAATGACAATTGTCCCAAAAATGTGTCAAAATTGTCCGAAGTGTCCGCCATATTGTCGCAGTCACGAAAAAATCGCTGATCGCCGCTATTAGTAGTAAAAAAAAAAAATTAATACAAATGCAATAAAACTATCACTTATTTTGTAAACGCTATAAATTTTGCGAAAACCAACCGATAAACGCGTATTGCGATTTTTTTTACCAAAAATACGTAGAAGAATACGTATCGGCCTAAACTGAGGAAAAAAAATGTTTTTTTATATATTTTTGGGGGATATTTATTATAGCAAAAAGTAAAAAATATTGCATTTTTTTTTAAAATTGTCGCTCTATTTTTGTTTATAGCGCAAAAAATAAAAACCGCAGAGGTGATCAAATACCACCAAAAGAAATCTCTATTTGTGGGGAAAAAAGGACACCAATTTTGTTTGGGAGCCACGTCGCACGACCGCGCAATTGTCAGTTAAAACGACGCAGTGCCGAATCGCAAAAAGGGGCAAGGTCCTTTACCTACATTTTGGTCCGGGTCTTAAGTGGTTAATGTGGTGAGGACAAGAATAGTGAAACACCTAATGTATGCTCTTCACAGTGTGACACATTTCGGGGGTCAATGACAAATAGAGGAGCGAATCTCCCCAGCTGGGACACAGACATCAATAGAAAAGACACAAAACAAAAATAAAAATCAACCCCTATAAAAAGTAAAAAAAAAAACTATGTTTAGTACAGTCCAGTGTTCAAAGTCCTCTCTGCCACTAGATGGTGCTGTTCCTTCGACTTGAATCGGGCAATCCGCCGAGTGTTGCCCTGATAGAGGCACGATGGCACACCTGTGGTGGACTTTCCCAAAAATTCAAAAATATTGGGATTCCATACTGCGTCAAGTCAAGAAATTTATGGGTATGGTGATAAAAAAAGATCTGTGGGTAGTTCTCTTCCACGGCAGTTGTGAGGGAATTCAAAAACATAAGCTGTCATTACTCCCCCATTTATTGAATGCAGCGAAAAGGCTCATACCCAAAAAATGGCAAGACACTGAAAGCCCACAGATATGGGAGTGGGTGGATGCCGTGGAAGAAACTTATAGGATGGAAGAGTTGAAGGAGAACGTTTTAGAAACTAAGAATGATTTTGAGACTAAATGGCATAAGTGGAAGGTTTATAAAAAAAACATGGAGCTATGTCGAGAGTTTAAGAGCATTCTCATGAAGGGATGTCCGTAGTACTCATTAGGGAAATGCACCTCTTGAGGAGGGGAGACTAAGGGGCAGATTCACATAGATGTAATCTTCCGCTGCGTAATCGAAATACGCTACGCTGCCGTCTATCACCAGACTCTACGCTGAATTCAGGTAGTTTTTTTGCGCGTACGCTATTGTATCGTATTTTTTTTCCGCCGCGCAATCGAAATACGTGAGTAGGGGGCGTGAAGCATTTAAATTAAGCGCGTCCCCGCGACGATCGAACTGCGCATGCTCTGTTCAGGAATTTCCCGCCGTGCATTGCGCGAAATCACGTCGTGACGTCATTCGTTGTTTGAGTAGCGGCGTTTACGAACATTCCTATTCCCGGACGACTTACGTTAAAAATAATAAAAGAAATCGAAAAACGTTGAAATTCGACGCGGGAACGACGGCCATACTTAACATGGGCTGTCTAATATTAGACCAGCAAAAAGCTGGTATAGTGAAACGGAAAAAAAAGATGACTAAAGGTGCCGTAAGAGATTGCGTTTGAAGAGCGAAATTTTGTGGATTCCAGGCAAAAGCTCATTAGCATACCATGAAGGTGAAAAACAACAGGAAGTCCGCCCAGTGGCCGCAATTTTCAGGCAGCGTAGATCTGAAGGCGTACTAACACGTAATAAAGTCGAAATTTAGCACGCAGGTGTCTTTTCATGGTTTGAGGATTTCGACTAGCGTAAAAACGCTCGTAAATCGAAATTACTCCTGTCTAACAACATTTACACAGGCGTAATCGCTTTGTGAATCTAGGCCTAAGAGTTTACATGTACAATAGGAGCCTTATACCATAAGTTGTAGATACAGAAATTTCTTCAACGAGATTAGTTTGATGGAGTCCTGGGGGCCACGGGGGGTGGGGAGGGGGGTGGTGGGAGGGTTCGAAAAGGGATGTATTTAGCGATCGCTGCAGACGCTAGGCCGGGGGGGTTGCCAATAGTGGACGGATTGATTTAATTTTGTTATACGGCGTAACAATGCAGCTTTCTCTTCATATAAAAAAAAAACAAGGTGCTATGAGATACACAAAGTATGTATCAGTTTCACAGATGATGCAAAACCACAAATAGAGACGATCGAAGCATTACACTATGAGCGGCTCTTCAACGTTTGGTAATAGCTGATGTGAAAAAAAAAAAAAAAAGGAAAAGACACAAAACAAAAATAAAAATCAACCCCTATAAAAAGTAAAAAAAAAAAATGTTTAGCACAGTCCAGTGTTCAAAGTCCTCTCTGCCACTAGATGGTGCTGTTCCTTCGACTTGAATGATGTCAACCAGCATTTAACCAATTTTTTTTGAGAGCCCAGGAAGCCAAGGACATCATCAAACCACCCTGGACTTAAAGTAGAACAACGCAGAGAGTGCCACACAAAAGTGGTGCCTGTTGGAGATGGAAAGTAGGGGGTGGGGAGCAACTCCTTAATAATGACCATGATTTCAAAATGGAATGTCCAACATGCTCATATAGGTGTTATACATCTGGCCATATAGTGTATATAGTAACATTTTTTGTTTTATAAGTAAACATTTAATATATGACAAATGATTTTCATGCCACTATGGCCAAAAAGAAATAACAGCAGAGGCTGCTTGCTTTGCATTTCCTTTTCTTTTCTTTAAACCTTCTACTGAGCATTCTGATATGGAAAGGGTCATTGCTCTGACGCCTCATTATAGTTCATTAAATTGCAGATTTTTTTTACACAGATGAAAGCTGACATAGCTATTTAGATAAAGCAGTAACTAGAGCTCCATCTGATGGCTAAATGGAGGACTGCATTATATTATTGTGCAATGTTTTATATATACCTGACTTAAAAAAAAAAAAAAAAAGCTAAATATTTGACATGTTTATAAAATTAGTTCTGGCTGTATTAAAAAAATAAAAAATGTGTACACTGCTCAAAAAAAATTAAAGGAACACTATTGAATCAGAACTTTTGGGATATTGATCTGGTCAGTTAAGTAGCAGAGGGGGAGGGGTGTATACAGAGGGGGTTTGGTAATCAGTTTCAGCTGCTTTGTAGTGTTGCTCATGAATATTCGCATTGCGAATATTCGTTACGAATATTGCATATTCGAGTATTCGCGAATAACTCGAATATCGCGGCGAATATTCGCTATTGCGAATATTCGTATTTTTTCAAATTTATTTTTAAAACAGATCACATCCTAGTGATCTCCATCAACGTCTAAAAGCATTGCTGGTATGATTAGAGACCCTGGGCCGAGTAGCTGAGGCGATCCTTTTATGTTGCCGAATATTCGCAATGCGAATATTCGTATTACGAATATTCGCAAATACTTTCTCTGCCCTTCTTTTGCATAAGACCTGTGTATTGCGATCTTAGAGCTTAGTATTGTGCTTCCTATAGGAAATGATCTCCGTTTTCGCGTGTTGTTCGTGCGCATGCGCATGCGCAGACGAGAATTTCGCAATCAATTTCGCATTAGCGAAATTTCGCAAATTTTATTATTATTTTTTTTGATAAAATATCACGAATATTCGATATTAACGAATATTTCGCGAATATTCTTCTATATATTCGTGAAATATCGCGAAATCTAATATGGCGTATTCTGCTCAACACTGCTGCTTTGCTGTTAATTGAAATTAACAACAGGTGCACTAGATGGACAACAATGAGACGACCAAAAAAACAGGAATGTTTTTTCAGGTGGAGGTGTCTGACATTTTTTTTCCCTGCTCATCTTTTCTGACTGTTTTTCACTAGTTTTACATTTGGCTAGGGTCAATGTCACTACTGGTAGCACGAGGCGATACTTGGACCCTATAAAGGTTGCACAGGCAGTCCAACTCCTTCAGGATGGTACATCAATACGTGTCATTGCCAGAAGGTTTGCTGTGTCTCCCAGCACAGTCTCAAGAGCATGGAGGAAATTCCAGGAGACAGGCAGTAACTCTAGGAGAGCTGGTCAGGGCCATAGAAGGTCCTTAATCCATCAGCAGGACCGGTATCTGCTCCTTTGTGCAAGGAGGAACAGGATGAACACTGCCAGAGCCCTACAAAATGACCTCCAGCAGGCCACTGGTGTGAATGTCTCTGACCAAACAATCAGAAACAGACTTTATGGGGTGGCCTGAGGGCCCAATGTCCTCTAGTGTGCTCTGTGCTCACTGCCGGACACTGTGGAGCTCGATTGGCATTTTCTATTGAACAGAATTGGCAGGTGCGCCAATGGTGCCCTATGCTTTTCACAGATGAGAGCCCTGAGCATATGTGACAGACGTGAAAGGGTCTGGATAAGCCACGAGAACTTTATACTGCCTGTAACATTGTTCATCATGACCGGTTTGGTGGTGGGTCAGTGATGGTCGGGGGAGGCATATACATGGAGGGACGCACAGACCTGTACAGGCTAAACAATGGCACCCTGACTGCCATTAGGTATCGGGATGAAATCCTTGGACACATTGTCAGACCCTATGCTGGCGCAGTGGGTCCTGGGTTCCTCCTGGTGCA
Source organism: Rana kukunoris (assembly GCA_029574335.1). Classification (NCBI taxonomy): domain Eukaryota; kingdom Metazoa; phylum Chordata; class Amphibia; order Anura; family Ranidae; genus Rana; species Rana kukunoris. The sequence continues at coordinate 705,126,555 of CM056049.1, forward strand.
CGACAATGCCCGGCCTCATGTGGCGAGAGCATGCAGCCAGTTACTAGAGGATGAAGTAATTGATACCATTGAATTGCCCCCACCCTCACCTAACCTAAATCCAAAAGAACACCTCTGGGAAATTATGTTTCAGTCCATCCGGTGCCGCCAGGTGGCACCTCAGTCTGTTCAGAAGCTCAGCGATGCTCTGTTCCAGATCTGGGAGAAAATACCCCAGGACACCATCCATCATCTCATTAGAAGGATGCTCTGATGTTGTCAGGCATGCATACAAGCACTTGGGGGCCATACAAACTACTATGGACCATTTTGAGTTGTTGAAATGAAATTTCAGCAAAATGGACTACTAGGTTTTAGGTGGCTCCAAAGCTAAAATCTCTATTGGGTGCTCAGCAAATGCCAGAATCTTCTTTATTTCAATGTAGTAGTAAGGATCTCCAACCAAAAAGGGAATTTCACTTTTTAAGCACAGCTCTCCCTTTAAATATTGGGCTAGCTTGTCCCCACTTCTATTTCCTTAGACAGTTTTGTAAAAAGTAATCAAAAGAAGGGAGGATTTGTCAAACAGGGAGGAAGAAGCTCTTACAATACAGTGATTGTATATCTATCAACAAAGAAAAAAAATGAACACTAGTCAAAACTCAAGAACACAGTCTTCAAAACAGAAGATGGAAGGAAAAAAATATTTGGAGGAGAATTGATGAAATGTCTCTCGGAGAAGACTTTGATTATGATCCTGGAAATTGCCTTTACCACTTTCAACTCCTCTGATAGATTACTGCAGAAAAACATAGTTTCATTTAAATTAACAGATTTGTCAGAAGCTGCAATAACCTTTTCGTCAAAGACTCTTCCTGTCTGTACATGAAAATTATGCTTCTTGCACCAGGAAGATCCACGATGGGACAGCTTTTGGACAGTTGACATCAATGCAATAGTAATAAAAAACATGTATTTGATTTTTCCTAAAGTTATTATTATTAGTAATGTTGTTGCTGATATTACTATAAGTAGTAATAGTTGTAGTTAGAAGTATTAGTATGATGATGATGATTACTGTTAACCTCCCTGGCGGTATGATTCTGTCTGGAATTACGTACCAAAAGCGGTACAATTATTTTGCATGGAAATTCTGCGTTTTATACTGTAGGCCTGCAATTTTTAGGAATAACTCACTTAAATTTGTCCAAACAAGAGTCTAGTAGACATCCCGGGTATGATAAAGTTTGAAACACAAAATCATAAAATTATAATATAATAAATAACTATAAATAATTATAACAAATAATAATGTAATTATAATAAAAATTATTCACTAATGTAATCAAATCAAAATCACTGAAATTTGCTCAGTTGCAGAATTGTCGCTGTCATTACTTTAATTTTTTTATGACGAATTTCCCCACAAATCGCTATCGCTCAATTCTGCAAGTGATTATAATTTATTATCGCTGTTTTCTAGCTAATCTAAAATCACTTTTGACATAAAGGGACACTTTTGGTTGCTATGGACAATCTGCAGTTTGCAGGCACAAAAAAAATGTTTTTATTATGTAAAAGAACATGCAGGGCACTGGGCAGACCACTAGGGACAGGGGGGGTGTGTACTTTTTACATACAGTACTGTAATCTATAAGATTACAGTGTTCTGTATGTAATGTGTTTGTTTACTTTTTTGAATTTGCCACCGGTCTCCGCCCCCGTGCGTAAGTACAGTAACCCTGCCTGGATACAAGGTAAGCCAGCGCGCTGCAGGCTCTGCATATTCACCCCGAGCGTGACTCGGGGATACCGATTTTTACATAAAAAAAACACCCCGAGTCACGCTCGGGGATACCGGCAGGGGGGCTATTATTATTATCATTACTATCATCAGTAGTAGTAGGAACAGTATTAGAAGTAGTCAAATAATGATGATGAGTATTGCTATTATGTTTGTTGTATGCTTAGTAATAGTAGCAACAGGACAGGTAGTTGTATGATGATGATGATGATTATTATTATTATTATTATTGTTGCTGTTATAATTAGTAGTAGTAGTAATAATGGCGGTAGTAGTATGATACCATTGCTATTATTATTGTTGTTATAATTACTGTTACTATTTTTAGTAGTAGTAATAGTTACAGTAGTAGTAGTAGTATAATGATATTACTATTGTTGTTGTTAGTAGTGGTAGTAGGATGATAATGATTACTACTACTACTACTTTTAATGTTGGTGTTAACAGTAGTAATTTTAGTAAAATATTAGTATATAATTCTTCTTCTTATTATTATTATTATTTTAATTATTATTATTATGTACTGTATCTGTAGTAGTAGTGGTAATAGCATGGTGCTTATTGCTGTTATTATTATTGTTATCATCAGTCGTAGTAGGAACAGTATTAGTAGTAGTAATATCATGATAATGATTGTTACTATTATGTTTGTTGTTGTTATTAGTCTTAGTAACAGTAGCTGTAGCATGGTGCTTATTGCTATTATTATTAAAATAATCAGTAGGGATAGAAGTGGTAATTGTAGTATGAAGATGATTATTATTATTATTGTTATTGTTATAATTAGTAGTAGTAATAATAGTAGTATGTTGATTACTGCTATTATTTGTATTATTGTTTTTGTTGCCAGTGTTCTCGTTGTCATTAATAGTAATGCCAATACTAGTATGATATGATGATGATCATTAGTATACTTATTGTTGTTAGAATTACTGTATTACTATTATTAGTAGTAGCAATAGTTGCAGTAGTAGTATAATGATGATTATTACTATTTTTGTTGTTGTTGGTAGCAGTGGTAGTAGAATGATTATGATTGTGCCTATTATTATTGTTGTTGTTAGTAATAGTAGTAGCTGTAGTAGTATTAGTAGTAGTAGTTGTAGTAGTATTAGTAGTGGGATGATGGGTATTGCTATTATTATTATATTATTATTATTATGTAGCATTGGTGGTAGTAGTAGTAGCATGATGCTTATTGCTATTATTATTATTATTGATAACAGCAGTAGTATTTTTTATTATTATTAGTGGTAGTAGTAGTAGTAGTAGTATGATTCTTATTGCCATTATTAATAATAATAGCAGTAGTATTATTTTAATTATTATTATTATTATTAGTAGTAGTAGTAGTAGTAGTAGTAGTAGTATGATTCTTATTGCCATTATTATTAATATTATTATTAATAATAATACTGTAGCAATAGTATTATTTAAATTATTCTTCTTATTATTATTATTATTAGTAGTAGTAGTAGTAGTAGTAGTAGTAGTAGTAGTAGTAGTAGTAGTATGATTGTTATTGCCAATATTATTATTAATAATAGCAGTAGTATTATTTATTTATTTATTTATTTTTTCCACAAAAAAAAAAAATGTATTGAAAGATTTTCATACGCAATACACCTAGTACCAAAATACATACAACCCAGTAGTAGTATTATTTTTATTAGCAGTAGTATGATTCTTATTTTTATTATTATCATTATTATAATTATTATTATTATTATTATTATTATTATTCATAATAGCAATAGTATTATTAGTAATAGTTGTAGTAGTAGTATGATTCTTATTTATATTGTTATTATTATTATTATTATTATTATTATTATTATTATTATTATTATTGATAATAGCAATAGTATTATTAGTAATAGTTGTAGTAGTAGTATGATTCTTGTTTCTATTATTATTATTATTATTGATAATAGCAGTAGTATTATTAGTAATAGTTGTAGTAGTAGTATGATTCTTATTTATATTGTTATTATTATTATTATTATTATTGATAATAGCAATAGTATTATTAGTAATAGTTGTAGTAGTAGTATGATTCTTGTTTCTATTATTATTATTATTATTGATAATAGCAGTAGTATTATTAGTAATAGTTGTAGTAGTAGTATGATTCTTATTTCTATTATTATTATTAAAATTATTATTATTATAATTGATAATAGCAGTAGTATTATTAGTAATAGTTGTAGTAGTAGTATGATTCTTATTGCTATTATTATTTTATATTTAGTGCTATAGATTTAAGAGTGAAAAAAATATTCCATTCCCAGTTTTTGCAGATCAGAAAAATGAAGACAGACCATCATTACTGTAAAATGTTTGAATTTTGACAGCATCTGCTATGAGAGGAAATACCTTTGGGAACAACTATAGCGGGGAAAGTCTATTTTATAGAACACAACCAGCAAGTTCATAAAATGCACACAGAGGTACATCCAGAGATACATTCACAAGAAGAGGAAGTCAATTTGGGGGGTCCTGGTTTACAAACAACACCTCGGGCCACATTGTCTAGTAACACCTGCGACACCAGAAATTGCTATTTTTCAGTTGCGATTCTAACAAATGTTTATCTGCAGAAAACACATTTTTCGGGCATTAACGGACAGACAGTCAATAAAAAAAGTAGGGTAGTATAAAAAATGAACAATTAGCATTTCATTCTACTGGATGGGTTGTAAAAAGCCATACTACACAATGAAGTCAGACACTTTGCAATGCTGAAGTGGAGGCATTTTTATACAATGCACTGCAATGGGTAGGTTGTTAAGATCTGTGCATGGTGGCACACTACAATACAGGTGTTCTGTGCTGTGTAGGTGCTTTGGGTGGCATTCAAAATGAATAACACCACCAGGGGCGGCCCCTCCATTAAGGGCGCTTTACCCCCCTATCCGCATGAATTCCATCGCATGATTTCCATCGGATATGTCCGATCGGGAGTTTGATCCGATGGCGTGTACACACAATCGGATCAAATTCCCCGCCGCCGGACGGCGCGGTGACGTGGCGGTGACGCGGCGGTGACGTTGACGCCGCCACGTCACCGCCACGTCACCGCACCAGGAAGTTAAACACTTCCGCGCATGCGCCGAATCCATTCGGCGGCGGCGCGGCGGTGGTGGGGGACGACATGTCTGCTGGTAAGTGTACTAACCAGCAGACATGTCGGGCGGACAGATTCCACCGGATAGATTTCAAAGCATGCTTTGAAATCTGTCGGGTGGAGAAATCTGTCCGCTAGCCCATACACACGAGCGGAGATGTCTGCTGAAACGGTCCATCGGACCGTTTTCAGCGGACATATCCCCTCGTGTGTACGAGGCCTAACTCTGCCGTTCACCAACGTTTTTACTACCTTGGCAGTTCATTTTGCGCCCCATCATTTTTGAAACGCAACATTACTCTTTAATGGGTTGGTATGGAGGCCCAACTGGTTAGGGATAATTATTGGCTAAGATTTTTTCTCATGGCAATTAATCCCTACCTATCTTATTTTATATTTGTGCTTCCTATTTTGGCATATAGCCCCCTGCAGCCAGACTAGGGTTGTTGTCTCTACATCATGACCTGTGGGCACCTTCTTTGGCTTAACCTTACTCTGAGGGTATGTTGGTTTGTGCATTCATCTCTGATCTCCAGCTGTTCTTTAATGAAATGTATGTTTATTGTTGTTTTTGTTTTCCTTGTAGAATGCATTATCACATTGTATGAATTACACTCCCCTGAAGAAGCCAAAGACTTGGTGAAACATGTCGGGAAACTGTGTTGAATTCATCCCTTGATGTATACTCCTCGTCATGTTTTGCTGTCTATCCTGATTGATTGCAATTATTAAACCATTGTCTACTTTTATATTGTTTCTATATTGTTTTGTATTTTGTTTGGCACCGCTATAATCCCCTCCAAATTTTCCCTATTTTATAACTACCGTATGGGATGAGGTGCCGTATCCAATAGAGGACACACCAAACACTTCCACTATAACATTAGAGATATGCATACTGGAAGGAAGGTCCAATGCTTAAGCCACCTATCCTGCAAAGGATACGGAAAGGCTCAAAAAACTGAGGTGCGAACTTCAGAGAATGAACACGAAGCCAGAGGTTGCGAGATGACAGCCAGACCCTGTCCCCGACCTGGTAGGATAGCGTGGGCAGGCGTCTGCAGTCAGAATGGAGTCTGTAACTCTTGTTAGCCTGTCGCAAAGCCTCCTGGACTTGTACCCAAGTGAAACGAAGACCACAGAGATGTTCCTCTAATGCAGGAATACTCTGAGGAACAAACAAGTCAGGCAACATGGAAGGAGGGGAGGAGCCACACGCTGGAAGCTCCCGATGTAGGGGAGGACACTGAGCTTCTGCACACCACATGCCACCCGCTACCCGCCTAGATGGGGTAAGTGCCAGACCGACCACCAAACTGCAGGGGGAGGTCCCACTGGCCGCTAGGGGGGGGCGGGTGTTTGTTTGCCACACCCTCCACCTCCCCCAAAAAATACACCAGCCACCACTGGGCACCACAATAAATCACACTGTGCTACAAATGCTTCTGTGTATGGAACTAAGCGCCAGTTCACACTTGTGCAATGCAGGAATCTTGCAAATCCAATGCGGGTTGCACCTGACTCGCAAGGCAGTTCACACTGCCCTATGGGAACTGCGGGGTGTGTCAATACAATGTTAATGACACCCCCATTTCAGCTTGCATATCGCACTGCTTATGGACAGTTCAGACATGAATTGGATTGCATTGGGTGTAAACGCGATCTGATTCTGGTGCAGACCAAAAAAAGGGTCCTGTGTGAGTTTTGGCTGAATGAGATGCATACTATCTGTTCGGCCTCCGGCGCCTCTTCCAGATCTCAGTCTTTCCAGCATAGAGAAGAGAGATGTGGGGACTTATAGACCCCAGATCTCTCCCCGTAAATAGGACCTGTTGTCATGTCCTGGGGTGTATTCGAACCGGGATCTTCCTGGTCTCTTAACCATAGCCTTACCTGCTGTGCTACCGAGGAGATCTAGACCTTTGGGAATGTCCTTAGAGTGTTCAGCATTACCTCAGACTCACTAGCTCCACCTGCTGCCAGCTGTGGACAATTGTCAATCTAGGCAGCCCTTAAATAGGAAGTGATGCTATCACTCAGCGCCCGTTTATGTGGATTACTTCCCTGGGTGTTTTGTCTGCTCTGTGATCTTGCTTTTTGTATTGAACTTCTGCCTGAATTCCCGACTTCTCTACAGCCTGCTGATGTTGTACTTTGTATCGCCAGTTCGTGTATGACCATTGCCTGCCTAACCATTCTCCGGATTTCGATTGTGTGCTATTTTGCCTGATCCGTTGCCAACCAAATCTGTCTGACGACGATTTACCTGAATCCTCAGCATACAAGTTCCACTTTGGACACTACCTTTCACAGGTACCTTACACCTGTCATCTTTATAATTTTTTCATCAAAGTTTTCTTCAGTGGCATTTTTACAGTGACGAAAACAGAATAAAAAGTACAGCACATTTTTGTCCATATGACGAAAATCAAATCCGTTTTCGTTGGTTAACGAAGATGGCAAGAAGGGACGTTTACCCTCACGATCTAACTCCTGCCTCTGCTCCCAGAAAGCGTCTGTATGCACCGCGACTGCCAGAGAACAGAGCAGCACTGTGCATTACAGACCGCCAGGCCTCTCGAGTCCCTTACGTGACGACCGCCAGCCAGGCGCCCAAAGCAGAGAGCAGACTGTGAGTGATTAGTACATTACAATTACAACAGTCCTGAGGCCTCCCCTCAAACCACCATCCAGCACTGTGGCTGCCTTACACAGGCCTCCTCTGACCACTGGCAATGGCATCCAGGGCACTGTACATTACAGGCCATCCCTCAGACAACCACCATCTAGCACTGTGCAGCATTACAGACTGACCACTGGCAGTGGCAGACATCTTAAGTCTCATGCGACTCGAGGGAGCCTCCCGCATTTGACAGCGGGCTCCCGAGTGCGGCACCATCTCCCAGCAGCCCAAGCTACCCCCTCCTCCCAGCCAGGGAGGCAGTGACTTTGCTATGGGTATCGATTGTGCCAAAGCAGGTGCAACACAGGACTTCCTATGTGTCCCAAACTGTTACTTCACCCTCCTTTTGTAACCCTTGAGCTCCCCCAATCACTGAGTGCCCCACCCTCCACCAGTTCAGCTCAGAGAGAGTTAGGAAGCCGGGACAGCCAATGGGAGGTGAGCAGTAGCTGTGTGGAGGGAGCTGATTTTGGATTGAAACAGAGGGAGGCGTGAGTCCAGGAGTGAGTGAGAGAGAGCTGGTGAGTGTGAGGACTTTGCTCATTACTGTTATACACTGCATAGTCTTTTTTGGCAGCACTGTGTTCCTGCCTGCCTCTCTATGTGCTTCCACACAAAGCCTTGTGCAGGCAGCCCCTGAATGGTGTGCACACATGGTGGGAGCATGGGAGTTATAGAGGAGTGCTGCTACCTGGGAGGCAGATGAAATAATTTGGTGGGAAATCCTCACTTGTCATATATTCTCCCAGATGACCTTGTCTGGGGGCAGGGGGACACTGATCAAAAGGGGAGTACAAATTTCAGGTGATTTCACCATTTCTCTATATGCATCCAGATCACACTGACCCTCCCCAATGTCTGATGGCAGGTTGACTGAGCCCATTTTCTGTCTCCGCTGCCCTGATGTAAAGGGGAACTCTTCAAACTCTGATGGTGGGGGGGTTGCCCTGAGCGGCGCACCGCATGGCACCATCTCCCTGAAATGGGGTTGCCACCTCCCTGAAATTAGTTTTTGCAGGTTGGGATGTCTACAGTGGCATCCAGGGCACTGCGCATTACAGGCCATCCCTCAGACCTTAGACCACCATCCAGCACTGTGCAGCATTACAGACCACTGGCCAGGGCATCCAGAGCAATGTGCATTACAGAGCAGGCCATCCCTCAGACCTGAGACCACCATCCAGCACTGTGCAGGCCTCCTCTAACCATAGTGGTGAATATCCCCTTTATAGGGACTTGATCCCGCTGCTTGTCATCAACAAATCAGCTCTCCCTATAATGTCAAAAGAAACAAAGGGACTGCCACAGTGTAGTAAGTCTACTTACTACTTACAGGATAAAAAATAATAACTTCACATGTGTCAGCAGTAATATACTGTACCACTCTAATCTTCCAGACCAAGCTCTCTGCTCCAACACGTTGCGCCAGTGCTCACATGGCTTCGTCGGGGGTTGGATAGCTGATGTGATGACACACTGTAGCATTATCTATTTTAAATATAATTCTTATCCATTCATCAGAGTTTTTTTTGGTTTATAGGCAGTGCAACATCCCTGCAATGCAAATCTACCTATGTTTTGCCTCTGTAGCACCCTCTAGTGTGCTAGAAGTAGAATAGATTTTTGATAAAGTAGGTACATTTTTCAGGCTCACGGAAGAGTGTCTGGTGGACACTGGAAGGAAGCATCCGGTGACCCTGTACATTGTAAGTACTGGGTCCTAGTGACTGTGTGTGGTTTTCTTCAGTTGAAGGTGCCAGTGGTAACTGTTCAGAGAGGCTTAGCAAAGTGTCCTCCTGGTAATATTCAGTATTTAGGGGTACCATACCACCTTGTACCCTCTCCATGTTTATTTAGCAATAAATATTCAAAAGACATCACCTAGATTGTTTATTGAGCCAGTGTGAATGAACTGTTGCTGCATGCCTGGCTTCCTCTGCAATAGTTTGGAGAAAAGCTCAACACAGGGTAATATGTTGGCTCAAGTCCAACTTCTCCCTCTTCTCTTTTATATACTTACCTTTTTCAGTTTTCCTGGGCTTATCACGTGGTGCACTGGGTCCTCTTTCTCGTCACCTCTTCTTCGCCTCTTCTGCATTGCTGGGCGTCACTAAAGTGTTACTTAACCCAGGAGCCTGCACATAGGCGTGCGCACAGGGTGTGCCAGGTGTGCCTGGGCACACCTTAATTACCCTGTGCTGGGCAAATTCCTTCTGCTTCTTGGCTTCAAAGAAAGGAACTATAGAATCTCTGTTTCAAAAGTGAGACATCAGGGGTCTGTTTAGATCTCTTATATTTCCGCTAGGCCCCCATGGGGCTCCCCAAAAAAAATATTGTAAAAAATAAAATAATATTGTAAACAAACTGAATATGTTGTAAAAAAAGAATACAATTGTAAAAAAAGTAATTATAAAAAAATAAACTGACACCAGTCTCTGCCTTTTAGTGATCTGCGATTTTTATCGCGACTGCCATATTATGGCCGACAGATTGGACACTTTTGACACATTTTTGGGACCATTGACAATTTTACAGCGTAATCGCTGGTCTATAAAAATGCACATATTACTGTAAAAATGTCACTGGCAGGGAAGGGGTTAACACTAGGGGGCTGATCAAGGGGGTTAACTGTGTTCCCCCTGCATGTTCTAACTGAAGGGGGGATGGGAATTACTAGAGGAAATGACAGATCGCTGCTCATACATTGTATGAACAGACGATCAGTCATTTTTCCCCTGAAAGATCCGGGATCTGTGTGTTTACACACACAGACTCCGGTTCTCGATGCGTCACGAGCGATCGCAGATGCCGATGGTCATCGTGCCCGCCAGTCACTCGCATTGTCTCTCTCCGGGGGGGGGGGGGTAAGCAGGAGGCGCGTGGGCATGCCTCTGGGGACGCATGTGCGCCCCTAGTGGCCACAGGGCGAAGTGTCGTTAGATAACGCTGTTTCGCTCAGCCGAGCCATGCTGCCGCAGTTAAAATGCGGCAACTAGTCGGCAAGTGGTTCATGATGCAGAGATGTGAGCCATTATCAGGTGATAGGTCAATGGGGGTGTCCATGGGCGTCCGCTGAACTTTTTTCAGGGGGGGGCATCATTTTAAGGTTATCCATGCTCGGTCCATTTTTGACAATGTCATGAAGGGGAGGGGCTTAGTCATTATCACAAAGCGCAGGCATGCAAAGGTTTGAGAAATCGGGGGCGATTGGGGGAGATATACAGTACAGCCAGCCCGCGGCTCTCCTCTCCCTGTCACAGCGCCGCTGCCGAGTTCTCTGGTAAATGGAGCAGCGGCGCTGTGACAGGGAGAGGAGAGCCGCGGGCTGGCTGTATTGTATATCCCCCCCCGATCGCCCCCCTCCTTCTCTCTGTCAGCTGGAGCAAGAAGAGAGAGAGAGCGGCTGTAATTGGATTCACCGTGCCGCCGCCTTGCTTCCTGCCCGCTGTTGTTCTCCCCGAGGATCATGGCACTTGTTTCTAGGGGGGGCAAGCGCCCTCCCTTGCCATATGGAGAGGACACCCATGGGTGTGTCCTTGACACCCTGCACTCACAGAGCGTCTTTCAACCCAGAAGACTGAGGACATCTAGTGGCAGAAAGCTATTACTGCTGTGGACGGCACTTGAAAGAAAAGCCGCCTATTTAATTCTTCTATTCCTTCGGCAACATAAAAAAAACTGCTCAGAGTTGGGCTTTAATGCGAAATTTGGTACCCTGATATTTGTAATAGAAGAATTTATTTATATCTAGCTCAAACCATCTTGGAATAAACTCGTGCTGTAAATAGCGTCCCTTCCCAGATAACAGATTTGTCGAAATATTTTTCAACAGTATAAAATCCCCAGTCTATTGAGCCAATGCAGTTTCCTTCTGAAGAAATGCAATTCTTGGTGTTAAAAAATGTTCGCTTTTCCCATGTGTCTGTGCAGCACAATTATCTTGCTGACATTTCCGTATAAATAAACGCATTCTGACCAATCATCTTTCCATCCATCAATTTGTTTATACCATCAGCTCTGATAATATAAAATGCTCCCTTCTGGGACCAATCTTTTTATGGTACTTAGTTAAAGTGTAATGCTATCATTTAAACATATGGCACACGCAGTATGCCACAAGTTAAAATATTACTGACTCTCTGTGGCATTTTTATTGCGTGTATCTGAAAAGAAATAATATGTAGCAGTTCTCTGTCTGCTGAAGCTGCCTCCGGGCTGTACTTGTCATACATAGGTTGAAGGCCAGACTTATCATAGCCCATGCAGGGTCCACAGAACCTTTACTATTGGTGTGGCACAGGTTCAGGTGGGCAGATGTAGATTACTTACTTGCTGCATTTACCGTATTTATTGGCATATAACACGAACCCTAACGTTAAGAGGGAAGTTTCAGGAAAAAACATTCCACATCCCCCTGTGTATAACACACAGGCACAGTTTACCCTCCATTTTCAGGGTAAAAAAGTGAGTGTTATACGCCAATAAATACATACGCCTGTACATTTACGTCGACAGAATAGCACGGCTGTTGAATTTACCGCCGTGCGGGCACGCTCTATGACCGTGCCCGCGGGACCCGAAGACTCAATGTCCGCCGGTGTCCCGCGATCATGTCACGGAGCTGCAGAACGGGGAGATGTAAACAAGGCATTTCCTTGTTCTATCTAACGACATGACAGTGATCTACTGCTCCCTGTCATCAGGAGCAGTGATCTCTGTCATGTCACTCGTAGCCCAGCCCCCAAACAGTTATGCCGCGTACACACGGTCGTTTTTTGTGATGAAATAAAATGACATTTTTAAAAATGTAATTTAAAATGATCGTGTGTGGGCTTCACATCGTTTTTTGTCTTCTGAAAAACGACAAAAAAAAAATTCGAACATGCTTCAATTTTTTATGTCGTTTTTGAAAATGTCGTTTTTTGTGTTGAGCTAAAACGACGTTTTAAACCCGCGCATGCTCAGAAGCAAGTTATGAAAAAAAGGGGGGGGGGGGAGATTTGAGACTTTGAATGGTAAGTATTTGCACATAACAATGAAATGTTAAAATCAGTCAATAAATGTGGACACATGGGAGCCGGGTAGCACGCAACAAAATTGGCAACATAAAGTAAAATAAAAAGCATAAAAAATAGTAGAGCAAGATACAGTCCCATTTAGCGCATATAGCTACATCCTTGTAAGCCCGACGCGGCGTTTCGTGTATGTAGAAACACTCCTCAGGGGCAGATGCAAATGGGATATCTGAAATAATAAAATTGATGATATTCAAAGTATTGAACTCACTCGCATCAGAAAAGACCGAAAGTCCATTCTGGTTACTTATAGATTGTGTTCCCTTAACCCACGCTGAGGAAGTCCCCCCACGGGATGTAACGCGTACAGGGGAAGGAGCCACCCAGAACGTCACCCACGATCGCTGCAGAGTACAGAGAGACGGTCCTGTACACATGCTGTTACATGCTGTTATGCTGACACTCGGCTTACAGAGTGTCCTTACATGTGAGTGCAAATTTTTATTGCTTGATTAAAAGTCTTTTTCTACCGGAGAGCACTAGATTTTTCCCTTTCTTTTTCCATATGATGTTATGATCGGTTTAAGCCATTGGGTCCGGATCTAAGGTGTCATTTCCATCCATTCGTTTCCTATGGGAGCTGGCAGCTGAAGCTCTGATTACACAGATTAAGCTTTGAGATCCATACGGGTCAAAGTACAGAGGTGAGAGTCCATCTGTCACTGGTGGAGGATATCTTTTGGTGTCATCTTTTTCACTTCCATTCTGGAATCCTTTGTCTGCTGGGTCTGGCTGCGGATTGATTGATTTATGGACTTTTTTTCACACATGGACCTTATTATCACGATTATTTATTTTCTATGCACTTTTTAGTTTATATACTGGTCACAGTATTTATATTTGTTTATATTTGCGCTGCACTTTTTCTATATATATTTGCTATTGGGATTTTTTATGAATTATCTCTAGTGCTGGCTTGCATAGTTTAGGTTCATAATTTATTTTCCAGCGCTGAATATCTTTTTCACTTGTACTTATAGATTGTGCCACAGTATGATGTATGGAAAGAATTGGGCCAAAAGACTGTACGTCCGGGGAGCTGAGGTGGCAAAGGGTCAAAACAACTAGCAGGGCGCAGAGGTATCATCCCCAGGTGACCAGTCGCCATAGAAGTAATGGAGTTGGCTGATCCCTCCTGGTGCATGTTAGTATCTGTAATGGATGGGTAAATCCATCAGGAGTAAACCTTGGTATAAAGAGGTGATAGCGTAAGGACTACATGATAGGTGACAGTAGTTACCTTATGTGTATGATAGGAGATGACAGCCGATAGGTGCTGGAATGTCCGCATGTGGATGGCAATGCGCTGGACAAACAGGGAGACACCTATTTAGCGTCCCGCATGTCCGTGAGGTTGCGTGACGCCGCATACCAGCTGAGTCGGCTGTGATGGAAAGTGCACGCGCCGCCCACCCGGGTGATGCCCCTTTGGGACGTCGCGCCGTTGCAGCGTGCACTTTCCATCACAGCCGACTCAGCTGGTATGCGGCTTTACTTCTGGGCGGTCCTCTGTGCCACCCGTTTGTGGGCTCCGCCTCCCACACTGTCTAGCCAGCACTGTCTAACAAGGAATCAGCTACAGTGCCTTGCGAAAGTATTCGGCCCCCTTGAACTTTGCGACCTTTTGCCACATTTCAGGCTTCAAACATAAAGATATACAACTGTCATTTTTTTGTGAAGAATCAACAACAAGTGGGACACAATCATGAAGTGGAACGAAATTTATTGGATATTTCAAACTTTTTTAACAAATAAAAAACTGAAAAATTGGGCGTGCAAAATTTTTCAGCCCCCTTAAGTTAATACTTCGTAGCGCCACCTTTTGCTGCGATTACAGCTGTAAGTCGCTTGGGTTATGTCTCTATCAGTTTTGCACATCGAGAGACTGAAATTTTTGCCCATTCCTCCTTGCAAAACAGCTCGAGCTCAGTGAGGTTGGATGGAGAGCATTTGTGAACAGCAGTTTTCAGTTCTTTCCACAGATTCTCGATTGGATTCAGGTCTGGACTTTGACTTGGCCATTCTAACACCTGGATATGTTTATTTGTGAACCATTCCATTGTAGATTTTGCTTTATGTTTTGGATCATTGTCTTGTTGGAAGACAATCTCCATCCCAGTCTCAGGTCTTTTGCAGACTCCATCAGGTTTTCTTCCAGAATGGTCCTGTGTTTGGCTCCATCCATCTTCCCATCAATTTTAACCATCTTCCCTGTCCCTGCTGAAGAAAAGCAGGCCCAAACCATGATGCTGCCACCACCATGTTTCACAGTGGGGATGGCGTGTTCAGGGTGATGAGCTGTGTTGCTTTTACGCCAAACATAACGTTTTGCATTGTTGCCAAAAAGTTAGATTTTGGTTTCATCTGACCAGAGCACCTTCTTCCACATGTTTGGTGTGTCTCCCAGGTGGCTTGTGGCAAACTTTAAACAACACTTTTTAGGACATGATCTGAAGGACGGATCAGCCTCGGGGGGCCGACATTGCGGGCGCCCAGGAAATAAGTGTCCTTATTAAAAGTTTAGACTTTAAAAAAAAAAAAAAAAAATTGAGGCTGGAACACCGCTTTATATAAACATTGAAATGACAACCTAAAGCATAAACTCACACTATACGTTTCCTTTAAACACTGGTTTTAAAAGATAATAAGAATAGCCACTGTTTTCACATAGAGTGATATGGAAATGGAAGGCATATGGTATAAAGAGCATTGTATAGAGGGGACGGTGCCGACCTCTTACACTTCCATGAAGAGATACATAAGTCACTGGAACCAGCTCTGAGCACAAGATTATGGTGAGTGTGTTTGAGATACATATTGCTTTATTAAGTAGAATGAAAAGAAACCAAGCATAGAGAAGGCAATTCGGTATCTTGATTGATATTAAATGTCAAGTGATTGCTGTTTTTGCTTTAAAGCGGAACTACACTGCATCTGAGCAACACAACTTGAAATCACCATTTCATGCATTTTTAATATTCAAAGCAAATTCCCTATCTGTGCAGGCCAGTCAAGTTCCTCCACCCCAAACTCACTCATCCGTGTCTTTATGGACCTTGTTTTGTGCACTGGTGTGCAGTCATGTTGGAACAAGAAGGAGCCACCCCCAAACTGTTTCCAAGTTGGGAGTATGAAATTGTCCAAAATGTCTTGGTATGCTGATGACTTAAGAGTTCCCTTCACTGGAACTAAGGGGCCAAACCCAACTGCTGAAAAACAACCCCACACCATAATCCCCCCCCCACACACCAAATGATTTGGACCAGTGCACAAAGCAAGGTCCATAAAGACATGGATGAGCAAGTTTGGGGTGGGGGAACTTGACTGGCCTGCAACCTGACCTCAACCTGATGGAACACCTTTGGGATGACTGTGAGCCAGACCTTCTCATCCAACATGAGTGCCCTGACCTCACAAATACGCTTCTGGAAGAATAGTCAAACAATCCTATAGACACACTCCTAAACCTTGTGGACGGCCTTCCTAGAAGAGTTGAAGTTGTTATATCTGCAAAGGGTGGGCCAACTCAATATTGGACCCTACAGACTAAGACTGGGATGACATTAAAGTTTGTGTTCATGTAAAGGCAGGTGTCCCAATACTTTTGGTAATATAGTGTATGTCTGGACAAAAACACACACAGTACATCTATGTATATACTTGTATATACTCCCTGTATGTATAAAAAATATTTATCAATCCTGGTACTTAGTTCCTAACTTTGTGTTGGGTGCCAAACTATAAAATGCCCCTCCCCCTTCTTCTTATCAACATAACATAGGATGAAATGTGGTCCAACAGGAGAACTAGGAGAACTGACTAGACTTCTTGAGACCAGGTACAGAGCAAAGAGGTTATCAGTAGGGTTGTCCCGATACCACTTTTTTAGGACCAAGTACAAGTACCGATACTTTTTTCATGTACATGCCAATACCGATTACTGATACTTTTTTTAATGCCAATTTTCAGTTCGACTGAGGGGCACTGATAGGTGGCACCGAATGATTGGGACTGATAGATGGCACTGACTGATGGGCACTGATAGGTAGCACTAGACATGTGCATTTCGTTTATTTTCGAATTCCGAAAATTCGAATTGTTCAATTTTCGTTTTTCGTTTTTCCGAATTTTTAAATTTTCGGACTTCCGAAATTTCCATTTTCCGAATTTTTTTAATTTCCGAATTTCTATTTTTTTTAATTTTCATATTTTTTAATTTTCAAAATTATTAATTTTCTATTTTTCGAATATTCAAATTTTTCATTTTCGATTTTTTGAATTTCGAATAATCGAATTTTCGAATCTTTCATTTTCGAAATTTCGAATTTTCGAATTTTTCGAATTTTCAAATTTTGTATTTTTCGAATTTTTCATTTTCGAAAATGGAAAATTCGAAAATTCGAAAATTCGAAAAATGTGAAAATTCAAAGATTCGAATTAGAGAATTCGAAAAGTGAATTTTCTAATTTCGAAATCTCGAATTTTCACATTTTTTTTCACAAATAAAAATTTCGAAATTCGAAATTTTCGAATTTCGAATTTTTCAATTTTTGGAATTTCGAATATTCCAATTTTCAATTTTTTTTTTTCGAATCTTTCATTTTCGAAAATGAAAAATTCGAAATTTCAAAAATTTAAAATTCGAAAATTAAATAATTCGAATTAGAGAATTCGAAAACTGAAAAAAAATCAAAAATTCGGATTTTCGAATCTTCGAATTATTTAATTTTCGAAATTTCGAATTTTCGAATTTCGAAATTTCGAATTTTCGAATTTCGAATTTTCACATTTTTTTTCACAAATAAAAAATTACGAAAATTCAAATATTCGAAATTTCGAAATTGTAACATTAAAAAATCTAAAGTTCGAAAATCTAAAATTCGAAAATGGTAATTCTAATTTTTTTCATTTTCGTTTCATTCGTTTTTTTCGGAAATTTCGTTTTTATTTTTTTTCGTTTTATTCGTTTTTGCTTTTTCGGAAATCCGAAAATTCCGAATTTTCGAATTTACGAATTTACCGAATTTACGAAAAAAGCAAAAAAACGAATAAAACGGAAAAAATAATTTTCCGATTTTCCCGAATTTCCGAAAAAAAAACGAATGAAACAAACACGAAAAAAACATTTTTTTTTTCATTTCCCGAATTTCAGAATTTCAGAAAAAATAAAAAAATAAAAATAATATAAACGAAAAAAACGAATTTTTTGTCAGTGCACATGTCTAGGTAGCACCTATGAGCCACTGGCACTGACAGGTGGCACTGATGGCACAGATAGGCAGCAGTTATGGGCACTGATGGCACTGACAGCTGGCTGGCACTGATAGGCGGCAGGTATGGGCATTGACAGGTGGCGGGCACTGATAGGTGGCAGTTATGGGCACTGATAGGTGGCACTTATAGGCACTGACAGGTGGCTGGCACTTATGCAACTGTGATAGTGTGTACTGTGTACAACTGTGTACTAGTGACAATATTCATACAGCGTTGCTCACACAATCTATTTTACTTGCCGAGGGCTGCTATAATGTCCGTCCTGCTCCGCCCACTCTCCGCCCGCTCGCCACCCGATCTCTGCCTACTCTCCACCCACTCTCCGCCCCTCTTAGAAGTTAGCACGATCTCAGCTAGCTCTCCACCCCTTCTTAGACCCTGCTCTCCGCCCCCTCTCTGCCCCAGCTCTCCGCCCCCTCTCTGCCCGCTCATCACTTTTCTCTTTGTTTTCTTTGTCTGAATTTCTCACTTCCAGTTTCTCCCAGTAAGCTGTTCTAAATGACTTTCCACCGCTCGGATGATGGTGGAAAGCTTACCGAGGAGAAACAGGAAGTGAGAAATTCAAACAAAGAAAAAAAAACATTTAGAAAGGAAATGGAAGGAAAAGGTAAGTGAACCAACAATGCACTAGCTTAAAGGAACCAATTTAGAAAATAAAAGACAAACCTTTACAACCCATTTAAGCAACGGAATAATGGCAAGTACCTCCCACCTTTCCATGGGGTGTCAGTTCATTCCACCGTGACAAATAATGCTTTTATACAAAAGGTTCAACAAGTTTGGTCTCTGCTGTACTTCTACAAAAAGTACTTTTCACATTAAATACAATTCTGCTAAAAGCCTTTATTGAAATGAGAAGTTCAATGTACCCACAATGGTACAACTGTTTTGATACTGTTTTTTTTTTTCTGATTTTTTTTACTAAGATACACAATTAAATAAAATAGTGAATAGATAATTGGGCAAAGATAAAACAAATTAAATTCACATTTCTTAAAAGAAAGTTAACAAAAAAATCCCCCTTTCAGTAAAATTGACCAAAAAAAAAGTCACATTTGTAACCAAGCGCCCAAACCAACTGTGGATGGCTCAGACATGGGACTCCTGCATAAAAACTGGAGAAAGAAAATTAGATATTGGAGCCATTATCGGTATCGGTGAAACATCGGGAACATTTGCGCGAGTACAATGGATCCATTGGTTATAACCCCCCCCCCCCTCCATAAGGTGAAACCAAATTTGTTGTCAATTTTGTGCTAAATAATTTCTCCTTTTCATGCATTAGCCCTATTGTTTTCCTTTACAGCAACTGTTGTTAATATGTAATTTTATATTTGTCATAATAAAATGTAGTAATGTACATTTTTAGATATACATATGTGAGCATTTTTTTTTTTTATTTGGGACCATGGTGGCACCAAAGTCCATGAATCCTCTTCCCCCACCCCACCCCCCCCCCCTTTTTTTTTTTTGCAACACAGTGACTCACATCTCCACATTTTTGCATTATCGGTTCATTGTTTTGTGCCTCATTTAGTTGCATTGCCTTAAAACATTTAATTCATTTTCCTTAAAGTTGCTTGTGGCCTGATTACTGTGGTAGCTCACTAACTCTTAAGTGTTACATTAGATATGCACATCATTAGTTGTTCTTTTATAACATTGAACTGCAAGACCTTAAGTTAACATTTGCCTTAGTTGTCATAGTTTTCTACTGTTTGCCTGCTTTACAGTTTAGTCTTATTAAAGGAAACCATTCAAATACTACACCAATCAGCACAATTACATTATCACTGTGATGCCGGCATTCACAGAGACAATAGCATTTCTCAAGTAAGCTCACTGCAGCCGTTGTTACCGAATGTCCATGATAACACGAGTACGTTTAGTCAGCACCTGGCTACAATGAACTGCCCTCACTGAGCTCCATTAGAATGACTTTGCCCAGGCTTAGTGGCAGTGGCAGTGGCAGCTGGTGCTCAAAATGTTTGTGGGGGGGGGGGGCAAACAAACTTAAAAAAAAACATCAATTGCAGCTACTGTGCCATCAAACGCAGCCACTGTGTCCATCAATTGCTGACACTGTGCCCCATCAGATGCTGCCAGTGTGCCCATCAATTGCCGCTACTGTGCCTATCAATTGCTGACACTGTGCCCATCAACTTCTGCCAGTGTGCCCATCAATTGCTGCTACTGTGCCCCATCAGATGCTGTCAGTGAGCCCATCAATTGCTGCTACTGTGCCCATCAGATGCCACTAGTGTGTCAATCAATTACCGCTACTGTGCCCCATCAAATACTGCCAGTGTGTCCATCAATTGCCGCTATTGAGCCCCATCAGATGCTGCCAGTGTGCTCATCAATTGCTGACACTGTGCCCCATCAGATGCTGTCAGTGTGCCCACAAATTGCTGCTACTGTGCCCATCAGATGCTGCCAGTGTGGTTATCAATTGCCACTACTGTGCCCCATCAGATGCTGCCACTGTGCCCATCAATTGCCGCTACTGTGCCCATCAGATGCTGCCAGTGTGCCTATCAATTGCCGCTACTGTGCCCCATCAGATGCTGCCAGTGTGCCTATCAATTGCCGCTACTGTGCCCATCAATTTCTGATACTGTGCCTATCAACTTTTGCCATTGTGCCCATCAATTGCCGCTGCTGTGCCCCCATCAGATGCTGCCGGTGTGCCCGTCAATTGCTGCTACTGTGCCCATAAAATGCCGCTATTGTGCCCATCAGATGCTGCCAGTGTGCCCATCAATCGCCGCTACTGTGCCCCATCAGATGCTGCCAGTGTGCCCATCAATTGCCACTACTGTGCCCATCAATTGCTGATACTGTGCCCATCAACTTCTGCCATAGTGCCCATCAATTGCCGCTACTGTGCCCCATCAGATGCTGCCAGTGTGCCTATCAATTGCTGCTACTGTGCCCATCAATTGCCGCTACTGTGCCCATCAGATGCTGCCAGTGTGCCCATCAATTGCCACTATTGTGCCCCATCAGATGCTGCCCAGCACTTACCTGTCTCACAGCGGGTCAGCGGTGGTGTCCTGCACGTCCTCACTGTCTTCTTCCATCCTCTCTCAGGTGTCCAATTATAGCACCTGACATTTCAGCCAATCAGGTGACAGGTAACAGATCTGGCAACCTGATTGGCCAAGAGGCGGTTCAGTGTTAGCAAAGCAAATTCCTTTGCTTTGCTAACACACAGCTCAGTAAACAGTGAATGCCTAGCATGGCACCCGCTGTTCAAATTTTTGGGCGCCTATTAGAGCCTACGGCTCTAATCAGGTTCTTCCAAAATACACCCCGCCACTGTAATTCAGATGCCTTGCACCTGAATAGGGGGTGTCAGCGGCGACCATAGATAGATTCATGCAGTGCATTAATTTATCTATGGGGATAGAATGGTGCAGGAGAGAGGGGGCGGCGCCCTTGCGCCCATTATGGATGCACCGCATATGGATGGTGTCATCATTCTGCTGCAGGCAGAAGGAAGCATTTTTTCAGTCACCTCTCCCCAGTAAAAACCCAGGCTGCACCACTATAACTTTGTAGCAAGTCTCAAAGGTGAACGGCTGCAGCAGGTGCTGATCTTTGTCAGAAGAACCTCTCTGTGCTAGGAAGCACGCTCATTCTCATAATATAATCCTGGCATCACCTGAATCTTCTATTGAATATGTGTCATATCAGTCAACCGAGCATCGGAGTGGGGAGTGGGGTCTAGGTCTTGGCAGTACATATTTTTTTTTTAAGTTATGGGTTAACCGCTCTGGAAGATTTACCCCCTCTTCATGACCAGGCAATTTTTTTGCGATACAGTGCGTTACTTTAAATGACAATTCCGAGGTCGTGCAACGCGGTACCCAAATACAATTATTGTTCTTTTTGCTATAAAACATATCCCCAAAAAATATAAAAAAAAGTCAAATGTCTTCATCAATTTAGGCCAATTCTGCTAAATGTTTTTGGTAAAAAGAAAATCCCTATAAGCATATATTGATTGGTTTGCGCAAAAGTTCTAGGGCCAGATTCACAGAGCCCTATCTCCAGTCTATCTCGCGTTAGACCGGAGTACTTTCAAATTACGCGACGGCTTCGGGCTTCAATCCGACTGGCTTACGTGTTTGTACGCCTTCAGATCTACGCTGCAATAATTTTGCGGCCGCTGGGTGGAGTTCCCGTCGTTTTCCGCGTCGTGGTATGCAAATGAGCATTTTCCGACAATCCACGAAGTTGCGAGCGTCGTTCGCAATCTCTTACGGCATCTGTAGTCATCTTTTTGCCGCGTAAAGTTATTCCAGCTTTTATCTGGTCTAGTTTTAGACAGCCCATGTTAAGTATGGCCGTCATTCCCGCTTTGAATTTCAACGTCTTTTTTTATTTTTTACGTAAGTCGTCCAGGAATAGGAATGTACGTAAACGACGCTACTCAAACAAAAAATGACGTAATGACATTATTTCGCGCAACGCACGGAAGAAAATTTCAGAACGGAGCATGCGCAGTTCGATCGCCGCGGGGACGCGCCTAATTTAAATGCTTCACGCCCCCTAATCGCGTATTTCGATTCCGCCGCGAGAAATACACTACGCCGCCGTACGTTACGGGCCGTAATCTACCTGAATTCGTCTTAGAGCCAGGTAAAATACGGCGGCGTAGTGTATCTCTGATACTCTGCGCCAATGTAATTGTACCTGAATCTGGCCCATAGCATCTACAAAATTTGTGATGTTTTTATCTATTTATTCATTTATTTTTACTTGTAATGGCGGCATTCAGCGACCTATGCAATATTGTGGTGGACAAATCGGACACTAACTGACACTTTTGACACGTTTTTGGGGACCAGTGACACTTATTCCGTGATCAGTGCTAAAATCATGCACTGTCACTGTACTAATGACACTGGCGCCGGCAGACATAGAGTCCGCGGTACCTGCCGCTGGGCTACCGCTGTGTATAATCACAACAGGAGCAAGTCACCGGTGGCGCACACACGTGCCCCAGACACAGAAGTGTCAGTTATCTGACACAGAGGGGCCGCCCTGCTGCAGTAAATATATGTGGGGCAGTCACTAAGCGGTTAAAGTGTTTGTAAAGGATGGAGGTTCTTTACCTTCATGCATCCTATGCCTTCTCTGTACAGCTCCCTTCTCAGCCCCCCTAATACTTAACTGAGCCCCATCTCCATGTACAAAAGTCTCCACTCTCCGGGTGCTCTCCCTCCTCATTAGCTAAGACAGCAGCGGAAGCCATTGCCTCCCGCTACTGTCAATCACAGACAGTGAGACAATGTGGAGAGAGAGGGAGCGGGGCCAAGCCATGGCTCTGTGTGTGAATGGACACGTAGAGCCGCGGCTCGGGAGCAAGCCTGCCTGGGAGTTCCATAGCAAGCTGCTTTTTCTGGGGACACTTGGCAGGGGGGGAGGAGCCAGGTGCACCGGCAGGGGACCTCAGAAGAGGAGGATCAGGATTGCTCTGTGCAAAACAATTACACAGAGCAGGTGAGTATTACATGTTTGTTATTTTATTTTTTTACTTTCATATCACTTTAACCACTTAAAGGGGAGGTTCCACTAAAAAGAAACTTTTAACATTGCATGTCTCTTTTTAATTCCATGTGGAATCGGCTGGTAGTTTAAAAAAAAAACGTCCGTACATACCATTTTCGGCATGTAGTCTCACCGTCGCTTCCGGGTCTGGCGGTCGGGGACAGGCATCCGATCGACGCATACAGCGCGTCACGAGATGGCGAAAGAAGCCGAACGTTGGTGCGGCTCTATACGGTGCATGCGCACCAACATTCGGCTTCTTTCGGCATCTCGTGACGCGCTGTATGCGTCGATCGGATGCCTGTCAATCAAGTAGGCACACCCATACCCGACCGCCACACCCGGAAGCGGCGGTGAGACTACATGCCGAAAATGGTATGTACGGACGTTTTGTTTTTTAAACTACCAGCCGATTCTACATGGAATTAAAAAGAGACATGCAATGTTAAAAGTTTATTTTTAGGGGAACCTCCCCTTTAAGGACCGCCTAACGCCGATATACGTTGGCAGAATGGCACGGCTGGGCACAATCCCGTACCTGTAAGTCCTCATTAAGTGCCCAGCCAGTCCAAAGCTCTGTGACCGCGGCCGCGGGACCCGCGGACCCGATCGCCGTCGGAGTCTTGGGATCGGTCACAGAAGCTGAAGAACGGGGAGAGGTGTGTGGCAGCGTCATTGATCGTCTGTTCCCTGATACAGGGAAAGACGATCAATGACGTCAAATGTCCAGCCTTGCCCCCTACAGTTAGAAACACATATGAGGTCACACTTAACCCCTTCAGCGCCCCCTAGTGGTTAACTCCCAAACTGCAATTATCATTTTCACAGTAAACAATGCATTTTTATAGCACTTTTTGCTGTGAAAATGACAATGGTCCCAAAGATGTGTCAACATTGTCCGATGTGTCCGCCATAATGTCACATAATGTCGCAGTCACGGATCGCCGCCATTAGTAGTAAAAAAAAATTATTATTAATAAAAATGCAATAAAACTATCCCCTAATTTCTAAACGCTATAAATTTTGCGCAAACCAATCGATAAATGCTTATTGTGATTTTTTTTTTTACCAAAAATAGGTAGAAGAATACGTATCGGTCTAAACTTGTTTTTTTATGTATTTTTGGGGGATATTTTTTTAGCAAAAAGTAAAAAATTTAGCATTATTTTCAAAATTGTCGCTCTATTTTTGTTTATAGCGCAAAAAATAAAAACCGCAGAGGTATTCAAATGACACCAAAAGAAAGCTCTATTTGTGGGTAAAAAAGGACGCCAATTTTGTTTGGGAGCCACATCGCACGACCGCGCAATTGTCAGTTAAAGCGACGCAGTGCCGAATCGCAAAAAAGGGGCCTGGTCCGGGTCTTAAGTGGTTAATGCTCTAGGTATACCGGCTTCATAGATGGTTTGCTCTTTTTTTTCCCCACTATGTCCTCTGCTAATAAAAAAATAAAGTTTGTTCTTCGCTTTGGGTTGTAACTTTTTGCACTTTGAAGATGCTTCAAACGCTGTGTATACTAGGAAATTCTGAACTTCCTAAAAATACAAGAGTACATCCGATGCTTTTGATCACTGGGTGTTTGCATGGACTTTAATTAAACCAAAATATATACCAGGTCCCATCATTAAATGCAGCTTTGCATATAGTAAGAATAATGACAGGAAAATAAAAGTAAATATTCGGTTTCAGAATTGTATTAAATGTTTACACCCAGTAATATTTGTGTTTATCTGGAATCCTGGTGTGAAATAGACTGTTAAAAATATAATAATTTATGTTTCGGTCTCAGCTAAAATTGATATTCATGCAAAGTACCATCCATCAGCCCACCACAATGCTTTTATTTACCTATCAATTTTTTTCATTTATTTTTTTGTTTTTTATATTTGGAAATAATTAGGAGAACTTGATTTATCTAACATGTTTTCTCTTTATCAGCATCTAATAAGCAGGGTATTTATTTAAACAATGTACAGATATAAATAAAAACCATATATATTGTTATAATATATATATATATATATATATATATATATATATATATATATATTTTTTTTTTAAGGTAAAAAATTAATAAAATTCATCCAGTTATAGTCAAGTTAACTGATACATACAGATGCTGCTATATTTGGACTAATCTAAATCTAGGCAGATGACTCCCAGTCCCAAAAGAGTTAAAATATATGTTTTTTTTTAAAACGCTTAAGCCCCGGACCATTATGCAGGTAAAGGGCCTGGCCCCTTTTTGCGATTCGGCACTGCGTCGCTTAAACTGTGACGCGGCTCCCAAACAAAATTGGCGTCCGTATTTTTCACAAATAGAGCTTTCTTTTGGTGGTATTTGATCACCTCTGCGTTTTTTTTTTGTTTTTTTTTTGCGCTATAAACAAAAATAGAGCGACAATTTAAAAAAAAAAAATGCAATATTTTTTACTTTTTGCTATAATAAATATCCTCCAAAAAATGTATATAAAAAAAACGTTTTTTTCCTCAGTTTAGGCCCATACGTATTCTTCTACATATTTTTGGTAAAAAAAAAAATGCAATAAGCGTTTATCGATTGGTTTGCGCAAAATATATAGCGCTTACTGTGTGGAGTTACAGACAGAAGAACAGGAAGTGAGTATTTCTCAGAAGAAGTGAGGATTTCTCAGAAGAAATAAGGACATTTAAAAGCAAAGTCGAAGGATGAGGTAAGTGAACTAAGGTAAAGGAAGCTATTTAGGAGAGAAAATGTTTTACCTTTACAACTCCTTTAAGTAATAACAGATAAAGGTAAAAAAAATCAATAATACTGGGAAATGTAATAAGAAACTTGGTATTGGTAGATGATCAAACCAGACGTGTGCATGTCTCAGCTTGGTAGAGAATCATTTATTCTAATTTGGTAGTAATAAAATAACCTTTGGTATACAGTATTACATTTAAAGGAAGATGGCCCACATTCCTGAAGGGGCTGTTTGTTAGTTCATAATGACATTCCTGTAGTATGAAGTCATCTAAGGTAACCATGCTGTGAATGCATTCTTATGTATTAGTGAGCCTTAATAAGGAAAAATGCATTTCTCCATCGCTAACGACATAAATGTTTTTCATATAAAAATTGATGATACCTACTTTTTTTTGTTTATTGAAGAAGTCTCACAACCAGATGACATGGCAACCTGATAGAAGAAGAATTGCAACCAGATGACATTGTGTTTGTTAAAGCTTTGTTTTGTGGACATTTTATTTAAAAAAGAAATATGGCCAAAACTTTTGCTCCACTCCCCTGTGGCCCAAACCAGGCTCTGGAAGGATCCATTGGTCCTGCCACACATGCCAGGGTGCTGGGTGTAATCCTTGACTCTGACCTCTCCTTCAGCCCCCACATCCAATCACTGGCTAAATCGTGCAGCCTTAAACTCCGCAACATCTTCAGAATTCGACCCTTCCTGACTCATGACACCATAAAGCAACTTATTCACTCCTTGATTATTTCCAGTCTTGACTACTGCAACTCTCTCCTTAATGGCCTCCCCTAAGGCCCCTTTCACACTGGGGTGGGGGGTACGGTGGCGGTATAAAAATAGCGGTGCTATACCGTCGGAATTGCAGCGGTATTCGGCCGCTAGCTGTGCAGTTCTAACCCCTGCTAGCAGCCCAAAAAGGATTAATACTGCCGGTAATTAGAGATGTACAGAACGGTTCTCCGGCGAAAAGTTCCCGGCGAACATCGCTTGTTCACGTTCGCTGCCACGGGCGAACATAAGCGATGTTCGATCCACCCCCTAATGAACATCATTGAGCAAACTTTGACCCTGTACCTCACAGTCAGCAGACACATTCCAGCCAATCAGCAGCATACCCTCCCACCCAGACCCTCCCACCTCCTGGACAGAATCCATTTTAGATTCATTCTGAAGCTGCAGTCTTAGTAAGAGGAGGGACAGTGTAGCTGCTGCTGATTTAATAGGGAAATCTATAGCTAGACCAGTGTAGTCAGTGTCCACTCCAGTCCTGAAAGACTCATCTGATCTCTGCTGTAAGAACAGCGTCCTGACAGCAATCCAAACAGTCCTTTTTAGGGCTAGTCCACCAGTCTTCTTCTTTTTTTTTTCATTTGTAATCTAATGTGTGTTGGGGTGGTTTACAGAGAGAGAGAGTGTAATTTTTTGGAGTTAGATAGAGCAGGCAGGCAGGCTCGTCAGTTAGAGTTACAGTGTGTAGAGGATATATATGCATCCCAGGTGTTGTATATATATTTATACACTGTATTGAGTTTAGCTAGACTAGATCTGCTCTTCCTAACATACTGACAGCCTGTATAGGGCTAGTACATCAGTCTGCTTTTTTTCTTTCTGTAATCTGCCTGCCAGCGCGTGTGTGTCAGGCTCACAGCGTATACTGTGCCCAGTGCCACCACTCATATATTTGTTGGCACAGTAGATAACATTTAAAAAAAACACAATTTTGACTGCAATAGAGAATAGTAGTCAGTTGTCTGCCAGCGTGTGTCAGGCTCACAGCGTATACTGTGCCCACTTGTCCAGTGCCACCACTCATATATCTGGTGGCACAGTAGATAACATAAAAAAAAACAATTTTATCTGCAATATAATAGCAGTTAGTTGTCTGCAGGCGCGTGTGTCAGGCCTACAGCGTCAACTCTGCCAACTTCTGCCAGTGCACAGTGCCACTCATATATGGTGTCACAGTAGCTTGCACGCATAGGAACTAACCTGTAACCCTAACCCTAACCCTGTCTGTAACCCTAACTGTAACCCTAATCCTAAGTTAGGGTTACAGATAGGGTTAGGATTACAGACAGGGTTAGGGTTACAGATAGGGTTAGGGTTGGGGTTAGGGACCCTAACCCTATCTGTAACCCTAACCATGTCTGTAACCCTATCTGTAACCCTAACCATGTCTGTAACCCTAACTGTAACCCTAACCCTAAGTTAGGGTTAGGGTTACAGACAGGGTTAGGGTTAGGGTTACAGATAGGGTTAGGGTTACAGATAGGATTAGGGGTTAGGGTTACAGTTAGGGTTAGTAACCCTAACCCTAACTGTAACCCTAACCCTAACTGTAACCCTAACCCTGTCTGTAACCCTAACTGTAACCCTAACCCTAAGTTAGGGTTAGGGTTAGGGTTAGGGTTACAGATAGGGTTAGGGTTGCAGACAGGGTTATGGTTACAGATTGGGTTAGGGTTAGGGTTACAGTTAGGGTTGGGGTTACAGATAGGGTTAGGGTTACTAACCCTAACTGTAACCCTAACCCTGTCTGTAACCCTAACCCTAACTCTAACCCTAACCCTAACCCTGTCTGTAACCCTAACCCTAACCCTTACACTACCTGATCGATACAACATCATACCTGATGTTTTAACCACTTAAGCCCCGGACCAATATGCTGCTAAATGCCCAAAGGCGTTTTTACAAATCGGCACTGCGTCGCTTTAACAGACAATTGCGCGGTCGTGCAACGTGTCTCCCAAACAAAATTTGCGTCCTTTTCTTCCCACAAATAGAGCTTTCTTTTGATGGTATTTGATTGCCTCTGCGATTTTTATTTTTTGCGCTATAAACAAAGATAGAGCGACATTTTTGAAAAAAAAAAAACAATATTTTTTACTTTTTGTTATTAGAAAAATCGAATAAACTAAATTTTAGTCAAACATTTAGGCCAAAATGTATTTAGCCACATGTCTTTAGTAAAAAAAAAAAATCGCAATATAAAAAAAATAGCTACCTAGCGGCAACAGTGACACTAATACAGCGATCAGAAAACCGATCGCTTGGTGACACTGGCAATAGGGGGTGAAAGGGTTAACTAGGGCAGTGATCAAGGGGTTAAACCTTTATTAGGGAGGGGTACGGGGCTACCCTGGAGCTAACACTAACTGCCTGTCACACTAACTGTCACACTGACACTAAATGCAGTGATCAGTAAATATATGATCACTGCTATTAGTGACACTGTGACAGGGGGCTGGGGGGGCTGATCGGAACGGGTTAAGTGTGCCTATGTGTGTGGTGTCAGTGTAGTGTTGGTGCGACTTACTATGATGTCTTCTCTCCTCTCGTCGGATTGAAAATACCGCCGAGAGGAGAGCTGACATCACTTCCTCTGCCAGTGTTTACATTACACAGGCAGAGAAAGTCACACGGCGGGGGGATGTTGAATTGGCTGAGAGCGATCACGAGGGGGCGGACAAAATCGAACAGCCGCCCCCTCATCACTGTTCGCTCCCGGAGGTAAGACGCCCGCCGCATGTAGCGGGGAGGGTCCCAATCGGACCCCCGGCACGCAAGAAGGCAGGGAGGGACGTACATGTACGCCCATCTGCCTGTACGTGCCATTCTGTGGCACGGACATATACATGCGGCGGGCGTTAAGCCGTTAAAGCACGTTATTCCAAACAATTTAGGATTGTTAGGTGATTTATGCCCTTTATGGATTAAAACCAGACTGTGCGTCAACTACGTAATTTTAAATGGGAGTTTTGCCATGGATCCCCCTCCGGCATGCCACAGTCCAGGTGTTAGTCCCCTTGAAACAACTTTTCCATCACTATTAAAATTTGCCTGCCCATTGAAGTCTATGGTGGTTCGCCCGGTTCGCCCGTTCGCTAACATTTGCGGTAAAAAATAATAATACATTAAGTAAAGTCCATAAAACATACAGTAAGTGTGAAAAAGTGCAAAAAGGATGAATAAGTGGGGAAAAAAAAAAAAAGCCTTATAGTAGGAACAGATAAAAGTCCAAAATTCCATCACAACAGGTAATCCACCACCAAGGAGTCATGCAGAGTCTGGTGTTGGCTGGGTCAGACTGTGCAGGGGGGCAGTTGCCGCCTGGGCCACTCTGATGCCCTATAAAAAAGGCTGCACCACTTGCACTGCAGACATGCCTAAAGGCTTTCTGGTGAAGAGCAGTACAAAGTCCCTGTCAGTGTGCAGTGCGGGATAGGGACAAGAACAGAGCGCCAGGTGCTCTCCCCCCACAGCATGGATGGTGTACGGCGTGTCTGAGCAGAGACCAGCTCGATGCCCCACCGGAGGCTCTCATCCCCTGGCCAGCCCTGACTGAGCCACATCAGCTCCACGCAGTGCCGGCCCAAGACATGGTGCTGCCTGGGACCAAGAATGAAATGCTGCCCCCCCCCCCCAAACAAAAATATATAACAATAACGCCCACCAAAAGGCCCCCCACATTCATTGTTTTATATCATGATATAAAATCTAATTTATCAGAAAAGCGTGGGGGGAGGGGCATTTTACAGGGCACAGCCGCGACGATGGGCACAGTGGCGACAATGGGCGCAGTGGCATCAATGAGCACAGTGGCAACAATTAAAGGGCACAGTGGCATCAATTGGCACAGTGGTGACAATTAAAGGGTACAGTGGCAACAATTGGTACAGTGGCGACAATTGATGGCACAGTGGCTGCTTTTGATGGCATGGCACAGTGGCTGTGTTTGATGGCACAGTGGCTGCATTACATGGCATGGCACAGTGGTGATAATTGATGGGCCCAGTGGCTGCCTGCATATGATGGGCACAGTGAGGCTTTAATATTTTTTTTTTTTTCGTTTGCGCCCCCCCCAAAAAAAATAATTTGAGCACCAGCCGCAGGCCACTGGACAAACTAATGAATAATAGTTTGCAGACAGACAGACAGTGCACAGCACTGTGCACATGATGCATGATGCACATTACCATGAGAAAGTAAGAGCTGCCCAGGCCTCAGCACACATGCCACATTACCACAGCTACTGAACTGTAACTTACCTTTTCTTTCAGAGTCTGAGAGGCTGGCTCACACTGTCAGTCAGACTCAGTCCGGTCAGTGGTCGGCCACACTCAGCCCAGTCAGCACCGCACAGGCAGCTGCTCTCTCTCCTCCTTGTCCTCAGACCTCAACCCCACACTTCCCACACGCTGCGGACTCGAGATGGGCGGACGCACACTGCGGAGCAATTTGGCACGGAGGTGCGCTGTGAATGCTGGGGTGGCCTTCTCAGCTCCACCTCCTGATGTCCTGATCACTGTGGTTGCTAGGCACCGGTCACCGCGGTCGGCATCGATCTGCTCTCCGCCTCTCCGGCGCTAGTATTGTAACTTTCTGCCGCCGGATTGCCGCCCCCTCCTAGGTGCCGCCTGGTACCATGGTCCCATTGGGTCCCATGGACAGGCCGGCTCTGGCTCCACGCTGCAGCCCTTGGCCACCCCCTGCCAGCCACAATTTGGGAACCTGGAGTCGGTACAGCAGGCACTGTTCCAGCCCAACCCACCTGGTGAGCAGAGCATATCTAGAGAAGAGCTTTAGCCTGGGATAGGGGTCTGCAGAGGGAAGGGGGGGGCATCAGGGGGATCGAGTCGCTGCACTACGGGCCTCTGGGTTGTACTTGCCCCCTGGGACAAAAGTTGACATTCACTGGGCATTTGTTTGTGAGGTTTGGTGGGGGGGGGGGGGCAATGGGACAACGTTGGTTGTTGGAAGTAAAGCTTTAATGTCTACTTTAACTTAGTTTTTAAATGAATAAATAAATATATTCTAAATAAATGTAATTCAGTGTTCAGAAGTTATCTCATTTTCAGTTAGGTTTGTAATGTGCCCACTGAATAATTCAATAAATAAAGATGGTCCTAATGAAATAAAGCAATATTCTCTTTACTCACCGAAATGGAAATGGCTAATGTAAACACCAATGTATTTAAAACTATCCTGTCCTGTGTTTTTGTATTGTTGTTCCAAACTGAGAAAAGTATATGTGAAATGAAGATGAAAATGGATTTAAAAAAAGTAGCACAAGTGTTTGTCCAGAGCCATATGTTAAAGGGAAGGTATGGTGCATCTGCAGTAAGCATGCAGTAAGCTCATTATGTATTACTTACCGTAGATAGAAGCCACCGCATGGGTCCCCATTGATCCCGGAGTTACTTCCGGGTATCGTGGACTCTGGCGCTGTGATTGGCCGGAGCCGTGATGATGCACACGGAAGCCACCAGTAATGGCATACTAACTGAAGCAATGGCACGAACCACGTGCCATTGCTTCAGTGCGCACGTGCTGAACAAGTCGGCACATGCAGATACAGATGATATCTACTAAACTGTGCAAGTTTAGGAGATATCCAGGGTAGCTACAGGTAAGCCTTACCTATAGGCTTATATATAGGCCTACCTGGCGTAAAAAGTGGTTGTAAAGGGTCTACAACCACTTTAACCACTTCCATACCGGGCCGGTTCTGGCACTTCTCTCCTTCATGTAAAAATTATAATTTGTTTGCTAGAAAATTAATCAGAACCCCCAAATATTTTATATATATATATATATATATAATATATATTTAGCAGACACCCTAGGGAATAAAGTGGCGGTCATTGCAACTTTTTATCTTGCGTGGTATTTGCGCAATAATTCTTCAAACTCCTTTTTTTGGGGAAAAAAACTGTTTCGTGAATTAAAAAAACAACAAAACAGTAAAGTTAGCCCAATTTTTTTTGTATAATGTGAAAGATGATGTTACGCCGAGTAAATAGATAGCTAACTTGTCACGCTTTAAAATTGCGTACAGTACACTCATGGAATGGCGCCAAACTTTGGTACTTAAAAATCTCCATAGGCGACACTTTAATTGTTTTTGCAGGTTACCAGTTTAGAGTTACAGAGGAGGTCTAGTGCACGCGGCGATACCGCACATGTGTGGTTTGAACGGCGTTTACATATGTGTGCGTTTGCTTCTGAGCGCGAGCTACTGGGTACAGGGGCGTTTAAATATATATATTTTTTTTTAATTTTTTTTTTTTTTACCACTTTTATTCCTATTACCAGGAATGTAAACATCCCTGGTAATAGGAATAGTGTGTGACAGGTTCTCTTTATGGAGAGATGTGGGGTCAATAAGACCCTGCCTCTCTCCTCCAGGCTGGAAAGCATGAGATTGTGAAAAAAATTCACCGATCTCATGCTTTCAGCCCCGATTGCAGCTTTGTTTACTGCCAAATAAAAAAACATACTTGGGGGCACACCCTAAAAATGCTATACAGTACATCTAAGATGATGCCGCCTTTAAGACCAAAGACAGTACAAAACAGATTATAGCGCACACATGCAAAAATGACATTTATCCTGCAAGGATAGTTAAAAACACCTGAACATATTCAGAAATACGGGGGTTTGTTTACTTCCAGGTACCCAGGCGTAATGTCATAACATTGCGCCCGGGCCTCCGACGGTCATAGAGATGACCGGTGACCATCTGGTCACCAGTCATCTCTATCCTCCTCATCCGGCGGCGGCCAATTACTTCTCTGCGCCTCCAATGGCACGGGAGAGCTCGGAGAAGCAGCGGATGGCGGCGGGAGGGAGGTGACGTCCCCTCCCTTCCGCCTATAAGAACGATAAAGCGGCGGAACCACCCCTATGATCATTATTATGCTGCGCAGAATCGCCGCCTGAAAAGAAGGATATCTGAATGATGCCTGTAGCTGTAGGCATCATTCAAATACTCCCCTAAAGTACAGGACGTCATATGACGTCCTACGGTAGGGAAGTGTTTAAAGCTTGACATGTTGGAAATCTATTTCCATTGTGCAAACACATCTTTTATAGTTTACCAAAAAAATCACGTGGATTAAAACATTTGAATTACCAAATTTCATTCTACAGGGTCTCAGCTTATAGAAGATATATAATGTTTGGGGGGTTTTACCTAATCTTCAGGCCTAAAATATTTTTTGACACGTTTGTAAAAAAAAAAAACACAAAAAACAGCTTTGACAGAGAAAGGGTTAAAGCAGTTAAATGTTTTGGTAAAAAAGAAAATAGTGATTTACTAATATTTTTATAGAGAAAATGTCAAGCTCCATTGTATATACAGAAAGCAATGCTAGTTGTATTATTAAGAAGCCGGAGAGCATTTAAGGCCGAGTCATAAAAGCAAGACAGACTGCATGATACTGGCAATGTGTGAGTAATTATATTGAATCTATGGATTTGCAGAGAAACAAGTCAATTTGCTTCGAAGGAGGGCTTGTAATCACATTCTTTATATATATATATATATATATATATATATATATATATATATATATATATATATATATATATATATATATATATTACAGTGTGTGTATATATATATATATATAATTATTTTTTTTTTATCATGTAAATTAACAAGAAAATGCAAAGTAAAGGCAGAGAAAAATGCTACTTTTGCAAGCCGTAATTATGTACAAATGGATATTAAAGAAATTGAAACAAGATGGAGAATGGAATGCTAATGGCCAATTCAGAGGCTCATACATTCCCGAAAAAATGTACAAACATTTATGTGCAAGAGATCAAGTGTTACAGCTGAGACGTGCATAATGAACAGAGCAAACAGCAACGGCGAAAAGAATCTTAATGAAAAGTTAAAGTATAGTTAATTCTTTACTATAAACTGGATTTATTAAATGAGATTGGTTTCTGCAACTTCAGAGCACTGAGGCAGTAATAAGGGCATTTTGCTTTATTAAATATTTCCTCTTACATTATTTTTACTTGCGCTGGTTACAGGGGGGTCTGAGGGCTTGTTAACTGTTTTTTCTAGGCTTTTTTTTTTTTTTAAATGTTCTCCAGAAGATAAAAAACACATGCTGCAATTCTCACCTTCAGTCCCGAACTGTTCCCTGCGGTACCTTTTCTTGCCTGCTAGATGTCCTCAGTCCTCCAGGTTAAAAGATACCAGGGATTTAAAACACCAGGCCTTTTTTTAACCACTTCACCCCCGGAAGGATTTGCTCCCTTAAGGCCATGTTTTGCGTTGCTTTAACTGACAACTTGCGCGTTGTACCCAAACAAAATGTATGTCCTTTTTTTCCAACAAAAAGAGCTTTCTTTTGGTGGTACTTTATCACCTCTGCGGTTTTTATTTTTTGCGCTATAAACAAAAAAAACAGTCAGTTTGGAAAAAAAAAATATTTTTTACTTTTTGCTATAAAATATATATATATAATGTGTCAATATGTATTCTTATACATATTTTTTGGTTAAAAAATCACAATAAGCGTATATTAATTGGTTTGCGCAAAAGTTATCATGTCCACAAACTATGGGATAGATTTATGGACTTTTATTTTATATTTGTTTACTGGTAATGTGTGATTTTTAGTCGTACTGCGACATTACGGCAGAAAAATCTGACCCCAAATAATACGTTTTGTATAAATGGTGCTGCCAGGGAAGGGGTTAACACTAGGTGACGATCAAAGGGTTAACCGTGTTCCCTGGGTGTGTTCTAACTGTAGGGGGGATGGGCTCACTGGGACAAGACAGAGATCGCTGTTCCCGATCACTGGGAACAGTAGATCTCTGTCTTATGGCAGAATTGGGAATCGCCTTGTTTACAAAGGCAGATCCCTGTTCTGCCTCTGTACACAAAAATCGCGGGTCGCCAGCTGACATTGAGTTCGCTGAACCTGCAGACACCCTACCACGGCTAGCAGCAGGTGCGCGAGTGTGTGGGCGGCAGCGCGCACGACCGCAATCTCACATGTATAGACCGATGTACAGGAACGTCGGTTCACGCAGGAGAGCCAACCTGCCAATGTAAAAGTACGCATACCTCACAAATTTTTTAAATGGAAATGAGGGACACCTATCAGAAAAAGCGTGCAGGCATAGGACACACCCTTGCCACGCCCCTTAAAGGAGATCTGTACAAAAAAAACAAGATTGGTTAAACCCATAAGTGATTTTTTTACCATTACTATTCCTTTATATTGGCTTATGAAATTTACAAATGCAGCAATTTAGAAATCAGATGAAAGGTTTAGCACTGGGAAACACTTTTTGATAGATAAAAGTGCATTTTATATCTAAATATATCAGACCAAAATGAGGTACAAATGAGGAAAGAGGGACAGAGGGACATTGCTTCAAATCAGGGACAGTCCCTCGAAATCAGGGACAGTTAGGAGCTATGAAAGTATTACAGCTGGTCGGCAAGTGGTTAAATGTTCCCCAGGAATTAAAAGAAGAATCTCAGGTTGCAGATCCCACCTCCTAATCCAGAACCATCAATGTAGTATGTACAGCATCCTGGCATCCCTCTATGCATGCATTTCCCTGGCTTCCCAAGTGTCCCTCCAGAAGGGTTCATGCAGCATGCTAAACTCCCTGGGGCTGCATGCAGCTCATGGGACACCACAGATGTAGGGCAATGACCTATCTGATTGGATACAGAGTGATTGGATAGACAGTGTGTCCTCCTATTATATAATTTTGGTAAATCTAAAGGAGATTGTACAGAGATTGTACAATCAAATTGTATGGCCACATTTATAGACCTAAAATGACCTAGTTGCGTTTTAAGTAGGGTGACCAGACATCCCCAGTTTTGCAGAATTACACCCCCCCCCCTCTCCGCCATGCCTACTAGCATAGGGGGGTTGCATCTTCCCCATTATCTGTGCCCCTTTCTGATGATCATGTGCTGGTCGGAGCAGAGGGAAAATGTCTTCAGTTTCGGGCGCATGCCCATTGAGCTTCGCTCACATGTTCTTCTGCCTTGGCTCAAATACTGGCCAGCTACCTGCTTATCTCCTTGCCTTCCCTGGTGGAGTTTTCTACACCACTCCCCATCCAGTAGTAGCTGGCGAAGGGCAGAGAGTCACTGATTGTTGCTATAACTAGTAAAGAAAAAATATGTCCCCGGATTTCATTTAAAAAAATCTGGTCACCTTAGTTTTAAGGCCCCTTTCACACTGGGGCAGGAGGTACGGTGGCTGTAAAGCGCTGCTATTTTTAGCAGCACTATTAGGCCACTATCGGGGCGGCTTTACCCCCGCTAGTGGCTGAGAAAGGGTTAATACCGCCGGCAATGTGCCTCTGCAGAGGTGCATTGCCAGCTGTATAGCCGCGCCGTCCCATTGATTTCAATGGGCTGGAGCGGTGAAGGAGCGGTATACGCACCGCTCCTTCACCACTCCAAAGATGCACCTCGCAGGACTTTTTTCCCATCCTGCTAGTGCACCGCTTAAGTGTGAAAGCACACCACGCCAAAATGTCCCATGAGCTACTTTGCCAAGTGTACCGCAGCCCATTGAAGTTAACAGTCTGCCCTATGTGTGCCACTGGAAAAAAACGAGCCAAAAAACATGCACTTCTACTACTCTAGGTGTGAATGGAGCCTCATAGTAAAATTGATGTGTTTACACAAGAATAATGAGGTTCCGTTCACATCTGTGTGTTTCCAAACACATGGAAAATTGCACAGAAAATGTGCACTTTGCCATGCGATTCAGAAATTCTGCAAATGTGCATCGTGCTTGTGTTGTCATTCTATGTTAAAGGCTCCCCAAGTGCAGAAAATACACCAAATGCACCAAAAACTGTGGGAATGCACCATGCGAAGCTCAAAAAAAGTTCTGGATCTTCTCTGGGGGCGATCGTCGTGCACATCATAAGCTCAGCTATCCTAGTGAGCGATTAGCGGTGGAGTCCCCATTGATCCCGGGGCCCCTTACTCCCGCCGCATGTTCCTTTCCCACAGTCTTGCCCACCACGATGGCAGAATGCCAAGGCCTGGGCGCAACTGTGACCCTGGTAGTTCTGCCACTGATTGTAACTTTGTAGCAATCCACAAGGTGGGAGGCTGTAGTGGGGCTGACAGGAGACAGTGGCTGAGATGACCAGATCTGTGTAGCGACACAAGGAAACTGAGACCAGACTGTATATATTGAAGTGAATTTATTAATAGCAAAGCAAAATTCATCCACACGCCAAAAAATACAAGTCACCCACAACCAAAAATTCCTGACTAAGTAACAGAAACCTAACAAACTAACTGTATACAATATATACAAAACATATTCAAGATGGGAAGCATGAGTAACAGGAAATAACAGGAAATAACAGGGATGCAGGGAAGGAGGAAATTTTTTTGAAGCACTGATTAGAGCCAGATGCTCCAATAGGCTTCAATATAGGGTGGACTCGGGTCGCAGAGAGTTCACTCTCAGTCCACCCAAGTGTGTTACAACAGCAAATTAATATTTGCTGTTGTAACACTGATTCTTCTACCGGCCAATCTCGAACCGGGTTTTGACTGACGATCCTATTGGACGCCTAGGAGGAGGAAGGGAGAACCTGGAGGCAGCCATGGTGGAGAGGACTTAGAGCTGAGCTGCTGCACCACACTGCCTGCCACCCGCTATGATAAGAGAAGGGGCCAGACTGTCCGTCAAACCGCAGGGGGGTGGGTGTGCTGCTCAGGGGGGTGGTTGTTCCCCACCCAAAAAAAAACACCAGCCACCACTGCCCTGGGGCCAGGTGAAGCTGATTACTGGAACCTGCAAAACACTCGCTGGTGGACACAGGAACTGCAGCTTTCTGCCCTAGGAACCGCAGTGCCACCAGTAGGTGAACCAGGTCCTGACAAGGGCTGATGTGTGCCAGACATTGTTGAACACTGAAGCCATCTCTGACCTAACATCTCAGGCTGGGAAGTACCGGTAGATGTTGATCCTGGTCTTAATAAAGATGATTTAATTCTGGAAGCAGATGAAAGCATTCTTAGGGTTAGTGATGTGACCGCTGTGTAAACATGTATTAAAGCACTGCAGCACAGTTTACAACAATCTCAGTTGGAAGGCTGCCCAACCAGGTGCACTTATGGTTAGAGCAACTTGAACACAGTTGGTCCTATTTAGAATGACAGTGTCTGTAGCGAGAGGTAGAATGAAGCTGGCCTGTTTTGTGCCTAATCAATAAGATGACAAGAAGAGGTGCAACACTATGCTTCTATTGCCTACCGCTAGAACTGTCCCTAACAGACGGGGTTCTTCTTCCTGCACTACTCACTCGCATAAAGCATGGCAAACCTGGGGGCTAGAACCTTAAATAGGTTTTGGCTGACCCAAGATGGCTGCCAACCAGATCACTTCCCCAGTGACCCAGGAAATCATAGAGGAACCAGATTCCTTCTGACTCCCTCTGCAGCTGCTGTGGCTGACTGCCACCTGCAGTGTAGAAAATAAATTGCACCTGCCTACAGAGGAAGCCCTGTGGATGAGAGGTGAAATATCTTCATTACAAAACAAGTTCTTAATTACAACTAGCTACCATATATACTCAAGTATAAGCCAACCCAAATATAAGCCGAGGCACCTAATTTTACCACAAAAAAATGGGAAAATGTATTGCCCCGAGTATAAGCCTAGGGTGTCCATATGCATGCCTCACTGTGCCCATGCCTCACTGTGCCCATGCCTCACTGTGCCCATGCCTCACTGTGCCCATGCCTCACTGTGCCCATGCCTCACTGTGCCCATGCCTCA
Source organism: Rana kukunoris (assembly GCA_029574335.1). Taxonomy (NCBI): domain Eukaryota; kingdom Metazoa; phylum Chordata; class Amphibia; order Anura; family Ranidae; genus Rana; species Rana kukunoris. The sequence goes on from CM056049.1 coordinate 705,166,377, forward strand.
ATGTGTTCATGCCTCAATGTGTTCATGCCTCACTGTGTCCATGACTAGACTTTCGTTTTAACATGGGAGTATATAAATGGGGTGCCCGACTTTAAAAAAAATCGTTGCTTACCGTCCGTAGATCCCCCAGACAGAACTTTGCACACTTGTAGAGGAGAACTGGGGCTACATGTGTACCAAGTTGTGGGTCCAGGAGACCTACGGCTGGCCAGTACCAGGTCCCCAAATTTACCAGAGAAATTGCCATTTAACATGGGAGTCTACGGAAGGGGTGCCTGACTTTGAAAAATCGGTGCTCCTCGGCCCAGACAACAAACTTTGCAGACTTGTAGAGGAAGAGTGTGGTACCGGGTCCCTAAACTCTGTGATACCAGGCACAAAAAGATGACTCGAGTATACGCCGAGGGGGCATTTTCAGCACAAAAAAGTATACACAGTATAAACAGTATACAACAACCTGGAATATTAAAACTTTTAAAGACAAGCCAACATTTTAGTTGCCCGCATACTCCATACCCAATTGGAATTAAGCATACATTTTAATGTATTTTAAGGAGACATTCACCGGTTCAGGTTGGCTAAGGAATTACACCATTAAACGATGGTCATTATAACTTGGAGGTTTAATTGAATACATTGTAACCTTATTTCCACATTCTTGGTTGAGCTCCTTGAAGATGAATTACACTTAATAATGCATTTAATGTGTTAACTAAAGTGTGTTGGAATAAACTTTTAAGCTTTAGAAAATGTCGGCTAATTTACTGGCGCTCTTGCCTTTATGTCAGTTTACGTTCCAGTCTGTTGGTTGAAGTGAAGTATTTACTACTAATAAGTTTTTATGGCATCACTGTGGGGATGATTTTACAGGTCCTGTACTTGTATTTTGTGCGGGCATAAGATGTCATGCCTCGTTAAGTTCTAATCAGCATGCTATTCATCTTACTTATGATAAAAAGTGTTTGTTGCTCTAAGGCACAAAGGTGTCATCAAAAAAGACAGAGCTTGGCTTGATATGGGGTGTGGGTGAAGAGTTTGATGGGGACACTGTGGGGACAATATCAATGCAAAACCAAACCAGCTTTGCCTGTAGATGTGGTGTATCTGGATTTTGAAAAGCATTTGACACAGTTACCCATAAACGTTTACTGTACAAAATAAGGTCCATTGACATGGACCATAGGATGAGTACATGGATTAAAAACTGGATACAAGGGCGAGTTCAGAGGGTAGTGATAAATGGGGAGTGCTTGGAATGGTCAGGGGTGGGTAGTGGGGGTCCACCAGGGTTCTGTGCTGGGACCAATCCTGTTTAATTTGTTCATAAATGACCTGGAGGATGGGCATAGGCGTAGGCTGAAATTTTTTCAGGGAGGGATGCTTCGGCAGCGGCGATACATAGCCGCATTTAACCCTTTCTTCAGACGCTAGCTGGGGTTAAAAGCGCCCCGCTAGCGGTCGAATAGCGCAGCTAAAATTATGGTAAAGCGCTGCTTTACCGATAACACGGCCAGCTGGCAGTGTGAAATAGCTCTTGAGATAATTTAGCTTCACTTCATGCCCATTAAAATATAGTCTAGAGAATGTACAGACCCCCCCTTCAGCACAGATGGACATCACCTTCAGCACAGACCCCCCTTCAGCATAGACCCCTCCATTCAGCACAGATAGACCCCCTTTCAGCACAGATGGACCCCCTTTAAGCACAGACCCCCCTTCAGCACATACCCCTCTTCAGTACAGACCCCCCTTCAGCACAGATGGGACCCTCATTTAGCACAAACCCCCCTCCCCCATCCATTCAGTACTTCAGATCAGCCATCAGCACGGCACAGGCACAGCAGGTTCCGTCCCCCTGTGTACACATAAACACTGGAGGGGAGGCAGCTTCACTCTGCTCGCTGTGCCTGTGTGACATCCAACCCTGGACCTCTCAGACAGCCCGTGGCTGAAAAACTCTTCAACATCTTCTCGATTTTCCAAGGGGCGGACACCCATGAGGGTGGGGTAAACAGTTCAATCCCTGTATTTGGGGACGATACTAAGCTAAGCAGGGCAATAATTTCTCCACAGAATGTATTCCCTTCCACTTCATAATTATATGCCGGATCCAGGGGGGGGCAACAGGACAATTGCCACCCCCGAGAAATTAGCTAATTAGAAATCAGCTCATTTCTGGTTGCGGAATTTGCGGGCACCGGTGAGTCTGAGCAGCTCAGCATGCGAGTGACAGAGTGGGCGGTGACAGCGTGGTCTGCCGGGTGCCTTGGTGTGTGGGCGGGTGGCGAGTGAGAGTCAGAGAGTGGGTGGTCAGCTGGTTGGCTCTGTGGGTGTGCGAGCGGCTGGCCAATCAACAAGCCGGCGGCCGGGGGAGCAGAGAGATTACATCATCATCGCCCCGCGCCCACCCTGCATCACTGCAGTAACTTCTGCCCTCACTGTGAAGCTTTGGCAAATAAACCTAGAAGCTGATTGGTTCATATGCAGAAGTGAGACTGATTTTGTACTCGCCAGCTTTAGTAAATAAACCCCTTTGTGTTGCTCTATCACATAAAATCTCAATAAAATTAATGTACATGTTTGGTTGTAACATGAACACATTTGGAAAATGTTAAGGGGTATGAATACCCTTTCAAGGCACTGTATCTATGGGTTTACATCCACTTTAAATTAAAAAAAAATAATAATAATAAATGTATTTATTTCCAAATGTAAGAGAATGAGGGGAAAGAGGTAAAGCAAAATGAAGTTAATTTCGGGGGAAGGTCCACTTTATCTCTTATCTGTCCAGCTAATTATTACATAAGTATAAGCAACGAGAATCATTACATGGTTACATAGTTAGTCTGGTTAAAAAAAGACACAAGTCCATCTAGTTCAACTAATAAAAAGGGAAGAAGTTATACAATTCTATAAACACAATCCTATACCCACAGTTGATCAAGGCAAAAACCCCACCAAAGCATGATCTAATTAGCTCCAGCAGAGGGAAAAAATCCTTACTGATCCCCCGAGAGGCAATTAGTTATACCCTAGATCAACTTTGCCTATACATGTTAGTACCCAGTTATATTATGTGCCTTTGGGAAATAATCCAGACCTTTTTTAAAGCAATCTACTGAGATATCTAGAACCACCTCTGGAGGGAGTCTATTCCACATTTCACAGCTCTTACTGCGAAGAAACCTTTCCATAGTTGGAGATGAACTCTCATTTCCTCCAGACGTAAAGAGTGCCCCCTTGTCCTCTGTGATGACCATAAACAGAATAACTCAACACCAAGTTCACTATATGGACCCCTTATATATTTGTACTTGTACATCATATCCCCACTTATTATCCTCTTCTCAAAGGAGAATACATTCAGTTCCTCATAGCTGAGCTCCTCCATGCCTCTTATCAGTTTGGTTGCCCTTATCAGTTTGGTTGCCCTTCTCTGCACTTTCTCCAGTTCCTCGATATCCTTTTTGAGAACTGAGGCCCACAACTGAACTGCATATTCCAGATGAGGTCTTACTAATGATTTGTACAGGGGCAAAATTGTATCTCTCTCTCTTGAGTCTATACCTCTCTCACTTCAAATGGGGTCACACAGTTATGTTGGTAACTGTTTAAGAGAGATCACCCCTCCCTTGTAGAGAAATCTTCTACTTTCCATCTGGGTTTTGCAGACAGGAACGGAAGGAACTCTCCCAAGTGGGAGAGTGACATAAAGAAAACCTCACAGGGCTTAAACCATTACTTACTACAAATACTCAAATAACAGTACTGACAGCGATTCTAACTTATATAGCAGAGGTCTCCAAACTGTGGCCCGGGGGCCAGATGTGGCCCTTTGCTAGCCTTTATCTGGCCCTTGGGACACTATTCCTCCCACTGACACCAACAATGGCACACTATTTCTTCCACCAATACCATTGATGGGATACTATTCCTCTTAGTAATAAAGGGCACTACTCCTCCTCCTATTGACCACCAACCCTGAGACCATATTTATTCTCACTGATGCCAGGCTCAGGACACTTTCTGCCCCCTCTGGGCACAATCTGGCCCTCCTAAAATCTAAAGGAAAATAAACTGGCCCTTTGTTTGAAATGTTTGGAGACCCCTGCTATATAGCATAAGATTAATATTTTCATGCCATTTCAAGGTTTCGGAGGAGGCCTTTCTGCCCGGGATTCCAGTTTTGACGGATTTCAGCTGTCACCATGGAAGATTCATCAGATAATGTGAAATATCGATACTTAAAACTATTGTTTTCTAACTTTTCTAAATAAAAATGTGCCATGAGATTTTCTTTAGTTCCCAATAGGTGCAACAAAGTGTTCACAACAAGTTACAGCAGCTATAGGACCTTTTCCTACAATTGATTTTATTGTAGAGGAAAAACAAATTGGACATGTTTTCTCTTGTTGACAGCAATGGAAGTTAATGGGAAAGAGATGGTATTTCTTTCTCACTCATCATGTAGGGGAAATCTCTGGGTGTTTGGCTTAGACAAACCTTGTCTAACATGTTATCACAGTTTTAGCAGAAAAAAAAATATTTCTTATCTATCTGTCTTGAATCTTCGGTATCGTGTATCTATATTTTTCAAGCAACACATGGAACTCCTGTAGAAAAACATGGCCATCTAGAAATATTCTTCTTAAGGCACTTTTCATATGTCAGTTCAATAGAGTTATGTGATCCTTGTAAAGCCGGGTTCTGGATTTAGTGCACTGTCTAGATGGATTCCCATGCTCTCATGTTTGCAGGGCTCTTCTTTGGTATTCTAAGTTCTTTAAGCCTCATACAAAGGATCAGACTTCCATCGGACAAACCGGTGGAATTTTGCCTGAAGGGTGTTGGCCGTGAACTTGTTCTGCATATAGACGGCAGAACTTTTTCAGCCAACATACACAGAACTAAATTTTTCAGCTCTTTAGCACCACCCTTTGGGGAACTTCTGCTAATGTTGTCTGATGGTTAGCATTGGTTCGGACTTGTGTACACATGATCAGATAATCCCACAGAACACATTTGTTGTCGGACAATTTGAGAGCATGACCATCCAACATTTGTTGTCGGAAATTCCAACAATTGTCGGATGGAGCATACAGATGGTCGGATTATCCGACAAAAACGTCCATCACACAATTGTTGTCGGAATATTCGATCGTGTGTACAAGCCTTAAGAATCTATCCAGTGATCGATAAATCAGGCTCCGACCTTAATTGGCAATAGATGTATAGGTCAAAAGTTATGATCTGGTGACCAGATGACACCACCATGGACTCTGTATGACCCCACTGTCTAAGTTAGGCTGCCAGGAACTATGGTCTTTCAGTACTCAGCCATTCTTAAGCAGGGTTCTGCAGAATTCTAGGGTAACTCTAGAAGTTGCCAGTGGTTCCTTGAGCAAAGAGCAATTTCTGCCTCAAATAATTCCTACTGACGCCAATGATATTTTTATCACTCTGTAAGGAAGGGATTCTTCCACTGACCACCAATATAAGGAAAATATTTCCAACTGACCACATATGTAAGGAGCATTCTTCTCACTGGCCCCCAATGTAATAGGCATTCTTCCCACTGACCCCTCATGTAAAGGGCATTCTTACCATTGACCCCCAATGTAAGGGGCATTCTTCCCATTGACCCCCAATGTAAGGGGCATTCTTCCCATTGACCATTAATATAAGGAACATTCTTTTCACTGACCACATATGTAAGGAGCATTTTTCCTACTGACGCCTAATGTAAGGGGTATTCTTCCCATTGACCCCCAATGTAAGGGGCATTCTTCCCATTGACCATTAATATAAGGAACATTCTTCCCACTAACCACATATGTAAGGAGCATTCTTCCCACTGACCCCCAATGTAAGAGGCATTCTTCCCACTGCCCCCCAATGTAAGGGGCATTCTTCCCACTGACCCCTAATGTAAGGGGCATTCTTCCCATTGACCCCCAATGTAAGGAGCATTCTTTCCATTGACCATTAATATAAGGAACATTCTTCCCACTGACCCCCAATGTAAGGGCCATTCTTCCCGTTGACCATCAATGTAAGGAGCATTCTTCTGACCCCTAATCTAAACCCCCCATGCATTTAACCCCACCTACGGGGCTTAATCATGGACGTCTTATGGGTTCCCATTTCATTTAATGTTATTATTATAAGTAATAATGAGGGCTTTTTTTTCAGTGGGAAAACGGGGAAATGCAGTTCTGGCACCTCCAGCAAAGAATGTGTGTAATGGAAACGAGTACCATAGTGTGCTGGAGGGTCTACTGATGCTGCGTTCTGGGGGAATCTATGGGCGTTGAAGGGGAGATCTTTTGTTGTGGGGGGTCTAGTGTAAGTGGGAAGGTTTATTGTTGCTGTGGAGGATCTATTGTTGTGGTAGGGGGTTAATTGGTGCTGGGGGGTCTACTATTGCGGGTGGGGTCTATTGTTGCTGGCTGTTGGGGGATCTATTGTTGCTAGTGTAGGTCTATTTTTGCTGGGGTGGGGGTATTTTTTTGTGGCTGCATCTATTGTTTCTGGGTGGATATATTATTGCTGGGGGTCTATTATTGATTGGAGGGGGTGTCTATTGTTGTTGGCTGCAGAGGATCTATTTTTTGCTTTTCTTGTTATCATTATCAAATTCCATACAAAACATTTGGTTTTGTATTCTCTAAAAAAAAGGGGGGGGGGGTACTGGAAGGTGGGTAGGTGGTGGAACCAAGGGACGGTGCTCAGAGGTGGGTAGGGGGCGGAGACACAGGGTGCACCTATTCCCTGAGAAAAAAAGCCCTGGTAATAATAATAATCCTATTTCCTTATTTGTGTTTAGCTACATTCACACGTGTGTATTGGAAATGTGCGCTTTCCCAACAAACACAGAAATACACTGCCCTTTATCAGACGCACATTGGTATCATTAATTCCTAATGGTCCAGTTTATTGTGTTATTAATATTGTGTAATTGATTTCTAAAAAAACTCCTTACATCTGCTTATGCATGCATCTTTGTGCATGCCAAAATGCAAGGTGCTGTTGTATCGTGCGTTTCGGGTGTGATTTTGCAAAAGACTTGTGTATTTCTCATGTTTAAGGCAGAACATACAGAAAACTTATGGAAACACACATATGCTTTATTGCACAGAATCTGCATTATCTGTATACATAGATACAGTGCCTTGAAAACGTTCATACCCCTTGAAATTTTCGACATTTTGTCATGTTATTTTATGGGATAGACCAACCTAAATTTTTTACAAATAAAGATCTGAAAAGTGTGGCGTGCATTTGTATTCAGCCCCCTTTACTCTGATACCCCTAACTAAAAGCTAGTGGAACCAATTTCCTTCAGCAATCACCTAATTAGTAAATAGAGTCCACCTGTGTGTAATTTAATCTCAGTATAAAGTTCTGTGAAGCCCTCAGAGGTTTGTTAGAGAACCTTAGTGACAAACAGCATCACAAAGGCCAAGGAACACACCAGACAGGTCAGGGATAAAGTTGTGGAGAAGTTTGAAGCAGGGTTAGGTTATCAAAAAATATCCCAAGCTTTGAACATCTCACAGAGCTCTGTTCAATCCATCATCTGAAAATGGAAAGAGTATGGCACCACAGCAAACCTACAAAGACATGGAGGACCACCTAAACTGACAGGCCGGGCAATGAGAGAAATAAAGGAAGCAGCCAAAAGGCCCATTGTAACTACGGAGGAGCTGCAAAGATCCACAGCTCAGGTGGGAGAATCTGTCCACAGGACAACTATTAGTCGTGCTCTCCACAAATCTGGCCTTTATGGAAGAGTGGCAAGAAGAAAGTCATTGGTGAAAGAAAGCCATAAGATGTCCCAATTGCAGTTTGTGAGAAGCCATGTGGGGGACGCAGCAAACATGTGGAAGAAGATGCTCTGGTTAAATGAGACAAAAATTTAACTATTTGGCCTAAAAGCAAAACGCTATGGGCCAGATTCAGGTAGATGAGAGCATCTTTGCTCTGGAGTAACGCTTCTCATTTACGTTACTCTGACGACCCTTTCAGCGCAAGTACTGTTATTCACATAGCAGTTGCGCGTAAACTTGCGCCAGAGTAACGATAATGCGCTGGCGTAACCCGACGCAAGTGGAAGTGGGTGTGATCATATGTAAATGATGGGCGGAGCCAGGCGGAGAGGCTTACGTTCAGCGCATCATCCACGGGGACAACCATCTTCTGGCCCCAGGAAGGCGACCCAGAAGACCAGGGGGGTGTCGGATGTTGTCCAGGGCCAGTTGGCGAGGGATCACGCCAGACAGACTCAACAAATGGGGGAACTAGTTGGGCACTTAGAGAAAGTGGCTGACAGCCTGGGCTCCGTTGCCCAGATAAGCAACGCAGTGCAGGATGTCAGCTGCAACTGCGCTGCAGTGGTGACCAGTTTGGGGGAGGTGCAGGGGGATATTAGGCACCTCACTGCAGCCGTCCAGGCCAACAGTGCTGCCATCCGGGACCAGGGGAGGCTGAGTCGGCGGGCCCAGCACTACCAAGTGACCCGGCAGCTCAGGATGCAGGCCCAGCAGCTGAGGATGCAGGGCCAGACAAACAATTTGCTCGGCCGGATAGCCATGGCCTTGGAGGGCATGCAGGCCACACCTGCCAGGAGTGGCCCACCCGGGGATCAGCCACCTCCAGATGCCCCCCCACCCACTCCATCCAGGCAGCTGAGGAGCCAGAGAGGTTCGGCAAGAAGGAGCCCCCGGCATCCCCGATGATTTTGTTTTTTTTTATTTCTGATTTATACTCAGGTTATGAGATTTTTATTTTTGATTTCTGATTTATACTCAGGTTATGAGATTTTTATTTTTGATTTCTGATTTATACTCAGGTTATGAGATTTTTATTTTTGATTTCTGATTCATACTCAGGTTATGAGATTTCTATTTTTGATTTCTGATTTATACTCAGGTTATGAGATTTTTATTTTTGATTTCTGATTTATACTCAGGTTATGAGATTTTTATTTTTGATACTGCACACGTTGCAGTGTGAATGGTGTGTGAATGTGAGGGGGTGGCACTCCTGCCAGTAAGGGGTGTCACCCTCGGCCGTGGTGGTGAAGTTAACCCCACGGCTGTATGAATGACGTGTGAAAGGTGTATGAATGGACAGTGACATCATTGGGGCCTTGACGCTGGCGTTGCTGCTCCCAAGTCCTACATGCTGGACTTGGGCTAATCCAATGCGATGTGCATGTGGTGTGTGTGATCTAGGGACATCAGTGGTGTACACGCGTGCATTGTCTGTGTGATTAATGTTTTGGTTTATTGTCCAAAGATGCCTACGGCGAGGACCCTCCTGACTACTCTTCCATCAGCAGACTGGGTCTCCTCTGGCAGGTGGGGACTGTGTGGGTCGGGGGTCAGGTCATCACGTATGTCAATCTGCAGGCCTTTTCTCATAGCAAAGTTGTGCAGAATGCAACATGCACCGATGATCTGACACACGAAGGTAGGGGAATACAATAGGGTCCCCCCGGACTTATCCAGGCAGCGGAAACGGGACTTCAGGAGCCCAAATGTTTGCTCCACCACTGCACGGGTTTTGATGTGTGCTTCATTGTATTTTCTCTCTCCTCTGGTTTGGGGGTTCCGGAAAGGAGTCATTAGATGGGGTCCCAGTGCATATGCAGAGTCACCTGTAAGGGAAAAGACAGGAGGATGTTAGTCATGCATGTGCCACTTATGTTGTGCATCACGGGAGGGGATAGTCATGCCTGCCACCCATGTCACTCACCAACCAGCCAGCTGTCCCCATACATGTTCTGTTCGAATTCTGCTGGGATGGGACTCTGATTGTATATGAAGCTGTCATGGCTGGACCCGGGGTGTTTGGCACGGACGTGCCATATGAGGCGTTGGGCATCAGCTATCACCTGTACGTTGATGGAATGCCAATGCTTCCGATTGCGGTATATGTGCTCTGTGGCACTGGGGGGCTGGAGTGCCACATGTGTGCAATCAATGGCCCCCACAGTGCGTGGGAATCTGGCAATGTTGTAGAAATCTGTCATTGCCTTCAGCCGCAGTTCCTCAGTGGTTGGTCTGATGAACTGGTTGGAAATGCGTCTGAGGATTGCAGGGACAACCTGGTGCACACATCTGCTCACGGAGGACTGTGACATCCCAGCCACCACTCCACTTGTACGCTGGAATGATCCACTGGCAAGGAAATGAAGTGTTGCCAGGACCTTCACCAGTGGCTGCACTGCTTGTGAGCGGTGTGTCTTGCTGGTGATGTCATCCTGCAGGGTTGTGGTTAGTTCAAGTATTGCAACAGGGCTGAATCTGAAGAGGCGATACACCTCCTCACCCCCCATGCCAAAGAGGCTCATACGTGTGCGGTATATCCTCTCACGTGCCCGCCTCCTTCGTTCCGGGGGACCCATCAGTAGTTCTAGGACCACGATTGCCCCTGGCATGTTGGCACACAGAGGTGTTGTCCTTGCATGTGTGGGTGCTCAGCTTCCTAGTTTCATCGGTAACGCTGCTGTAGCTGCTCTCCTGCTGACCTGTGACCGTCTGGAGTAAAGATAAAGCAGCCTTTTGTAGAAATAACTTTGCGCCGGACAGACGAGATACGCGCGGCGCATGTAACCAGCGTATGGTGCTAATCCGTTCGCGAATTGGGAAATCTCCCTCATTTGCATATTTGCAGGGGAAATCAATAGGCGCGACTGATGCGCCAAGCGAAATTAAGCGCTGACGATACTCTGCCGTCGGAACGTTCCGCCGGTCGGAAATGGCCCGTTATTGGGCGCATCTAGTTTGGTGGGTACGGCCACATAGAAACGACGGCGCATCTTCACAGTTACGCGGCGCATATCGAATTACTCCAGCGCAAGTGTTGCTGAATCTGGCCCTATGTGTGGTAGAAAACTAACACTGCACATCACCCCAAACACACCATCCCCACCGTGAAACATGGTGGTGGCAGCATCATGTTGTGGGGATGCTTTTCTTCAGCAGGGATAGGAAAGCTGGTCAGAGTTGATAGGAAGATGGATGGAGCCAAATACAGGGCAATCTTAGAAGAAAATCTGTTATGCCATGTACACACGGTCAGAATTTCCAACAAAAAATGTTCACTCTAAGCTTGTTGTCGGGAAATCTAACCGTGTGTATGCACCATCGGACATTTGCTGTTGGAATTTCCGACAACAAAAATTTGAGAGATTTTACGACAACAAAAGTGGTTGTCGGAAATTCTGACCGTGTGTACACAATTCAACGCACAAAAATTCTACGCATGCTCATAATCATTGAACTTAATTTTTCTCGGCTCGTCGTAGTGTTGTACATCACCACGTTCTTGATGTTTGCAATTTCCTACAACATTTGTCTGACAGTGTGTATGCAAGACAAGTTTGAGCCAACATCCATCGGAAAAAAATCCACGGTTTTGTTGTCGGAAAGTCCGATCGTGTGTACGTGGCAGTGAGCAAAAGTCTTGAGACTTGAGACTTGAAACATACAGCCAAAGATACAATGGCATGGTTTAGATCAAAGCATATTCATGTGTTTGAATGGCCCAGTCAAAGTCCAGACCTAAATTCAATTTAAAATCTGTGGCAAGACTTGAAACTTGCTGTTTACAGACACTCTCCATCCAATCCGACAGAGCTTGAGCTATTTTGCAAAGAAGAATGGGCAACTATTTCACTCTCTAGAGGTGCAAAGCTGGTAGAGACATCCCCAAAAAGACTTGAAGCTGTAATTGCAGGGAAAGGAGGTTCTACAAAGTATTGACATATTTATTTGTAAAAAATGTTGAAAACCATTTATCATTTTCCTTCCACTTCACACTTTGTGCCACTTTGTGTTGGGATAGATAGATAGATAGATAGATAGATAGATAGATAGATAGATAGATAGATAGATAGATAGATAGATAGATAGATAGATAGATAGATAGATAGATAGATAGATAGATATGCAATAAAATATTAGCTCCATTTCACAGTATTGATTCCAACTAGGTAATAAAAGTTGTTTTTAGTAGTTAAAAGAATCTGTATGCAGCGGCCATCATGGAGAAATATGCATAAAGAATTGGGGAAAGATAATCTCAACAACACACGGATATAATAAAATATGTTTTATTATCTGTGTTCCAGGAGAACAATTTCAGCACAAAGATAAAATAATATTTTAACTGTGGGGAAAAACAATGGTACGAAATATAGGAACTATCTACCGCCATGATGTGTAAATAAATAATTGATCCGTTTCTGCTCATTGCGTTCAGCTAATATAGAAAAAAACAAGTAAAGCCTGGCAAGGCATTTATGAGAAGCCTTAAAACGGTATAGTAAGTAATGCATTAAACAGTTATCTTATGCTAAACACTCTATACAATCTATTTATGTTTTAAAAATTGAAAATCCTGAACATGTTTCATCTTAGCATTAAATGCCAGAAGATGCTGTTGATGGTTTTCTCTAGTAAAGGACAACTATGATGGTTTTTGGTTAATTTTATTTATTCTTGTAGGAGCTGGCTAAATTGTCCTCCATGTCAGGGGACATTTTACAACATCTGTCACAGTGACGCTGTTTCTCCTAGTGCTCAGCCAGGACTTTGCCCTGTCATAGCCTTAAAGTGGATGTAAATCCTCCATACACCCAGTGAAGTGAACAGCCTCCGATGATACACAGAGATTAACCAAATTTCCTACATATGTACAGTATATCTGCTGTCTTCACAATTTCACATTTATATACTGTTTAGAAAGTTCAGATTTTTTTAGAGGATTTTCTCTTCCTGGTTAACACAGAGTGTGATGTCTGGGCATACAGCCAAGATAGCTAAAATTGCTGATTGGAGGAAAGGCACACACCCCCTCTCCTGATAGGCAGAGACTCTCAGAGCTGTTTTGTAATAGGAGCTGCTCTCTTCTAATCTATTTTAGCAACCTCCTTTGACAAAAGATTCAGGCTGCTTTTGTCTAAAAAGTCAAAAAATATGTCAGGAGTTCTCAGGCTGATAACATAGGAACCGTTCAGAAGAGAGCTATAAGGCTTGGCTCATTGAAAAGAGATAACAAAATACTGCAGATATATGTGCCCAGCTCAAATTTCATGAATCAGGTTTACATCCACTTTAATGCAGAGCAAGCAAGGCTTAGTAACAAAGGAGCAATGGATCTTGGGACAAGTAATCCGGAAAGCGCAGTTTCTTTTAGGGTGGGACCATTGCAAGTTCCAGTTGGCTGGAGGGAGAGGGCAGAACGCTGGGAGCAGGCATAAAAAACCTGAACTGGGGAGGAGTCGGCCTCTTGGGACCAAGGCATTCACCTGACAGCAGCAATACTGATGGTCAGCCTGGGGAGGTCGGAGCTGCAGTCTAGGCAGCATGGAGCGGGACAGAGCACGTTCAGCGAGCAGCTGTGGACACCCCGGTTGTTCGACAGTGTCTGATCGGCCTGGTGACAGTCAGATTATCATTATCGGCATCTGCCTGGCAAATCCAGTCAAGCTGCAGCCTTAAAGGGGTTAAGGTGAAAAAACATCTGATAGTTACAGGCCCCCCGGTCTACTTACCTGAGCCCTTAAAAGTCCCACATTAAGAAGGCGCTGGCTTCTCAGCTCTTCTCGGCTCTTCATTGGATAGATTGATAGCAGCGCAGCCATTGGCTCACTGCTGCCAATCAAATCCAAATGATGCGGGTGCCAGGGGCAGGGCTGAGTCTGGCATTCGTGTCTATGGACGCAAATTCTGGACTCGGGAGAGTGCCCGCAAGGTAACCCCCTTTGAAAAGCGCTTCCCAAGGGGGTTATATGATGCGGGGAGGAGCCGAGACAGCCACCAAGGGACCCCAGAAGATGTGGATTGGGGCCACTCTGTGCAAAATGAGCTGTACAGTAGAGGTAAGTATGACATGTTTGTTATTTTTTTTTGTTTGTTATTTTTATTTTTTTAATTACGAAACTTTAGTATCACTTTAAAGAGAGTGCGGTGAAGCATTTTTCCTGAGCACAGCATCTACAAGAACCTGCAGAAGGCTCTCCACACCATCCCTTGAGTTGATATTGTTCGGTCTGGTAAGCGGGCATCTGCCTGCCCTCTTTGGACCTAGGACACTGCATGCAGACACCTTTACTTTGCTTCATCCATTAGAGCTCTATCAAGAGACATCTACGGGTGCTACTGGATGTAAATATCACACTATCACTTTAGGCCCCAACATTTGTGCTAGCTGCCAAAAACTGGACCTAAACCACTTTTGGCAGAGTACACTGTACCCTGACCCCCTGCTACTCAGTAAATTTGTGGTTTACACCAGATTTTGGGAAAGCAAGCACACTGATGGCCCAGGTGTGTGCTGGCTTCATAATAGAGCCAAAGTTAAAGCTCAGGGACCTCAGGGAGGTCATTGTTTCTGAGGGGAGCTGTGTAAGATGCCTCCATGCATCAAGGTCTTCAGGTTGAGGCAGAGGAAGCCCAAGGCTGAAAGGAAGTCCATGTAGGACAGGAGCAGCCAGGAAATTGTATAGATAGTCCAGGCGGCAAAAGTGCAGCTAGGGAGCTGCAAGAAAAGACACAGAACTAAAGTATAGTTGCACATAACCCTGGGATGTGTTTGATGGTCAGGAAGATCAAAAGGTATTTGATGGTCAAGATAACCCTGTAGAGGTACTCGGAGCAGTAAAGCTGCCACAAGAGACACAAAGCTAGTACACAGGGACCAGTTTTGCCAATCTACCAGATTGAAATTTACTGACACGACACCCAAAATTTACTGGTACAATCAAGTTTTTACTGGCAGTTTCAAAAGTTACCAAAATTACAAATTTTAAGTGCAAATTCCAGTATTTAGGCTACAAATAAGTACAATATGCAATTGGCAATGTGATTTAAGGTAGATATTAAGGCAAAAATAATAGGGCTGTGGAAATTAACTATGAATTCCTCGAGTAATCGTAAATGTTTTTGATCGATCAAAACTCTCTGCCAGCTTCCGGGTCTTCAGGGAGTTCCGTCGGAGATCCGGTGATGTCACGGACACCGCGGGGCCTGCTGTGTGCTCCTTTGCCGTGCCTTCATATCTGCATGCTGGCGGGACCTTACTATCTGTCACACGCAAGGGCTGTTACACTTCCCTCTATCAACCTGGGATTCTACAACCATCTACTGGGAGTTGTGATAGTTCCCTTCACGGGACATCTACATGCCGACGGACTGATGTTAACCCCTCTTCAGCAGTGGTATCGTTGTACACATTTATATACCAGTATAATAATTGGCTACATGTTTTTATGACTGCTTTTGCTACAATTTGGTATTACTCGCACCATTTTTACAGTTTATGTAGCTACATCGATTTTATCTCCAGTGCAATATTTATTTTGTTACCTACTTGAAGACTATACACGTTTTAATGCTATTCCCATGAAGCGCTGCCTTGGTGTGTTTTTTGTTTCCTGCTATCCATTTTTCCAGTGGTTGGTAGCTGCATTGGGAATCGGCCTGCAAGAAGATCAGCTAAAAGTAGTTGGATCTGTATGTGCGTTATAATCAATTGAAATTAGTCGATTAATCGATTAGAAAAAAATCACCGACACGATACGTCCCCTTCTAAGTCACAGTGACAGTCTCTATCCATGCCAGGTGGTCCCTTCAGTCCCCCCCCAGTCCAAATGGCACTGTCAGTCCCGCTCCCAGCTTGCCTTAATCCCGTCCTGCAGACCTGCACACAAGGCTCCGGCCAGTCCCTTGTACTATAATATCACATGACATACTCAGACACTGCCTCCACCAGACCCGCCCCCCGCCAGCACCACCCAAAAACACTGGAGCACTGTAGACACTTGGATGATCTGGACCGGCTCCAGGCCCGAGCTGCGCATGCCATATATTTTTTACTGGCAACCTTTTCTTCTTACTGGCATTTACTGGCAGCAGAAAAGTGCCTATTTTTTACTGGCTTCCAGTAAAAATACTGACGGTGGGCAACACTGACAGGGACCTGTATAGGTTTTCAGTCAGAGAGAGGCAGTCAACAAATGAGTTGGCAGTGCAGTGTTTTCTTGTAGAAATTACCAAAACCCATTATAATTAATTTTTTGCTTGTAAACTAAAATTTCGAAGCAATTAAAAAAATATGATACAAAGTTTTGGTTTACATTTATTATTACAGGTATTTTTGCATTTACATTGATGCACTGACTCCAGCCTCAGTCCACTCCTTGTGAAAGTCCCCAACACTTTTGAATGGCCTTTTCCTAACAATCCTCTCCAGGCTGCGGTCATCCCTGCTGCTTGTGCGCCTTTTTCTCCCACACTTTTCCCTTCCATATAACGTTCTGTTAATGTGCTTTGATACAGCACTTTGGGAACATCCAACTTATTTTACAATTACCTTTTGAGGCTTTCTCTCCTTATGGAGGGTGTCAATGATGGTTTTCTGCACAACTGTCAGGTCAGCGGTCTTTCCCATGATTGTGATTCCTACTGAACCAGAGTGAGAAACCATTTAAAGGCTCAGGAACCCTTTGCAGGTGTTATGGATTAATTAGCTGATTAGGGTGGGACACTTTGAGTCGAGAATATTCCACCTTTTCACAATATTAACATTTTCTGAGATTGTGGATTTGGGGTTTTCATGGGCTGTAAGCCACAATCATCACAATGATGACAAATCACGGCTTGAACTATCTTGCTGTGCATGTAATGAGTCTCTCTCATATATTACTTTCACCTTTTAAGTTGCATTAGTGAAATAAATGAACTTTTGCACAATATAAAAAAAAATTGAGTTTCACCTGTATATATATTTATATATTTAGTAGACATGGTTGAACAAGCACACCTTCGGTACTGTTAATATACATTTAGCCACTAGAGGGCACCCACAATTACCATATAAAATATGATCATAAAAATATGGCACAGCAAGCAAGTAAAAATATAAAAACTGAGTGAAAATGACTTTTAGATAAACTTTACAGTATTAAATCAGAAATACATAACAGCCATCCTAGAAAAAAAAGTTACCTTTGCCTTTTCCACATTATTCAGAACTGCAGTTTAACAGCATATTCCATATGATTTTAAGCCAGAAAAATGTAATTTCCTGGAGGTGTATACTTTACAAGTCCATTGGCCATTCATTTTCAGTAAATGTAAGCTCTAGTGTATATTTATCAAAAAAAAAAAATTCTTGATAGGAAACACAATTTTCTGAAATAGTGTCGGCTGGCAGAATCAATCTGCTAAACTGTGCTTGCTGTCCTCTGACAGCATAGACTGGACTCGGCACAGCCTGACAAAACTTCAGACATGCCTGGCTTCTGCAATGAGCAAAACTTTATTTAACCCTGAGAAGTATCACAAGTGGCATTTCCTCCACTAAATCTTGTTTTCCATTTACCCATATTCGTTGCATGATTGAGGTTTATCCAACTTTGCAGGAGAAGTTGCACTTTGGATAAGGTGAATTTTCACTTTGCAAAGAAAACCCAACCACGTACAAGTAATAAAATAAAAAAGCATCATTATTGCTTGCACACGATTGGATGACGGAAGTCAGCAGTCAGCAGAGCTTCACCTCATTCACTTCAATTTCCTTCCAAAGTGCAAGGTCTCCTGAAAGTGAACAGTCTTTTGGTTTTTAGTAAATCGCTCCCGCTCCCTTATTTTATCACTTGTTTACCAAGGTACATAAACGCAGTAATATGAAAATAGTTAATCTGTACATCACAGTCACATGATAAACTGCAGGGTTTGTCCGGAGCTGTGTGTTCAGGAAGTAGGAGATTTCCACTATAGCCTGTATACACGCCCACATGTGTGATGTCAATATTATGTGACCTGGCTAGCTCTGAGAACAAGGAAATGTTCTCTCCAGCAATAGGGACTAAACTAAGCATGTGCAGGAGGGCTACCCTTGCTGTATTTTCTTGCCTTGCCAAGAGAGACCCTGCAGGGAGGGGGAAGGATCTGTCCATATTAGATCAAAGAGCTATTTTACACAATACAGAGGATTAACTCCTTAAGTTCCACAGTGAGTATAACACGTATGCTTTACTGCATATACAGACAGATTTTACTATTGTGGGTTTAACCACTTAGCAACCACCTGCCGAAAAATAACGGCGGCAAGGTGGTTGCTTAACTCTGGGATCACGTTATATAACGTGATATAACGTGATTCCAGAGTCGCGCTCCCGCGCGCCCCCTGGGGCGCGCACACGGGAATGTCCTCTGGACCCGGCGGGTCACGAATCACGGTAAATCGCCGCTAATAGCGGCGGTTTACCACGTGATCGCGCCGTCCAATGACGCCGCGATCAGATGTAAACAGACCGGCGTCATTTGATGACGCCGGTTCCTCCCTCCTCTCTCTGTACCGATCGGTACAGTGTGAGAGGAGAGGGGAGGGAGCGGATGGCAGCGCCAGTGCTGCGGGATGGATCTGTGACAAATGTAGTCACAGATCCATCCATCCATCCCTCCCTGCTCAGCCATCCCTGCTGCACATACTCTGCAATGCTGGGCAATACTCTGGGGGGGGGGCAATACTCTGGGGGGGGCAATACTCTGATGGGGGGGGCAATACTCTGGGGGGGGGGCAATACTCTGGGGGGGGCAATACTCTGGGGGGGGGCAATACTCTGGGGGGGGCAATACTCTGGGCATACTCTGGTGGGCATACTCCGCAATACTCTGGGCATACTCTGGTGGGCATACTCCGCAATACTCTGGGCATACTCTGGTGGGCATACTCCGCAATACTCTGGGCATACTCTGGTGGGCATACTCCGCAATACTCTGGGCATACTCTGGGCATACTCTGGTGGGCATACTCCGCAATACTCTGGGCATACTCCGCAATACTCTGGGCATACTCCGCAATACTCTGGGCATACTTCCGCAATACTCTGGGCATACTTCCGCAATACTCTGGGCATACTTCCGCAATACTCTGGGCATACTTCCGCAATACTCTGGGCATACTCCGCAATACTCTGGGCATACTCCGCAATACTCTGGGCATACTCCGCAATACTCTGGGCATACTCCGCAATACTCTGGGCATATTCCACAATACTCTGGGCATACTATGCAATACTCTGGGCATACTCCGCAATACTCTGGGCATACTCCGCAATACTCTGGGCATACTCTGCAATACTCTGGGCATACTCTGCAATACTCTGGGCATACTCTGCAATACTCTGGGCATACTCCGCAATACTCTGGGCATACTCTGCAATACTCTGGGCATACTCTGCAATACTCTGGGCATACTCCGCAATACTCTGGGCATACTCCGCAATACTCTGGGCATACAGCGCCCCTGTCCCCGTGAGCTCGCATGCAGAAGCGAACGCATACGCAAGTCCCGCCCACATATGAAAACGGTGTTCAAACCACACATGTGAGGTATCGCTGCGAACGTTAGAGCGAGAGCAATAATTTTGGCCCTAGACCTCTTCTCCAACTAAAATGATGTAACCAGTAAAAATATTTAAAGCGTCACCTATGGGGATTTTTAAGTCGCAAAGTTTGGCGCCATTCCATGTGGCCACGCTGTGTAAAAGTCCCACACATGGGGTATCGCCATACTCGGGAGGAATAGCAGAATGTGTTTTGGGGTGTAATTTGTGGTATGCATATGCTGTGTGTGAGAAATAACCCGCTAATATGAAAATTTTGTGGAAAGAAAATAAAAATGAAAAAAATCTTGATTTTGCAAAGAATTGTGGGAAAAATTACAACTTCAAAAAACTCACCAGGCCTCTTTCTAAATACCTTGGAATGTCTTCTTTCCAAAAAGGGGTCATTTGGGGGGTATTTGTACTTTTCTGGCATGTTAGGGTCTCAAGAAATGAGAGAGGATGTCAGTACATCAGGTGTGATCAAATTGATCAATTTTCAGTAATTGGTACCATAGCTTTTAGACCCTATAACTTTCACCCAGACTAAATAATATCTAAAATTTTTTTGTTTTGTTACCAAAGATATGTAGCAGTATACATTTTAGGCCAAATTTATAAAGAAAAATTACTTTTTTGCAAAATTTTATAATAGAAATGAAGAAAAATTCATTTTTTTACAAAATTTTCGTTCTTTTTTCATTTATAGTGAAAAAAATAAAAACCGCAGAGGTGATAAAATACCACCAAAAGAAAGCTCTATTTGTGGGAAAAAAAGGACAAAAATTTCATTTGGTTATAGTGTTGTATGACTGAGTTATTGTCATTCAAAATGTGAGAGCACCGAAAGCTGAAAATTGGTCTGGTTATTAAGTGGGTTTAAGTGCCCAGTAGTCAAGTGGTTAAAGGAGTATAGGAGTATAAAATCCAAAAGCAAACATTTATTATATTGCAGCTTACCAATTCTTATGCCACGTACACATGACCATTTTTCGAGTTGTAAAAATTACATTTTTTTTAATGACATTAAAAACGATCGTGTGTTTGTAAATACATCATTATTCTTTATAATCAATATAATATATTACAACAGAGCAGTATATATCTACCACTTTTTCATGAGAAAGCTTCTCTACAGTCCTCCCAGACTGAGAACTCACAAGTCCTTCTGGCTGACTTCTCAGGACATCTCCCGGACATGCTGACCTACTCCCGCTGTCCTTTCCTTACTCCCCTGCATTCAGGAAGGGGTTCCTCCGTGTGTTGTGGGGGATCCTTCCAGCACCCAAGCAGCAGGTCCATGGCCTCCCCCCCTTCCCTAGACTAGGTGGCACCCTCAAGGGCCACCAATAGCCTTTTCAGCACTCCATCTTCCACCCGACTGCCCCTGGTGGCATGACTCGTGGATATTTATGATTTGGCCTGCCCCCTTCAAGACCTTTTCCAATGAGGATTGACAGGGGCCCTCATAAATATTCAAAACAGCCCCTGCTAGCCTCCAACCACTGCATCTGGAAGTTTCTCTGAGGTTCCTTAAAAGAGGGGAGGCACCAGAGATGCTGCTTGCTAAGTCATGTAGTCTCCCTGAGTCTATCAACCCTGACCCGGATTCAACCCAGGCCTGGATCTCAGCCAAACCAATTTGCCTACACTACAAAACCTATTTACACATAGCACACTAGCTAGAAGGTGCTACACTGAGTTTAAGGCTTGCCTGGCCTGGAGCATTGCTAATGGTGCACTGGTGCTTCCCACTTTATGTACTATTGCTTGGAGGACTGTGTTAAGAAGCTGCTGCAAAGGGAAAAGTGCCCTTACATTAAGAAGACCAGATTTTTTAAATGAAATCCAGGGACATTTTTTTATTTTTTTACTAGTAATGGTGCAATCACTGCCGCCACCCCCCTCACAACCTGTCAAGTCTTACTCTCTGGGCTACTACTGGGTGGGGTGTGGAGGAAGATCACTCCGCCAGGGAAGGCGAGGAGATAAGCAGGCAGGTGGCTGGCCAGGACTTGAGCCAAGGCAGAAGAACATGAGAGCGGAGCTGAATGGGCATGCACCCGAAACTGAAGAACTATTCCTTCCGCTCCGACCAGCACATGATCAACAGAAAGGGGCACAGATAATGGAAAAAATACATCCCCCTAAACTAGTAGGAGCGGCGGAACAGGGGTGTGTAATTCAAAATTTTTATTTTTAATTCTGCACTAACTGTCTTCGAAATTGCCCCAGCCCCTGTTCAAATCCAATCTGGGGACAAAACCGGGGACAGACTTGGTCCAGGAAAGTGTCCTCAATCCAGGGACTGTCCCCTGAAACCGGGGATGTCTGGTCATCCTACAGTACCTTACAATCCTGTTTAGTGGTCTGGAGTACCCTACAGCTCCCTTAACCCCATCCAAGTCTGGAGTGAAAGTTGCTGTTTGCCTGGCTGTTGCTGCACTAATGGGAAGAGAACCTGGAACACAAATCAGCCGCACTTGCGAAGGTTAGCGCTACACTTTAACAAGATGAAGATCAGCAACACAAGCCACTGGAGTGGTGAGTATAATATCTCCTCTTTTTGCAGGAAACTGCTATGATAAATACTTTGGCAACTACAGTTCTTGCTTAATGATTTGAATCCTTCTATTAAATTTGATGAATGCTCAGGTTCTTCATCGTGTCTATTTTTAAGCCGTTTTGTATAAAAAGTCTTCCAATTTAGGATAACTATTCCTGCAGGTTTCCTAATTTGTTTTTCAGCCGAGTCTGTTTGCTGGCTCCTACCTATGCTTTATATTACTGTACAAAAGATGCCAACCATAGAAAATGGAGCAATATTGTATAATTTATTCACATCCTAACACTTTCCCTCAAATTTATGGGAGAAAATACCAATTCTGCTTCCTGGTGGTCTGGAAATGCTTCTGGATTCCATATGTCTCTTCAGTGTCATTCTTCACACCCCCTGCCATGAAAAGTCTACCCTTCAACACTTAAATCATCTGCTCAGGCATTACTCCATCCTCCTGTTAAGCTGTTGTGTTGCAAAGACCAATAAAAGTTGTATTTGCATTGCTTTTATACTTCCACTACTGCCGATTAGAAGTTGAAATCTGATGCTTGCTGAATTCTAAATGAAAAAAGTCCAAAAAAGACACTCCACTTTAGTACATACACTATCTTACCAAAAGTATTGGGACACCTGCCTTTACAAAGACATACTTGGGGGGGACACCCAAAAAATGCTATACATCTAAGATGGTGCTGCTATAAGACCAAAGACAATACAAAACAGGTTATAGCGCACATATGCAAAAATGACATTTATCCTGCAAGGATAGTGAAAAACACCTGAACATATTCAAAAATACAGGGGTTTGATAACACTATATCAGGGATCCTCAAACTACGGCCCTCCAGATGTTGTAGAACTACACATCCCATGAGGCATTGTAACACACTGACATTCACAGACATGACTAGGCATTATGGGAATTGTAGTTCCTGAACAACTGGAGGGCCGTAGTTTGAAGATCCATGCACTATATGGTCATATAGTGCTAAGCCCACTTACTGCGACAAAGTACCCTGAATATTTTTTTTGTCTTAGTTTCTTTATTCTATTAACAGGTCAGTACTCACTAATTTGGGGTACTTTGTCGCAGTAAGTGGGCGTAGCACTATATGACCATATAGTGTGACCATGGCCGTTTGAAGGAATTTGGGGGCCCCAAGCAAAATGGACATGGAGGCCCCCAAAACCCAGAAACCCCAACCCCCCCCCCCCCCCGCACGCACGCAAAGCCTACAGGAACCACAGCATAGGGATACA
Organism: Rana kukunoris; assembly: GCA_029574335.1. NCBI lineage: Eukaryota > Metazoa > Chordata > Amphibia > Anura > Ranidae > Rana > Rana kukunoris. Next base: position 705,189,599 of record CM056049.1, read on the forward strand.
GTTTAAGTTCACCCGTACTTTATATAAATAAAAAAGGTTTACAGTGCAAATACTGCTGTTGCATATAATGTGCAGACATTTTGAACAATTTCAACAATTGAACATTTGCAAAAAACACCACTGTACCATAAAATCAATTAATATACATAAAAAAGTGCACAATAACTAAATCCAACATATTTCTTACTCCCACCCCACAGCAGGTTTCCCCATCAGAGTCCCCCCCCCCCCACAGCATGTGTCCCCATCTAGGGTGACCATATTTCCAAACTGCCATTCAGGGACAATTTTGCCAAGGACCAGGGGGGTCGTGTTGAATGGAGTTTCAGGGTTGGCGGGATTTCGGTGCAGAGTGTTTTGTTTTGTCAGGTGAATGGCTGGTTATAGCACTTATATCATCCCAATACCATGCTTGGAATATAATTATAATATTACATTGTAATTAGGGTTGTCCCGATACCACTTTTTTAGGACCGAGTACAAGTACCGATACTTTTTTCAAGTACTCGCCGATACCGAATACCGATACTTTTTTTTAAATGTGTCCCCAAATGCAGCCATGTCCCCCCACAAATGCAGCCATGTCCCCCTCATATGCAGCCATGTCCCCCCACATATGCAGCCATGTCCCCCACATATGCAGCCATGTCCCCACACATATGCAGCCATGTCCCCACACATATGCAGCCATGTCCCCACACATATGCAGCCATGTCCCCACACATATGCAGCCATGTCCCCCACATATGCAGCCATGTCCCCACACATATGCAGCCATGTCCCCACACATATGCAGCCATGTCCCCCACATATGCAGCCATGTCCCCCCACATATGCAGCCATGTCCCCACACATATGCAGCCATGTCCCCACACATATGCAGCCATGTCCCCACACATATGCAGCCATGTCCCCCACATATGCAGCCATGTCCCCCACATATGCAGCCATGTCCCCCACATATGCAGCCATGTCCCCCACATATGCAGCCATGTCCCCACACATATGCAGCCATGTCCCCCACATATGCACATATGCAGCCATGTCCACCACATATGCAGCCATGTCCCCCCATATATGCAGCCATGTCCCCCATATCCCCCATATATTCAGCCATTTCCCCCATATATGCAGCCATGTCCCCCATATCCCCCATATATGCAGCCATGTCCCCCCATATATGTAGCCATGTCCCCCATGTCCCCCCATATATGTAGCCATGTCACCCACATCCCCCATATATGCAGCCATGTCCCCCATACTGTACCTAGATGCCACCGCCGCCGCATAGTTAATACGGGCGGGGGACATTACAGCTTTCATTTGATTAGCTGTATTGTTTCCCGCCACACCGCGTATAGACACTCCCCCTTGCTCATGATTGGACAGATCACCCGTCCAATCCCGAGCAAGGGGGAGTATCTATACGTGGCGCGGCGGAAAACACTACAGCTATTCAAATGAAAGCTGTAATGTTCCCCGCCCCTATTAACTAAGCGGCGGAGGCGGCGTTGTGGCGGGATGCGGCGTTGCAGTGGAGGCAGGGGGGTGGATGGTATGAGTATTCGGCCAGGCATTGGGGGCATTTGTGGGAGTACAAGTACAACCGCAAATACTGGGTATTGGTCCAGATACCGATACTGTTATCGGTATCGGGACAACCCTAATTGTATTAATAGACCCCTCTCTCCACTAAGTATAGGCCCCCTACCTCAGTACGGACCCCCTCCCTCAGTACGGACCCCCCTCTCCACTAAGTATAGGCCCCCTACCTCAGTATGGACCCCCCTCCAATAAGTATATACCCCCACAGATATCATACAAGAGGTGGTCAGAGACTGCAGACATGATACAGAAAATGCTCAGAGACCAGTGTGCCACTTTCCACCTGTAGCCTGCCTCCAAATGTCAGGGGTCCATTCTGGGACCTGTAGTCCTTCAATATGGGGGGGGATAACATTCCTAGATGTCAGGGGTTCATGCTGGGACCTGTAGTCCTTTAATATGGGGGGGATAACATTCCTAGATGTCAGGGGTTCATGCTTGGACCTGTAGTTCTTTTCTTTTCGGGGGGTCACATCCCAAAGGTGAAGGACTACAAGTCCCAGCATGTACCCCTGACATCTAGGAATGTGATCCCCCCATATTGAAGGACTACAAGTCCCAGCATGAACCCCTGACATCTAGGAATGTGATCCCCCATATTGAAGGACTACAGGTCCCAGCATGGACCCCTGACATCTAGGAATGTGATCCCCCCATATTGAAAGACTACAGGTCCCAGCATGGACCCCTGACATCTAGGAATGTGACCCCCCCATATTGAAGGACTACAGGTCCCAGCATGGACCCCTGAGAATTAAGGGTGTGAGCTCATAGATTTCACATGCTAATGCTGGGACCTGTAGTTCTTCACTGATTGAGGGGGGCATCTTCAGTTCTGGGGGAGTTCATGCTGGGACCTGTAGTCCTTCACTTTGGGGGGGGGGGGTCACATCCCAGCATGAACCTTGCCCTAATTTTTAAGGATCTGTCCTCCTTCTATCCCTCGAGGGTGTAATCTCATCTGTTGGTGTCCTCTCCTGCCGACCCCGTCCTTTTATCCAGGGCCGTTTGAAGAAATTAGGGGGCCCCAAGCAAACAAAAATCCTGACGATCAGGATACCCTTGCGCTCTGCGGAGTGGACAGGCGTGCGGGCTGCTGTTTGGGGGCCCCTAGCCAGCTCGGGGCCGCAAGCAGTTGCCTGTATTGCCTGTCCTGTTCCGACAGGCCTGAGTGTGACCAAACCCCCGTATTTTTGAATATGTTCAGGTGTTTTTAACTAGCCTTGCATGATAAATGTCATTTTTGCATGTGTGCGCTATAATCTTTTTTGTATTGTCTTTGGACTTATATAGCAGCACCATCTTAGATGTATAGCATTTTTTGGGTGTGCCCCCCAAGTATGTCCTTGTATTTTGTATAGACCGTAACCAGGTCTCTTGGGCTGGAGCACCCCTCCCCCTCTTCATTACATTACATTAGTGGCCACCAGTGCATAGGATGAATCCCTTCAGTTCTCCCATATAGAGGAGTTTATCTCCCATGGTTGAGACCCAGGTTCTTTCATTCTATTTCTAGGGTAGGACCCACAAATTCGGGGTACTTTGTCGCAGTAAGTGCGCTTAGCACTATATGACCATATAGTGTGACCAAACCCCTGTATTTTTGAATATGTTCAGGTGTTTTTGACTAGCCTTGCAGGATAAATGTCATTTTTGCATGTGTGCGCTATAATCTGTTTTGTACCTACCTTTACACACACATGAACTTTAATGGCATCCCAGTCTTAGGTCCTGTACAGTGTACACACGGCCCAGAATCTCATCAGGAAAAAACATTGTTTTTCCTGACGAGATTCTTGGCAAGAATCTGTTGTCGGCCGAGTGTACAGACACTCCATTCAAAAGAACCGCCGTTCTTTTGAGTGGCATGAAACGCAGTGACGCCATTTGATGCTGTCGCCGCCAGTGTTGTAAGTAACGGTGTCTAAATAAACGCCGTTACGTAACGATTGCCTGCCAAGGGGTAACTAGTAACTAGTAAGTTACCCCTTGCCTGCCAAGGGGTAACTCCGGGGTTAATGTCTCAGTCTGTTCTAACTTAGTTCCCCTCACCTCAGGACTGGCGGGATGGATGGAGCCTGATTGTACTTGTGATTGGGTGGGTGACTGTCTGTCATCATCACATGATGCCAAAGTTAATGATTGGTCGCCGGCGGGCATGTGACTGTCTCTCAGTGTGGGACGGACTCGGTGGGTGGCGCTGGCGCAGCACATGTTGGAGTCTCCCACCCACAGACGTGACACTCGTGTCTGGACACCTTGGGGTGGGAGCAGTGTCACGGGAGGAGGCAGAGTCTGCCCGGACTGCCGGGCGAATGGCGACAGTGAGATGGGAGTGGGACCGCCCAGATGCGAACGAAAGGAACAGTGGCGTTGGAGCCCGCCAAGGAGATCATCAACATGACAGTCGAGGATGGAGAGGCACACAGGTACGCCCGCACAGTACACGGGACACTCCACCGGACCGCTCCACATGCCCAGGCAGGCCCAGCATCATCACACTTCACCTGCCCAGCAATACTGTACAATATAAATTCAGTGTGCAGTGTGAGTGACACTGCTGCAGTGCACACTGAATCTATATTGTACAGTATTGCTGCCTGGGCAGGTGAAGTGTGATGATGATATTAATAATTGTACACAGTATTGCATTAGCTGGGCCTGCCATATACTGTACTGTTCACTATACTGTATAACTGCACTCCAAAATTCCTTTACAAATAATGCATATTTTAAAATGTTATTACTAATAAGTTATTAGTAATAACATTTTAAAATATGCATTATTTGTAAAGGAATTTTGTAGTGCAGTTATACAGAATAGTGTACAGTACAGTATATGGCAGGCCCAGCTAATGCAATACTGTGTACAATTATTAATATCATCATCACACTTCACCTGCCCAGGCAGCAATACTGTACAATATAGATTATAGACTATATAGACTGTTTACACACACAGATCCACAGTCCTGCAGTGATTGCGGGCAATCGCGGGTGCCCAGCGGACATCGCGACTGCTAGGCAGGCGCACCAGGTCCCAAGCGATGCTGCGGGTGAGCACGCCCCCTAGACGGTTGGGAAGCCCAGGACGTCATATGACATCCTCCCAGGATGGGAGATCCCATCTGTGGACGTCATATGGATATGGGCAGTAGGGAAGTGGTTAAAGGTGCCACTCCACGATGTGTCCACGGTTTCCTTTGTGGCTGCTTTGACTCTTCCTTTTGTGGACAGCTCTAGCTTTTACTGCTTGGCTTTCAAGATAGAACAGTCCTTTTTTAAGTGACCGGTCCTTTTACAGTGATCACAGGCTATGCTTTCTTTGTATATCTTAACCCCTTCCATACAGGGCAGTTTCACCCCCTTCCTGCCCAGACCAATTTTTAGTTTTCAGCGCTGTTGCACTTTGAATGACAATTGCGCGGTCAGGCAACACTGTACCCAAATTAAATCGTTATGTTTTTTCCCCACACAAATAGAGATTTCTTTTAGTGGTATTTGATCATCTCTGCGGTTTTTATTTTTTGCGCTATAAACAAAAGAAGAGCGACAATTTAAAAAAAAAAACACAATATTTTTTCCTTTTTATTTAATACATATCACAATATTTTTTTTTTTTAAACTTTTTTTCCCCTCAGTTTAGACCGATACGTATTCTACGTATTTTTGGTAAAAAAAAAAAACGCAATCGTATATTGATTGGTTTGCGCAAAAGTTATAGCGTCTACAAAATAGCTGACAGATTTATGGCATTTTTTTTTTTTTTTTTTTTACTAGTAATTGCGGCGATCTGCGTTTTTTTTATTTTTGTGACCGCGACGTTGCGGCGGACATATCGGACACTTTTGACACGTTTTTGGGACCATTCACATTTACACAGCGATTAGTGCTATAAAACTGCACTGATTACTGTGTAAATGTGACTGGCAGGGAAGGGGTTAACACTAGGGGGCGCTGAAGGGGTTAAAATGTGTCCTAAAGTATGTTCTAACTGTAGGGGGAGGGGGACTCACAGGGGGAGGAGATAGATGTGTGTTCCTCTGTACTGGGAACACACATCGATCTCCTCACCGCTGACAGGAGGTGGATCTGTGTGTTTACACACACAGATCCACACTCCTGACTTGATTGCCGGAAATCGCGGGTGCCCGGCGGCAATCGCAGCCATCGGGCACGCGCGCGGGATCGCGAGTGGTGCCGCGGGTGCCCTAGAACGCCGTGAAGACTGGACGTTCTGCAACGTCCAGTCTCATCTGCGAGGGGATGACCATGCCGTCATTCCCCTATGGGCTGGTAAGGAAGGGGTTAAGAGCTTTGTCATTGTGGTGTGTATTTTCTTTCCTTCTGTCATATTCATCGATTATTTTCCTTTTGACATATTCTAGTTTTAGTTCCTGCTCGGTTCTGGTTTCTAAAGCATTACTAAGAGCAGTATATGTCTCTTTAACCACTTGCTGACGGCCGTACGAGTTTGTACGGCCGCAGCGAGGCTCTACTTCTCTGAGCCGCCGTGTTTTCTCGTCCGCCCCTTTTTTTCGTTCCCTGCGCGCGCGCAGGGAACTGCTGTGCAGGCCGTGTCCCCTGGACACAGCCAAACACAGATCGCGGTAAATAGCCAATCACAGCAGCTATTTACAGCGCGATCTGTGCGGCCAATGAGAGATGATCTCATATGTAAACATATGAGATCATCTCTCATTGCCGACTCTCGCACAGACAGCGCGTGTGAGGAGGGAGAGCAAACGGAGCTGCAGCGTTACCAGTTACCAAAAGTTAGTTACCAAAGTTACCAATCTGTGCCCCCAGGACCATCTGTGCCCCCCCAGTACCACAGTGCCCCCCAGTACCACAGTGCCCCCCAGTACCACAGTGCCCACCAGTACCACCTGTGCCCACCAGTACCACCGTGTCCACCAGTACCACCGTGCCCACCAGTACCACCGTGCCCACCAGTACCACCGTGTGCCCATCAGTACCACCATGCCCATCAGTACCACTGTGCCCATCAGTGCCCAGTGCCCATCTGCCACCTCAGTGCACATCTGCAATCAGTGCCCACCTGTGCTACCTCATCAGTGCCCACCTGTGCTACCTCATCAGTGCCCACCTGTGCCACCTCATCAGTGCCCACCTGTGCCACCTCATCAGTGCCCACCTGTGCCACCTCATCAGTGCCCACCTGTGCCACCTCATCAGTGCCCACCTGTGCCGCAGTCAATCAGTGCACATCAGTACCCATCTCATCAGTACCCATCTCAGTGCCATCTGTGCCGCCTCATTAGTGCCATCTGTGCCGCCTCATTAGTGCCATCTGTGCCGCCTCATTAGTGCCCACCTGTGTCCACCAGAACACAGACCTCATCGGTGCACATCAATACCCATCTCATCAGTACCCATCTCAGTGCCATCTGTGCCGCCTCAGTGCCATCTGTGCCGCCTCATCAGTGCCATCTGTGGGCATTTGTACTTTCCTGGCTTGTTAGGGTCTCAAGAAATGAGAGAGTGTTGCACGACTGAGTAATTGTCATTCAAAGTGTAAGAGCACTGAAAGCTGAAAATTGGTCTGGTCAGGAGGGTGTTTAAGTGCCCAGTATGTAAGTGGTTAAAGGCTGCAGAGGAGCAGGACAACAATATGGTTATCTTTAATGTTCTCTCCGATGGCGCACAGCTGCTCTATGAGCTCTAGCATAGCTTTAACGTGGTCATACATTTGCTTGCCTTCTTCTAGTCTCATCTTATAAAACTTCCTTAGCAGAATGAGCTTGCTGTTTAGACTTGAATGGTCATTTAGTTCCTGTAATGAAGTCCACATACCTTTGGCTATTTTCTCTGTTCTTATGTGGATAAGCTGGTCCTCTTCCACTAGAAAGCTTATAGCGGCTTTTGCTTGTCTATTTTTCCTGTCCCAATCTACTGTCTCTCCATTTGTGGGTATGTCTGTATTCAGCACTTGCCACAAGCCTTCCATGCTAAAAAGCATTTCTAGCTTGAAGTTTCACAGCTGGTAATTGGCATCGTTCAGCTTTGCTGTTGCAAACTTCACATCTGAACTGCTTGCCATCTTTTAGCCGGTTGTATACAGTACTTACTGATTTGCATAATTCTTTCCGTGCCTCTGAGTACTGCTGGGTGTGCTGGGGTATCCTCTCCAATGCCTGGGACCCATAAATGAGTATTTAAATAGTGTGAAGGAAGCTTCTTGGATGCAGAGAAAACTTTACTTTCATGGAGGAATAGCTGAACATATCTTACAGTATGGCTTTATCATGGAACAGGAAGAGAACACAAACAAGTGCATTGAGCATAGATGGACAATACATCCTGTTGTAGCATAGAATATAAGAACTATACACTATAAAACCACAGCGCCACCTGCTGCATAGATAGGTATAATGCATACAGTATTGGTATAATGCATACAGTATTGTCAGTTTATTAACAACTTTACACTACATGCTGTTGTTCTTTCAACAACTAAAACAGGAATAGAGGGGAAATCGTGCAATGGGTTCTGTTGACAAACAGGGATTCCCTCACTTTGGAGGGATTTCCTCTCATGTTCTTGTTTTGCTATGAGACAGGAAGTGAAGGGAAAATCCCCAATGGGACACATATGGCAAAAAGAAAAAAAAAACTGGCAGGGTAATACCCCTCCCTTACTCTATCCAAAATGAAAAAAAATCTGTCTTTAGTTACACTTTAAAAGAAATAAAAGCCTGAAAAAGAAAATGAATGCAGCCGCCACCTTTAAGGACCTATAAGCTGCAATATATTACATTTTTGTTTTTTGGGTTTAGATAGATACACTTTAAACTCCTATATTCATTTAGTCATGGCAAAGGGGTAATAAGCCACGCATTAAGTCTCCCAAAAGTAAGTTTCTTTAAGCGGTAAAGTTTAATCCCAACACACAATGAACACTACTGAAGTAGAACATTTTAAATAAGTTCCAGCAAAGTACGTAACCTTTTAAGATGAATACATTTTATTCTGCAGCTCTAGAAAGAAAATAACAGCAAAGAGTATTAAACTTTACCAGAGCTCATTAACTGTCACCTGAGTGCCCACAGAGACTAAACAAATAAGAACTGTTTTTTTACAGACACGCTGAGGAGAAAGCCTTTTAACCACCTCAGCACCAACATGTTTCACCCTCTTTATTATCAGGTCATTTTTTAGCCTTCAGGGCTGTTATACCTTGATTGACAGTGACTCTGTCATGCAACACTGTACCCAATTAAATTTATACCATTTTTGAGACAGATAGAGCTTTCTTTTGGTAGTATTTATTAAAGTAGAAGTATAGGCAAAAGGTTTTACTTTATTTTAGATAGAACAAGTAAGGGTTATACCCAGGGGCGGACTGACCATTCGGACACTCGGACAATGCCACTAGGGGCCCCATCAGGGTTGCCAGCCTCAGTAAAACCAGGGACAGTATGTAAAAATCTGTGTTGTTTTTTTTTTACATCTGTCACTGAAATGTCCCTTACCGACATCCTTTTGGTCTAAAAATCCCAAGATTATAGCTGCTCCGCCTCTCCAGTACCTTTTCAGTGTGTGTATGTATAATGTGTGTGTTTTATATTGTGTGTCTGTGTATACTGTGTGGCCCCATAATCTATTGCCTGGGGCCTCATAACCTCCTATTGCCTGCGGGCCCCATAATCTCCTATTGCCTGTGGACCCATGATCTCCTATTGACAGGGGGCCGCATAATCTCCTATTCCCCAGGAGTTGTCAGTCCGCCCCTGGTTATACCTGTAACGGAATGACCCGTGACAGACTGAGATATTCCTATGTCTAGGGTCTATTGATGATGCAGTGCCGACATGTCTGCTAGAGAATTAGCCTCAGTGAGTGAATAGGGGGGTGGAGATGGCATTGTCCCTTTGATTACTGTCACATGCTTGAAACTGTATAAGAAGCTGAGAAAATACCATTAAAAAGTGTTCATATCTTTGGAAGCAAGTACAGAGCTGTGTCTCGTCTTGATTATGGGAAATGATATGGATCGTGTATGCAGTATTGCCGGAGTGTGTCAGATAAGCTTGTCGTGGTTGGATGGAAGGTCGTAAACTGTGGTGACCGTTGCAATACCCCTGTTTTCAGATTTCGGGACCCCCCAGGTCATCAGAACCAGTTGAAAGATTTAGCCTATATTGCTTTCCAGGGGCAACCCAAAATTAGGGATTTTCTTTTACTTTCCCCTTTGATGATAATGGCAAACAGGAAAAATAGAGGGGGTGAATCTAACCCCGTCCCACCCACGTTATAGCCGAATCACGGCTACAGAGTGGGCTTAATTAGCTGGGAGGGCACCTATTCACATCCTCCCGTGATCGTGCTTCCCACACACCACCTGCAGGGTGCGGGCGGCTCGCTCTGCGCTCACCAAGTACTTCAGGCTCAGATGATTACAGATCGGGGTAAAGAGTCAATCACAGTGGCCATTTACCACGTGATCAGCTGTGCCAAATAAAAGCTGAACACAGATGTCAACACAAGCCGGTTAAGTAGCTTTTCTTAAAATAACATAGACACTGATAATCAGGGCATTCATTATCAGTCTCCTGATTACCAGTGCAGTCCCAAATGTGCCCATCAATGCTGCCAATCAGTGCCCACCAGTGTTGTCAATAAGTGCTCATCAGTGCTGCCAATCAGTGCCCATCAGTGCCTCTTCATCAGTGCCACCTTTCAGTGCTGCCTACCAGTGCCCATTAGTGCTGCCTATCAGTGGCCATCAGTGCCACCTGTCAGTGCCCATGAGTGCTGTCTATCAGTGCCACCTATTAGTGCAGCCTATCAGAGTCCATCAGTGCCAATCAGTAATGCCTATCAGTGCAGCCTTATCAGTGCTCACCAGTGCCACCTCATCAGTGCCACCTATTAGTGCTCATCAGTGCCACCTATCAGGACAGCTTATCAGTGCTCTTCAGTGCAGCCCATCGGTGCCTATGAGTGCAGCCTCATCAGCACACATCAGTGAAGGAGAAAAAATACCTGTTTGCAACATTTTATAACAGACTATGAAAAATGTCGGGTTTTTTTTCTAAATTTTTGGTCTTTTTTTTTCTATTTGTGTGAATAAAATTATAAACATTTCATTTGGGTACAGTGTTACATAACTGCGATATAGTCATTCAAAGTGTGACAGCGCCGAAAGCTGAAAATTGGAATGGGCAGGGAGGGGGTAAAAGTGCCCAGTAGGCAAGTGGTTAATAGGGGCACAGACAGTGATGAAAACTGACATTCTAATCCCTCTCCACCCTATCCACGAAAAAATAAAAAGTTTTAACTACTTGCCGACCTGCCGCCATCGTTTTACTGCGGCAGGTTGGCTCCCCTGCGCGAGAGCTCGTAGCTCTACGTTGGCTCTCTCGCAGGTATTAGGGGGCGCGCGCAAAATCAGTGATTTCCCTCAGTCTGTCCACCCCCCCATACAGTTAGAACACACCCAGGAACACACTTAACCCCTTCCCTGCCCCCTAGTGTTAACCCCTTCACTGCCAGTGGCATTTTTATAGTAATCCAATGCATTTTTATAGTATTGATCGCTCTAAAAATGCCAATGGTCCCAAAAATGTGTCAAAAGTGTCCGAAGTGTCCGCCATAATATCGCAGTACCGAAAAAAATCGAAGATCGCCGCCATTACTAGTAAAAAAATATAATAATAAAAATGCCATAAAAATACCCCCTATTTTGTAAACGCTATAACTTTTTTTTACGAAAAATATATAGAAGAATATGTATCTGCCTAGACTGAGGAAAAAAATTTTTTTTATATATTTTTGGGGGATATTTCTTACAGCAAAAAGTAAAAAATACTTTTTTTAAAAAAAAATTGTCGCTCTATTTTTGTTTATAGCACAAAAAATAAAAACCGCAGAGGTGATCAAATACCACCAAAAGAAAGCTCTATTTGTGGGGAAAAAAGGACGCCAATTTTGTTTGGGAGCCACGTCGCACGACTGCGCAATTGTCAGTTAAAGCGATGCAGTGCCGAATCGCAAAAAGTGATCTGGTCTTTGGCCAGCAATATGGTCTGGGGGTTAAGTGGTTAAACCTGAATCATTGTTTGTGTTTGTTTGTTCTTTTTTTTTTTTTTTAAGTAGAGGTAAACTCCTTTGTATGATGTTTACCTATAGGTAAGCCTATAATAAGGCTTACCCATAGGTACAGTAAATATCTCCTAACATGCACCATTTAGGAGATATTTTCTTTAGATGCCGGTGACGTCACTGACTCATAAGCTCTGTAGGAATGGCATACCTATGCTGTTCCTCCAGAGCTGTGCCGCAAACAGTGACTCTTGCTGGCTTGGCCATTCCTATCACTGAAGCCCGCGAACCCAGAAAGAAGACCAGGTGAAAATGGAAGCACTTTCGGTGGTGAATGCACACCACTAGAGGGCTTTGTTTTTAGGCAAGTCTGTCATAATGTGCTAGTATGCAATGCATACTGTTTTGTTTTTTTTACTGTGGTTTGCAACCACTTTAACTGCATAAAGGAAATAAAGACCAAAACATTTGGGGGAGGAAAATCCCCTTACTTTCTGTTTAGCATAACCAACTAAATCGTCAAGACTAGGGATGAGCCGAACACCCCCGCGTTCGGTTCGCACCAGAACCGTCGAACGGACCGAACGTTCGTGCAAACATTTAGAACCCCATTGAAGTCTATGGGACTCGAATGTTCAAATTCAAAAGTGCTCATTTTAAAGCCTAATATGCAAGTCATTGTCATAAAACTTCTTTGAGAACCTGGGTTTTGCCCGAGGGAACATGTATCAATGGAAAAAAAGTAAAAAAAAAACGGTAGTTTTTTCAGGAGCAGGACTCCTGAAAAAAACGACTGTTTTAAAAAAAAAAATTCCATTGATACATGTCTCCTGGGCAAGACTCGGGTTCTCAAAGACGTTTTCACAGGCAAACTATAGACTCCCAGCAGGTACAATATTTAAAGTATTTATTTTTTATTTTTTTATTTAAGCATCATTAAAATCACTGCTCCAGGAGCAGTGATTTTAATGATGCTTAAATAAAAAAGAAGAAAATGAAAAATTCCTTAAAATATTGTACCTGCTGGGTGTCTATACCTGTGATAACGTCTTTAAATAACACAATCACCTGCCTGCCAGTACATTAGGAAGAACTGATCTATCTAAGCTATACAGTGTATAAATATATGTACAACTCCTGGGATGTATATATATCCTCTACACACTGTAAATTTAACTAAACTGACTAGCCTGCCTGCTCTATCTATCTATCTAGTAATTAAGACACTGTCTCTCTCTCTCTCTCTCTACAGGATTGATCTCTTTAACAACGCCGCAACACACTACACGCGGCCGCCTTGCAGGCAGCCTTTTATAGCGTGGGGCGTGTACTAAACCCCCTGAGCCATAATTGGCCAAAGCCAAAGCCAAACCATTGCACAGAGCACGTAAGTATAACATGTTTGTAATTTTGAATACAATTTTAAGAAAATTATCTTTAGAGTCACTTTTAAAAGACTATTTTGTTGTCATACTTGTGAAGCGCCCCCTTGCTTTTTGCATGGGCACTGCATTAAAACTAGTTGGACTAGGAGAGTTAAGTTGCTCCTAGTTGTGATTTGTTTAGGTTGTTGACCTATGTCATTCTGGAGGGGTCCACTGGCTTGGACTGCATTCTGGGGATGTCATTTCATCCTTGTCCGGCAGTGGGAGCCAGCGGGATTTCTGGTGGATGGGGTCTTCCTCAGCAGCCAATTGGAGGAGGTTTTTCCTCGCTGGGCATGCTGGGGAGGGGTATACCTGGGACCTAGGTCGGGTCTTCGTGGTTCTTCTTCAGGTGCGGCATCCACCTTCAGGGTGTACGCACCAATGGACCCCGCCGGCGCGGCCCACCTGGCCAGGTTCCTGGGCCGTCCTGAGTCTCAGCCGAAGACGAGAATCAAGGGACCTCAGTGACTTACTGGGTCCCCGAAGCTTAAGAGAATCCCAGACGGGGATTCGGTGACCGGGATGCTGGCAGGTACGCCTTACTGTCACCCGGTGACTTATGCTGAGAAATTACTGGGAGGATTCGCTCTGTTCGCACATTTAGTCTATCCTAATTAACTGGCCTGTGGCAGAGGCCTAGAGCCGGGCCTGTGAGAGAGACCCGTTCCTCCCAGCCAAAATTCGAGGTGGCGCCTTGGCTGCCAGGTCTGTGTGAGAGACACCTGTCCGGGGACACCTTACCCACTCAGTCTCATAGGAGTGGCGACACGTGAAAGTTTGTGCTACTAAGGGCTGATCGGCCTTGTGTATATCCTGGCCTGACATTGAAAGTTTCTCTTCCCTCATCAACCTATTCTTCCTTCACCAAAGTTGATGTTGGCTGATGTTGGCCTGGAATTAAAGCATTGAGAAAATCTTTATTGATTGTGTGGACCTCCGTTTACTACTTAGTTCTTCTGGTGCATCCCTAGACCAAGCTGGGGTAACTTAATTTGCTGATCCCAAAACAATCCATCGGCTCCTTCTGGGGTAGCGCTACACTCATTTCTAGAGAAAGGGATGGTGCTCCCTGAAATAAAAGGAGGAGAGGGGGCATTATCAGTTATGGGTGAAGGACCCCTTTAACAATATTTCCTTTACCCAACAGATGAATCTGTGAAGTCGTGCAAAGTACTGCAAGGCAGTGGCTTATGGATTTTCCTGTTTCCTCCAGAGCTGTGTTCTATAAGTCTTCTCATTGCTTAATTAGGCCATTTAGAATCCCGGCACAAACTGCTACACAGCATAGCTGTCTCCTTTGTTAACTCATTGGCAGGCTAACCTTTATAAAGAAAAAAAAAAAAAAGAAAAATCAAAGATCAGCATTAACATGAACATCCATAATTAGGCATTTATTTTAACCTTTCGCTTTGGGATGACATTCCCCCCCCCCCTCTATCTTTATCATTTGGTTTACATCAAACGCTGTACAGAATAATCAGTTCCTCTATACCTAAACCGATTAAAAGACCCAAACAGTACAAATATTTAGAGGATAAATGCTAATTTGATGTAATTGTTTCATGCACAAAGTAAATACAAGCTGGTACGAAACGCAAAGGTTTTCCAAAATCATAGTGAATATATGGTTTCCGCGCTCGCTGCTCTATGATTCAATTGCAGAGCTTCTGCAGTGCTATGTATTTAACCACAGTGGAGGCTGACGCGTACAGATAGGGGACCAGTTATAGCGGTGAATTATTGCTGCCTGGATACATTACTTCAGCAAAGGGGAGAAGAAAACATCCGTTATTTACTATTTTTATATGGAGCGTACAGTTTTGCCCAGCGCTGTACAAATCATAAACAAAATGCCTTTCTTTATAAAAAAATAAATAAAAATCAAGTTGACGGGAACGTTTTTTAAAGGAGAATGCCAATATAAAAAAATTAAAGGTTACATTTTTAAAACATTTTTGATTGTCAGCTGCAGAGGTACCTAAACTGAGAGAAAAGTTAAAGTGATAATAATCACTTCAGCCCCGGAAAGGATTTACCCACTTCCTGACCGAGCCATTTTTTGTGATACGGCACTGTGTCGATTTAACTGACAACTGAAAATTCATGTCTTTTTCTCCCACAAATAGAGCTTTCTTTTGGTGGTATTTGATCACCTCTGCGGGGTTTTTTTGGGCAATGGTGGTTGCACTCCTGGCAATGTAGAGTACAGTTCTGGCAATGGTGGGGCATTCCTGGCAATGGTGGGGCATTTCTGGCAATGGTGGGTGCATTCCTGGCAATGGTGGGGCATTCCTGGCAATGGTGGGTGCATTCCTGGCAATGGTGGGTGCTGCATTCCTGGCAATGGTGGGTGCTGCATTCCTGGCAATGGTGGATGCTGCATTCCTAGCAATTGGGGGTGCTGCATTCATGGCAATGGTGGGGCTGCAGATGGGCACTTGTGAGGCTGCAGATGGGCACTGACCCTTATTTTCCTTCATAGTTCTTTTTTTTTCACAAAAAAAAAATCCTGAAACTTCGCTCTTAAAGTGAAGGTGCGTGTTATATGCCAAAAAATACAATATATCCAAATAATAAGCCTGAGCTCATCTCTACTCACACACACCTACAAAGGCAAGAGAATTATTGTTGGGCCGTTATTAGTTGCCCGGACGAACACACTTAAGCCCCGTACACACGGTCGGACTTTTGCCCAACCAACATCAAAATCCGTAACTTTTTGCATTTGTCCGACCGTGTGTATGTTCCATCGGACCAACTTTTTTGGCTTTCATTGGAACAAAAAGTTGGGTCTGCGAACGGACCAACTTTCAGGCAACAAAAGTCTGATGGTACAAAGTCCAATCGTGTGTACAGCAAACCATCGGACTTTTGGACAAATTACAAATGCGCATGCTTTGAACCAATGTTAAAATCAACCAACAATAGCAGAAGTTAACCAAAGGGTGGCAGTAAAGAGCAGAAAAACCACATGATGATGAGAAAGTTTTAGAAAAGTTTGCAGAAAAGTCGGACTGTGTGTATGCTATGGGTGTGACCGGACAAATCAATTAGGACAAAAATCCAAGGGAAATTTTGTTGGATGTCCAAACGTGTGTACGAGCCTTAAGACCAAATTTTAATGGTTCAATGAATGTCAGGCAAAATGGTTGGCCCACATGCATATCCACTAAATTAAATCTGGCCCTCTTTGAAAAAAGTTTGGACACCCCTACTGTACTGTATCATGACCGTATACAGGCTGTTCATGCTTGAAAACCCTCCAATGTGGCTGAATTAAAACAATTCTGCAAAGAAGAGGGGGACAACATTGCTCCACAGCAATGTGAAAGACTCATTGCCAGTTATAGCAAATGCTTGATTATATATATAAGCTTTGTTTTTAACTTATTGTTTGGTGGTACATTCCAAAACACCAGAGACTGTAAATTCCAGGGACAATTATGAATAAGTTGTATTGTCCCTACATTTATTATAAAATTGTCAGCCATGATGATCCATCCATCTTTTGTTAACCACTTATGGACCGCCCGCCACAGGAATACGTTGGCTATTTGAAAAGGAATACCGTTCTTATGGTAGCAGCTAGCTACCATAACCCCGTCATCCTCTTCTTCAGCGGGTGGTCCGCTACAAGATAAAAGTGGTCTCTGCGGCGGATACACTGCAAGATCTCTTTTATCGTGACGGGTGAGGGCCCCTCTCCCGCCACTCTCCGGTGCCATTGGCAGCGGCGGATGTGATTGGTCTGTCCCCTTGCTGTGTATGGAGATGAGTGAGGGGAAAATGGCCCCCACCCATCTCCATATCACTGCAGGGCGGAAGCGACGTCATAACGTCACTTCCGCCCATAGCTCTTAAAGGGAATTTTTTTTTTATTATTATATATTTTTTTGTTATATTGCATTTTAGTCCATATGAGTTCTGAGATTTTGACCAAAGACCTCATATTTAAGAGGACCTGTCATGCTTTTTTCTATTACAAGGGATGTTTACAAATACGGTGTGATAAAAAGTATTGCAACGACCACCATTTTATTCTCTAGGGTGTTAGAAATATATATATATATAGCCAGATTCAGGTAGATGGGCGAATCTTTAAGTTGGAGTAACGCTTCTCATTTACGTTACTCCGGCGAAATTTTAGGAGCAAGTACTGTTATTCACATAGCACTTGCTCCTAAAGTTGCGGCGGCGTAGCGAAAATGAGCCGGCGGAATTTAAATTGGGCGGGTAGGGGGCGTGTATTATTTTAACTAGGCGCGATCCCGCGGCGAACGTACTGCGCATGCGTCGACTGTCAATGCATCCCAGTGCGCAAGCTCCAAATTCTGTCAGTGAACGTCAATGGCGTCAAATCCCCATTCATGGACGTTTTACGCAAGCGACGCAAATTTTTTTTCGACGCAATGACGACGGCTATACTTAACATAGGATACTCCACTAGGGGGCTGCTTTATCTTTACGCCGCGTATCGCTTACGGAAACGTCGGAAAGTCACTGCGTCGGGCCCGCGTACGATCGTGAATTGCCGATTCCCGCTGATTAACATATTCTCGGCGTTAATCAGCGGGAACGCCCCGCGCGCCATTTTTAAAATTGAAGTTACGATACGATGGCGAAATACAATTACGCCGCTCGTATAGGAACTCCAACCCGGCGTTTCTTGTTTTCTGACTAAAGAAAACAGAAACGCCGGCTCAAAGTGAAAGTTAGGCTGGAGTATCACTGATACTCCAGCCTAACTCTACCTGAATCTGGCCCATAATGTTTAAGGCTTGGCCCTTAACCACTTAAGGACCGCCTCCTGCAGATTTACGTCGGCAGAATGGCACGGCTGGGCACATCAACGTATATATACGTTGGTTTTAGTACCCAGCCGTGGGTCGCGGGCGCGCGCCCGCGGGCGCGCGCCCGCGACCCGGTCCGAAGCTCCAGGACCGGGACCGCGGGATTCGCGGACCCGATCGCCGCTGCAGTGCGGCGATCCGTCCCTGGAGCGGAAGAACGGGGAGAGCCGTGTGTACACACGGCTTCCCCGTGCTTCTCTGTGGCCGGAGCATCGATCGCGTCATCCCTGTAATAGGGGGACGCGATCGATGACGTCACACCTACAGCCACACCCCCCTACAGTAGTAAACACACACATTAGGTACACATCCCCTACAGCGCCACCTGTGGTTAACTCCCAAACTGCAACTGTCATTTCCACAGTAAACAATGCAATTTAAATGCATTTTTTGCTGTGAAAATGACAATTGTCCCAAAAATGTGTAAAAATTGTCCGAAGTGTCCGCCATATTGTCGCAGTCACGAAAAAAAATCGCTGATCGCCGCTATTAGTAGTAAAAAAAAAAATAATTAATAAAAATGCAATAAAACTATCCCTTATTTTGTAAACGCTATAAATTTTGCGAAAACCAACCGATAAACGCTTATTGCGATTTTTTTTACCAAAAATATGTAGAAGAATACGTATCGGCCTAAACTGAGGAAAAAAAATGTTTTTTTATATATTTTTGGGGAATATTTATTATAGCAAAAAGTAAAAAATATTGCATTTTTTTTTAAATTGTCGCTCTATTTTTGTTTATAGCGCAAAAAATAAAAACCGCAGAGGTGATCAAATACCACCAAAAGAAAGCTCTATTTGTGGGAAAAAAAGGACGCAAATTTTGTTTGGGAGCCACGTCGCACGACCGCGCAATTGTCTGTTAAAGCGACGCAGTGCCGAATCGCAAAAACCCCTTGGGTCATTTGCCAGCGTATTGGTCCGGGTCTTAAGTGGTTAAAGGAGTTGTAAAGGTACAATTTTTTTTTTCCTAAATAGCTTCCTTTACCTTAGTGCAGTCCTCCTTCACTTACCTCATTCTTCCATTTTGCTTTTAAATGTCCTTATTTCTTCTGAGAAATCCTCACTTCCTGTTCTTCTGTCTGTAACTCACCACCGTAATGCAATGCTTTCTCCCTGGTTCTCTCTTATAGATTACAGTACTGTATAAAAAAAATACACACCCCCCTTGCCCCTAGTGGTCTGCCCAGTGTCCTGCACGTACTTTTATATAATAAAAAATGTTCTTTCTGCCTGGAAACTGGAGATTGTCCATAGCAACCAAAAGTGTCCCTTTACATCAAAAGTGGTTTTAGAGCAGCTAGAAAACAGCGATAATAAATTAGAATCACTTGCAGAATTGAGCGATAGCGATTTGTTGGAAAATTCATCATCAAACAATAAAAGTAATGACAGCGACATTTCTGCAACTGAGCAATTTTTAGTGTTTTTGATTTGATTACATTATTGAATATTTTTTATTATGATTATATTATTTGTTATAATTATTTATAGTTTATTTATAGTTATTTATTATATTATAATTTATGATTTTGTTTTTCAAATATTATCATACCCGAGATGTCTACTAGACTCTGGTTTGGACAGATTTAAGTGAGTTATTCCTAAGAATTACAGGCCTACAATGTAAAACACCAAATTTCCATGTAAAATAATTGTACCGCTTTCAGCACCTAAAATCTGAAATAATCATATCGCCAGGGAGGTTAAAAGCAAAACGGAAGGATGAGGTAAGTGAAGGAGGACTGCACTAAGGTAAAAGAAGCTATTTAGGGGGAAAAAAATGGTACCTTTACAACCCCTTGTGGTTAAAAATTGTCTGAGCAAATTGCCACTATCTCTATTGTTGGTGTCTTAAATATTCCTGCAGTAGATTGCATCCTCGCCCCCTAGTGGTGTGAAATGAGTATGCTGGGTTAGAAGTCTGAGTCTATTTCCATACATATGTTAGTTCTTCTTTGTTTTATATACATGTACATAGAGATGAAATCATCTGGACAGCTGTTTCCCTTTGGAAATGCATTCTATTGACTAAGACTATTGACGTCTTTTTGACTGTAATATTACATTTTGCTGAGTGCATGCATTACAATTATAATACAAGTAGGTAATGTAATTTAGCATGACTGAGTATATGTACATCCTGCATCATCTTTCACTGTTTTAATGACATTTCCCAATTTGTCTCGAGCCAGTCACATCCTTAACCCCAATACACATGCACTTAGTGATGCCAGGGAATCAATTACAAAATAAAGTATCACAGATGGTTCTCCTACCAGAAGATCCATCTTCTTTTGATTGCTCACAACACTACATTTAAAGGCCAAGTAAAGTTTTGCTGCCTGTTCAGCGTTAGTCGATATCTATAGATTTTGGGGATTATTTCCATAATAAGTTATTTCTCTGTCAAACGTGTTCCTTGTGTCCATGGATTTCTGCTGCTCTATAAATACTTTTGTCTGCAGTTTCTTCATAAGTTACGTCTGATTGTAGATAGAAACTGCAAATCCTGGATTAGCAGCTCAGCTCTGTGTAGCGAAATAGATGGCATGAAAGCAAATTGTCAAATAATGATGGACCCATGGTTTCAAAAGGAATTACATTAGAAACAAAAAGTGCAGCCAAAACTTTTCTCTGAATGTTCTGTCCCACAGTATTGTTGTATTGAACTGTGTCAGGTTATTATTGTTCAGTAGTATGCTGACATCTAGTGGAGGTGTTGGGCCACTACAAATACAAATATTTACCGTCATGTTTGGTGCTAGTTAGTTCAGTCCTAGTTACGGACTTTGGGTAGTCACAGACTTTGGGCTGCAGGAGAACCATAGCCTAAGACCCCTTTGACACGGGGGTGTTTTTCAGGTGCTTTGGCGTTAAAAAAAGTGTTTGTAAAGCACCTGAAAGAAGCCTCATCTGTTAAAGGCTGAGTGCTTTCAGAGCCCTTTCACACTGCCAGCGCCCGAAAAACGCTGGTAAAGCTCCGCTAAGACCCCTTTTACACTGGGGCATTTTTCAGGTGCTTTGGCATTAAAAAAAGCGCATTACTGGGAAGGGGCGCTTTAGGAGCCCTTTCACACAGTGCCGCCCATAGTGTCGGCGATAAAACGCTGCTTTTTTACCGCCGACACTATGGGCAGATTTGCGGCACGGCAATGGGACACCACGGCTATCCAGCCCACAATGCGCTGCTATAACCCTTTCTCCGCCACTAGCGGGGGTAAATGCACCCCGCTAGCAGCCGAGAAAGGATAAAAACTTCCCGCAATGTGCTGCTGAAGCAGCGCATTGCGGGCGGTATAGCCATGCTGTCCCATTGATTTCAAGTGGGAAAGAGTTTGAAATAATGTTAGAATGTGTTCTTAAAGGGGTTGTAAAGGTAAATGTTTTTTTTCACCTTAATGCATCCTGTGCATTAAGGTGAAAAAACATCCGACGGTACCGCCCCCCCCCCCCCCCCCCCAAATTCCTGTTTTACTTACCTCACCCCTCGAAAGTCCTGTGCTTGTCCCCGTGATCCTCTTTGGTTCCCATTGGCTGGCGCTGCTGTCAATCACATCCGATGACGCGGCGCGACGGGGGGCGGGGCCGAGTGATACAGTGAGCGGCTATGGCTGCCGGCTGTATCACGGGAGCGCGCCGCAAGAACTAAACCCCATGGGAGAGAGCTCCCATGAAGGGGGTTAGTTCTTGTTGGGAGGAGCCAAGACAGCCACCGAGGGACCCCAGAAGACCAGGTTCGGGGCCACTCTGTGCAAAACGAGCTGCACAGTGGAGGCAAGTATAACATGTTTGTTATTTTAAAGGAAAACATTTTTGTTCTTTACTAACCCTTTAAGTTATCCAATTAGTCCGGGTTGCAGGACTGTCTTAGGAGGTCATTATTATGATAATAGGACTAGCTCTACTGTGTAAGGTGACCTTTGTCTGAAATAATGTGAGTAGCCCTTATCTGATGGTTTTCTGTATACATTTAGTGTGTTTCTAAAAATAAAGCAGTTCCTTTTCTGGTGTACTTCAAGACTGGTGTTGTCTGGTCCTTGGGGTTTTCTATAGGCAGATCCATTGGTCTCGTTTTCCAGGACTTGGGAAGCAGCTTGATAAAGGGAAAACCGACGCTCCAGACGACACTCTTCAGTGGTGAGTAAAGTTCAAAAACCCAAATGGGTGCAGGCAATGCGTGGTGCAATATAAGGAAAGAAAAATGGACAGCCGCACTCCAATGGATGAAAAGACTTAAAAATAGTGCCTGTTTATTCCAGTCAAAAAACTAAAACAGCAAAAACAGAAAACAGTGGGGTAACAAAAGCTGACGCGTTTCACATCGACAACCGATGCTTAGTCATAGCACTTGGAAAGCAGCTTCTTGGCGCAAAATGCCCAACAGGGTGTCCGGAGTCCGTCACAGACCCTCCCTTTGTGTTCCATGTTCCTCAGTCAGTGTTTGGCTCCTTTCTCATGGGCACCTCCGTAAAGCGAGATCTACTTGTTTGGCAGGTCCCCCATCCAGCTGTTTTTGGCATGTAGGATTGGATCGGATGATCAGGTATCAGCAGACATGTGTCCACTGACTTTCATCACTCCATAGAAGAGACCAGAGGGTCTGACCAGGTCCACCTTAAAAACTGACTAATCGAATCTCCTGTGTGAAAGGGGCCTTAGTTCTTTGCAGAGGCAGGGCTCAGGAAAGTCATTGGGGGAGATTTACTAAAACTGGTGCACACAGAATGTGGTGCAGCTGTGCACAGTAACCAACAGGGGCGGCCTGTCCATTAAGGGCGCACGGGCACCGCCCCCCTGTCCATCGCTGCCTCCCCTATTCATGTGTCCGGCCCCTTCCAGGACACCGGTGCATGGATTCTAATGCAGAGTGGCTGTTTTTTTTAAGCACTTATTAGAGCCAGAGGCTCTAATAGGCTTCAATATAGGGTGGGCACAGGTCGCAGAGAGTGCACTCCGAGCCCACCCAGATGTGTTACAACAATGAATCAATATTCATTGTTGTAACACTGATCCTTCTCCCGTCCAATCACAGTGCAGATTTTGATACCGGTCACCCAATTACGATGTATACAGGAAGAGCCGTTGATCGGCTTTTCCTTACTCGCATCTGACAGACACGAGAAACTGAAAAACTCAGAAAAAAAAACATTAATTGCAGCCTCCCTGTGCCCATCAAACGCAGCCACTGTGCCAATTATATGCAGCCACTGTGCCAATCAAACGCAGCCACTGTGCTATTTAATTGCAGCCACTGTGACCATCAAACGTAGCCACTGTGCCCATCAAACGTAGCCACTGTGCCCATCACACGCAGCCACTGTGCCAATCAAACGCAGCCACTGTACCCATCAAACGCTGCCACTGTGTCATCAAATGCTGCCATTGTGCCCATCCATTGCTGCCACTGTGCCCCATCAAATGCTTCAAAAACACCCCCCGCCACTGCAATTCAGGCGCCCAGCCGGACTTTTTATGTTTTTGTGTATAATCTATCTATTCTACACAGAGGGGGGTGGCTGGAGAGAGGGGGCGGCGACCGCGTGCCCTTAAAGGAGTTGTAAAGGAAAAAAAATGTTTTGCTGAAATTACTGTTTACAGGGTATAGAGACATAATAGTTAACTGATTCCTTTTAAAAATGGCGACTAGGAAAGTCCGCGGCTTCAACCGGGGCCTAGCGGCGCGCCGCTTATTACCCCCACCAAGCTCACCAAAACTCCCAAAACGGCCCAGAACCCCCCCCCCCCGAGTGGGGGTACCTCCCACCCCCACTCGATCCTTCCTGGCCCCCACGGAAGCACCGATCCACCCAATCTGGGAGCTCACCAGCCTGGATCCTGCTGCTGGTTCGGAGGCCATCTTACTACACCCAGCCCCAAGCTCCCCTTGCTCAATACCATAATAACTTGATCCAGGGTTCGCCCGATCGCCTCTCGAGGGGTCAGAAAGGAATTTTTTTCCCTGCCACTGCATATTGGCGTAGCACGGTCAGGGTTTTTTTGCCTTCCTCTGGACCAAGTCAGGATAGAGGATTCGGCGAATCCTTGACAATCCTTCCCTCCCCCCCCCCCCCCGGTGTTTGGCGACCATGGTTAATCTGCAATATCCAGCAGAGACCATTTGGGGTCTGAGGCGATTTGCCGCAATCAACAGCGCCCTGAATCGCCCCCGCAAACTCTTCAAGCTGGTCACTCAGACCATGAATCCAGGATGTCTTGAAGCCCCCAATTCGGACACACAAGAATTTTGCAATGAATTATCAGATTACTTCATCAATAAAATCGAGGGAATCCGGCAAAGCATTCAGCAAAACAATTCCCCCTGTAGTCCCCCCCGTAATAATTTACACAACACCTATAGTGGTTCACGCTGGAACACATCTCTATCCAAGCCACTAAAAATATCATCAGTGCTCTGCGTAATAGCACTGCACCGAATGATATCATCCCCACCAAACTGCTGAAGGAATGCGCCGACATCCTGGCACCTCCTATCACGCAGCTTGTTAACCAATCTTTCGCGGAGGGCATAGTGCCCTCCCAGTTGAAGGAGGGCGTTATTAGACCCATCTTGAAGAAACCCACCCTGGACCCCAAGGATCCACTCCACCGCCACCCCATAACAGGCTTAAACGCTCTCTCCAAGGTCATGGAGAAAGTAGTGGTACAACAGCTGCAACAGCATCTAGATACCCACAACCTAATCGATCCATTTCAATCGGGATTCTGCCCCGGACATGGGACGGAAACAGCACTGCTCAAGATATGGGACGACGCTCTCGAGGCCGCAGATGAAGGAGAGTCTTGTTTTCTGGTTTTGTTGGACCTGAGCGCAGCTTTCGACACAGTAGACCACAAGCTTTTACTGACCCGGCTAGCAGAAGTAGCCAGAGTCGCAGAAGGCGATCTATCTTGGTTCTCCTCTTTTTTGGAAAACCGATCGCAAGTAGTGAAGTTAGGACCTTTAATTTCTGAAAAATGCACATTATTGTGCGGAGTCCCTCAAGGATCGCCTCTGTCACCGGTTTTATTCAACATCTATCTCCGTCCTCTTTTTGAGAGTATCAGCAGTCAAAAACTGCTCTATCACTCATATGCAGACGACACGCAACTGTATTTCCGCATTTGCAATAAAAAGGATCACCACCTCAATCTAGAGACATGCCTCTCTTTGATAGAGGACTGGATGACAAAGAGTTATCGTAAACTCAACGGAGCGAAAACAGAACTTCTCCTGTTTCACGCCAAGCGTAAGAATCTACCTGCAACAACTTGGAGCCCCCCGCCCATTCTGGGCAAAATCATCACCCCTAGCGCCAAAGTCAAAAGTCTCGGGGTCATTTTCGACTTCTACATGACAATGGACGCACAAATAGGTCAGTAGTCAGCGGATCTCACCATCTGCTGCGCCTACTACGCAGACTTATTCCATTTAATCCCAAAGAAGACATAGCGGTCGTGGTGGGAGCAATTGTAAACTCCAGACTGGACTATGCAAATGCCCTTTACCTCGGACTCCCCAAGTACCAAATCGCTCGTCTACAAGTCGTTCAAAATACGGCCGCTAGACTTGTGGCTGGGAAAAAACCGTGGGAATCAATCTCACCTTCACTGAGATCCCTTCACTGGTTACCAGTAAAAGACAGAATTACTTTTAAAGAACTCTGTCTAACGCATAGATGTATTCATGGGAATGCTCCCCATTATTTATGCGAAAAAATAAAAGCTCATAACCCCAATCGCGTTCTGCGATCCACCAGATACTGAAAGCCAACTATAGTTCCAAAGAAGATAGAATATTTCCTGTCCAAGGTGCCAGACTATGGAACGCTTTACCAACCAGCATTCGGTTGGAGGAGAACCACTTAGCATTCAGGAGAAAGATCAAGACTCATCTCTTTTGATACCAAAGGAGACAGGAACAACAAGCGCCCAGAGGCGATTTAGTTTGCATGTGCTACGCTATATAAGTCTTCATTCATTCATTCATTCATACAGAGACACAGAGCCAATAAACGGGAGTGATGGTTTGTAAAACTAAAGTGATTGGTGCTGAGGGGTTTTAGACACACAGTAATTACACCTCCTTAATTAGTGACCACAGAGAGAAAGCTCCCAGTACTGTGGTCATCAGGAAATAGACAACCAGGAAGTGTGGAGATCAGAGAAGGATTACAGCAACTTGAGAGCGAAAACGAACAATGAGGACGTGAAAACAGCACTGCATTAAGGTATAGAAAGCTATTAAGATAAAAAAAAAATCCTTTACAAACCCTTTAATGGACGCACTGCCGCTGCTCTAAGCTAACCCCCTATTGTACTGCATGCTCACCTTGTCCAGCCTCTGTGACGATAGCAAGAAATCAGGATCTCAGGACTGGAAAAAGCCATGCAGACATTTATATACATCAGCGTCTATGTTTTTTTTCTCTTTGTTTGTCTTACAAATTATAACGGAATAGAAGCGATCAAAAATGTGTTTATACAAAGCTAATAATCCACTCACTGTATCTTGAAGTCAACATTGCAAGTGAACTTTGTGAGACTGTTCTGCACTACTTCTGTAATCACTAATGCCTTTAAATTGGGTACTAACAAAAAAATCTAATTTCAGTGATTGTGTAAGTCATTAAAGTTTATCATCACAAACTTTCAATATGTTGTCTATTTCCTATAAATTGGCTGGTGGTTAATGGAGATTTTTTTTTATTTTTATTTTTTTAATGGGAGAAGGACATAGATGCAATACAAAAAAGAATTAATGATCTGAAGGCATCAAAGACACAGAAGTATTTATGGAGTATTGTAGATAAGAGTCTAAACAATTCCACATGAGGGCAGATTCAAGTGTATTTTTGTCAAAATTAGCGAGAAACTGGCACAGCTTAATAGGGGTGAGCTAACGATATGCTTCAGTCAGTGCCGGATCGGGCTGTCTTGGCGCCGGTCTGCCTGCAATTTTTTTTTTTTTTTTTTCTAAAGAGCTTTCTGTTCTAAAGGACTTTTTGTACTTCAGCCATCAAAACAGTATCTACTGTAAGTATTTATTGTACATCTTCCATGTAGCCACAAAATTCATTCAGATTCGAGGCTTGTAATGGTGAGGCCGCGTACAGACGAGGAGACATGTCCGCTGAAACATGTCCGACGGACCGTTTCCAGCGGACATGTCTCCTCGGATTTTGGTCCGATGGCGTGTACACACCATCGGACGAAAATCCCCTCAGGCTGAGGACGCGGTGACGTTGACGCTGCCACATCACCACTCCAGGAAGTAAAATACTTCCACGCATGCGTCAAATCCATTCGACACATGCAGGAGATTTATGTCCGCTGGTTAGGCGTACTAACCAGCGGACATATCCGACGGACAGGTTTCCAGCGGACAAATTTCAAAGCATGTTTGATCGTGTGTATGCGGCCTTAGGATTTTAAAAAGATCATGAAAAAAAGTAAATAATAAAATATATATATTCTGTTTTTATTTACCTATTTTTCACGATCTTTTTAAAACCATTGCCATTACAAGCCTTGAATCTGAATGACTTTTCCTACACAAACCTTTATATATAGATATCTATATATATATAGATATCTATATATATATATATATATATATATATATATATATATATATATATAATGTGTGTGTGTGTGTATATATATAATGTGTGTATGTATGTGTGTGTGTGTATATATATATATATATATATATATATATATTATATATACACAGTATCTCACAAAAGTGAGTACACCCCTCCCATTTTTGTAAATTTGTTATTCTATCTTTTCATGTGACAACACTGAACAAATGACACTTTGCTACAATGTAGTAGTGAGTGTACAGCTTGTATAACAGTGTACATTTGCTGTCCCCTCAAAATAACTCCACACACAGCCATTAACCACTTAACCACCAGACCAAAAATGCTGGTCAAAGACCAGAGCACTTTTTGCGATTCGGCACTGTGTCGCTTTAACTGACAATTGCGCGGTCGTGCGACGTGGCTCCCAAACAAAATTGGCGTCCTTTTTTCCCCACAAATAGAGCATTTTTTTTTTGGTGGTATTTGATCACCTCTGCGGTTTTTAGTTTTTGTGCTATAAACAAAAATAGAGCGACAATTTTGAAAAAAAATTATATTTTTTACTTTTTGCTATAATAAATATCCCCCAAAAATATATAAAAAAAAACCTATTTTCTCAGTTTAGGCCGATACAAATTCTTCTACATATTTTTCGAAAAAAAATAAACGCAATAAGCGTTTATTGATTTGTTTGTGCAAAAGTTATATCGTTTACAAAAGGGGCATTTTTATTATGATTTTTTACTAGTAATGGCAGCGATCAGCATTTTTTTCCGGTACTGTGACATTATGGCGGACACTTCGGACACTTTTGACACATTTTTGTGACCATTGGCATTTTTATAGCGATCAGTCCTGAAAAAATGCATTTGATTACTATTAAAATGCCACTGGCAGGGGGTTAACACTAGGGGAAGGGGTAAAGTATGTACCCTGGGTGTGTTCTAACTGTAGGGGGTGGACTCACTAGGGGAAATGACTGATCGCTGTTCATAGATTCTATGAACAGACGGTCAGGCATTTCTCCCCCTGACAGTACCAGGTTCATACAATGTATGAACAGCGATCAGTCATTTCCCCTAGTGAGTCCATTCCCCTACAGTTAGAACACACCCAGGGAACATACTTTACCCCTTCCCTGCCCCTAGTCTGTAACGAGCGATCGCGGGTGCCCGGCGGTGATCGCGCACGCCGGGCACGCGCACAGGAGTCTGGGGCAATCGTGCGTGCCCCTATTGGCTGCTGGGTGAGGTGACGTTATACTACGTGCTCTCGCCCAGCAGAGCCGACCTCCCGCTGTATAACTGCGGCGGCTGGTTGGCAAGCAGTTAATGTCTAAACCACTGGCTACAAATGTGAGTACACCCCTAAGTGAAAATGTCCAAATTGGGACATTGTTTCACACGACATCCCTGGTGTTATGTGACTCATTAGTGTTACAAGGTGTGAATGGGGAGCAGGTGTGTTAAATTTGGTGTTATCGGTCTCACTCCCTCATACTGGTCACTGGAAGTTTAACATGGCACCTCGTGGTAAAGAACTCTCTGAGGATCTGAAAAAAAAGAATGGTTGTTTTACATAAAGACAGCCTAGGCTATAAGAAGATTGCCAAGACTCTGAAACTGAGCTGCAGCATGATGGCCAAGACAATACAGCGGTATAACAGGACAGGTTCCACTCAGAACAGGCCTTGTCATGGTTGACCAAAGGAGTTGAGTGCACATGCTCAGCATCATATCCAGAGGTTGTCTTTGGGAAATAGACGTACGAGTGCTGCCAGCATTGCTGCAGAAGTTGAAGGGGTGGGGGGTCAGCCTGTCAGTGCGCAGACCATACGCCGCACAGTGCATCAAATTGGTCTGCATGGCTGTTGCCCAGAAGGAAGCCTCTTCTAAAGATGATGCACAAGAAAGC
The DNA here is from genome assembly GCA_029574335.1 of Rana kukunoris. Lineage (NCBI taxonomy): Eukaryota > Metazoa > Chordata > Amphibia > Anura > Ranidae > Rana > Rana kukunoris. The sequence continues at coordinate 705,219,055 of CM056049.1, forward strand.
CCACAAACCGTTTGCTGAAGACAAGCAGACTAAGAACATGAATTACTGGAACCAAGTCCTGTGGTCTGATGAGACCAAGATGAACTTATTTGGTTCAGGTGGTGATAAGCGTATGTGGCGGCAGCCAGGTGAGGAGTACAAAGACAAGTGTGTCTTGTCCAACAGTCAAGCATGGTGGTGGGAGTGTCATGGTCTGGGGCTGCATGAGTGCTGCCAGCACTGGGGAGCTACAGATCATTGAGGGAACCATGAATGCCAACATGTACTGTGACATACTGAAGCAGAGGATGATCCCCTCCCTTCAGAGACTGGGCTGCAGGGCAGTATTCCAACATGATAACGACCCCAAACACACCTCCAAGACGACTACTGCCTTGCTAAAGAAGCTGAGGGTAAAGGTGATGGACTGGCCAAGCATGTCTCCAGACCTAAACCCTATTCAGCATCTGTGGGGCATTCTCAAATGGAAGGTGGAGGAGCGCAAGGTCTCGAACATCCACCAGCTCTGTGATGTCATCATGGAGGAGTGGAAGAGGAATCCAGTGGTAATCTGTAAAAGCTCTAGTGAATTCCATGCCCAAGGCAGTGCTGGAAAATAATGGTGGCCACACAAAATAATATTGACACTTTGGGCCCAATTTGGACATTTTCACATTTTTGTTGCCAGCGGTTCAGACATTAATGGCTGTGTGTTGAGTAATTTTGAGGGGACAGCACATTTACACTGTTATATAAGCTGTACACTCACTACTTTACATTGTAGCAAAGTGTAATTTCTTAGGTGTTACATAGTTACATAGTAGGTGAAGTTGAAAAAAGACCATCAAGTCCATCAAGTCCAACCTATGCGTGTGATTATGAGTCAGTATATTGAATATCCCTGTATGTTGTGGTCATTCAGGTGCTTATCTAATAGTTTCTTGAAACCATTGATTGTTTCTTGAGACCACCGCCTGTGGAAGGGAATTCCACATCTTTGCCGCTCTTACAGTAAAGAACCTTCTACGTAGTTTAAGGTTAAACTTTTTTTCTTCTAATTATAATGAGTGGCCATGTGTCTTGTTAAACTCCCTTTCGCAAACACGTTTTATCCCTATTATGGGGTCACCAGTACGGTATTTATAAATTGAAATCATATCCTCTCTCAAGCGTCTCTTCTCCAGAGAAAATTTAGTTCAGTGCTCGCAACCTTTCTTCATAACTAGTATCCTTCAGACCCTTTATTTTTAATAATTTTTATTGAAGTTTTCAAAATGAGAACATGTGTCACATAGGTTAATACAGTAACATAAAGATAGGTCCAAAAGCGGCATCTTCCGAGGCCATGAGCAAAAAGTACAACAACATTGTGATGATGGAAGAAAAGGGGCGATCAGGCCAACAACGACCATTGGCCAGAACAATATAGAACAGTGTACAAATCCGCAAACGGTCAGCCGTACAGGAGCCCATCGAGGAGTATTCCCCTTCTGGGCAGGAGCACGGGACCCAAAACCCCGAGCGGCCCCAAAGGGATCACACTGCCCCTCAGGGAAAGGGATCACACCGCCCCAGTCCCAGCTCCGGAACACACGAAGAGGAAAGATAAGAAAAATACAAACTTATCACTAAGTATGAGACCGATAACTGTGTGAATAAACAGAGTGAGATCTTAGCCTTGCACGCCAGGACCTAGGGGGGCCTGTACCAGCCATAAAAGCAAAAATAAAGTGACAACACAATCTTACTACAGCAGAGGCGCCAAGAGAGGCAGGGTAAAGAGACGTGAAGAGGAAAGAAAAGGCAAGGAGAGAGAAAAAGGGTAAGAGTATCTGCTCCTTCAGGGAATGGAGGGCGCGATCGGGCCGTCGGGCACTGAACCTGGTATGAGGGAAATGTTACAAAAGGCGGCCCACGGTTCCCAGATGGCCAGGAATCTCCCAGATTTATCATCAAGTTTAGCCACAATCTGCTCTTGCGACATGATCCAGGTGACTTTCCTCTTAAATCCCTGTATAGATACAGTGGGTTTCTTCCAGGCCTTGGCAATGGTCATTTTGGCTCCCAAGAGGATGAACAGCGATAAGGTCTGGGAATGTTTGGGTAAACCTGGGATGCATTGGTTTAAAAGTGCTACACCAGGGTAGGGAGTCACCACCACTGCTGTTAAGGAGCTAATGATGCGGAACACCTTCCGCCAAAATGATCTAATGCGGGGGCAGGTCCACCAAATATGAGGCATAGTCCCCTCCAGTTCACAACCTCTGTAGCAAGCTGGTGAGGACCCCGGAAACATCTTAGCCAGCCTGGAAGGAACGTAGTACCACCTAATTAAAACTTTTAGACTGGACTCTATAAGAGAAATGTTGAGAGTACCTTTGTATGCTCTATGCGTAGCCCGGTGCCAGGTCGCGGTTTCCCACGAGACGTCCAGATCCTCCTCCCAAGCCCGAGCGTAGGACGGTTTCGTCAGTCTGGAAGCGAGTGCCGTATAGATCAAGGAGATGCCACCCTTCTGGTCCATCGTGGAGGAGCACCAGTGCTCATAGGGTGAGACTGTGGGGGGTACCTTTTTATTGGACCAAATAGAATATATGAAATGTAAAATTTTGGAGAACCTGAACAGTTCGGAGTCCGGCATGTCCAGTTTCTTCCTACAGAGTGATAGGGAAATCGGACCCGTCGGGGTAAGGAAGTGGCCAATCCGGTAGAGACCTTTGTCAGTCCACCATCTGAAAGCCTCAATGTTCATGCCTGGGGGGAAGGCCTCGTTATGAAAAAGGTGTGCCAATGGTTTCAGGGGGGTCGTCAGGGAGTGCGTCCTAAAGAGTTTAGAGCTAAGGGAAACCAAGTGCGAGAGGGTAGGAGACAGTATTGCCGGTCTGGCTTTGGGATCACACCAAAAGAGATAGTCAATAGTGTTCCTGGGAGTGGCTTGTCTCTCCATTGAGAGCCATTCAGGTTTCGGTCCCCGGAAAAAAACTGATGATATTTGCATGAGTTGAGCTGCTTGGTAATAGCCCCAAAGGTTAGGAAGTCCCAAACTGCCCTGTGACTTCAGGCGGAAGAGAATTTCTGCGGGGCATCTATATCCCTTGTTTCCCCACACAAAGCGGACAATCTGTGATTGTAGTTTACTGAGGAAGTGTTTCGTGATGGGGATCGGGAGGGAGCGAAAGAGATATAACATGCGAGGGAGGAGGGTCATTTTTACAGCATGTATCCTACCCAGCCAGGACAGACCACACCTCGACCACTTGTCCAGCTCTCCCCTACACTTGAGCACCATAGGGGGGTAGTTGGACTTAAAAAGACTGCCTACGTCCGGTGTCAGCTTGATGCCCAGGTAAGGTATAGAGCCAGAGGCCCATTTAAAGTCAAAGTTGCCAGAGATCTGAGTGAGGGTGTCAGGGGGGACAGTGATGTTCAGTGCTGTGGATTTGGTCATATTCACCCGAGATTTGGTCATATTTACCCGAGACGGCGCTAAAGGTCCTCAGCGTCTTGAGGAGTACAGGGATGGAGGTCAGTGGTGAGGTGATAAATAGTAGTAGGTCGTCCGCGTACAAAGCACACTTATGCTCCCTCTGTCCGCAAGTCACCCCCTTAATGTCGGGGTTCGATCTAAGCGCTATTGCCAATGTCTCTATGGCCATTGCAAACAGGAGGGGGGAGAGTGGGCATCCCTGTCTGGTTCCCCGGCCGATAACAAACGATTCGGAATATCTACCCATTAGGCGAATCTGGGCTGTGGGAGTTGAGTAAAGAGCACGGATCAGATTCAGGAAGTATGGGCCGAAGCCCCACCTCCCCAGAATATCAGACAGGTATGCCCAGTCTATCGAGTCAAAGGCCTTGTGAAGGTCTAAAGAAAGAAGAAAACCTTTCTGCGGGGGACCCCCATCCCAACCGGATCTAAGATGTGAGATGATATCAATGGCCCGCCTAATCTGGTCCGGTCCCTGTCTCCCAGGTATGAAACCCACCTGATCTCCATGCACATAAGTAGCGATAAAACTGGCCACCCTGTTGGCCATGATCTTGGTCATAATTTTGATGTCGTTGTTGATAAGCGAGATTGGACGATAGTTGCCCACTTCGCTAGCGTCCTTGTCCGGTTTGGGTATCACCGAAATAAATGCAGAATTCAGGTCAGCCCCTAGGGAGTGTCCCTCCCTGAGAGAGTTGAATAGCCGGGCCATATGCGGGGCCAGGGCCGGACCAAATTTCTTATAGTAGCCATTAGAAAAACCGTCCGGGCCGGGGGATGAGCCAAGTTTGAGGGATTTAATAGTATCTAATATTTCGTCCGAAGAAAATGGCTTCTCAAGGAGATTCCTATGTTCCAGGGACAGGGTGGGTAGAGGGACGTCATCTAAAAATATTCTACCCGCGAAAGCCTGTGTCTTTCTGTCAGGTGTGTAAAGGTCAGAGTAGAATTGCAAAAAGGTATCCATAATCTTTGTTGGGTTTTGGGTTAGGTCCCCTGCGGTCGTCTTAATTTTAGGGAATGCTAGGGAACGTGGTTTAGGACTCAACTTTACCGCTAATTTAGACCCAACCCTGTCTTTTTGGGAATAGAATCTGGCCCCGGTCCATCTAAGGTGACGCTCTGCGTCTGTAGTCAGCTTCAGGTTAAGCAGTGCCCGGGCCTTGTCTAATTGTCTAAGATTCTCCACTGTGGGATGTCGCTTGTGTGTTTTGGCGAGAGAACGGAAGTCCGCCATGAGCTTCAACGTGTCCGCTCGGTGTTCCGCCCTATTTTTCGCTACCATTTGAATGATTTTTCCCCGTATTACCAACTTGTGCGCCGCCCAGACGGTAGCAGCCGAGACCTCGCCCGTCCCATTGATGAGGAAATAGTCCTGGATCGCGGCCTCCAGGAGGGTACACTGTATTGGGTCACTCAGTAGTGATTCCTGTAGGCGCCAACGAGGGGCCGCTCTGTCGCCCGAGGATCGCAACGTGGTCAGTACGACCATCGAGTGGTCCGAGAGGGGGGTGTCTATAATCTTGGAGCCTCTAATCAAGGGTATCGACGATGAGCGTGTGAAAATGTGGTCTATCCTGGCAAAGGAGTTGTGTGGGGCCGAGAAATGTGTATAGTCCCGTGTGCGGGGATTTACCTCCCTCCAGACATCAACCAGCCCAGCGGAGTGAAGAAGTTCAGAAATTTTAACACTCTGTTTGGAGGGACGCTTGGGTATAGGTTTCCCGTTCTTGGACTTTTCCAGCGAAAAGTCAAAGGCCGTGTTGGAGTCCCCGCCAATAAACACCGACCCCTTAAGGTGTTCCCTCAGCTTGTGCAGTAAAGAGACAAAGAATGATCTCTGGCCCTTATTTGGGGTATAGTATGAGACAAAGGTGTAAAGTTCTCCGTCAATGTGACCAGAGACCAGGATGTAACGTCCCTGCGGATCTGTTACGACCACCGGTTGGGAGAGATTAATGTGTTTGGCGAAGCAAATGGCCACCCCCTTTGTCTTATTACCCGAGGAAGCTAGGAAGAATTGAGGGAAGCGTTGGTGGAGGAACGTGGGTTTAAAGGTGGCCGGGAAATGGCTTTCCTGCAGCAGGAGGATGTCTGCGTGCATGGAGTTATATTGCTGGAAAAGCTTCCTACGCTTAACGGGGGAGTTAAAGCCCTGGACGTTATGGGAGACTAACTTGAGGGACGAAGAAGGGGTATGTGTGTTAGACATGGCACGGGGTAGGCAGTACTAAAGTGAAATATGGATGCATTCCCTGAACCAAAAATCGGCACTCACCAGACAGTCTGATGAAGGAATCTCGAAAATGCTCAGGTCCTGGGAGGAGGGGTCCGCGACGTCCGTAGGCCCCGAGGATACTCAGAGGAGCAGCAGCAAAAGGAGCAGAGAGAAGAGGTGAGAGAAAAGAGGGGGAGAAAGAGAGTTTGGTTACACAATGACACTCTGAACAGAATGGCTGAGCCACTAACATAAGAAAAATAACAGTCACAAAAAAGACAGTGAAACAGTAAACCCTGGGGTTCCCTAACCCCTTCCCACCCAGGGAACGGGATGAGCCAGTCATCCCCACCCTTCAACCTGAGAGGTCCGGAGCTCCCTGGTTACAGGGGCTCCGTAGAAGAACCGAGGAGTACGAGCACACTCCCGGTCCTAGATCAAGGCGCACTGGGTCCACCACGGCCCAACCACCTAAAGCAAAACTAGAAGTACCGTGGGCCTAAAAAGGGGCCCAGCAGCACTCAAAGGAGGACGCAGGACGCCCCCTCTGATAAACCATAGTAGTAAACTGTGAACATTGGGCATTCCCCGGCCCCCCCCGGCCAGGCCAGGGCCCCCGGGGGGATACGGGAGACAGGCATGAAGCTGTCTAGGGCATTCAACCCGAAAGGTTGTACAGGGTACTAATTGTAAGAAGCTAGCACATACCTATTATCAAAAAAAAAAAAAAAGGAAAGAAAGTATATCAAAAGGGAGTAAAACGAGAACAAAAACCAGATCAGGAGATATTAACTAATTATAACATTACAATGCAATTGAGAATATAGAAGTGGCCCAGGGGGGCGGCAGCGCGCTAGAGGTGAAGAAACGCCATGGGCGATCCGTCACCCCCGCAAGCCTCCAAAGCGCTCCACGGACAAGGCCCACCCGCCCCAGTCCCAGTCCAGGAGATATGGACCCTTCAGCCCACCTGCAAAAAGAAAACGGTTAAAGAAATCAACAGTCCAAACGCTATAGGCAGGATGTCCGAAGTAAGAGGGACCCCCAATGAGGGGAACAGCGGGTTCTTGCCGGAACGCAGGTAACATGGAGAGGTAAGGTCCACGAGCTCAAGGAGAGAGCAGGAACAGGAGGAGACCATCAGGTCGGAAGATTCTCCTTGGAACGCTTGTTGCCCTGTTTGAGCCATGTGTGCTGCAGTGGGCTTGTTGGCGAGGGTCTCTTCGCAGAGGCTGGGGTGTTCCTACCAGTCTGCAATGGGGTGGGGTCCAGGGAAAGGATTCCCAGATGCGTCAGGAGGCGTTCGCCCTCCGCCAGGGATGAGAATCCATAGCTTTTGTTCTTAAAGGAGAAGTTCACACGTAAGGAGAATGACCATCTGTAAGTGATTTCTCTCTCCATCAGGAGCTGTAACAAAGGTTTAAGTGATCGCCTTTTCTGCACCGTATATGGGGAAAGATCAGCAAACACTTGAATTCTGTGACCGTTCAGCATAAGGTTACCGGCATTCCTGGATCTCCTCATCACTTCTTCCTTTACCGAGTAGAAGTGGGGTTTCACTATAATGTCCCTGGGGAGGCCATCTGAGCGGGGCGGTTGCAGAGCCCTGTGTGCCCTGTCCAGTTCAAGGCGGTTGTCCGCTATGTCAGGTATGAGGTGTTTGATGAAGGTTTTCACTGCCGTCTGGACCTTCCCTTCGGACTCAGGGAGCCCCCTGATCCTAAAATTATAGCGTCTTGATCTATTCTCAAGGTCATCGATTTTGGCAAGGGCAGTTTCTAATTGATCCTGAACATCCTGTATCCTGGCTGTGTTTTGATTGATGCGCGCCACAGCCTGATCAGCCTTTTTCTCCATAGTGTCCATCCTTACCCCAATTTGTTGCAGATCTGCATGAATGGATGATGTGATCTGGGCTGCGTTGAGGGCCAAGCTCCTAGAGAGCATTTGAGCAAAAGCCTCCATCATGGAGGGGATGTCAGTGGGAATGGGAGTTGAGTCTGCAGCCTCGCTCACCTCCAGCAATAGGCCTGTATGGGGATCCAGCATAGGTGTGGAGGGGGGCCCTGCGCACATCCGCCCCAGCAGGGATTCCGTGGAAGCTGGGGATACAGCCAGGGGCAGTGGGGGGAAGCCGGTACCTGGGGATTGCGGTGTGTCCAGGTCCTGGTCGGCTATAGACTCTCCGTGTGCCTCTGCCTCCTCCGCCGCATGTAGGCTCTGCTGCCCTGCCGCCGCCATCTTGGCATAGCTGAGGGGGCCGGGAGAAGCCGCCATCTGCCGCGATAAGTCCCTCCTGACCGGCGCCGCGAGCATGTACCCGTTCACGGGGGTTTCCCCGCCCGACAATCCCGGTGAGATCGCTCGGGGGGCATCCTGGAAGCTCCGGTGGCTAAGACAGGGCCGTGGTGGAGCGGAGCTCTAGAAGCCGGCGGCCATCTTGGGAGCTGCCGCGCATGCGCCTCTCCTTCAGACCCTTTATTAGCTTTGTTGCCCTTCTTTGTACTATCTCCACTTCCAGTACATCCTTCCTGAGGACTGGTGCCCAGAACTGGACAGCATCCTCCAGGTGCGGCCGGACCAGAGTCTTGTAGAGTGGAAGAATTATCGTTTTATCTCTGGAGTTAATAGTGCCCTTTTTAATGCATGCCAATATTCTGTTTGCTTTGTTAGCAGCAGCTTGGCATTGCAAATTTTAAAATAAGTATTGAACACGTCACCATTTTTCTAGGTAAAAATATTTCTAAAGGTGCCATTAACAGGACATTTTTCACCTTGTGTCAGTAACAACCCATGCAATGCTCAGATGAGACCAAAATTGAACTCTTTGGATGCCATAATACACATCATGTTTAGAGGTCAAATGGCACATCACCCCAAAAACACCCCCCATACCAACAGTGTGGGTTGGAGGTGGGAACATCATGGTGTGGGGCTGTCTTTCAGCATACGGCACGGGAAAACTTCATATCTTTGAAGGATGAATGGAAAAATGTACCAAGACATTCTTGATAAAAATCAGCTGCCATCTATCAGGATGATGAAGATGAAACGAGGGTGGACATTATAGCAAGACAATGATCCCAAACACAAAGCCAAGGAAACTCTCAATTGGTTTCAAAGAAATAAAATAAAGTTGCTAGAATGGCCCAGCCAATCACCTGACTTCAGTGCCGATCCTGACCTCCCTAGGGCCCTAAGCAAAATGACATGTCACATTACACATTAAAGCTGAAAAGCGGGGGGGGGGGCGTGTTTTCTACTTTGCGGGGCCCTAAGCAGCTTGCATAGTGAGCCTATAGGGCGTATCGGCCCTGCCTGACTTGAATCCAAATCTATGGAAAGAATTAAAGATCAAAGTTCATATAAGAGGCCCACGAAACCTTCAAGATTTGAAGACGGTTTGTGTGGAAGAATGGGCCAAAATCACACCTGAGCAACGCATGGGACTATTTTCTGCATACAGGGGGTGTCTTGAAGCTGTCATCACATATATATACTTAGAGGTGGCTCTAAGCTCTAGGCTTTGTGAGGCCTTAGGCCACAAAACCTGATATGGGGCCCCACTCACACCCTGGCCAGTGGTTGTGGGGGTCTGCGGGCAGGGGGCTTTTCGGAATCTGGAAGCCCCCTTTAACAAAGTGGCCCCCAGATCCTGCTCTTTAATCACTAAGGGGCAAGGGCCATCTGTGATGGCACCTGGTGAACCCACCCCCTTGTGACGTCATTGACTGAGGGCATGCTGGGTCATTGACATCACAAGGGGTGGACTCACAGATATTTACTGGTTGTTAGGGACGCTGGCGGCCCCGCTCCTGAGTCAGGGCTCTTAACGCTCCTGAGCACATCCGCGTTAAGGTCCCCTGGGGTAATGTATTGGGTAAGTTGGGCTGCCACGAGGCCCCTGTGAGTGTAAGGCCTTAGACGACCGCCTAATTTGCCTGATTAAAGAGCCACCTCTGTATATACTGTATAGAGAGAGAGAGAGAGAGAGCAGGTTTTGCTGCTTACCTGCAATCAGAGGTTGTTTCGAAGTGTCAGAACTTTTCTAAACTAAATTTAGTGGTGACAACACTGGACCTTGCTTGTGCCATGTGTGTTGGCTATTCTCCACTCAGAGGAGGCTGACAACGGACAATGCAGGAGAACAATGGGAAGTGCCCGAACAAGGTTTTTTATTGCAGGATTATGAAATATTATTAATTGAAATATACAAATGAAAAAAAAATAACTTTTGAAAATACAATAAAATACAACAATGATTTGGACCTCACAAATGCGCTTCTGGAAGAATGGTCAAACATTCAGACACACTTCTAAACCTTGTGGACGGCCTTCCCAGAAGATTTGAAGCTGTTATAGCTGCAAAGGGTGGGCCAACTCAATATTGAACCCTACGGACTAAGACTGGGATCCCCTGTCTTGAAGCCCCTAATTCTGATTCACAAGAATTTTGCAACGATTTATCGGATTATTTCATCAACAAAGTTGAAAAAATCCGTGAAAGTATCCAGCAAAATAGAACCTCCTGCAACCTGGGAAACGTGGGAATCAATCTCACCTTCGCTGAGAACCCTTCACTGGTTGCCAGTAAAAGACAGAATCACCTTCAAGGCACTCTGTCTTACACATAAGTGTATTCTAGGAAATGCCCCCCAATATCTATGCGAAAAACTTAAAGCTCACAACCCCAATCGCATTCTGCGATCCACAAACCAAAATCTATTTCAGATTCCCAAAGCCAAATATAGGTCCAAAAGAGAAAGAAGATTTGCGGTCCAAGGACCTAGACTGTGGAACGCGCTACCAACCAGCATCCGGTTAGAGGTGAACCACTTGGCATTCTGAAGAAAGATCAAAACCCATCTCTTCTGAGATCATGGATACCAAGCGCCCAGAGGCGATTCAGTTTGCATGTGTTGCGCTATATAAGTTTCTCACTCACTCACTCATTAAAGTTTATGTGCATGTAAAGGTAGGCGTCTCAATACTTTTAGTTATATAGTGTATATTTTACAAAAAAATGGGTAATATATTGCATTTTTGTGCTCTTAACCGCTTAAAGCGGAGGTTCACCCTCAAAATCAAGTTTCCAGCATCTTTAACCTACAGCCCATCTAAGCAATATAGCGTTGACATTTTTTTTTTCAATGATCCCTTACCTGTAATCTGCTGTGCTTCCGGGTTTCCATCCCTGCGGGGGAGTGGGCGTGTCTCGATTTTCCCCGATGGCACTGTGCATTGTGGGCGCTGATTTCTTCCTCTTCATGCAGTGACGTGCGGGCCAATCAAAGTAACAGAACTAGCTGCGAGTGTAGTCTCGCGCTAGCTGGGCGGTCACGTGTTGTGGGAAGCGGGTCACATGACCCGCAAAGCGCGTCATGTGATGAGGGTGGATACATATTCACCATTGTAAACACTAGACTGGTGTAACATCACAGCGGGGCGTGTCCTTTTCAGGACGCCGCCGGCCGTTGTGATGGCAACTGTGCAGGGTTGACGGTGCGGCTCGCCGTCAACTATGCGCATGCGCGGGATTACGCGGTGAATACTGGGACATCAGCATTCACCGCATTCCGGAAGAGGGAACAGGAGGGCTTCAGAGTGCCCACAATGAAGATGGCAATGTCCATCACAGAATTATATAAAATATCCTTTGCTGGCAAACCAAGATCGTGGAGGCTGCAAGAACGGCACTAGTAAGTAAAGCAATGTGTATGTGAACAGCAGCAGATTAGTGTTAAAAAAAAAAAACGTTTTCCAGGAGAACCTCCGCTTTAAGGACCGGCGCACACACATATACGTAGACAGAATGGACAGGCAAATGGGCGTACAGGTATGTCCCCTTTAATTTGCCGCTGTGTGGTCACGCAAGCTCCGTGACGTGCCCGCAGGACCCATGGACCCGATTCCCTCAATCGTGTCACAGAGCTAAAGAGCAGGGAGATGTCAGTGTAAATACAGCATATCCCCGTTCTTCCTAGTGACATGTCACTGATAGTCTGTTCCCTGTCACCGGGAACAGCGATCTGTGATGTGTCACTCGTAGCCACGCCCCCTAACAGTTAGAATCACTCCCTGGACACACACAAATGCACACAAGGAAACTCTCCTCAATACCTATGCAAGAAAATAAAACACTACACCCCTAGTTGCGCCCTCCAGTCAACTAACTAAAACCTCCTCCACATCCCCAAGACCCGCTACAAATCTAAAGGAGAACAAAAATTTGCAGTCCAAGGACCACGGCTATGGAACGCTCTACCCACAGACATCCGCATGGAAGAAAACCATCAGGCCTTCAGAAAAAACTTAAGACCCACCTCTTCTGAAGACACAGGACAGCACTCGATGCAAAAAGTGCCTTGAGGCGATTTAGTTTGCATTTGTAGCGCTATACAAGTAACTCACTCACTCAGGACACACTTAACCCCTTCAGCGCCCCCTACAGGTTAACCCCTTCACTGCCAGTGTAATTTTTACAGTAATCAGTGCATTTGTATAGCACTGATCGCTGCAAAAATGACAATGACCCCAAAATGGTGTCAAAAGTGTCTGATGTGTCTGCCAAAATCTTGAAGTCACGATAAAAAAACGCTGATCGCCGTCATTACTAGTAAAAAAAAAAAATGATTAATAAAAATGCCATAAAACTACCCCCTATTTTGTAGACGCTATAACTATTGTGCAAAATATGTAGAAGAATACATATCGGCCTAAACTGAGGAAAAATAAATGTTTTTTTATATATATATATATATATATATTATGGGATATTTATTATAGCAAAAAGTAAAAAAAAATTGTCGCTCTATTTTTGTTTATAGCGCAAAAAATAAAAACTGCAGAGGTGATCAAATACCACCAAAAGAAAGCTCTATTTGTGGGAAAAAAAATTGGGAGCCACGTCACACGACCACGCAATTGTCAGTTGAAGCGACGCAGTGCTGAATCGCAAAAAGTGGCCTGGTCTTTGGCCAGCCAAATGGTCCGGGCTTAAGTGGTTAAACTAACTTAAATGTATTTTCTACTGAATTTTTGCACTTGATAAACTGTTGCACTAATAACGTTTGACATAGAAAATTGTAACTACCACCAGTTTATTCTCCACGGTTAAAATATATAAAGTTTGGGGGTTTAACTTATCTTTAGACCTAAAATGATTTTTTAGACATGTGTGCAAAAAAAAGCGCAAACACGGCTGTTGGTGCTATGTATCAAATCATGCATATTTATAATATTAGTAATGAGATTTCAGTGATTAGGTTTACACATACTTTAGTAAGAGCTTCTGCTTTCCAGTTGGGGATGGCTCAGGGATAGAGACACGTATGCCGCGTACACACGACCGTTTTTCGGGTTGTAAAAAATGAAATTTTTAATGGTCTAGAAAAAAACGACGTTTTTTTCAACCCGATCGTTAAAACAGCCTTGCCTACACACGATCGTGAACAAAAAATTGATCTAGAAAAGCGCGGTGACGTACAACACGTACAACGGCACTATAAAGGGAAAGTTCCATTCGGATGGCGCCACCCTTTGGGCTGCTTTTGCTGATTTTGTGTTAGTAAAAGTCGATTCACGCTTTTCTGTCTGTTACAGCGTGATGAATGTGCTATCTCCATTACGAACGGTAGTTTTACCAGAATGAGCGCTCCCGTCTCATAACTGGCTTCTGAGCATGTGCAGATTTTTCACGTCGTTAAAGCCTACACAGGACAATTTTTTACGACGTTAAAAACGGCAGCGTTAAAAACAACGTGAAAAATTAGAGCATGTTCGAAATTTTTAATGCCCATTTTTTACATCGTGAAAAATGCTCTGGAGCCCACACACGATCGTTTTTAACCAATTCCTGATGACCGTACGACCGCAGGGTGGTTCTAAATCTCTGGGAGGCCGTCTTTTTAGGGCCTCCGCTCCTCCGGGCCACTGGTGGGCGCGCGTGCCCGCCGCATCACTGACATGCCGGTGCCCGTGCCTGGCGGCCGCAATGTCCGCCAGGCACTCGCAATCGGCAGTTAGAGTCGGTTCACACTGGGGCGACACGACTTCCAGCTCGACTTTCAGAGGCGACTCAGACGCGACTTGAGCATGAACCACAGGGCGATCTGGGGAGATTTACAACACGACTTGAAGTCGTCTCCAAGACAGGAGACATTCCAGTGGCCAATAAAACAACAATCAGCTCTGGAAGAGGGAGGGAGAGGGAGAGGTTTGCCTAAAATGTATGTTATCTTATCTGGAAAGTAGCTAGTGATCAGACTTCTGAGGCAACAAGTCTGATTGAAGTCGTACAGGAACCTTTTCTGAAGTCGGAGCGACATGAGTAGTGTGTAATAACACCGCTCCCATTCACTAACATTGTTTTTCTCTACAGCGCGACTTGGGACGACTTGAGGCGATCTCAAGTCGGATCCCAAGTCGCCCCAGTGTGAACCGACTCTTACAGAGCAAGGGATGTGGATCTGTGTGTGTAAACACACAGATCCATGTCCTGTCAGGGAGAGAGGAGACCGATCTGTGTCCCTTGTACATAGGGACACAGCATCGGTCACCTCCCCCAGTCACCCCCCCCCCTACCCCTACAGTTAGAACACAATTCAGGGTACACATTTAACCCCTTCCTCACCCCCTGGTGTTAACCCCTTCAATGCCAGTCACATTTATACAGTAATTAGTGCATATTTATAGCACTGATTGCTGTATAAATGTGAATGGCGCCAAAAATGTGTCAAAAGTGTCCGCCATAATGTCGCAGTCCCAATAAAAATCGCAGATCGCTGCCATTACTAGTAAAAAAAAAAAATAATAAAAACTAGTAATAATTCTGTCCCCTATTTTGTAGGCGCTATAACTTTTGCGCAAACCAGTCGCTTATTGCAATATTTTTTTTTTACCAAAAATATGTAGGATAATACGTATCGGCCTAAACTGAGAAAAAAATATATATATTTTAAAAAATTGGGCTATTTATTATAGCAACAAGTAAAAAATATTGATTTTTTTTTTCAAAATTGTCGCTATCTAAATAAAAACCACAGAGGTGATCAAATACCAACAAAAGAAAGCTCTATTTGTGGGGAAAAAAGGACGTCAATTTTGTTTGGGAGCCACGTCGCATGACCGCGCAATTGTCAGTTAAAGCGACGCAGTGCCGGAAGCTGAAATTTCGTCTGGGCAGGAAGGGGGTATATGTGCCAAGTAAACAAGTGGTTAATGACATTAAAAAAAAAAAAGGGATTTTTAATAACAGCTTACCTGTAAAATCCTTTTCTTGGAGTACATCACGGGACACAGAGCGCATAGTCATTACATATGGGTTATATGGAGTACCTTCAGGTGTGGACACTGGTGTAATCAACTTCACAGGAAGTTCCTCCCTATATAACCCCCTCCCACTGAGAGTGCTTTAGTTTTGTAGCAAGCAATTTCTCTGAGGTTACACAATGTTCCCACAAAGAGGGGTGGGAGCTCTGTGTCCCGTGATGTACTCCAAGAAAAGGATTTTACAGGTAAGCTGTTATTAAAAATCCCTTTTTCTTGATCGTACATCACGGGACACAGAGCGCATAGTCATTACATATGGGATGTCCCAAAGCAATGCTCCATGAAGGGAGGGAGACCGTAAGGCCAAAAATAGCCAAACAGAAACTATACCAGGAGGTAAAATAGCTCCACCAACAGAAAAAGGGGGCGTGAACCGGGCCAGAGGATTCTATACTGCTGCCCGTAGGACCGCCTGCCCAAATGCTGCGTCCGTAGCCTTTGTGACGTCCAACTTATAAAATTTAGTAAACGTATGTACGGAAGACCAGGTTGCCGCTTTGCAAACCTGTGCCATAGAGATCTGATGGTGTGCCGCCCAAGAGGCACTCATGGCCCTCGTAGAATGGGCCTTAACTGATAAGGGCGGTGGAACGCGCTTCAGACCATAGGCCTGAAAAATCAGCTGCTTAATCCACCTAGCCAAGGAAGACTTGGCAGCCGTCTGACCCTTCTTGGGGCCATCCGGAAGAATGAAAAGCACATCTGTTTTCCTAATCTTTTCTGTAGCCTTGAGATAAACTCTCATGGCTCGGACCACATCCAAAGTATGAAGCAATCTTTCCTCTCTGGACTGGGGAGTAGGAAAGAAGGATGGTAGGACTAGGTCCTGATTCAAGTGAAAACTGGATATGACCTTAGGAAGGAAAGAAGGCTGAGGCCGCAGAACCACTCTGTCCTTATGTAGAATAAGGTACGGTTCCCTGCAAGACAAGGCTGCCAGCTCGGAAACCCTTCTGGCCGAAGCCATAGCCACCAAGAAAACCAACTTTCGGGTTAGCAGCACAAGAGGGATTTCTGCCAGAGGTTCAAACGGCTGCTTTTGTAAAGCTGACAAGACCAGATTTAAATTCCAGGGGCAGAGGGGAGCTCTAATAGGGGGATTTACATGCAAGACCCCCTGCAAAAAGGTTTTTACAAGCGAATGTGTGGCCAAAGGCCTTTGAAACCATATCGATAAGGCAGACACCTGCCCCTTTAGAGTACTAAGAGCCAACCCCTTGTCAACGCCAACCTGGAGGAATCGCAAGATCCTGTCAATAAAAAACTTGCGAGGATGCCCTCCTTGAGACTCGCACCACTCCACATAGGTTCTCCAGACTCTGTAATAGATATTTCTAGAGACTGGCTTTCTAGCTTGAATTAACGTAGATATGACTTGGGCAGAGAGGCCTCTGCCCTTAAGAATTAGAGATTCAGCCGCCAAGCCATCAAATTTAGCTGCTGTGAAGCAGGGTGGTAGATCGGGCCCTGAGACAGCAGATCTGGGCGCAGGGGGAGTGGCCACGGTGCCCTTACTGACATCCTCACGATGAGTGCGTACCAAGCCCTTCTGGGCCAGGCTGGGGCCACCAGGATCACCGGCCTGCGCTCCACCCTGATCCTTCGTAGAAGGCGGGGAATCATCTGTAGTGGAGGGAACGCATACAGGAGAGAAAACTGGTGCCAGGGGCAAACCAACGCATCGGTCCCGTAGGCCGAGGGGTCCCTGGCTCGGGATACAAATTTGTCCAATTTCTTGTTGAATCTTGTTGCCATGATGTCCACATCGGGAACTCCAAATCTTTGGCAAATCTCTTGGAATACCTGGGGGTGAAGAGACCACTCTCCCGGGAGTAACTGTTGACGACTCAAAAAATCTGCTTGAGAATTGTCTATCCCTGGGATGAACACTGCTGAGATGCAGGGTACATGGGCTTCGGCCCATGCAAAAATTAGGTTTACTTCCCTTTGAGCCGCCAGGCTCTTTGTGCCCCCCTGGTGGTTTATGTATGCCACCGCCGTGGCATTGTCGGACTGTATCCTTACTGGCAGACCCTGCAGGGGGAGAGTCCAGGCGACCAGGGCCAACCGAACAGCTCTGATCTCTAGGACATTGATGGGAAGCAGACTTTCTGCCTCTGACCACTGTCCCTGCTGGGTCCGTTTTCCTAAGATTGCCCCCCAACCTGTTAGGTTGGCATCTGTGGTTACTATTTTCCACGAGATGGGGCAAAAGGTTTTCCCTTTTGATAATTTTTGAGGGATCAGCCACCAGTACAGGCTGTGCCTGACTTCTGGAGAAAGAACTAATGGACGGTCTAATGCCTGTATGGACTTGTTCCAAGCAGAGAGAATAGCTGCTTGCAGAATTCTGGTATGGATCTGGGCGTAGGGCGCTGCTTCGAAGGCGGCCACCATCTTCCCCAGCAATCGCATGCATAGGCGAATAGTCGGCTTCTTTTTGCCTAAGACTATTTGAATCGTTTGAATCAACGACCTGATCTTCTCTTGAGGTAAAAATACCCTCTGGCATTCTGTATCTAACCGAAAGCCTAGATATTCCAACTGTCTTGTGGGTTGTAACCTTGATTTTTCTTGGTTCACAATCCACCCGAACTCTTCTAGATGCCGCACTGTGCGGACTACTGCATGATTGAGGTTGGAAGCTGAACTGTCGATAACCAGGAGATCGTCCAGGTATGCTAGGACCAAGATGCCTTCTGTCCTTAGGACGGCTAGTACCGGGGCTAACACCTTTGTGAATACCCGTGGAGCTGTTGCCAACCCGAAAGGGAGGGCTACGAACTGGTAATGACTTTGGTTTATCGTAAAACGAAGAAACTTGTGATGTGCTGGGTAAATCGGCACATGCAGATATGCATCCTTTATGTCTATAGATGCTAGGAAGTCGCCCTGATGCAGGCTGGTTGTCACTGAGCGTATGGAGTCCATACGGAAGGTCTGAATCCTTAGAAAGCGATTTAGGCGTTTGAGGTCTAATATAGGCCTGACGTCGCCATTGGGTTTTGGTATAACAAAAAGGTTGGAGTAGAATCCCAGACCCCATTCTTGGGTTGGTACTTCTACAATTACTCCTTGGAGCAAGAGGCGATCCAACGCCTTTACGAGAGAGGCCCTCTTTAACGGGTCGCTTGGAAGACTTGACCCCTGAAAATGAGGAGGGGGGATTTCTCGAAACTCTAGTTTGTAGCCTGAGGCTACTACGGACCGAACCCAAGAGTCGGGAATTCTGGCCTTCCAGACTTCGGAGAAAAACTGAAGTCTTCCCCCCACCCAAGAGAGTGGGGGCGCCCCTTCATGAATCTGATTTGATGACTGGTTTAGCCGGCTTGCGAGACCAGGGCCTCTTGTTTGCCGCGGCTTGTCCCTGTGGGCGGCTATTAACTGCTGAACGCCCGGGAGGCCGTCGATACTGACGGGAAGTCGAAGGGGCCGAGCCTGCAATGGCCTGTCGTTTAAACGTGGGCCCACGCGGTCTTTTCTTGACCGGTAAGGAAGTACTTTTTCCACTTGATATGGTGTGGATATATTTATCTAGGTCTTCCCCGAATAGTCTTCCCCCATGAAAGGGAAACCCTGCTAGAAGCTTTTTGCAGGGTGCCTCTGCTGACCAGTTCTTTAGCCACAAAAGACGACGCATGTGAACCATCAGTAGAGATAAACGGGATGCCTGTTGGATGGAGTCCTTAATAGCATCTACTGCAAAGCAGAGAGCCCTAGGGAATTCTGCTAATTCATGAGTATGCTGAGCCGGCATGTCCTTCAATATATGCTTTGCCTGATCCTTCAAGGCCTGACAAACACCAATGGCTGCTACTGCTGGCTGAACCATGGCACCTACTGAGGTAAAAGCTGCTTTCAGTAGTGTCTCGAATTTCTTGTCGACCGGATCCTTGAACATATGGACATTTTCAACCGGACAAGTCAGGGATTTATTCACGCAGGAAATGGCTGCGTCCACTGTAGGGAGAGCCCATTTCTTTACATATTCCTCTTCCATAGGGTAGAGAATAGAGAATCTTTTAGGAGGGACAAAGATTCTATCAGGTCGAGCCCAATCTTGGTAAATCACGTTCCGCAGAAGGGGGTGCATTGGAAAAGATGCACCAGTTAATGGGGCCTTTAAAGAACCCAATGAGGATACCTCCGGGGCTACTAGTTCTGGCACTGGAAGTTTAAAGGCAGTGTGAACCATATCTGTCAAAGACTGGATCCACAGGCCCTCCGCTTGAGAGGCCGAAAAATATTCATCTATAGTGGAATTTTCCCTGTCTGAACCGTCGGGACTTGGGTCTGCCTGATCCCCTTGTGGGTCCCGTTCCTCTGAAGAGGAGACCTCCGCATCTGAAAACCCCACACTGGGTGAGGGGGATCTAGCCCGCTTGCTACTTGGGCAAGGACGGGAAAACAACGCAGTTAACCTTTTCTCTAGCCCACACATGGTGGCTGCTAGCATTTCTTCCGCCACGTAAACGGGAATGGGTGGATCGGGGGCCGCCTCTGCCCCCAGCACCCCCAATGGCTCTTGTACTATGCCACTCGGTGTCCTGACTGGCGAGGGTGGGGCCGTAGAAGCCTGGCCCAAATCCTCTGACCCCGATGGAGACCCCTTTTGCTTTTTGGTACCTTTAGCAGCCTTGGCTGGTCCAGATCCCTTTGGAGCCATTGTACAACCTTGGGTCACCCCTATAGCCAACACCTGACTGTTGTAGCTAGGAATAACCAATATGAGGGCAGGTATGAGAAAAATGAAAAAGAACTAATTTCTCTCTTTTTCTTTTATATTTCTCTTTTTTTTTTTTTTTTTTTTTCGAAAAATTTTTTTTTTTTTTTTTTTTTTACCCGCCTGGGAGGTGACAATACCGAGGAAGCCTGTGAGTATTGACACACCAATGCCCGTTAGCCGGAGTCCAAGGTAGACTCAGATACTGCTGGATCTAAGGCTGAGTCCCTTTAAGCAAAAAAACTTTTTTTTTTTTTTTTTTTCTGGTCAATAGTGGACCTAAGTCCTAGACCTGAAGATCCACAAAACCGCCACTAGGTGTCCCTGTGTGGCCAAAAGACCCAGCTGCACGCTCTGTATCCTTTCTTCCTCTGCCTCCAGGAGGGAAAGACCAGCCAGAGAAAAGTTTTTCCTTTATACAGACCCTGACGCTGCTGGCCCGCCCCCCCGACGCACGCCGACGCTATAAAAGGCGGCGTGCACGCGCGCGCGTATGCGCGCGCGCGCACGATCGCGCGCACGATCGCGCGCACCACGCTGAACCCACATGGAGGAAGCAGAGCAGAGGAACAACATGGACCAGCGTTATGCAGCACCAACAGACACCAGGTAAGCACTAATCTTATTGTAGTGCACACACAGCGAGGAAGCTGTCCCCATGGGCTTCCTAAGAAACAGGAGTTTTTTTACCAGCAATTTCCTCTTTAAAACATGTGGGGTTGCAGTATCAGTGTTAACAGGCAGACCTGGGGTGAGTAGCAAATATATAACTTACACAAGTATACATATATTTACATATTATCTGGGTAAACATTATAATCCCATCCTGCCTCAACAGACATAGTGGAGATAGTGGCTGATGCACAAGCATACTGTTAGCCAACCCAGAACCCCCAGGGGGATACCTACTGTCGAACCAAGTCCCGCAGGTTCCCTCTTACCTGCTCCACGCCGCAGGGTATTGCAAAATGCAAGAGGCCCAGCCTTCCCCCATCTCCGTGGGTATTGTCTTGGACCTTCAGGGACCGGGGTCCTGTGTTAAGGAACCCACACCCCTGGACCTATATAGCATCCTGGCATCAGTAGCGTTTAGTTCTTGGAAGAGACTAAGGCACTGGAGCCCAGAATCCAGCCCTCCAAGGAGAGGCATTATAGGCACAACCCCACTCCAGCAGGGCCCGGGTACCGTACATCTTGGCTCTGAAGCACTTCGGACGGATCCGGCTAGCTATCCTGGGTCCCGAGACCTCCGAGGGACAGCTAGACGTGACCAACACCTAAGACACTGGCGAAAAAACTAAAGCACTCTCAGTGGGAGGGGGTTATATAGGGAGGAACTTCCTGTGAAGTTGATTACACCAGTGTCCACACCTGAAGGTACTCCATATAACCCATATGTAATGACTATGCGCTCTGTGTCCCGTGATGTACGATCAAGAAACTTCATTTTTTACAACCTGACAAACGGTCGGCATAAGAGAACAAAGTTCTTTGTTCTTGTCTTTGGCACCAAAAGCCAGAAATGATGGTACCACAACAAAACCAATCGGTGATTCATCTTACTGCCGCAACCCATAATTGAAATACCCTTTGGTGTGGACTCTAATCAAAGGCAAACACTTTTCTGTACAGGTGTGATGAGAAGCCGCCTAAAATAAAAATAAAAGTCTGGGAAGAAAAAAGCAAAGTAACACACAATTCTTATCAAAGCGTGATCCCAGGGAAAGTGCAAATGGCTTCATTTAAGATTATCATGAGGATTGACTTCAAACGAATGCTTCTGGAAGTGAGATAATAAATATCGACTTTCAGATTTTTGGTGATAATAGTATGTCCTTAAAATGACTTTATTTATCTAATATAATTTTCAGCTTTATAAGTCATAGAGCTGCTTACACTGGCCGAGAGGGAAAAAAAAAATACTTTTAGAGAGGTCCCTGAAATAAAATGGAAAAACAATCTCTGTTTTCTGGCATAAAAGGACTGCGCAGGGATTACTCAGTCTGATAAAATGAATAGGAGCCATAAACTACATGATTCTCCTAGTGAAGTGACTTATTCGAGCACGGCTAGAGATAGCTGGAGAGTATATAGGCAAAGAAGGAATATTTGGAAGCTAACAATGCTGTGATTTTAAATCAGAGGTCTCCAAACTTTTCAGGACGAGTAATATAACTAATACTTTACAAATATTCCTGGGCTGAAAAAAATCCCCATCAGTGTCCCCCTGACATCAGGGCTCCCATCAGTGCCCTCAATACATCAGGGCTCCCATCAGTGCCCTCAATACATCAGGGCTCCCATCAGTGCCCTCAATACATCAGGGCTCCCATCAGTGCCCTCAATACATCAGGGCTCCTATCAGTGCACCCCTTACATCAGGGTCCCTGTCAGAGTCTCCCCTTACATCAGGGTTCCCATGAAAGTTCGCCATTACATCAGGGTTGAATCAGATCCCCCCTTCCATCCGAGTCCCTATAAGAGTCCCCCCATTACATCAGGGTGGCCATCAAAGTCACCTTTGCATCAGAGAACTCCTTACATCAGGGTCCCCATCAGAACCCCTCTTACAAAAGAGTTCCCATCACAACCCCCTTACATCAGGGTCCCATCACAGCCCCCTTACATCAGGGTCCCAGTTAGAGTCTCCTCTGACATCAGGGGTCCCCATCAGAGTTCCCCCTTACATCAGGGTCCCCATCAGAGTTCCCCCTTACATCAGGGTCCCCATCAGATTTCCCAACTTTTATCAAGGTCCTCATTAGAGTTTTCCATACATCAGAGTCCCCATCACTGCCCCCTTATACTAGGGTCCCTATCAGAGTATCCCCTACATTGGGGTCCCCTTACATCAGGGTCCCATCACAGCCCCCCTCACATCAGGGTCCCGTGCTTAGAGTAAAACTACTTGCATTACTGCTGTAAATACCCTTCCTGCTACCATCTCTCTGGTAATAAATGTTGCCTGGTTTATAAAGTCAGTACGTGCGATTCCCTCTGTGAAGCCGCTATACCCGCTTACAAACCCACAACATTTTCTGTTACTTTGTGCTTTTGCAGAAAAGTTTGGACAGCTTATCTGGAAACACTTGTCACCGATTACACAAATTAGTGACAATTTTGAAAAAAAAAACACAATATTTTTTACTTTTTTGTACCTTTTGCTATAATAGATTTTCCCAATTTAAAAAAAAAAGCAAATTTGTTCCTCAGTTTAGGCCGATATGTATTCTTCTACATATTTTTGGTAAAAAGCGTATATTGATTGGTTTGCACAAAAGTTATAGCGTCTACAAAATAGGGGATAGATTTATGGCATTTTTATTAATAATTTTTGTTTTAATAGTAATGGCGGCGATCAGCGGCGAGGAATGGGTTAAGTGTGTCATAGGGAGTTATTCTAACTGTGGGGGGGGGGGGGATTGGCTACGAGTGACATGACAGTGATCACTGCTCCCTTTGACAGGGAGCAGTAGATCAGTGTCCTGTCACAAGGCAGAACAAGGAAATGCCTTGTTTACATATGCTTCTCCCCGTTCTGCAGCTCCGTGACACGTTCGCGTGACACCGGTGGACATCGAGTCTGCGGGTCCCACGGACACTTGACACATTTTTGGCGCCATTCACATTTATACTGCGATCAGTGCTATAAATATGCACTAATTACTGTATAAATGTGACTGGCATTAAAGGGGTTAACACTAGCGGGTGAGGAAGGGGTTAAATGTATTCCCTGCATAGTGTTCTAACTGTGGGGGGAGGGGGGTGACTGGGGGAGGTGACCGATCTGTGTCCCTATGTACAAGGGACACAGATACGTCTCCTCCTCTCCAGAGACAGGACGCTGTCTGTGTAAAACGGCAATGAGAGATGATCTCATATGTTTACATATGAGATCATCTCTCATTGGCCGCACAGATCGCATAGCAAACGGCCACTCTGATTGGCCGTTCGCCGCGATCTGTGATTGGCTGTGTCCAAGGGAACTCCTTAAGGGGCTGCCGTCAGAAGACGGCGGCTTGGATTTTCAGGTCCGCGCTGTAGCCGTCATTCGGCTATATCGCGGGCCTCAAGTGGTTAACCGCTTCCCAACTGTCGCACGCACAAGTACGTTGACACAATGGCACTCCTAGGCAGAACGACGTATATATATATATGTCCCCTTTAAGGAAGCGCCATTGTGCACGCTCGCTCTGCTGGCCGCGACCGCCCGCCGCAAGCTTCGTGAATCTGACCGTGAGTCCCGCGGACTCGATAGCCGCGGGGATACTGTGATCGTCTCGCGGAGAGATAGAGCTCTGCCTAGTGACAATGACACTGATCTCCACTCTGTGTAATCGGAGCGGAGATCAGTGTCATGTCACACACAGCCCATCCCCCCTACAGTAAGAAACGCTCACTAGGGCACACTTAACCCCTACAGCGCCACCTAGTGGTTAACCCCTTCACTGCCCGTGTAATTTTCCGTCATTTTTATAGCACTGATCGCTGATTAAATGACAATGGTCCCAAAAATGTGTCAAAAGTGTCCGCCATTATAACGCAGTCGCGATAAAAATCGCTGATCGCCGCCATTACTAGTAAAAAAATAATTATTAATAAAAATGCCATAAATCTATCCCCTATTTTGTAGACGCTATAACTTTTGTGCAAACCAATCAATAAACGCTTATTGCGTTGTTTGTTTACCAAAAGTATGTAGAAGAATACGTATCGGTCTAAACTGATTTTTTTTTCTTCAAAATTGTCGCTCTATTTTTGTTTATAGCGCAAAAAATAAAAACGGCAGAGGTGATCAAATACCACCAAAAGAAAGCTCTATTTGTGGGAAAAAAGGACGTCAATTTTGTTTGGGAGCCACATCGTGCGACCGCGCAATTGTCAGTTAAAGCGACGCAGTGCTGAATCTCAAAAAGACCTCCGATCTTTAGGCTGACAAATGGTCCGGGTTGTAAAGGATTTTTTTTTCCCTAAATAGCTTCCTTTACCTTAGTGCAGTCCTCCTTCACTTACCTCATCCTTCCATTTTGCTTTTAAATGTCCTTATTTCTTCTGAGAAATCCTCACTTCCTGTTCTTCTGTCTGTAACTTCCTGGTGTGAAGAAAGCCTCTTGGGGGGGAGGGGGCGAGCATGAGTGTCAGTACACTCTCTACTTTGCAGATAGAGAAAGGAGCTGTGTGTTAGTGGGCGTCCTGAAACTCCTGCTCACCCCCTCCCCCCTCAAGAGTCTTTCTTCACACCAGGGAGAAAGCCTTGTATTACTGTGTGGAGTTACAGACAGAAGAACAGGAAGTGAGGATTTCTCAGAAGAAATAAGGACATTTAAAAGCAAAATGGAAGGATGAGGTAAGGAAAGGAGGACTGCACTAAGGTAAAGGAAGCTATTTAGGGGAAAAAAAATTCCTTTACAACCCCTTTAAGTGGTTAAAAAGCGTTAAACCGAGTAGACAGCACCTACTTGAAAAGATAAATGTCTTGTTTCTTTTAATTTGGAATGCGACCTAAAGACATGCCTTTACCCCATTGACATTATGATCATAGAGATCAATTTTATGAAACAAAAAAAAAAAATCTATTTATCTTGTGGATGAGAAAAACGTTTTTCTTTTAATCTTTTAGATGTTGGCTTTGATTACAGTAAAGAGTGATTGATCGCTGCTTTGACAGCGCTTACAATTAAAGGTCACCGAGTCATTCCTTGACCCTTGCTGTAACTTAAGCCACTCTTATGACTGTTGATGTTGCAGGAATCAGAAAGCTGTCACACAACTTGCTAATAAATGCTTCATAACTCACGTATAGAGGTGCGACATTACCGTTATATATGGCTGCCTGGGAAATTGGGTGATCCATTTTGTGAAAAACATTTTGCATATATATATATATATATATATATATATATATATTTATTTATTTTTTACGACCAATTTTCAAATCCAATTATGCGGCGGCACTGACATTTACACATGAATGGATATTTAGTATGGCGTGCATCTATAATGGGGGAATGTGTTGCCCAAATAAAGGCAGCCACCTTCTTGGTGTAAAGGTAAGATGTGATTATGGAAAGGGCAGGATCACTTTCTGCAGAAAATTCTTACCTCCTGCACCCTGAAAAAAAGGACAAACGCTGAACTCTGAAAAAAAAATAGAAAACTATTGGGTTAATTTACTAAAACTGGAGAGTGCACAATCTGGTGCAATGGGGAATGGTAGCCAATCAGCTTCTTATGCCGCGTACACACGGTCGTTTTTTGCGATGAAAAAAAAACGACGTTTTCTGTGAAGTAAAAAACGAAGTTTTTGAAACGTCACTTTTCAAAGACAATTTTGCATACACACCATCGTTTTTTCACAAAAAGCAAGGTTACGTTCACCACTCTTTTCCATTGAAGCTTGCTTCATAACTAGCTTCTGGGCATGCGCGGGTTGAAAAACGTCGTTTTGAACGACGTTTTTGCTACACACGGTGACTTTTTGTGAAACAAAAAACGACGTTTTGAAAAACGACACAAAAAATTCAAGCATGTTGGAATTTTTTTTTTTGGTCGTTTTTTTGAAGACAAAACGTCGTGTTTTTTTTAATCGCAAAAAACGACCGTGTACGCGGCATTACTTCAGATTGTTCTTAGCTTTGACAAAAAAAAAAACCTGGAAGCTGATTGGCTTCTATGCATGCTTTAAAACTTTTGTCTGCTGGAAACCTGTCTGCTAGCCCGTACACACGATCGGATATGTCCGCTGGAACTGGTCTGTGGACCAGTTTCAGCAGATATGTTTGATCGTGTGTACGCGGCCTAAGGGTTTACAACCACTTTAACCACTTGAAGCCCGGCCATTGGAAAATGACGAATACAAGGTGGCTCTACAATACCGGGAGGACATCTATTGACATCTTTGGCTTCTCCGGCCACTGGGGTGCACACGCACGTATGCCCACAGCGTCACTGAGGTGCTGATGCGCGTGCCTGGCGGCCGCAATGGCCACCGGGTATCCGCGATCAGCCATCACACAGACAAGCATGTGGATCTGTGTGTGTAAAATGCTGTGTCCCTTGTACATAGGGACACCAATCGGTCACCTCCCCCAGTCAGTCCCTTCCCCCCACAATTAGAATCACTCCTAGGGAACACATTTAACCCCTTCCTCGCCCTAGTGTTAACCCCTTCCCTGCCAGTCAAATTTTTACAGTAATCAGTGCATATTTATAGCACTGGTCGCTGTATAAATGTGAATGGTCCCGAAAATGTGTCAAAAGTGTCCGATGTGTCCGCCATAATGTCCACCATATTGACGCAGTCCCAATAAAAAAAAAATCATAATTATGTCCCCTATTTTGTAGGCGCTATAACTTTTGCGGAAACCAATCACTATACGCTTATTGTTTTTTCTTTTTACCAAAAATATGTAGAAAAATATGTATCGGCCTAAAAAAAATACTGTATGTATCGGCGTATAACACACATAGGCATATAACATGCACCCTAACTGGTCAGCGGACCAGTTTCCGCAGATAAATTTGATCGTGTGTACGCGGCCTGAGAGGCAAGTTTCAGGAAAAAATACTTTCCACGGCCCCCTGCGTATAACACGCAGGCACAGTTTACCCTGTATTTTCAGGGTGAAAAAGTGAGTGTTATACGCCAATAAATACAGTAATTAAAAAAAAAAAGTGGACTATTTATCGTAGCAAAAAGTAAAAACGTGTGTTTTTTTTTCAAAATTGTCTCTCAAAAGTTTATAGCGCAAAAAATAAAGACCACAGAGATGATCAAATGCCACCAAAGGGAGGCTCTATTTGTGGGGAAAAAAGGACGTCAATTTTGTTAGGGAGCCACGTCGCACAACTGCGGATTTTTCAGTTAAAGCAATGCAGTCCCGAAAGCTGAATTTCGCCTGGGCAGGAAGGGGGTATATGTGCCCAGTAAGCAAGTGGTTAAAGTAATTGTAAAGTTTTGTTTGTTTTTTGTTTGCTTTTTTTTTTTAAATAACAAACATGCCCCCACTGCAAGCAGCTTGCTATGAGAGCACCCAAGCCGAGCTGCAGCTCCATCTGTCCATTCAGACACAGAGCTTCAGTTTGGCCCCACCCCCTCTCTCTCTCTCCTTATTGGTTAACTGATTTTGATTGACAGCAGTGGGAGCCAAAGTCGCCGCTGCTGTGTCTCAGCCAATCAGGAGGAACAGTCCCAGACTGCCGTGGGACTCGTGGACTTTGCTGGATTGAGATAGGGCTCAGGTAAGTATTTGTCGGGAGGGAGGCTGCTACACCCAGGCTTTTTATCCTAATGCATAGAATGCCTTTACAACTCCTTTAAGAGAATTGGAAATGCGGGCATGCCCAAGTTTCTGGAAATGCACACAAAAATTGGTAAAAGGTGCATTGAACTTGCAATGTTATTATTTCTCAAATGGCAGCCTAAACCCAGGTGGCATTTGTGCATTTTGTCACTCATGCCAAAAAATTGCCACTTGAGCTTTTACGGTGCATTTGTTGCGCGGCAGGCAGCCCATTCAAGTCAATGCCAAATCATGCGCCGTGCAAAACCCGACATGTCTCGTCGCTGTGAGGGCTGGTTCACACCAGAGCATGGCACAGGTAAAGAACGTTTCCCACACCACGATCAGACGCACTGCCCCTGTGATCTGCATGTGCAGGTGTCAATGGAAATGTAATGGCACCCCAAAGGCAGATCGCAGACACAGTGCATTTTCTGGTACCAAATCGCAAAGTACCGCAGTACCATGAGATTTTTTTGTACAGGCAGAAATCCTGGTGTGAACCGGCCCCGGAATGCAGACTTACACATTTACCAGTTCACTGTTAAATAATTAACGCACCTACTCCAAAAACGGCAATGGATTTTGATGTGACAGTTATTGATCTCTAATAGTGAATAATTACGGAAAATTGTTGACATTGTATTCCGCTTACAAAGCCCCAGATATCGTATATTGTGATTCCGATTGCTCTGGAAAGCGTACTTAATTTCCTGGTAGGAGTACCGTTGTATTTGCTTAATTTCCTTGTGACAAGATGTCAGTGTGAGACAAAGAGACGCGGCTACAAATGTCACCCGGACAGGATTTCACATGTATGTATGCAGAGGTGACAGCGGTAATCACATCATTGCTTACATATGAATTATCTGATAATTCCGTAATAACAGCAATTGCGTGATTTGTACGGCGTTTTAATGCCAACTACCTGATTAAGTCTATTAAGTATTGTTTAACATTCACTTGGAATATTTATTTTTTTCTTGTTATTTTTACCTGTAGATATGCTTGATAGTTAAATGTAGCCATAGCCCCCGTAGGGGTTGCTGAATGTAGTGGTTCACCTGTCACCCTGCCCAGCCAGACATTCATCTCTCAGTCACTCAAAGGCATAGAACAGTCCAAAGCTTTGTTTTGTTTTTTATTTGAGGGGATTAAACTTGGATGGGAAATTGGCAGGGGCGTTGGGAGGGTGGGGCTTAGGGGGCTGGAGCCCCGAATGGGTCCCCGAAAAGCCCAGAATATATGGAATGCTGCATTCCATTGTTAGTTATGAGCGCCGGAACCGATCTGTTCCCGATTGCAGCAAATGCAACGAAAGTGGCCGAGTGTGGCCGAGCGCCATAGCAGGTCCCGCCTTCTGAAGCCTGCAGCGCCAATGCCGGGACCGCGGGACGTGTGACGTTCAATTTGGGAATTATGGGATGCCCAGAAATATTCAGTGCAAACTTGCTTGGGACTTGAATATACACTCCAATCTTCTCTCCAGGACAAACACTTGCTGCAAGCCTTTTCTCCTCCAGAACTTCACTTGCTGCAGACTGTTACTCCTCCAGCACTTCCCTTGCTGCAGACTGTTGCTCCTCCAGACTAGCTAGCACCGCATGGGTAGGCCTGACACTACTTCAGCCAGGCCTCAATGAGCTGCATTTTGCAGGCAGTGACCGTGGGCCCCTGTGGTGTAGAATAGTTCAGATTAGGGATGAGCCGAACACCCCCGCGTTCGGTTCGCACCAGAACGTTCGAACAGACCGCCCGTTCGCGCAAATATTTAGAACCCCATTGAAGTCTACGGGACTCGAACGCTCGAATTGAAAAGTGCTAATTTTAAAGCCCAATATTCAAGTTATTGTTGGAAAACGTCTTTGAGAACCCGGGTCTTGCCCGAGGTAACATGTATCAATGGAAAAAAAGTTTTAAAAACGGTTGTTGGTCAGAGCAAAGGAAATATTTCTTCAGTTTTGGGTGCATGCCCATTTAGCACCGCTCGCATGTTCTTCTGCCTTGGATCAAGTCCTGGCCAGCCGCCTGCCTATCTCCTTGCCTTCCCTGGCAGAGTGATATTCCTCCACTCCCCACCCAGTAGTAGCCATGGCATGCAAAGTAAGACTTGCCAGGCTGTGAGGCGGGTGCCGGCGGCGGCAACGGCAACGACAGAGAGTCGCTGATTGTCGCCATTAATAGTAAAAAAAAACATGTCCCCGTATTTCATTTTAAAAATGTGGTCATCTTACCTTAGAAGTCTTTGCTCTGCTCTGCTCTGCTCTACTTGCTCTCTCACGTACCTCTCTTTCCAGGATCTCGTCACTCCTCTGGGATGCACCCGAGCCCTCAGACTGGGGAGCTCCATGTGGGCCTCGATATCTTCTCTCTCACTCCAGCTCTCCCACCAGACAATTTCTCCTCTAGCTGGGCTAACCTCAGGTATTTAAGGAGGCCTGGCCCC
Organism: Rana kukunoris; assembly: GCA_029574335.1. Taxonomy (NCBI): domain Eukaryota; kingdom Metazoa; phylum Chordata; class Amphibia; order Anura; family Ranidae; genus Rana; species Rana kukunoris. The sequence continues at coordinate 705,249,523 of CM056049.1, forward strand.
TCCCAATCCAGTTTGGGGATTGATCAGAGCTCCCTAGCAAGCTCTAAGAGCAAGGTGACAGTGAAGTTATGCTGCCTGTGAGTCACCAGCTACTACCCTGAGCTAACCCCAGCCCAGAATTAAAACAAACAGGCCTAGCAAACAGCTAGGCCTGCCTAAAGTTACCTACTCTAGTAAATCCTCACTCTAGCACCTACCTAACTAGAGGATGCTACACTAATGTTTTTTGGAAAGTTATACAGTGCACACATTTTGGATAGATACAGTATATTACCAAAAGTATTGGGACACCTGCCTTTACACACACGATTGGTGTCAATAGGGCAGAGATTGGTGTCAGTAGGGCAGAGATTGGTGTCAGTTGGGCAAAGGACAGTGTCAGTTGGGCAGAGGATGGTGTCAGTAGGGTAGAGGATGGTGTCAGTAGGGTAGAGGATGGTGTCAGTAGTAGTGTTGCTCATGAATATTCGCATTGCGAATATTCGCTTACGAATATTGCATATTCGAGTATTCGCGAATAACTCGAATATTGCGGCGAATATTCGCTATTTCGAATATTCGTATTTTTCAAATTTCGCAATCAATTTCGCAATCAATTTCGCACTAGCGAAATTTCGCAATTTATTTTTATCTTTATTTATTTTTTTATAAAATATAGCGAATATTCGTAAATATCGAATATTCGTGATATTTTATCCAAAAAAAAAAATAGCGAAATTTCGCAATCATTTCGCTTTCGCATATGCGAAATTTCGCTATTTTTTTTTTTTTTATAAAATATAGCGAATATTCGTAAATATCGAATATTCGTGATAGTTTATAAAAAAATTAAAATAAATAGCGAAATTTCGCAATGGCGAAATTTCGCATTTTTTTTTTTTATAAAATATCACGAATATTCGATATTAACGAATATTCGCGAATATTCTTCGAAATATTCGCGAAATATCGCAAAATCTAATATGGCGTATTCCGCTCATCACTAGTCAGTGGCAGAGGATGGTGTCAGTAGGGCAGAGATTGGTGTCAGCAGGGCAAAATACGTTGTCAGCAGGGCAGAGGAGGGTATCAGTAGGGCAGAGGAGAGTGTCAGTAGGGCAGAGATAGGTGCCAGTAGGGCAGTGGACGGTTTTTGAGTTTTATTATTTTAATTATTTAATCATTTAATGTATTCTTTATCTCGCTTTTAAAAAAGAGAAAAGGGCTGAGGACAGAGATTCCCCAGTCTCTTTCTCTGCAGCCTCAGCTGCACTGGACAGTGAATGAATGGGAAGTACTCTGTGCTGAGCGGGTACCTGTTCATTCCCAAAATGAAACATAGTGCATTGTCATACACGCTGCATGAACAGTGTAAATCCAGTCCAAGGGCTTTTCCACACATGATTAGGTATCTGACGAGTGATCAGCATTTCAGAAAGCATTTGACAAGTGGTGAGGAGGTGTTGTGTTGTCTCCTAACCACATGCTTCAACCCCTTGAACCCTACACTAGTTTGCCGTAAAAAAAAAAAACACAGCATGAGTACAACCCCTGCCCTGATTCTGCAGCCAAAGAGGGAGCAGCTGGGCGCAGTGGCGTAAAGTGGTTTTGTGCTGCCCTAGGCAAGACTAAAAATTATTAAACGGACACTTGCCCAGGTTCCAGCGATGTGGGGGAACGAAGCCCCACTTCTCTCCCCCTCCTCTTTGCGGCGCTGGCATTGTCACTATGGGTGCCCGGCTGTGGCTTCACTGCCAGGCATGCACTGTACATGCACGAGCAGCGCTGGGCACCATGACTGGCTGGGCCAAATGTGGCATGTCAGGGGGTCACCTGCCCTTAAAGCTGAAGTTCAATTTTCGGGTGGAACTCTGCTTTAAAATAATTCAAAACACCAACATCTATGTTTTTGAATGCTTTAAATTTTTTCAAAACTGGTGCTGATGGTTCCAGAGTAAACTGGAAGTGATGTCAAGTCACCGCTTCTGGATTACTGCAGCTTTGCTTGGCTGTCAGGGCCAGCAGGCAGATGGTTGGTCTCTTGAGAGAGCCCAGGAGAGCCGCAAAAGCTGGCGGGGGGGCGACATCTGCTTGTAATAGCAATCGAGTGGCTAGTAAGCCGATCCGATTACTATTACAAGAGAGCTGACCGCCAACTCCAAAAAACTATACTGGGTTGATGCCTGCAACTGGCATCATCCTGGTACAGACGCCGCCCCCTAAAAAGTTACGCCCTAGGCAAATGCTGTGTTTGCCTCGTGGTAAATACGCCCCGGGGGGGGGGGGCATAAAAATTTGGCTGAACCACGTTTTTTTTTTTTACACTACCTTAACTGCTAATATTAATGTGCCCTAATGGCAGACAGCATCTGCAACTGGACTCTCATTGACTTTTAAAACCAGTCACTACATCTATTTCTTCCATGGCAAGTTCTCTTCATCAGTAGACTTGAACTTGTTTCTTTTCATCATCATTCCTTTTCAGCTGGCCCAGGTACATGGTATAGAAATAAGGGATTTGTGCATCAAACTCTTCTTTGTTTAATTACAGCTATACATTAATTAAAGATTGCCATAGTAACAGGGTAGACATTTCTTTTAATTAACCTGAATAATTCAAATTATGTGCACAGAAGCTAATCAGGGATCTCACACAAGTTAAACTTCATCAAGCTTAATAAGAAAAAACAATGTCGTCTTATGAAAAAACAGGAACATTTTCTGTTGAAAAATGTAAATAAGAATATAGGGGTATAGTTATAAATATAAAAAAAAATGCAAATGGAGAAAAATCAAATGTTTCCAGGATATATTCTTTGAAGATCAAACATCAACCAAATAATGCATTAGGGCCATTATATTGCTGTCAGGACCTAAATCACCTGCTCGTGGCACTGTGATTGCCTGGGTGGAAAGTTGTAGTTCCAGTGTTCAACATTGGGTGTCCCCCAGCAGGTTCTAGTAATCAGTCTTTACCTGATGCTGGCTGCTGGAAGTGTACTTAAAGTGATACTAAAGTCTTGTTTTATTTTATCTTTAAAAATAACAAACATGTTCTACTTACCTGCTCTGTGCAGCCAAGATCCTCCTCTTCTCAGGTCCCTTGCCAGTGCTCTTGGCCCCTCCCTTCTGTTGAGTGCCCCACACAGCAAGCAGCTTGCTATGGGGGTACCAGAGCCGAGCCGCTGCTTTGTGCGCTCATTCAGACACAGAGCCACAGGTCACCCTGCTCTCTCTCCTGATTGGCTAACTGACTTTGATTGACAGCAGCGGGAACCAAAGGTGCGGCTGCTGTGTCTCAGCCAGTTAGACAGGACGGCTTTCAGCTTGTGAACTGATTGCAATCTTTCTTGTTCAAAACAAGTTATAATGTCTTCGACATAGTTAAAGATTTATACCCATCTGTCTTCTTGATTCCTGAAGAAGAGACAGGGGGTTGATTTACTTCTTAAGAAAACCCTCTCTAAATACTTTGTTCACTCTTTTATTCCACATCCTTGCAGATTGTTTAAGGCCTCGTACACACTATCGGGCATATCCGATGAAAACGGTCCGCGGACCATTTCCATCGGATATGTCCGATCGGGAGTTTGATCCGATGGCGTGTACACACCATCGGATCAAATTCCCCGCCGCCTGATGGCGCGGTGACGTGGCGGTGACGCGGCGGTGACGTTGACGCTGCCACGTCACCGCACCAGAAAGTTAAACACTTCCGCGCATGCGCCGAATCCATTCGGCGGCGGCGGTGGGGGACGACATGTCTGCTGGTAAGTGTACTAACCAGCAGACATGTCGAGCGGACAGATTCCCACCGGATAGATTTCAAAGCATGCTTTGAAATCTGTCGGGTGGAGAAATCTGTCCGCTAGCCCATACACACGAGCGGAGATGTCTGCTGAAACGGTCCATCGGACCGTTTTCAGTGGACATATCCCCTCGTGTGTACGAGGCCTTAGACTGTAGATGAATGAATGAATGAATGAATTAATGAATGAAAACATATAGCGCAGCACATGCAATCTTAATCGCCTCTGGGCGCTTGTTGTTCCTGTCTCCTTTGGTATCAAAAGAGATGAGTCTTGATTATTCTCCTGAACGCTAAGTGGTTCTCCTCCAACCGAATGCTGGTTGGTAAAGCGTTCCATAGTCTGGGACCTTGGACCGCAAATCTCCTTTCTCCATTGGACTTGTACTTGGCTTTCGGTATCTGGAGTAGATTTTGATTGGTGGATCGCAGAACGCGATTGGGATTATGAGCTTTTATTTTTTCGCATAGATAATGGGGTGCATTCCCATGGATACATCTATGCGTTAGACAGAGAGCTTTAAAAGTGATTCTGTCTTTTACTGGTAACCAGTGAAGGGATCTCAGCGAAGGTGAGATGGATTCCCAAGGTTTTTTTCCCGTCACAAGTCTAGCGGCCGTATTTTGAACGACTTGTAGACGAGCGATTTGGTACTTAGGGAGTCCGAGGTAAAGGGCATTTGCATAGTCCAATCTTGAGTTTACAATTGCTCCCACCACGACCGCTATGTCTTCCTTGGGAATAAAAGGAGTAAGTCTGCGTAGTAGGCACAGTAGATGATGACAACTGCTGACTACTGACCCTATTTGTGCGTCCATTGTCATGTAGGAGTCAAAGATGACCCCAAGACTTTTGACTTTGTCGCTAGGGGTGATGATTTTGCCCAGAATGGGCGGGGGGGTCCAGGTTGTTGCAGGTTGAATCATACGCTTGGCGTGAAACAGGAGAAGTTCTGTTTTCGCTCCGTTGAGTTTAAGATAACTCTTTGTCATCCAGTCCTCTATCAAAGAGAGGCATGTCTCTAGATTGAGGTGATGATCCTTTTTATTGCAAATGCGAAAATACAGTTGCGTGTCGTCTGCATATGAGTGGAAGAGCAGGTTTTGGCTGCTAATAATCTCAAAAAGAGGGCGAAGATAGATGTTGAATAACACCGGTGACAGGGGGGATCCTTGAGGGACTCCGCACGATAATGTGCGTTTCTCAGAAGTGAAAGGTCCTAGCTTCACTATTTGCGATCGGTTTTCCAAAAAAGAGGAGAACCAAGATAAATCGCCTTCTGCGACTCTGGCTACTTCAGCTAGCCGAGTCAATAAAAGCTTGTGGTCTACTGTGTCGAAGGCTGCGCTTAGGTCCAACAGAACCAGAAGACAAGATTCTCCTTCGTCTGCGGCCTCGAGAGAGTCGTCCCATATTTTGAGCAATGCAGTTTCCGTCCCGTGTCCGGGCCGAAATCCCGATTGAAATGGATCAAGTAGGTTGTGGGTATCTAGATGCTGTTGCAGCTGTTGTACCACTTCTTTTTCCATTACCTTTGAGAGTACATTTAGGCCTGTTATTGGACCACGTTGGAGTGGATCCTTGGGGTCCAGATTGGGTTTCTTCAGAATGGGTCAAATTATACCCTCCTTCAATTGGGAGGGCACTGTGCCTTCCCTGAAAGATTGGTTGATAAGCTGCGTGATAGAAGGTGCCAGGATGTCGGCGCATTCCTTTAGCAGTTTAGTGGGGATAATATCATTCGGCGCGGTGCTGCTACGCAAAGTACCAATGATATTATTAGTGTCATTGATAGAGATAGGTTCCAACGTGAACCTACCTGGTTGTGGTGAATTACTGCAGGTGTTGTGCAGATAATTACGGGGAGGGTTGAGGGGGGGATTATTTTGCCGAATGCTTTGCCGGATTCCTTCGATTTTGTTAATGAAGTAATCCGACAATTCATTGCAAAATTCTTGTGAGTCCCAATTGGGGGCTTCAAGACATCCTGGATTCATGGTCTGAGTGACCAGTTTGAAGAGTTCACGTGGGCGATTAAGGGCGCTGTTGATAGCCTTAGAAAAATAGTTTTTCTTGGCTTTGAAGATTTCTTTGTGGTATTTCCTTGTTGTTGCTTTGTAGACGCTGAGGTTCTCATCTGAAGAGCTTCTTTTCCAGGCGGCTTCCGCCCTTCTGTGCTCTTGCTTCAGTAACGCCAGTTGGTTGTTGAACCAGCTGGAGTTATTTTTCCGGATGCAGGTTTTGCGTTTCGGCGCTATTAAGTCGGCTGACTGTAATAGGGCTATATTTATGGTATCCAGTGTTTCTTCAGCCATTTGGTTCGACTGAATTGTATTAATTTTTTTCCTTAACGTGGTTTTGAAGAGTTCCGAGTGGAGCTTCTTCTGACATCTAGTCCAGTGTGCTGTCACTGGATTTGATGTTTTAGTTAAGGGTGGGAAATCGGAAATAGTGAATTTAATTGTATGGTGATCTGTCCATGGCAACGGTTCATTTTCCAAGATTTTTATTTCCAGATCTTGTCTGAAAATAAGATCGAGTGTGTGACCTGAAGCATGTGTGGGCCCACATACTAGTTGTTGTAGCCCTAATCCTTCAAGGTGATCGATGCAGGCGTTGGCAACGGTATCTTGCGGGGAGTTGGCCCAGAGGTTGAAGTCTCCGAGCAGCAAGAGGTGTTTGCTGTTGAGGGTATAGGTGGAGAAAAAGTCCGTCAATGATGGAAGAAGCTGCGATTTTGGGCCAGGTGGCCTATAGCAGAGAAGAATCCGGATGGTCTCCTGGGAGTTTATTTGCAGTTGCAGGGTAAGGGTTTCCATGAATGGAAGAGGGTTTTGGAGGACTGGTTTAGTGATCGCAAGATGAGTCTTATGGATCACCGCCAGTCCTCCTCCTCTTTGCCCTATTCTGTTTTCAGTTATAATACGATAGTTTTCTGGCACCAGTTCTCCTAGAATGGTGTTACAGTCGGCTGTGAGCCAGCTCTCTGTAATAAAGAGGCAGTCTAAATCGTATTGTAGAATGAAATCATGGATTTCCAGTCGGTGTTTTACTGCCGATCTTGTGTTGATCAAAGCACATGATATATGCTTAGGCTGGGGTACACGGCTGAGATTTTTGATAGTCGGTCGTCGATCGATTCTCAGAAGTTGCTCAGCTCTTAGGGCTTTTTTAGTGATGGCTGGTAGTATTGCGGCAAATTGCCTCAAATCCCCAATGGTTTCTGCAGAATATTGCAGATTAACCATCGTCGCCAAACACCAGGGGGAGCGGGGAGGGGGCGGATTATCAAGGATTAACTTAATCCTTGATCCTGACTTGGTCCAGAGGAAGGCAAAAAAAACCCTGGCCGTGCTACGCCAATATGCTACGACAGGGAAAAAAAATCCTTCCTGACCCCTTGAGAGGTGATCGGGCAAACCCTGGATCAAGTTCAAATGGTACTGAGGAAGGGGGAATGGGGCTAGGGTGTTGCAAGTTGGCTAACACTCCGGCTGCAAGAGCCAGGGTGGTGACCTCGAGGGGGGGGATTGCCAACTGGTAGTTATTGAATCAGGAGAGGGTGGTAGGTGACCCAATTACAAGGTAGTAGCAAGCTGGTATCTGAAGGGGGGGTGCGGGGGCCCACTCGGTCGCGGCGATGAACGGGGGAGGGGTGGAGGGGGCCCTACCTATCTACATCCCGTGGGCCACACGTCCTACTCCTAGGAAGCGTGCGCGGGTAGCTACCGGGATGCAGTTCTAGCCCTAAGGAAGAGGGGGGTGCTGATGGTGTCAAGGGGAGGATTGATGTACAGCTGGCAGGTCGCAGCGATGAAGCGGGGGGGTGGCGGGGGTCCTACCTATCTACATCCCGTGGGCCACACGTCCTACTCCTAGGAAACGTGCGCCGGTAGCTGCCGGGATGCAGTTCTAGCCCTAGGGAAGTGGGGGGTCCTGCTAGTGTCCGGGGGGGATTGCTGTGTAGCTGGCAGGTGGATGGTGTATCAGGGGGGCCGCAAGCTGTGGAAATACCAAACCACCACCGGGGGCTACGTGGCTAGATTACTGTGAGTGGGTGACTCAGGGGGTGGCTGGTGATGGCTGGGGGGTTCTGCAGGTGTCCGGGAGGGTTTGTGGTATACTAGTAGAGGAATGGAGCGGCGAGCCGCTAGGCCTTTCCTAAGTGCGGCGGCCGCAAATACTTCCAGAGGTGGCGCGAGGGCCTCTGCCGCGGCTTATCTTAAAAAGGACGGCCGCCAACGGAGCTCCGGGGGGTGGGAGAGCCCTGTAGATTAAGGGCTTACCTTTGTGAAGGCAGCGAGCGTCGGATCCAGGGGGAGAACCAGGAGAGAGCGGTGGGAGATGCCAGGGGAGAGCGTGTGGTACAGCCCTGGATGTCAGGAGCTGTCAGGAGCTGCGTCCAGGTACTGATGTGATGTCTGCTTTGTGAGAGACAGAAAAAAGGTTTGCATTGTCTGTTTTGTGAGTGACTGGGAGAAGCCCTGGGAGATGCTCTTCTGAAGTTTACACACAAGGTTGTTTCCTTGCTCAAACCCTTGTTATTTGCACCATGTAGAGGTCTTCCCTAATGTCTCCATATACTGTAAGTTTAATGTCTGGGTGTTTCACTTGCATGCCCTTCCTGGCTGCAACACTAAGAAGCACTGATGGTGGAGTGTTTTACAACGGGAGCTAATGTTTCATCGTATTCTTCACTGCCTTTCTGGGAGTAACCCTTGGTAACTAGTCTTTGTATTTGTGGAAAATCCCTTCTGCGTCTGACTTTGCTTTGAAAGTCCACTTGCTTCCTATAGTTTTGTGGTTAGGAGGGAGCTCTGTGATTGTCAGGGTTTTATTTTCTTAAAAGTAACTTTAATTCTTCTTCTGCTGCCTTTTTCCATTTATTGGCTTCATGTTTTGGCAGTTTTTCTATGTCTTTGCAGGATGTTGGCTTAAGTACGCTGTGTGTTTTGACAGCGTATGACAGCTTGTGGGGTGGTATCCCCTTTGCAGTCTAAGTGGATCTTCTGACTTCAGTCAGTTCAGCAGGATCTGATAGGGCACTTGATTTAGGCATTGTGAGTTCCACCTGTTGTTCTGACTTCTGCACAGGTTTGCTTTGGTTGACCTTTACTTCTGGTTTGCTGGGCATATTCACTTTACACCTTTCAGGGATCGGTGTTTCTGAGGATGTTTCTATGGCCCTGTTCTCCAGCTTGCATTGCTTCTCACTTGGATTATAGGCATATTCTACATCCAAACACTGTGATGTGCCCTATGCTGGGTTTTGATACATGCCACATTTTGAATGGAGTAATTTTAATGGCTCTTGATGGTAGTCTGTTCTGTAGGTAGGTGGTAGCCATGACTGCTTCTTCCCACTACTTTTGAGGTTGGTTGGAATCGGACAACAGGCATTTCTGCAATTTCTGCAACAGTGCAATTTTCTGCTACACCATTTTGTTCAGGAGTGTATGATGCAGTTGTCTATTGTACTATTCCTTGTCTCTTCAGGTATGAGGCCACTTCTTTGCTTATGTATCCCCCCATTGTCGGTGCATATTATTTCTGGTTTCTGTTAGAATCTGTTGCTGGACATGGCAACAAACTCTTGAAGTTTCTCTGATGTTTAATTTCTGTGTTTCATCAATGAAAGTCGCTAGATATCTGTTCCTGTCTGACATGGGAGTTTTCATTGGACAGCATTAGGGATGAGCCGAACACCCCCCTGTTCCGTTCGACCAGAACCTGCGAACACACCAAATGTTTGTGTGAACTTTAGAACCCTGTTAAAGTCTATGGGACTCGAACATTTGAAATTTAAGTGCTAATTTTAAAGACTAATATGCAAGTTATTGTCCTAAAAAGACAATTCATTATAGCCGCGAGTGATTTTTGAAATTACTTTTTTTCTTTCAGAAATGACACTTTGTGCAGTGACAGTTCTAACTACGGGAAACAAGCGCTATTTCACATGCTTACTTTACACCCCCCTAGGTACGAAATTTAAAGGAATATTTCACTTTTATTGTTTCACTTTAATCATTATTAAATTCACTGCTCACTTTTTTTTGCATTGATACATGTCCCCTGGGGCAGGACCCAGTTCCCCAAACACTTTTTAGGACAATAACTTACATATTAGCCTTTAAAATTAGCACTTTAGATTTCTCCCATAGACTTTAACGGGGTGTTCCGCGGCTTTTTCGAATTTGCCGCGAACACTCCAAATTGTTCGTTGTTCGCCGAACAGGCAATGTTCAAGTCGAACATGAGTTCTACTCGAATTCGAAGCTCATCCCTAGACAGCATACGTCACTATGAATGTGCTGCAATGGTGGGTAGTTTTTCTTTGAGAAGCCTGTGGAACAGAAGCACATGTGGCTTTTGTCTCAATTCAGCACTTGTATTTCATGAGCACTTTGCAAGGAGCTTTTGTCAAATCTTCTGATAAGCCTTTCTTTATAATATCCTGTATGGCTTCTGGACTTCTATGATCCAGCCACCTGTGCCATAAATTAATACATTTGCTGTGTAGGTAATTTGAGACTATTTTGGCTTGCTGGTCTTAATGGTTTGTGGTGATGAGCTGCCTGTATAGGTAGGTGGTCATCCAGTTTTCCGTTTCATCACCCTGAAATTTAACTGTGAGACCATTATTCGCAAGACTTTTTCACTCATGTCTTCTAGTTCTGGAACATACAGCACTTTCTTTATAAGGATACTGTGGTGACCTCCTTGTGGTGTAATGAAGTTCAGGAAACCCTGGTCTTTACCTTCTGATGTGATGCTTATCTTGTTTGCTAGGAAAACTTTGTCTTTTGCACTGTAATCAATGTTTGTGAAGAAGGTCTCATCGCAAGTCATGTGGCTTGCCTCTCCTGAGTCTATGCACTAGCCACGTGTCTTGTCACTCTGTGTCACTTTAAATGTGCCACTCCATGATGTGTATTCACTTTCCTTTGTGATTGCTTTGACTTTTTCTTTTATGGATAGCTCTAGCTTTCGCTACTCGACTTTCCAAGTAGAACAGTAACTTTTTTTAATGGCAGGCTCTGCTTTCTTTGATGTGCTTTGTGCCTCTTTATATTTTTAGAGCTGTGTCATCATTGTGCGTATTTTCTTTTCTTCTGTTATATTCATCAATTAATTTGCCTTTGACATATTCCAGTGTGAGCTCTTGCTCGGGCCTGGTTTCTAAACCGTTAATAAGAGCAGTATATGTCTCTAGAAGGCTGCAGAGGAGCAGGGCAACAATATGGTTTTTGGTCTTTGATGTCCTCTCCAATGGCACGTAGCTGTAGCTTACTGTTGCTGCTTGAACGCTCATGCAGTTTTTGTAATGAAGTCCACATACCTTTGGCTTTTTTCTCTGTTCTTATGTGGATAAGCTGGTTATCTTCCATTAATAAGCTTATAGTTGATTTTATGTATCTATTTTTGCTTTCCCAGTCCTCAGTCTCTCCGTTTGCAGGTCTGTATTCAGCACTTGCCACAAGTCATACTTGTTCAAAATAATTTCTAGTTTAAACTTCCACAGCTGGAAATTGCCATTGTTCAGCTTTATGGTCAAACCGATGAGAACGGTCTGATGGATTTTTCCATCAATTAACCGATGAAGCTGACTGATGGTCAGTCGTGCCTACACACCATTGGTTAAAAAAACGATCGTGTCCGAAAGCCATGATGTAAAACACAACAACGTGCTGAAAAAAATGAAGTTCAATGCTTCCAAGCATGCGTCAACTTGATTCTGAGCATGCGTGGATTTTTAACCGATGGACGTGCCTACAGACGATCGTTTTTTTTTTATATCGGTTAGGTATCCATCGGTTAATTTTAAAACAAGTTTGAATTTTTTTAACCGATGGGTTTGGTCTGATGAAAACGGTCCATCAGACCGTTCTCATCGGTTTGACCGATCGTGTGTACACGGCCTTACAATTGCAAACTTGACATCTGTACAACGTGCCATCTTTCAGCTGCTTGCATACAGTACTCACAAACTTGCAGTATTCTCTACAGTGTCTGGACCCTGCTGGGTGCTGCTGAGGGTGCCTGGGCCTATAACCTATTAACTGAGTTTTTAAATTATCCGCTGGAAGCTTTTTGGATACAGCAAACGGCTTTAACTTTATGGAGGATTTGCAATTCATGTCTTACAGCATGATTAAAATGAAACAGGAACATGATACAAACAAGTACACAGAGAGGAAAGCAAATACTTCCTCTTATTACATTACCATAGAATACACATTCTAACACTGTAGTGCTACCTGCTGGATAGAAAGGTATAATGCAAATATATAGGGCCAGATTCAGGTAGAGTTAGGCTGGAGTATCTGATACTCCAGCCTAACTCTCACTTTGAGCCGGCGTTTCTGTTTTCAGTAAGCAGAAAACATGAAACGCCGGTTTGGAGTTACTATACGAGCGGCGTAATTGTATTTCGCCGTCGTATCGTAACTTCAATTTTAAAAATGGCGCGCGGGGCGTTCCCGCTGATTAACGCCGAGAATATGTTAATCAGCGGGAATCGGAAATTCACGATCGTATTCGGGCCCGACGCAGTGACTTTCCGACGTTTCCATAAGAGATACGCGGCGCAAAGATAAAGCAGCCCCCTAGTGGAGTATCCTATGTTAAATATGGCCGTCGTCATCGCGTCGAAAAAAATAAATTGCGTCGTTTGCGTAAAACGTCCGTGAATGGGGATTGACGTCATTGACGTTCCCTGACAGAATTTGGAGCACGCGCACTGACAGTCGACGCATGCGCAGTACGTTCGCCACGGGATCGCGCATAGTTAACATAATACACGCCCCCTACCCGCCCAATTTGAATTCCGCCGGCTCATTTTCGCTACGTCGCCGCAACTTTAGGAGCAAGTGCTTTGTGAATAACAGTACTTGCTCCTAAAGTTTCGGCGGAGTAACGTAAATGAGAAACGTTACTCCACAGTAAAGAAGCGCCCATCTACCTGAATCTGGCCCATAGTTCACAATATACAAAGCTACATGCTGTTGCTTATTCCAATATTTGTCCTGATCCTGATATTGCTCTAGCCCTGCATCCTCTACCCTGCACCCCGCTGCTCCTCTAGTTCCTGTACCCAGTCCTGATTTCTCTCTTCCTTGCACCTCTGGTATCCCCTGTTACCCATGTCTCTTATCTTGTATGCACTGTTTATTGCACATATTGTATATAGCTAGATGTTAGGTTTCTAGTTAGTTAGGCGTCTTGGTAAATGTATAGCATCCTTCTAGGTAGGTGCAAGGAAGTGCTAGAATAGTTTTGTTATTGCACTTAACAGGAGAACTATTAGGAAAATGTACTTACAACAGACAGCCCTGCTCGACTAGTGTTGCCTGCTCAGTGTGCTCAGCTGCTGTTTGGTTCTGCCTCTGATTTTCTCTGCATCTAAGCAACCTAGGAAGGTTCTGGATGTATAGGCAGACACTATGCAGAACACAGCATGAATATTAATGCCACACCAGCCTATCCCATGGAGGGTGGCCATAGTTTATGCTGGGAGAGGGTATTTATTCTTTGGATGCACTGAGAACAAGGTATTTCCCTGAAGTGGATTGCACCAGCTAGGGGAGAGTCTGCTGCCTCCCCTAGCACCCGTTTCCATGTGGGGGACCTGAGGGCCTGAATTGAGAGAGAGGGGTCTGCCATTCAGCCTCAGATGGGAGACCCGAGGGTCTGCTGAAGTTAGTAACAGTGATCTTGGTTCTGCTGAAGATCTAGTCTGGTATCACTGGAGGAAAGTGTTGCTTGGAAGTTGGAAGTAGGTAACCAACTGTCACTGGGCATTTTTACAGACTGCTCAGAGATCTTAGAGAAGAAAGCAGAATGTAAATGTTAACATTCCTAACATTGCAAATGTTAGCATTAACATAATTACAAAGAATATACAATGAAATGGCAATCACAATAAATCAGGAAGTAATGGCCAACAGACCCTAGGAGAAGCTATGACCCCAGGTACTGTAAAAGAGGGAGAAGAAAGACTTTCAGTCAAATAGCTCCCTCTAAACCCTAATGCCACGGGCCAAATGGAATAGAAGACACACATATATGACCAAACAATATAAGAAAGGCACAATAAGTGAAACCTGATTAAGAGTTCTCCTTTAAGATGAGCAAGTGTTATAAGTCCTTTGGGTCGAAGGAATCCTTGATGTAAGGTGTCCAGATCTTCAGCTAGCTATAAAGGGGTTCAAGATGTTGCTGTGCAATGGCGACCAGCATCAGTGGATGTAACCAGCAAGGTGTCTCTCAAGGAAAGCCTGTAGAAATGAAAGGGTAAAGGTTTCTGCATGTTGTATCTAAATATAATGTTAAAGGGGTTGTAAAGGTTATTTTTTTATTTTCTAAATAGATTCCTTTAAGCTAGTGCATTGTTGGTCCACTTACCTTTTCCTTCCATTTTCCTTCTAAATGTTTTTTTGTTTTTTTGTTTTCTTTGCCTGAATTTCTCACTTCCTGTTCCTCCTCAGTAAGGTGTTCAGTAGGCTGTTCTAAATGACTTTCCACTGCTCGGATGATGGTGGAAAGCTTAAACAGGAACAGGAAGTGAGAAATTCAAACAAAGAAAACATTTAGAAGGGAAATCAAAGGAAAAGGTAAGTGAACCAACAATGCACTAGCTTAAAGTAACCTATTTAGAAAATAAAAGACAAACCTTTACAAACCCTTTAATGGTGGGCTTCTGCCCGCTCACCACTCCTGGAGATATCAAAGCTCTTGGGTAGAGGATGTCCAGAACGGGCTTGTAACGACACCCGAGTATGAAAGGAGTTAAAGTCGTTTAGAACATTCCATTCCCGAACACAAAGGCAGCTACCAAACACTCCAACCAGCCAAACAAGAAACCCATAAGAATAATTCTCCCCCCAAGTACGAGACGAGGCTCTGTGTTGAGGGTCAAAAAGGAATGAGACCTTATTGAAAAGAATACAAGTTTTATATATCGTAATATCATATTACTCTGAAAATACACCTGTGAACAGACCCAATTAACATGAGCTAATTAACTATTCCCTTTAAGCAGCCTGGTCATTGTGATGATAAATCAAGATTTCACTACAGGTCAGTCTTGTTGTCACCAAGCTTCACACAGTAGATGTTACATTATCATAAGTTTAAACACAGGACTCCTTCATACAATTGCAGGGTTAATTAGCCCAGACAACAATGGCTGAAAGAGAAGCCACTCTAGACTCATTTACATTATAGAAGACAACAGACATACAGGTGGCTGGAGGTCATGATATTAGCATCTTCTTACAGTATATGTCCCAACAGTATGAATCAGTCAGTCTTTCTAATGAGACATATACAGTGTTCCCAGAGTCTGTGCGTTTTGGTGGGACATGGACTTGAATCCAAAGTAACCTTACTTCAAGGTCCCCAGGCATACACCTCGCAAAGAGTATTGTTCCCTTAAAATCCATGGCCCATAATCGGAAGGCAGGAGGCTAGCATTCAGTCCTCTCCAAAAGCCTCTGTCCCGGCTAGGTCTGTCATAGAGCTCTTGTAGAACCTGCAGTCAGATGAGAGGTCCCAGACCGGTTACCCAAAATTCCAGGGATTCAGCGGTGTCGGCGTCAGTGTAGATGAAAGTGGCCTCGGATAGCTGCACTGCCAAAGGAAGCTGAGAAGCCGAGCAGCTGAGAGCCTGCCTCCAGGGATAAGGCTCACTCATGGAAAGCACTCGGCACCGTCCAGACCACAGAGCCCGCTCACATCCACCAGAGCGGCCTAGTCTCTGCTCTGCAGCCTTAGGCTGCATTCACACCTGAACGTTTTTTCGCCTGAAGCGCGACGCTCAAAGACGCTAGAGGGGAAAAATAACATTATTCTCTATGGAGATGGTTCACATCTCCAACGCAAAACGACGAACACCGAAAGAAGCCGAACGCCTGAATGGACCCAGCTGGAACTTGTAGTTTTGCAGCAGCAGGCCCATTAAAATTCCAGCCATCCAGGGTACATATTTCACGATCCTCTTCTCAGTAGTGGCCTCTCTCTCTGCAATCAGGAAATGATGACACAATCCCCATGCAGGGAACTAGAGGGAACAAATCTTCATTTAATCTCTGTTAAAAAATGTCCCATGATGGCAAAAGCGATATAGCCGCCTACAGGTTCATCAAGCATTTGAGCATTAATGGATTCCATTGGGCAGAATATTCATTTATTGGCCATTGGGATGCATCAATGCTCAAACGCACCTAAATGCATCTAGCGTTTAGTCACGTTTAGAAATGTTTACATGATTTTAGGTGCTTCAAGCATTTTTCTTCTGCTCAGAAGCTCCTCTGCTGACTGCAATTTTGATGGGTCTTTTTCAGCCTGTAAATGCTTCTCTTCTAATACGTGTTTGAAGCTGGGTTCACACCTAATGCCGATGCGGCTCCCAGCAGGGGTCCTGTGTGTCCCCGTTCACCGATTCAGCTCCAATTTCAGCCCGAATTTTTGGCTGAATTCAGGCCTGAAATGGACCAAAAGACGCACAGGCTCCTGTGCAAATTCACACCGGAGATGTGTAAACCGGCTCCATAGAGAGTCAAAATCTCCAGCTATTGCGAATTCGATGTGTGGGAACCGCATCCAATTCACAATGGTGTGAACGCAGCCTAAAGATTGAAAAAAACAAATGCCTGTAAAAGTGGCGTTTTTTTAAGCCCAGTGTGCATTAGGCCTTATGCCTCCTGGCCTAGCTCCAATGGCACCACCACAATTCGGTACAGTAAAGAAAAACGTTCCTACTGTACTATTGCTCTTTTGCAGTACTTTGAAAAAAGTTGAATGCAAATAAGTAAGAAAAAAAAATTAACATGCTGCCTCAGTGAACTACTTTTTTTTTTTTTTTTACTTTAAGCTCAATCAAATACAATCAATTGATTAATCAGTTCATTCACTTCTGTTCTCTAAAATTAGGAACATGTAAATGAATATTTATGAGAGTTTTTAATTGCAGACACTTGCTTGAATATATTATCCCAAGTTGCTTCTTATATTCGTTTTTTTTACCTTTATGCAATCTTTGCACCTGTGTAAAGAATAATTGCAGAGGTGTAATATTATACAATACAGGTTGATGTAGGTGGTACTGAAGGGTCACATACTCATCATTAAATCAGGAATTTGTCATTTTGTAAATCATTGTATAGCTTTGTGTGGTTTGTTTTAAACCAAACTTTTTTTTTCTAAATTGTACCTACAGGTAAGCCTATAATAAGACTTACCTGTAGGTACACTGAATATGTCATAAACTTGCACAGTTTTGGAGATATTTACACTGCATGCAGCCAGTGATATCACTAATCAATGTGCTCTGAAGGCCCTGGCGTATCTTCAGAGCTTCGTGTTGGAGCCGAAGGTGTGACATCATCGCGGTCCTGACCATTCACATAGCTGGAACTCGCAAACCCGGAAGGAAGACAGGGAAGAGATGGAAGCCATGTCAGCAGTGACAGCGCACTGCTGAAGGGCTTCCTTTTAAGGTAAGTATTTCATAATGTGCTAGTATGTCATGCATACTAGCACATTATGCCATCGCATTTTTTTTACTTGGTTCGGTTTATTACTGCTTTAAAATGGAACTCAGCTATAGCCATAGGTGTGCGCAGCCTATTGCATTAGTGTGGTCTATTCGAAAAGTGCAATGTGCTTTGGGCATGCGCAGTAGCAAACCGGCAGTGAAGCCGCAAGGCTTCCTTTACAGGCAATGGCCGCGGTAGCACCCTAGAGCCAATGGAAACATCGGCTGGGGTGCCAACATCACTGGATTCCAGGACAGGTAAGTGTCCTAATTAGGGATGAGCCGAACACCCCCCGGGTTCGGTTTGTAGCAGAACATGCGAACAGGCAAAATATTTGTTTGAACATGCGAACACCATTAAAGTCTATGGGACACGAAGATGAAAAATCTAAATTGCACATTTGAAAGGTTAATATGCAAGTTATTGTCATATTGTTTGGGGACCCGGGTCCTGCCCCAGGGGACATGTATCAATGCAAAAAAATAGATATGTGCATTCCCGTTCGTACAAATGTTATTTTCGTACGAAAATGTTCATTTTCGTACCCGCAGGACCCGCAGGATAATGTGGACATAACGAACAACCGCAAATACGAACGAATGATCCGATGAAAAAAAACGACAAATCGAAAACGGCAAAAGAACAAAAATGACATCTATAACAAAAGATTTACATTCTGTATTTTGTTTGAATCCTTTTTCTGTTTGTTTTCAGTCCTATGTTCATTGTTCATATGACATCTATAACAAAAGATTTGCATGCTGTATTTTGAATCCAAAATACGAACAGAAAAAAGGAATTTAAAATACAGAATGCAAATCTTTTGTTATAGATGTCATATGAACATACGACTGAAAATAGCAAATGAAAAGGGTTTCAAGATACTGCAAATCATTGACGAAAATTCACAAAAATGATTGTCTAACAAGCAACGAACATGAATTAAACAGAATAACGAACCATCCCGCATGTACGAAAATAAAACATTAACGAAAATACGAAACGATCGGAATACAAAAAAATCGCGTCATACGAAATAGTATTTCTGTAAAGTGGTGCATGTTTCCCGTGTTTATAACAGTCTCTGCACAAAATGACATTTCTAAAGGAAAAAAAAGTCATTTAAAACTACTCGCGGCTTTAATGAATTGTTGGGTCCCGGCAATACAGATTAGCCTCTTTCCCACCGCGCCATAAGCATTTTACTGCTACGGCACGGCGGGGTTATCTTGGGACGACGTCCCTGGGACGTCGTCCTTCACTTTCGCGATTGCGCGTCCCCTGGGACGCGCTCGCGAAAGTGTCCATGCTCGCCGGGTCTAGAAGACCCGGCGCATCACGGATCACGGTAAATTGCCGCTGATCGCGGCCGTTTACCACGTTCGACGGCGCGATCACTTGTAAACAAACCGGCGTCATTTGACGCCGGTTCCTCCCTCTCCTCCCTCTCCTCTCTGTACAGTGTGCGAGGAGAGGGGGGGGGAGCGGGGTGTCAGCAGCTGAGCTGTGGCTGGATCTGTGACAAATGCAGTCACAGATCCAGCCATCCCTCAAAACATCCCAGCTCTGCAATCCCCCCAGTACCCAGCAATCCCCCCAGTACCCAGCAATACCCCAGTACCCCAGTACTCGGCAATACCCCAGTACTCGGCAATACCCCAGTACTCGGCAATACCCCAGTACTCGGGCAATACCCCAGTACTCGGCAATACCCCAGTACTCGGCAATACCCCAATACTCGGCAATACCCCAGTACTCGGCAATACCCCAATACTCGGCAATACCCCAATACCCTGCATGATACTTTGCAATACCCCAATACTCTGCAATACCCTGCGCGATACTCTGCAATACCGCCTATGGGGATTTTTAAGTAGCGAAGTTTGGCGCCATTCCACGAGTGTGCGCAATTTTGAAGTGTGACATGTTGGGTATCTATTTACTCGGCGTAACTTCTTCTTTCACATTATGAAAAAAAATTGGGCTAACTTTACTGTTTTGTTTTGTTTTAAGCACAAAACAGTTTTTTAAAAAACACGCGTTCAATAAATTTCTGCGAAAATACCGTGCGAGATAAAAAGTTGTAACGGCCGCCATTGTATTCTCTAGGGTCTTTGCTAAAAAAGCATATATAATGTTTTGGGGTTCTATGTAATTTTCTAGCAAATAAATGATGATTTTTCCATGTAGGAGAGAAATGTCAGAATTGGTCTGGGTGTTCCAGAACGCCTGGTGGCGTTCCCTGCATGTTGGGTCTCTGTATGTGGCCACGCTGTGTAAAAGTCCCACACATGGGGTATCACCATACTCGGGAGGAATAGCAGAATGTGTTTTGGGGTGTAATTTGTGGTATGCATATGCTGTGTGTGAGATATAACCTGCTAATATGACAGAAACAAGTTTTTTTTTTTTACAGAATTTTCAGTCGTTTTTCTTTTATAGCGCAAAAAATAAAAAACCCAAAGGTGATCAAATACCACCAAAAGAAAGCTCTATTTGTGTGGAAAAAAAGGACAAAAATGTCAAATGGGTACAATGTTGTATGACTGAGTTATTGTCATTCAAATTGTGAGAGCACCAAAAGCTGAAAATTGGTCTGGTTAGGAAGGGGGTTTAAGTGCCCAGTGGTCAAGTGGTTAAAGTAATTGAAAGTCATTGAAAAATAAAAAATAAAACATTTATGGGGGTCCCCCTGAATTCCATTACCAGGCCCTTCAGGTCTGGTATGGATATTAAGGGGAACCAGGGGTGGACTGACAACTCATGGGGCCCCCGAGCAATAGAAGATTATGGGGCCCCCGGGCTTACAGATGGCCACCACACCAGGAGGCAGTGCAGAGGCAGGGCAGCAAAAATCTCTGGATTTTCACATCAAAAGCATGTCGGTTTTGGACATATCAGGGGCAGGTGTAAAAAAAACACAGATTTTTACATCCTGTCCCTACTTTTATTAAGTCTGGCAACCCTGATGGGGCCCACTAGTGGCATGGGGCCCTCGGGCAGTGCCCGAAAGTCCCAATGGTCACCCTGCCCCTAAGGGGAACCCTTCGCCAAATTAAAAAAAATGACGTGGAGTTCCCCCCAAAAATTCATACCAGACCCTTAACTGAGCACGCAACCTGACAGGCTGCAGGAAAAGAGGGGGGGGCGAGTGTCCTCCTGAAATGTAACAGGCCATATGCCCTCAACATGGGGAGGATTTTTTTTTGGCACAGGGTTCACCTTAATATCCATACCAGACCTGAAGGGCCTGGTAATAGAATTTGGGGGGACACGACAATTCATTATAGCCACGAGTAGTTTTAAATTGCTTTTTTTTCCTTTAGAAATGTAATTTTGTGCAGAGACTGTTATAAACATAGGAAACAAGCGCTACTTTACAGGCATACTATAGACACCCCCCACGTACAAAATTTAAAAGAATATTTTACTTTTATTGTTCAACTTTAAGCATTATTAAAATCACTGCTCCCGGAAAAAAACGTGAGGTTTTAAAACTTTTTTTTGCATTGATACATGTCCCCTGGGGCAGGACCCGGTGCCCAAACACTTTTTATGACAATAACTTGCATATTAATGGAACACTAAAGTCAGGAATAATTTTTTTTTTAAATAACAAACATGTTATACTTACCTCCACTGTGCAGCTCGTTTTGCACAGAGTGTTCCGGAAAGCTGTCTTCTGGGGTCCCTCGGCAGCTGTCTCGGCTCCTCCTTGCAAAAGCTTTCTACCTTCATGCGAGGGAGCTCGCACGGTGGAAAGCTTTTGCGAGCGCGCTCCCGTGATACAGCGGCGGCCATTGCTGCCGACTGTATCACTCGTCCCCGCCCCCCGGCGCGCCGCGTCATCCGCTGTGATTGACAGCAGCGCCAGCCAATGGCTGCGCTGCTATCAATCCGCCCAGCCTAGTCAATCAACGGCCAGGCTGGGAACCGAACAGGATGACGTGGACGCGCCCGGCAATTTCGAACGGTCAGGTAAGTAAAACGGGGATGCATTAAGGTAAAAAAACGTTTACCTTTACAACCCCTTTAACCTTTAAAATTAGCACTTTAGATTTCTCCCGTAGACTTTTAAAGACTTTTTCGAATTTGCAACGAACACCCCAAATTGTTCGCTGTTGGGCGAACGGGTGAACATCCAATGTTCGATTCGAACTCATGTTCGACCCAAACATAAATCTCATCCCTAGTCCTAATATTAAAAGTCAGCAGCTACAGTATGTGTACTCTGCTTTAAAATAGCAGCCAAATGTACACTCACATACTGCCATGTTTAGAGCGCTTGTCAATATGGTTGCATCTGTAAGAGGGATCGTTCCAACCATAAGGGGTCGGTTAAAAAAGTTGAAAAACTCTTTCAGCTGCTTGTTGAGAACATTTTAATGCCCATAGTCAGGACAAAGGGGTACTTCTGTTTCATTTGCTGCAACAGAGAAAACTTCCCGATTAACTTCCCGATTCTCAAAGCCAATCTGATAATTCCCCCGGATCAACAATTGATGGTTCTTCAAGAAATAGGCTTGATCTAGGTGTTCGTAAACCGAACACACCACTGAAATAATTGTTTTTCCCATATTGAAGTGGGATTTTTACTTAAAAGAATTGCAGGCTGCTCATTTTTAATTATTTCCGTGCCCTTATATAATACAGTAATTAATCTGATTGAATCATATGATTTCATTTTATATTAAACTATGATTAAATTATTCTGCTACTCCAATCAAATTTATAATCTCTTAAAGCGAGGTCCGTGCTTACTGTCTTGAATTCTAAATTAATTAAACCAAAGTTTTTTTATCTTCTTTTGTTAACTTACAAAATAATTTATTATTAAACTTATTTAGCTTTAGCGTTTAACAGTTTTTTTGTGACGACTAAAATACAACGTAAGTCAATGAGCTACATTTATGAAACCTAAGGCCCTGTACACACGATTAGACCGGTCCGATGAGACTGGTCCGACGGACCGTTTTTATCGAACCACGCTGAAGTGGTCTGATGGTCTGATGTGCGTACACAGTTTGCTCTTCCTGAGGCTGACTTCTTCATGTCCTGCACCCCAAGGTATGTCACTGTTTGCTATATTGTAAATAGAAGTTTTCTGTAGAGTGTGCCCAAAGTCTTTATAATATTTGATGATTCACTGCAGGCCTGGTCAGTGTTTTAAAAAGTTCCTGTATTTTACACATGACATGGCATGGGGTCACAGCACCGTCTGTCCATTCTGCTTTAGCACCATGGGACCCCATGCCATGCCATGTGTAAAATACAGGAACGCTTTAATGCCTGGTACACACGATCCGATTATTGGACGAATGATCGTCCGTTTTTTTTGTATGCTAATCTCACGTTGAATCTGATGAGTTTACTAAAGTCACGAAAATTCTCGTACGGCAGAATAAAAAATCAGAAGTGATGTCATGTGTTGTAATGCATTTGTATTGCATTTTCGAACGACAGCTGTACTGATTAAACGAAAATCGTACGATCTGGCATCGTACGAAAAAAAAATTACATGCATGTCCGATAGAATAAAATGATGAACTGTCCTGATCGACTCTCGGAAGCTCTGGACTAACGTTCCGATTATCGTACGATCGTTTCGAAAGCGGGATTTTTCGTACGATTTTCGGATCGTGTGTACGGCCCTTAACTGCTTGTCGACCGCCCACCGCAGTTATACGGCGGGACGGTGGCACTGGTGGGCGAGAGCACGTAGCTCTACGTCCTATCTTTTTCGGCCGCTAGGGGGGCACGCACGCACCGCCGGCGCCCACGCGCCCGAGTCCCGCGCTCGTGCCGGCGGGCACGATCGCCGCTGGGCACGCGCGCTCGTTCGTTACAGAGCGGGGAACGAGAGCTATGTGTGTAAACACATAGCTCTCGTTCCTGTCAGCGGGGGAAACGCTGATCTTCTGTTCATACAATGTATGAACAGAAGATCAGTGATTCCCCCTAGTGAGGCCAACCCCCCCATACAGTTAGAACACACCAGGAACACACTTAACCCCTTCCCTGCCCCCTAGTGTTAACCTCTTCACTGCCAATGGCATTTTTATAGTAATCCAATGCATTTTTATAAAAATACCAATGGTCCCAAAAATGTGTCAAAATTGTCCGATGTGTCCGCCATAATGTCTCGGTGCTGAAAAAAAAACGCTGATCGCCGCCATTACTAGTAAAAAAAAAATATTAATAAAAATGCCATAAAACTACCCCCTTTTTTGTAAACGCTATAAATTTTGCGCAAACCAATCAATAAACGCTAATTCCGATTTTTTTTTAATGAAAAATATGAAGAAGAATACTTATCGGCCTAAACTGAGGAAAAAAAAGTTTTTTTAGATATTTTTTGGGGATATTTATTATAGCAAAATGTAAAAAATATTGCATTTTTTTCAAAATAGTCGCTCTATTCTTGTTTATAGCGCAAAAAATAAAAACCGCAGAGATGATCAAATGCCACTAAAAGAAAGCTCTATTTGTGGGGAAAAAAAGGACGCCAATTTTGTTTGGGAGCCACATCGCACAACGCGCAATTGTAAGTTAAAGCAACGCAGTGCCGAATGACAAAAAGTGCTCTGGTCAGGAAGGGGGTAAATCCTTCTGAAGTGGTTAAATTACAGACCAGACCTGCAGTCCAGGCTGAGTGAGGCCTCAGACCACATGGCATTACTGTCTGTATTTAACTGCTTGATGGGCTTATTTTGGGCCTGGCTGGTTCACATGTATGTGTTTTGGTTGCCCACATTTGCGCAGGCACAGCAGCTCATTCATTTGAATTAGGGTTGTCCCGATACCACTTTTTTAGGACCGAGTACAAGTACCGATACTTTTTTTCAAGTAGTCGCCGATACCGAATACCGATACTTTTTTTTAAATGTGTCACCAAATGCAGCCATGTCCCTCCAGCCATGTCCCCCATACCTAGCAGCCGCCCGGGGAACATCACAGCTTTCATTTGAATAGCTGTAGTGTTCCCGCGCGTATAGACACTCACCCTTGCTCGGGATTGGACAGATCACGATCACCCATCCAATCTCGAGCAAGGGGGAGTGTCTATACGCGCGGGAACACTACAGCTATTCAAATGAAAGCTGTGATGTTCCCGCACGCTTTAACCATGCGGCGTGTGCGGCGGCTTTCATTGCGGCGTGTGCGGCGTGTGCGGCGGCGGGACAAGTATTCTATTTAGGTATCGGGGGTATTTGCGGGAGTACAAGTACTCCCGCAAATACTCGGTATCGGTCCCGATACCGATACTGGTATCGCTATCGGGACAACCCTAATTTGAATAGGCCGCCATGTGTGCGTTTCCTGCAATGAATAGCGCATGCCTCATGTAATAAGCTGCGCACACGGCACACCTATGCCCATCAAGCAATGAAATACAGCACTGTCTGTCCATTCTGCTGTCTGCTGTGACTTATCTGCAGTTCCTGCACTGTCAAACTTGCTGCATTTTTAGACGTTTAGGTCACGCTTTTAAAACACAGTGCATTTGTGTGTGCAAGAACTGCAGGTAAGTAGCATGGAGCAAAAGCAGAATGGATTTCAAGGTAGCTGATTTTTAAAATGCTGAATGCACCTTTTTTCTGCAGGAAACAAAGGCATGGCAGCTCATTCAAATCAATGGGGTGCTGTGCCTGCAGAAATGAGGGCCGCCAAAACACATACATGTGAACCAGCCAGGCCCAAAATAGGCTGGAGGGGGGCCCAAAAAAATGTTTGCCCAGGGCCCAAACCATATTAAAGACGGCCCTGAAAGCAACGCAGTGCCGTTTCGCAAAAATTGGCCTGGTCATTAAAGGGACAAATCCTTCCGGTCCTTAACTGGTTAACTTTCATGCTTTGTTGAAAATTATGTATTACAATGACCTTGTGTCGGTATCTTCAGATGATGAATGTGACGCGTGTCTGAAGATCATACGATTCCTCTCACTGTCACTTCAGTCACTCTCAGCAGATCAAAGAAAGTCAAACATGCCCTCCAGTGTTGAAGAGAACATTTAATGATTTTATGGGAAGGAAATATAGCAGAAGATACCTGCTCTGCCATAATGCTGACAAGATGTCAATGTAATGAATGTGGACGTGACGAAAGGCCCCTGACTGGCCGTATAACTGACCCAAAAGCGTTTGGGATGAGCCTAACAAGCATGAAACTGTATGAAGATAAAATATTTCAACTACGAATGAAAAACGATCTTTGAAGTGAGTTTTTTTTTCTTTGGTCAGAAACTATATCAGAGGAAATTTTTCCCTTTCTCCATAGTGTGCCATTAGAAAGTATGTTTGTTTAACTGCTTGCCGTCCAGTGCACGACTATATCAGTGTTGCCAACCTACCAGATTTAAATTTACTGGCGCAGCCACTTTTTTACTGGCATTTCACAAAAGTTACTAAATTAAATTTTTAGGTGCAAATTTCAGTATTTAGGCTCCAAACAAGTACGCTAGGCAAATAGCAATGTGATTTAAGGTAGATATTAGGGTAAAAAAACATATTTTTGTTATTTTCGATATAAGGGCAAATTATTTAGTCACATTACCCCCTGCCTCCATCCCCCTCTGCCACCAACACCCCCTGCCTTCATCCCCCTCTGCGGTGCCACAATCTCCCCCTGCCTCCATCCCCCTCTGCGGGGCCACCAACAACCCCTGTCTCCATCTCCCACCCTCTGTCAGGGATGGACTGGCCATTGGGACTACAGGGAGTTTCCCGGTGGGCCGATGGCTCAGTGGGCCGGCTTCAGTGACAGCGGACCGCCGCCCCCCTCTGCTCCTCTGTCTCTCCCTTCCCGCAGCGCTCACCTTCTCTCTCTCCCCGCAGCGCTTACCTGGGGGGAACAAAGAGGCAGGGGGAGGACCAGAGGAGCAGGGGGGACGACAGAGGACTCAACAGCTATGGGATGGGAGTTTCTCACTTCTGCCCAATCTTGTCCCATAAGGGGTGCACCGAACTGATTCTTTGCCCCGGGTGAAATAATGTCTAGCTTCCCCACTGGTACTGCCTATAAGAGTACCAGTACCAGCCGTTCTACTCTAATAAAGTAGGTTGGCTAGTGGCTAGGGAAGGGGGAGAGGGGGCTTGGGTGGCCAGGTGGGGGGGGGGGTTCAGGAGTTGTCCGGCCACCATTGGAGAGACCTGTCAAAGTGGGCCAGTCTGATTAAAGTCCAGGGCCAAATTTCTGTCCCAGTCCAACCCTGCCCTCTGTGGTGCCACCATCCCCCTCTGCAGTGCCACCAACACCCCCTGCCACTAACACCCCCTACCTCCAATCTCCCCCTGTCTCCATTGCTCCCTCTGCGGTGCCACCGCAGCCACCATCACCCCCTGCCTTCAATCACCCCCTGCCTCCAATCTCCCCCTGCCTCCATTGCCCCTTCTGCGGTGCCACCGCAGCCACCATCACCCCCTGCCTCCAATCTCCCCTGCCTCCATTGCCCCCTCTGCGGTGCCACCGCAGCCACCATCACCCCCTGCCTTCAATCACCCCCTGCCTTCAATCACCCCCTGCCTCCATTGCCCCTTCTGCGGTGCCATCGCAGCCACCATCACCCCCTGCCTCCAATCTCCATGCACAGTTCCAAGCCGAACCGATCTCGGCTATTTTTACTGGCACATTCCTGCAACCATGGACATTTACGAACGGGGGAAAAAAGTGTCTGTTTTTACGAACTGTCTGTAAAATTACAGACGGTTGGCAACACTGGACTATATACGTTGACAATATGGCACGGACAGCTGGAAGGACGTATATATACGTCCTCTTTAAGAAGCCAGCATTGTGGGCACACGTGTGCACCTGCCGGGAGCTCCGTGACACTGACCGCAGGTTTCGCGGACTCGATGTCCGCAGGCATAACTGCGATCGTGCCACGGTAAGGAAGAAGGAGGAAATACTGATGTAAACAAGCATCTCCCCAGTCTTCCTAGTGACAGGACAGTGTACACAGCTCCCAGTAATCGGAAGCAGTGATCACTGTAGTGTCACACATAGCCCATCCCCCTTACAATTAGAACACATCCCTAGGGCACACTTAGCCCCTTCAGCGCCACCTAGTGGTTACCCCCTTCACTGCCAGTGGCATTTTCACAGTAATCAGTGCATTTTTTTTAGCACTGATCACTGTAAAAATTACAATGGCCCCAAAAATGTGTCAAAAGTGTCCAATGTGTCACAATAAAAAAAAATATCCCCTATATTGTAGACGCTATAACTTTTGCGCAAACCGATCAAATAACGCTTATTGTGATTTTTTTTACCAAAAATATGTAGAAGAATACATATAGGCCTAAACTGAGGGAAAAAAACTTTTTTTTATATATTTTTGGGGGATATTTATTATAGCAAAAAGTTAAAAATATTGAATTTTTTTCAAAATTGTCACTATATTTTTGTTTATAGCGCAAAAAAAAACAACAACGCAGAGATGATCAAATACCACCAAAAGAAAGCTCTATTTGTAGGAAAGAAAGGACATCAATTTTGTTTGTAAGCCTCATTGCACGACCGCGCAATTGTCAGTTAAAGCGACGCAGTGCCGAATCGCAAAAAGTAGGCCGGTCATAGACTAGCAAAATTATCTGGGGCTTAAGTGGTTAAAGTGGTGCTTTATTCCCATGTGTGATAAAAACTTTAGCTGCTGACTTTAAAAAAACAGCCACTTACCTGTCCAGGGAGCCAGTGCCGTGCTCTCCCGACCAGGTTTTTCACTGCTCTTCAGTGCTGGCGCCAGCATCATAACTGTGGACAGCTGACTGTGACTGCTTGCGGCTTCACAGCCGGCTGCCTACTGCACCTTGTAATTGGTCCTGCAGTCTCTTGGGACCTGTGACGGGTCCAAGAAGCTGCAGGGATTAGAGGGCAGGGGAAAACTGGTTACCTGTCAAAAGTAGTGGGAGTGTGTACCTGTCAAAACCAGTGGGAGTGGGTACCTGTCAAAACCAGGTACCCCCCCCCCCCCCAAAAAAAAAAATTATGCTAATTTTGACAGAGGAGGGGAGGATGTGGAGGAACAGCGGAACTTCCCCTTGTAGGTGAAGTTGGGCTTTAGGTAATTTATATATATATAATGAGAATACTCTATGGAGTTGTATTTCTTTCCTTTGGGACGAGTCCATTAGCATGTGATCCACCCTCCTGACTGCAGTCTGATCCGTGGCGAGATCATCCGATTTAAGATCTATCGTTTATGCCTATGATTTAGCAAGATCTGGTAAGAATTTAATATAGAGGGGGCGGTTTTCACTCGTGGAGGTGTTGGTGGCAGCTTTCCTTCATATCCATTAAAATGAAACCATTTTGGACTGATTTTTACTCACAACGGCGTTGTCATACATCGCAGGACTGGGGCATTGGGACTTTATTATCTTGATTGCACCTTTTGTTCCATCAATGCACACTTGCTCTTTGATATTTTTTTGGTTTGTTTTTTTTGCGCTGCTTTTGTGTGTTTTAACCACTTTAGCCCCAGAAGAATTGGCTGCCCAATGATAATTTTTGCGAGTCGGCACTGCGTCGCTTTAACTGACAATTGCGTGGCCGTGCAACATTGCACCCAAACAAAATTGATGTTTTTTTCCCACAGAAATAGACCTTTCTTTTGGTGGTATTTGATCACCTCTATGGTTTTTATTTTTGGCGCTATAAACAAAAAATGACAATTTAAAAAAAAAAGCTATAAAAAATTTCCCCAAAAATATATAAAAAAAACAAAATGTTTCCTTAGTTTAGGCTGATATGTATTATTATACATATTTTTGGTAAAAAAAAATAATATTTATTGATTGGTTTGCACAAAAGTTATAGCGTCTACAAAATAGGGGATAGTTTTAGGGCATTGTTATTATAATTTTTTTTTTATATGAGTAATAGGGGCAATCAGCTATTATTATTGTGACTTACACATTGGACACTTTTGACAGTATTTTGAGACCATTTTAATTTATACAACGATCAGTGCTATAAAAATGCAATGATTACTGTGTAAATGACACTGGCAGTGAAGGGGTTAACCACTAGGGGGCGAGGAAGGGATTAAATAGGAGGTCCGGGAAAAAAAATGAAACCCCAGCAGCTACACATACTGCAGCTGCTGGCTCTTAATAAATGGACACTTATCTGTCTTGCTGTCCCTCGACGTCGGCAGTAGGGTTCCCAGCGTGAAGCCGAAAAGGCTACACTGCCGCCGCCATTGCGGATAAGGGAACCCGGCAGTGTAGCCTTTCAGGCTTCACGCCGGGAACCCTACTGTGTATGAGCGAGGCCCCGTTCCTCTTTCCTATTAGCCCGGCGGCCAGGGGAGGAGGAGGAGGGAGCCCCGCGGTGACGTCACTGCCGCATCATGGCCGCGGCGGGACTGCTGAAAGTGTAAAAGGATACCTGTCAAAGACAGGTATCCTGTCCCCCCTCTCCCCTGAAAGGTGCCAATTGTGGCACCGGAGATGGGGAGGAATGCGATGAGCGGAGGTTCCACTTTAGGGTGGAGCTCCGCTTTAAGTGTGTCCTAGTGAGTGATTCCAACTGTGTGGGGGCTGGGCTACACGTGACACGACAGTGATCACTGCTCCCGCTGGTAGGGATCAGTAGATCACTGTCCTGTCAGTAGGCAGAACAGGGAAATGCCTTGTTTACATCTCCCTGTTCTGCAGCCCTGTGACACGATCGCGGGACACCGGCGGACATCGAGTCTGCAGGTCCCGCGGGTACGGTCACGGAGCCCGCTAGGCGGCAGTTTTAAAGCAACATACAGATACATTGCTTTGCCTGCCCATGCCATTCTGCCGACGTAAATGTATGTTAGGCAGTTGGCAAGTGGTTATTATAATTTTGTATTATGTTTTTGCAATTTCTTATTAACCAATCCCTTACTATTACATGTCAACACAAATGGGCATTAAATTACCATATGTACTGCATGTCATGTTAAATATACATAACATGTCCCTAAAATCAATTGGATTGTCATCTACACGCTTTAGCATTTTAAATACTGTTGTGTGTATAAGGGATGAATAATAGAAGAGAGCATATTAGTGGGAATTAGCATGAAATGAAAAGACAGAAAATTAATTAAGAAAATTAATTCAGTATGGGAGAAAAGGAATAAGCTTAGGTAATCAGTATGAATACAAGTTTTCAACAAAATAGTGAAAAAAAGTACTTTGTGCTTCTGTAAAGTATTATAAAATGATTAAATGATAGGTCAGGATTTAGAATTAATTACAGAGCTGCACATATTCCTTCTGATCATTTTTAAAACTAATAATGGCTTGCATAATAGTTCAAACAGTTCATAATAGTTCAGGTTGGTGCGTTTTTACTGTAATAATTTAAGGAGCTGAACAACGGCTTAGTGTAGGAAACAGTGGCGGCAGGTGCTCAAAATTTTTGGGGGGGCACAAAGGAAAAAAAAAATTGCAGTCTCACTGTGCCCAAACGCAGCCACTGTGCCATGCCATCAAACGCAGCCACCGTGCCATCAATTTGCACCACTGTGCCATGCCATTAAATGCAGTCAATGTGCCATCCATTGTCACCACTGTGCCATGCCATTAAACGCAGCCACTGTGCCATCCATTGTCACTACTGTGCCATGCCATTAAACGCAGTCACTGTGCCATCCATTGTCACCAGTGTGCCATGCCATTAAACGCAGCCACTATGCCATCCATTGTCACCACTGTGCCATGCCATTAAACGCAGCCACTGTGCCATCCATTGTCACCACTGTGCCATGCCATTAAATGCAGCCACTGTGCCATTCATTGTCACCACTGTGCCATGCCATTAAACGCAGCCACTGTGCCATTCATTGTCACCACTGTGCCCTTTAATGGTCGCCGCTGTGCCAATGGTCGCCGCTGTGCCAATTGTCCCCACTGTGCCCTGTAAAAAACTCCCCCCCCCCCCCCCCCGCCCGGCACTTACCTTTACTGGAGGCAGGCATCCACGTCTCACGATG
Organism: Rana kukunoris; assembly: GCA_029574335.1. NCBI lineage: Eukaryota > Metazoa > Chordata > Amphibia > Anura > Ranidae > Rana > Rana kukunoris. Next base: position 705,280,822 of record CM056049.1, read on the forward strand.
TCTTCTCCCGCCCTCAATGACTGACAGGCGTCTCAGCCAATCAGGTTACCGGTAGCCAGAACCAGCCAACCTGATTGGCTGAGACGCCTGTCATCTTATCCAAGGGGCGTACAGTCTGTGCGCTCCGAGAATAAGCTTCCGGGACCCGAGGGCTGTACTGGGAAAGCCTATCAGAGCTGTTGGCTTTGATAGACATTTCCGTACACCTAACCAGCTGGCGTTTTTTTTAGATGGCCGGACATGAGTGCCGACCATCTGAATAACAGCGGCAGCGGCGATAATAACATAGATTCGTGCAATGCATGAATCTGTTATTAGACTCAGTGGTGGTGAGAGCCAGAGGGGGCGGCACCACTGGTAGGAAAGTGTTTTCCAGGGCTTGGCGGTGTACCCCTGGGGTAACATGCTCAACCTGTGCAATAGAAGGAAGGGCTGGATGGAGCACAGATGTCCACAGTTTAACCCTTTCATGACTAAGCCTATTTCTGACATTTGGGGCCAGATTCAGAAAGGACTTACGACGGAGTAAGTCCGAATGAGTGCCGTCGTATCTCGGCGTCTGATTCAAAGAATCAGATATCCTGGAATTTAGGCAAGATCCAACCGACGTAAGTCTTACGCCGTCGGATCTTAACTGCAAATTAACGCTGGCCGCTAGGTGGCGCTTCCTTCGATTTACGCTTCGAATATGGTAATAAGCTAGATACGCCAATTCAGAAACGTACATGCGCCCAGGGCATTTTTTTCCGGCGTAAAGTTACCCCTGCTATATGAGGCGTACGCAATGTTAAGTATGGACGTCGGGACAGCGTTGAATTTTCCGTTGTTTACGTCATTTGCGTAAAACGTTCTCAAATAGGGTTTTGCGTAAGTTACGCTCACGTAGAAACCAATGAGTATTTGCGGCGTAATTTTGAGCATGCGCACTGGGATACGTCCACGGACGGCGCATGCGCCATTCGTTAGAAACATCATTTACATGGGGTCATGGTTGATTACCATACAACACGCCCACTCCAAGCCTACTTTGAATTACCCGGGCTTACGCTGGCACATTTACGCTATGCCGCCGTTACTTAGGACGCAAGTGCTTTGTAAATACGGCACTTGCCTGACTAAGTTGCGACGGCGTAGCGTAAAGAAGATATGCTACGCCCACACAAATTGACGCCATTGTCTCTGAATCTGGCCCTTGGTGTTTACAAATTAAAATTCTTTTTTTATGCTACAAAATTACTTTGAACCTCCAAACATTATGTAGCGGCTTGATCCTTTTGAGCTTGCGCTGCTTTAAATTTAGGGGAAAGTCTGGGAGTTAGTTGACTCAGACATGTATGATTTTATGCAAAATGGGCCTCTGTTTCAGCCATGGCTGTGCTGTGAGTGACCACTATTGCTCGTCTGGAGTGTCCTTACCACCCCAGGCCAAGGGTGGCAGCAACTAGGTCAAGATGATTTGGGTGTTCCCCCTTGGCAGCCAATCAGCAGGGGTTGATCGTGCATGCTGGGGAGGGGTACTTAAGGGGCAGACGTCATTGAACCGGGTCGTCGGTCGCTGGTCTGTCGTCCCACCACCCCCCCCCCCCTGTGTGTGGCCCTCCTGGCCGGGGGTGCATATTCCTGTAATTCTGGTTCCGGGACTGGGGGTTGTGATCTACTTAAAGTAGGCCCGGTAGTCAGACTGGGTCGGCGCTTGCAGGGTGATCCTGTGCTGTCCGTCCTGGACGGGAGGGAGGAAGCCACTCGATGAAGAACCTATCTTGGAGAGGACCAAGCAAGAGGCTGGTATCTCAGGAGAGGCCCAGAACTTCATCGAAGGATGCACCGTTACTGAAAAGCTTGATGATGAACGCCTGTCAGTCTTAAATTCTGCAAGAAGCTAATCTGGAGAGATCCGGGTGCTGAATCCTGTGCTGTGAGGATTCTGGACCGAAAGTGTCTCCATCTGTGGGAAGGTCTGTGGCAGAGACTGTACCATATTCCATGTGCCATTCTGGCTGCTAGGCCAGTGAGAGAAACCTACCTGGATGAGCAATACCCACTCTGGCTAGAGTGGCGACGGGAACTGTGTTACTGGAAGCAGGAGTGTTTACTGATTGGAATTTTGCACCTGAACCCGAATCTACCTGTTACCCTTCCACCTCATTCATTTTATTCTTTTCATCAAGTTCAGCCAATAAATCTTGGAAAAAAGTGCAAAGTGTGGACATTGAACTTTTTCAACTCTCATCTAATACCCTGGACGGCGAGGAAATAGAGGTAACAAGCCGCCCAAAAATATTTAGCAGCTCCTTCGGGGGTAGTACTACAATTTTATTTATATATATATATATATATATATATATATATATATATATATATATATTTTTTTTTTTTTTGCAGAGAATCTAGAGAATAAAATGGCCATTGTTGCAATATTTCATGTCACACTGTATTTGTGCAAAGGTCTTTTAAACGCAGCTTTTTGGGAAAAAATACACTTTAATAATTAAAAAAAACTAAACAGTAAGATTAGCCCAATTTTTTGGTATAATCTGAAAGATGATGTTACGCCAAGTAAATAGATACCAAACTAATTTCTTCATCAGTTTAGGCCGATACGTATTCTTCTACATATTTTTGGTAAAAAATAGCAATAAGCGTATATTGATTGGTTTGCGCAAAAGTTATAGGGTCAGATTCACAAAGACTTAAGATGAGCGTATCAGTAGATACACCATCCTAAATCCTAATCTGAGCCCGCGCAAATTTAAGCGTATGCTTATAATGAGATAGGCTTAAATGTTCTCTTAAGCCCCGTACACACAGTCGGACTTTTTGCCAACAAATGTCAAAATGAGCGTTTTCCAAAAAATCCAACCGTGTGTATGCTCCATCGGACAAACTTTTTTGGTTTCAAAAGTCCGGCCAACTCCCTTCGGACAAAAATCCACAGAAAAGTTTGTTTGAAGTCCAATCGTGTGTACGAGGCTTTACACTGTACAATGTGTCTCAGCACAAAAGAGATAAGCTGATTGGCTAAGTTATTAAGTAAGATACATCACTCACTAACTACACTGCACAGTGCCCATTCTAAAGAACGTAAATTTGTGTACTTGTATCGAACAGACAAAGAAACTGATTTACAAAACACACAAAGGAAAATACGAACATACGAATGAAAATACGAACAGACAAAGGATTTAAAATACGGAATGCAAATCATTCGTTATAGATGTCATTTTCGTTCTTTTGTTGTTTCGGTGTTTCATATTTTAGTAAGATTGTCCAATCATACGTTCGTATTTTCGCTTGTTCGTTATTTTGCTTATTCGTAATTTTCGTATTTTGGTTCTTTCGGCTATTCGGATGTTCGAATTGATCTGAATGTCCGACTACTAACAAATTTGTACGAAAATCAATTTGTTACGAACGGGAACGCACATGTCTAATATACATGCACCACAGCACGTCAACAGAGAGACAATTATCCCTCTTCCTAGTGCTTGCAGCCAGCCCAATGAGGGTGTTCATGAACAGACTGCAAGAGACAAAGATGGTGGTGCAAAACAACAAGGTAAGTTGGAGGTAAACGAAAATAGGAAAAAAGGTTCCTCTTTAAAAATGTAATAATCTTAAAACCAATGTCTGGGTCCATTTTCAAGTGTGGAGGACTGGTAGTCAAGATGTGCATGTGCTAACCATAAAGCCTCCTGCGCCGACATCACCACTTCAGTCCGTCTTTTAGATACTGAGAGGACCCTACCATTGAACAGTCAATAGGAGCTGTCCAAGACAAACATATGGTGAAGGGGAAACCCAAAGAAAAAGAATGACCTGTGATTGTAGATTGACAGTAGGTGAGTTAAAGAAGCATTTGTGTAGTTTTTATTTTTATTATTTTTGATGCTAAAGTTAGAGAGGGTTAGGGGAGTAAAAGAGCAGCCCAAAATTCAATCTTATCCAGTTTCCGACAGTGTCACACAGATATACTGTGGCCCAATCGCCTTGGGGGGCGAAATCCCACATGGGTACCCGTTTTCGGCCACCAGAGGGTGTGCGCATGCACCCACTGAACAGCGGGGGACCCGATGTGCGTGGCCGGTGGGATTGTTCACCGCTGACCACACACGATCGCATGCATGAGTGCCAGCACAGGGATTTGTGTGTTTAACCACTTGTCCACCGGCCTATTCTGGCACTTCTCTCCTTCATGTAAAAAATGTTTTTTTAGAAAATTAAAGGGGTGTTCCACCCAAAAAAATGACCCCTTCTCCATCCACTCCTCACCCCCATACATGCCACATTTGGCATGTAATTTTTTTGGGGGGGGAGTGGGGGCTTCAGTAGGAGTGGGACTTCCTGTCCCACTTCCTGCTTCCGCCGAGGGGCTGGTTAGGCGATTAAGCTTAATCGCCTACACCAGCCCCCTCCCTGTAGGCGATCACATGGGACACTGACAGGTCCCATGCGATCGCCTCTCCAATCAGCGGCGAGCCGCGCCGCGCACGCATGCGCAGTACGGCTCGCGCATGCGCAGTGGGTGCCCGGCCGTGAAGCCGAAGGCTGTCACGGCTGGGTGCCCACAGTCAGGATGGAGACGCCGGCCGGGGAGGGGGGCAGAGGAGCGGAGCCCCGGTCGGCGCGTCGCTGGAACGCAGGAGCAGGTAAGTGAGTGTTTATTAAAAGCCAGCAGCTACACTTTTTGTAGCTGCTGACTTTTAATAAACACAACTTAGGGCTGGAACACCCCTTTAATTAGAACCCCCAAGCATTATATATTTTTTTTTAGCAGACACCCTAGGGAATAAAATAGCGGTCATTGCAACTTTTTTTCTCGCACGGTATTTGCGTATTCATTTTTCAAACGCCTTTTTTTGGGGGAAAAATGGTTTCATGAATTAACAAATAACAAAACAGTAAAGTTAGCCCAATTTTTTTGTATAATGTGAAAGATGATGTTACGCCGAGTAAATAGATACCTAACATGTCACGCTTTAAAATTGCGCACACTCATGGAATGACGCCAAACTTCGGTACTTAAAAATCTCCATAGGTGCCACACCCGTTTTAGGAACACTATGCGCCTTATGTGCACACATAGCATTTTGGATCAGGCTGTGACCACCGGTCTACGCTCCAGCTGCTGTTCCTCGCCCTTGGTGGATGCCCCATCTCAACCCCGGAGGAGACATCATGCCCGAAGCCCCCCCCTTTTCTCCCTGGCAGATACTGGATTGGTACTGAGGTTAATAGTAAGTCTCCTTACTGCTTCCATCTTGCTGGGACATAGTCCCTGCACTTCCCTACTTTCAATGCATTATCATGTATTTTTTTGTTTATTTTTATTTTTTATTTTTCAGTATACTGCTTTAAAACACTCCTGATGATTGGCTGAAATGCCAGGAAACGCGTAGAGTGCTACTAGATGCTACTAATCACCTGTTCATACCTCATATATGTTGTCTAATTGATTAATTTTATTATGTATATCTGCCATGTCTCCTTTTTGTATTTTTTGTATTGCATGCTAAGAGCAGCACAGTTAGTAGAAGTCTTGTGACTATCTATCTGATATGAAATATCTGACATGTATTTAATAATGTAATAAATATATCATGTACTGTAATCTGATTTATGGTTTTATTCCCTTTGACATGGCGCTCCCTCATTTAAAGTCCCATTCACCCTTCTTTTCTATATACCAAATTAGGGATGGAGGCCGCCATGTGTTTTATTTTGTGTGACAGATCACATCCATTCACTGTACATTTTTTACAGGTTATTATTTTTGAGTTACAGAGGAGGTCTAGTGCTAGAATTGTTGCACATGCTCTAATGCACGTGACGATACCTCACATGTGGGGTTTGAAATTTTGAAAACAAAAATATTTTTAATTTTATTTTTATTTTACTTATTTTTTTTATTTTTTTTACACTTTTTTCTTATATATATATATTTTTTTGATCACTTTTGAGCCTATTACAAGGAATGTTAACATCCCTTGCAATAGAAATCAGTGTGACAGGTCCTCTTTATGGAGAGATGTGGGGTCAATAAGACCCCACATCTCTCCTTCGAGCTTACAATCATGAAATCGGTGGGAAAAAAAATCACCGATCACATGCCGACAGCCGCAATTGTGGCTTTGTTTACTTCCAGGTACCGGGCGTGACGTCATAACATCTTGCCCGGGCCTCCGACAGTCATAGAGATGACTGGTGACCATCTGGTCACCAGTTATCTCTAGGCTTTCCATGCAGCGCCGACTGATTCGCTCTCCGGGCCCCCGATGGCACGGGAGAGCCCGGAGAAGCACCGGATGGCGGCGGGAGGTGGGACGTCCCCTCCCGCTGCCTATAAGAACGATTAAGCGGTGGAACCGCCACTTTGATCATACTTATCGTGCACAGAATCGGCGGCTGAAGACGGCGATATCTGAATGATGCCTGTATCTGCAGGCACAATTCAGATATCTCTGCACAAAGTCGAGGACGTTATATGACGTCCTCCGGTGGACAAGTGGTTAAACACACAAATCCCTGTGCTGTCAGATGAGAGGAGCCCTATCGTTTCTTCCTACAAAGTAGGAAAAACGATAGGACTTCTCTCCTACTCACTCACATCCCCACAAAGTTAGAACACATATGTAACCCCTTGATCACCCCCTAGTGTTAACCCCCTTCCCTGCCAGTGAGATTTACACTAAATGCTAATAGCCAAAAAAGATCACTGCCATTACTAGTAAAAAAAAAAATGCCATAAAAATTGCAAAAATCTTTTTTCATAGTTTGCAGACGCTATAACTTTTGTGCAAACCAATCAATATACACTTATTACAATTTTTTTTTTTTACCAAGAAGAATATATATTGGCCTAAACTGAGAAAAAAAAAGTTTTTGGGGATATTTATTATAGCAAAATTGTTTAAATAAATAAATAAGTATAATATATATATATATATTTTCAAAAATTGTTGTTGTTTTTTTTGTAGCCCAAAAAAGAAAAACCGCAGAGGTGATCAAATACTACCAAAAGAAAGCTCTATTTGTGGGAAAAAAGGCCGCAAATTTAGTTTGGGTACAGCGTCGCATGACCCCGCAATTGTCAGTTAAAGCGACGCAGTGCCAAATTGTATAATGTTCTCTGGTCAGGAAGGGGGTAAAACCTTCCGGGGCTGAAGTGGTTAAATAACATGATTCAAATAAAATTTATAAAACCATTATATTACTCTTTAGAAGAGTAATATTTATGTAAAGTTGATGCAAACACAAATGTCACTTTTTTTTAATGTGATGAATTCTCTTGATTTTTTTTTTTTTTTTGTGCTTCTCATATTTGTACTATTTGTAATCAGAGACAGCGTCTTTTTTGCTTTCATCTTTTCCTTTATGAAAGCCTTACTTAATTAAAGAATTACAGTGATCCGTATTTGTGCAGTGTTGCAGCTAGAAAACATGAAAGGCGATAATAGATATGTGTTACTTCTGCTAAGTTAGGCATGCAAATCCTATATTACTTGTCAGCTGCATTTTGTGGTTTGTTAACAGTCATGTCAAACTTACTTAGTATATTGGCATTTACTGTAAATCATGCATAGTTTAGCAGTACCTTCTAATTTACCCATAGACTGGGCTTTATTATATATAGATATACAGTCATGGCCAGAAATGTTTCTAGAAAATCAAGTATTTCTCACAGAAAAGTATTGCAGTAACACATGTTTTGCTATACACATGTTTTTTTCCCGTTGTGTGTATTGGAACAAAACAAAAAATAAGACGAAAAAAAGCAAATTGGACATAATGTCACATAAAACTCAAAAAATGGGCTGGTCAAAATTCTTGGCGCCCTTTCAAAATTGTGGATAAATAAGATTGTTTCAAGCATGTGATGCTCCTTTAACCACTTAAGGACCCCCGCACGCACATATACGGCCACAGAATGGCTCGTACAGGCACAAGGGCGTAAATTTACGTCCCCGCCTAAGTGCGGTTCGGGGGTCCCATCGGGACCCCCTCCGCGGCGTGCGGGGGTCCCCCTGGCTCCGGGAGCGATCCGGGACGAGCGGGCGGATGTCGGCGTTTACCCGCCCCCCCGCGATCGCTCCCAGCCAATGGGAGCGCTCCCCCTTCGTGTAACTTCCTCCTCCTGTGTTTACACAGGAAGGAGGAAATGATGTCACCTCTCATCGCAGCGGTGTTTCCCACCGCTGCTGATGAGAGAAGACATCACAAGTAAGTGTGCACCAACACAACACTGACACACACTCACATAGGCACATTAACCCCTTGTGATCGCCCCCCCCACCCCCCTGTCACAGTGTCACTGAATGCAGTGACCTAATCACTGCATTTAGTGTCAGTGTGACAGGCAGTGTAAGATCAGTTAGTGTTAGGTTCAGGATAGCCCCCCCACCCCCCCTAATAAAGTTTTAACCCCCTGATCACTGCCCTAGTTAACCCTTTCACTCCCTATTGCCAGCGTCACTAAGCGATCATTTTTCTGATCGCTGTATTAGTGTCGCTGTTCCCGCTAGGTAGCTATTTTTTTTATTGCAATTTTTTTTTTTTACTAAAGACATGTGGCTAAATAAATTTTGGCCTAAATGTTTGACTAAAATTTAGTTTATTTGATTTTTTTTTTAACAAAAAATTAAAAATAGTGTTTTTTTTTCAAAAATGTCGCTCTATTTTTGTATATAGCGCAAAAAATAAAAATCGCAGAGGTGATCAAATACCACCAAAAGAAAGCTCTATTTGTGGGAAGAAAAGGACGCAAATTTTGTTTGGGAGCCACGTCGCACGACCGCGCAATTGTCTGTTAAATCGACGCAGTGCCGAATCGCAAAAACACCTTGGGTCATTTACCAGCGTATTGGTCCGGGTCTTAAGTGGTTAAACTCACCTGGGGCAAGTAACAGGTGTGGGCAATATAAAAATCACACCTGAAAGCAGATAAAAAGGAGAGAAATTCACTTAGGCCGCGATTCAGACACTTTGGCGTATCCTTGTGCGGGCGTAGCGTATCTTCTTTACGCTACGCCGCCGCAACTTAGAGAGGCAAGTGCAGTATTCACAAAGCCCTTTCTCCTTAAGTTGCAGTGGCGTAGCGTATATTGGCCGGCGTAAGCCCGCCTAATTCAAAGTAGGAAGGAGGTGGGCATCATCAATTTAAATTAAGCGTGGCCCCATGCAAATGAATGGCCGGTCGAACTGGGCATTCGCGCGCATGCTCAGAATCACGTTGCATATACTCACTAAGATACGTCGGCGCAATGCCTACAATGTGGTGTGCAAGCAAGACTGATGAAAGTCAGCTTTACTAGCAGGCGCAGCTAATGCTAAGGTATGGGCTAGGGAACGATGCCATCGAATTTTAGTATTACATGAATAGGGCAGTGCGTAGGATACTATTAATGCTTCCGAGCATGCGTCGACTTGATTCTGAGAATGCATGGATTTTTGACCGATGGACTTCCACACAGACGATCGTTTTTTTTTTTATCCATAGGAAAATTTTTAAAACATGTTCTATTTTTGTTTTACCATCGGTCCGTTTTCATCAGACAAACCGATCGTGTGTACAGGGCTAAAGGTGTTATGGAAGACCAGGATGCTTCAATAGTGGCCTTCAGCTCTTCTGCATTGTTCGATCTCATGTCTCTCATCTTTCTCTTGGCAATGCCCCATAGATTCTCTATTGGGTTCAGGTCAGGTGAGTTTGCTGGCCAATCAAGCACAGTAATCCCACGGTCATTGAACCAGGTTTTGGTGCTTTTGGCAGTGTGGGGGAGGTGCCAATCCTGTTGGAAAATGAAGTCAGCATCCCTATAGAGCTTGTCTGCGGAAGGAATCAAGAAGTGCTCCAAAATCTCCTGGTAGACGGCTGCGGTGACCCGGACTTAATGAAGCACAATGGACCAACACCAGTAGATGACATGGCTCCCCAAATCAACACAGACTGTGGAAACTTCACACTGGACTTCAAGCATCTTGCAGTGTGTGCCTCTCCATTCTTCCTCCATACTCTGGCTCCTTGGTTTCCAAATGAGGTGCAACATTTTCTCTCATCAGAAAAGAGGACTTTGGACCACTGAGCAACAGACCAGGTGTGTTTTTCTTTAGCCCAGGTAAGACGTTTCTGACGTTGTTTGTTGTTCAGGAGGCTTGACAAGAGGAATACGACATTTGAAGCCCATGTCCAGGATCCGTCTGTGTGCGGTGGCTCTTGATGCTCCGACTCCAGCCTCAGTCCACTCCTTGTGAAAGTCCCCAACACTTTTGAATGGCCTTTTCCTGACAATCCTCTCCAGGCTGCGCTCATCCCTGCTTTTTTTTTAAAACACTTTTCCCTTCCACATAACTTTCTATTAATGTGCTTTGATACAGCACTTTGGGAACATCCAACTTCTTTTGCAATTACCTTTTGAGGCTTTCCCTCCTTATGGAGGGTGTCAATGATGGTTTTCCGCACAACTGTCAGGTCAGCAGTCTTTCCCATGATTGTGATTCCTACTGAACCAGACTGAGAGACCATTTAAAGGCTCAGGAACAATTTGCAGGTGTTATGGCTTAAATACCTGATTAAAGTGGGATACGTTGAGCCTAGAATATTGCACCTTTTCACAATATTCCCATTTTTTGAGATTGTGGATTTGGGTTTTCATGAGCTGTAAGCCATAATCATCACAATTATGACAAATCACGGCTTGAACTATCTTGCTTTGCATGTAATGAGTCTATCTCATATATTAGTTTCACCTTTTAAGTTGCATTAGTGAAATAAATGAACTTTTGCACGATATTCAAATTTTTCGAGTTTCACCTGTATATATACAGTATACACACCGTTCAAAAAAATTAAAGGAACACTTTTGAATCAGAACTCCTGGGATATTGATCTGGTCAGTTAAGTAGCAGAGGGGGAGGGGTGTATACAGAGGGGGTTGTTAATCAGTTTCACCTGCTTTGCTGTTAATTTCAATTAACAACAGGTGCACTAGATGGGCAACAATGAGACGACCTCCAAAACAGGAATGGTTTTTCAGGTGGAGGTGTATGACATTTTTTTCCCCTACACATCTTTTCTCACTGTTTTTCACTAGTTTTGCATCTGGCTAGGGTCAGTGTCACTACTGGTAGCACAAGGCGATACTTGCACCCTATAAAGGTTGCACAGGCAGGCCAACTCCTCCAGAATGGCACATCAATACGTGTCATTGACAGAAGGTTTGCCGTGTCTCCCAGCACAGTTTTAAGAGCATGGAGGAGATTCCAGGAGACAGGCAGTTACTCTAGGAGAGCTGGACAGAGCCGTAGAAGGTCCTTAACCCATCAGCAGGACCGTTATCTGCTCCTTCATGCAAGAAGGAACAGGATGAGCACTGCCAGAGCCCTACAAAATTACCTCCAGCAGGCCACTGGTGTGAATGTCTCTGACCAAACAATCAGAAAAATACTTCATGGGGATGGCCTGAGTGCCCGACGTCCTCTAGTGTGCTCTGTGCTCACTGCCGGACACTGTGGAGCTTGATTGGCATTTTCCATTAAACACCAGAATTGACAGGTCCGCCACTGGTGCCCCATGCTTTTCACAGATGAGAGCAGGTTCACCCTAAGCATATGTGACAGACGGGAAAGGGTCTGGAAAAGCTGCAGAGAACTTTATGCTGCCTGTAACATCGTTCAGCATGACCGGTTTGGTGGTGGGTCAGTGATGGTCTGGGGAGGCATATCCATGGAGGGTCGCACAAACCTCTACAGGCTACACAATGGCACCCTGACTGCCATTTGGTATTGGGATGAAATCCTTGGACCCATTGTCAGACCCTACACTGGTGCAGTGGGTCCTGGGTTCCTCCTTGTGCACGACAATGCCCAGCTTAATGTGGCGAGAGCTTGCAGCCAGTTCCTGGAGGGTGAAGTAATTGATACCATTGAATGGCCCCCACGCTCACCTGACCTAAATCCAAAAGAATATTTTTGGGACATTATGTTTCGGTCCATCTGGTGCTGCCAGGTTGCACCTCAGTCTGTTCAGGAGCTCAGTGATGCTCTGGTCCAGATCTAGGAGGAAATACCCCAGGACACCATCCGTCATCTCATTAAAAGCATGCCCTGACGTTGTCAGGCATGCATACAAGCACTTGGTGGCCATACAAACTACTGAGGACCATTTTGAATTGTTGCAATGAAATTTCAGTAAAATGGACTAGCTTGCTGCATAATTTTTTCACTTTGATTTTCGGGGTGTGTTTGAATTCAGCCCTCTGTAGGTGGATAATTTTCATTTAGATCAAATGATGTGCCATCCTTTCATTCCTAACACATTACCCAGTCCAGATCAGTATAGATATCCAGCATGAGATTTTTGCCCGTTGAGATCTGATATGTTTTCTAAGTGTTCCTTTAATTTTTTTGAGCAGTGTATATACAAAGGAATTTGTTAAAAAAACTAAATTTAAAAAAAGTTTATTGTAGTGACCTGCTTCTTAAGGGGTGGGGAGGGTGGTTACTTTTTAAACCATTACCCCATTATAATATATCCTGGATCTCTCAGAGGGTAAATGTACATGAAAATTAGGGGTTCACAGGATAAACCAGTTGGAACAAGGAAGAGTGATGGAGTAAAGGCCCATATCAATATTTTTTTTGGAAGGTACATTTAAAAGGTAGCAGATGGCAGGTTTTCCATAGGGGCTGCTTAAAGAGGAGCTTCAGTCTACCTCCAAAAAAATAAAACTTATCAGATAAAACAACACTTACCTATCCAGGGTTCCAGCACTGTCCTCACCCAAACCGGAAGGATTTGCCCCTTAATGAATATGCCATTTTGTGCGATACGGCACTGCATCACTTCAACTGACGATTGCATGGTTGTGCGACACTGTACCCAAACAAAATTCATGTCCCCTTTTCCCCACAAATAGAGCTTTCTTTTGATGGTATTTGATCACCTCTGCAGTATTTATTTCCTGCAGTCCCCTCCAAAAAATAAATTGTGAAAATGTTGAAAAAAAACAACAACAATAATCAAAATAAAAAAATCGAACCACGTTTGGAATCAGGCTCTTCACCAAACCTAATATACAGATTTCCATGGTTGAGGGTATCTGAGTTAATTACACAGAGTTGATTACAGACAACACATCAGTCCAGAACCCAGTAATGACCGGACAAGACCAAAGGATATGGGAAAAATCTCCTGGGGAATGACCACATCTCCAACACTCTGGAAGATAAGAGGGATCCATTTTGTGTAATCTAGGAGTAAAGTAGGTCCTACGTACTACTTTAAATTGGATGAGCCTGTCTATCAGAGAAACTAGAGTGCGGAAGGGAAAGTCCCAAATGTAATTCTAATGATTTTTGTTCAGGTGTTGGCTGCTACGCTGCCACTTAACTCTAAGGCGGCGTACACACGATCGGACATATCCGATGAAAACGGTCCGCGGACCATTTCCATCGGATATGTCCGATCGGGAGTTTGATCCGATGGCGTGTACACACCATCGGATCAAATTCCCCGCCGCCGGACGGCGCCGTGACGTGGCGGTGACGTTGACGCCGCCGCGTCACCGCCACGTCACCGCACCAGGAAGTAAAACACTTCCGCGCATGCGCCGAATCCATTCAGCAGCGGCGCGGCGGCGGTGGGGGCCGACATGTCTGCTGGTAAGTGTACTAACCAGCAGACATGTCGGGCGGACAGATTCCCACCGGATAGATTTCAAAGCTTGCTTTGAAATCTGTCGGGTGGAGAAATCTGTCCGCTAGCCCATACACACGAGCGGAGATGTCTGCTGAAACGGTCCATCGGACCGTTTTCAGCGGACATATCCCCTCGTGTGTACGCCGCCTAAGACCCACTAGGGTGGGTAGAGATATTATAAGTAAGTGGGCATATAAATGAGAGGTGGGTTTCTCGATACATTAAATTCTGAGCACTTGTTCCAATACAGATTGCACCACTACAAGGGAGGCTTGCAAAGGCATGGGAGAGCTTCAAATATCGAAACAGATATGAGGTGGGAACATTAAAGTCAGATCATAATTGTGACTGTGACAGGGGTTTCAATGAAGCACCGGTTGTTACTTGGGAAATATGCTTTATGATGTATTTGGTCCATGCTACCTCGGGCAGCATATAGAAATGGGGCATTGAGGGGTTCGGCCAGAGCGAGTATTAGGTGAGACTGCGTGCAAAGTGTTTGCACCTAAGGCCAACCTTTGAGGCTCTAATGGTAGTAATCATGGAATGGTGCCTCCAGGCCTCTGAAGAAAAGGAGCTGCAGCGCTTCAAGGGAAGAAACCACTGCTGCACATTAAAAAAAAAAAAAAAAGCTAACAAAAAATCTGTAAAACACAAATAATTTTTTTGTTGCAATTGCATGCATTTAGAAATTATTTATGATAAATTTACACTATTTAAAATAATATATCATAAGGTGAAGCAACTACCTGGGTGCTTGTTAAGCTTTGGCCCTTACAAAGGGGTACAGATTTGACAGATTGTGGAAACTCCATTACTAGTGTGTGAGGGAGCATGGGGCAAATCAGTTTGGCTAGTAAAGGAAGAAAAACTACTCCAAAGGTCCCCCAGACACACACCTCCCAAAGAATAGAGTCCCCTTTAAATGCCAGGGCCCATAGTCAGTAGGCAAGAGGCTACCCTGCAGTCCCCTCCAAAAGCCCCTATCCTAGTTTGGTTTATCACACACTGTATTGTAAGGGAAGATATGGGACTCTTGACTTCTGATGGTAATGAAGTGGGGGAGGATACGGGACTCTTGATATCTGATGTAATGAGCTCATTATGCCGCGTACACACGATTGGAAATTCTGACAACAAAACCGTGGATTTTTTTCTGACGGAATGTTGGCTCAAACTTGTGTTACATACACACGGTCACACAAATGCTGTTGGAAATTCTGACCGTCAAGAACGCGGTGACATACCACACGTACGACGACCTGAGATAAATTAAGTTCAATAGGCAGTGCGGCTCTTCTGCTTGATTCCAAGGATGCATGCTTTTTTGTGCGGTGTAGACTTAGGGCCAGATTCAGGTAGAGTTGCGCTGGAGTAATTCGATATGCGCCGCGGAACTGTGAAGATGCGCCGTCGTTTCTATGTGGCCGTACCCACCAAACTAGATGCGCCCGAAAACGGGCCATTTCCGATCGGCTTAACTTTCCGGCGCCAGAGTCCCGTCAGCGCATAATTTCGTTTGGCGCATCAGTCGCGCCTATTGTTTTCCCCTGCAAATATGCAAATGAGGGAGATTTCCCGATTCGCGAACGGATTAGCACCATACGCTGGCTACATGCGCCGTGCGTATCTCGTCCGTCCGGCGCAAAGTTATTTCTACAAAAGGCTGCTTTATCTTTACTCCAGACGGTCACAGGTCAGCAGGAGAGCAGCTACAGCAGCGTTACCGACGATAAGAGCTAGCTGAGCACCCCCACTTGCAGGACAACACCTCTGTGTGCCAACATGCCAGGGGCAATCGTGGTCCTAGCACTACTGATGGGTCCCCCGGAACGAAGGAGGCGGGCACGTGAGAGGATATATCGCACGCGCATGAACCTCTTTGGCATGGGGGATGAGGAGGTGTATCGCCTCTTCAGATTCAGCCCAGATGCAATACTTGAACTAACCACAACCCTGCAGGATGACATCACCAGCAAGACACACCGCTCACAAGCAGTGCAGCCACTGGTGAAGGTACTGGCAACACTCCATTTCCTTGCCAGTGGATCATTCCAGCGTACAAGTGGAGTGGTGGCTGGGATGTCACAGTCCTCCATAAGCAGATGTGTGCACCAGGTTGTCCCTGCAATCCTCAGACGCATGTCCAACCAGTTCATCAGACCCACCACTGAGGAGCTGCGGCTGAAGGCAATGACAGATTTCTACAGCATTGCCAGATTCCCACGCACTGTGGGGGCCATTGATTGCACACATGTGGCACTCCAGCCCCCCCAGGAGACAGAGCACATATACCGCAATCGGAAGCATTGGCACTCCATCAACGTACAGGTGATAGCCGATGCCCAACGCCTCATATGGCACGTCCGTGCCAAACACCCCGGGTCCAACCATGACAGCTTCATATACAATCAGAGCCCCATCCCAGCAGAATTCGAACAGAACATGTATGGGGACAGCTGGCTGGTTGGTGAGTGACATGGGTGGCAGGCATGACTATCCCCTCCCGTGATGCACATCAAAAGTGGTACATGCATGACTAACATCCTCCTGTCTTTTACCTTACAGGTGACTCTGCATATGCACTGGGACCCCATCTCATGACTCCTTTCCGGAACCCCCAAACCAGAGGAGAGAGAAAATACAATGAAGCACACATCAAAACCCGTGCAGTGGTGGAGCAAACATTCGGGCTCCTGAAGTCCCGTTTCCGCTGCCTGGATAAGTCTGGGGGGACCCTATTGTATTCCCCTACCTTCGTGTGTCAGATCATCGGTGCATGTTGCATTCTGCACAACTTTGCTATGAGAAAAGGCCTGCAGATTGACATACGTGATGACCTGACCCCCGACCCACACAGTCCCCACCTGCCAGAGGACACCCAGTCTGCTGATGGAAGAGCAGTCAGGAGGGGCCTCGCCGTAGGCATCTTTGGACACTAAACCAAAACATTTATCACACAGAGAATGCACGCGTGTACACCACTGATGTCCCTAGATCACACACACCACATCCACATCACATTGGATTAGCCCAAGTCCAGCATGTAGGACTTGGGAGCAGCAACGCCAGCGTCAAGGCCCCAATGATGTCACTGTCCATTCATACACCTTTCACACGTCATTCATACAGCCGTGGGGTTAACTTCACCACCACGGCCGAGGGTGACACCCCTTACTGTCAGGAGTGCCACCCTCTCACATTCACACACCATTCACACTGCAACGTGTGCAGTATCAAAAAATAAAAAGCTCATATCCTGAGTAAAAATACAAATAAAATAAATAGCTCATATCCTGAGTAAAAATACAAATAAAATAAATAGCTCATATCCTGAGTAAAAATACAAATAAAATAAAAAGCTCATATCCTGAGTAAAAATACAAATAAAATAAAAAGCTCATATCCTGAGTAAAAATCAGACAAAAAAAAATAACAAAATCATCGGGGATGCCGGGGGCTCCTTCTTGCCGAACCTCTCTGGCTCCTCAGCTGCCTGGATGGAGTGGGTGGGGGTGGGGGGCATCTGGAGGTGGCTGATCCCCAGGTGGGCCACTCCTGGCAGGTGTGGCCTGCATGCCCTCCAAGGCCATGGCTATCCGGCCGAGGTAATTGTTTGTCTGGCCCTGCATCCTGAGCTGCCGGGTCACTTGGTAGTGTTGGGCCCGCCGACTCAGCCTCCCCTGGTCCCGGATGGCAGCACTGTTTCCATGGATGGCAGCAGTGTTGGCCTGGACGGCTGCAGTGAGGTGCCTAATATCCCCCTGCACCTCCCCCAAACTGGTCACCACTGCAGCGCAGTTGCAACTCACATCCTGCACTGCGTTGCTTATCTGGCCAACGGAGCACAGACTGTCAGCCACTTTCTCCAAGTGCCCAACTATGTCCCCCATTTGTTGGGTCTGTCTGGCGTGATCCCTCGCCAACTGGCCCTGGACAAGATCCGACACCCCCCTGGTCTTCTGGGTCGCCTTCCTGGGGCCAGAAGATGGTTGTCCCCGGGGGGATGGAGTGGCCCTTGAGGGGCTTCCAAGGATGGGGGAGGGGATGACAGACGGCCCAGGAGAAGGGGAGGAGACCTCCAACACTAAGGAAAAGTCCTGCTCTGCCACAGCAGGATCCTCCACAACCACCTCGGCAGGTGTGGTGTGGCCACTCTCCTCCTCCACCTCTTCACCACCCAGGGGCTCGTGCACAGGATGGCGTGGGGGGGATGGGGTGGACTGGCCGCCGACAGATGATGGCCCAGCTCCGTCATCTGTGGATGACATAAAGCAAACACATGTTGGTGGTCCCACACACTTGGCACATGAACCCTCCCCCCCCCCCAAATGCAACACATCAAATAGGGGATAAAAAACACTGACCTGTCCTGGAGCCTTCCTCCACGGAGTCATAGCCAGGGACCCCCTCCACCTGCTCCCTCTCCAGGCAGCGAGAGACCACCTCCTCCTCCGTGGTCAGGGTGACCGGACATGGGGGACCACCACCTGTGCCCCTCTCATGCCTCCTGATGGTGGCCACCTTGCCACGGACCTTGCGCCGCAGATCATTGATTTTTTTTTGGATGTCAGCAGCAGTCCGGGTGGAGTACCCCAAAATATTGACCCGGCCAGCAATGGTGTCCAGGATGCCCTGCTTCCTCTCCCGGCTGGTCTTACGGCTTTTTTTGCCATGGAGGAAATGATTAAATGTCTCCATAGCGGAGATGATCACTGAGACCTCCTGGGCGTTAAAGTTTAGGTTCCTCCTCTCTCTGGGGGTAGCGGGAGCAGCCATCACAGCACAAAAGTATCTTCCCTGGGGTGGGGGGAAACGGAAATACTTTTGCGCCGGAATGGCGTTTCCGCCTGCGCTTTTAAGCGCCCAACGGAAGGCATTGCGCTGACGTGAAGTGGTGCCGACGGAAGTTGTGAGCATGCGCACAAGGGGGCGAGTGGAGCCGCACTCACTGCGCATGCTCCGTGTAGGCATGTGCATTTCGTTTAGTTCCGAATCGAAATTCGGACGAATTTTCCATTATTCGGACATTCGGATGCATACGAATTTCCGAATTGCTATATTAGCGAAAAATTTCGACCGTTTTCGGAATTCGTTCATTTTCGACCGAATTTCGAAAAAAAAAAAAAATGGTCGAAATCGAATTTTTTTTTTTTCGAATTCCGAATCGAATACCCGCGGACTAAATTCGATCGGAATTCGAAAAAAAAAAAAAAAAAAAAAAAAAAAAAATTTCGAATTTAATTCGAAAAAAATTCTATTCGAAAAGAGACTATTTGTTTTCTAATCTGGTTGAAATATTTTCGATTTCGACCGTTTTTTTTCGAAATTCGGTCGAAAACGAACGAATTCGAAAAAAAGGTCGAAATATTTTCGCTTTCGACCGTATTTTTCGAAATTCGGTCGAAAACGAACGAATTCCGAAAACGAATTCAACACATGTAACGAACCTAACTTAACGAAATTTATTAAGTGACGAATTGAAACGAAACGAAACGAAACAAATTTTTCACTTTTGCACATGCCTAGCTCCGTGGATGATGCGCTGAACGTAAGCCTCTGCGCTGGGCTCCGCCCATCATTTACATGTGATCACACCCACTTCCACTTGCGTCGGGTTACGCCAGCGCATTATCGTTACTCTGGCGCAAGTTTACGCGCAACTGCTATGTGAATAACAGTACTTGCGCTGAAAGGGTCGTCAGAGTAACGTAAATGAGAAGCGTTACTCCAGAGCAAAGATGCTCTGATCTACCTGAATCTGGCCCATAGTTTATAAACTATGGGCCAGATTCACATACACTTAATGTTGCGCTGCGTAATCGAAATACTCTACGCTGCCGTATTTTACCAGGCTCTACACCGAATACTGGTAGATTTTTGCCCGTACGCTACGGCGGCGTAGTCTATTTCTCACCGCGTAATCGAAATACGCGATTAGGGGGCGTGAAGCATTTAAATTAAGCGCGTCCCCGCGGCGATCGAACTGCGCATGCTCCGTTCAGAAATTTCCCGCCGTGCATTGCGCGAAATCACGTCGTTACGTCATTCGTTGTTTGAGTAGCGGCGTTTACGAACATTCCTATTCCCGGACGACTTACGTAAAAAATAATAAAAGACGTTGGAAAACGTAGAAATTCGACGTGGGAACGACGGCCATACTTAACATGGGCTGTCTAATATTAGAGCAGCAAAAAGCTGGTATAGTATTACGCAAAAAAAAGATGACTAAAGGTGCCGTAAGAGATTGCGATTGAAGATCGTAATTTCGAGGATCGCCGGCAAAAGCTCATTTGCATACCCCGACGCGGAAAACGACGGTAAGTCCACCCAGTGGCCGCAATTTTATTGCAGTGTAGATCTGAAGGCGTACGAACACGTAATCCAGTCGAATTGAAGCCCGCAGCCCTCTATTCATGGTTTGAGGTTTTCAACTAGCTAAAAAACTAGCTAATTTGAAATTACTCCAGTCTAACACCAGTTAGACAGGCGTAGTGGCTCTCTGAATCTGGCCCAATATGTTTTGAATAACTATGCAGAGCGGTGGCGGATTGTATAATAGTAAGTGACCAGATTTATATTATAAAAACGCATGATGAAAGGACATACATTTAAAAAATGCTAATTGTGGTTGGAAGCCACCAAAAAAAGCTCTGTCTTTCTATAGAAAAAATATATACAATTTATTTGAGTAGTGTTGTAGTAATAATTGTCACTTACACTTGAGCAGTGGGTGCGTCGGCGGTAAAGCTCCGCTATTTTTAGTGACGCTTTACTGTCAATTTCATGGCGCTATTCGGACGCTAATGGGGCGCTTTTAACCCCCGCTAGCGGCGGAGAAAGGGTTAAAACCACCCGCAAAGCGTCGCTGCAGCAGCGCTTTGCCGGTGGTATAGCCGTGGTGCCCATCAATTTCAATGGGCAGGAGCCGTGGAAGAGCGGTGTACACACTGCTCCAGAGATGCTGCTAGCAGGACTTTTTTTTACCATCCTGCTAGCGCACCGCTCCAGTGTGAAAGCCCTCAGGGCTTTAACCTACACATATATAATTGACCTAGAGACATATATCTTCATTTGTGGACTTTTTCACACCACTGTATTTAGTGGCAATAAAAAAGGGTGCAGTGTTAGCACCTAAACTGTTAGTCCCCTACAGAACTTTCTATTTCCTCAGTAATAGCTACACTGATTCCAAAGCCTATCCGCATACCATTAGCATAAAAATTTCAAGACTCAACACAAGCAATATAAATTTATATGTGGTATTTCGACTTCTGCTGATCACTTAGCACTAAGTCCATAACGTTAATAATGCACAGCGGTAAAAAAAAGATCTTTTATGCCGTTAGCTCAAACAGAACAACTTGGAGGTGAAAGAAGCTGCAAAGTTTGGCATTGCAGGCAGTGCTTTCGTTTTATGAATATACAAATTATTTATACACTGCAGATATCATCATAACAAACAATATTGCAAATTAATGTCCTCTTCCATCAAAAACAACAAGCTTATGTTCTTGAAAATGATTTTCAGACTGCTGTGCTTTTCAGATCTCTATTTGTTTCGGTGCTGCCTGTAATGACACAGGCAAAAGAAGACAACATTGAATTCATGGAACATTTATCATGCAGGAACAAAGGATGAACAGCAGCTTGCAATGTATATCATGGGAGTAAAGGAGGACTGCATTACAATATATGAATTTCAATCAGTAACCTTTCTAGGACATGAATTTTTAAGATGAAAGCACCAGATCATAATTTCTTGGGAAGTTCCCAAGGATCAGCTAAGTCAGCAAAACTTCATAAGAGACCTCAGAAGATAGTTTAGTCATATCTCACTTCAAAAATTCCTTTTAAATATAAAAGGAACAGTAAAGACTGCATCCAGGTATAATTTACAGGGCAGCTCTCTCTAGAGCAGGGAAAGTATTTGAGAGATAGTTAGATAGATAGATAGATAGATAGATAGATAGATAGATAGATAGATAGATAGATAGATAGATAGATAGATAGATAGAACATTGGCTGTTCGATTGTTCGTCGAAATTCGAACAAAACGGGTAGTTCGCGCGAAATTCAAGTGACGCGTCACGGCCCATAATTCACTGCGGCATTGCTCGCTGATGATTGGCCAAGCATGCACTATGACCCGCATGCTTGGCCAATCACAGCACGCAAAAAATGGAGAGCAATAATTGGCCAAAGCCATGGTGGCTTTGGCCAATTATGGCTCAGGGCTTTTCGCACACGCCGTCGTAACTCAGAATCTGTGCCGTCGTATCTTTAAGCGTATTCTCAAAGTGAGATACGCTTAAATGTTGCTAAGATACGACCGGCGTAAGTCTCCTACGCCGTCGTATCTTAGCTGCCTATTTACGTTGGCCGCTAGGGGCGTGTACGCTGATTTACGCCTAGAATATGTAAATCAGCAAGATACGCCTATTCACAAATGTACGCCCGGTCGTCGCAGTACAGATACGCTGTTTACGTAAGGCGTTTTCAAGCGTTAAGATATTCCAACAAAAAGATGGCGCAGCCAATGTTAAGTATGAACGTCGGGACCGCGTCAAATTTTTAAAATTTTAGGTCGTTTGCGTAACTCGTCTGTGAATGGGGCTGGACGTAAATTACGTTCACGTCGAAAACCAATGAGCCATAGCGGCGTCATTTGGAGCATGCACACTGGGATACGTCCACGGACGGCGCATGCGCCGTTAGGAAAAAAAGGCAATTACGTGGGGTCACACTTAATTTAAATAAAATACGCCCACATCAAACACATTTGAATTTGGCGGGCTTACGCCGGCCCATTTACGCTACACCGCCGTAATATAGCTTGGTGAATACAGCACTTGCCTTTCTAATTTACGGCGGCGTAGCGTATCTGAGATACGTTACGCCCGCATAAAATTACGCCGCTCTACATGAATCTAGCCATTGGTGTTTACTGCACTTGTGCTGTATAGTTTGCACCTAAACCTACTTGGTGTATACTGCACTTTTGGGAATGGATTCAGAAACGCTTTACGCCAACGTATCAAAAGATACGCCATCGTAAGTACAAATGTGCGCCGTCGCATATTTGCGCCGATTCACAAAGCGAGATACGCCGAAAAACATGGCTTCAGCCGTCCGACGTAGATGCGCCCGGCGCAGTAATATATGCGGTTTACGTAAGGCTTATGTCCGGCGTAAAGTTACCCCTCATATAGCAGGCGCAGGTAATGCAAAGGTATGAGCCAGGGAACGACGCCGTCAAATTTTACGCTGCAAACGCCGTTTACGTAGTACAACGTGAATAGGGCTGTGCGTAGGTTACGTTCACGTCGTAGGCATTGTGCCGAACTATCTTAAGGAGTATATGCAACGTGATTCTGAGCATGCGCTCATGCCCAGTTCGACCGGCAATTCATTTGCATGGGGTCACGCTTAATGTAAATAGATGACGCACACCTCCTTCCTATTTTGAATTAGGCAGGGCTTGCGCCGGACAATTTACGCTACGCCGCCGCAACTTACGGAGCAAGTGCTTTGTGAATACTGCACTTGCCTCTCTAAGTTGCGGCGCCGTAGCGTAAAGAAGATACGCTACGCCCGCACAAAGATACGCCAATGTATCTGAATCGCAGCCATACTGTATAGTTTGCACTTAAACCTACTTGTAGTTTACTGCACTTGTGCTGTATAGTTTGCACCTAAACGTACTTGCTGTTTACTGCACTTGTGCTGTATAGTTTGCACTTAACCAGAGGCTCGGGGCAGGAGGTGGGATGGTCAGAGGCACGGGGCAGGAGGTGGGATGGTCAGAGAGGCTCGGGGCAGGAGGTGGGATGGTCAGAGGCTCGGGGCAGGAGGTGGGATGGTCAGAGGCTCGGGGCAGGAGGTGGGATGGTCAGAGGCACGGGGCAGGAGGTGGGATGGTCAGAGGGGCTCGGGGCAGGAGGTGGGATGGTCAGAGGCTCGGGGCAGGAGGTGGGATGGTCAGAGGCACGGGGCAGGAGGTGGGATGGTCAGAGGCACGGGGCAGGAGGTAGGATGGTCAGAGAGGCTCAGGGCAGGAGGTGGGATGGTCAGAGGCTCGGGGCAGGAGGTGGGATGGTCAGAGGCTCGGGGCAGGAGGTGGGATGTCAGAGAGGCTCGGGGCAGGAGGTGGGTTGGTCAGAGAGGCTCGGGGCAGGAGGTGGGATGGTCAGAGAGGCTCGGGCAGGAGGTGGGATGGTCAGAGGCTCGGGGCAGGAGGTGGGATGGTCAGAGAGGCTCGGGGCAGGAGGTGGGATGGTCAGAGGCTCGGGGCAGGAGGTGGGATGGTCAGAGGCTCGGGGCAGGAGGTGGGATGGTCAGAGGCTTGGGGCAGGAGGTGGGATGGTTAGAGGCTCGGGGCAGGAGGTGGGATGGTCAGAGGCTCAGGGCAGGAGGTGGGAAGGACAGGGAGGCTCGGGGCAGGAGGTGGGATGGTCAGAGGCTCAGGCAGTCCAGAGTGCATCACTCCAATCCAAGTTTGCAGCTGTGCTTTACAGTGTGCTGGTATGGAGTGTCAGTGCGATAGGTACCTGTACTGATCCATCATCCCCGGATCTCAGGTGATTCTCATTCCCCTGGGCTCTCACAACTTCCCAATCAGCCCCCAGGAAACAGCATGATCTCACCACTGACAACAAGGAAGACACGACCTGTCCCAGCCAGGGGCTGCCACCTAAACACACGCCCTCTTAAAACATTTTACCCAATCACAGAACAAAGGACGTGTAGCCACGCCTTTAGAAGTGAGAATAGGCTTCCTCTGGATCCCTGCAGACGTGCCTGGCTGCTCTATACAGAGTGCTGTGATGGGAAGGGCTTCCTCGTACACGCGGCCATTATTTTTATGGGCACTGCTGCCCATATAACGGACTTTACCGGACAGCCCGAAAACGGGCTCAAATGCCTTCCCCACTAGCTGGGACAAGTCCCGGCAGGCTAAATTAGCCGGGACTAGGTCCTATTTGACGGGACTGTCCCGTTAAAAACGGGACAGTTGGCAGGTATGCAAGAGGGACAGCAATCTGGCAGTCATGTTCCCCCAGCTGCAGCATACTGCCAGGTCACTGACTCTACGTGGGTGCCTGATAGGAGAGAGAAGGAGGAGGAGGAGGCACAGGCACATCTCCAAAGAGGCAGGATGCCCTCCAGGGCACAGTTTAAGGGCAGCACACCAACTGCATTACATCGCAGAGCTACGCCTGTGCAGGGCGCTTCTGTGTCTCAGCGTTACTGAAAAAGTTCTTTGGTGTGGGCCTTTTTTGAGACATGTGCATCAGATCGCACCATTGCTATTTGTAATATATGTCTCAAGAGTATCTCGCGTGGCCAAAACATCACCCGCTTGGGCACCACATGCTTGACCAGACATATGTCGACCTGCCATGCAGTTTGTTGGCAAGCATACCTGAAAGACCCACACCAAATTCCGCCGAGGAAACCGGTCATGTGTACGCAGCCTTACAGGGGTGATAATAACCCTTCTCTATGTTTTCAGAAAGCTTTAAAAAAAAAAAAAGATTTTATGATTGAAGCTACACTTTTAAGAAGTACCAGTTGAAAATTACAAACAGATTCTACTTAACAACAAACCTACAGTCCCTGTCTTGTTTGCACCGCTTGTATACTGCTGTTCAAAGTATATAGGGCCAAAGGGGCTTGTAATGACCTGGGGGGAGTGGAGGAGGGGAAACCCATGCTATTTTTTTTTCAGTGATTTTTATCCATATTGCAGGGACCAAACATTACATTAAAGCCGCAAGCAGTCTTAAATTACTTTTTTAGTAATCTCATTTTGTGCAGGGACAGTTTTAAACACGTGCCACTACTATAGACACCCAGCAGGTACGATATTTTAAGGAATTTTTCTTTTTTTTTTCACTTTAAGCATCATTAAAATCGATGCTTCAGAAAAAAGGACCGTTTTAAAACTTTTTTTTCCATTGATACATGTTCCCTGGGGCAAGACCCGGGTCCCCAAACACGTTTTCCGATAATAACTTGTATATTGGGCTTTAAAATGATGACTTTTTAATTTGAACGTTCGAGTCCCATAGACGTCAATGGGGTTCGATACGTTTGCGCGAACGTGAGGTCCGTTCGAAGGTTCTGGTGCAGACCAAACACGGGGGTGTTCGGCTCATCCCTAATAGACAGATAGATACAGTAGATAGATAGATAGATAGATAGATAGATAGATAGATAGATAGATAGATAGATAGATAGATAGATAGATAGATAGATAGATAGATAGATAGATAGATAGATAGATAGATAGATAGATCTTTCCCCAAATTAATATTACTACTCATTTGTGATTGATTGATTGATTGATTGAGAGACATAGATAGATACTGCAGATGTTAAATAAGTACAGTGCCTAGAAAAAGTATCCATACCCCGTAAACATTTCCATATTTTTTTCATGTTACAACCAAAAATGTAAATGTGTTTTATTGGTATTTAGGGAGGTTGTAAAGGTTTTTTTTGTTTGTTTTATTCCACCTTAATGCATCCTATGCATTAAAGCGGAGTTCCAGCCTTTTTTGATGTTTATTAAAAGTCAGCAGCTACAAAAAGCATAGCTGCTGGCTTTTAATAAACATACACTTACCTGCTCCACTGTCTGGCAACGCGATGCCCAGAGCGTCGCTCCTCTCCCCCCCTCTCCGCCGGCGCCTCCATCCTAACTGTGGCTTCCTGCCGTGGCAGCTTTCGGCAGGGTGCACTCACTGCGCTATCTGATTAGACAGGCGATCGCCTGGGACCTGTCACGTGTCCCAGTCGTTCGCCTACAGGGAGGGGCCGCCAAAAGGCGATATGGCGTATCGCCTAAGCAGTCCCTAGGCGTAAAGGGGGAAGTGGGACAGGAAGTCCCAACCCTCCTGAAGCCCCCATTCCCCCCAAAAAAAAATTACATGCCAAATGTGGCATGTAAGGGGGTGGAACTCCACTTTAAGGTGAAAAAAAAACTGGCAATGACGCCAATGGCTTGCGCTGCTGTCAATCACATCCAATGACGCGGCGCATATCCTGTATCTGAAAAGTGTGTCCTGCATTTGTATTCAGCCCCCCTTGAGTCAAGTCTTTGTAGAACCATCTTTAGCTGCAATTACAACTGCAAGTCTTTTTTGGTATGTCTCTACCAGCTTTGCACAGACGGGCAGCAGCGCTGGCAGGCTAGCAGGTCACAGGCTGCAGGCACTTGGCAAGCTGGCAGGTAGCAGACAGCAGGTATTTGTCAGGCTGCAGGAGTAGGAATGGCCATCATAGGCTGGACACAGAACAGGGTCGGCCACTAGCAGTTACGTCAGGAACAGAGCAGCAGTCAGAAGAGTAGTCAGGTTCAGGGTGGAGTTGGCAATGATAAGCAGACAGGGAGAAGGATCAGGCAGAGATGTGGTCTAATAGAAAGCCAGGGGTCAGTTCAGGCAAAGTTCAAGCAAGGTCAGACAGATCAGGACGGCAACAGTAGATCAAGCACAGGAACAGGTAGCTAACAGGAATTCTCCGTCTTCGCATAACTATGCATCTGGGCACATTTTTTTTTTCCTGACACTGATTGATTATCAACAAAGTAATGTAGCATGAAGAAATAGTTCATAGCTATTAAATATTGCAAAAATGTATCCTTCACCATAGTGCTTAGTATTTATAGCAGTATATTCAGGAGATACGGTACTGCAACCTCCACAATAATGTAGCAAGGTCCCCGGCCTCCTTTGGTATAATGAGAACCTCCAGGGCCAGAGATAACTGACAACCTTTTGTATATGGTGGATTGCATGGCATAGTGGGTGTAAATTAAGGTAGATTTATTGGGCGCCAGACACTTCTTGAATGCAAAAAAAAGATTTTATTTCTCTTAACAAAACTTTGGGAGTGAGGGTTAAGGCCAGGACACCCTTAGGTAGTTGCAAGATTAATTGGCAGACTCCAAGACTTCAACAGGTGGACAGCCGTGCAGGGAAAGACATCCAACAAGACACCACATCTGCTTTTGTAGTGTAGCACCCCTCGTTTTTTTGTGGGGGCGTTATGCTAAAGTTAGTGGGGAATGGGAGAGTTACACGGATCCTATTCACAATTTCTAAAATTAGGCTGCTGCCAATTCCAGAACTATAATGTGGGCCGATCTGCGCTCCAGGGGTGTGTGTTCACCCCTGGGCAGCAGTTGGCGCTAGAGGGGTTCTGGCAGACTCGTTTTCCTCAGCAGCCAATCAGAGGGGTTAGTTCCCTCGCCGGGGGAAGGCTGAGGGAGGCTATATCTGGGGCAGCCGCCTAGGCCTGAAGGCCGTTTTTGTTTCCTGCGGGGTCCGAGTTCCAGATGCGGCATCCACCTTCAGGGTGCGCGCATCCATGGACCGCGCAGCCATTGCCAACCTGGCCGAAGTTGCGCACCATGCGGAGCTTCAGTCTAACATGGGGAGGGATCCCAGAAGCTGCGGGGTCCCAAACCTTTTCTAAGAGGATCCCAGGCTGGAAGCTGTACAGTGGGGGATCGGCTTGAGGAGAACCCGGAGGCAGGTGATCCAATAGGGCTTGAACAAACCATCAGGGATCCAGTGACTCTAAATTTATTGGGAGGACTCGCTCACTTCAATTTCATGCTCATTCAACTACTAGGCCTGTGGCAGAGGCCCGAGTCAGGCCTGTGGCAGAGGCCTGGTCCTCCTAGCATTTGCAAGTGGTGTTCCAGCTGCCAGGCCTGTGGCAGAGACCTGTCCGGGAGCACTTTACCCACACCAATTGGAGTGGCGATGAACTGAATTCATCACTACTGAGAGTAAGATTGCTCTCTCACTTTGCAATATCCAAGGCCTGATACTCAAGCTCTCTCTCTCTCCTCATCAACCTGTTCCTATCCTATACTACGTTGATGAAGGCCATGTTGGGCCTTGGAATAAAGCATTGAACAAAATCCAACTAAAGACTGGACATTCGCTCTCTTCTCCTCAACTCACAAGTATCACCCCTAGACACCTGCCAGGTAACACAACACATCAATCCCACTTATACTCAGCGGCTCTTGAATGGGGTAGCGCTACAGTAGGAATGCTGTCTCCTATGCAACAGTCTTTAACAGTTCCTAACACAAGTTGTAACAGTTTCTTTGCTTCCACTACAACCACTTCTTGTAGTTTGTCATCCCACTGAGCTCCTAGTCTCTCTCTCTCTCTAGACTAGATGATTCACTGCCACTGAATCCCTTGAGCTCCTCCAATCTCCCTAGCTTGGCACTCAAGATACCTCTTAAGCTTCACCCCGCTAGCCTGCCTGGTCCCTGGCTTGACACACAAGGCTGCTCTGCAAAAGTCACCTCCACTGGCTGTGTACCTGGCTTGATACCAACTGAAGTTTTCTGATTCTTCACTGTCCCTGGTTGGTGAGAATACTGCTTCGGTATTTGCTTCAGCTACTCACTGTGGTCCCTGGTGATAAGGTGGTTGGTCCCTTTGTGGCGACAGCTTCCCGTTTACCTTCGACCATGACATGTTCTCTGGCCGGCAGAACCGCCATTTCTGTCTGGACTGCAAGATGCAATCCTAACCCTACGCTGCTCTCTTGCTTCTGGATAGGCCCTCAGAGAGACTAGCAGCCAGATGTGCCCGGGATAAGCCCAAACTCTGGCCTAGCATCCCAGGCAATACAAAACACGTCCACCCAGACAGCTTTCCAGGTGGCATAGAACACCGATCACTTGACTCCACCCAAATATATAAGTTCTCCCAGCAGGCCAAGGGCTTTAAAGGGGTTGTAAAGGTTTGTTTTTTATTTTCTAAATAGGTTCCTTTAAGCTAGTGCCTTGTTGGTTCACTTACCCTTTCCTTCAATTTCCCTTCTAAATGTTTTTTTTTCTTTGTCTGAATTTCTCACTTCCTGTTCCTCCTCAGTAAGGTGTTCAGTAAGCTGTTCTAAATGACTTTCCACCACTCCGATGATGGTGGAAAGCTTACCAAGGAGAAACAGGAAGTGAGAAATTCAAGCAAAGAAAAAAAAAACATTTAGAAGGGAAATTGAAAGAAAAGGTAAGTGAACCAACAATGCACTAGCTTAAAGGAACCTATTTAGAAAATATAATACAAACCTTTACAACCCCTTTAAGAAAATACCTGCCCATTGGCTGAGATACCTCATATACCCATCATCTGACCTTGCAAAGCCCTTCTCGTATCTAATGCCACCAGGTGGCAGGCCACCTATCGGCAAAAGAGAAAAGTGCAGCAATTACAGACTTAGGGCCAGATTCAGGTAGAGTTAGGCTGGAGTATCAGTGATACTCCAGCCTAACTGTCACTTTGAGCCGGCGTTTTTGTTTTCTGTAACCAGAAAACAAGAAACGCAGGGTTGGAGTTCCTATACGAGCGGCGTAATTGTATTACGCCGTCGTATCGGAACTTCAATTTTAAAAATGGCGCGCGGGGCGTTCCCGCTGATTAACGCCGAGAATATGTTAATCAGCGGGAATCGGAAATTCACGATCGTATTCGGGCACGACGCAGTGACTTTCCGACGTTTCCGTAAGAGATACGCGGCGTAAAGAAGCAGCCCCCTAGTGGAGTATCCTATGTTAAGTATGGCCGTCGCCATCGCGTCTAAAAAAAAAAATTTGCGTCGTTTGCGTAAAACGACCGTGAATGGGGATTGACGTCATTGACGTTCCCTGAAAGAATTTGGAGCATGCGCACTGACAGTCGACGCATGCGCAGTACGTTCGCCGTGGGATCGCGCATAGTTAACATAATACACGCCCCCTGCCCGCCCAATTTGAATTCCGTCGGCTCATTTTCGCTACGCCGCCGCAACTTTAGGAGCAAGTGCTTTGTGAATAACAGTACTTGCTCCTAAAGTTACGGCGGAGTAACGTAAATGAGAAACGTTACTCCAAAATAAAGATTCGCCCATCTACCTGAATCTGGCCCTTAGAGTGAAATCAATTGATCCTCAACAAATAATCAAGACAGCTATACCTGGAAAGTAAGTTTAGGAGCAACCCTGTCTAAATACCAGGGTGCCACAATAATATGAAAATCACACCCACTAAGGGCCAGATTCAGGTAGATCAGAGCATCTTTGCTCCAGAGTAACGCTTCTCATTTACGTTACGCTGCAGAAATTTTAGGAGCAAGTGCTGTTATTCATGAAGCACTTGCTCCTAAAGTTGCGGCAGCGCATCGCAAATGAGCCGGCGGAATTCAAATTGGGCGGGTACAGGGCGTGTAGTATTTAAACGAAGCGCGATCCCGCCACGAACGTACTGCGCATGCGTCGAGTGTCAAAACATCCCCGTGCGCATGCTCCAAATTCTGTGAATGAACGTCAATGACGTCACATTCCCATTCATGAACTTTTTACGCAAGCGACGTGATTTTTTTTTTTTCCCGACGCGATGACGACGCCTATACCTAACATAGGATACTCCAACCCCATGTAGGTATATCTTCGCGCCGCGTATGCCTTCCGGAAACGTCGTACCGTCATTGCGTTGCGCCGGAATTCGATCGTGAATTGCCGATTTCCGCTCATTAACATATTTTTTGAGCGTAAATCGGCGGGAACCGGCGCCATTTTTAAGTTGAAGTAACGATGCGATGGCGAAACTCAGTTACGCTGATCGCATCGGACCTTCAACCCGGCGTTTCTTGTTTTCTGGTTACAGAAAACAGAAACGCCGGCTCAAAGTGACAGTTAGGCTGGCGGATCACTGGATCCGCCAGCCTAACTGTTCCTGAATCTGGCCCTAAGTCTACAAGTAAGTTAACAGTGAGAGGTCCTTGGGGGAGGGGGAGGTGCGGCACGGAGGCCAAGGGTGTGGATTTATTTTATTTATTTATTTATTTTCCCTCTCAATACGGGCTGGGTTGTATGTTGTTTTGTTGTTTATTCTGTTGTGTCTCTTTTTGGTTGTCTGTATATAAAATGAATAAAAAGATAATTTGATGGAAAAATAAAAGTGAGAGGTCCTATGTGGATATCTTTAGGCCTCCTTCGAAAATGGTGCATTAATCCCTTGCCAGTGCCCCTTCAAAGGGCATCCTCCAACCTACCTTGACTCACTTTACCTGCGCTCACCCCTAGCTAGCACTGAAACTGCCAGTGCCAGTGACCTAGTGAATCAGTGATGTCACTCCCCAAGTCATGTGACAGTACTCAGGCCTCTTGATAAGCTACTAGGCCAAGGCACTGCCCAATGGGAGAAGGTCACATGCTCCCAAATACTTGGAAGTACTGGATATTCTAGCCATCTGTGGACAAGCAAAGAGTCATGAGCCATTAGTTCAAGTGAGATGTGTGTATGAGTGGGGGTGCCTTTGCAGAAACATTTGCTTTTTTTGTTTTGACAGGGTTACATTGTCTCTTTAGCCTATGGAAACAATGGAAGACTCTTTTTTCCAGATTATTACCTGCTTCTGTTCTCTAGATACTAAGAAGGTCAATTCCACTAACTTCCCCAAACTGAATGAAGTAGAAGAGCCTGTTAACTGTAATACAATGATTAGTGCCATTTTTTTAATAGGAGAAAAATGAATGGGAAAAGTAGTACAGCATTATAAAGAATGGGAAATAAGATTTGCAGTACAAAAACTGTATATAGCAAGCCCCAGTGTTGTCAAAGTTGCCCATAAGAAACATTTGAGATTTGTGGCAGTTGTAGAAACCCACGGCAGATTGAAATAAAAAGGCAATTTAAGATTACTAAGTGGTTTGTATAGTAATATTATATGCAAATATACATTTTTAATGAAGGTATAATAGTCCTGTAATTTCTATCATTTTTAATACATAACACATATAAAATAATAATGGCCAGAGATATGAGCATTTATATAGTCAGTGTTACGTAAGGCAGAGACCCGGAAAACTCCAGGGAAGCCTATCCTGTCTCCACCTAAAAACTGAACTTTTTCCATTAGCTCACCCCTCTTAGTTATTGCTTGCCCCTCCCGTTTAGATTGTAATCTCTTAAACCTTGTACACTCTATCAGGTTTTAAAAAAAAACTGATAGCGTTTTATAACGATCTGACGTTAGTACAGCGATCTCCCAGCTGATCTATTGTGTTTTTACAGGGTAACCCCCCCCCCCCTGTCAAAACGCTGCGGTCAGTGACTTCAGCTATTGGATAAGAGCACTTATTGAGAGACATTGGCGGGCTGGTCTTCCAGCATGCTTGTCCAACAGAAGCCGGCCAAAAGATGTCGCCTGACATTTGGCCCATGTGTACTAACTATCCTCTTGTATTGAATTGTATTATAACCATCTCCCTTTCTTTTCTTTTTTTGTCAAGCACTTGGCAAACTGTTGGCGCCATTTAAATCCTTAATAATCCCCATTGGGGAGATTCAGCCTACCGTTATGTGTACTGGTGACCATTGTCACCAAGAAAGAAAGTAAGAGAAAATCCCAAACTTTACAGTTGTTCCCAGCAAGAGGCAAGGAAAAACCTTTCAATGGAGACACTGGTTTCAGGGACATCTGTATTTCCCATTACTTTGGGAGATTTCCTCTAACTTCCTGTTGCATTCTTGGGACAGGAAATTAAGTAACATTTCTCCAATGGCACAAAAAAACTAGCAGGGGTTTAATCCTTCCCCACTCTATCCAAAACTATAAAAAGTTTGGATATATACAATTTTGGAGCTAAATTTGTGCACCTGCAGGATACATTGATGGGTGTCTATCCCTGTGCATTTGCTATGGAATTACATTGGCCCCAATTTGATGATTTTCCCTTATTTCTTGCTCTGATGACAACTCTGAAATGTTTAATTTATATATTTTTTCTGCCTCTGTGGCAGGGGGCACCAGGACAATTAGATAAATCTTTCCAGGGTAGACACAGGGGTGTCGGAAGGGGGTGGCTAACTAGGGTGCTTTAAGGTGAAAAAACATGAACCTTTACAACCCCTTTAATTTAAAGCATTCTGTATCAATTTTATTATTTCTTTCTCGATGTCATTGATCTAAAATTATTGGGCCCTGTGAAGGTGCAGCTGCCCCGAGACGTGAAAAACATCTGTGGACTCCGGTCTGGAGGGTGGGGTCAATTATCTGACTGTGCAGTGGCCAATCAGAGCCCTCCCTTTCTATTGCTTGGATTAGGCTGTCTGTCCTCGGCTCTGGTGGGTATGGTGCCCTTCCTGTGCTGTACATCAAGGCCAGGAACAGGAGCAAAAAAGATTAACACTCTGCTGGGTGGCTTAATCACTTAAGGACCGCCTCCTGTACATATACGTCGGCAGAATGGCACGGCTGGGCACAAGCACGTACAGGTACGTCCTCTTTAAGTGCCCAGCCGCGGTCCAAAGCTCCGTGACCAAGGTCGTGGAACCCGATCGCCGCTGGAGTCCTGCGATCGGTCCCTGGAGCTGAAGAACGGGGAGAGCTGTGTGTAAACACAGCTTCCTCGTTCTTCACTGTGGCGCCATCATTGATCGTGTGTTCCCTGACATAGGGAAACACAATCAATGTCGTCACACCTACAGCCACACCCCCTACAGTTAGAAACACAAATGAGGTCACATATAACTCCTTCAGCACCCCCTTGTGGTAAACTCCCAAACTGCAATTGTAATTTTCACAATAAACAATGCATTTTTAATACATTTTTTGCTGTGAAAATGACAATGGTCCCAAAAATGTGTCAAAATTGTCCGAAGTGTCCACCATAATGTCGCAGTCATGAAAAAAATTGCTGCCATTAGTAGAAAAAAAAAAAAAAAAGTATAAAAATGCAATAAAACGATCCCCTATTTTGTAAACGCTATACATTTTGCGCAAACCAATCGATAAAAGCTTATTGCGATTTTTTTTAACCAAAAATAGGTAGAAGAATACGTATCGGCCTAAACCTGAGGAAAAAAAATGTTTTTTTTATATATATTTTTGGGGGATATTTATTATAGCAAAAAGTAAAAAATATTTGGCCAGATTCAGGTAGAGCTGCGCTGGAGTATTTCGATATGCGCCACGTAACTGTGAAGATGCGCTGTCGTTTCTATGTGGCCGTACCCACCAAACTAGATGCGACAGAAAACGGGCCATTTCCGATCGGCTTAACTTTCCGAGGCCAGAGTCTCGTCAGCGCATAATTTCGCTTGGCGCATCAGTCGCGCCTATTGATTTCCCCTGCAAATATGCAAATGAGGGAGATTTCCCGATTCGCGAACGGATTAGCACCATACGCTGGCTACATGCGCCGCGCGTATCTCGTCCGTCCGGCGCAAAGTTATTTCTACAAATAGCTGCTTTATCTTTACTCCAGACGGCCACAGGTCAGCAGGAGAGCAGCTATAGCAGCGTTACCGACGATAGGAGCTAGCTGAGCACCCCCACTTGCAGGACAACACCTCTGTCCATGCTTGTCTGTCAACTTTTACAGCCATGGAGGAAGACATCATAGGTCTCCATAGCCGAGATGACGGCTGACAGCTCCTGGCCTTTAGAGTTCAGCTTTCTCCTGTGTGTTTGCGGGGAACGGGAGCAGCCATCTCAGAACAAAAGTAACTTCACTGCGGGGAGGGGGAACAGGATATACTTTAGTGCCGGAATGGCGCATCTACGGGCGCATTTAAATGCCCAACGGAACGCATTGGGCTGACGTTTCCCGTGAAGTGGTGCCGACGGAAGTTGTGAGCATGCGCACAAGGGGGCCGAGTGAAGCCTCACTTACTGCGCATGCTCCGTGGTTGATGCGCTGAATGTAAGCCTCTGCGCTGGGCTCTGCCCATCATTTACATATGATCACACCCACTTCCACTTGCGTCGGGTTACGCCAGCGCATTATCGTTACTCTGGTGCAAGTTTACGCGCAACTGCTATGTGAATAACAGTACTTGCGCCGAAAGTGTCGGCGGAGTAACGTAAATGAGAAACGTTACTCCAAAGTAAAGAAGCGCCCATCTACCTGAATCTGGCCTATTGAATTTTTTTCAAAATTGTCGCTCTATTTTTGTTTATAGCGAAAAAAACAAAACGCAGAGGTGATCAAATACCACCAAAAGAAAGCTCTATTTGTGGGAAAAAAAGGACGCCAATTTTGTTTGGGAGCCACGTGGCACGCCCGCGCAATTGTCAGTTAAAGCGACGCAGTGCCGAATCGCAAAAACTGGGCAGGTCCTTTAGCTGCCTAAAGGTCCGGGTCTTAAGTGGTTAAAGAGGCCACAAGTTTTGGCTACAATCAAAAAATGTATTTTACCCT
Organism: Rana kukunoris; assembly: GCA_029574335.1. Taxonomy (NCBI): domain Eukaryota; kingdom Metazoa; phylum Chordata; class Amphibia; order Anura; family Ranidae; genus Rana; species Rana kukunoris. The sequence continues at coordinate 705,316,733 of CM056049.1, forward strand.
ACATACTCTTTAATGCTGAACTTCAGCCTTACCTATAGAATTGAACAGTTGCATAGGCTGTATAGATTATAGTCTACTGAAATTGCTTCAGATTGTACTCTCAAAGATGTAGTACAAATTCAGATAAAGCTTGCCTCATTTCCTGTCTTTCAGTTCTTTCAATCATAAAGGCTCAGCATCACATTTTCATGCATATGAAGTCGGCCTATGAAGCGTCACCTGCCAGAATGACATCCCTCTTTCAAGGCACTGTAATATTTGCTTAAAGTGGATGTAAACCCAATTCATGAAGTTTGAGCTGGGCACATATATCTGCAGTGTTTTGTTATCTCTCTTTAACCACTTGCTTACTGGGCACATATACCCCCCTCCTGCCCAGGTGAAATTTCAGCTTCCGGCACTGCGTAGCTTTAACTAACAATTGCGCGGTCGTGCGACGTGGCTCCCAAACAAAATTGACGTCCTTTTTTCCCCACAAGTAGAGCTTTCTTTTGGTGGTATTTGATCGCCTGTGCGGTTTTTATTTTTTGCGCTACAAACAAAAAAGAGCGACAATTTTGAAGAAAAATACAATATTTTTTACTTGTTGCTATAATAAATATCCCAATTTAAAAAAGAAACACATTTTTTTTTCTCAGTTTAGGCCGATACGTATTCTTCTACATATTTTTGCGCAAAAGTTATAGCGCTTACAAAATAGGGGAGAGAAATATTATTTTTTATTATTTTTTTTTTACTAGAAATGGCGGTAATCTGCGATTTTTATTGGTACTGCGACGTTATGGCGGACACATCGGACACTTTTGACACATTTTTGGCGCCATTCACATTTATACTGCGATCAGTGCTATAAATATGCACTAATTACAGTATAAATGTGACTGGCATTGAAGGGGTTAACACTAGGGGGTGAGGAAGGGGTTAAATGTGTATCCTGGGTGTGTTCTAACTGTCGGGGGAGGGGGGGGTGACTGGGGGGGGGGGTGACCGATCTGTGTCCCTATGTACAAGGAACACAGATCGGGCTCCTCCTCTCCAGAGACAGGACGCTGTCTCTGTGTAAAACGGCAATGAGAGATGATCTATGAGATCATCTCTCATTCGCCCACAGATCGCATCGCAAACGGCCACTCTGAATGGCCGTTCGCCGCGATCTGTGATTGGCCGTGTCCAAGGGACACGGACAACACAGGGCTTCCCCGCAGCGCGCTCTACAGAGCGTGCTGGGAACGCCCAAAGGGGCGGCCGTCAAAAGACGCCATGTTGGATATTCAGACCCGCGCTGGTGCTGTCATTTGACGGTAGCGCGGGTCTGAAGTGGTTAAAGAGCTAAATCCCGTAGCTCTCTCCTGACCCGTTCCTGTGTTATCAGCCTGATAACTCCTTACAAATTCTTGGACACATCAGATAATATCATCCTGACATTTCTGTCAGGGGAGAATGCTAAAATAGATTAGCAGGGAGCTGGCCCAGTTACAAAACACCTCTGAGAGTCTCTACCTATGTGGAGGAGGGGGGGTGTGTGCGCCTGGACTCGGCCCCATGAAGGGGCTGTAATAATACGATAATAATACTGCTAACGGCGCGCTGCTCGCCTCCGGCCCCTCTTTCGCTCCCATTCGTCACAGGGGCATGTACTGTATGCGTTGTTACATCACCTGGAAAGGACGAGAAGAGAGGAGGGGCCAGCAGAGAGCAGTGCGCCATTAGCGGTATTATTACATGCATCTGGTGAGTGAAGCTTAGACACCAGGGCCATCATCGGACTGACGGACAGAGGGAAGGGGGGAGCGAGTACAGATGTATGGGGCCCTGTGTGTGCTCTCCCTCCTCCAGTGTCCCCCTGTGTGCTCTCCCTCCTCCAGTGTCCCCTTGGGTGTGCTCTCCCTCCTCCAGTGTCCCCCTGTGTGTGCTCTCCCTCCTCCAGTGTCCCCCTGTGTTCTCTCCATCCGTGTGCTTGCCCTTCAGCAGTGTCCCCCTGTGTGTGTTTTTTCTCCTCCAGTGTCCCCCTGTGTGTGCTCTCCAATTTCCAGTGTCCCCTGTGTGCTATCCATCCATGTGTTCTCCCTCCAGTGTCCCCCTGTGTGTTTCCATCCTTGTGCTCTCCCTCCTCCAGTGTCCCCCTGTATGCCCTCCATCCTTGTGCTCTCCCTCCTCCAGTGGCCCCCTGTGTGCTCTCCATCCGTGTGCTCTCCCTCCTCCAGTGTCCCCCTGTGTGCTCTCCATCCTTGTGCTCTCCCTCCTCCAGTGTCCCCCTGTGTGCTCTCCATCCATGTGCTCTCCCTCCTCCAGTGTCCCCCTGTGTGTGCTCTCCCTCCTCCAGTGTCCCCCTGTGTGTGCCCTTCCTCCTCCAGTGTCCCCCTGTGTTCTCTCCCTCCTCCAGTGTCTCCCTGTGTGTGCTCTCCCTCCTCCAGTGTCCCCTGTGTGTGCTCTCCCTCCTCCAGTGTCCCCTGTATGTTCTCCATCCATGTTCTCTCCCTCCTCCAGTGTCCCCCTGTGTGTTCTCTCCCTCCAGTGTCCCCCTGTGTGTGCTCTCCCTCCTTCAGTGTCCCCCTGTGTGTGCTTTCCCTCCAGTGTCCCCCTGTGTGTGCTCTCCCTCCTCCAGTATACCCCTGTGTGCTCTCCATCCATGTGCTCTCCCTCCTCCAGTGTCCCCTGTGTGCTCTCCATCCGTGTGCTCTCCCTCCTCCAGTGTCCCCCTGTGTGTGCTCTCCAACCATGTGCTCTCCCTCCTCCAGTGTCCCCCTGTGTGTGCTCTCCCTCCTCCAGTGTCCCCCTGTGTGTGCTCTCCCACCTCCAGTGTCCCCTGTGTGCTCTCCATCCGTGTGCTCTCCCTCCTCCAGTGTTCCCCTGTGTGCTCTCCCACCTCCAGTGTCCCCCTGTGTGTGCTCTCCCTCCCCCAGTGTCCCCCTGTGTGTGCTCTCCCTCCCCCAGTGTCCCCCTGTGTGTGCTCTCCCTCCTCCAGTGTCCCCCTGTGTGGTCTCCATCCGAGTGTTCTACTGTACCTCCTCCAGTGTCCCCCTGTGTGTGCACTCCCTCTAGTGTTCTTCTCCAGTGTCCCCATGTGTGCTCTCCCTCCAGTGTCCCCCTGTGTGTGCTCTCCCTCCAGTGTCCCCCTGTGTGTGCACTCCCTCTAGTATCCTCCTCCAGTGCCCCCCTGGGTGTGCTCTCCCTCTAGTGTCCTCCTCCAGTGTCCCCCTGTGTGTGTTCTCCCTCCTACAGTGTCCCCGTGTGTGTTCTCCCTACTCCAGTGTCCCCCTGTGTGTGCTCTCCCTCCTCAAGTGTCCCCCTGTGTGTGCTCTCCCTCCAGTGTCCCCCTGTGTGTGCTCTCCCTCCTTCAGTGTCCCCCTGTGTGTGCTTTCCCTCCAGTGTCCCCCTGTGTGTGCTCTCCCTCCTCCAGTATACCCCTGTGTGCTCTCCATCCATGTGCTCTCCCTCCTCCAGTGTCCCCTGTGTGCTCTCCATCCGTGTGCTCTCCCTCCTCCAGTGTCCCCCTGTGTGTGCTCTCCAACCATGTGCTCTCCCTCCTCCAGTGTCCCCCTGTGTGTGCTCTCCCTCCTCCAGTGTCCCCCTGTGTGTGCTCTCCCACCTCCAGTGTCCCCTGTGTGCTCTCCATCCGTGTGCTCTCCCTCCTCCAGTGTTCCCCTGTGTGCTCTCCCACCTCCAGTGTCCCCCTGTGTGTGCTCTCCCTCCCCCAGTGTCCCCCTGTGTGTGCTCTCCCTCCCCCAGTGTCCCCCTGTGTGTGCTCTCCCTCCTCCAGTGTCCCCCTGTGTGGTCTCCATCCGAGTGTTCTACTGTACCTCCTCCAGTGTCCCCCTGTGTGTGCACTCCCTCTAGTGTTCTTCTCCAGTGTCCCCATGTGTGCTCTCCCTCCAGTGTCCCCCTGTGTGTGCTCTCCCTCCAGTGTCCCCCTGTGTGTGCACTCCCTCTAGTATCCTCCTCCAGTGCCCCCCTGGGTGTGCTCTCCCTCTAGTGTCCTCCTCCAGTGTCCCCCTGTGTGTGTTCTCCCTCCTACAGTGTCCCCGTGTGTGTTCTCCCTACTCCAGTGTCCCCCTGTGTGTGCTCTCCCTCCTCAAGTGTCCCCCTGTGTGTGCTCTCCCTCCTCCAGTGTCCCCCTGTGTGTGCTCTCCCTCTAGTGTCCTCCAGTGTCCCCCTCTGTGTGCTCTCCCTCTAGTGTCCTCCAGTGTCCCCCTGTGTGTGCTCTCCCTCTAGTGTCCTCCAGTGTCCCCCTGTGTGTGCTCTCCCTCCTACAGTGTCCCTGTGTGTGTTCTCCCTCCTCCAGTGTCCCCCTGTGTGTGTTCTCCCTCCTCCAGTGTCCCCCTGTGTGTGTGCTCTCCCTCCTCCAGTGTCCCCCTGTGTGTGCTCTTCCTATAGTGTCCTCCAGTGTCCCCCTGTGTGTGCTCTCCCTTCTCCAGTGTCCCCCTGTGTGTGCCCTTCCTCCTCCAGTGTCCCCCTGTGTGTGCCCTTCCTCCTCCAGTGTCCCCCTGTGTTCTCTCCCTCCTCCAGTGTCTCCCTGTGTGTGCTCTCCCTCCTCCAGTGTCCCCTGTGTGTGCTCTCCCTCCTCCAGTGTCCCCTGTATGTTCTCCATCCATGTTCTCTCCCTCCTCCAGTGTCCCCCTGTGTGTGCTCTCCCTCCAGTGTCCCCCTGTGTGTGCTCTCCCTCATTCAGTGTCCCCCTCTGTGTGCTTTCCCTCCAGTGTCCCCCTGTGTGTGCTCTCCCTCCTCCAGTATACCCCTGTGTGCTCTCCATCCATGTGCTCTCCCTCCTCCAGTGTCCCCTGTGTGCTCTCCATCCATGTGCTCTCCCTCCTCCAGTGTCCCACTGTTTTTGTTCTCCATCCATGTGCTCTCCCTCCTCCAGTGTCCCCCTGTGTGTGCTCTCCCTCCTCCAGTGTCCCCCTGTGTGTGCTCTCCCACCTCCAGTGTCCCCTGTGTGCTTTCCATCCGTGTGCTCTCCCTCCTCCAGTGTTCCCCTGTGTGCTCTCCCACCTCCAGTGTCCCACTGTGTGTGCTCTCCCTCCCCCAGTGTCCCCCTGTGTGTGCTCTCCCTCCCCCAGTGTCCCCCTGTGTGTGCTCTCCCTCCTCCAGTGTCCCCCTGTGTGGTCTCCATCCGAGTGTTCTACTGTACCTCCTCCAGTGTCCCCCTGTGTGTGCACTCCCTCTAGTGTTCTTCTCCAGTGTCCCCATGTGTGCTCTCCCTCCAGTGTCCCCCTGTGTGTGCTCCCCCTCCAGTGTCCCCCTGTGTGTGCACTCCCTCTAGTATCCTCCTCCAGTGCCCCCCTGGGTGTGCTCTCCCTCTAGTGTCCTCCTCCAGTGTCCCCCTGTGTGTGTTCTCCCTCCTACAGTGTCCCCGTGTGTGTTCTCCCTACTCCAGTGTCCCCCTGTGTGTGCGCTCCCTCCTCAAGTGTCCCCCTGTGTGTGCTCTCCCTCCTCCAGTGTCCCCCTGTGTGTGCTCTCCCTCTAGTGTCCTCCAGTGTCCCCCTGTGTGTGTTCTCCCTCCTACAGTGTCCCTGTGTGTGTTCTCCCTACTCCAGTGTCCCCCTGTGTGTGCTCTCCCTCCTCCAGTATCCCCCTGTGTGTGCTCTCCCTCCTCCAGTGTCCCCCTGTGTGTGCTCTCCCTCTAGTGTCCTCCAGTGTCCCCCTGTGTGTGCTCTCCCTCCTACAGTGTCCCTGTGTGTGTTCTCCCTCCTCCAGTGTCCCCCTGTGTGTGTTCTCCCTCCTCCAGTGTCCCCCTGTGTGTGCTCTTCCTATAGTGTCCTCCTCCAGTGTCCCCCTGTGTGTGCTCTCCCTCTAGTGTCCTCCAGTGTCCCCCTGTGTGTGCTCTCCCTCCTACAGTGTCCCTATGTGTGTTCTCCCTCCTCCAGTGTCCCCCTGTTTGTGTTCTCCCTCCTCCAGTGTCCCCCTGTGTGTGCTCTTCCTATAGTGTCCTCCTCCAGTGTCCCCCTGTGTGTGCTCTCCCTCCTCCATTGTCCCCCTCTGCTCTCCTCCCCCCTCCAGTGTCACCCATTGTGCTCTCCCTCCCCTCCAGTGTCCTCCCCCCCTTCCAGTGCCCCTCCTGTGCTCCCCCCCCCCCGTGTCTCCCTGTGCAGGTGTGGCTTGAGTGTGGGCTGGGACACAGGGGCCCCATGATCTTTTATTGCCCGGGGGCCCCATGAGTTGTCAGTCCGCCCCCTGCACCCACCAGCGCCTCCCACTAGCAATGATCTACCTGCATTACATTACAAAGCACAGAAATCCAGTGATGATGATACCACTGGCTCTAAAATAGGGTATGAGATAAAAACGGAAAGGTTTTATGTAAATTAACCAGGTAAGGCAAAATAAAAGCATAATGTATTTTAATTTAAAAAATATCACCCTCATCCCACTGACCATTTGTCAGCATTTTGCCCATGAAAAATTCTACCACCACTCACCTGTGGCTGGTATGGGTGGTACAGAAACTAGAAACCTGATTTTTTTTCCCCATTCTCTATACCAGAAAGCAGACAGTTGTGGTCATAAGGAAACATAAAAAAAAATATCCTATGCCATCACTTTTTACAGAAAGAGCCACGGTTATAGATACAATGGCAGTTATGCAAGCAAAACTGAACATTTTAGTCTATTTCAAACAGAATAACCACTTTTAAATGCTTGATCCATTATGAATCACAATGAGGTCACAAATTACAAGGGAATTCTAATTACTTTTTTCTTTCTACAAAGAACTTCAACAAAGCTTAAACTGAATAAAGAGCAGCTGGGGCATGATTATAAACTGTACAGACTCTTCCTGCTCTACATTTTAATGAAATGTTGGAAAGTTTTGCATGCTCATTTAATGCAAATTACACAGGTCTCATTGTGTTTGGACAACTTTTCATATCAGTTCGAACTTCAGGGTTCTTTTTTCCATATCCATCTAGTTAGGTACCCGTGGGCGTCTAATGTCATCAAAGGCAACAAAATTAGATGTACGTTTCCATTATGCATCTCATAGTTGCCAACTTGTAATGAGTGTCCGTCCCTTGAACTACTAATTTGTGTTCACATAATTCAGAGTATTGAAGTTACTTATGTGACCTATGTAGAGTTTTTTTTATAATAGCTTAGTATAAATAACGTTAATGGCAAAAGTTTCTGAAACAAAAGGAGAGACCATGTAACTTACTGTCTGATGAAAAGTTACTGTCTTTGATGAGTCGTGTGCTATGTTCAAGAAAGGACCTTACAAACATACAGGAAAACTTTTTGTCCCAGTTGACCATAGTCACCAATGGTCACCAAGGCCAATGGAATCTCCTTAATGAGAGCAATAAAACATAGAAACTTATAAGAGTGACAGAAGAAAAAAGACTTAAGCCCTGTACACACGGGCCAGAATCTCGTCAGGAATTATTTTTTTATTTTCTTGACGACCTGCCACCGTATAATGATGTTAAGATAAAAATAAATCATGGCACGTGGTGTGGTGTATTTTTTGGGATTAAAGATGGGCTTAGGGGGGTCTCAGGATACTCAATCCCTTAGTCATCACTGTTCCAGTATGACATAGTTCTCCAACATTGGCTGAGTTGCTGAGTGGCTGGAATGACATGACCAGGGCGCATGCGCACATCGTAGGAGCTATCTCTCGATGGGAGATACCATTTCATGGGCACAACCTATACAAACAGCAGGGTGGGGGGGGCGTAGTTTTTACATTGTACCTCGTTGTTGCAGGGTGGCTTTACAGTATGTTGATGGTCCGGTTTTGTCTGTGTTGCAGGACGGGTTTGCTGTGTTGAACGGCAGGTTGCAACGCAGACAAAATCATCCCTTCAACACAGCCACTAGCCCCCCTCCAGCAGCAGCAATGCACAATGTGAGAACTACGGTCTCCCCGCTGTTTGTATAGGTTTATATTGTGCATTTGAAATGGTATTTCCCATCAAGTGATACCTCCTAGCTGATCGGCAAATCAGTTGTTGTGCTATGACGTATGGCGCAGTTTGTCCCGGGCACTATTCGATGGGGGGGCACTTCTCGACAGAACAACGGGACGGAACACGTCAGAGGACGCGGTCAGTGAATCAGCGCTGCCTGAGGCTTTCAATTACACGTCAATTACACCACGTGGATTGGGTTGGTTGAGCAGTATCTTATACCTTTCTTACTGAGACTCTGGATTTGTGAAACCAGACACCAGCACACCCCTCTTTCTTGAGTACCAGTGGGGAACCACACCATATTATACTCTTGCTTGGATCGGCGCTGAGAGTTTTGAGAGGTCACCGTCTATCAGAAGCAGGAAACGTACACCAAGCAGCTGTCAGTGTACAGTTAGTAGACAGGTGGGGAAGAAATGTTTTCTTCTTTCATAAATACCTACCTTCTAGCAATTTTTTACAAATCATTTTACTTCCACTGATGATTAACTTCAAATGTTTTTCTGAAAAATGGGTTGTTATATACAAATACCAGCTTGGATCGCCCCAGGTAACATTTATTTGAAATGCTAAAAAAAATTGCAAAGCACAAATAAACCAATATTTTTTTTTGCTTTCACTACTTATTGAACCAACAATGTTAGCAATGCTACTTAAGAAACTTTGAAGCTGCATTGCAGGGTAACAAAAACTGAAAGAAGACACTTAAATGAAATTGATTAACAAAATCCAGGCAGGGTGCTAAAGTAATTGATTTTTTTCTTCACATCCAAATGGTTCTTATTTTTGTAAAGTTTACTATAACTATTAGAAAAAAGACCAAGCTGAATACAAGCATTAGATATTAAATGACTTCTTTTTGTACATTACATTTGTTTATTGTAGCTAATAAAATTGCCATAAAATGCTAATGAGGTGTTTGTGCATATATTTCGAAGTGCACAGTTGTAGCGATGTTTTCGGAGATGTTTTTAATTAAAAATGTGTTTAGAACTGCGATACGAAAATCTATTTGGAATAAATTTTTAATGATTGTAATTTTCAACCTAATGCAAGCATATTTAATAGGTGTACTTATTCAAATTTTATTTATTTAGGGAACAGAGATTAACAGAGATTTATTTTGGGGGGTTTTAATTGAGAATAATGTACAGTAGTAAAATACAAAAGAAGTCTATGGAGTGAAATAAAATATAATGCAGCAGAATAAAACTAATAGCTATAAAAGCAGTGATCATTTTTTTATTTATTTTTTAGGTAATTAAAGAAAAGAAAAGTTAAACAAAATCCATTCTCAAATGGGTGCTGGATGTAGAAGAGTATAATGGCCCGTACACACGAGCCGAATATCATACAACATTTTTCGCTTAATAGTCGCAAGTAGGAATTGAATAGGGTAATAAAGTCACGAAAATTCTCGTACAACGTCATAGTGATGTCATGTGTTGTAATGTATTTGTATTGTATTTTCGGACGACAACTATACTGACTAAACGAAAATCGCACAATCTCGTATCGTACGAGGAAAATTTTCATGCTGGTCCAATCTAATAATATCAAATGAACTGTCGTTATTGGCTCTTGATAGTAGTGTACACACGATCCAAAACTCCTCAGATGACCGTTTTCGTCCAAAATTTGAATCGTGTGTACGATCATAAGCAGAGACTATAGGGTTGATTTGCTAAAACTGGAGAGAGAAAAATCTGGTGTAGCTCTGGATAGAAACCAACCAGCTTCCAGTTTTTTTAAAAAAACAAGCCTTCACTTACACCTGTAGCTGCAGGCACTGTGGAACAATTCATCCCCAAAATTCATTGTGGAAGCCCTGAATTAATCCAAATTCTTCTCTCATCTGATTACCCTGCTCCCCTTCCCATAACTCTTGCACTCCATTTATATTAGAGGCAAGAAGGATGGAAGCTTGATATTATTTGTGAGTTCTTGTTGGCACCTCAAAAGTCATAAAACTGGATTTTTAAGGTGCAAACCCAATACAAAAAATGTATATAAAAAATAAATTGTATTTATACAGAAATAAAAAAGATCTAAAAATCCATCATATATTCAATAGAATTTCATAAATGCAAACAGACAATTTTCTCAACATGTTTCGCCATATAATTTGGCTTCTTCCGGAGATTGTCTTGCACTACTGAAATATAAATTAGAAAATAACAAATTAAACACATTTAAATAAACACAATGATATAAAGATAGTGACCAGATCATGATACATGTCATAATCAGAATGCCTAACAGGTATTCTAGAATAGAAAAAAAAAATATTTTGAAAAGAGGAAATTTAATGTACAGAACTATTAGAATGTACAGGCTTTTCCTAAAAATATAAATAGACACATATAAGGAATGTATAAAATACATTTCTTGGAACAGCATCAAGGAGAGGAACCTTTATATGCTTTATATGAAGTCAATTGGTGTACCATAGAGAGGGGAAGATATTCTCTTCAATAATTTTTATTAGGACATTTTTTAGACAATCCAAAATAATCACAGTATAACAAACAAAAGCATGACCATACAAAATTAAGCAGTTCAAAAGGGAAATTACAAACCCGCACCATCTTAAATGCCTTCGCTGTTACACAAATTAAAACATCCCTCTCTCTCCACCTGAAATTCGGAGAGAGTAAAGGAAATATAGTCCAGACACATAAAGTAAGAAAAAGAAAACAAAAGTAGACAGGGAATAGGAGAAGACGGCAGAATGCCAGAGAAACAATGCACTTCAAATCCTGGCCTTGCCAGGACCCCTATTGTTCACAGCGGGGCAGACAAATAGTTAATGCAGGGTTCCCATACCTTGTCAAATGCAGTATGTTTATCTAAGAGGATCGCCGCAAGGCGCTCGTTCACCATAATTCAAGAGAGCTTGGATTTCACTCAAGTAAATGGAATCACCGGAGACTTCCATGACCTAGCAATCGCTATTCTAGCTGCTGTAAAAATTAAAGGTTTAAGCTTCCCCCCCTCTGGGAGTGCCATCTGTTGGGCGTCCCAAGAGAGCCTGCTGTAGGGACTTATGCAAATAAGTGAATAAATAAAATTATAAATGCGAATCCAGAAGCGTTTCACCTTGGGACAAGCCCACCACATATGTAACACCTACCTTCCATCCCGCATCCGCGAAAACAGGAGGAAGAGGCTCCCGGGACAAATGATGATGAAGAAAAGAGGGAAGGACGGCCGCACTCCAAGGATTTTCAAACGAAAAAAGTTGTCTTTATTGTAAATCCAAAAACATGTACAGTCACAGCAATCACAGAAAACAGGACAGCCGATGCGTTTCGCACTCGATCAGTGCTTAGTCATGACTAAGCACTGATCGAGTGCGAAACGCATCGGCTGTCCTGTTTTCTGTGATTGCTGTGACTGTACATGTTTTTGGATTTACAATAAAGACAACTTTTTTCGTTTGAAAATCCTTGGAGTGCGGCCGTCCTTCCCTCTTTTCTTCATCATCATTGCCATTTGCATCGCCAGCACCTTGGTAATCTAATTATCCTTGATCGTCTACAGGTCTCACCTGGAGCGGTGATTTCTTTTCTCCCGGGACAAATGCTGAAATTCTCGTCGGGACCATATACCACCTCATCAACACCTTGCAATTCGCATCAATTAAGTAAGTGTTTATGTAAGACGCATACGTACAAGTGGACATTTTGACCCATTCATCCATGTCATATGTTTCACCTAAATCCTGTTCCCATTTTGACATGTAGAACAGATTTTCCCGCTTGGAAACCAGGATTGCGTATATTTTAGAGGTATGTCCGGTATGCTTATCATAAGTCCGACACAAACACTCCATCGAAGTGGAAGAGGTAAGATCAGATATTCGCTGCAAATGATTAAAAAAATTAACAATTTGAACATATCGAAAAAATTCAGAATTGGGAAGCTGAAACTTATCTCTCAAGACACTTCTAGATAAAATTCCGCTATGATCGCAAAGATCAGCTATGCATAGTAGACCTTTATTGGTCCACCAAGCGACGGCCTGAGAATTGAGACCCGGAGTGAACGCCGGATTGTGAACCAAAGGGGCCAAAGGGGGCATGTGGTGACTGAAAGCCATGAGACTTAACAAGTCTATCCCACAAATGTAGCGAAAATGAAAGCGTCGGACACATTATGACCGGTCTATCCCTGGAAGACAACCACATCATAAGACTGACCGGTCTAGACGGATGTAATGAGGACTCTAGTTTCATCCAGGTAGGTGACGGGAACGAGGAATGAAATCGTATCAATTGGGCAATTTGTGCTGCATGATAGTACTTGGCCAGGTCTGGGAGACCCAAACCTCCTCGCGACTTAAGCCCCGTACACACGGCCGAGGTTCTCGGCAGAAACCAGCGAGAACCTCGCTGGGAGCCGCATTCTGCCGAGAACCTCGGCCGTGTGTACGCTCTCGGCGAGCCCCGCCCGTCGGGAAACCCGTCGAGCAAATAGAGAGCAGGTTCTCTATTTGCTCGACGGCCCGTCGGGATGAATGGCTGGTTGCCTTTCCCGACGGGCGGGTCGCCGAATCTGACGGCCGGCAGAGAACCTCGACGGGCGGAACGATGTGTTCCGCCCGTCGAGTTTCTCTGCCGTGTGTACGTGGCATGAGGCGTATATGGGGTACGCTAATTCACTCTGGGTCTCTTATTCCCCCAGACAAATTTGAAAATCCTATTCTGAAACCTGTCTAGTTCAGACGTGGAAATCTGGATAGGCAAGGTCCTGAACAAATACAACAGTCTAGGCAACAAGTTCATTTTAACAGTATACTGTACAATCTACCGAACCATGATGGCAGATTGTGCTCCCAACGCTGAAGGTCTGCTAACATCGTTCGGTACAGTGGGGGATAATTCGCCACATATAGCTTATCAATTGTGGGGGTAAGAAAAATACCTAAATATCGGAGAGTTTCCGACTGCCATTTAAATGAATAAGAATTTCGTAATTGCGTGATCGTATCCGTTGCGAGAGAAAGATTCATAGCGACCGATTTGGTATGATTTACCGTAAGACCCGACACCCAGGAGAAATGCTGCATAAGTGAGTGACAAGAGAATAGCGTCGGCAAATAGAGCACATTTATCCTCCATGCCCCCACACCATATCCCTTTAATATCTGGGTGATTCCTTAGCGTAATAGCCAATGGTTCTAGGGCCAGAATAAATAAGATGGGGGATAAAGGGCACCCTTGTCTTGTTCCCCTATGGACACCTAGTTGTTGTAAACTATATCCCTTCACTATAACCTTAGCTGTAGGTCTACTATACAGTGTGTGCAAGATTGTCAAGAACTTCGGGCCAAAACCATAACCCTTCAGAACATAAAACAGGTAGTCCCATGATATGGAGTCAAATGCTTTACATAGGTCTAGGGATAGCATCATAGCCTTTCTATAACCCCATTATCCCAATTAGACTGCACCGCAGAGATAAGATCTATCACTCTCCGGGTCTGGTCCGGAACCTCACGATTGGGCACAAACCTGACCTGGTCCGGATGGATATATCCTGTCAAAAAAGAATTCATTCTATTCGCCAGAACCTTGGTCATCAACTTAAGGTCTACATTAATAAGCGAAATTGGACGAGAATTATTACAATCCCCAGGATCTTTCCCAGGCTTCGGAATAACGTGAATTAAAGCCGAAATTTCATAACTAGCCAAGGGGGAACCTTTCTTCAAATCATTAAAAAATGAACAAATATGTGGGATCAGCAAATCGGAAAACTTCATAAAATAGTGGCCCGAAAATTCATCCGGACCAGGTGCCCTTGAGGGATGCAAGCTCTTGATAGCCGTTTTAATTTCCCCCTTAGTGAAGTCAGCCTCCATCAACTCAACATGATCTTGCAACAACTTTGGTAAAGGGATATCTCTAAAAAATGTGTCAGCTAAAGTTACCGGAAAGGCCTTGGGAAAAGCATATGAAGTGCAATAATAATTATAAAACTCTTGGACCACCAAAAGTGGGTTCTGAGTTACTTTACCATCCCTTAACCGTATTTTCGAGAGAGCTGGATTGCATGGGCGGGAAGAGAGTTTCCTGGCGAGTAAAGTAGTCGGCTTGTCACCCATTGTATAAAATCTATTCCTGGACCACCTAAAGTATTTCTCTGCTCTCATGGTAAGACTTATATTTAACGCTGTTCGAGCTGCGTCAATTTTATGCCTTAGATCCAGCTGAGGATTGTTCTTTTGTTCATGTGTAATTGCAATAAGATCTCTTTCCTGTTGTTGAATCGTTTGGGACCGTATGCACGTGGACCTGGCAGAAAGCTGAATCAACTTTCCACATATGGTAGCCTTGTGAGCCGCCCAATTAATAGTAGGGGAAGTATCTATGGCCTTATTTTCAGTAAAGAATTGACAAATGGCCACGCAACGGGAGGGGAAGATATTCTATGTCAAAAAAATTCCTTTACAACCCCTTTAAGGATCGGCTCACGCATGTATACGTCAACACAATGGCTCCTGTGGGCAGATCAACGTATACACACATCCCCTTTAAGATGCGGCACTGTGGGAACGCATGCACCGGCGGTGGCATGAAAGCCCGCCGAAAGCTCCGTGTGTCCAACCGCGGGTACTGCGGACTTGATGTCCCAGGGGAGACCCGCAATCGTCTCACGGAGAGGAAGAATGGGGAAATGCTAATGTAAACAAGCATTTCCCCATTCTTTCTAGTGACAGGACACTGATCACAGCTCCCTGTAATCAGGAGCGATGATCAGTGTCATGTCACACACAGCCCACCCCCTACAGTTAGATGCACTCCCTAGGACAAACTTAACCCCTTCAGCGCCCCCTACTGGTTAACCCCTTCACTGCCAGTGTAATTTTTACAGTAATCAGTGCATTGGGACAGTGGTCCCAAAATGGCATCAAAAGTGTCCGATGTGTCCGCCATAATGTCGCAGTCATGATAAAAATTGAAGATCGCCACCATTACTAGTAAAAAAATAAATATTAATACAAATGCCATAAATCTATCCCCTATTTTGTAGACGCTATAACTTTTGCGCAAACCAATCAATAAACGCTTATTGCGATTGTTTTACCAAAAATATGTAGAAGAATACATATCGGCCTAAACTGAGGGAAAATAATGTTTTTTTATATATTTTTGTGGGATATTTTATTATAGCAAAAAGTAAAAAATACTGCATTTTTTTTTTCAAAATTGTCTCTCTATTTTTGTTTATAGCGCAAAAAAAAAAAAAAAAAACTGCCATGGTGATCAAATACCACCAAAAAAAAACTCTATTTGTGGGAAAAAAAGGACTTCAATTTTGTTTGGGAGCCACGTGGCACGACCGTGCAATTGTCAGTTAAAGTGACGCAGTGCCGAATCGCAAAAAGTGTGATCAGAATCTTTGGCCAGCCAAATGGTCTGGGGCTTAAGTGGTTAAAGATAAACTTTACTTCCCCCCCATTTTAGTTTTAGCATTACCACCTTCTTACCTGATCTACTAATGTGAGATTAAAATAACACATCTGCCCAGCAAATCCAGTGCTGACCTGCTCATGCGCCAAAAGCAGCCCCAACCACTAGGCCTTGTGCCATTATGATGTCATCCAAAGGCTAGCTGATTGTTCTGCATTTTAGAAGCCAACCTCCTGATGACACCTCAGTGTGCACTAGATTACACACCTGAAGCCTCCTGTGACCCAGGACATAGGAATCACGGAAGGCTTTGGGCTGGAAGACGTCCTTCTGGTCTAGGTCAGAAAGGCGGAAATGCAGGCTACACTCTGCTGAATGAAAGGATCCCCCAGTAATTTTTTTGGGCAATTTGCTGAAAGGGGTGGAGTCAGATTAGTTGGAGCAACAACAAAAAAATGCGTAAATAAATTGTATTACCCTATGATCTATTTATATTTCTGCCTGAGTTTATCATATCTGTTCTCCAGAACCTTTGACCAGAGATACTAAAAGGAGTAGTGAATCCTAAGAGTTTTCGACCAGCTTTAGGCTTAGTTTACACTTGCGGTAGGGGGAGGTAAAAACATATGGTTGAGCTGTGTTTCTACCATCTCCCAACCACCTGTCAATAAAGTGGTTGTAAAGGCAGAAATGTTTTCATCTTAATGCAAAAGCCTTCTGTTTGCAGCAGCCTCCCCAGTACCCCCTGATACGTACCTCAGTCCCATCTCTGTCCAGCATTGTTCACGAGTAGGGATGAGCCGATCACCCCCGGGTTCGGTTCGCACCAGAAGGTTCGAACAGACCGCGGGTTCGCACGAATATTTCGAACCCCATTGAAGTCTATGGGACCCGAACGTTCGAATTCAAAAATTATAATTTTAAAGACCAAAATTCAATTAAATGTTGGAAAACGTCATTCAGAACCCGGGTCTTGCCCCAGGGAACATGTATCAATGGAAATTTTTTTTTTTAAAACGTCTGTTTTTCCCGGAGCAGCCATTTTAATGATGCTTAAAGGGGAAAAAAATAAATTCCTATAAATATCACACCTGCTGGGTGTCTATAGTAGTGGCACGTGTTTAGAAATGTCCCTGCACAACATGAGAGGACTATAAAAAAAAAAGTAATTAATGCTACTTGCGCAAGTTCTGTGTGGCAACATTATGTTGAATATTTTAGCGGTGGTGGGGGGCCATTATTGTTTTGTGAAAGAACATTTTTAGAAAAAAGGGCACCCCTCAAACATACTGTAATTGGAGCGCAACAAGGAGCAACACAACACTGCAACCCCTCCCAATAACTCCAATTGGAGCGCAACAAGGAGCCACGTGCAAAGTATTGCATCAAAAATTGTTGTTATTAGGCGCCCCTGTTAAACAGGGGCAGAAAAATTGTGCCTTGGGCACAACACAACACTGCAACCCCTCCCAATAACTCCAATTGGAGCGCAACAAGGAGCCACATGCAAAGTATTGCATCAAAAATTATTAGGAGCCCCTGTTAAACAGGGGCTGAAAAATTGTGCCTTAGGCACTGGTGGCGGAGCCCAGAAACACAACATTTCTTACTAGCTATCAGCAAGAAAAGTGAGGAGGAGAAGGATATTCCATCAGCAGCATAAGAGGACAGTCACTCAGCATCAGCAGTCTAAAAGGGATCCGACTTTTCAACAAAAATATATTATTCATTAATATCAGCATCAGGTGTTTGGTAGCTGGTGTTGATCCAAGCCTGATTCATTTTGATGAAGGTCAGTCGATCAACAGAGCCGGTGGAGAGGCGCACCCTGTGATCAGTCACAAAGCCTCCAGCAGCACTGAATGTCCGTTCTGAAAGAACACTGGATGCAGGGCAAGCCAGTAGCTCAATTGCGTACTGGGCAAGCTCTGGCCAGTGATCCATCCTCAAGACCCAGTAAGCCAGAGGATTTTCGGTGGGGAAGGTGTCCAAGTCGGATCTCGCCCCTAGGTATTCCCGGACCATGTAAACCAGACGCTGGCAATGGTTGCTGGAACCGGTCAGACCTTGGGGCTGCGGACTAAAAAACTGCCTGAACGCATCGGTCAGACGACCACCTTCTGTGACCCACCGAAGCCTCAGCAAGACGTTGTCCAGAGCCAGGTTTTGGTAATCCCCCCGGTTCTGGGAACGCATTGCACAGACCCTTCTGCAAGGCCTCGCGCAGAAGTTTCATCTTCTGCTCCCTCTGCGATGGCAACATAAGGTCCGCAACCTTACTCTTGTAACGTGGATCAAGGAGAGTCGCCAGCCAGTAATGATCCCTCTCCTTAATAGCACGTACACAAGGATCCTTACGCAGGCTTTGCAGGATCAGGGAGGCCATGCAGCGTAGGTTTGCAGAGGCATTCGGGGCACAGTCCTCTGGGTCACTGAGGACGACAGGATCCACAGGCACCTCATCCCAGCCACGTAAAAGTCCACGTGCTCCTTGGGACTGTAAATGATCCCTTGAAGACTGCTGCTGCTGAGTGCTAGGCTCCACCTCCATGCTGCTGATACAATCCTCCTCCTCCTCCTCCTCCTCTTCCTGTGTGCTAGGTGGGCAAGCAGGACCACTGTCTGGGTAAAGGGGGCCTTGAGAGGTAAGGAAGTCCTCCTCTTCCTCCCTCTGTTCTGCCTCAAGGGCCCTGTCCATTATTCCACGTAGCGTGTGCTCCAACATGTGAATAAGAGGGACAGTCTCACTGATGCATGCACTGTCACTGCTCACCATCCTCGTGGCCTGCTCAAATGGTGACAGGACAGTGCATGCATCCCTGATCAAGGCCCACTGGCGTGGTGAAAAAAACCTAGCTCCCCTGACGCAGTTCTGCTGCCATATTGGCACAGGTACTCATTGATGGCCCGTTGCTGCATGTGCAGCCTCTGCAGCATGGCCAACGTTGAGTTCCATCTGGTGGGCATGTCACAAATTAGGCGGTTTTTGGGCAGGTTGTATTCCCTTTGGAGGTCAGTCAGCCGAGCAGTGGCATTATATGACCTCCGAAAATGCACACAGACTTTCCTGGCCTGCTTCAGGACATCCTGCAAGCCCGGGTACCTGCCCAAAAACCGCTGCACCACCAAATTGAGGACATGCGCAAAACAGGGCACGTGGGTGAGTTTTCCCTGTTGCAGGGCAGAGAGGAGGTTGGTGCCATTATCGCTGACCACCATTCCAGGCTTCAGCTGGCGTGGCATCAACCACCTCTCAGCCTGACCCTGCAGAGCTGACACAACCTCTTCCCCAGTGTGGCTCATGTCTCCCAAGCACACCAGCTCTAGCACCGCATGGCATCTCTTGGCCTGCATTCCTGCGTATCCCCTCGTACGCCTACGGAGCACGGCTGGTTCGGAGAAAACATCACCACAGGAAGAGGCCACAGAGGAAGAAGAGGAGGGGGTGGAGGAGAGAGGTGTGTCACAAGCAGTAGTATTGTTTTGGAGGCGTGGTGGCGGAACAACCTCCAAAACTACTGGACCTTGCCCTGCGTCCTTCCCAGCTGCCAGCAGAGTCACCCAATGCGCCGTAAAAGACAGGTAACGTCCCTGTCCATGCCTGCTGGACCATGAGTCAGCGGTAATATGCACCTTACCACTGACCGCCCTGTCCAGCGAGGCATGGACATTGCCTTCCACATGCCGGTAGAGAGCCGGAATAGCCTTCCGTTAGAAAAAGTGGCGTTTTGGTACTTGCCACTGAGGTGCTGCACATTGCACAAACTCACGGAAGGGGGCAGAATCTACCAACTGAAAAGGTAGCAGTTGAAGTGCTAGCAATTTCGCTAAGCTAGCATTCAACTGCTGGGCATGTGGATGGCTGGGATTGTAATTCTTTCGGCGCTGCAGCAGCTGGGGCAGGGAAATTTGCCTGGTACTATCAGTAGATTGACCGCTACTACTAGCTTGTGACACACCTATTTCTACACCTTCACTGCAGGCTTCAGAGAGGACTACTGGGGTTGGAGGTCCCAGAAGGGCAAGGGGGGGTACGCTTTTGTCTTTGGTGTGGGTCTTTTTGGTGTGCTTGCCAACGAGCTGCATGGCAGGTCGACATATGTCTGGACAAGCATGTGGTACCCAGGCGGTTGATGTTTTGGCCACGCGAGATACGCTTGCGACATAAGTTGCAAATAGCAAAGGTACGATCTTGAGGACATGTTTCAAAAAAGGCCCACACCAAAGAACTTTTGCTGTACCGGTCAGACACAGCAGCGCCATGCACAAGCGCCGTAGATGTGCACTGTAATGCAGTGGGTGTGACCTTAAGCTGACCCCTGGAGGGCATCCTGCTTCTTTGGAGATGTGCCTGTGCCTCGTCCTCCTCCTCCTCCTCTCTCCTATCAGGCACCCAGGTAGAGTCAGTGACCTCATCATCCCCTCCCTCCTCATCACTGTCAACAACCTGGCAGTATGCTCCAGCTGGGGGAACATCATCACTGACAAATTGCTGTCCCTCTCGGCCACCCCCTCTCTCTGGGCTCACATCAATGCCTTCCTCTATCAGTGTTCCATCATCGGAATCTTCAAAATGCTGCGCATCTTCCTGCAGCATGTACCCAACACAGTTCGGGGGACTCCTCAGGAGGACATGGTGGTACTAGGGAAGTATTGTGTGAAGCCATTGTGCAGAGGGAAGAGGACGCCTTGGCAGCTGCTTTGCCAGATAAACTTTGATCAGTCTGTGTGAGAGAGGATGAGAAGGATGAGGATGGCTTGGTCATCCACTCTACTAATTTCTCTGCATGTTGAGGCTCAACACGGCCAGCTCCCGAAAAGAAGGACGAGCGGCCACGGCCACGGCCACGTGCTGAAGAGGATGCACCACATACACTACCAGCGTTACCTCTACATGCAGAGCCTGCTTGCCCTCGTGACTCTCTGCCTCTCTTTGTTGTCCTTCCAGATATATTTATGCGTTCAGGTGGTATATAACAGCACACGTACAGTGACACCAACTGCGTTCAGGTGGTATGTAACAGCACACGTACAGTGACACTAACTGCGCTCAGGTGGTATATAACAGCACACGTACAGTGACACTAACTGCGCTCAGGTGGTATATAACAGCACACGTACAGTGACACTAACTGCGCTCAGGTGGTATATAACAGCACACATCCAGTGACACCAACTGCGCTCAGGTGGTATATAACAGCACACGTACAGTGACACTAACTGCGCTCAGGTGGTATATAACAGCACACGTCCAGTGACACTAACTGCGCTCAGGTGGTATATAACAGCACAGGTGCAGTGACACTAACTGCGCTCAGGTGGTATGTAACAGCACACGTACAGTGACACTAACTGCGCTCAGGTGGTATATAACAGCACAGGTGTGGTGACACTAACTGCGCTCAGGTGGTATGTAACAGCACACGTACAGTGACACTAACTGCGCTCAGGTGGTATATAACAGCACATGTACAGTGACACTAACTGCGCTCAGGTGGTATATAACAGCTCAGGTGCGGTGACACTAACTGCGCTCAGGTGGTATGTAACAGCACACGTACAGTGACACCAACTGCGCTCAGGTGGTATATAACAGCACAGGTGCGGTGACACTAACTGCGCTCAGGTGGTATATAACAGCACAGGTGCGGTGACACTAACTACGCTCAGGTGGTATATAACAGCACAGGTGCGGTGACACTAAATGCGCTCAGGTGGTATATAACAGAACACGTACAGTGACACTAACTGCGCTCAGGTGGTATATAACAGCACACGTCCAGTGACACTAACTGCGCTCAGGTGGTATATAACAGCACAGGTGCGGTGACACTAACTGCGCTCAGGTGGTATATAACAGCACACGTACAGTGACACTAACTGCGCTCAGGTGGTATATAACAGCACACATCCAGTGACACTAACTGCGCTCAGGTGGTATATAACAGCACACGTACAGTGACACTAACTGCGCTCAGGTGGTATATAACAGCACACGTCCAGTGACACTAACTGCGCTCAGGTGGTATATAACAGCACAGGTGCAGTGACACTAACTGCGCTCAGGTGGTATGTAACAGCACACGTACAGTGACACTAACTGCGCTCAGGTGGTATGTAACAGCACAGGTGCGGTGACACTAACTGCGCTCAGGTGGTATATAACAGCACACGTACAGTGACACTAACTGCGCTCAGGTGGTATATAACAGCACACGTCCAGTGACACTAACTGCGCTCAGGTGGTATATAACAGCACAGGTGCGGTGACACTAACTGCGCTTAGGTGGTATGTAACAGCACACGTACAGTGACACTAACGGCGCTCAGGTGGTATATAACAGCACACGTACAGTGACACTAACTGCGCTCAGGTGGTATGTAACAGCACACGTACAGTGACACTAACTGCGCTCAGGTGGTATGTAACAGCACACGTACAGTGACACTAACTGCGCTCAGGTGGTATATAACAGCACAGGTGCAGTGACACCAAATGCGCTCAGGTGGTATATAACAGCACACGTGCGGTGACACCAAATGCGCTAAGGTGGTATGTAACAGCACACGTGCGGTGACACCAAATGCGCTAAGGTGGTATGTAACAGCACACGTGCGGTGACACCAAATGCGCTAAGGTGGTATGTAACAGCACACGTGCGGTGACACCAAATGCGCTCAGGTGGTATGTAACAGCACACGTGCGGTGACACCAAATGCGCTCAGGTGGTATGTAACAGAACATGTGCGGTGACACCAAATGCGCTAAGGTGGTATGTAACAGCACACGTGCGGTGACACCAAATGCGCTCAGGTGGTATGTAACAGCACACGTGCGGTGACACCAAATGCGCTCAGGTGGTATGTAACAGCACACGTGCAGTGACAACAAATGCGCTCAGGTGGTATGTAACAGCACACGTGCGGTGACACCAAATGCGCTAAGACGGTATGTAACAACACACGTGCAGTGACACCAAATGCGCTCAGGTGGTATGTAACAGCACACGTGCGGTGACACCAAATGCGCTCAGGTGGTATGTAACAGCACACGTGCGGTGACACCAAATGCGCTAAGGTGGTATGTAACAGCACACGTGCGGTGACACCAAATGCGCTCAGGTGGTATGTAACAGCACATGCGCGGTGACACCAAATGCGCTCAGGTGGTATGTAACAGCACACATGCGGTGACACCAAATGCGCTCAGGTGGTATGTAACAGCACACGTGCGGTGACACCAAATGCGCTAAGGTGGTATGTAACAGCACACGTGCGGTGACACCAAATGCGCTCAGGTGGTATGTAACAGCACACGTGCGGTGACACCAAATGCGCTAAGGTGGTATGTAACAGCACACGTGCGGTGACACCAAATGCGCTAAGGTGGTATGTAACAGCACACGTGCGGTGACACCAAATGCGCTCAGGTGGTATGTAACAGCACATGTGCGGTGACACCAAATGCGCTCAGGTGGTATGTAACAGCACACATGCAGTGACACCAAATGCGCTCAGGTGGTATGTAACAGCACACGTGCGGTGACACCAAATGCGCTAAAGTGGTATGTAACAGCACACATGCGGTGACACCAAATGCGCTCAGGTGGTATGTAACAGCACACGTGCGGTGACACCAAATGCGCTCAGGTGGTATGTAACAGCACACGTGCGGTGACACCAATTGCGCTCAGGTGATATGTAACAGCACACGTGCGGTGACTCAAATGCGCTAAGGTGGTATGTAACAGCACACGTGCGGTGACACCAAATGCGCTAAGGTGGTATTAAACAGCACACGCACAGTCAGAGCGACTGCGTTTCTGTGCAATTCAATAGCCCACTTGCATTAACAGCAACTGCCTTTCTGTGCAAATAAATAGCACACGTGCAGTAACAGTTAATGCGTCTATGTGCAATTAACTAACACGTGTACACTAACACGTTAGAGCATCAAGCACAATCTCCTGCCTGACAGATACTAATAGCAGAACTAGCTAAGCTATACAGTTTATAAATATATTGACAACTCCTAGGGATTTCAATATATTCTCTACAAACTGTACATTTAACTATACTAACTAGTAGCCTCCCTGATCTATCTATCTATCTATCTATCTATCTATCTATCTATCTATCTATCTATCTATCTATCTATCTATCTATCTATGTGAAAAGACACTGTGGGGTAGATTCATGTAGAGATCCGACGGTGTATCTACTGATACACCGTCGTATCTGTGTGATCCGACGCTCGGATCTATGTGGCTGATTCCTCGAATCAGGTTCCGCATAGATCTCCCTTAGAGCCGACAGGTGTAAGTGAGTTACACTGTCGGATCTTAGGCTGCAATCTCCCGCCGTCCGCTAGGTGGCGCTTCAGTTATTATACGCGACGAATATGCAAATGAGGAGAACCGCCGATTCAGAATCGAATGCCCGGCCGTCGTTTTTTTTTTACGTCGTTTGCGTTCGGCTTTTTCCGGCGGATCGTTACCCCTGCTATATGCGGGGTAAGTGCGGCGGATCCTATGTTAAGTATGGCCGTCGTTCACGCGTCGAGTTTTAAATTTTTTACGTCGTTTACGTAAGTCGTTCGGGAATACGGCCATACGTTAATAGCGATAACGACGAAAACAATGATGTCCTTGCGACGTCATTTAAAGCAATGCACGCTGGGAAATTTAGCCTGCGGCGCATGCGCAGTACGATCCGCGCAGGGACGCGCGTGATTTAAATAGTAAACTCCCCCTAGCTGCGGAATTTGCATTCCGCCGGGGGATTTACGATCCGCCAGGGCTACTTACGAGGCAAGTGCTTTCTGAATACAGCACTTGCCTCAAAAACTGGCGCAGGCGGATCGTAAAAAAGATAGATCACGCGGATCAAAAGATCCGCTGATCTATGTGAATCTAGCCCTGTGTCTCTATCTATCTCTCTCTCTCTCTCTCTGTCTGTCTGTTTCACTTCTCTAAGCAAGCCGGAACACACTACACGAGGCCGCCCGGGAGGCGGCCTTTTATAGTGTGGGGCCAAAGCCTGGGTGCTTTAGGTCTCTTCGTTTTTTGGGCGCTGTTATTGGCCAAGCATGCGGGGTTATGGTGCATGCTTGGCCAATCATCAGCGCGCAACGCCGCAGTGAATTATGGGTCATTCGAATTTGGCGCGAACGACCAGATTTGTTCGTTTTCGACGAACGATCGAACGGCAAATGTTCGATGCGAACATGTGTTCCCATCGAACACGAAGCTCATCCCTAGATTCCAGCATTAGTCAACAAAGGGCAACACTGGCTGTTGTTCCCAATGTGGAAACTTGTAATAATCAGACCCGTCTTCACCTACGGAAATTGTTCCAACTAGTGAAAAAGCGCAAGACAACCAAGGAGGACCGCCAAGAGTCTTAAAGTCTTTACTTTTCATAGCGCTCCAGCGCTATGGTGTCCCGGAGCCCCTGCCAGCTTTGGCCAGGTGGCTTCCAGGTACCAATCTCCGCCCGATTTAATTGGCCGGGCCAACATGACGTCACTCCCGCGCAAGAGAGCAGGGGGTACAGAGGTGGGGGCAGAAGAGCGTGGGGTACAGAGGTGAGGCAGAAGAGCAGGGGGTACAGAGGTGGGACAGAATAGCAGGCAGGGGGGTACAGAGGTGGGGGCAGACGAGCAGGGGGTACAGAGCCTTTCAAACACATAAAATACTTTCATTATTCAGATGTCCCAGAATTCAACTTCGTCAACGATTGATGGGGACATTTGCTGCAACACCATCAAGGAATCGGGATCAGCCCGGGTTCAGTCTAAAACAAAAACCCGGGTCCTATATTTCAAATGAAACACAATAGTGGTAAAACCAAACAGACAAAAATGGTCGCTGCTAATCTTACCAAGATTGTAAGTGACATAGGACACTCACCTGGAGAAATCCGCTGCAGTGGCCCGCTTGTGCTGGTTGGGGGGCCAGTACATGGGGGCCACTACAGCGGATTTCTCCTGGTCAACCCCTGAGTCTCCTATATCAATTACAATTTTGGTAAGATTGGCAGCGACTTTGTCTGTTTGGCTTTACCATTATTTTGTTTCATTTGAAATATTTGAGCCAGGTTTTTGTTTTGGTCATAGTGTTTTGTTTTTGAAAGCCCTTTGGGCCAGGATCGGTGCTCCTGATAGGTGAACTAGGCAGCCATCTAGGGTGTGCACTGCTGCCTAGGGGGGCACAGCCAGGGCCACTAACTTCCTCTCTAGCCTGGCCGATCTTGGGGAGCCGGACACAGCTGAGGAGGTGGAGGAAGACAGCGGGAGAGTATGTTTATGAGGCGTGTTTTGGACTGGCTGTAATGGGAGGTTGTAGGCTGGTATGTTTTTGAGATGTTTGTTGGACTGGCTATAAGGAGAGGTTGGAGGCCGGTATCTTTGTGAGGCGTGTGTTGGACCGGCAATACGAGAAGGTTGGAGGCCGGTATCTTTTTGTGGCGTGTGTTGGATTAGCTATGAGGAGAGTTTGGAGCCAGTATGTTTTTGAGGCGTGTGTTGGACCGGCTATGAGAAGAGGCTGGAGGTCGGTATGTTTTAAAGGCGTGTGTTGGACCGGCTATGAGGGAGGTTGGAGGCCGGTACAGGAGGAGTCTTTCCAGCTTTCTTTGCTGGAGAAATGAGAACTCTTCCCACCAGTGAGGTCCTTCATGGAGAAGTCCAAGGCCTCACTCACACGGGGTGTATGAATCTGTACCCTGTGTGGGGGCTGCACTTACCCCAAAAAGGACATCCATGTGGGTGCAGTTGCGCGGACACACCCTGGGTGCATTCGGGGCCGTGCACCGGCACCCACACAGATATCACATTTGGAACAGCCGCTGCACCCCAGATGACAACAATGGGACT
Source organism: Rana kukunoris (assembly GCA_029574335.1). Lineage (NCBI taxonomy): Eukaryota > Metazoa > Chordata > Amphibia > Anura > Ranidae > Rana > Rana kukunoris. The sequence continues at coordinate 705,342,937 of CM056049.1, forward strand.
GCCTACACGGGATGTTGGAAACACGTATGTATCCCCATTCCGGTACACATGGCCCTCCCATGAGGTACGGATTTCTACCCCCCCATGTGAATGAGGCCTAAGGGTGAATGGAATATTTACCTCCAATTTGGGGACCACTGTACCCCTCTTTATTGTTATTTTGGGGTGTTTAATTATAGGAGTGTTATAGATTGTAGATTAGGAGAAGTTTGGATTTCTTCTGGAGGAGTTTTGAGTGGACATAACTGATGTACCTCGCTCAGCGGGGGCGGGCCTTCAAGAACAGAGGCCGCATATGGGCAGCACAGAGGCTTAGTGGTAAGCCTTGCAGCACTGGGGTCTTTGGTTCAAATCCTGACCAGGACACTATCTGCATGGAGTTTGCATGTTCTCCCTGTGCTTGCGTGGGTTTCCCCCGAGTTCTCCAGTTTCCTCCCACCCAATTAAAGACATACTCTTTCTTTCTTTCCTTCCTTCTTTCTTTCCTTCTCTTTCTCTCTCTTTTTTTCCATCATCTCTATTGGACATCACTGATATACCCCGCTCAGCGGGAGTGGACCTTATTGAACTGAGGCCGTATATGGGCAGCACAGAGGCTTGTTGGTTAGCCTTGCAGCACTGGGGTCCTTGGTTCAAATCCTGACCAGGACACTATCTGCATGGAGTTTGCATGTTCTCCCTGTGCTTGTGTGGGTTTCCTCCCACACTACATGCTACCTTTGTGTTGGTAGTGCAGTGGTTAGCACAGCTGCTTTCTAAGCAGATGACCCGGGTTCGATTCCCGGCCAACGCAGTCGCCAAGATGGCTTCCTCAACTTCCAGGTGTATTGAGTGTGGGGGGTTCTATAGAGATTAAGTGTTGAGTATATATGAGAAAGGAGAGAGATTTGTGGGACTTTATATGAAGCTCACTACTAAATGAGACCAACCAATGAGCAGAATAATTGTATCATTACAAAGGGCGTACATACATAGACATTGGTAGAGAAGGTATATATAATGTAATACAATAAAAAAGGTCTCCACAGAAATCATCAAAACAATTGATAGAACACAATTATTCCAACATGATACACATATTAACCACTTAAGGACCCCCGCACGCACATATACGGCCACAGAATGGCTCGTACAGGCACAAGGGCGTAAATTTACGTCCCCGCCTTCGTGCGGTTCGGGGGTCCCATCGGGACCCCCTCCGCGGCGTGCGGGGGTCCCCCTGCCTCTGGGAGCGATCGCCGACAAGCGGGCGGATGTCCGTGATTTCCGCCCCCCCCCCCGCGATCGCTCCCAGCCAATGGGAGCGCGCTCCCATCGTGTCAGTTCCTCCTCCTGTGTTTACACAGGAAGGAGGAAATGATGTAATCTCTCATCGCAGCGCTGTTTCCCAGCGCTGCTGATGAGAGAAGACATCACAAGTAAGTGTGCACCAACACAACACTGACACACACTCACATAGGCAAATTAACCCCTTGTGATCGCCCCTCCCCCACCCCCCTGTCACAGTGTCACTGAATGCAGTGATCTAATCACTGCATTTAGTGTCAGTGTGACAGGCAGTGTAAAAAACAGTTAGTGTTAGGTTCAGGATAGCCCCCCCACCCCCCCTAATAAAGTTTTAACCCCCTGATCACCACCCTAGTTAACCCTTTCACTCCCTATTGCCAGCATCACTAAGCGATCATTTTTCTGATCGCTGTATTAGTGTCGCTGTTCCCGCTAGGTAGCTATTTTTTTTTATTGCGATTTTTTTTTTTACTAAAGACATGTGGCTGAATTAATTTTGGCCTAAATGTTTTACTAAAATTTAGTTTATTTGATTTTTTTTATAACAAAAAGTAAAAAAATTGTGTTTTTTTTCAAAATTGTGGCTCTATTTTAGTTTATAGCGCAAAAAATAAAAATCGCAGAGGCGATCAAATACCACCGAAAGAAAGCTCTATTTGTGGGAAGAAAAGGACGCAAATTTTGTTTGGGAGCCACGTCGCACGACCGCGCAATTGTCTGTTAAAGCGACGCAGTGCCGAATCGCAAAAACACCTTGGGTCATTTACCAGCGTATTGGTCCGGGTCTTAAGTGGTTAATGGAGCTCGGGTATGTGCGCCCAAATTGTACCGCTAACATTTATACATGGATGAGAATCATTCATTAACCACTTAAGGGCCGAGCCTTTTTCTGAGATTCGGTATTTACAAGTTAAAATTATTTATTTATTTTGCTAGAAAATTATTTAGAACCCTCAAACATTATATATTGTTTTTTAATAAAACGGCGGTCGTTGCAATACTTTTTGTTGGACCGGCTATGGGGGAGGTTGGAGGCCGGTACGGGAGGAGTCTTTCCAGCTTTCTTTGCTGGAGAAATGAGAACTCTTCCCACCAGTGAGGTCCTTCATGGAGAAGTCCAAGGCCTACCAACAAGCCTCTGTGCTGCCCATATTCCTCCCAGAGATCCGAAGTAACGCCTCGGCTGCCAGGCCGGAGTGGCGACGAGTCTCAGCAATTGATACCACTGAGGGCGAAACTGCCCTGTTCATACCCAGGCCTGATACCGAAAGGGTTCTCTCTTTTCTTTCCGTCCGCTTTTTTTTTTTCTTCCCTAACCGATGTTGATGTTGGCCTTGTTTGGCTGGGAATAAAGCATTGAAGAAAACCTTTATTGACTGTCTGGACCTTCGCTCACTACTTTGATCCTGTCACCACACCTCTAGACAACATCAGGGTATCTTAATAGGCCGATCCCAACAACAACCAGCGGCTCCTTCAGGGGTGAGCGCTACATATACAAGTGCTTTGGATTACAAGCATGTTTCTGGAACGAATTATGCTCACAATCCAAGGTTTTACTGTATATAAAAATATCTATACCTGGAATTCTTCTTTCATTTCTTGAAATGTAAATAACCGAGAATCCATAAAAAGTACTCATCAGCAGGCTTGTTTTTCTGTGATGACATCACTGTTGTGTTACCAGTTGAACTATAATTAGTGCTCAGCAGAGCTTTGCTTTAATGACTGTTGAAAGACACTTCCTTGCTTTTGCATGGTGAGTTTATTTATACCTATTTGTGACTTTGCCTATAAACGGCTTTGTGTGCTTATTTGGGGGAGGTTGCTTTCTTAATTAAACTTGATTAATGCAGCAACGTTAAAAATAACAACCTAATAAATCAAACTCTCGGGTCGGCGACCACATCACCGGTCCCTTCAGCTTGATAAAGCTCGCTTTGCTGTGCACACCTCATTAAGGAGGATGAGTAAACCGTAACTGAGACGTCGCTACTATTAAAAATAACCAGATAAATGCGAACGGCAGGAGAAGTAAGTCTCTGTTAATAGTAGTGTTACATTTCTGATCTGCGCCATTACAGGAGGCGAAGGGGATTAATAATTGCATATGTAATTTCTCAATTTACAACATTGCAATTAGAATTTCTTGAGAGCCATATATGTTTCTATTTTGACGACCAAACTGTGCATCTCTCGCGTATTCAAAGGAAAGCAAAGTCAATGTGTTGCATGTGAACAAATCGCATTAAAGAAAAAGTCGTTTTACGTTTTCTACATTTTATTCATTGTAAACTGCGGTGGTAAATGAGAGGAATTCTATACATTTAAAGGTATTGTACACTTTCATATGTTTTTGTTGTTTTAGCTAGTGTAACAAACTCAGTGATAGTACTATTTCAGGACGTGTTGCCCACTTTTATTAACTTTTCATTTAGTTATTTCACTTATTTCGTTTAGTTAGATTCGTTAAATTTGTTTAATTCGTTTTCATAATTTGTTCAGTTTATCTGTATTCGAATTTGATTATGATTTCTAGATTCAACCAAATTTGAAAATTCGACCGCAGTCGAAAACATTTTAACTGCATTCAAAGACATTTCAACCGAATCTGTGTGTGATATATTTTTTGATCTACGCTGGTACACACTGAGACAGATGTTGATGGAGGAATGACCATCGTTTTTTTTAATCAGCACTGCAGCAATATGATGTACTCATTTAGATTTTTTCAAATTCTGATTGATTGGAATTAGTAACAATTGGAGTGTTTGATTGTTATTTCTGTCAGCTCAGGTAGCCCTTGTTTAACCATTTAAGACCCGGACCTTTAGGCAGCTAAAAGACCCGGCCAGGTTTTGCGATTCAGCAGACAATTGCGTGGTCGTGCGATGTGGCTCCCAAACAAAATTGGCGTCCTTTTTTCCCCACAAATAGAGCTTTCTTTTGGTGGTATTTGATCACCTCTGCGTTTTTATTTTTTGCGCTATAAACAAAAATAGAGCGACAATTTTGAAAATATTTTTTACATTTTGCTATAATAAATATCCCCCAAAAATAAAAATAAATGTTTTTCCTCAGTTTAGGCCGATACGTATTCTTCTACCTATTTTTGGTAAAAATCGCAATAAGCGTTTATCGGTTGGTTTGCGCAAAATTTATAGTGTTTACAAAATAGGGGATAGTTTTATTGCATTTTTATTAATTATTATTTTTTTACTACTAATGGCGGCGATCAGCGTTTTTTTTTTTCGTGACTGCGACATTATTGCGGACACTTCAACAATTTTGACACATTTTTGGGACCATTGTCATTTTCACAGCAAAAAATGCATTTAAATTGCATTGTTTATTGTGAAAATGACAATTGCAGTTTGGGAGTTAACCACAAGGGGGCGCTGAAGGGGTTATGTGTGACCTAACGTGTGTTTACAACTGTAGGGGGGTGTGGTTGTAGGTGTGACGTCATCGATTGTGTATCCTTATAAAAGGGATCACACAATCGATGACGCCGCCACAGTGAAGAACGGGGAAGCCGTGTTTACACACGGCTCTCCCCATTCTTCAGCTCCGGGACCGATCGCGGGACTCCAGCGGCGATTGGATCCGTGAGTCCCCCGGTCCCAGTCACGGAGCTTCGGACCGGCGCAGGAGGGTGCCGCAGGAGGGTGCCGCGACCCACGGTTGGGCACTAGCACAGGACATACCTGTACGTGCATGTGCCCACCCGTGCCATTCTGCCGACGTAAATGTGCAGGAGGTGGTCCTTAAGTGGTTAATGAACATCTATGTTTAATTTATGTACCTGAATACTGGACAATTTTTCAGCTTTTACATCGGATGTTGCTGGGACAGGGGCGTACTTAAAGCATTTGGCACCTGTGGTGGATTCTATATCTAGCACCCCCATGTTAAAATGTAAAAACACCCCACTGTGCCCCCTGCATACCTCTGCATCCCCAAATTTCTCCACAACTTTCCCTTTGGACCCTTTTCCATTACACAGCACCCTGCACCTCTGGAGCCGTTTACATTACACAGCACCCTGCACCTCTAGATCCCATTACATTGCACAGTACCCTGCACCTCTGGACCCCTTTACATTAAACAGCACCCTGCACCTTTGGACCCCTTTACATTAAACAGCACCCTGCACCTTTGGACCCCTTTACATTACACAGCACCCTGCACCTTTGGGCCCCTTTACATTACACAGCACCCTGCAACTCTGCACCCCTTAACATTACACTGCACCTCTGGACCCCTTTAAATTACACAGCACCTGCACCCCTTTACATTACACAGCACCCTGCATCTCTGGACCCTTTTACATTACACAGCACTCCGGACCCCTTTACATTACACAGCAACCTGCACCTCTGGACCCCTTTATATTACACAGCACCATGCACCTCTGGACCCCTTTATATTACACAGCACCCTGCACCTCTGGACCCCTTTACAAAGCACCCTGCGCCTCTGGACCCCTATACACTACACAGCACCCTGCACCTCTGGACCCCTTTACACAGCACCCTGCACCTCCTGGACCCCTTTACATTACACAGTACCCTGCACCCCTGGACCCCTTTACATTACACAGCACCCCACCTATGGACCCCTTTACATTACACAGCACCCTGCCCCATTCTTTTATTTCTTTTGACAGTCCTTTTTATATCTTTTGGGGGAAAGAGGGTTAGGGCCAGGACACCCTTAGATAGATTCAAACTCGATAGATAGACTCCAAAACAGGAGAACAGCCATACAGGGAAAGGACCCAGCAAGGCACTACTTCTGCACATGCAGGATTGCTGTCTCCTATGGTAACAGTCCTTTAACAGTTCCTAATTCAAACATTACAGTTCTCTCAGCTTTACAACAACTTCTAATTGTAGTTCCCAGCCCCTTGAGCACCTAGTCTCTCACTGGACCCTCTGATTCACTGACACTGAATCTCGTGAGCTCCTCAAGGCTTTTGCGGTGGTATCTACCACAAGCATCACCCTGACCTCCTTGCTTGGTCCCCAGCTTGGCACTTTAGATACCTTCATGCTTCAACCCTGCTGACTGGCTCAGTCCCACATAACCATAACCTGACCTTGGGTTGCCCTTTTCTTATCTAATACCACCAAGTGCCCGGCCACACATCGGCAGACAAGAAAAGTACAGCCAGGCCAAACTTAGTGAGAAATCAATGGATCTCTAACAAATTAACTATGGTAGCTACCCCTGACAAGGAATTTGGTTAGGAGCTCCCTGACTAAACCCCAAGGTGATACATGGGTAAAAAAATTCCCCATAAGCTTATATTGATTGGTTTGCACAAACGTTACATCGTCAATAAACTATGTTTTTTTATTTTTTTTGCTAGTAATGGAGGCGATCAACGACTTATAGTGGGACTGCGATATTGTGGCGGACAAATCAGACACCTAACTGACACTTTTAGAGGACCCGTGACGTTAATACAGTGGTCAGTGCTAAAAAATATGCACTGTTACTGTATTAACCTCCCTGGCGGTATGATTATGTCTGGAATTTTGTACCAAAAGCGGTACAATTTTTTGCATGGAAATTTGGCGTTTTACATTGTAGGCCTGCAATTCTTATGCCGCGTACACACGGTCGTTTTTTGCGATGAAAAAAAACGACGTTTTTTAAAACGTCATTTAAATTGATCGTGTGTGGGCAAAACGTCGTTTTTTGTCTTAAAAAAAATGACCAAAAAAAAATTCCAACATGCTTGAATTTTTTGTGTCGTTTTTCAAAACGTCGTTTTTTGTTTCACAAAAAGTCACCGTGTGTAGCAAAAACGTCGTTTAAAACGACGTTTTTCAACCCGCGCATGCCCAGAAGCTAGTTATGAAGCGGGCTTCAATGGAAAAGTATGGTGAACGTAACCTCGTTTTTTGTGAAAAAAACGATGGTGTGTATGCAACATCGTCTTTGAAAGTGACGTTTCAAAAACGTCGTTTTTTACTTCACAAAAAACGTTGTTTTTTTTCATCGCAAAAAACGACCGTGTGTACGCGGCATTAGGAATAACTCACTTAAATCTGTCCAAACAAGAGTCTAGTAGACATCCCGGGTATGATAAAGTTTGAAACACAAAATCATTAATTATAATATAATAAATAACTATAAATAATTATAACAAAAAATAATGTAATTATTATAAAAAATATTCAATAATGTAATCAAATCAAAAACACTGAAATTTGCTCAGTTGCAGAAATGTCGCTGTCATTATTTTTATTGTTTGATGACGAATTTTCCCACAAATCGCTATCGCTCAATTCTGCAAGTGATTATCATTTATTATCGCTGTTTTCTAGCTGCTCTAAAACCACTTTTGATGTAAAGGGACACTTTTTGGTTGCTATGGATAATCTCCAGTTTCAAGGCAGAAAGAACAGTTTTTATTATATAAAACTGCATGCAGAACACTGGGCAGACCACGAGGGACAAAGGGTGTGTGTAATTATTTCATACAGTACTGTAATCTATAAGATTACAGTATACTGTATGTGTATTGTGTTTTTCACTTTTAATTTGGCACCGAACTCCATCCCTGTGCGTCGTAACGTAGCCAACGTGAGTGACGCTGATCGATAATCCACCCTAGCTGTTGTCTTGACCACAGAGTTATCCAGTTTGCGGACGTCTGTGTATTCGTCCGCCAGGCTCACTGCTTCAGACAACGAGAAAGGTTTTCGGTCCCGGACACACTCTCTGACTTCCAGCGACAGTTTTTCAAAGAAGTGCTTTAGCAGGAACACCTGCAGCACCTCTTCCCCGGATTCTGCTTGACATCCATCGACCCAGTGGGATGCAGTGCGGTGTAGGCGGCATGCCCACTCGGTATATGAGTCTCCAGTCTGCTTGCTCGTCTCTCGGAACCACCTCCGGTATGCCTCTGGAGTGACGGCATACCTGGCCAAAAGTGCTTCTTTTACTAGTACATAGTTCATAATATCCTTGTCTGGGATGGCTCTAAACACTTCACTGGCCCGGCCGGACAATTTCCCAGACAAAATGGTAACCCATTCCTCTGTGGGCACCCAGTGTAGGGCACATTGCCATTCAAAATCAGGCAAAATCTCCCCTTCAGTTTCAGTGAAATTCTTAAAAGCAGCAAAATGTATCTTTCTTCTTTCAGTTGGTGCTGCTGTGACTTCTGCTGCTGCATAACCTTTTTGCTGTAGCCAATTTGCAGCTATAACTCGGTCTATAACTTGCCTCCTCGGGTGTCCTGTCTGTTACGCTGGGCCTTTCCGTTAAGTTGGGTCTTTCAGCTCCATCCATTTGGACTAGTTTTGTGATCATGTCCCTCTTCTTACGGTTGCTGGACGGTCAGTTACGTATCTCCAGTAAGTCCTTGAGGGTAGAGAGCTTTAGCCGTTCCTACTGTGTCTCCATTGTTCTGTGTCCTCTTGTAGCTGTTCTTTAAGGCTGTGGGATCATCTCACTGCTAGCCAACAATTGTAACGATATTCCATTCCACCAACCCAAGACAGCTTATCGACACTCCACAATCCGGCGAAACAACCCATACAGATTTCCCCCCAGAAACGAGACACAGCTCTGTTCGAGGTTCAAAACAGGGAATAAATTTTTATTGCAAGCACATGGTAACACATTTCTCTTCAAAATACATCCCTCCCACCCTTGGAAAACTGGGTGGGTTAAATTGTCAGGTGTGTTCAAACTTCTCCTTTGGTAAACAGTCTTAGCAGGTGGGGTTGCTGGAGTGATTCCCCCCCTTTCCTCACAGCAAGACACTTAAACATCCCATAATAGGCAGCCAGACTGTCTACCAAGCTCCAATCCACATCACCACAGTAGCAGACTTAATTAGCACAATAGAATGCAATCACAGCAAGCTTTATCATACACTACAGCCAGGTAGCTGGAGGTGATGACATCTTTCAATTAACATTTTTCAATTAACCTGTTGAGTTCAGAATCAACAACCAGTAATAGTTCAAGATATTCTGAATGTCCATTATGTTCTGGCTCATACGGGCCTTCCCGTTACATTTACATAGGCAGGTCTGCCTTTCTCCTGAAAGACCAGCGGGTCTCGGCGGACATCGCATCAAACGGCAGCTGAAGTGGATCGCCGGTGGACCCAGACCTGGAAGTGTCAGATCACGTACCAGGTATTTTATCTGGCACAGAATGGCCACCCTGCCGCAGTAAATCTACGGTGTGCGGTCGCTAAGCAGTTAAACAGTCTGTCTCAGAGGGAACTTTTTATAGTTCTCAGCCAGTTTTGGATGTACATCAGAAATGAGTGTCCAGGTAATCAGATGCTCTCCGTTACACACAAGTCCTTGTTGTTCGCTATCACTGTTTTGTGTCTTTTTTGCATTTTTAACAACAAAAATAATCTTTTTATTCCTCAAGTAACAGCAAAAATCAAATCCAATTTCCTCTTCAAAGTCAGCTTTTCCACCTACTTGCTGCTGATTGTGCTACTCCAACACTGCCCCGCACCATATATATGGTAATTTATTCCAGTGTTCTGAGCGAAATTCTGCTCCATAATATTAACACATTGATAGATATGTGTTCAGGTCACACAGGAAAGCAGAGTGTGTATGGAAACTCTACGGGGAGCATTTTTTTTCTTTGGTTTCCCATGAAAAAATAAACCTATATAAAGAGCTTAATGCTTTAATTTGCTATTGCAGAGATGACTTGAAGACATGTCCCCATAGATATCATTTGCTGCAATATCCGAGTGTCTAATGAGATCATTTAAAAAAAGTACACTAAGCCAGTAATCATTTCATATTCCATACAACCCATTATTTCAGTGTTCAACCCTTTCACTGCCAGAGCCATTTTTGCACACGTTTAAAAAATAATTTCAGGCCTGGAGATTACTTAAAGCGGACCTTGGCAAGTGATAGTTGTCCTGGTCAATTGATAGGGGGTCAACGGACTTCACCCTAATTCTGGTATGGCTGCACTTCTCTCTTCTGTCATTAGGTGGTTGGGTACCTGGCAGCATTAGATAAAACCAGGGCATTGCAAGGACAGATTAGGAGTATATGGGGTGTCTCAGCTAATGGGCAGGGATCTTCTAGAATCCCTTGGCCTGCTGGGAGAACCTATTTATTTGGGTGGAGTCAGGTGATTGGGGTTCTGTGCCACCTGGACAGCTGTCTGGGTGGACATGTGTTGCATTGCCCTGGGCTGCTAGGCCAGAGATTGGGCCTAACCTGGGAACATCTGGCTACTAGGCTGTCTGAGGGCCTATCAAGAAGCAAAAGACGGTTCTGCCGTCTGGAGAACCTGTCGTGGTCGGAGTAAGAGACAATCCACTTTGTTACCAGGGACCACCATGAGTAGCTGAAGCAAGTACCAGATCAATATTCTCACCAACCGGGGACGGTGAAGAATCTGGATACTTTAGCAAGTACCAAGCCAGAGACCCAGCCAGCGGAGGGGACGCTTGCAGAGCAGTCTTGTGTGCCAAAACAGGGACCGAGCAGGCCAGTGGGCAATATAGTAATATAGTCAGTGTATAGCTGGTGCTCCAAATGGAGTAATCCTTAGTGGTATCGTCTGTGGCTGTAATAGCTGGATGGTGATGTATCCATAGGTTGGGAGGTTGGAAAAGAAAGGGGTATTTAGGGTTCAAAAAGGAAGGCAGCCATACTTCAGAGTAGACATTGTTTTTTTCCGTTTTCGTTTTATTCGTTTCTTTGCTTTTTTCGAAAATTTGGAAATTCTAGAAATTCGAAAATTTTGAAATTCGTAAATTCGTAAATCCAATTTTCAAAATTTCCCATTTTTGAATTATAGACTTTCGAATTTTGAAATTTACAATTTTAGATTTTCCAATTTTAAATTTTCGAATTTCCAAATTTCCAAACTTTTACATTTTCGAATTTACAAATTACCCAAATTCCGAATTTACGAATTTACTAAATTCCAAATTTATGAAATTCCGAATTTACGAAATTCTGAATTTATGAACTTCCGAATTTACGAAATGTATGAAATTCGGAAATTCGAAAAAATGCAATTTTTGAAAATTTTCCATTTTCTAATTTTGCAATTTCGAGTCTCAATTTTCGAAATTTCCTATTTTCAAACTTTCAAATTTTCTAATTTCCAAATTTTCGAAATTCTGAAATTCCAAAATTATGAATTTACAATATTCGAAAATTTGGAAATTCTAAAATTCAGAAATGTGGAAATTAGAAATTTCGGAAATTCGAAAATCCAAAAATTCAGAAATGTTTAAATTCGGAAATTTCGGATTTAACTAATTTGTCAAAATTCATTAAAAAAAGAATTCAGAACTAAACTAATTGCACATGTCTACTTCAGAGTGTGTCCAGAACTTTGCAAGACATGTACGGAAAAAGAAGGGACCAACCTGAGTGTATTATTAAAATTATGACTTTAATAGGATAAGATTAAAAACACTTACAAGATGATAGAAGATGCATGCTTGTCAAAGTAAAGTGCAGTCCTGGAATTCCACTTGGCTCTGTGGGTCCCAACGTTGTTCCGGATGGCTGAAAAAGATTGTGCAGCTGCCTGGAATGGATCACAGTGTTTCTCCTGGAGCAAGGAACCAGGAAGCTCCACACTGACCAACATGGACCGTGAAACAAAAAGTGATATCACCGGCATCTGATTGGGCCTAGGCAGGGCTGGAATCTTGCCAATCAGAGCTGCAGTGTTGAAGGCAAACAGCATTCACCACTGCAGCCCTGACTGACAAGGTTCCAGGCCGTGAGAGTTTGCCAGGAAGGGAGAGGGATGAGTCACAAGAGGGCCAATGAAAGCCGCGGAGCTGGAGGTGTGCCTCTGTGTGTCTGTGCAAATCCAGGAAGTAAACAGGCAGCAGCTTCAGCTGCCCACAGTTAAAATGGTTGCAGCCAGAATTCTGCAGCATATTTGGCAAGTACAGAATCACAGTATAGATAAAATAATATGCAAAGTGGTTGGAGGGAAACTTCAGAACGACAAAGATGTTATTATTACAAATTGTGTGAGCAGATTGCAGTTCCTCTTTAATACCTCTAACTGTAAATGTACGTCATTTTTTTAATGTCTTTTCTCCGCTCTCTCCTATGGGGGGATCGGATGAACACGGACCATGTGTCCGTGTTCATCCGATCCGATCCGCAGACGGAAGAAAAAATAGGACATTCTTCCGTCTGCAAAATCGGATGTTTGCGGAGGCGGGTGATGTTTATCTGCCGACACCCGCAATCACATAGGGACCATTGTATGTCCCTTTTTCATCCGCAAACGGATGGATGAAAAAGCGGACATACGGTCCGCACGTGTGAGGCCCCATACACACGATCGGACATATCCGATGAAAACGGTCCGCGGACCATTTCCATCGGATATGTCCGATCTGGAGTTTGATCCGATGGCGTGTACACACCATCGGATCAAATTCCCCGCCGCCGGACGGCGCGGTGACGTGGCGGTGACGCGGCGGTGACGTTGACGCCGGCGCGTCACCGCCACGTCACCGCACCAGGAAGTAAAACACTTCCGCGCATGCGCCGAATCCATTCGGCAGCGGCGCGGCGGCGGTGGGGGACGACATGTCTGCTGGTAAGTGTACTAACCAGCAGACATGTCGGGCGGACAGATCCCCACCGGATAGATTTCAAAGCTTGCTTTGAAATCTGTCGGGTGGAGAAATCTGGACCGGACTGGAAATCGGACCGTTTTCAGCGGACATATCCCCTCGTGTGTACGCGGCCTGAAAGGGCCCTTAAATATCAGGATTATGTTAAAAAAAGAAGGGGGTGGGACTTTATATGAGGCATATAGAGATTTTGCCATGGGCCTCCATCCCTGTAAATGAATAACAACTGTAAAAGGTTCCACTCCTACTTTTCTTTTTTCTTTTTTTTTCCAGTTCTCTTGTTTGCCATACCAACTATAGGTAGGGGCGGGTTTTAGGTTATCACCTGTCCTCTGCCTGGTGATTAGCACACCTGGGCTCCCTTTCAGGAGACCCTAAATTTATAGTTAGGACTGCAGCCATGCAGAGTGCCGTGGAGTTGGCGCTGCAGCTTCCCAGGTATTTGCAAATGCTTGCAACTAAACCTCTGTTTTTACTTACATCAGTTAGACAGATTAATTTGGTTTAGTGCTTTTTGGTTGACAACTTTGAGCCTGGTCACATGGTTACATACAATTTATTTTCCATGTGTATATTTAATTGCATATTGCTAAAATCGCATCTCATATAAAGTCCCAACCTTTTCCAGTTGTTAAATATCAGGATTATGGCAATACCGAGCTTACCGGAGCCATTGGTAAGCTCAGAACCGTTCCAATGCGGCCGATGGCTAGGCAGGAAGCCGAGTGAGGCAAGATAGCTCCCACTCAGCTCTATGCCCTTGGAGGACAAGAGAGACCTCCGACATCACTTTCGGGATTTGGGCAGATTGACGGAATATTTTTTTCTTAGCCACTTGTCATCCGAACCATTTCTGACACTTCACACCTACATGTAAAAATCTAGTTTTTTTTTGCTAGAACATTACTTAGAACTCCCAAACATTATATATATATTTTTAGCAGAGACCCTATAGAATAAAATGGTGGGTGTTGCAATTGTTTATGTCACACGGTATTTGCTTAGCAGTTTTTCAAACACATTTTTTTGGGGGAAAAAAACCCTCCATGAAAAAAAACCTCATCTGCCCATGGAACCCCCCCTTTCCGCCACCCACAGGATTCTTGCCATTGTCCACCTCTCCTTCATAACCCAGTAACACAGAATGGGAAAGGATTTATCCTGCATTGGATATTCTCTCCACTAACCAGAGTAGATTTACCAACTGTAGCACTACCCGCGGAGGAGCTGCTGGTTGCTTCGGGTGGCACGATTACCTCATGGCTCCCCCAAATTCCTAGTGGTAAATTTGCCGGGTGAAAATAAACTTGTGGGCCTGGATTCACAGAACACTTACGCCGGCGTATAACAAGTTACGCCGATGTAAGTGCAAATGTGCGCCATCGTATCTGTGCGCCAGACCCACAAACAGACATACACCTAAAACCGGGCTACACCCCGCCGACGTAACTTGCTTTCGCCGGCGTAGGGTGAGCGTACATTTAGGCTGGGTGCATGGTGCCGCTCCCATTGATTAGCCATTCAAACATGCAAATAAAGTAAATACGGCGATTCACGAACATACGTGCGCCCGACGCAGGCTACGCGCAGTGCGCGTAAGTTGTACATCCCGCGTAAAGTTATTCCCCATAAAGGAGGTGTAACTCAGCAACAGACATGCTCAGGTCTGCACCAGGGAGCACAAGCCTGCGTATTTTACGTTGGACGTGTGTCTGGCTGGGCGTAGGTTACGTTAACGGCGTACACAGTGATCCGGCGTATCTTATGCAGTTGTTCCGACGTGGTTGTGAGCATGAGCGGCACATGCGCAGTTCGTTATACGTACTTGTCTGGCGCTCGGCCCATCATTTGCAAAGGTTTAACGCCTCATTTGCATGGATCCTCCGCGCCGGTCGGTGGGGATTCGCGGCAGCCGCGACTTAGGAAAGGCCGCGGCTTCACCCGCGGCCTAGCGGCGCGCCGCACCCCACCCCCAACAATCGGCACCTAACTGTTCCAATCGGACCAGAAAGACCCCCCCCCACCCCAGTAGAGCCCCCTTGCCCCCGGCCATCCTTCTCAGCCCCCTAGGCGGCACTGGTCCACTTAGTCTGGTACCCCCCCAGCCTGGATCCTGCTGCCAGGTCGGCGGCCATCTTGCTCCACCCAGCCCTATCTCCCCCCTCTCAAATTCATTTAAACTTGATCCAGGGCTTACCCGATCGCCTCTTTAGGGGTCAGGAAGGAATTTTTTTCCCTGCCACAGCATATTGGTGCAGCGTGGTGAGGGTTTTTTTGCCTTCCTCTGGACCAAGCTAGGATCAGAGGATTTAGTTATCCTGGAGAATCCACCCCCCCCCCCCACCCCTTTGCTCTACGGCTGCCATGGTTAACCGGCAATACTCGGCGGAGAACATTTGGGATCTGAGTCGATTTGCCGCAATACTGCTGGCCGCCACTAAAAAAGCCCTAAGAAATCTGCGACTTTTGAGGATCGATCGACGATCGACTACCAAAAATCGCAGCCATTTACCCCAGCCTAAGCACATATCATGTGCTTTGATCAACACTAGATCGGCAGTAAAACACTGATTAGAAATCCATGATTTCTTATTGCAACATGATTTAGACTGCCTCTTTATTACAGAGAGCTGGCTCACAGCCGACTGTAACACCATTCTAGGAGAATTGGTGCCAGAAAACTACCGTATTATAACGGAAAACAGAATAGGGCAAAGAGGAGGAGGACTGGCGGTGATCCATAAGACGCATCTTGCGATCACAAAACCAAGCCTTCAAAACCCTCTTCCATTCATGGAAACCCTTACTCTGCAACTGCAAGCAAACTGCCAGGAGACCGTCCAGGTTCTACTCTGCTATAGGCCACCCGGCCCAAAATCGCAGCTTCTCCCATCATTGACGGACTGTATCTCCACCTATACCCTTAACAGCAAACACCTTTTGCTGCTCGGGGACTTCAACCTCTGGGCCAACGCCCTGCAAGACCCCATTGCCGACGCCTGCATCGACCACCTGGAAGGATTAGGGCTTCAGCAACTAGTATGTGGGCCCACACATGCTTCAGGTCATACGCTCGATCTTATTTTCAGACCAGATCTGGAAATAAAAATCTTGGAAAATGAACCATTGCCATGGACAGATCACCATGCAATTAAATTCATTATTTCCGAATTCCCCCTTAACAAAAACATCAAATCCAGTGACAACACACTGAACCAGATGTCAGAAGAAGCTCCACTCGGAACTCTTCAAAGCCACTTTAGGGGAAAAAATTAGGGTTGTCCCGATGCCTCTTTTTTAGGACCGAGTACAAGTACCGATACTTTTTTTTGTGTACTCGCCGATACCGAATACCGATACTTTTTTTAAATATGTCCCCTAATGCTGCCACGTCCCCCAACATATTGCAGCCATGTCCCCCATACCCTTACATCAGTGCCCTAACATTACAGCTCCATTACACATCCCAGCTCCACCATTACACATCCCAGCTCCACCAGTACACATCCAAGCCCCAGCTCCACCAGTACACATCCCAGCTCCACCATTACACATCCCAGCTCCACCATTACACATCCCAGCTCCACCATTACACATCCCAGCTCCACCATTACACATCCCAGCCCCAGCTCCACCAGTACACATCCCAGCTCCACCAGTACACATCCCAGCCCCAGCTCCACCAGTACACATCCCAGCTCCACCATTACACATCCCAGCCCCAGCTCCACCAGTACACATGCCAGCTCCACCAGTACACATCCCAGCTCCACCAGTACACATCCCAGCTCCACCAGTACACATCCCAGCTCCACCAGTACACATCCCAGCTCCACCAGTACACATCCCAGCCCCAGCTCCACCAGTACACATCCCAGCTCCACCATTACACATCCCAGCCCCAGCTCCACCAGTACACATGCCAGCTCCACCAGTACACATCCCAGCTCCACCAGTACACATCCCAGCTCCACCAGTACACATCCCAGCTCCACCAGTACACATCCCAGCTCCACCATTACACATCCCAGCTCCAGCTCGACCATTACACATCCCAGCTCCAGCTCCACCAGTACACATCCCAGCTCCACCAGTACACATCCCAGCTCCACCAGTACACATCCCAGCTCCACCAGTACACATCCCAGCTCCACCAGTACACATCCCAGCTACACCAGTGCACATCCCAGCTCCACCATTACACATCCCAGCTCCAGCTCGACCATTACACATCCCAGCTCCAGCTCCACCAGTACACATCCCAGCTCCACCAGTACACATCCCAGCTCCACCAGTACACATCCCAGCTCCACCAGTACACATCCCAGCTCCACCAGTACACATCCCAGCTCCACCAGTACACATCCCAGCTACACCAGTGCACATCCCAGCTCCACCATTACACATCCCAGCTCCAGCTCCACCATTACACATCCCAGCTCCAGCTCCACCAGTACACATCCCAGCTCCACCAGTACACATCCCAGCTACACCAGTGCACATCCCAGCTCCACCAGTGCACATCCCAGCTCCAGCTCCACCATTACACATCCCAGCTCCAGCTCCACCAGTACACATCCCAGCTCCAGCTCCACCAGTACAGTCTGACTGTCCTTTTTATCAACTTATCAATTCAGCATTCCCCCTTCCTCCCCCTCTCCACACTTTCCTACCTTAGTCACACAAGCCGGGAAACAGCATGGCAGCTCCAGACAAAGGGCGGGACATTTCAAGTTAAAGACGGGTGATTGGTTGCTAGCAAGCTATCATCTACTTTGTAACCTGAAAAGTCCCGCCCTTTGTCTGGACCTGCAGTGCTTTCAGGCTTGTGTGAGTGAGGTAGGAGAGTGTGGGGAGGGGGAGGAAGGGGGAGGAAGGGGGAGTGATTCGATGTTATGTGTAGGAGAGACCTGCTGCCCCTCCCTGTAATCTATGATGTTAGTGGCGGCGACGGCGAGCTGGCAGAGCGGAGAGAATACTCAGGCACCGCACAGCATTTGACTTATCCCCGCTCTTGCTTAGTGTAGCGCAGCCATTTTTTTTAGGGGATTTGCAGATTCGGCGCGATGCGGCGGCTTTCAATGCGGCGGCGGCAGCGGCGGGGGGGGGGGGGGGGGGGGGGGGGGGGGGGGGGGGGGTGAAGTATTCTATTTAGGCATCGGGGGTATTTGCGCGAGTACAAGTACTAGCGCAAATACTCGGCATCGGTCCCGATACCGATACTAGTATCGGTATCGGGACAACCCTAGAAAAAATAAAAACAATTCAGCCGCACCAAACGGCGGAAGAAACACTGGAGGCCATAAACACAGCACTATTGCAGTCAGCTGACTTGATAGCGCCGAAACGTAAGACCCAGATCCGGAAAAATAACAACAACCAGCTGGCGTTACTGAAGCAAGAGCGCAGAAGGGCAGAAGCCGCCTGGAAAATAAGCTCTTCAGATGAGAACCTCTCGATCTACAAGGCAATAACCAGAAAATACCACAAGCAAATCTTCGAGGCCAAGAAAAACAATTTTTCTGAGGCTATCAACGGTGCCCTAAACCGCCCCCGCGAACTCTTTAAGCTGGTCACTCAGACCATGAATCCAGGATGTCTTGAAGCCCCCAATTTGGACACACAAGAATTTTGCGATGAATTATCTGATTGCTTCATTAATAAAATTGAGGCAATCCGGCAAAGCATTCAGCAAAACAATTTCTCTCCTAGCCCCCCCCCCCCCGTAATTATTTACACAACACCTGCAGTAATTCACCACAGTTAGGTAAGTTTACGCTGGAACCCATCTCCATTCAGACCACAAAAAATATCATCGGCGCTCTGCGTAACAGCACTGCGCCAAATGATATTATCCCCACCAAACTGCTGAAAGAATGAGCCGACATCCTGGCACCTCCTGTCACGCAGCTTATTAACCAATCCTTCAGGGAGGGCATAGTGCCCTCCCAGTTGAAGGAGGGCATAATTCAACCCATCTTGAAGAAAGCCACCCTGGATCCTAAGGACCCACTCCATCGGCGCCCCATAACAGGCCTAAATGTTCTCTCCAAGGTAATGGAGAAAGTAGTGGTACAACAGCTGCAACTGCATCTAGATACCCACAACTTACTTGATCCATTTCAATCAGGATTCCGCCCCGGACACGGGACGGAAACAGCATTGCTTAAGATATGGGACGACGTTCTCGAGGCCGCAGACGAAGGAGAATCTTCTCTTCTGGTGCTGCTGGACCTAAGCGCAGCCTTCGATACAGTAGATCACAAGCTTTTATTGACTCGGCTGGCTAAAATAGCCAAAGTCGCAGAAAGCGATCTATCCTGGTTCTCCTCTTTTTTGGAAAACCGATCGCAATTAGTGAAGCTAGGACCCTTCACTTCTGAAAGACGCACATTATCGTGCGGAGTCCCTCAAGGATCCCCCCTGTCGCCGATGTTATTCAACATCTATCTGCGTCCTCTTTTCGAAATCATCAGCAGTCAAAAACTGCTATATCACTCATATGCAGACGACACGCAACTGTACTTCCGCATTTGCAACAAAAAGGATCACCGCCTCAATCTAGAGACCTGTCTCTCTTTGATAGAGGACTGGATGACAAAGAGTTATCTCAAACTCAACGGAGCGAAAACAGAACTTCTTCTGTTTCACGCCAAGCGTAGGAATCAACCGGCAACAACTTGGACCCCCCCCCCCGTCCATTCTGGGCAAAATCATCACCCCTAGCACCAAAGTCAAAAGTCTTGGGGTCATCTTTGACTCCTACATGACAATGGACGCACAAATAGGGTCAGTAGTCAGCGGATCTCACCATCTGCTGCGCCTACTACGCAGACTCACTCCTTTTATTCCCAAGGAAGACATAGCGGTCGTGGTGGGAGCGATTGTAAACTCCAGACTGGAATATGCAAATGCCCTTTACCTCGGACTCCCCAAGTACCAAATCGCTCGACTTCAAGTCGTTCAAAATACGGCCGCCAGACTTGTGACTGGGAAAAAACCCTGGGAATCAATCTCACCTTCACTGAGATCCCTTCACTGGTTACTAGTAAAAGACAGAATCACCTTTAAAGCACTCTGTCTAACGCATAGATGTATCCATGGGAATGCTCCCCATTATCTATGCGAAAAAATAAAAGCTCACAATCCCAATCGTATTCTGCGATCCACCAATCAAAATCTGCTTCAGATACCGAAAGCCAGATACAAGTCCAAAGGAGACAGGAGATTCGCTGTCCAAGGTCCCAGACTATGGAACGCCTTACCAGCCAGCATTCGGTTGGAGGAGAACCACTTAGTCTTCAGGAGAAAGATAAAGACTCATCTCTTTTGATTTCAAAGGAGACAGGAACAACAAGCGCCCAGTGGCGATTTACTTTGCATGTGCCGCGCTATATAAGTTTTCATTCATTCATTCATCACGCCCACTTCCACTTACGCTGGCCTACAACTTTGAAAATACGCTACGCTGGCGCATCTTGGCGAGCAATGGCTTGCTAGATGCAGTGCTTGCCTCTCCGCACTGCGCCGGCGTAGCGTACTGTGTGTGAGCTACGCCGGCATAAATGTGCGCCCACTCTCTGTGAATCTGGGCCGTGGTGAGGAAAGTAAAGTTGAAGAAGAAAGGAGAACAGCAGATTCAGGCGTAATGATAGGGAAACAGTCCTGCTCCCAAGCGTAACACATCTCTACGCCACTCCTGCCTCAGTGGGTTTAGCGTACCCGGACAGGCCTCTCTCACTGACCTGGCAGCGGAGTATAACGCGAACATTTGTAGGATAAAGTCTCTGCCACAGACCCTCCTTGGTGAACCTCAGAGACGTCTCTGCCCCAGACCCTCTCTGACTTGTAGTTACGGAGGCAATCCTCCTTAGATAAATGACACCTGGATCTCCTTCAACTTGTCGCCCAGGTACCGACAGACAGGTGATCAATCCTTCAGTGTCCGGCTACCTTGATCCCCGGAGGTTTATCCAGGCCCTTTTGGATCACCAGCCCCTCAATGGCGCTCCTAAGACTGACCCACCGAACAGCAATACAGCTTGGCATCCTCAAAGGTGGTGATGCTCTGGGCCAACCTGGGCCAGGAACACCGCTCGGCACGCACGCCCCGGCCAGGTAGGCCAAAACGCTGGGGCGCCGTGATGTGGTCACCCGAAAGCTGGGTGCCCCACTCGAAGAAGAAGACCCAGAACCAATGGACGTCTGCCTCATAAATACCCCTCCCCAGCATGCACAGCGAGGCCAAGCCCTCCTGATTGGCTGCTGGGAAAGAGAACCCAAACCTTGACTCCACTGCCGCCACCTGCAGCACCAGGGTTGGAAGAACACCCCAATACAACAGAACAAGCCCACAGCTCAGCCAAGCTGAGACAGAGACCCTGTTTTACACTTAACAATTTGGATCAGAGTATATAACTACACTAATCTCCCTCTAAATTTAACTAGCACCGGTACTATAAAGTACACAGGTACTATACAACGATGGGATATTAAAAGTATAATTTACTTTCTTGGATATGGGACTTTCACTTCTTCATATAATGTTCTTCATTGGATTACAATTATCTCCGGAACTGTGCCTGAAGGGTCATAGTCCATTGTCTGCTTCACCAATGTAGTTAAAGTGGAGTTCCACCCAGGAAAAAAACATTTGCCCAAAAATCATAAAAAAAAATTGAAAATATATATATATATACTCACTCGAAATACCTGTTGCTATGCGGAAGTCCGTAATCTGCCTCTTCCGTAGCCGCGTTCCGTCTTCTTCTTCATCTTATCCTAGTGAATGGGGCACGCTGCTTTCTGGGAACGTGTGTGTTCTCAGAGAGCAGCCGCCCATTCACAAGTCGGCGCGAGACTCGCGCATGCGCAGTAGGAAATGGGCAGTGAAGCCATAAAGCCGCGTACACACGATCGGTCCAACCCGATGAGAATGGTCCGACGGACCATTTTCATCAGTTCACAGACTGATGGTCTGATGTGCGTACACACCATCAGTTCAAAAAGTGATCGCGTCAGAATGCGTCGACTTGATTCTGAGCATGCGCAGGTTTTTGGACCGATGCTTTTGCGTACTAACCATCGGTTAGTACACACGCTCGGTTTGGACCGATGAAACTGGACCTAAGTCCATTTTCATTGGTTTGGACCGATCGTGAGTACACGGCCTAAGGCTTCACTGCCTGTTTCCCCTAGTGTGAATGGCATCGATCGTGGGATCGGCATCGGGGGGGGGGGGGCATCAGCGCTGGCAAGTAGGACAGGTAAGTGTCCTTATTAAAAGTCAGCAGCCACACTGTTAGTAGCTGCTGACTTTAAAAAAAAAAAATTGCGGGTGGAATCCCGCTTTAATTATACAGTGCGAAGGAGGGAGACAAGGCATGAAGATTCGCTAAGGTATAATAGATGACATGCGACCCTTAGTTTGGTCTTCAACACCTTTATATCCTCAGAACCTTGAATAACTGGCCTCCTCTTGACCACTGCATTATACCAGCTTTGTCTGGAGATATTCCTTTCTACTTCAATCCATGTGTTCTTTTCTACAATCGGATATGAACTATGTGTATTTCCCTTATAGCTATATCCAAGTACTGTGCCTTAGATACTATAGCATCAAATTTAACTGTTCCTTTGCAGGACCATCCATCCAGGGACGCCATCGGGGGGGTACAGGCATCACACCTGTAAGGGGCCCGGGTGGGAACCCCCTAAAAATATAAAAATGATATATTTTTCTTTTCTTTTTTATTAAAGGGCCAATTTTTTTTTCTTTTATTTTTTTAGAGGTCTGGAGGTCCCCAGGGGCCCGGAGGCCCCCAGGACCCCGGATGGCAACCCCCCTTTTTTTAATTTATTTTCTAAATATATATTTACTTATATATAAATTAATTTATTTTTAAAATATATTTTTACTTTATTTTTTTATTGAAGGCCCATTTTTTTTAGGGGTCTGGAGGTCCCCAGAGGCCTGGAGATCCCCAGGGCCCCAGGTGACAACCCCCCATTTTTTATTAAAAAAATATTTTTCAAATATTTTTTTTAATATATAGATATATATATATATATATATATATATATATATATATATATATATATATAATAAATTATTATTATTATTATTATTATTATTAAAGGGCCCAGAGGTCCCCAGGGCCCCTGGATGACAGCCCCCTTTTTTTTTTATAAAAATGTTTTACATTTTTTTTATATTTTATTTCTTTTTTTTTCTGTTTTTTTATATATAGATATATTTTTATTAAAGGGCTCAGAGGTCCCCAGGGCCCCATGTGTCAAACCCCCTTTTTTATTTATTTTTTGTAAAAAAAAAATATTTTTATTTTTTAAAGGGCCCAGAGGTTTTTTATTTTTATAAATGTTTATTTCTTTTTTATATATATGTTTTTTTATTTATTTTTTATTAAAGGTCACCGATGAAAACCCTCTACTTTTTTTTTATTTCTTTTTATAAAAAAATGATTAAAGGGCTCAGAGGTCCCCAGGGCCCCAAATGGCAACCACCCTTTTTAAAAAATAAATTATATATATATATATTTTTTCCTCTCTTTTTTTCCTTTTTATTAAAGGGCCCAAGGGCCCAAAGGTCCCCAGGGTCCCGGATGGCTACCCCCCTTTTTTATATATATTCTTCTTTATTTCTACTTTTTGTAAAGAGCCCCCCTGCTTCTCAATTCGCGTCCGGCCCCCCCCCCCCCGCTTCTCATTTTCAGGCGGCAGCACCCCCCCCCCCGGGCTCTCTGGCTCCAGGTAGGGGGCCCATGCCTGAAGCTGTGTAAGGGGCCCCAAAATTCCTGATGGCGGCCCTGCATCCATCCAAACACAATATTAAACCCTGCATATTATATATATGCCCATCCACTGGCAATCCTAGCCAGGGGTCCATTGTATATTAATCTCAGTGATACACTGGGGTCACAAACATATACGTGTATACATGTGAGGTGGATGATTGGCTTTTAACCACTTCAGCCCCGGAGGATTTGGCTGCCTAATGACGGCACTCCGTCATTTTAACTGACAATTGCGCGGTCGTACCACGAGGCACCCAAACAAAATTGACGTCCATTTTTTCCCACAAATAGGGCATTCTTTAGGTGGAATTTTATCAACTCTGCGGTTTTTATTTGTTGTGCTATAATCAAAAATAGCGCGACATGTGAAAAAAAGGCAATAGTTTGTACTTTTTGCTATAACAAATATCCTCTTTTTTTTTTTTGCAAAAAAAAGCGCATTATTTTCCTTAGTTTAGGCCGATACGTATTCTTCTACATATTTTTGGTAAAAAAAAAAGAAAAATTGCATATGCGTTTATTGATTGGTTTTTGCTAAAGTTATAGCATCTACAAAATAGGGGATCGTTTTATGGCATTTTTAATAATAATTTTTGTTTGCTAATAGATCAGCGATTTTTATTGTGACTGCGACATTATGGTGGACACATCGGACACTTTTGATGCTATTTTGGGACCATTCACATTTATACAGTGACCAGTGCTATAAAATGCACTGATTACTGTATAAATGTGACTGGCAGTGAAGGGGGTTACCCACTAGGGGGCTAGGAAGGGGTTAAGTGTGTCCTAGGGAGTGATTCTAATGCCGCGTACACACCATCACTTTATGTGATGGGAAAAAACGTAAATTTAAATGACCGTGTGTGGGGGAAAACGTTGTTTTATGTCTTGTGAAAAAACGACACAAAAAAATTGAAGCATGCTTCAATTTTTTGTGTCGTTTTTCAAAACGTCGTTTTTTTTTTCACAAAAAAATCACCGTGTGTAGCAAAAAAATAAGTTTAAAACAACGTTTTTTAACCCGCGCATGCCCAGAAGCTAGTTATGAAGCGAGCTTCAATGGAAAAGAGTGGTGAACGTAACCTCGCTTTGCTAGAGCATTGTGAAAAAACGATGGTGTGTATGCAACATCGTCTTTGAAAATTGAAGTTTCAAAAACGTATTTTTTTACTTTACAAAAAATGTTTGTTTTTTTTCATCACATGAAGTGATGGTGTGTACGCGGCATTACTGTTAGGGGGCGTGGCTTGCTGTGACACCACACTGATCACTGCTTCCGATGAGATGGAGCAGACGAACAGTGTCCTGTCACTAGGCAGAACAGGGAGATGCCCTGTTTACACTGGCCCCTCCCCGTTTTGTCACACCATGATACAATCGAGGGGCACCGGCGGACATCGAGTCCACGGGTCCCACCGTCACGGAGCAGAGGCTCGCGCGCCCGCCCGGCGTGGGATTCAAAGTAATGTAAATATACGTTACTTTGCGCAGCCGTGCCATTCTGCCGACATAAATCTACATGACACAGTCGGCAAGCGATTAAAGGCATGTGATTTCTTGTATGTGACGTGATACCAATGTTTATTTTGCTAAATAGAAAGATCACATATGTGAGAGATGAAGAGGCTACACACCCCGGAAAAATTACAATATGGGATTGTCCCCTGTCCCTCCCCCCCCCCAAGGTTTTTGTTTTAACAGCAAAGTAAATTGGTCAAAAAAGGTAACTATTTATAAAAATTGTTTATTATTCTAAAATGTCAGTGTCATGTGTTAGGTAAAATATAAGCTCTGGTTATACAAAATACCGTAATACAAAACAACTCCATCATATGTAGCAATATTGATACAGTGGAGAAAAACATTACATAACAGAATGCCAACCACATTGATAACCCAACGCATTTCGACCCATACAGTCATGGTTTTGATAGTCTGGCAGTCTATAATTTTGTCAGTACTTTCAAGGTTTGATCATATACTATACTATATATTAATTTATTCTCATCATTGGGAATTAAACCACAGGTGCTGTTTGTCTCTTCCTCTGGAAGTGTCAAGAGTGTGGCTTCTTGTAAGCTCCTTTGGGCTAGATTCCGTTCTGGATTATGCAATTTCTTTCTGACCGACTCACGTCTATTTAAGGGGCAGAATGGCACCCGTGTGCAAAACCCCGTACCCATACAGGGTTTCCTTTAAGAGCTGCCAAAGGGCGCGCCCGCTGCATGGCAGGTGGGACCCAATGCACATGGCCGGTGGTCGTGATTGCCGCCAGCCACATGCGATCGCATGCACGAGCGCCAACACTGGGATGTGTGTGTGTGTAAACACACAAGTTCCTGTGCTGTCAGAGGAGAAGAGACACGTTGTTTGTTCCTAGTAAGAAGGAACAGTGATATGTCTCCTCTCCTACTCAGTCCTAACTCCATACAGTTAGAAAAACATGCATTTAACCCCTTAATCACTCCCTAGTATTAACCCCTTCCCTACCAGTGACATTTACACAGTAACAGTGCATTTTTATAGCACTGATCGCTGTATAAAAGTCAATGGTCCCAAAAATGTGTCAAAAGTGTCCGATCTGTCCATCGTAATGTTGCAATAACACAAAAAACTCAGATCACCGCCATTACTAGTAAAAAAAATAATAAAAAATTAATAAAAATGCCATAAATCTTTCCCATAGTTTGTAAAAGCTATGGGCCAGATTCACAGAGCGATTACGCCGGCGTTACAGGAGATACGCGGCGTAAGTCTAAATTTGCGCATGCGTTTTGATGCGCCGCATCCCCTAAACGAGATACGCAAGAAATCGACTTTTTTTTGACCGGCGTAGTTTCGATAGACAGGCGCATCCGTCCGCGCAAAACTGCGCTAGACACACCATTGATTTGCTATTCAAATATGCTAATGAGGGACTTACGGGGATCCACAAAAGAACATTGTTGCAGCGCAGGCGACGCAGTGTGCGCAACAGCAGCATTTCCTGTCTAAAATTAGACCATATAAAAGGTGGTATAAAATTAGACAATCCGTCTACATGTCAGAGAAAGCCACACTGTTAGTGAGGAGCTGAGCAGTCACACTTGTTGCACAACAATCTGTATGCCAACATGCCAGGGACATCCTTGCTCATAGCTATACTACTGACTTTAGAGGAGCAAAGAAGGAGGAGGGCATGGAGGAGGGCACAGAGGAGGGCACGGGAGAGCATATACCGCACACGCATAGACCTCTTTGGCATGAGTGATTCTGAGGTGTATCGCATCTTCAGATTCACCCCTCATGCCATCATGGAATTAACCACAACCCTGCAGGAGGACATCACCAGCCCAACACACCGCTCACATGGAGTTCAGCCACTGGTCAAGGTCATGGCAACACTCCATTTCCTTGCCAGTGGCTCTTTTCAAAGAACAAGTGGAGTGGTGGCTGGGATGTCACAATCCTCCATGAGCAGATGTGTGCTCCAGGTTGTCCCTGCAATCCTCAGACGCATGGCCAACCAAATCATCAAACCCACCACTGAGGAGCTTCGAATCAAGGCAATGGCAGATTTCTACCGAATTGCCAGATTCCCACGCACCATCGGGGCCATAGATTGCACACATGTGGCACTCCAGCCCCCCCATGAGACAGAGCACATATACCGCAATCGGAAGCATTGGCATTCCATCAACGTACAGGTGATAGTCGATGCCCAAGACCTCATATGGCACGTCCGTGCCAAACACCCCAGATCCAGCCATGACAGCTACATCTACAATCAGAGCCCCATCCGAATGGAATTCGAACAGAACGTGTATGGGGACACCTGGCTGGTTGGTGAGTGACATGGGTGGCAGGCATGACTGCCCCCCCCATGATGCACACATCACAAGGGGCACATACATCCTAACATCCTCCTGTCTTTTCCCTTACAGGTGACTCTGCATATGCACTGGGAACCCATCTCATGACTCTTATCCGGAACCCCCAAACACCAGGAGAGGAAAGATACAATGAAGCCCACGCCCAAACATGTGCAGTGGTGGAGCGCACCTTTGGCCTCCTGAAGTCACGTTTCCGATGCCTGGATAAGTCTGGGGGTACCCTGTTGTATTCCCCAAACTTTGTGTGCCAGATCATCGGTGCATGTTGCATGCTGCACAACTTCGCAGTGAGAAAGGGCCTGCAGATTGACCTACGTGATGACCTGACCCCTGAACCAGACAATCCCCCCTAACCGAGGTTACCCCGTCTTCTGAGGGAAGAGCAGCCAGGAGACAGCTCACATTAGGCATCTTTGCACGTTAAACACACACATTAATCATGGCACAATGAGAATGCATGCATGCACACCACTGTGGTCCCTAGCACAGACACATCACATCCTCATCAAATTGGATTAGCACAAGCCCACCATGCTGGACTTGTGAGCAGCAACGCCACACCACGGCTCCAATTATGTCACTGTACATTCATACACCATTCACACGGACCTGGGGATCACATCTCCCTGGTCCTGGAGAACCCTTCTCCACCAAAAATGAGGATGACACCCCTTTTCCGGCAGGAATATCACCCCCACATTCCAAAAACATTCACAACACAAAAAAAAAAAAATTGTCCAGCAAAAAAAAAAAAATTTCCAGCAAAAAAAAAGGCAAAAAAAAACCTGAAAAAAAAGGGGGAAAACAAATTAATGCTGCTGGCGTGAGCCACGCCTGGGGTACCCACAGCCACAGCCCCGGCTCCTCAGGGGAGACTCATGGGGAGGGGGGGGGGGTAATCCGGGGAAGGAGGAGCAGCCCCTGGTCTCTGCCCACCTGGCGGCCTGCCCTCCAAGGCCACGGCAATTCTGTTCAGGCCAGCACTTAGTGTTGCCGTGTTAGCCTGGATAGCCTGGGTGAGGGCCCTCACATCCTGCCCAACGTCTGCTGTTGTAATCTGCAGTACGTTTAGGCAGTTTGTAAGAGCCCGGGAGTGGCAGTCCAGGTCCCCAAGCGTATCCTTTATGGAGGACAGGCTCTCCTCCACTTGCACCAAAGTCTGGCTGACCTGTCCCAGATGGCGGGTCTGAAGGGCCTGGTCCCTTCTCAGATTGGCGGGCAGAACCTCGGCCACCCCCCCGGTCTTCTGGGATGACTTTCTGCCTCCAGCTGAGGCTTGTGTCCGGGGAGAAGGGGAGCCCCTTGGGAGGGGAGCCCTGTTGGCGGAGGAGTGGGAGGGGCTAGCCCTTATGGACTCCTCCAAAAACAACAATCCACTGGCTGACATGACATCCTCCTCCTCCTCAAACTCCTCCTCCTCAACCTCCTCCTCTTCAACCTCCTCTGAGGACTCCGGCCTTGTCGGGGGGGTCCTCATCAGGCTGCTGTCCTGGGGATGGTGCGGTCAGCCCAGATGGCCCAGCACCCTCCTGCACATCTGTGGATGACACAAAACATTCACAGGTTGGAGGATCCACACACTTGCCACATATTCCCTTCCCCCCCCCCCCACATGCTACACACCTGATAGGGCAAAAAAACCTTACCTGGCATCACGGTTTCATGACTGGAGTCATAGCCAGGCAGGCCCTCCACCTGTTGTCTATGAAAGGTCTGGGCCACTGCACGCTCCTCCGCTGTCAGCCTAAAAGGGCATGGTGGGCCCCCTCCTGTGCCCCTGGCATGGGCTGCCATTTTGGCCAAACGCCAGAGATCATTGATTTTCTTTTCGATCCCCTTGCGTGTCCGGGTCTCCCCCCCCGCTGAATTCACCTGGTCAGTAATGTGCAGCAAAATTTCCCTCCTCCTGGCCGGGGTGGTGTTGGCACTCTCCGGGCCGTGGAGGAAACGCCCATATTGGGTAATGGCCCGGGCAATTATTTGTTTCTCCCCCAAAGTAAAATTCAACTTCCTCTTCCTCTCAGTCATACTCATACAACAACTCTCTCTCAAACAATCACCAAAAAACACTCACAAAAACATACAGGAAAAATCAAGCAACAAAACAAACAAACCAAAATCTATCAACCAAAAAGTCTCACAAGCAGTCACCAAAAAACACTTTCAAATATATTCTACAAAACACTAGATCAAACAGTCAACAAATATAACAAAAAAAAGTCACAACGCAACAAACAACAGAACAAAAGCACCTTGCTTTATAGGAAGGGATACAAAGGGATGTACTTTTGCAAAGGAAGGGCGTTTGTGTCTGTCTATTTATGCTGTCTGCGTAGTTCACAAAGTTGCCCGGGTCCACTTCCAATTTCACTGATTGCGCTGTTCCCGAGTTGTGAGCATGCGCACAGAGGTGCTGACCATGGTCTGCTTCATGCGCGCATGCGCGAGCCGGCTGGCCCTTCATTTGCATGGGGTCACGTCTCATTTCAATGTAACACGCCCACGTCCTTCCCAATTTGAATTACTCCACCTTACGCCTCTGAAATTACGTTGCACCGGCGCTAGTCAAACGAGAATACGGTGATTGCGCCACTACATTGCGGCAGTCTAACGTAAAGGAGGTGCGCTACGCCAGTCAAAAAATGCGCCGATGTACGTGAATCTGGCCCTATAGCTTTTGCGCAAACCAATCAATATACGCCTATTGTAAAAAAAAAAAATAACAAAAATATCTCTAAGAATATATATTGGCCTAAACTGATGAAGAAATGTGTTTTTTAAAACATTTTTGGGGATATTTATTATAGCAAAAGTTAAAAATATTTTTGTTCAAAAGTGACGCTCTTTTTTTGTTTATAGCGCAAAAAATAAAAACCACAGAGGTGATCAAATGACCAATAGAAAGCTCTTATTGTGGGGAAAAAAAGGATGTAAATTTTGTTTAAGTACAACATTGCATGACCAGTTAATTACTAGTTAACCACTTGCTTACTGGGCACATATACCCCCCTCCTGCCCAGGTGAAATTTCAGCTTCCAGCACTGAGTCGCTTTAACTGACAATTGCGACGTGGCTCCCAAACAAAATTTACGTCCTTTTTTCCCACAAGTAGAGCTTTCTTTTGGTGGTATTTGATCACCTCTGCGGTTTTTATTTTCTGCCCTATAAACAAAAAAAGAGCGACAATTTTGAAAAAAAAATCTATATTTTTTACTTGCTGCTATAATAAATATCCCAATAATAAAAATAAAAAAACGCAATAAGCGACTGGTTTGCGCAAAAGTTATAGCGCCTACAAAATAGGGGACAGAATTATTTTTTATTATTATTTTTTTTACTAGTAATGGCAGCGATCTGCGATTTTTATTGGCACTGCGTCATTATGGCGGACACATCGGACACTTTTGACACATTTTTGGCACCATTCACATTTATACTGCGATCAGTGCTATAAACATGCACTAATTACTGTATAAATGTGACTGGCAGGGAAGGGGTTAACACTAGGGGGTGAGGAAGGGGTTAAATGTGTACCCTGCATAGTGTTCTAACTGTTGGGGAAGGGGACTGACTGGGGGAGGTGACCAATCTGTGTCCCTATGTACAAGGAACACAGATCGGTCTCCTCTCTCCCTGACAGGACATTTACACACATAGATCCACGTCCTTGTCTCTGTAACCGGCGATAGCAGGTGCCTGGCGGACATCGTGGCCGACGGCACGCACGCGCATCGGCATCTCAGTGATGCGGCGGCATGCGTGCGCCCCCCAGTGGCTGGAGGCCGGAGGCCTCCCGGCAATTAAGGCCGCGTACACACGATCAGTTCAAACCGATGAGAATGGTCCGACGGACCGTTTTCATCGGTTCACGGCTGAAGTAGCCTGATGGTCTGATGTGTGTACACACCATCAGTCCAAAAATCCGATCAGACCAGAATGCGGTGACGTAGAACACAACGACATGCTGAAAAAAGGAAGTTCAATGCTTCCAAGCATGCGTCAACTTGATTTTGAGCATGCGCGGGTTTTTGGACCGATGCTTTTGCGTACTAACCATCGGTTTGGTCAGATGGTCAGGCGTCCATTTTGAAGCAAGTTTTAAAACTTTGGTCCGACGGACGACGGTCCAATGGGCCGTACACACGATACAAGGTCGTACGGCCGTCAGGAAGTGGTTAAAGCGACGCAATGCCAAATTGTAAAAAGTGCTCTGGTTAGGAAGAGGGTAAAACCTTCTGGGCTGAAGTGGTTAAATGTCTGGTTATACCAATGCTGTGTATATAGATGTGTGTGCACTATGAAATGCTTTGAATTCTGAGTTTTTGATGTACAGAAACCGATGAGCTTCTAATCCCAAATTGTTCAATTAAGCCTGGCAATCAAATCTGGAAGCTTATTGGTTTCTATGCAGAAGTGAGCCTGATTTTGCACTCTCCAGCGATTAGTAAATAAACCCCATCGTGTACTTAAAAGTGGGGTATGCCTGTAGATCCTTTTAGCACAAATAATCTCCCTGAGGAAGACCATGACTGTTTGGGTCGAGATGTGTTGGGGTATCATTGTGGTTGGAATTCTGTAATGTAAAGTTTTGCTCCACTGTATCAATATCGCTACATATGATGGAATTGTTTTGTATGGTATTGAGCTCATATTTTAACTAATAGATGACACTGAACTTCATTTTGGCATAAGAATTTTTTTTTTATAAATAGTTTCCTTTTTTGACCAGTTTACTTTGCTGTTAAAAAAAACCCCTTGGGGAACCATTCCATATTGCAATGTTTATTTTACTAATCTTTTCATTACTTGACCAAACAAAGTTTTTCTCTAGTTGACACGATGGGGTTTATTTATTAAAGCTGGAGAGTGCAAAATCAGGCTCACTTCTGCATAGAAGCCAATCAGCATCCAGATTTGATTGCCAGGCTTAATTGAACAATTTGGGATTAGAAGCTCATCGGTTTCTGTACATCAAAAACTCAGAATTCAAAGCATTTCATAGTGCACACAAATCTATATACACAGCATTGGTGTATTTACCGCTAAAAGATGTAATTTGGGACAGATATCCTATAACCAGTTAAACCCAGAAGGTTTTACCCTCTTCCTGACCAGAGCACTTTTTACAGCTGAGCTGAGGTTAGAAAATAATTGTCTACCATGCACAGCTGCACCACATTCTGAGTGCTCCGGCTTCAGTAAAACTACCCCAGTGAGTTGAACCAATTTTTGTAATGCATTGTATATGAGGAGGTGTAAAGGATTTGTAAAGGAATTTTTTTTATCTTAATAGCTTCCTTTACCTTAATGCAGTGCTGTTTTCATGTCCTCATTGTTCATTTCTGCTCTCAAGTTGCTGTAATTCTTCTCTAATCTCCACACTTCCTGGTTGTCTGTTTCCTTATAACCACAGTACTGGGAGCTTCTCTCTGTGGTCACTAATCAAGGAGGTGTGATTGCTGTGTGTCTAAAACCCCACAGCACCAATCAGTTTAGTTTTTCAAACCATCACTGCCCTGTATTGGCTCAGTATGCTCTGTTAAGGCAGAGAGGCAGGAAACATGCAAAAACGAAACTAGAGGTACATTATATGATTGATTTTTATCTATTTTTAATCTTTTTTAAAGGGAATCAGTTAACTATTATGTCTCTATACCCTGTAAACCAGGGATCCTCAAACTACGGCCCTCCAGCTGTTGCGGAACTACAAGTCCCATGAGGCATTGTAAAACTCTGACATTCACAGACATGACTAGGGCATGATGGGAATTGTAGTTCCTGAACAGCTGGAGGGCCGTAGTTTGAGGACCCATGCTGTAAACAGTAATTTTAGCATTTTTTATTTACAACCCCTTTAAGCTAAAAATCTGTTTTTTATTCTCAGTTACTGTGTTGGGATTTAGAGCTTACAGAATGCTGCCTTTCTTTGCTTTGGCAAATCAATGGAGCGGCAGGGGAGTGAATATGTGCTGCTAGGTATTGGAGCCAGTAATGATGAACCAGTTGCTATGCCTTGCATGATCAAGCTACAGGATCCCTTTAAATCCTACACCGGTTGGCACATGCGTGGCTCAGTGTAGGCAAATGCTCTTAAGGAGGGAGACGGGTTTATGACAAAGGGGAGCAATAGGGTCTCTGGTGTCATAAAACCCTTTCTTTCCGTTGTTTAATTTTTTTAAGGTTTTATTCCACTTTCAGACTACCGCCTGCAGGGCTCCAGTGCTGAGTGGTCTTTAGCTGTACTCTGTGACTTGTTATTGTAGATCTGATCCTTATTTTCCATTCCCGACCTGACATGCTTTCTGACTCTTTTTGGGCTCCTCCTGCTCCTGCATTAAGCCCCGCCTGTTCCCAAAAATGATTTCTGCCTGCCACTCTATGGCGGCGTACACACGGCCAAGGTTCTCGGCAGAAACCAGCGAGGACCTCGCTGGGAGCCGCATTCTGCCGAGAACCTCGGCCGTGTGTACGCTCTCGGCGAGCATCCCGTCGGGAATGCCGTCGAGCAGAAATAGAGAGCATGGTTGCCATTCCCGACGGGCGGGTCGCCGAATCTGACGGCCGGCAGAGAACCTCGACGGGCGGAACGATGTGTTCTGCCCGTCGAGGTTCTCTGCCGTGTGTACGCGGCTTGACAGTTTGCCGCCTGCAGGTTCCTGACCATAATATGAGAAAATTCCCCCAGTGGGGCTTTTTTC
The DNA here is from genome assembly GCA_029574335.1 of Rana kukunoris. Lineage (NCBI taxonomy): Eukaryota > Metazoa > Chordata > Amphibia > Anura > Ranidae > Rana > Rana kukunoris. Next base: position 705,377,249 of record CM056049.1, read on the forward strand.
GCAGCAAATTGTTAGCATTATGAAAAGTAATTGATTCCAAAAGGGTTCTTTATTGAGGTTCAACGACATAGAAAAAAACACATTGATGTTAAAATATGAGCTCTGGTTGGAGACTATAACACTAGAGGTCGACCGATATATCGGCAGGCCGATATATCGACCGATATTTGGCCGTTTTGGAGAAATCGTCATCGGGCGATATTTACCAAAAAATGGCCGATATTTTACATGGCTGCTAGCGGTGCCACGGATCCAGAGCTAGGCTGAAGCCACGGCCTTTCCTGATTGCCGCCGTGGTCACAGCATCAGGAAAGATAGCGGCTTTGGCCTAGCTTCAGAGCCGCGGCCATCTTGGTACACCCAGCGCGGCAGCTCTCCTCTCTGTTTACGCCCACAGAGAAGGAGGGGCCCGCACTCGTGGGACACACACTGCTGGTGGGGTGTCTATACTGGAGGGAGAGGGGGTGTGTACTGAGGGGGGCGACACCATTTTTTTTGCACCAGTGCCACCTGCCAGTGCCAATTAGTGCCACTTGCCATCCAGTGCCATCTACCAGTGGCAATACCAGTGCCACCATCCAGTGCCAATTAGTGCCACCTGCCAGTGCGATCCAGTGCCACCTACCAGTGCCAACTAAAGCCATCAGTGCCACCTGTCAATGCCAACCAGTGCTTACTATTGCCACCAAGTGCCACCTGCCAGTGCCAATTAGTGCCACCTGCCAGTAAGTGCTAACTAGTGCCAACCAGTACCAGTGTCACCTGTTAGTGCCACCTGCCAGTGCCACCTACCATCTGCCAGTGCCAACCAGTGCCATCTGCCAATCGGTGCCACCTGCCAGTGTCTATTAGTGCCACCTGCCAGTGCCAATAAGTGCCACCTGCCAATGAGTGCCACCTGCTAGTACCATCTTTCAGTGCCATCCAGGGCAACCTGCCAGTGCCAATAAGTGCCTTCTGCTAGTGCCATCTTCCAGTGCCAATTAGTGCCATCCAGTGCCACGAGCCAGTGCCACCAAAAAAAAAAAAACTGGCCTAAAATATCGGCCACAAAAATCGGCTTCATATATCGGCCATCGGCCGCCCAGATTTCTAAATATCGGCATCGGCATCGGCCAGAGAAAAACCTATATCGGTCGACCTCTATATAACATCATTGGAGGTTTTACAGAAATATGCAAACAATGAATGGTAAACACATACAGGGCTGCTGATAAGCCAGTACAACTGGCCCTGTTGTGCCGGGCCTGGCCGGAAGGGGGGCCCGATAATCAGAGAATAAACAAATGCAGAAAATAAATTAAATAAAAGTCCTTCTCCAGCCAGCACCTGGAAGAATGGTCAAACATTCCCATAGACACACTCCTAAACCTTGTGTACAGACTTCCCAGAAGAGTTGAAGCTATTATAGCTGCAAATGGTGGGCCAACTCAATATTGAACCCTACGGACTAAGACTGGGATGCTATTATAGTTCATGTGCGTACAAAGGCAGGTGTCCCAATACTTCTATAAATATAGGGCCAGATTCACGTACCTGGGCGCATCTTTATTCTGGCGTAGCGTATCTTGTTTACGCTACGCCGCCGCAACGTTGAGAGGCAAGCCTGGTATTCACTAATAAAATGCGCTCAACGTTGCGCCGGCGTAGCGTATAGTTGTCAGCGTAAGCCGACGTAATTCAAAGTAGGTGGAAGTGGACGTGTATCATTTAAATGAAGCATGACCCAATGCAAATGATGGGCTGAGCTTAAAAAAACAAACTGCGCATGCGGCGGCTCTTGAACGCATCCCAGTGAGCAGGCTCACAGTCACGTCGAAATAGCTGCCTAAGATATGTCAATACACTGCCTACGACGTGAACGTAACCTACGCACAGCCCTATTCACGTACAACGTAAACTACGTAAAATACGATGGCTGTTCCCTGGTCCATACCTTTGAATGGGTTGCGCCTCCTATATGAGGAATAACTTTACGCCGGACGTAAGCCTTACGCAAACCACGTATCTTTTCCGCCTGGTGCATCTACGTTCGTGAATCGGCGTATCATACTAATTTGCATATTTAACATGGGAACGCCTAATGCATCCAGCGTAACTATGCGCCAACGATACACGGCTGAAGCCTTGTTTTTTACGACTTATCTAGCTTCGGGAATCTGCGTAAAGATACGACTGCGCACATTTGTACTTACGTCGGCGTATCTCTAGATACGCAGGCGTTAAGCTTACGTGAATCCGGCCCATAGTGTGTAATCAGTGAGTGTGAGAGTGGTCCCATCGGGGATAATGTCACTATCTTGCACATAGTGGAAGGCTGGTGGTGAAGAGTGTGACACTATAGAAGGTATATCCTTTGAAGCACTGTCATTTTTGGAGCACAGGCACTTTTTGAGAGACATTCAATTTTTGGGACATTATTTTGGATTGTTTCACCCCTTCCTGACTGCCTACCGCAGATATACTGCGTCAGATTGGCTCGATTGCAAGAAACTACGTACCTTTACGTCATTTCGCGCAATTGACACTGGGGGGCGCGCTAGGGTGACCACATTTCCAAACTACCATTCAGGGACACCCCCCTTCCCAAAAATCAGCTTGTGCTGTAATGAATAACAGCACAGTGATTGGACACAATAGGCAGAATTTATGATTTCTCCAATCACAAGCAGGGGGTGGGGACTGTGCTCCTCCAGGCATTCCTGGCCAGGACAAGTACTGTCAGTGAGTAAAGTGGTGATGTGGCAGACTTTTTTGGGGGGCATTATTTGGGCTTGGGAGGTGGCTGTGTCAGTTTCATTCCGGGACACTGTATTGTCCTGGAATAAGGGGGCCCGGGACAGACCTGCAAAATGCAAAACTGTCCCGGGCAAACCGGGACATGTGGTCACCCTAGATTGCATATGGTGTCAGTGCTCATGAGTTCCACCAGTACTCAGGCCACTTCTTTCTCCCTGCAGTCTCTGTCCACCTACCCAAAGGTACATGGATTGCAGCAGTAAGAAAGGCTCCTATTAACCACTTCAGCCCTGGACCATTCGGCACTGCATCGCTTTAACTGACAATTGCGCGACGTGGCTCCCAAACGAAATTGACGTCCTTTTTTCCCCACAAATAGAGCTTTCTTTTTGTGCTATTTGATCCCCTCTGTGTGTTTTATTGTTTGCACTATTAACAAAAATAGAGCGACATATGTGAAAAAAAGGCAATATCTTGTACTTTTTGCTATAATAAATATCCCCATTTATTTTATTTTTTTTAAGCAATTTTTTTCTCAGTTTAGGTCGATACGTATTCTTCTACATATTTTTGGTAAAAAAAAAATGCAATAAGCGTATATTGATTGGTTTGCACTAGGGATGTCCCGATACCGATATTAGTATCGGTATCGGTACCGATACCAAGCATTTCCCCGAGTACTTGTACTCGGGGGAAATGCTCCGATGCCTCACCCGATACCTGGGCAGTCAGGGTGATCGGTGCGGCAGGGGAGTTGCAAGTCTTCTCCGTGCTGCCTTGCCTTCTCCCCCATGTTCCATGTGCTGCCTTCTCCCTCCCCCTCCCTGTGCTCCGTGTGCTGCCTTCTCCCCCCGTGCTCCGTGTGCTGCCTTCTCCCCCCCCGTGCTCCGCGTGCTGCCCCCCCCCAATGCTCCGTGTACTGCCTACCTTTTCCGAATGAACAGAGTCAGTGATCACTGACTCTGTCCATTCACATAACTTAGCATCGTAACCTGTGATTACAATGCTTCAGTTTATGAATGGAGAGGAGCTTCTCATTTCAGCTGAGGCTGCTGAGAAAGGGACTGGAGATTCTGTGTCCTTAGTCCCTTTCTCTTTCTTAAAGGGGAGATGTCAGAGGTCTGTTAAGACCCCTGATATCTCTCCAAAGACCCCCAACAGGGCTGATTAAAAAAAATAAAAAAAAATAAAAATAAAAAAATAAAAATAAAAAAATAATGTAAATAATAATTAAAAAAACACACACATTGATATCCCCCCCCCCCCTAAAAAAAAATGTAAAAGAAAATAATGTAAAAAAAAAATGCCACTGTCACATGACATTAAAAAAAAGTATCGGTATTCAGTATCGGCGAGTACTTGAAAAAAAGTCGGTACTCAAAAAAGTGGTATCGGGACAACCCTAGTTTGCACAAAAGTTATAGCATCTACAAAATAGGGGTAGTTTTATGGCAGTTTTATTATATATTTTTTTACTTGTTATGGCTGTGATCTGCGATTTTTATCATGACTACGACATTATGACAGACACATCGGACACTTTTGAAGCTATTTTGGAACCATTCACATTAATACAGCGAACAGTGCTATAAAAATGCACTGATTACTGTGTAAATGTGACTATCAGTGAAGGGGTTAACCAGTAGGGGGTGCTGAAAGGGTGTCCTAGGGAGTTATTCTAACTGTTAGGGGGCGTGGCTCCCGATGAGAGGGAGCAGACGATCAGTGCTGTGTCACTAGGCATAATAGGGAGATGTCTTGTTTACAAAGACATCTCCCTGTTCTGCCGTTTCGTGACCCGGGACGCCGGCGGACATCAAGTCACGTTCCGCGGGCACAGATCATGGAGACCGTGGTGGACGCGTGCACGCCCACTAGGGGGCAGGTTCCAAGCAACGTATACTGTATATACGCTACTTTGCCTTCCCGTACCCTTCTGCCGACGTAAATCTACGTGAGGCGGTCGGCAAGTGGTTAAAGGAGCTCTTTCATTTTATAACATCAGAATTACAGATGTGCACAGCAGAAAAATGTGTTTTTTTTTTTCTTTCATAAAGCTAATCTTTTCATGTTGTCATATTTACTATGGTAGAATGATTCATATATTCACATTTGTTTTGTATATTCGGATTTGTTTCATATGTTCCAAATCAATTCTTCTTTCAGAAGATTGCCTATATTTGTTTTAATGTGGTAATTTGTTATTTTGTGAGATTACTTATGCCCTCTGTTTCGAGTGGATGGAGGTGAATCCATCAGAATCTCGGAATCCTAACATAATGAATGGAACAAAATTAATTTTGGCTTCATTCGTTATTTTATGATTCGGCACGTCTGATGGATCCACCTCCGTCCAATCCAAACACAATAAGTAGAAATCATCACCTTATTTCACTTTTATACATTACTGTATTCTTTGCAATACGGTTCCATTTCATACGTAGTGCATTTTTATAAGAAGGAAAAATGTTACTGCAACATAAAAACAAAATGGATCCGAATCAACTCGGATCATTTCTTATGTCGTTGTGTTTTTTGGATACTTCAAACATATAGCATAAGGTCCAAATGAAACAAATTAATGCAAATACATTTCTTTGTTTCGTTTAAGTTATTTTGGATTTGTTGAAAAGACTGCTGCGCAAATATGGTGTGACAGAAATAATTAATAAATAATAATAATAATAATAAAACAAAGGACATATTTTTTTTAAATTACATTTAATTATTATTATTTTTATTGACCCCCGATATCATATTTATGAGAACCTGTCATGCTTTTTTCCTATTACGAGGGATGTTTACATTCCTTGTAATAGGAATAAAATTGACCATTTAACCACTTAAAGCGGTATTTCACCCTAAACATAATATCTCCCATGCGATCCAGCATACTGGCGTCAGCGCCAGTATGCTGGGTTTTTTTTTTTTTATCGCACACTTACTGTATTATAGTGGAATTCCTTTTCTGTCCCCCGTGGTGGACGGCGCCAGTATAGCGCGTCACATCTTCCTAAAATACCCGATATGGACTCGGGTAATCTCGGCGAAAATGCGGCGCCTGCGCACAGACCTAGGAGCTGACTGCGCAGGCGCCGTATTTCTCCGAGTCCTACGGCTATGGCGCGTCACGCCCTCCGAAATAGGACTCGGAGAAATACGGCGCCTGCGCAGTCAGCTCCTAGGTCTGTGCGCAGGCGCCGCATTTTCGCCGAGATTACCCGAGTCCATATCGGGTATTTTAGGAAGATGTGACGCGCTATACTACAGCCGTCCACCGCGGGGGACAAAAAAGGAATTCCACAATAATACAGTAAGTGTGCGATTAAAAAAAAAAAAACCCAGCATACTGGCGCTGACGCCAGTATGCTGGATCGCATGGGAGATCTTATATTTAGGGTGAACCTCCGCTTTAAGGACCGCCGCATGTACATATATGTCGGCAGAATGGCACGGACAGGCACATCAACGTACCTGTACGTGCCTGCCTAGACGTGGGTCGGGGGTCCGATCGGGACCCCCCTGGTACCTGCGGCGGTCCCCGTGGCTTCAGGAGCGATCCGGGATGAGGGGCGGCTGTTTCGTTTTTGTCCGCCCCCTCCGGATCGCTCCCAGCCAATCCGTGCGCTCCCCTGCGTGTCACTTCCTCCTCCTGTGTAAACACAGGAAGAGGGAAGTGATGTGATCTCTCCTCTCAGCGGTATTTTCATCCACCGCTGAGGAGAGATCACATCGCATAGTAAGTCTGCACAACACTACACTGACACCAGTACACGCAGGCACATTAACCCCTTGCGATCACCCCCCTGTCACATTGTCACTGAATTCAGTGATCATATATGTACTGATCACTGCATTGTCAGTGTCAGTGTGCCAGTTAGTGTGACAGGCAGTTCGTGTTAGGTCCAGGGTAGCCCCCGTACCCCCCCTAATAAAGTTGTAACCCCTTGATCACCGCCCTAGTTAACCCTTTCACCCCCTATTGCCAGCGTCACTAAGCGATAATTTTTCTGATCGCTGTATTAGTGTCGCTGTTCCCGCTAGGTAGCTATTTTTTTTTTATTGCGATTTTTTTTTATTTTTTACTAAAGACATGTGGCTGAATACATTTTGGCCTAAATGTTTGACTAAAATTTAGTTTATTTGATTTTTTTTATAACAAAAAGTAAAAAATATTGATTTTTTTTTCCAAAAATTTCGCTCTATTTTTGTATATAGCGCAAAAAATAAAAACCGCAGAGGCGATCAAATACCGCCAAAACAAAGCTCTATTTGTGGGAAGAAAAGGACGCACATTTGTTTGGGAGCCACGTCGCACGACCGCACAATTGTTTGGAGGTTCTAAGTAATTTTCTAGCAAAAAAAATGTTTTTAACTTGTAAACACCAAATCTCAGAAAGAGGCTCAGATATTGTCTAAATCCCTGGAAAAAAAGTGAGTACACCCCAAGTGAAAATTTCCAAATTTGGCCCAAAGAGTCAATATTTTCCATGGCCACCATTATTTTCCAGCACTGCCTTAATCCTCCTGAGCATGGAGTTCATCAGAGCTTCACAGGTTGCCACTGGAGTCTCTTCCACTCCTCAATGATGACATCACAGAGCTGGTGGATGTTAGAGACCTTGTGGTCCTCCACCCTCCGTTTGAGGATGCCCCACAGATGCTCAATAGGGTTTAGGTCTGGAGACATGCTTGGCCAGTCCATCGCCTTTACCCTCAGCTTCTGTAGCAAGGCAATTATTGTCTTGGAGGTGTGTTTGGGGTCGTTATCATGTTGGAATACTGCTCTGAAGCCCAGTCTCTGAAGGGAGGGGATCATGTTCAGATTCAGTTGTTAGGATTAAGTTCACCTGCTGGTGGCACTATCATGCTTTGGGCTGTTTGCTCATGTCCCAGTGTCCACCAGCAGGTGTCTCCCAGGACCCACCAGGCTATTGCAATCAGGCTAATTAGTGTTCAGCTGCCTGGTGGCTATATAAGGCTTCTCCTCCCTTCTCACGACACATACCGATTTTGGTCCCTGCCTTGCTCCTGAGCCTTGTTCTAAACTAGTCTGTGCCTTGCTCCTACCTCCCTCTGTTCTGTTTCCAGCCGTGATCCACCTTTCTTGCAATCCTTGTACTCTTGTCCCTAGTTTGGTCTGTATATAAATATATATATATATATATATATATATAGTTAGTTGTTCAGGTTCAACAGTTCTTGTTAGTGTGGTTTTTAGTTCTGTTTGGGGTAGTTCATGTTTACTGTGTGCCGTGTTTGCTGCGTTTATGGTTTGCTGTGTTCATTGTTTACTATTTCTCACTGTAAATAAATTTCACTTTAATATATTTATCCTTCGTTTGGTCTTGGCTACGTCTCTTGTCAGCTTAGACACTGACCCTGACATCAGTATGTCACAGTATATGTTGGCATTCATGGTTCCCTCAATGATCTGTAGCTCCCCAGTGCCGGCAGCACTCATGCAGCCCCAGACCACAACACTCCCACCACCATGCTTAACTGTAGGCAAGATATACTTGTCTTTGTACTCCTCACCTGGTTGCCGCCACACACGCTTGACACCATCTGAACCATATAAGTTTATCTTGGTCTCATCAGACCACAGGATATGGTTCCAGTAATCCATGTCCTTAGTCTGCTTGTCTTTAGCAAACTGTTTGTGGGCATTCTTGTTTATCATCTTTAGAAGAGGCTTCCTTCTGGGACGACAGCCATGCAGACCAATTTGGTGCAGTGTGAGGCGTATGGTCTGAGCACTGACAGTCTGACCCCCACCCCTTTAACTTCTGCAGCAATGCTGGCAGCACTCATACATCTATTTCCCAAAGACAACCTCTGGATATGATGCCGAGCACGTGCACTCAACTTATTTGGTTGACCATAGCGAGGCCTGTTCCGAGTGGAACCTGTCCTGTTAAACCGCTGTATGATCTTGGCCATCATGCTGCAGCTCAGTTTCAGGGTCTCGGCAATCTTCTTATAGCCTAGGCCATCTTCATGAGTTCTTTGCCCTGAGATGTCATGTTAAACTTCCAGTGACCAGTATGAGAGAGTGAGAGCGATAACACCAAATTAAACACACCTGCTTCCCATTCACACCTGAGACCTTGTAACACTAATAAGTCACATGACACCGGGGAGGGAAAATGATAATTGGGGCCAATTTGGAAATTTTCACTTAGGGGTGTACTCACTTTTGTTGCCATCAGTTTAGACATTAATGGCTGTGTGTTTAGGAGTTTTGAGGGGACAGCAAATTTACACTGTTATACAAGCTGTGCACTCACTACACAACATTGTAGAAAAGTGTAATTTATTCAATGTTGTCACATGAAAAGATATAATACAATATTTACAAAAAGGTGACGGGTGTACTCACTATTGTGAGATACTGTGTGTATATATATATATATATATATATATATATATATATGGAGAGGGAAATGATCAATTCATGTTCAAAAACTAACTTCTCCATAGTCCCAAAACACCAGATGGTAGACAAAGATATAATATATCCCTCTGAGTATTGTAACATAGAACTCTGGTACACAAGATGAATTATTGCAAGCCAGGTGTCCTCACAAAATATGTATTTGGCTATGAATATAATTAGTGCTTGTGGATGCATAACACTACATTTACTCCAGTGTTTGAAAATATTGTAATGAGCCTGGAGATGGTACAGTATATGTAAAGTATCCAGCTACATATTTTAATATTCATACCCCCCTTTTTAATTTATTTTTATTTTTTATACACGTGTGGAGGAGTACCGTCCAACACAAAGTGGACCTTAAATGTTAAACTTAAAAGGTATATTAACAATCTTGCTCAGGCAAAAAATTAAAACAAAAGGTAATCATAATTATTTCCTGGAGAAAATGCCACCCCCAGGTTAGTATTCCAGCCCTTCTAGTATGGTTATCTATACCGCGTACAAGCGATTGGAATTTCCGACAAGAAATTTTCGATTTCAGCTCTTGGTCAGAAATTCCGACCGTGTGTAGGCTCCATCGGACATTTTCTGTTGGAATTTCCGACAACAAATTTCTCAAATTTTCCGACAACAAAAGTTCTTGTCGGAAAGTCCAACCGTGTGTACACAATTCAACGCACAGAAATCTTACGCATGCTCGGAATCATTGAACTTAATTTTTCTCTACTTGTCGTAGTGTTGTACATGACCACGTTCTTGTTGATGTTCTCAATTTCCGACAACATTTGTGTGACCGACAAGTTTGAGCGAATATCTGTCGGAAAATAATCCATGGTTTTGATGTCGGAATGTCCCCGTGACAAGTCTAAATGTATAAAACAAAAAGTGAGGGCCATACCAACTGTTGTAGAAAGCCTTGGGGAATAGCCGGGGGAGAAGTCTTATTTTGCGTACACACAATCGAAATTTCCGCCAGGAAAACTTCGATGTGAGCTTTCGGTCGGAAATTCCGACCCTTATGTAGGCCCCATCGGACATTTTCTGTAATTTCCGACAGAAAAAATTTGAGAGCTGGTTCTCAAATTTTCCGAAGGGAAAGGTTCTTGTTGGAAATTCTGATCGTCTGTTTGCAATTCCGATGCACAAAAATCCTACGCATGCTTGGAATCATTGAACTTCTCGTCGTAGTGTTGTATGTCACCGCGTTCTTGACGTTCGGGATTTCCGACAACATTTATGTGACCATGTGTAGGCAACACAAGTTTGAGTAAAAATTCAGTCGAAAAAAAATCCACGGTTTTGTTGTCGGGAATTCAAATCGTGTGTACGTGGCAAAAGCCTGGGTTCACATTATTGCCGCATGTTTCAGCCTGAATTTTGGACTAAATTCGGACCTGAAATGGACCAAAAGACGCACAGGACCCCTGTGCAAAGTCGCATCAAAGCCACAGCGGAGATATGTGAACCACTCCATAGAGAGCCGGTCAGAATCTCAACCATGCGAATTTAATGCAGGGAAACCCTCATCCAATTCGCATAGGTGTGAACACACTCTAACCCAGCAAGACTGTCAGGAAAGGTTCCATCCGCTGGTGCTATTTATGATCTGTCTTGCAGTGCTGCGTTCCACCAGCAGGGGTCTCCTGGCAGTTTGGAGCTGTCAGAAGAACTTCCCCCTGCTGGTATATCACCTTTGGGATGCAGTACTGGCCTCCACCAGCGGATGGACCCTGGCAGTGTGGAGCGTTTGGCCCTTGGTGCGTTCAGGTGTGACCTGAACGTAATCAGCACACCTCCTATATATACCCGGCATGTGTAATCATACCTTGCCCTGGTATCTGCCTACTAACCCAATAGCTGGACCCTGAGCCTGGTGTCTCCATCCTAGACTTCTGATCTGATCTGATCTGATCCGACCTGACCCCTCTCCTGGACTTTCCCTTCCTGCTTATTCCCCGTCCGCAGCCATTTTCTGATCCCCCGTGTATGACCTCGGCCTGGCCTGTTTATGATTCTGGTATTCCCCTTTACTGTACATATCGTCTTTAGTGTTGTTTTTGTCACTGTGGGTCATTGATTGTTTGCACTGAGCTTGTTGAAGGTGGTGGGGTGTTACCCCCCCTCTTCTTAAATAAATCACCATTTTTACCTATATCTGTTTTGGATTCCTCTTTTGCAATCACAGAGAACTGGTCTATTTATAATCCCTGACAGTATACCTGGGCTCTCCTAGACCAGACATGCTTGCATTGGGGAACCACCCTGCTGTGGTGCATTTTCTGAAGCATGGATTTCAATGAAATCAATTACTTTTCCCTACTGGCAGAGGAGGATGGGGAGTATTATCGCCAGGTTTTGGAGGGGTGGACAAGGGACCAGCTGATGGAAACCATCCGATCAGCTCATTCTTTGGTGGATCAGGGTTATATTTAAATGATATTCACTCATTAATTCAGTTATGTGTTAAATCGGCCCTGTCTTTTATTCCTGATGGTAGTGATGACTTCTCTCCCCCCTTCAGTCTTGACCAAGTTGAATCCCTGGTATGGTTGATGGAGGATGATCCAGCTTCCTTTGATGAACATTATTGCTCTTGTTCCCAGCAGAAGTTATCTGACTGCATTAGTTCAGTGCAGTCTCTGATTAGACAGGGTGTGTGTGAACCAGCCTTTGCTGCAGGCATGGTCAGATCTCCTGATCTCAGCCAAGCCATTACATTTCAGCCCTGCCCTTAATCACCAGTCTTCCCAAGAATCTAGCCGTCCATCGCCAATGACAACCTCAGCTATAACCCAGTTAATTCCACTTCCTACCAAGTATTATTACACAGTCTCTACCATGGGCGTCCGCTGAAATTTTTTCAGGGGGGGGCACTTCGGCAGCAGCAATTCACAGTCACATTTGACCCTGTCTTCGACCACTAGCTGGGGTTTAAACCCCCCCCATCTCTAGCAGCCGAATAGGATGGATGGTGTCAGTAGGGCAGTGGGCGGTGTTAGAAGGGCAGTGGATGGTGTCAGTAGTTATTTTATTAATTTTTTTACACATTTATTTATTTTTTAATTTTTTACCAGGCTGGCACTGAAACGTCAGGCTGGGTGGCTGGCATGTCAAGCTGGGTGGCTGGGACGTCAAGCTAGCATGTCAGGCTGGGTGGCTGGCACTGGCACGTCAGGCTGGGCAGCTGGCACAGGAACAGGCTGGGAAGCTGGCACTGGCACAAGCTGGGCAGCTGGAACAAGCTGGGCAACTGGCACAGGCTGGGCGGCTGGCACTGGAACAGGCTGGGCGGCTGGCACTGAAACAGGCTGGGCGGCTGGCACTGAAACAGGCTGGGCGGCTGGCACAGGCTGGGCAACTGGCACTGGAACAGGCAGCTGGCACAGGCTGGGTTACTGGCACGATGGTATGGGTTGGGAAGTACTTCCATTTCTTTTTAGACTTAGGCTCCATTCAGACCTAGGCGTCGGCGGCAGCGGTGTATTCGGACAACATGCAATAGGCGTTTTGTCCCCGCGATTTGCGGCGACAAAACGCCTATTGTTTTTTTTGCTGGAGGGCAGAATTTTACACTGTTGGCTATAGCCCTCCAGCAAAAAAAACAATAGGCGCTTTGTCGCCGCAAATTGCGGGGACAAAACGCCTATTGCATGTTGTCCGAATACACCGCTGCCGCCGACGCCTAGGTCTGAATGGAGCCTAAGTCTAAAAAGAAATGGAAGTACTTCCCAACCCATACCATCGTGCCAGTAACCCAGCCTGTGCCAGCTGCCTGTGCCAGCCGCCCAGCCTGTTTCAGTGCCAGCCGCCCAGCCTGTTTCAGTGCCAGCCGCCCAGCCTGTGCCAGTTGCCCAGCTTGTTCCAGCTGCCCAGCTTGTGCCAGCTGCCCAGCTTGTGCCAGTGCCAGCTTCCCAGCCTGTTCCTGTGCCAGCTGCCCAGCCTGACGTGCCAGTGCCAGCCACCCAGCCTGACATGCTAGCTTGACGTCCCAGCCACCCAGCTTGACATGCCAGCCACCCAGCCTGACGTTTCAGTGCCAGTTACCCAGCCTGACGTTTCAGTGCCAGTTACCCAGCCTGACTTTTTAGTGCCAGCCACCCAGCCTGACGTTTCAGTGCCAGTTACCCAGCCTGACATTTCAGTGCCAGTTACCCAGCCTGACGTTTCAGTGCCAGTTACCCAGCCTGAGGTGTTCCCATCAGGTGCCCAGCCAGAGGTGTTCCCGTCGGGTGCCCAGCCCGAGGTGTTCCCGTCGGGTGCCCAGCCCGAGGTGTTCCCGTCGGGTGCCCAGCCCGAGGTGTTCTCTGTCTACCCGGATGTACCCACCTCTCGGCTCAAGCCTCCCATTGCCCAGTTTGTCACATTGGACTTTCCCCTGCAACAGATAGTTGGAGCGTTCGGAGGCCGCTCCTTTGAGGGGGGGTACTGTCAGAAAAGGTTCCATCCGCTGGTGCTATTTATGATCTGTCTTGCAGTGCTGCGTTCAACTCCTGGCAGTTTGGAGCTGTCAGGAGAACTTCCCCCTGCTGGTATATCACTTTTGGGATGCAGTACTGTCCTCCACCAGCGAATGGACCCTGGCAGTGTGGAGCGTTTGGCCCTTGCTGCGTTCAGGTGTGACCTGAACGTAATCAGCACACCTCCTATATATACCCGGCATGTGTGATCATACCTTGCCCTGGTATCTGCCTACTAACCCGATCCTGATATCTGGACCCTGAGCCTGTTGTCTCCATCCTGGACTTCTGATCTTATCCGACCTGACCTGATCTCTCTCCTGGACTTCTGATCTGATCCGACCTGACCTGATCTCTCTCGTGGACTTGTCCTTCCTGCTTATTCCTTGTCCGCAGCCATTTTCTGATCCCCCCGTGTATGACCTCGGCCTGGCCTGTTTATGATTCTGGTATTCCCCTTTACTGTACATATCGTCTTTAGTGTTTTTGTCACTGTGGGTCATTGATTGTTTGCACTGAGCTTGTTGAAGGTGGTGGGGTGTTACCCCCTCTTCTTAACCACTTAGGACCCGGACCAAAATGCTGCTAAAGGACCTTGCCCCTTTTTGCGATTCGGCACTGCATCGTTTTAACTGGCAATTGCGCGGTCGTGCAACGTGGCTCCCAAACAAAATTGGCGTCCTTTTTTCCCCACAAATAGAGCTTTCTTTTGGTGGTATTTGATCACCTCTGCGGTTTTTATTTTTTGCGCTATAAACAAAAAAAGAGCGACATTTTTGAAAAAAATGCAATATTTTTTACTTTTTGCTATAATAAATATCCCCCAAAATATATATAATTTTTTTTTTCATCAGTTTAGGCCGATACGTATTCTTCTACCTATTTTTGGTAAAAAAAAATCGCAATAAGCGTTTATCGGTTGGTTTTCGCAAAATTTATAGCGTTTACAAAATAAGGGATAGTTTTATTGCATTTTTATTAATTTTTTTTTTTTTTTACTACTAATAGCGGCGATCAGCGTTTTTTTTTTTTCGTGACTGCGACATTATGGCGGACACTTCGGACAATGTTGACACATTTTTGGGACAATAGTAATTTTCACAACAAAAAATGCATTTGAATTGCATTGTTTACTGTGAAAATGACAGTTGCAGTTTTGGAGTTAACCACAAGGGGGCGCTGTAAGATTTGTGTGTTCCCTGCGTGTGTTTACAACTGTAGGGGGTGTGGCTGTAGGTGTGACGTCATTGATCACGTCCCCCTATAACAGGGATGACGTCATCGATGCTGCGGCCACAGTGAAGCACGGGGAAGCCATGTTTACACACGGCTCTCCCCGTTCTTCAGCTCCGGGGACCGATCGCCGCACTCCAGCTGCGATCGGGTCCGCGAGTCCCACGGTCCCGGAGTTTCGGACCGGGTCACGGGAGCGCGCCGCGGGCGCGCGCCTGTGACCCACGGCTGGGTACAAGAGACCAAGGTATATATACGTTGATGTGCCCAGCCGTGCCATTCTGCTGACGTAAATGTTCAGTAGGCGGTCCTTAAGTGGTTAAATAAATCACCATTTTTACCTATATCTGTTTTGGATTCCTCTTTTGCAATCACACAGTACTGGTCTATTTCTAATCCCTGACAAAGACTGTCTGCTGCTAACATAGCTGGAGGTTATTTCATAAGAGGTCTCTTAAAAAGGAAAGTTGATTTTTAAGGAAGAATATTAAACAATTCCACACATATGCTGCTTAATGGGCTTTGTTTTGCCATTTATTGGTATATTACCTGCTGGGTGATTGTTTAACCTCCCTGGCGGTATGATTCTGTCTGGAATTACGTACCAAAAGCGGTACAATTATTTTGTATGGAAATTCTGCGTTTTTATACTGTAGGCCTGCAATTTTTTAGGAATAACTCAAATTTGTCCAAACCAGAGTCTAGTAGACATCCCGGGTATGATAAAGTTTGAAACACAAAATCATAAAATTATAATATAATAAATAACTATAAATAATTATAACAAATAATAATGTAATTATAATAACAATTATTCACTAATGTAATCAAATCAAAATCACTGAAATTTGCTCAGTTGCAGAATTGTCGCTGTCATTACTTTTATTTTTTTATGACGAATTTCCCCACAAATCGCTATTACTCAATTCTGCAAGTGATTATAATTTATTATCGCTGTTTTCTAGCTGCTCTAAAATCACTTTTGACATAAAGGGACACTTTTGGTTGCTATGGACAATCTACAGTTTGCAGGCACAAAAAAAATGTTTTTATTATGTAAAAGAACATGCAGGGCACTGGGCAGACCACTAGGGACAGGGGGGGTGTGTACTTTTTACATACAGTACTGTAATCTATAAGATTACAGTATTCTGTATGTAATGTGTTTGTTTACTTTTTTGAATTTGCCGCCGGTCTCCGCCCCCGTGCGCCGTTACGTCGCAGGGAACGGAGATCGGCGGCGTGCGGGCACTGTGTGAGTCGAATGGAGGACGCCACTCGCTCACACAGCGTGGATGCATTGCTGGATACAGGGACAAGGTAAGTACAGTACCCCGCCTGGATCTAAGGTAAGCCAGCGCGCGCTGCAGGCTCTGCATATTCACCCCGAGCGCGACTCGGGGATATCGATATTTTCATAAAAAATCCAACCCGAGTCGCGCTCGGGGATACCGGCAGGGGGGTTAATGGTGTTATATTGTGGTATCCTGCTTCACTGTCCTTCAGCCTGGTGGTGGGTGTCTGTGTTTGTCTGTGTCCCCACATCCATGCTGTGCTCCCACCACATACTATTCTGTGGTGTTGCACTAGCCAGAACGATGTAGACCCAGTACGTCTCGAGTCACTCTTTCTTACTATATACATTTGTTACATATACAGTAGGGCTACGGAAATTAACGATTAATTGGTCGATTAATCGTTAATTTCTTTGGTCGATTAAAATAATTTTGATTGAGGAGGATCCGCGGAGTGAGCTCCGCAGTCTTGCCCATAGGAAACTATGGGCCAGATTCAGATACAATTACATTGGCGCAGAGTATCATAGATACACTACGCTGCCGTATTTTACCAGGCTGTACGACGAATCCTGGTAGATTTTGTCCCTTACGGTACGGCGGCGTAGTGTATTTCTTGCCACGTAATCGAAATACGCGATTAGGGGGCGTGAAGCATTTAAATTAGGCGCGTCCCCGCATCGATCAAACTGCGCATGCTCCGTTCAGAAATTTCCCGTCGTGCATTGCGCGAAATAACGTCGATACTTTATTCGTTGTTTGAGTAGCGTCGTTCACGGACATTCCTATTCCCGGACGTTTTACATCAAAAATAAAAAAAGACGTCGGAAAACGTTGATATTCGACGCGGTAAGAGATTGCGATTGACGTTCGTAACTTCGTGGATCGTTGGCAAAAGCTCATTTGCATACCCCGACATAGAAAACGACGGGAACTCCACTTAGCGGCCGCAATTTTATTGCAGCGTAGATCCGAAGGCGTACGAACACGTAATCCAGTCGAATTGAAGCCCGCAGCCGTATTTTCATGGTTTGAGGTTTCAGAGTAGTGAAAAAACGTGTGTAATTCGAAAGTACTCCAGTCTAACGCGAGATAGACAGGAGTAATCGCTCTGTGAATCTGGCCCATTGTTTTTTTTCAACTTCATCATTAATACGGCCTTACCTACACACGATTTGCCTACAAATGCTCTAGCAAAGCGAGGTGACGTACAATGCGTACGACGGCACTATAAAGGGGAAGTTCCATTCGGATGACGCCACCCTTTGGGCTGCTTTAGCTGATTTTGTGTTAGTAAAAGACGATTCGCGTTTTTCTGTCTGTTACAGCGTGATGAATGTGCTTACTCCATTACAAACGGTAGTTTTACCAGAACGAGCGCTCCCATCTCATAACTTGCTTCTGAGCATGCATGGGTTTTTCAAGTCGTTAAAGCTCACACACGATCATTTTTTACAGCCCGAAAAATGACATTGTTAAAAACATAGCGAAAAAAAAAGAGCACGTTCGAAAAACAAATTGGCCCTTTTTCAGAACCCGAAAAATGCTCTGAAGCCCACACACGATCGTTTTAGATTAAAACATTTTAAAACGTAATTTTTTACAATCTGAAAAATGATCGTGTGTACGCGGCATTACTGATGGCTGTTGTATTCTGACAGCTGGTACCCTCAGCATTCCGATTTCACAAACAGTGGGTGCAGCTCCTTGGATTTTCAGATCTAAAGATGGCGGGTGGGAGGTGCCATCAGGGCAACATGGCTGGAATTTGGACCAGTCTACAGTCTGGCTATGATGTTTGGTGCAGTCCTCCATTCGAGGATAGGAGAAATTTAAGCTGTCAAATGCTTTGTTAGTTATTTTCTTGCTGTTTGCCCGGAGGTAGCAGGTAAAACTGTGACCATCTACAATTCATAAGGTTACAAAGCTTCCTAAAGTAGATTTCCCTTATTTTATGCATGCCAATTCCAGGGATGAAGGTTGGGTCTCCTGGGTTGTGTATTGTCTTGAGCTTTTATTGAACTCTTTGAAGCGTGAACGATGGAAAGGCTTAAAAATCTCGGCTAATACATCTCTCTGTTCATGAGCTTGAACTCTGTGTTCAGTGAAAGCCTACTGTGCTTTGGTTTTTCGTGCCAAATGATCACACATTGCTTGTTTTGTCAAAGCCTAAAGGTATTTTCTTGATAATGTAACCTAGTTATGTTGTCTTCACTTTGTTTTTGTATTTTTCTTTTTAGTTATCATCATTATTTGAATGGTAATTTGCACCAAAGTGTTGTGTGGAGTGAAATCATGTTTAAGATTAGTTTACTTTTTTTTTTCTCCCATCAAAGCCACCTGGGAAATGGCCATTTATTCTTCTGGAAAGAGCTAATTATCTGACTTTTCTGCAATTATCAAGAGCGGAATGAGAATTCCCACAGTGCGGTCTGAATAAATGTATGCAAATCAGGTCTCATTTATTGCTTTATATAATAAAAATAGAAAAATTCAAATCATAAATTTGTGATGAAATTTTGCACTTTCATTGTTAGATGAAACCCTAGCCAGCATTTATTTCTGGCAGTTGTTTCGATGGTCAGGCCTGGACTGGGACAAAAATTTGGCTCTGGACTTCATCCAGACCAGCCCACTTTAATTTTGCAAACATGCACAAAAACAAGTGAAGCGGGAGGGCATTCAGGAACATTGCTACAGCCTCATTGGCTGGAATTTCAGAAATTGGCATTGCTGCACAGCCATTGGCTGCCTTTCAGCAATGCAGCGGCGCTGAGATTTACCTGGTTTAGGCACTATGAAGTGAGGTGATGGGCAGTTCGGATGACAGGTCAATCCTATAAGGGCCAGCCGGAAAAACCCGGCCCCCGGCCAGCCAACCTCAATGGCCACCCAAGCCCCTCCATTCACTGGCCATTAGCCGTTCTACTTTATTTCTCTTTTAGGCAGTACAGCGGTGCTCAAATTAACAGCCATAACTTTGACAGGCTGTCACCGAAATCAAATCCATCGGCCCACCAGGAAAATCCCTGTAGTCCCAATGGCCAGTGATGGTTAATAGGTGTTTATATACTGGCTGTGGAAAGAACATGGGGACAGGCAACATGGGAAGAAGAGCAGATTGTAATAATAGAAGAGGACCTCTCTGCTGGTCACCTGAGCACCCTCTGTAAAGAGACTAGACCCTACTAAAGTCTAGCTTGAGCAACGAATAAAAAAAATAGTCCCTAACATTTTTTATTAACCACTTAACCCCCGAACCATTTGTCTGGTTAAAGACCGGGCCACTTTTTGCGTTGATTTAACTAATAATTGTGCGGTTGTGCGACGTGGCTCCCTAACAAAATTGACGTCCTTTTTTTCCCACAAATAGAGCTTTCTTTTGGTGGTATTTGATCACATCTGTGGTTTTTATTTTTTGCGTTATAAACAAAAATAGAACGACAAATTTTGAAAAAAATTAAATATTTTTTACTTTTTGCTATAATACATATCCCCAAAAAATATCTAAAAAAAATTTCCTTAGTTTAGACCGATACGTATTCTTTTACATATTTTTGGTAAAAAAAATTGCAATAAGCGTTTATTGATTGGTTTGCGAAAAAGTTATATCGTCTACAAAATAGGGGATAGTTTTATGACTTTTTTTTTTTAATAATTTTTTTTTTTTTACTAGTAATAGCGGCGATAATAGATTTGTATTATAACTGCAACATTATGGCGGACACATCGGACACTTTTGACACATTTTTGGAGCCACTGTAATTTTTACAGCGATCAGTGCTAAAAAATTGCACTGATAACTGTGAAAATGCCATTGGCAGTGAAGGGGTTAACCACTAGGTGGCGTTGTCGGGGTTAAGTGTGCCCTAGTGAGTGATTCTTACTGTAGGGGGATGGGCTGTGTGTGACAAGACAGTGACTAGGCAGAGTGGGGAGATGCTTGTTTACATCAACATCTCCCCGTTCTTCCTCACCGTGAGAAAATCGCAGTTATTCCCGTGGCGATCGAGTCCGCGGGACCCATGGTTGGGCTCACGGAGCTCGCGGTAGGCGTGTGCGCGATCTTGTCCGTGCCATGCTGACGTAAATAGTCGTGCGCTGGTTAAAAAAATAGCGCTGGCAGCAATATCCACATTGTGTCTGGTGCTGTCTCCTACAGTCTCTCCATTACACGATCCAATGCTGGTCCACTTGGAGGCAGGTGCAGTTATCCATCCCGTCTGTAGGTGGCTTAGTGCCCTTATTGCATGGGAAGGGGAGTCTCATACGGAAATTGATCCCTAAGGCCTCGTACATGCGATCAGTCCATCCGATGAAAATGGTCCGAAGGACCACTGTCTCATAGGTTAACCGATGAAGCTGACTGATGGTCTGATGTGCCTACACACCATCAGTTAAAAAAAACGATCGTATCAGAACGCGGTGACGTAAAACACAACAACGTGCTGAAAAAAATGAAGTTCGATGATTCCAAGCATGCATCGACTTGATTCTGAGCATGTGTGGATTTTTAACCGATGGTCATGCCTACTAACAATCGGTTTTGACCTATCGGTTAGGAATCCATCGGTTAAATTTTAAAGCAAGTTGGGGTTTTTTTTAACCGAAGGTTAAAAAACCTATAGGGCCTACACACGATCGGTTTTGACAGATGAAAACGGTCCATCAGACCGTTGTCCTCTGGTTAACCTATCGTGTGTACGAGGCCTTAGTGATTCTGTCCAATGCCTCAAGAGGAGAATTGGTCTGATTGGACACAGAACTCTTGAGAGGCTTTGGCAGCCATCTTGAGTGAATGAACCTTTAAAATAAGGCGTAGCCAATCATTAGGCCCACATTCTGTCACATGAAAGGTGCTTGTCTAGCTGATGGCAAATACTAGCAATATGATACATTTGGGGATTTGGGCGGTGGACAGGAACAGCAAAAAGCCCCAATACAAGGCTAGAATTTTGACCAATTCCAGCTGAATCTGGCAAAATTAGAGCCATGGTTGGCCATGCAAGGAGTCACCGTTGGGCCAGTCCATTGTATTCAGGCAGTGGATTTTTCTTTTTTATATTTTATTAATTTTTGTAGCACAACTCTAGTATAGCATATGAAGGCTAGACTATATAAATCTATTTTTCTATTTTGTACGGCTAATCAATATTTAATTGGTCTATACCAAGATGAAATGTTCCTCTGTGTACTCTGGGCCTCAGAATTGCTGGAAAGAGGAAACTGTAGTTTTTCAATGCTTCTAAAGCTGATATAGAAGAAAACATACTGCAGTTTTGGTGAGTGCCCATTTTGATTTGCCATAACTGGCTTCACACTTATTCAATTAGTTAACCGGGGCCGGTGCAGGGATTTTCGTCTACTTAGGCGAAGGTGCATTTTGCCAAGACGTCATTCACGTCACTTCCTGGTCTCTGTAGAGGAGGGAGGCTGAGCTCCCGCTGCCCTTCCCGGTGACACCGTAGCCCAGTGAACCCCACGGGGGTTCCCGTAGGGTGGGAAAGGTGGCACATCGCAGCGCTGGTGGAAGTGATGGGTGGCTTCACAGCCACTTGTATCACTTCCACATGAAAATTGACAGTCAACTTTACTAAAGTACACGCTCTCCTGGAAAAAAAAAAATATGTCTTCAGTACTGTTAAAATCCGAATCCCCAGCTAGTGGCTGGGGATTTGGGTTTTACCGCCCCCCTATCCTGGCCCATACACCAAAACTATTTTTACTTACCTTATTTATCGGCGTATAACACACACTTTTTCTCCCTGAAAATCAGGTGCAAATAGTTTGTGCGTGTTATACGCCGATATTTGTATTTGACTTCCTCAAAGGGAAAGGGGGGGAGAAGAGTGCCATTAGATTACATAGAGCGAGTATCTCCTGTTTACTCAGTGGCCTCTGTAATACGAAGTCCAGTCTCCTGGACTGGCATTAGACCAGTGGTTTGTCTATCATAGGAGCCGGTCCAGGAGGCAGTAATTTGTATTAAAGAGGTCGCTGAGTAAAGAGGAGATTCTCGCTCTATGTAATCTGACCTGAGGCTGCATTGATGGGCACTTATCAGGCTGCATTGATGGGCACTTATCAGGCTGCATTGATGGGCACTTATCAGGCTGCATTGATGGGCACTAATCAGGCTGCATTGATGGGCACTAATCAGGCTGCATTGATTGGCACTGGTGAGGCTGCGATGATGGGCACTGACCCTTATTTTGTTCTTTATTTTAAATAAAATAAAACCTGAAACGTCCCTCTTAAAACGAAGGTGCGTGTGATATATGCCTGTGCGTGTTATACACCAATAAATACGGTAGTTACAAAATGATATGCAATGTTCTGGGGATGCACAGGGTTCATCTAGCAACTGTAAGCAGCCACTAATATAATTAACTGCTGATGCCTTATAGGAACTATTTTACTCCTGAAGCCTTCAGAAGGTTCCTTGAGTCAACCATCTTATTCACACAACCCTGATGAGGGGGTATTGTATAAATCCAAGAAACGTGTGGGCCATTTTTTCCTGTTTATGATATAAGGAACAATTTTGGACTCTACAACAAGTGCTGTAGAGTTTTTGTTTTTCCCCAGACCTCACAATAAAAAAACAGATAAAGGTATTACAGTGGAACCTTGGATTACTGGCATAATCCGTTCCAGGAGAATGCTCGTAATCCAAAACACTCGCATGTTAAAGCGAATTTCCCCATAGAAGTCAATGGAAACGAAAATAATTTGTTCCGCATTGACTTCTATGGCATGCAATACTGTATGTGGCCAGAGGTGGGGGGGCGCCGGAGAGCCTCGGAAATACTCGGGACAGCTCAGCTGAACTTGGGAACTAAGTATTTCCGAGTATTTGCGAACGTCTCCGAACGGCTACGGTGCCCCTGCACCTCTGGCCAAACGCGGTACTGCACACTGCTGTGGCTTGAATCCTGCTTGTTTTGCGAGACACTCGCAAACCGAGTCAGGATTTTTTTTTTAAATGCTCGTATTGGGAAACGCTCGTTAACCGCGATACTCGCAGTCCGAGGTTTCACTGTATTTTCTTTTTCTTGATCGAACTCAGCCTTTCTCAACCTTTATAATGTGAAGGAACCAATGAAATAACTTTCCAGACCCAGGAAACCCCTGCAATAAATACTATATTTACAGCTTACAGCTTTACTAGCGTGATGGTCGTTGGGAAGAATGGTCCTTACATTTGTGATCGTTGGGAAGAATCCCTATTAAAGATTGCTAAAAAGGTCATTGGTGTGAGTAGTTACTTATGTGAAAGATAGAAATTGCTTGTGGGAACCCCTAGCAAGCTATGGAGGAACTCTGGGGTTCCACAAGGACCCTGGCTTTTGGCTGGATTTTGGCTATAATGTGCATTTCTTATTGTTACATCTGGGTTTAAATAATAATGATATATAATAATTACCGTATTTTTTGCTCCATAAGACGCACTTTTTCCCAGAAAAAAAATGGGGGGGAAATGTCTGTACATCTTATGGAGTGAATATTGACCCCTCCAACAAGTGTTGGGCGATCTCCTGGATAGGCTTGACACTCAGAGCAGCCCGAGTGGCTAAATGGAGTAGGGCCGCTCTGTCTTCTATCTGAGTGACATGCGGATGTGATGATGTTCTTCCTCACCAGGAAGTGCCAGTCTGTGCGAGGTGGAGTACTGTAACAAAGTCCCGCCTCCTAGATAGATGGAACACTGATCCAATGATACATCGAATCAATGTGACGTGTATCATAAGAGGCAGGGCTTTGTTAGTGGGCACTGGGATATGCATTTCATGGGACTGGTAAGGCTGCATTTCATGGGTACTGGTAAGGCTGCATTTCATTGGCACAGGTAAAGCTGCTTTTCATTGGCCAGGTTAGGCTGTATTTATTTGGCACTGGTAAGGCTGCATTTAATTGCCACTGGTAAGGCTGCATTTAATGGAACTGGTAAGGCTGCATTTCATGGGCACTGGTAAGGCTGCATTTCATGGGCACTGGTAAGGCTGCATTTCATGGGCACTGGTAAGGCTGCATTTCATGGGCACTGGTAAGGCTGCATTTCATTGGCACAGGCCGGGCTGCTTTTAATGGGACAGGTTAGGCTGTATTTATTTGGCACTGGTAAGGCTGCATTTATTTGGCACTGGTAAGGCTGCATTTAATTGGCACTGGTCAGTAGGGATGAGCCGAACACCCCCGCGTTCAGTTCGCACCAGAACGTTCGAACAGACCACCCGTTCGCACGAACATTTAGAACCCCATTGAAATCAATGGGACTCGAACGTTAGAATTCAAAAACGCTCATTTTAAAGGCCAATATTCAAGTTATTGTTGGAAAACGTCTTTGAGAACCCGGGTCTTGCCCCAGGGAACATGTATCAATGGAAAAAAGTTTAAAAAACTCTTGTTTTTTCAGGAGCAGGACTCCTGAAAAAATTACCGTTTTTAAAACTTTTTTCCATTGATACATGTTCCCTCGGGCAAGACCTGGATTCTTAACCACTTACCTACTGTGCACCTACACCCCCTTCCTGCCCAGACAAAATATAAGCTTCCCGCACTGCGTCGCTTTAACTGACAATTGCGCGGTCGTGCGACATGGCTCCCAAACAAAATTGGCGTCCTTTTTTTCCCACAAATAGAGCTTTCTTTTGGTGGTATTTGATCACCTCTGCGGTTTTTATTTTTTGCGCTATAAACAAAAATAGAGCGTCAATTTTTAAAAAAATGCAATATTTTTTCCTTTTTGCTATAATAAATAACCCCAAAAAATATATAAAAAAAATATTTTTTCCCTCAGTTTAGGCCGATACGTATTCTTCTACATATTTTTGGTAAAAAAAAAATGCAATAAGCGTTTATCGGTTGGTTTGCGCAAAATTTATAGCGTTTACAAAATAGGGGATAGTTTATGGCTTTTTTTTTTTTTTTTTTTTACTATTAATGGCGGCGATCTGCGATTTTTTTATTGGGACTGCGACGTTATGGCGGACATTTCGGACACTTTTCTGACATTTTTGGGACCATTTACATTTATACAGTGAAAAATGCTATAAATATGCATTGATTACTGTATAAATGTGACTGGCAGTGAAGGGGTTAACCACTAGGGGGCGGGGAAGGGGTTAAATGTGTGTCCTATGAGTGTTCTAACTGTAGGGGGAGGGGGGGGTGACTGGGGGAGGTGACCGATTGTGTCCCTATGTACAAGGAACACAATCTGTCACCTCTCTCCCTGACAGGGACGTGCAGCTCTGTGTTTACATACAGAGCTGCACGTCCCAGCTCACTTACAGAGCAATAGCGTGTGCCCGGCGGCGATCGTTGCCGCCGGGCACTCGCACGGGATCCCCGCGGAGCGGCGGGTGCGCGCGCGTGCCGCCGGCGACGCGCGCGCGCCCGCCCGCGGCTTTAAAGGGACATCACGTCATATGACGTGATGTCAGAACAATGGAGTCGTCTGCCCGCCGTCATTTGACGGCGGGCAGATGACAAGTGGTTAAAGACGTTTTTACAGGCAAACTATAGACACCCAGCAGGTACAATATTTAAAGGAATTTTTTTTTTTTTAATTTAAGCATCATTAAAATCACTGCTCCAGTAGCAGTGATTTTAATGATGCTTAAATAAAAATAAAAAAAGGAAAAATTCCTTTAAATATTGTACCTGCTGGGTGTCTATACCTGTGATAATGTCTTTAAATAGCACAATCACCTGCCTGCCAGTAAATTAGGAAGAACTGATCTATCTAAACTATACAGTGTATACATATATGTACAACTCCTAGGGATGTATATATATCCTCTACACTGTAAATTAAGCTAAACTGACTAGCCTGCCTGCTCTATATAAAAAGACTATTTCTCTGTCTCTCTGACTGATCTCTGTTCAGCGCTGTAACACACTACATGAGGCCGCCTAGCAGACGACCTTATATAGTGT
The DNA here is from genome assembly GCA_029574335.1 of Rana kukunoris. Taxonomy (NCBI): domain Eukaryota; kingdom Metazoa; phylum Chordata; class Amphibia; order Anura; family Ranidae; genus Rana; species Rana kukunoris. Next base: position 705,403,357 of record CM056049.1, read on the forward strand.
GGGGCGTGTGCTAAAGCCCTGAGCCATAATTGGCCAAAGCCACCCTGGCTTTGGCCAATTATGGCTCTCCGTTTTTTGTGTGCTGTGATTGGCCAAGCATGCATGGTCATAGTGCATGTTTGGCCAATCATCAGTGTGCAATGCCACAGTGAATTATGGGCCGTTGCACGTCACTCAAATTTGGCACGAACGACGCCTTTTGTTCGAATTTCGTCGAACGTACGAACAGACAATGTTTGAGTCGAACATATGTTCGAATCGAACGCGGAGCTCATCCCTACTGGTCAGGCTGCATTTAATTGGCACAGATAGGGCTGCATTTAATGGGCACTGGTCAGGCTGCATTTCATGGGCACAGGTCGGCCTGTATTTAATTGGCACTGGTAAGGCTGCATTTCATTGTCACTGGTCAGGCTGCATTTCATGGGCACTGGTAAATATTTTAGTACACCATTTGATTCAGAATATTTTTCTTGTTCTCCTTCTCTAAAACCTAGGTGCGACTTATGGCCAGGTGTGTCTTATGGAGTGAAAAATACGATACATAATGAGACACTCCTCCTTCAAATTTTACCATTCCAAATAAAATAAATACAAGTTAACTCTGTTTTTTTTTTCTTCTGAAAAGTACAATTCTAAGAATGTAAGCATTAGAAAGGGAAAACAAGAGTGTCAAAAGTTCAAGCTTTACTACTCTGGCAAATCCGGCATTGATTTTCTTCCAGTAGTCATCAACAATTTGCAGGAAAGTAAGCACTCTCAGAAATTTCTGGCAAAAGGAACAGAATTAGCTACTAGGCTTAATGTACACGGGATGTGTTACAACCTCCCCTGAACGATTTAACTTTACAGATAGTAAACATCTAAAAAAAACGTCAGTTTTGCCGCGTTTAGCTACGTTTGCGTTTAGAATCTTTTTTTTTTAAATAGTCAAAAATAAAAACCGCCTGTAAACAAAACGAGGCTAAACGGCAGTTACCATGTTTACAAGCTGTTACAGGCGTTTAGCATTTCAAATGCCTCTGAAGATCCGTCCTGAATGCATTTTTTTGCTTTCCAAAAAAGGCTTCTTTATTCAACTGCCTAGAAACGATTATATACACTGCTGCTGCTAAACGCACGTTCAGAGGCAGTTGGACACTTTTTTTTTTCAACTGCCCCTGAACTCATTCAATGTTATCTTATGTGTACATGTACACAGGTTTGTTTCCTAGTGATTAGGAACAGCAATCTCTCTATACTCCCAGTCAGTCCCTTCCCCCTCACAGTTAGAAACACCTCCCAGGGAACACTTGACCCCTTGATCGCCCCCTAGAGTTAACCCCTTTCTTGCCAGTGTCATTTATACAATAATCGATGCATTTTTATAGCTCTGATCGCAGTATAAATGTCATTGGTCCCAAAAAAGTATCAAAAGTGTCTGCTCTGTCTGCCGTAATCCCACTAAAAATCGCTGATCGCTGCCATTACTAGTAATTTTTTTAATTTTTTTTATAAAAATGCCAAAAATATATCCCTAATTTTGTAGACACTATGGCCCAGATTCACAGAGAGATGGGCACACATTACACACCGTACGGCACGCCAACGTAGCGCGGAGAAGCAAGCATTGCATTCAGCAAGCCAGTGCTCCCAAGGCTGCGCCAGCGTGGCGTGGGTTTTTGAAAGGTGCACGCCGGCGTAGGTGGAAGTGGGCGTGACCCCATGCAAATGATGGTCCAAGCGTGGTGCAGTGTTTTACGCCTGGCGTATCATGAACAGCGCATGCGCCGTGACGTCACCGTGATGTGGACGCATGCACAGCACCCTTCTGCGCCTGCTCACAACCACGCCGGCACAACTGCCTAAGCTACGCCCAGCCAGACACACGTCCAACGCACAATACGCTGGCTTTTGTTCCCTAGTGCAGACCTTTGCATGTCTGTTGCCGGGTTGCACCTCATCTATGGGGAATAACTTTACGCCGGACGTACAACTTATGCGCATCTTGAGTTGCAAGCGTCGGGCGCATGCACGTTCGTGAATCGCCGTATTTCCCTCATTTGCATGTTTGAATGGCTAATCAATGGGAGCAGCACCATGCATCCAGCTTATATGTGCGCCCACCCTACACTGGCGTGTGAAAGCTACATTGGCGGGGTGTAGCCTGTTTTTAGGCGCATTTTGGTTTGTGGGTCTGCCGCACACATACGCCGGCGCACGTTTGCACTTACATCGCCGTTATATGCTATACGTCGGCATAAGTGCTTTGTGAATCTGGGCCTATAACTTTTGCGCAAACCAATCAATATATGCGTATTGCGATTTTTCACCAAAAATATGTAGAAGAATACATATTGGCCTAAACTAATTAACACATTTTCTTTGTGGATATTTATTATAGAAAAAAGTAAAAAATATTATTGTTTTTTTTCAAAATTGTCGCTCTATTTTTGTAAAAATTATATTTTAAAAATGAAAGTTCTGGTATACATTTTTTGGGGGACTGCATACATTTTTATTTTTATTTTCATTTTTATATGGAGCTCGACTTAAAATGTGTATCAGACCTGGTTTGGTTCAGAGATTCGGCTCCCTTGATTTCAGCGGGGGTTGTGGTTCAGCACCCAAACTTCTTTGACGTTCGCAGAACTCTGCTTGCACTAGACTCAGGGCAGTTCAGTTCATCTGATTCCAGATTGCAAGCAGTGGTGGCTGGTGCTCAAAATGTTTGGGGGGTGCAAACAAACTAAAAAAAAAACATTGATTGCAGCCACTGTGCCCATCAATTGCTGCCACTGTGCCCATCAATTGCTGCCACTGTTCCCATTAAACGCAGTTAGTGTGTCCATTAAATACAGCCATTGTGCCCATTAAACATAGCCACTGTGCGCATCAATTGCTGCCACTGTGCCATCAAATGCAGCCACTGTGCCATCAAATGCAGCCACTGTGCCATCAAATGCAGCCACTGTGTCCATCAAACGCAGCCACTGTGTTTTCAATTGCCGTCACTGCGCCATCAATTGCCATCACTGTGCCATCAAATGCAGCCACTGTACACATAAGTTGCCACCACTGTACCCATCAATTGCTGCCAGTGTGCCCATCAATTGCTGCTACTGTGCCTATCAATTGCTGCCAGTGTGCCCATCAATTGCTGCTACTGTGCCTATCAATTGCTGCCAGTGTCCCCATCAATTGCCACTACTGTGCCCATCAAATGCTGCCAGTGTGCATCCCCCGCCCACCCATCAGTTACCTGTCTCTGTGGGGCAGCGGGTCACGGCAGTGTCCTCCACGCTCCTCAGTGTCTTCTACCGTCCTCTGCTATGATTGGATGCCTGATAGGTGTCCAATCACAGCACCTGTTGTTTCAGCCAATCAGGTGACAGGTAACAGACCTGAGCACCTGATTGGCTGAGAGGCAATTCAGTGTTAGGAAACATATTAATTTGCTTTCCTAACACAATGCTGAGTGAACTGCGAGCGCCCAGCCGTTGACCTTTTTGGACATCTATTAGAGCCTATAGCCCTAATCAGGTGCTTCCAAAATATACCCTGCCACTGTAATTCTGGCACCCGAAAAGGGACCGGGCACCTGAACAGGGGGTGGCAGCGGCGACCATAGATAGATTCATGCAATGCATGAATCTATCTATGGTCATAGAGGGATGGCAGGAGAGAGAGGGTGGTGCCCGTGTGCCCTATATGGACGCACAGCCACTGACTGCAAGTCTTGGCAAATCAAATCATTCCTAGTTACCATGTCATGTGTTATCATTGAACTGCTCACCCGTTTTCACATTTATCCATCTTTTTGTTCTATTTTTCTTTCTAAGACTAACTCTTCTATTGGATTAAAACTGACAGCAATGATACGTGACTCATGTCTCCATCTCAGGCTGTACCGCTTAAGGACCACAGTTTAATTAACATATTTTCAGTTTTGACATTAATTAGCATGTTTTAACACAAACCTAATTAACTAATTTATTCAGGCTTGCTAGAGGCTCCATTGCCTTTTCACACATTCAGTCATTTACAATTCTGGTTCTAGGGATAGATAGTGATCTAAGGACTTTCCTCGGTAATATCTTCAAAGCTCAAGGAGATCTTATAATGAGGCTGATACACATGTTGTCCTTGGCTTCTATAAATGCTGGTTGGCAGGTTGTCATCCATTGATGCTTCACTTCCTAACCTGTCATTCACCTAGGACGACAAGCTTACAGGTCACCAGCAGATTGTAAATAGATCTAATTGGATGATATTTAGTATGCTTTGCATTATAAAGGGTAGCCATGTTTTTTTAACCACTTAAGCCCCAGACCATTATGCAGGTTAAGGACCTCGCCCATTTTTGCGATTCGGCACTGCGTCGCTTTAACTGACAATTGCGCGGTCGTGCGATGTGGCTCCCAAACAAAATTGGTTGATTACCTATGTAATGTGGTTATGTGGTTTTATGTTTTGCGCTGTAAACAAAAATAGAGCGACAATTTTGAAAAAAATTCAATATTTTTTACTTTATGCTATAAATATCCCCAAAAAAGATCGAAAAACATTTTTTCCTCAGTTTGGGCCGATACGTATTCTTCTACATATTTTTGGTAAAAAAAATCGCAATAAGCGTTTATCGATTGGTTTGCGCAAAAATTTATAGTGACACATTGGACACTTTTGACACATTTTTGGGACCATTGTCATTTTCACAGCGAAAAGTGCTGTTAAAATGAACTGATTACTGCGAAAATTACAATTGCAGTGAAGGGGTTAACCACAAGGGGGTGCTAAGGGGTTAAGTGTGCCCTGAGGCTGCGTACACACGATCGAACATGTCCGCTGAAACATGTCCGCTGAAACTGGACAGTTTTCCAGCGGACCAACGTTTTAAAACATGTTTTAAAACCTGTCCGATGGAAACCTGTCCGTCGGACAGGTTCGAAGGTTAGTACACAAAATCATCGGACCAAAAACCCGCGCATGCTCAGAATCAAGTCGACACATGCTTGGAAGCATTGAACTTCGTTTTTTCATCACGTCGTTGTGTTCTACATCACCGCGTTCTGGTCTGATCGGATTTTGGTCCGATGGTGTGTACGCACATCAGACAAGTTCAGAGTTGTCTGATGAAAACGGTCCGTCGAACAAGTTTCATCAGACATGTCTGATCGTGTGTACAGGGCCTAAGGGAGTGATTCTTACTGTTAGGGGGCATGGCTGTAGGTGTGACGTCACTGATCATCGTTCCCTATATCAGGGAACAGACGATCATTGTCACTGCCACACAGAAAAACGGGCAAGGTGTGTTTACACTCACCTCTTCCCATTCTTCAGCTCCTGTGACCGATCGTGGAGATCGGGTCCCCGGGTCCCGCGGGCGTGGTTACAGAGCTTCGGACCGGGTCACAGGCTGGGCTCTTTAAGGCAACGTACAGGTACGTGCTTGTGCCCAGCCGTGCCCTTCTGCCGACGTATATCGGCGTGAAGGGGCCCTCAAGTGGTTAACCATTCATGAAATATTATTTTTACAATCTGTCATCTTTTTTCATCTCAGTGTTGCTGCTTATCTCCTCCAGCCTATTTCACCCAATTTCTATCTATATCCATGTACTCCGTCAGCCGCACACTAGCTTTCTGGTAGTGGGTAGGTAATGCCAGGGCAATGTGTATTGGTACATCCGAACAAAAAAAGTAGTAGAACAGGACTTTAACCGATTGCCGACTGCCTCACGCACATTTACGTTGGCAGAATGGCATGGGCAGGCAAAGCAATGTATATAGACGTTGCTTTCAACCTGCCCCCTAGCAGTGGTCTCCGTGACCGTGCCAGCGGGACCCACAGACTCCATGTCCACCGGTGTCCCGCGATCGGGTCAGGGAACAGCAGAACGGGGGGATGCCTTTGTAAACAAGGAATCTCTCTGTTCTGCCTAGTGACACAGCACTGATCGTCTGCTTTCTCTCATTGGGAGCAGCGATCAGTGACATGTCACAGTAAGCCACGCCCCCTAACAAATAAGTAAGCGCTTAGACGCGAGTATCACAACTTGCATTTGGCGCTCTATAAGTATTTAATCCAATCCAATCCAATCCAATCCAAATAGAAGCACTCCCTAGGACACACTTAACCCCTCCCCCGCCCCCTCGTGGTTAAACCCTTCCCTGACTGGATATATTTATACAGTAATCAGTGTCAAAAGTGTCCGATGAGTCCGCCATGTCGCAGTCACGGTAAAAATCACAGATTGCCGCCATAACAAGTAAAAAAAAAACAATTTATAATAAAAATGCTATAAAACGCCCCCCTATTTTGTAGACGCTATAACCTTTGCGCAAACCAATCAATATAGGCTTATTGCTTTTTTTTTTTACCAAAAATATGTAGCGCTACCCCCGAAGGAGCCGCTGATTGATTGTTGGGATTGGCACATTACGTTACCCTAGCGTTGTCTAGGGGTGTGATGCAGACACAAAGTAGTGAGCGGAGGTCCAGACAGTCAATAAAGGTTTTTCCAATGCTTTATTTCCAGGCCAACACAGCCAACATCAACTTCAGTTAGGAAGGAAAAAGGTGGATGAAAAAAAAAGAAGAGGAGAACTTGCGGTGTCAGGCCTGGATACGAACGGGCAAGCCTGCCCTTAGTAGTACCAATTTGTAAACTCGTCGCCACTCCTGCCTGAGTGGGTGAAGTGCCCACGGACAGGTCTCTCGCACGAGCCTGGCAGCCGAGATGTCACTTTGGTTTTCTGGGAGGAACAGGTCTCTCACACAGACCTGGCTCTAGGGCCTCTGCCACAGGCTAATTGCTTTAGATGAGATTAGGTGAATGAACAGAGCGAATCCTCCCAGTAGACTCTAGCACAGGTCACCGGGAGACAGGAAAGCGTACCTGTCAGCATCCCGGTCACCAGATCCCCGATTGATTTGTTCAGGCCCTGTGGACAACCTGCCTCCGGGTTCCCCTCGAGCTGATCCCCCCCAATCGCACGGCACCCAGCCTGGGATCCATTCAATAGGACTGGGAACCCAGTAAGTCACTGGGGTCCCCTTTCGCCTCCGGTTGAGGCTCGGTGAAGCCTGTAAGCTTGTCCAGGAGGGCCACGCCGGTGGGGTCCATAGGTGCGCGCACCCTGAAGGTGGATGCCGCACCTAGAACCCGGAACCCCGCGAAGATTTTAGAACACATGACCCCTGTCCCAGATATACCCTGCTCTGCCAGAAACCCCTCTGGTGCCAACTGCTGGCCAGAGATGATACCACATCCCTAGAATGCAGCCTGACCCAGTGGACCTTTTCCGGAATAACAGAGGTCACAATTTAGGTAAATCATGACCGAGAGCAATGTAACTCTCCCAGTCCAACTAACTTTAGCGTAGTGCCCATGCTGAAAGCAAGGGGGCGCTACAAATATATAGAAAAATACGTATCGGTCTAAACTGAGGAAAAAATTAGCTTTGTTTTAAAAAAATGGGGATATTTATTATAGCAAAAAGTATAAAATATTGCTTTTTTTTTCAAAATGGTCGCTCTATTTTTGTTTATAGCGCAAAAAAAATAAAAACTGCAGAGGTGATCAAGTACCACCAAAAGAAAGCTCTATTTGTGGGGGGGAAAAAAAAGAACGTAAATTTTGTTTGGGAGCCACATCGCACTATTGCGCAATTGTCAGTTAAAACGACGCAGTGCCGAATCGCAAAAAGTGGCCTGGTCATTTGGCAGCCAAATGGTATTGAGGTGTTCATCTGTGTTTTTATTGACCTTGCTTTGTGCACTGGTCCAAATAATTTGGTGAAGGGGGATTATGGTGTGTTTTTTTTTTATCAGGGGTTGTGTTTGGTCCCTTAGTTCCAGTGAAGGGAAATTTAAAGGTGTCAGCATACCAAGACATTTAGGATCATTTCAAGATCCCAACTTTTTGGGAACAGTTTGGGGATGGCTCTTTCCTGCTCCAACATGATTGTGCACCAGTGCAGCAAGGTCCATAAAGACATGGATGAGCAAGTTTGGGGTGGAGGAACTTGACTGGCCTGCACAGAGTCCTGACCTCAACCCAGTAGAACGCCTTTGAGATGAATTTGAGTGGAGACTGCGAGCCAGGTCTTTTCGTCCACATTGCAACTCATAAATGTTATAACGGTGTTTAAAAATAAAGGCAGAGGATCATCATTACAAACAGGAAACAAGCCAATTTCTAGACTCCGGAATGGCAGCACACATATTCCTCCCACGACGGATTGTTTTTCAATTCATTTACTGAACACTTTTACATTAAGCTCACGCAGCACAGGTCGAGTAGTGCTGATGCCTGGAAGATATTTGAAAGGGTAAATACATCATATGTAATTAAAACATCAGCCGCCCTCCTTCACATACACAGACTAGAACTAAGCAGGCACACTATAAAACACACAGAGGCTGAAAATCATGCAAAACCCCTTAGCCAGCAACCTGTGCTATTACTGTAATTATTACACAGGCTGGCAGGCTAGGACACAAAAGCAAGAACTGTTTACTCCTTTTAATATTTATAGAGGGCTTGAGTTGTATTTTAAACATTAATGGTACAACAAATATTAAAAAGCACTCCAAAGCAGAACAATAATGCAGTAAATTCCAACTGCCCAACAGTGGATAGTCCGAAAAAAAAAAAAAATTCTGACAAAATGAAACTTTGTGATTATTTTTAATAATCTGGCTGTGATTTGTACTAATTTCCAATTGTCCAGCCACTCATTGTCCTGATGTCCCACAATCCAGACCCTGATTGTCCTGATGTCCCACAATCCAGACCCTGATTGTCCTGATGTCCCACAATCCAGACCCTGATTGTCCTGATGTCCCACAATCCAGACCCTGATTGTCCTGATGTCCCACAATCCAGACCCTGATTGTCCTGATGTCCCACAATCCAGACCCTGATTGTCCTGATGTCCCACAATCCAGACCCTGATTGTCCTGATGTCCCACAATCCAGACCCTGATTGTCCTGATGTCCCACAATCCAGACCCTGATTGTCCTGATGTCCCACAATCCAGACCCTGATTGTCCTGATGTCCCACAATCCAGACCCTGATTGTCCTGATGTCCAACAATCCAGACCCTGATTGTCCTGATGTCCAACAATCCAGACCCTGATTGTCCTGATGTCCAACAATCCAGACCCTGATTGTCCTGATGTTCAACAATCCAAACCCTAAAGCCCCGTACACACAGCCGAGGTTCTCGGCAGAAACCAGCGAGTACCTCGCTGGCATCATGATTCTGCCGAGAACCTCGGCCGTGTGTACGGATTCGGCGAGCATCCCGTCGGGAATGCCGTCGAGCCGAAATAGAGAGCAGGTTCTCTATTTGCTTGACGGCCCGTCGGGATGAATGGCTGGTCGCCTTTCCCGATGGGCTGGTCGCCGAATCTGACGGCCGGCCGAGAACCTCGACGGGCAGAACGATGTGTTCCGCCCGTCGAGGTTCTCTGCCGTATGTACGCGGCCTGATTGTCCTGATTTCCAACAATCCAGACTCTGATCATCCTTATATCCCACAATCCAGACCCTGATTGTCCTGATGCCCCACAATCCAGACCCTGATGGTCCTGATATCCCACAATCCAGACCCTGGTTGTTCTGACGTTCAACAATCCAGCCACTGATTGTCCTGATGTCCAACAATCCAGACCCTGATTGTCCTGATGTCCCACAATCCAGACCCTTATTGTCCTGATGTCCCACAATCCAGACCCTGATTGTTCTGATGTCCAACAATCCAGACCCTGATTGTCCTGATGTCCAACAATCCAGACCCTGATTGTCCTGATGTCCAACAATCCAGACCCTGATTGTCCTGATTTCCAACAACCCAGACCCTTATTGTGCTAATGTCCAACAATCCAGACCCTTATTGTCCTGATGTCCAACAATCCAGACCCTTATTGTTCTGATGTCCAACAATCCAGACCCTGATTGTCCTGATGTCCAACAATCCAGACCCTGATTGTCCTGATAATGTCCAACAATCCAGACCCTGATTGTCCTAATGTCCAACAATCCAGACATTGATTGTCCTGATGTCCCACAATCCAGACCCTGATTGTCCTGATAATGTCCAACAATCCAGACCCTGATTGTCCTGATATCCAACAATCTACACCTTGATTGTTCTGATGTCCCACAATCCAAACCCTGATTGTCCTGATGTCCAACAATCCAGACCCTGAGGCCTTGTACACACGAGGGAATATTTCCGCTGAACATGGTCCGACGGACCATTTCAGCCGAAAAATCCGCTCGTGTGTAGGGGCAAACGGACCGTTTTTATCCAAAAGTCTCATGGTACAACCCCGAATTGTCTGAATTTCTGATGGTGCAACCCATGATTGTCTGGACATCTCATGGTGAAGCCCCTAATTGTCCATAGATCTAATGGTGCAGGACCAAGCCCCTGATTGTCCATAGGTTTGACGGTGCAGCCATTGATTGTCCATATGTCTGACAATGCAGCCCATGATTGTCTGGAGGTCAGATGGTGTGGCCCCTAATTGTCTGGATATATGATGGAGTAGCCCTTGATTGTCTAGATGTCTCATAGTGCAGTCCCTAATTGTCTAGATGTCTCATGGCACAGCCATTGATGATTGCTCGCATTGCAACCAACCCCCATTGTTGTACATATTCATAATAATCCAGCCCCAGACTGTACAAAATTCTGATAATGTAGCCACCGACCCTAAAGAATTTTAGTAATCCAACCCCAGACTGCACTGAATTCTGATCATTCTGACCAGTGTTTTTTTTTTGTCTGGGGGGGCAGAAAACAACCCCCCCCCCGGACACCTCAACCCCCACCTTCAGTCCACCAGCACTTACTCCATTGGGCAGCGCCCAGCACATCAGGCTGCGGCAGGCATCGGGCAGCAGCTCCTGTGTCTTCTCCTCGTCGCTTCCGCCGTCCGACGGAAAAATAGAGAACCTGCTCTCTATCTAAGTCCGTCGGAAATTCAAATGGAAAAAGTCTTCAGACTTTTTCCATCGTAAATTCTGACTGTGTGCACGCGGCATTAGGGTCCAATAGGATTGCCTGCCCTTTCAGCCAATCGGGTAATGGGTATTAGACCAGCTTTCTGAATGGCTGGGAGGAGGATTAGTGTTGCAACAGCGAATATCATTCGCTGCTGTAACACTTGGGTGGGCTCATTGCGCAACGCTCTGCGACCCAAGACCACCTCATTTTGAAACCTATTAGAGCCTCTGGCTCCAATCAGGTGCTTTAAAAAAACGCCTTGTGGCTGTTATTCATGCACCCATCAACCTAAAGGGGCCGCACGCATGAATAGGGGCTATCGACATGTGGATCATAGAGCATCAATTTAGATGTGGCGGCCGTTAGGGAGATTCCCCCCTCCCTTACTTTATCCAAAATGAAAGTTTTTTTTTAGTTTAAGTGACACCTTTATGTCAGCATGTTGTAGTCTGACTATATTGTCAACTGATCTATACACTTGGACAGTTCAAAGAACAATGAGAATGTGTAGGGTGACATAACCCAGCATAACCAGTCCTATATTAGTTTCCTGTTATTAGATAAACGAAGGAATAGCTTTGATTGGAACGTTGACCTTACTCATTCCTCTTTGTATACCAGCTCAGTGGCTTACCAACTTCCACTGTGGGTTTAAATCACACGTGTCACGGGTTCATTGGCCACTTTATTCTCCTGGTTTCCCCCAATTATCTGAAGCTTTGGCTTCCACTTGAATTGATCATAGTGTATGTGTATGACTATCAGACTCTAGACTCCTCTGGAGCATTCATTAATGTGAATGAATCCTATAAATGCCACAACATAGTCACTATGGAGTATTTATCAAAGATTTGCTGGAGATATTCCCCAATAAAAAGAAATGTTAATATCCAGAAATGTTAAGTTTCAACAGAAAATAGCCAGTATTTTCAGGCAGAATTTATTTTATGTATTTTATTCTCTGAACACATCTTGTTACTTTGAAGCGTGTCATGATAGCACAGTAGCAGCCATTTTTTTAAATCTTTGGGTGAATCTTTCAAAATAACATAAGTCCATTCATTAACCACCTAAGGACCAGAAGATTTCCCCTTAATGACCAGGCCATTTTTTTAAATTCGGCACTGCGTCGCTTTAACTGACAATTGAACGTTCGTGCGACGTGGCACCCCAACAAAATTGACGTATTTTTTCCCACAAATAGAGCTTTCTTTTGGTGGTATTTGATCACCTCTGCGGTTTAACATTTTTGCGCTATAAACAAAAAAAGAGCGACAATTAAAAAAATGTGTGTGTGTATATATATATATATATATATATATATATATAAATATATATATATATATATTAGGGCTGTTACTGATCAATTTTTTTGTGTTCGATTAATCGTTTATTTTTTTAATCGATTAATCGACTAATTTCGAATAATTATAACGCACATACAGATCCAACTACTTTTAGCTGATCTCCTTGCAGGCTGATTCCCAGTGCAGCTCCAACCACTGGAAAAATGGATAGCAGGATACACAAAACACACAAAGGCAGCGCTCGATGGGAAGAGCATTAAAACTTTTATAGTCTTCAAGTAGGTAACCAAATAAATATTGCACTGGAGATAAAATCGATGTAGCTGCATAAACTGTAAAAATACCAAACGGTACCAAAAGCAGTCATAAAAACATGTAGCTAAGTATTATACTGGTATAAAAATGTGTATAACGATACCACTGCTGAATCCAGATGAGGAAATGTTAACATCAGTCTGTCAGCATGTAGATGTCCCAAGAAGGGAACTATCACAACTCCCAGTGGATGGTTGTAGAATCCCAGGTTGATAGAGGGAAGTGATAGAGGGAAGTGATAGAGGGAAGTGATAGAGGGAAGCGTAACAGCCCTTGTGTGTGGCAGATAGAAGGTCCCGTCGGCATGCAGATATGAAGGCACAGCAAAGGAGCCCTTCAGATGGACACGGCAAGCCCCGCCGGTGTCCGTGACGTCACAGGATCTCCGACGGAACTTCCTGAAGGTCCAGAAGCCAGCGGTGAGGTGAGTACCATTCAAAAGAATTTTAATCGATCAAAAAGATTTTGATTGATCAAAAAGATTAATCAATTAATTAAAAGTTAATTTGCACAGCCCTAATATATATATATATCTATATTTTTTTTTGTTCACGTTTTGCTATATTAACTGCTTGCCGACCAGCAGGTCGGCTCTGCTGGGCGAGATCACGTAGCTATACGTCATCTACCCCAGCAGCCAATAGGGGCTCATCCCTGATCCCGGCGGGCACGATCGCTGCCGCGCACCCGCGATCGCTCCTTACAGAGCAAGAACCGGGAGCTGTGTGTGTAAACACACAGCTCCTGGTCCTGTCAGGGGGAGAAATGCCTGATCTTCTGTTCATACAATGTATGAACAGCGATCATTCATTTCCCCCAGTCAGTCCCACCCCCCCCCCTTCAGTTAGAACACACCCAGGGAACATACTTAACCCCTTCCCTGCCCCCTAGTGTTAACCTTTTCCTTGTCAGTGGCATTCTTTTTAGTAATCAATGCATTTTTATAGCACTATAAAAATGCCAATGATCCCAAAAATGTGTCAAAAGTGTACAAAGTGTCCGCCATAATGTCGCAGTACCGAAAAAAATCACTGATCGCCGCGATTACTAGTAAAAAAAAATATTAAGGAAAATGCCATAAAACTACCCCCTATTTTGTAAACGCTATAACTTTTGCGCAAACCAATCAATAAACGCTTATTGCGATGTTTTTTTTATAAAAAATATGTAGAAGAATACGTATCGGCCTAAACTGAGGAAAAATAATGTTTTTATATATTTTTGGGGGATATTTATTATAGCAAAAAGTAAAAAATATGAATTTTTTTCAAAATTGTCGCTCTATTTTTGTTTATAGCGCAAAAACTAAAAAACGCAGAGATGATCAAATACCACCAAAAGAAAGCTCTATTTGTGGGGAAAAAAGGACGTCAATTTTGTTTGGGAGCCACGTCATTCAGAAGCCATTCCTGATGTCATACTAAGCGAGATTTGACTTATTAAGTGTAAACTTAATTAGGTCATCTTCATCCGGTAAGCCTTTCACTATTATCACCAGTGGTGGATTTTCTGGATTTATCTACATTCAGTCACGTCTTCATTGATCTATCTGGATTTATTACAAACTTGTTACTACCATAGACATTTCTCGTTTTGATTATTTATGGTTGTTATTTTGTGTTCATCAATTATCACATCAATCTTTTTAAGCGCTACACTTTGCTTTTTTCGTTTGTCTATTTTTGCTAAATTGGTCATATTTAGCTGTGTTAGCGGCTTTTTTCTATTTATGTTAAGTTAGCGCGGTGAGTGTATATATTACGATATATACTACATGCTGCGATCACTCAGCTCCCCTGTCAGAACGGGGACCCGCTGTGTTTACCTAGGCAGATCCCCGTTCTGCCTCTGTGTGGAGCGATGGCGGGTGACCGGCGGACGTTGTGCCTGCCCGCCTTGCGCACAGGCTCCGGGGCTGTGTTGCGGGTGCGCGTGAGCCTGCTATATCTATTACACAAAGTGACGTACAGTACAATGATGTCAATTCCTGTAATAGAGCCAACCTGCCACAGTACAACTGCGGTGGCTGGTCTTTAAGAAGTGTTACTAAACCCTGGACCTGCATTCACTATATCTGATCTCCCACAGTACACAGAACATGGACATGCAATAGTTTTAGTAATAGAAACTGCTAAATACCCTTTCCCATCAGCAGTATATATTTTGTGACTTCTATCAGTGTTTGGCTAAAGCTAGTAGGAGGAGTTTTCTCCCATGATTGTCCTATGAGGTTGCAGGACCCCAGACCCTGTCTGGATGGTGTTGATTGAACCTGTGATGATCACATGCACTCTCCCAAGAAAAAAATTCTCAATTAACACCAAACTAAACATGTGCAGAGTGCCTCCAAGGCTCTTTACTATTAAAAGGTGGATTGGGGACTGTGAAAGAAAGGGAGGATCAGACAAGACAGGATCAAAGAGCCTTTTTACACAATGCAGATGAATAACCCCTTAGGTTCCACAGTGAGTATAACAAGCATGCTTTACTGCATATACAGACTGATTTTTACTGCTGTGGTTTTAGTAACACTCGCTGGTGTTGCTATCCATGGTGCTGAAATGGTGTATAAATATAGTTTTATTACAGTGAATGATTGCAGCGTTGCATTTTAGTTTTATTGTTTTCACTGTAGAAAATGTAAAAAAAAAATACATATTGCACCCAAGCTTACCAGCCCAGCATGACTGGATATGCAGACTGGTATCCCCATAGCAAGATTGGGGGCAAACATACTATATATCACCCTGCTATGCTGATACCAGTACACATGCCCTTGAGCATTGTTCAGGGTTCTTTGAGATGGGTTCTCTTAAAAGGGGGTCCCATAAAGCATCAGTACCCCAATGCTAATGGGCTTTTTGGTACTTCCCCATGCCCATTCAGGCAAATAGGTGGTCTACCCCTCCCCAGTGAAGTAGTTTAGGGGTTCCTTGGGTTTTTAAACAGTTCACTTGTGCATGTAGTAAAAACAGTAGGGCTGTGGAAATTAACTATTAATTCCTCGATTAATCTTAAAATTTTTTGATCGATCAAATATTTTTTTAACAAAAAAAGGTTGGTCTTTAATGAAACATCGAAGGTACAAGGCACATTATAAGTCATAAACAAAGAAGCAAAGTTACAGCGTATATGGTGCACATAAAAAAGAAAACAAAAAGAAAAGACAGGGGGGGGGGGCCCCTAGGACAAATTGCAAGAGGTACACACAACCACATTCAAGTGAAGTTCATAAACAGCTAATCAATGATGTATGACGAGAAGGATCAAAATCTTTTTGATCGATTAAAATTCTTTTGATTGATACTCACCTCTCCGCCGGCTTCTGGGCCTTTAGGGAGTTCTGTCAGAGATCCTGTAACGTCACGGACACCAGCGGGGCTTGCCGTGTCCATCTGAAGGGCTCCTTTGCTGTGCCTTAATATCTGCATGCCGGCGGGACCTTACTATCTGCCACACGCAAGGGCTGTTACACTTCCCTCTATCACTTCCCTCTATCAACCTGGGATTCTACAACCATCCACTGGGAGTTCTATGGTTCTCTTAATGGGCCATCTACATGCCGACGGACTGATGTTAACCCCTCCTCATCTGGATTCAGCAGTGGCATCGTTGTACACATTTTTATACCAGTATCATACTTAGCTACATGTTTTTATGACTGCTTTTGCTACCGTTTGGTATTACTCGCACCATTTTTACAGTTTATGTAGCTACATCGATTTTATCTCCAGTGCAATATTTATTTTGTTACCTACTTAAAGACCAGTGGCAGCTGGTGCTCCATTATTTTTTTGGGGGGGGGGCGCAAACAAAGCCCCAACCAACCCCCCCACCCCAGTCACTCGCCCACAATAGGTCCTACAGATAGATATACAGACAGACAAATAGAAAGACAAACAGACAGACATTGTGTGGAAATAGAGACAGATGGATAAATATACAGACAGATAAACAGAAGACCAGTGGAGAAATAGATAAACATTGGGTAGGAGGGGGGGCAGACAGACAGATAGAGAGACATATAGATAGATCGATAGATAGATCGATAGATAGATCGATAGATCGATAGATAGATATACAGACAGATAGATATACAGATAGGAATGAATGAATGAATGAATGAATGACTTGTAGCGCAAGTCATAGGTATATAGATAGATATACAGATAGAAAGATATATAGATAGATCGATAGATAGATAGATAGATAGACAGACAGATAGATATATAGATAGATATATAGAGACAGACAGACAGATAGACAGAGAGAGATATACAGATAGATAGATAGACATACAGATATATAGATGTACAGATACATAGATATACAGATACATAGATAGATAGATACATAGATGGGAATATATATATATTTTTTTTTTTTACAGCTTGAAGGGGGCGGCGCCCGAGCGCCCCCTACGGACTGGCCGCCACTTTTGAAGACTATAAAAGTTGTAATGCTATTCCCATCGAGCACTGCTTTGTGTGTGTTTTTGTATCCTGCTGAGAATCAGCCTGCAAGGAGATCAGCTAAAAGTAGTTGGAACTGTATGTGCGTTATAATTAATCAAAATCAGACGATTAATCGATTAAAAAAATATCGATTAATCGAACACACATTTTTTAATCAGTAACAGCCCTAAAAAACAGCAAACCACATATAATAATAAATGACTAGCATTCTTTTTAAACTGATATTTGCCTTTCCAGGTTCCAGCTGAATTTATCGTATGCCATCCAACCCAGGAGCTTCGGCAAGTCAGACTAAATGAGAGCACCTTTTCCTCACACTTTAGGGCCCTTTCACACGGGCGGATCAGTAATGATCCGCCTCCGTGTGTCCATCTGCTCAGCGGGGATCCTCCGTAAATCCCCGCTGAGCTGTCAGCTGACAGGGCGGTCTCCGCACACTGTGCAGAGACCGC
The DNA here is from genome assembly GCA_029574335.1 of Rana kukunoris. NCBI lineage: Eukaryota > Metazoa > Chordata > Amphibia > Anura > Ranidae > Rana > Rana kukunoris. The sequence goes on from CM056049.1 coordinate 705,420,906, forward strand.
CCTGTTTTTTCTCCACTCTACCCTATGGGGGAGCGGATGATCACGGACCGTGTGTCCGTGTTCATCCGATCCGCTCTGCAGATGGAAGAAAAAATAGGGTTTTCTTCTGTCCGCAAAAGCGGATCATTGCGGAGGCGGACAATTATAGGTATCAGCGGATGTTTATCTGCTGACACCCGCAATCACATAGGGACCAATCTATGTCCCTTTTTCATCCGCAAACGGATGGATGAAAATGCGGACATGCGGTCCGCACATGTGAAAGGGGCCTTAAACCCTGCTAGAGCACTAAGAAAGTTCCCACACTGAGCAAACTAAATGTCATCTAAAGACTTACTCTGGAGTCAGAAAACCCACCTTTGTAGCTTTGTTTTTGTTTTTTTTTGTTATTGGGGGTATTGAACTTGGATGACAAGGTATTTTGGGACACTCACTTGGATTTGGCAGAACTTTCCAGGTACAACTTCTTCTGTACAGACATTTTAGCTTCCTCGAGCACAACACTTGCTTGATGCACTACAACTCCCAGGACCAGCATGCTCACTGTTAGGTGATTTGACAAAAGGGCTCAGTCAGATTAGTAGCAAATGCCATTTACAGTCAGGGACTGCAGTTCCCTTCCGTAGTGTAACAAAGTCCTAGTGTCCAGCTGTCCTTCTGTGCCTACTGATCCCAGCCAGTAGTGTATTTAGGTTTTGTGCTGCCCTAGGTCTAACTAAACTTGTGCACAACCTAATTTAAATATAAAACACCCCTTCCTGTCAAGGCCACACCCCTTTCTGGTTAAGATCCGCCCTGAAATTTTAGAGTGAGGACATTAGTTCTGTGGGCCTGGGGAGGGGTAATGGATTCCCTTAATTTACATAGATTTCCTCTCACTTCCTGTTTGGCTATGGGGCAGGAAGTGAAGGGACAGTCAAAATTAGAAGTAGCGCCGGAAGCAGTGTGGCTGCTTTATGGGGGCACTAGACTAATTTGCCTCTTAGCCCAGTCCGCCCCATAAGACTGGTGCTACAATAACAGTGTAGTGCAAGCCGGCGGGGACTCTTTCCGTGCTCCCCCCTGTAAAGTGCTGCCCTAGGCCTGGGCCTTGTTGGCCTAGACCAGGATACATCGTTGATCCCAGCACCACCTCCTCAGGCACTGCCAGCCCATCTGGCTGCAGCGACCCCTTTCTCTAGCCCTCTTAGCTAAACTTCCACAGTCCTCCCAGAATGACTCTGCATCCATTCCATTCAGGCTTCATCTCAGCCCTCCCTGACTGCAACACTCACCAGCCCACCTGGCTGTCTTCTCCTTGGAGATCTTTTGGATGTGCTCTCTTGCTCCTGCTGTCCTCTGATCCCATGCCACTGAATAGAATTTCTCGTGGGTTGTAGAGGATCACTCGTGCACCGTCCAGCTCCCAGATCCAAGGACATCCAAGGACATCCCCCACTTTTAGCACTCCATCCCCAATTTCCCCCCCCCAAGCTCTCCTGCCCCAGATGGGTTGACCCAGAGTATTTGATGGTGCCTGCCCCCTGCCAACCCATCTGTTGGGGATTGGTCAGGGCCCTCATGAATACTCCAGACAGCTCTTCATAACCCCCTTCCAATTCTTCTGGAAGTTTCCAGCAAGTTCCAGAAGTAGGAGTACCAGAAGTAGAAGTACCAGAAGTAGAAGTACCAGCCCTTCCTGGATTGCTCACTCGACCCAGATCAAAACATAACAAAAACCTAACAATTTCTATTCTAGCACACAGGTAGAAGTGCTCACTACCAATCCAGGGCTGGAGAGAAGATGACCCAACCACCAGCTGTTTTGGAAACGAGAAGCAAAGTTAAGCCTTGTACACACAATTGGATTTCCATAGAAAAAAAACGTAGGACCTTTGTCCAAAGGGCGTTGGCCGTGAACTTGGATTGCATACAAACGGCAAAGAATTGTCGTCCAACAAACAGAAACAATGTGGTTTTCCAGTTCTTTAACGCGACCCTTTGGGCAACCTTTGCTAATGTTGTTTTATGGTTAGCATTGCTGCTGAGAATGCATGTTTGTACTTTGGATTTTTTTCCGATGGACTTCTGTACGCACGATCGGATAATCTGACACCACACATTTGTTGTCGGAACATATTTAAGCATGCTATCCCACATTTGTCGAAAAATCCAACAACAATTGTTCGATGGAGCATACAAGCGGTCAGATTATTTGACAACAGCCTGTTATCACACAATTCCAATCGGAAAATATGATCGTGTGTACGCGGCTTAATGCCGCATACACACGATCATTTTTCAAATTGTAAAAAACTACGTTTTTTTTTTATGTCATTTAAAACGATCGGGTGTGGGCTTCAGAGCATTTTTCGGGTTCTAAATAATGGCCAAAACATTTCTTCGAACATGCTCTATTTTTTCAGAACGTTTTTAACGTTGTCGTTTTTCGGGTTCTAAGAAATGGTTGTGTGTGGGCTTTAACGATGTGAAAAATCCATGCATGCTCAGAAGCAAATTATGAGAAGGGAGCGCTCGTTCTGGTAAAACTAGCGTTCGTAATGGAGTAAGCACATTCATCACGCTATAACAGAAACGTCTTTTAATAACACGGAATCAGCTAAAGCAGCCCCAAGGGTGGTGCCATCCGAATAGAACTTCCCCTGTATAGTGCCGTTGTACGTCACCGCGCTTTGCTAGAGCATTTTTTTTTTTTCACGATCGTGTGTAGGCAAGGCCGTTTTAATGATCGGGTTGAAAAAAACATCAGGCCAGATTCAGAAAGTATTTACGAGAGATACTAGAGATACGCCGCGTAAATACTAAGAATAGCCGGCGTATCTTTTTTTGGTATTTAGAAAAGAAGATACGCCGGAATTCTGCTAATATACGAGCGGCGTAAGTTTGTTACACCGTCGTATATTAATTTCAGTTTTACGCTGGCCGCTAGGTGGCGCTTCCGCCGTTTTACGCGTTGAATATGCAAATTAGAGAGTTACGGCGATTCCCGAACGTACTTGCGGCCGGGTGTCGTAGTTTATGTCGTTTGCGTAAGGCTTTTTTCTGCGTAAAGTTACCCCTGCTATAGGAGGCGTAGCCAATGTTAAGTATGGACGTCGGGACATCGTCGAATTGTACGTCGGTTACAAAGTTTGTGTAAATCGTTCGGGAATGGGGCTCGACGTAAGTTACGCTCACGTCGTTTACATTGACAAATAGCGACGTGATTTGCGCACTGGGATTGGTACACGGACGGCGCATGCGCCGTTCAGAAAGAACGTCATGAGCGTGGGGTCATGATTAATTTACATGAATCACGCCCCCATCCTCAACATTTGAATTGCGCGGCCTTACGCCGGGCACTTTACGCTACGCGGCCGCAACTTATGGAGCAAGTGCTTTCTGAATAAGGCACTTGCCCATAATATTTGCGGAGGCGTAGCGTAAAGAGGAAACGCTACGCCGCCGGAAAGATACACATTTGTATTTGAATCCGGCCCATCGTTTTTTCTAGACCCTCAAAAACGTAATTTTTTACGACCCGAAAAATGATCGTGTGTACGCGGCATAAGTGTTACTGTGTGTTACATTATCCCCTAGAAAAATGAACAATATAATATATTATTCATCAATTGGGGGGGGGGGGTTGATATATTATATTAAAAAAATTAATCACTCTTGCTTCAGCTTTAAAAAAATCTGCTCTAAGAATTAGTCAAAACTTTTTCCTTGTTTACAGTTTACTGTAAGCTCTCTCATTTGTATTTTACTGCCGTTTACCGATGCACATAATATCCCAAGACAGAGAATGACATTTAGCAGTTTACTGTGAAAAGATCCCTTTGTCTACACCTGTTGCCGCAGTCCACTAAATGAAATTGTCAGTGTGAACGTTAGAGAAACGTCTATTATTTCCACAAGTCTGAGCACTGCTATCAAGATTTAACCACAATAACGTCTTAAAAATCACACTTCACGCCAAACAATTTAAATGTCAAAAGCTGCACCTCTCATCTATTTGAAATAAAATATAACACCTAAAAAATCCATTAAGTTACCTGTTAAATGGTAATACACCTAGCTGAGCTGGTGACAACAGAAAATTATATAGAAAAAGACAATCCTGAGCCGTAGCTGCACACGTTTGGGTCAACCAGTATCTCAAATAATATCTGAAGATGAAGTCAATGACCACATACTGAGCATACTAGACCAGTGACCTAAGAAGACTTTATGGGCCAGATTCAGGTAGAGTTAGGCTGGCGAGTCAATGGATCCGCCAGCCTAACTGTCACTTTAAGCCGGCGTTTTTGTTTTCTGTAACCAGAAAACAAGAAACGCCGGGTTGGAGTTCCGATGTGATCGGCGCAATTGAATTTCGCCATCGCATCGTTACTTCAACTTAAAAATGGCGCCGGGGGCGTTCCCGCCGATTTACGCTCCAAAAATATGTTAATGAGCGGGAATCGGCAATTCACGATCTTTTTCGGGCGCGACGCAGTGACTTTACGACGTTTCCGGAAGCGATACGCGGCGTAAAGATAAAGCAGCCCCCTGTTGGAATATCCTATGTTAAGTATAGGCGTCGTCATCGCGTCGGAAAAAAAAACAAATCGCGTCGCTTGTGTAAAACATTCATGAATGGGGACGTGACGTCATTGACGTTCACTGACAGAATTTGGAGCATGCGCACTGGGATGCATTGACAGTCGACGCAATGCGCAGTACGTTCGCCGCGGTGTCGCGCTTAGTTTGAATACTACACGCCCCGTACCCGCCCAATTTGAATTCCGCCGGCTCATTTGTGATGCGCTGCCGCAACTTTAGGAGCAAGTGCTTCATGAATAACAGCACTTGCTCCTAAAATTTCGGCAGAGTAACGTAAATGAGAAGCGTTACTCCAGAGCAAAGATGCTCTGATCTACCTGAATCTGGCCCTATAAGTTTGACATAATCCCAATTACAGCCTATTCTTCCTCCATCCAGACTTTATTTTTGACCACTTCCCGCCCGCCATACAACAATTAGACATGTGCATTCTTTTTCGTTAGAATGCATTTTCGTCCGAAAATCAGTTTTTTTCGTTATCGTTTTAACAAACGATAACGAAAGCGCAAGAAACGAAAACCGAAAGATCCGACATAAAAAATGCTTTATTTTCATTTTCGTTGCGGTAAAAATTCGATAGAGAGATTCGACATTATAGGGAAAAGATTCGACATTATAGGGAAAAGATTCGACATCATAGAGAAAAGATTCGACATTATAGAAATAATAGATTCGACATTACAGAGATTAGATTTCGATTTATGAGAGAATAGATTCGACATTATTAACTAGTCATACAACATTAGAATTCTTGTAGGCGGAATATTCTAACAGAAATGTACGATTCGACGTAAAGATTCGACGTTCCGTCGAATATTCTTTTGACCATTCGACAGAAACCAAGTATTATTGGAGTTTCGGACGAAAGCTATTCCCCAACGAAAAACGAAATAAATCAAAACGATTTTCGGGAGTAACTAAATACATTTATTTTCCAAACGAAACAAAATATTCCAGTCTGCACATGTCTAACAACAATATGACGGCCGCAAAGTGGTTAAGTTATAAGCTGCAATCCTGCGCCGCAGGGAAGCAAGCAGCGCGGCGATCAGTGGTTAGGTGTGTCATTCTGACACACCGCATCTGCAATCCTGGTAAAGAGCCTCTGACATAGGCTCTTTACCATGTGATCAGCTGTGTCCAATCACAGCTGATCACAGTGTAAACAGGAAGGGCCATTTATTGGCTTTTCGTCCACTCGCACTGACATTTACGAGTAGAGGAGAGCCGGTCGGCTGCTCTCCTGACAGGGGGGTGTTCTGCGCTGATAATCAGCGCATTGATTATCAGTGCAGACCCATCAAGGATGGACACTGGAGACCACCAGGTGAGCCCACCAGGGATGCCAATCAGTGGCCATTAGGATGGCACTCTGTGCCCATCAGTTATTGCCTGTCAGTGCCTCCGGATCAGTTCTGCCTATCAGTGCCATCTATCAGTGCCGCCCATCAGTGCCACCTATCAGTGCTGCCTATGAGTGCCCATTAGTGCCACCCATCAATGCCGCCATCAGTGCTGCATATCAACGGCTCATCATCAGTGCCCATGAGTGTCCATCAGTGCTGCTTATCAGTGCTGCCTATCAATGCCCATCAGTGCTGCTTATCAGTGCCTCATCACCAGTGCCCATAAGTGCCACCGCAACAGTTCTACTCAGTGCTGCCTCATCAGTGCTCATTAATGAAGGAGAAAACGTACTTATTTCCAAATTTTGTAACAGAAACAAAGAAAAACTTTTTTATTTGAAGAGCAAAAAATAAAAACCCCAGTGGTGATCAAATACCACCAAAAAACGCTTGGTTGTTATGCCGGAGGAGCGGAAGGGGACATCCCACCTCCCGCTGCCTCTCGCCACTCTGACCGGGCCTCCCGTCCCTACCAGGATACCCGATCCTCGATCCTGCAGCTCCAGTGTTCAGTCACAGACTGAAACAAAGTAGTAAATGGCTTTGATTCAGTCTCCGCAATGTAAACACAGAAGCAACGTCATGATGTCACTTCCGGGTTTCTTGACTGCCAATGGCGTCGGATTTAAAAAAAATACACAGTATTCAGAATCGCCGTTTTCAGTGATCTGAATACTTTGAAGTGCAAAGTAGGGATCAGGGGGCTTTTAGACCCCCGATCCCTCTGTAAAAAGTACCTGTCACCACCTACTACTGTCACAAGGGATGTTAACATGATGGGATGGTGTCTATTGACCTCCTACCAGAACCCTGCCCCCCCCCCCCCCCCCCCCAGGCATGCTCTGTCATGTCATCGCTGTGTCCAATTACAGCTGGTCACATGTAAACAAATGTTATCAACATATTCTTTCCTCATTGCCATCACAGGGGACATTTACACAGATATTGAGTGCACTGATCATCAGTGCCCTGATTGTCAGTGCATCCCCATTAGTCTTAGTCAGTACCCATCAGTGCAGCATATCAGTACCCATCAGTGCCCATCAATGCTGCCTTATCAGTACTAACTTATCAGCCTCGTCAGTGCCCATCAGTGCAGCCTCATGAGTGCAGCCTATCAGTGCCCATCAGTGCAGGCTTATCAGTTCCACCTCATAAGTTCAGCCTCATCAGTGCCCCTTTAGAGCAGCCTCATCAGTGCGCATCAGTGCACCCTCATCAGTGTCCATCAGTGCAGCATCATCAGTGCAGCCTATCAGTGCCCATCAGTGCAGCCTCGTCACCACACATCAGTGAAGAAGAAAAATTATTTATAACAGAAATTGAGAAAAGGGTTGTTGTTTTTTCAGGAGAGTCAGGACGTTCTCTACGTTGCAAATAGAGAAAGGAGCTGTGTGTTAGTGGGTGTCCTGACTCTCCAGTAGTCCAAGGGAGGGGGTGAGCATGATACTCCACACCAGGGAGAAAGCCTTGCATTACTTTGTGAAGTTAAAGACAGAAGAATAGGAAGTGAGGATTTCTCAGAAGAAATAAGTAAGTGAAGGAAGACTGCACTAAGGTAAAGAAAGCTATTTAGGGAAAAAAAATGTTTTCCTTTACAACTCCTTTAACCACTTAACCCCCGGACCATATTGCTGGTCAAAGACCAGAGCACTTTTTGTGATTCGGCACTGCGTTGCTTTAACTGACAATTGCGCGGTCGTGCGACGTGGCTCCCAAACAAAATTGGCGTCCTTTTTCCCCACAAATAGAGCTTTCTTTTGGTGCTATTTGATCATCTCTGCGGTTTTTATTTTTTGCGTTATAAACAAAAATAAAGCGACAATTTTGAAAAAATATATAAAAAAAACATTTTTTTCCCTCAGTTTAGGCCGATACGTATTCTTCTACCTATTTTTCGTTAAAAAAAATCGCAATTAGCGTTTATTGATTAGTTTGCGCAAAAGATATAGCATTTACAAAATAGGGGGTAGTTTTATGGCATTTTTATTAATATTTTTTTTTTACTAGTAATGGCGACGATCGGCTTTTTTTTCGGTACTGCGACATTATGGCGGACACTTCGGACACTTTTGACACATTTTTGGGACCATTGGCATTTTTATAGCGATCAATGCTATAAAAATGCAATTGGCAGTGAAGGGGTTACCACTAGGGTGCAGGGAAGGGGTTAAGTGTGTTCCTGGGTGTGTTCTAACTGTATGGGGGGGGGGGGGTGGACTCACTAGGGGAAATCACTGATCTTCTGTTCATACATTGTATGAACAGAAGATCAGCGTTTCTCCGCTGACAGGAACAGGAGCTTTGTGTTTACACACATAGCTCCCGTTCCTTGCTCTGTACCGAGCGATCGCGCACACCCGGCGGTGTTAAATAACAAACATATTATACTTACCTCCACTGTGCAGCTCGTTTTGCACAGAGTGTCCTCTAACCCTGTCTTCTGGGGTCCCTCGGCGGCTGTCTCAGGTCCTGCTCGCAAAAGCATTCCACCTTAATGCGAGGGCGCTCGCACGGTGGAAAGCTTTTGCGAGCGTGCTCCCATGATACAGCGGCGGGCATAGCCACCGACTGTATCACTCGGCCCTGCCCCCCGGCGCGCTGCGTCATCCGCTGTGATTGACAGCAGCGCCAGCCAATGGCTGCGCTGCTATCAATCCGCCCAGCCTAGCCAATCAACGGCCAGGCTGGGAACCGAAGAGGATCACATGGGCACGCCCGGGACTTTAGAACAGTCAGGTAAGTAAAACGGGGGCTCGGGGGGGGCGGTACCATCGGATGTTTTTTCACCTTAATGCTTAGGATGCATTAAGGTGAAAAAAAACATTTATCTTTACAACCCCTTTAATGATTCTAACTAGTCACTCTCTGTGTGATCATTTGGTTGTTAATATATAACTCTGATCTGATGGAAGAGAGCACTGAGCTGTTTTTGTTCATGTACTGAACTGCTTTATTATATAAATAGATCACGAAAAACATTTTCCATTTAGATTTTTAAGTGCAATTTTTAGCAATTTTCATGCTACACTTTTCTTCATTTTTTTTTTTTTGTGCATTATGTGTTTTATTTCGCCATATCTGTGCTCTTACATTTAAACACTGCATTACACAACACAATATACTGATCAATTTCTGAGAGCTTTTTAAGTTTAAAGGTCATTGCTATACACTGAGAACAGAACTTTGCATTTAGCGTACCTTGAATGCCCATTCTGTAGCGCCATCTGCTGGCAGACAGTTAACATAGCATTGTCTCGCACATCAGCGAGACGCCTCCTGCGATTTTGTTTTTAGAGAATACTGCAATATCTTTTTGATTTTTCTCTGTCCCCCCAAAGGGAAGAACAAACCTTTTCCAGCCAAGTTACTATTTGTTCTTCAGTACCTTATTAGAGAGATTAAACATCTGAGGAAAGTGCTTGTAAAAGGATTATGGCATTATCGCAAAAGAATAATTGGCAGTGAATGTTTCATCTCTTTGCATATCTTAGCATATTAAATTGCTTTAAAGAGCAACGAGATTAATTACTGGTGACTGAGAAGACTATTCCTTCAACTTAACCTTTTCCTCAAATCGTTGGCATTTCTGTTGAACCGTAAAAGTCGAAGGACACCGGGATGACTTGAAGAACATTCCAAAGTAAAACTATACAGTCCATATAGACCAGTGATTGGGAACCTTGGCACCCCAGATGTATTGGAACTACATTTCCCATGATGCTCATGCACTCTGCAGTGTAGTTAAGCATCATGGCAAATGTAGTTCCAACTCATCTAGGGTGCCAAGTTTCGCCATCACTGATATAGAGCCACTTTAGTTAGGGATGGAGGTTGCTGGAGAAGACCATCGACATTCCGCCACCTCCAGCACTGAATGGGGTGCAGAGGTGTGCTGGAGAGTCTGTTGATTCTGTGGGGTCAATTGTTGCTGGGAGGCAGGGCCGATCCTAGGCAGGATGCACAGTGTGCATTGCACCCAGGCGCCTTCAGAGATGGGGGCGCCAAACATCTAACAGACTCTCTAACAGAAGCCCTCTCTGTGTCCTCCTCCTGTATTTTGTTTATTGTTAAGAGATCATGTAAGGATGCCAGGTTAATGAAGACTTTGTGGGGGAGCATCTCTGTGGTTGAGTTGTTGCCATGGAAACATGTGTAAAGGGGAGGAGTTAGTAACACGACGAGGCCCATGTGGGGGCGCCAGAAATATTTCTACACCCAAGCGCCTGTGACCCTAGGATCGGCCCTGCTGGGAGGGATCTACTGTTGTGGAGGGGTGGAGCAGCAGAGGTCTCTGCTGCTATAGGTCTGGTTTTCAGACAAATGCATTTTATAACAAAACTAAATAATTAAAAACTAATTTCGGGAGTAACTTAATAAATACATTTTTTGGACGAAACCGAAATTCCGAAACAAAATATTTCAGTGTGCACATGTCTAGTGTAGAGAATGCCTGTACACTCTGCTGATACCCAACAGCATCTGACAGGGGAAGTGGCTGGAACGCGGACTGCAATGAGGCACCTGGATAAGGAGGGGGTTCCTGAATTAGCCTCAGCATGTGACCTCCTCCATGGGAAGCCAGGACACAGCATGGGGGCTCGACACAGCAAATGCCCATATATGGATGGGACAATAATACAACAACAGCATGATACAATAACAATACAGTAATAATAACAATACGATACAGTAATAATACAATAACCAATGAACACTGTTCCTGATAAGGGGAGCTTATCTGCAGGTGTATGCTAACATCACAAAACAGTGTTGATCAGGCACAGAGATGACAAGAGCGCACACCTGCCAAACCGATAATGCGTTTGCATAGTGGACGCATCCGACAGGCAAATATCTGTGCATGACACAGGGGCCCTTTCGCCGGCCAAAACCACCACTCAGAAAACACCCTTCTCCAAATCAGGAAGGTAATCTCAACCAGTCTCAGTCCGCCCCAGTCTGCTCTTTAGACAATACATATTAAATACATCTTCATTAAATTTCCACAACAGCAGGCAGTGGCGGCCCTTCTAAAGAGGGCGCACGGGCGCTGCCTCCCCTATCCATGCATCCGGCTGCCTGATCTACATATCACTGGTAACGAACCATGGATTCCAAAGTGGCAGGGATGTATTTTGAAGCACCTGATTAGAGAGCCAGAGGCTCTAATAGGCTTCAAAATAGGGTTGGCTCAGAGTTTAGAGCATTGCGCTCTGATCCCACCCTGTTGTGTGATGATAAGCAAATACATTTTTGCTATTTTCACACTTAAGTTCCTCCCCACCAATAAGGAGGAAGGTCTGTGAGACCTGTTTCCCGATTGGCCAGAGTGTCAGGCAATCCTACTGGATGCCTAGCACTTTGGCGGAAGGGAAGACTCACAGTTGAGGAAGCTGGAGGAATGGACACCAAAGCCAATGTGGCCGCTGCCCGCACACCAGGAGAGGAGGAGAGGACACCACAGCCCTGCCACACGAGCGGGTAAGTGCTGTGCCGGACCACACAAGTGGGTTCTGTTTCATTGCCGCGCCACTGAGGGGGTGTTTGTTTACCGGCCTCCAAAACAAGAACCCACCAGCCGCCACTGGTAGCAGGGTCCAATCGGAGTGCTGCTCTCTTGATTACACCTAGGGAGGCCTCAAAAGGTTCTCCTTGTCCTCCTCCCTCTCTGCATATCGGCTGTCGAACAGCCCCACCTATGTAGTGGGTCAAAACGACATCTGCCTACAAGTAGGGATGAGCTCCGCATTCGATACGAACGTATGTTCGACTCGAACATTGCCTGTTCGATCGTTCGCCGAAATTTGAACAAAACAGGTTGTTCGCGCCAAATTTGAGTGACGCGCAACGGCCCATAATTCACTGCGGCATTGCGCGCTGATGATTGGCCAAACATGCACTATGACCCTGCATGCTTGGCCAATCACAGCGCGCAAAAAATGGAGAGCCATAATTGGCCTAAGCCAGGGTGGCATTGGCCAATTATGGCTCAGGGCTTTAGCACACTCCCCACACTATATAAGGCGCCTGCTGGGCGGCCTTGTGTAGTGTGTTCTGGCGCTGAACTGAGATCAGTCAGAGAGACAGAGATGATAGTCTTTTTATATAGATAGAGCAGGCTAGTCAGTTTAGCTTAATTTACAGTGTGTAGAGGATATATATACATCCCAGGAGTTATACACTGTATAGCTTAGCTAGATCAGGTCTAATTTACTGGCAGGCAGGTGATTGTGCTATTTAACCACTTAAGACCCGCACCAATACGCTGGTAAATGACCCAAGGTGTTTTTGCGATTCGGCACTGCGTCGCTTTAACAGACAATTGCGCGGTCGTGTGACGTGGCTCCCAAACAAAATTTGCGTCCTTTTCTTCCCACAAATAGAGCTTTCTTTTGGTGGTATTTGATCACCTCTGCGATTTTTATTTTTTGCGCTATATACAAAAATAGAGCGACATTTTTGAAAAAAAAACACTATTTTTTACTTTTTGTTAAAAAAACATCAAATAAACTAAATTTTAGTCTGGCAATAGGGAGTGAAAGGGTTAACTAGGGTGGTGATCAGGGGGTTAAAAATGTATTAGGGGGGGTGGGGGGGCTATCCTGAACCTAACACTAACTGTTTTTTACACTGCCTGTCACACTGACACTAAATGCAGTGATTAGATCACTGCATTCAGTGACACTGTGACAGGGGGGTGGGGGGGCAGATCGCAAGGGGTTAAGTATGCCTATGTGTGTGTATGTCAGTGTAGTGTTGGTGCAGGACTTACTGTGAGGTGTTTCTCCCATCGCAGCGGTTGGAAATACCGCTGCGATGAGAGATTACATCACTTCCCCTTCCTGTGTTTACAGAGGAGGAGGAAGTGACAGAAGGGGGAGCGCAGCGATTGGCTGGGAGCGATCGCCGGGGGGCGGGTAAACACAGACATCCGCCTGCTCGTCCCGGATCGCTCCCGGAGACACGGGGACCTCCGCACGCCGCGGAGGGGGTCCCGATCGGACCCCCGACCCGCTACTGGGCGAGGACATAAATTTACGCCCTTGTGCCCATCCGTGCCATTCTGTGGCCGTATATGTGCGTGCGGAGGTCCTTAAGTGGTTAAAGACGTTATCACAGGTATAGACACACAGCAGGTACAATATTCAAAGGAATTTATTTTTATTTTTTATTTAAGCATCAATAAAATCACTGCTCCTGGAGCAGTGATTTTAATGATGCTTAACTTAAAAAAAAATAAAACAAAATGAAAAATTCCTTAAAATATTGTACCTGCTGGGTGTCTATAGTTTGCCTGTGAAAACGTCTTTGAGAACCCGGGTCTTGCCCGAGGGAACATGTATCAATAGAAAAAAAAGTTTTAAAAACGGTAATTTAAAAAAAAATGTTTCCATTGATACTGTACATGTTCCCTGGGGCAAGACCCGGGTTCTCAAAGACGTTTTCCAACAATAACTTGAATATTGGTCCTTAAAATTATTGTTTTTGAATTCGAACGTTCGAGTCCCATAGACTTCAATGGGGTTCTAAATGTTCGCGCAAACGGTCGGTCTGTTCGACGGTTCTGGTGCGAACCGAACGCGGGGGTGTTCGGCTCATCCCTACCTACAAGTGAAAGGCTGACTGCAGGTCAGCCTGTATTTGTAGGAGGAGTCGGGGGGGTATTTAAACCCGTCCTCCTTCCTCCTTCTGGGCGTCGGTTTTCCTGTGTTTATGCCTGTCATTTCCGGCGCGACGCGTCTGACGTCACTTCCGGTTTTCATCTCTGTCAGTGTCAGCAGGACGCGAGGCTCCACGAGGGGCCCCCATGTCTCCCTTCTTATTTTCAGGTTTAGGAGTGAGTCGGGGGAGCCCCACAAGCGAGCGTCGGCCACCTCCATCTGGGCTGTATGGGGCATCTACGGGCGGGAGAGCTCCCCGCGCTTTTACCGTGGGGGACATCAGTGTGCCGACAGGTGCTCCAGGAGTAGCACGCTGCGTCGGCTGTTGGCTGCAGCAGAGCACGAGTTGCTTTCTCCCTCCTTACTGTTCGAGGGCTCGCTCCTCTTTCTGCGGTGGAGTGTTTGCAGGGGAGTGTGTGTTCGCTCTTGGTAGCTGGGGGGGCTTGGCTAAGTGGTTGTGGGGGCACTACGAGGTCCGCTCGTTCCCAGGAGCGACTTAGGGGGCGGGCGGGCAGAGCAAGGTCCACTCCACATGGTGGCAGGGGGGAGGGGAAGGATCTGTGGCTGTCAGCTCTGGCCATTTGTCAGGTGTCAGTCGGGAGGGGAGGGGTCTGCAATGCAATACCGAGTCAGCAGCACTCACCGGACATGTTTGCCGTTAGCTTGGCAGTGCCAGCTTCATGCATAGCTTAGTGTCTTGCTCCAATGCCGTCACCCGCCCACGGCGCTATACTAGGATGGAACTTCACATAGGGAGATGATTGGCGCTCGACCCCCCCCCCCCCCCCCCCCCCCCCCCCCCCATTAGTTCCTCAGCAACACTTCAGTGTCTGTGCCAGGCCAGTGACATGTTACCCCTCAGCCATTCTTGTCACCACATGTTGTCGTGGGTGGTTATCCACGCATAGCAGCATCAGCATGGTCTATCACAGCCATGTTTCACATTTTATGCTTCTAGGCTACCCAACTTTCCCAGGTGGTTGCAGGAACCTCTCAAGGTAAGGTGGACTTAAGTTAGACTGCCGCTACTTTCTTTAGTGTGTGTGGGAGCCAGTGTAGTAGCATTGGATGTTACTCACCAGCCCCCCCCTCTTCCCCCCATCTTGCGTTACAGTACTAGGTATAGATGGGTTGTACGTCCTTGCTTTCCCCTGTTGTAGGTGCTGGCAGTGATCGAACAGTTAGTGAGATTAGTTAGTGGGCTTAGTGAGTGCATGTTTCAGTCAGGTTCAGTATGCTTTTCATGTCTCATTTCTCAGGCTGTCACATTTCTCAGGTAAGTTATGTGCTCATGTGTTTACGTTTCTCATGCCATTCATGTTCTTAGGCGATCACATTTCTCAGGCTAGTTATGTTCTCAATGATAAGTTTTCATGCGTTACGTTTCTCATGCAATTATGTTTCTCATGCGATTATGTTTCTCATGCGATTATGTTTCTCATGCGATTACGTTTCTCATGCGATTACGTTTCTCATGCGATTACGTTTCTCGTGCGGTTACGTTTCTCGTGCGGTTACGTTTCTCGTGCGGTTACGTTTCTCGTGCGGTTACGTTTCTCATGCGATCCGTTTCTCGTGATAGTTCTCATGCAATTCGTTTCTCGTGACAGTTTCTCATGCGATTCGTTTCTCGTGATAGTTTCTCATACGATTCGTTTCTCGTGATAGTTTCTCATGCGATTACGTTGCTCATGCGATTCGTTTCTCGTGATAGTTTCTCATGCGATTACGTTTCTCATGTGATTAAGTTGCTCATGCGATTTGTTTCTCGTGATAGTTTCTTATGCGATTCGTTTCTCGTGATAGTTTCTCATACGATTACGTTGCTCATGCGATTCGTTTCTCGTGATAGTTCTCATGCAATTCGTTTCTCATGATAGTTTCTCATGCGATTCGTTTCTCGTGATAGTTCTCATGCGATTACGTTTCTCATGCGAGTTTGTTTCTCGGGATTGTTTCTCATGCGATTGGTTCTCGTATCAGTTCTCATGCGATTTGTTGCTTGTGATAGTTTCTCATGCGATTAGGTTCTCGTGATAGTTTCTCATGTGATTCGTTTCTCGGGATAGTTTCTCATGCGGTTACGTTTCTCATGCGATTCGTTTCTCGTGATAGTTCTCATGCGATTCGTTTCTCGTGATAGTTTATCATGTGATTCGTTTCTCGGGTTAGTTTCTCATGCGATTACGTTTCTCATGCGATTCGTTTCTTGTGATAAGTTTCTCATGCGATTTGTTTCTCGTAATAGTTTCTCATGCGATTTGTTTCTCGGGATAGTTTCTCATGCGATTTGTTTCTCGGGATAGTTTCTCATGCGATTTGTTTCTCGTGATAGGTTCTCATGCGATTTGTTTTTCGTGATAGTTTTCATGCGATTTGTTTCTCGTGATAGTTTTTATGCGATTTGTTTCTCGTGATAGTTTTCATGCGATTTGTTTCTCGTGATAGTTTCTCATGCGATTTGTTCTCGTGACAGTTTCTCATGAGATTGTTGCTTGTGATAGTTTCTCATGCGATTTGTTTCTCGTGATAATTTCCCATGAGATGTGTTGCTTGTGATAGTTTCTCATGCGATTTGTTTCTCATGATAATTTCTCATGAGATTTGTTGCTTGGGATAGTTTCTCATGCGATTTGTTTCTCATGCAATTCGGTTATCATGGTGGTTCTCATGCGATTACGTTTCTCATGCGATTACGTTTCTCATGCGATTACGTTTCTCATGCGATTTGTTTCTCATGCGATTTGTTATCATGGTGGTTCTCATGCGATTACGTTGCTCATGCGATTACGTTGCTCATGCGATTTGTTTCTCGTGATAGGTTCTCATGTCGATTACGTTTTTCATGCTTGTTACCGTTTATTACGGTTTTCAGGCTTGTTCTCGGGCAACTACGGTTTTTCAGGCTAGTTCTCGTGCGATTACATTCCATGGTGTCTCTCATGCGATTACATTCTCATGCGTTACACTGTTCATGATATCTTCCCATGCGGTTACGGTTCTCATGGTATTTCTCTTGCATTTCGTTTCTCATGGTTTTATGTTCTGGTGCAATTGCATGGCTCAGGCTAGTCATGTTCTTGTGTGGTTACTGTTCATGTTCTCATACGAGCACGTTTGTCAAGTGTACACATTTCTCTTGCTATTTCATGTTCTCACGTTGCTCATGCTATTTAGGTTCTCTATGTTTTTCCGTGTCTCATGCATTTCTATGTTTCTACTTTCCATTTACGTTACGTTTCTCACGCATTCAGATTCTCAGGGTTACGGTTCTCATGCAGGTTTCAGTCACGATGCTTTCACATTTCTCACGTTCTCATGTGATTAGGCTTTTCATACGTTTAAGTTTCTCATGGTTTTATGTTCTTAGGTTTTACGTTTCTCATGTTTTTGTTTCCCATGCTATTCATGTTCTCGGGTATGTACGTCTCATACAACTTACGTTCTCATGCAGGGTTTCAGTTGCGACATTTTCTAGTTGATAGCATTGGCACGTTTATTTAGGTTCATAGCGTTCACCGCTGTGGGGGGGTCACCCATCACGTTTATGGGTGCTTACGGATTGAGATGAGCGTTTTATAATTGGCTTGTATGGTGGCAAGTCTCCTCATCCGTTTCTCATACATTTCATGCATCTTGACATTTCATTTTCTCATACAATGACCTGACACGTCTTCAGGTTCATCAGGCCTGAGTGTACGTTTTTAATTTGCCTGTTACGCCTCAGGTTGCTCGGCCTTTGCAATTTTGGGGTGGTCACGTTCTCAGTCCAGCGGCAGTGGTCCTACACTCAGCTACAGTTTATTTTTCATAGTCTGTGCATACATGTCACATTCATATCCTCACGTTAGTTCATGACCACCCTCCACTGCTCGGTTACCCGTCACGTTTACGGGGTACTGTCGGATTGAGATGTTCGTTTCTAATTGGCTTGTGCGGTGGCAAGTCCCCTCATCCGCTTCTCACGTCTTTCATTACATACATTCATACGTCACGTGATCTCACTACTTGCATCACTTGCCTGACACGTCTTCAGGTTCATAGGCTTGAGTGTTACGTTTTTAATTGGCCTGATTTGCCTCAGGCTTGCTCAGCCTCGCTAGTTTCCTCGGACTGACACGTTTTACAGTCTTGTGCTATGTATTCATTTCTGCTCTACGTCACTGCGTGTGTTAATCACGGACACCTGCACAGGTAGTGGTGAGGGTAGGTAGGGATTTTCATTCTCCTGAGGTAAGTTGGGGCTTGTTGGTCATGTTTTGTTTTAACAATGTTCTTCTTCTTTGCAGAATTCATGTCATAGGCGGCAGATATTGCAGATTTTGCCGCCATCCGTCCTTCTCCAGTTACGGGTTCTATACATGATGGAACGCCCTCTTTGAACCTCCCAATTTAGCCTTCTCCTTTGTTACAGACGGAGCCTGATCTTCAAGTCCTTTTCATTTAGCCTAGGAAGTCCCTGACTGGGGCCTGGGATATCTTCCAGGCGTTTCTATTTCGGTATCCTGGGTCCTTTTCTCACAGACATTCAGTACCTACTTGCGTTTTTGTTTTCTTTTGCCACTTTCAGCTCAAACGGGTTTTTCAAGCTGGTGCACAGTACAGTCCGGGCACCAGACTTTGGTGGATGTACTCAGGGGGAGGCTACTTTCCTTTCCCTAGTTCTCCCTTCTCTGCTAGCATAGGGCTCGACATGTAGCCATTCCCTGCCGACTAACTAGGGTAGCACTTTAACATCCACTCTGGGCCGGCTTTCGGCACATGTGCAGTTTCTTGGGCCATTCATCGGGGGGGGGTCTGTATTCTTGTGATTGAGGAGTTAGATCGGCAATTGTCAGCATTCCTTCCGGTCATATCCCAGTTCCGCATGTCTGTCACAGGTATTCTTGCGTTGGAGGCTTTGGGTTGTGTACAGTTCGTTCATTTCAATCTCTTGGTCAGCTCATCCTACTGGTTTATCTTTGCCCCCTTTTAGGCATACTGACCACGTGACCCCGGCACGCCTCAGGTCACTTTCCCACCTCTAGGTCTATTTCCCTGTCTCCCCTCTGATCTTTCCCTAGCACGATTACCTGAGACTCCGAGTACAAGTGAAAGGCTGACTGCAGGTCAGCCTGTATTTGTAGGAGGAGTCGGGGGGGTATTTAAACCCGTCCTCCTTCCTCCTTCTGGGCGTCGGTTTTCCTGTGTCCCACCCACCCATCCCCTTTTTTATTTTTTATTTTTATTGCTATTTCTTCTTTTACTTCTACTTGGGTATGCCCCCTTTTAGGCATACTGACCACGTGACCCCGGCACGCCTCAGGTCACTTTCCCACCTCTAGGTCTATTTCCCTGTCTCCCCTCTGATCTTTCCCTAGCACGATTACCTGAGACTCAAGTAGTACAAGTAGGTTTTTTGTGGATAACCCAGCAAAAAGGGGAGAAAGGGGAAAAATACATAGAGAGAGGTGAAGTTTGTCATTATTTTGTGCCACAGGAAGCCACGTATCTGAATATTGGCTTATACAGTGCAGCAGGGGTCTCCGAACTACAGGAGAGGCCAGAAGTGTACCTCTATAAATATCACCAATGCCTTTGGCTGCTTGGCTGGAGATTGCTGAAAGTAAACTAAAATAATAAATAAAAATATAAGCAGAGCCCCATCCACCATTTTTACAATGCACCTACAGATAATCATCCCTTTTTTTTTCTGTCCAGCTCCCGATGACTCCCATGCATCCCGCTGTTCTAATCTAAAAGTAGCAACTGACTTTTAACCTTGAATGTTATTACTTTGATATGTTCAGTGACCATTTCAGAGATTGTGATCTTTCTATCATTTCCAAACTACAGGACATAATGTCATAGGTTTATTGCTTGCTATAATTGCAGACACTGTTGGGCTCCATTGACTGCTGAGGTCATTTTCCCCTTCAGGTTGACATTTTTTTTTGGAGTCTTCCTGGGCACAATGGGTTAAATGCCATTGAGTGGCAATGTGTGATAGGTGACATGATGACACTCTGACATTATGTCCTGTGGAAAAAAATAAATAATTTGCCAATACAGTGCAGACGTCAGGCAAAAAGGACAGGATTTAATGATTACGAGATCTCAATATGACACTGGGAAATATAATATTTTAAAGGGAATCTTTTAATGGGCAAGTGCACTTCAAATAGGAAAACTGACCCCTTCCTCTTGTCAGGGTCTTCAATATATTGTAATGACAATCTTCAGGACGCAGACGCATCCAAATTTCTCCCTACCTGGTATGGCCAGGTTAATGTTAACATCTTGTGATGGAGCTGGACAGCGATCACCAATATTCTCTAGCCACCACCATATCCTTTTCTGACACTTCTCATATACATGTGTAGCGCCACCCCCGTAGGAGCCGCTTGGTCATTACCCAGATTGTCCTTACTTTGTCACTGAGAGCCAGGAGCAAGGGATGTTCTGCAGCCAGGCACACACGCTTAGGCTCTAATGTAGTCAAAGACAAGTCTAGGGGTGTTGTTTTGTAGTTTTATTTTGGAAGAACTTGGATAGGGTAGGGCAGGGGTGCCCAACCAGTGGCCCGGGGGCCACATGTGGCCAGAGGTGTCCTCTGATGTGGCCCGCGGTGCCCTCTGATGTGGCCCGCGACCTCCTGCTTTGGGATGGAATAGAATAGAATATTGTTATTAAAGGTACGTTTATTACTAAAATCCCAGTGTATATATGGGCATATCTGTTCTGCAGTGGTTACTGGGCTGCTTTCAAACTGATCGGCAGGTACAGAGCAGTGCACCTGTGGGTTACCTGCACTGAGCCATAGGCCCCTTTTTCATGGGCAGTCCGACCCAATTGGAACCTCCATTCACCTCTAAGGAGTAGCAGATGAAAATAGACGCCTACCTCCAATCCGATCTGCAATAAAAAGTAGAGTGGGCTGCCATCCACCCGCTCCCCTCATTGTGGCCTACGACCGGTTACCAAGTCACTTAGGTGGCCCTCGCTCTTCAAAAGGTTGGACACCCCTGGGGTAGGGGGTTTTAGTAGGATGCTCCGGAATAAAACTATGCTAATACTTGAGAACTCTAGCCAATCTAGAATTGAGTAGCAGGTGAAGTCCCTTGTTGGGAGCAGATGACAGACGTCTCTTTTGCAGCAATGTAGAAATCAATAGTATGAGCAAAGTCTCTTGTAAAGCAGAACAGGTAAACAGAGCTCCTCCGGTACAAGCCAGTTACGGCAGACTGCTCGGCAGTCCAAGAGTAGTAGAACTGAGCAAAGTCACATGCAGTACAGTATCGTATACTACGCACTTTTTCCCCTTAAAATAAGGGGAAATTTGTGGGTGCGCGATATACGGCGATACCCACTTCCCGCGCTCAGTTTGAACTGAGCCGCCGACATATACCGAGTGTAGTACACTCGGGTACATTCGGCCAGGCTCGGCTTCGCTCGTGCTCACGCATAAACGTCACAGAGCGTGAGCACGAGCAAAGCCGAGCCTGGCCGAATGTACCCGAGTGTACTGCACTCGGTATATGTCGGCGGAGGCGTTCAAAGTGAGTGCGGGAAGAATCACAATTGGGCAAGCTCTTCAGATCCCTTTTTGTTGGACTCTTGGCTGACTGTAGTTACACAGATGGGTAGCCAAAAAGAACAGGCCCCAAGATTATTGGTCTGTTCTCACTGGAGTTGCAAACAGATCCTCAGGCACGGCTCCTTCTCACTCATTTACTTTAGTTTTAGGCCCACAGGTCGACCACCTGAGGCCACATGGCAACAGGTGCCAGGGGTGGCAAGCTTTCCTCACCCTCGGCTGGTGCACTCCACCATCTGGGCAGAGAAGCACCCAGAAATCACATGTTCTCTGAATCAATAGGCCAATCCCAGCATGCCCAGTGGCACCTCCCCTTGAATTAGCTGGGAAGGCTAAATACCTATGCTGCCTATTTGCCTAACTCCCACCAAAGTTCCAGAAAGCTCTACTAGTTTCTGGGAAGCAGAAGAAGTCCAAGCAAACTTCAACAGCACCAGAACACAGGACCAGCCCTAACTAATGATTTGCAGCATTCTAGTTCAAGTTCGTGGCTCCAGCGCTGTGAGTGGCCGGAGCCGCGAAGACGTCACTCTTTCCGGCATAGAGCTCTGATTTTGCTGCAGCATCCACGGACCTTCAGAGTGTATGTGCCACTGATGTCAGTGACTGCATGCAAGGTGAATATCTTCTACAGGTTTAGGAGATATTCATTTTACCTACAGATAAGCCTCAGTGGCGGCCCGCCCATGTGGGCGCACGGGCGCCGCCCCCCCTCCCGCAGTCACAAAAAAAAAAACGGGCCCTTTAAGAACTTTTATTCTGCTAAAATGTCATTTTGACATTTTAGCCGAAGTTCTGGCGGCGTCTATAGAGGGCGAAGCAGCGCCACCCCCTGTCGCAAATAACACACGTTCAATGCAATGCATTGAACGTGTGTTATTGTTGCCAGCTGCCTGGTCTATTCATATAACCGGACATGGGTCGCCAGTTACCTGAATAGCGGCAGCTGGTTGACTGAGGGGAACTGCCTATCAAAGCCAGCGGCTCTGATAGGCTTTTCCAGTACCGCCCTCCGGCTCTCGGAAGTCTATGCTCTGAGCGCAGGCAATCTGCGGTCCTTGCATTAGACTGACAGCCGTTTCAGCCAATCAGGTTCACGGATTCTGGTTATCAGGAACCTGATTGGCTGAAGCTTCTCCACGGTGGCAGAAGACATCGAGAGAGGACATGGAAGCATCAGGTAAGTGTTTTTTTAACAGGGAAAGGGGCATCATGGGGCACAGTGGCATCATGGGGCACAGTGGCAGCATGGGGCACAGTGGCATCATGGGGCACAGTAGTGACAAAGGGCACAGAGGCGACAATGAGCACAGTGGCATGGGGCACAGTGGTGACAATTAAAGGACACAGTGGTGACACTTGATGGCACAGTGACTCCATATGATGGCATGGCACAGTGGTGACAATTGATGGCACAGTGACTGCATTTGATGGCATGGCACAATGGTGACAATTGATGGCACAGTGACTGCATTTGATGGCATGGCACAGTGGTGACAATTGATGGCACAGTGACTGCATTTTGGCATGCACATGGGACATGGCACAGTGCGTGATGGCATTGCACAATTGATGGCACAGTGGTGGCGTTTGATGGCATTGCACAGTGGTGACAATTGATGGCACAGTGGTGGCGTTTGATGGCATGGCACAGTGGTGACAATTGATGGCACAGTGCTGGTGTTTGATGGCATGGCACAGTGGTGACAATTGATGGCACAGTGGCTGCATTTGGTGGCATGGCACAGTGGTGACAATTGATGGCACAGTTGCTGTGTTGCATGGCACAGTGGTGACAATTGATGGCACAGTGACTGCATTTGATAGCATGGCACAGTGGTCACAATTGATGGCACAGTGGTGGCGTTTGATGGCATGGCACAGTGGTGACAATTGATGGCACAGTGGTGGCGTTTGATGGCATGGCACAGTGGTGACAATTGATGGCACAGTGGCTGCATTTGGTGGCATGGCACAGTGGTGACAATTGATGGCACAGTTGCTGTGTTGCATGGCACATTGGTGACAATTGATGGCACAGTGGCTGTGTTTGATGGCATGGCACAGTGGTGACAATTGATGGCACAGTGGTGGCGTTTGATTGTATGGCACAGTGGTGACAATTGATGGCACAGTGGTGGCGTTTGATGGCATGGCACAGTGGTGACAATTGATGGCACAGTGGTGGCGTTTGATGGCATGGCACGGTGGTGACAATTGATGGCACAGTAGCTGCATTTGGTGGCATGGCACAGTGGTGACAATTGATGGCACAGTTTCTGTGTTGCATGGCACAGTGGTGACGATTGATGGCACAGTTGCTGTGTTGCATGGCACAGTGGTGACAATTGATGGCACAGTGGCTGCATTTGGTGGCATGGCATAGTGGTGACAATTGATGGCACAGTTGCTGGGTTGCATGGCACAGTGGCTGCATTTGATGGCATGGCATAGTGGTGACAATTTATGGCACAGTTGCTGTGTTGCATGGCACAGTGACTGCATTTGGTGCCATGGCACAGTGGTGACAATTGATGGCACAGTGTCTGCATATGATGGCATGGCACAGTGGTGACAATTGATGGCACATTGACTGCATTTGATGGCATGGCACAGTGGTGACAATTGATGGGCACAGTAGCTGCGTTTGATGGCATGGCACAGTGGTGACAATTGATGGCACAGTGGTGGCGTTTGATGGCATGGCACAGTGGTGACAGTTGATGGCACAGTGACTGCATTGGATGGCATGGCACAGTGGTGACAATTGATGGGCACAGTAACTGTGTTTGATGGCATGGCACAGTGGTGAAAATTGCTGGCACAGTGGTGGCGTCTGATGGCATGGCACCGTGGTGACAATTGATGGCACAGTGGTGGCGTTTGATGGCATGGCACATTGGTGACAATTGATGGCACAGTGGCTGCATTTGGTGGCATGGCACAATGGTGACAATTAATGGCACAGTTGCTGTGTTGCATGGCACAGTGGCTGCATTTGATGGCATGGCACAGTGGTGACAATTGATGGCACAGTTGCTGTGTTTGATGGCATGGCACAGTGGTGACAATTGATGGCACAGTGGCTGCATTTGGTGGCATGGCACAGTGGTGACAATTGATGGCACAGTGACTGCATATGATGGCATGGCACAGTGGTGACAATTGATGGCACAGTGACTGCATTTGATGGCATGGCACAGTGGTGACAATTGATGGCACAGTGACTGCATTGGATGGCATGGCACAGTGGTAACAATTGATGGGCACAGTAACTGTGTTTGATGGCATGGCACAGTGGTGACAATTGATGACACAGTGGTGGTGGCGTTTGATGGCATGACACCGTGGTGACAATTGATGCCACAGTGGTGGCGTTTGATGGCATGGCACAGTGGTGACAATTGATGGCACAGTGGCTGCATTTGGTGGCATGGCACAGTGGTGACAATTGATGGCACAGTTGCTGTGTTGCATGGCACAGTGGCTGCATTTGATGGCATGGCACAGTGGTGACAATTGATGGCACAGTGGCTGCATTTGGTGGCATGGCACAGTGGCTGCATGTGATGGGCACAGTGAGGCTGCAATATTTTTTTTTTCGTTTGCGCCCCCCCCCAAAAATTGTGAGCACCAGCCGCCACTGGTAAGCCTTATTATAGGCTTACTTGTAAGTAAAATGTGAAAGCAGAGTATACAGCTGCTTTAAGCCTTTTGTATGCTTCCTTGATTCCCTTCCTATTTGGTGCTCATTGATACAGTTTTTACCTAGACAAACCGTACTTTATTTTTCTGTAGAGTTCATTTAACTTGCTTAAGAAAGTCACTGTCCTCTTACGCTTCAGAAGACTGGAAAATCATCCTTTGTATTGTTCTGTCTGAAGGAAAACTATGTTGGATTTAACTTCTGTGTCTTATTAAAAAATGCTGTTTTAAAGTCAGCAGCTACAAATACTGTAGCTGCTGACTTTTAAAATAAGGACACTTACCTATCAAGGAGGCCCCCGATGTTAGCACCCAAAGCCGATCTATCCCTCGCCACCATCTTCGGGATGGGAATCAGGAAGTGAAGCCTTGCGGCTTCACTTCCTGGTTCCTTACTGCGCATGCGCGACTCGTGCTGCGCGATCCCACTGATCCCTGCTGTCTTCTGGGTCCTGAGGTGAAATAAAAGAAGAAGTAGCAGACTCAGGCGCAACAATAGGGAAACAGTCCTGCTCCCAACCACACTTTGTATTCTTCGCCACTCTAGCCAGAGTGGGTATAGAGTGGGTATAGCATACCTGGACAGACACACTCTCACTGACCTGGCAGCCAGGGTATCGCTGCCTCTGCCACAGATTGTGATTACGAAGATGATTCTCCTCGATAGAATTGCGTCTGGATCTCCTTCAGATAGTTTTCAGGTACCAACTGGCAGGTGACCAGCCTCTCAGTGTCCGACTACCTTGATTCCCGGTGGTTTGTCGAGACCCTATTGGATCACTAGCCTCTCATTGGCTCTCCTCAGATGGACTCCCCACTGAACAGCTAACTCGCTAGAGACATTCAGGATTGGGAACCCAGTCGACTACTGGGCTCCTGGCCACAGCTCAAATTGTTCCGGACCTACATGGTCCCAGTACCAGGAACACAGTGTGGAACGCACACCCCGCCTTGGAAGGCCATTACACCGGGTGCAGTGATGCGCAGTCAGGCCCATCGGAACCCGACAGGCAAACCAAGCAATTGCCTGGGGCCCCGAGCTGGCCAGGGGCCCCAAACTAGCCAGGGGCCCCAGCAGGGAGGGCCCTTGCCTCACCGCTGCTTCCTCCTGCAGTCCTGTCGGCCCTGTACTATAACCGCGCGGTACAGGAGATTCTGGTTCACTTCCTTTCAGTCCGGCCCTGGGAACAGCAAACTAAATCTCCTGTGTACCACGTGGTTATGGTACACGGCCGACCGGACTCCAGGAGGAAGCAGCGGTGCGGCAAGGGCCCCCCCTGCTGGGGCCCCTGTGCGGACACCAACATATGCCGGTGTGCGTGTAAGGCTCTGCAGAGAATAGAGGTAAGCCGCCAACCTGTCCCCTCCCCCTCCCCGCTTCTCAACTTGAAAAGTCACTTTTTTTTCAAACGGCCCTGTGCGCAGTTACCCTAAAGGTGGGTACTGCACTCCGAAGAAGGAGAATCCAGACCAATGGTGTCTGCCCCATAAATACCCTTCCCCTAGCATGCACAGCAAGGCTCAACCCTCCTGATAGGCTGCTGGGGAAGGGCACCCAAACCTCGACTCCACTGCTGCCGCCCGTCGCCCTGGAGTAGGAACTACACCCCAGTAACAACAGACAGCCCACATCACAGCCAAGCTGAGACAGAGATCAGTTTTGAACATAACAATTGGATCAGAGTTACTTGATCCCCCTTTAAATTTAACAAGCACCTTTTAAGAAGAATTTATGCTCCATCGTCAGTGTCAGAGGGAGGAATAATAAAAAAATCGAACTTCAAGGGTCGTAGCTCGGCTGCTATCATCTATGGTTCCAGATGGCTATGGCTCCTTGTGTCGCCAACCAAAGCTACATACAGACCGGCTACTTTAAATACAAGCTGACACACTCTGTTTGCAGCAGACTGAGAGGATGAGCTCATAGAGCCTCTCCTCACTTGTCAGAAGCACTGTGCTCAATGGAGTCTTGGACCAATGGTAAAGCAACATTAGCCCCAGCTGTCCAATAAAAATGCAGCAGTGGAGGCACACCTCTGACTGTAGTGTCATGAGGTGCATGAGTCTAATGCCTCGTGCACACGACCAGTTTTCCCGTCTGGAAAACTGCCACGACAGCTTTTGGCCGGTAAAACTGTCTGTGTGTATGCTCCATGGCAGTTTTCCTGACAGTTTTCTTGCCGCCATTCCCGATGGTCTTTTCCCCCGAAGTTTCCCTATGGGAAACACAGCCGTGGAGCATACACACGAACTGGATTCCCGGCCAAAGCTCTCACTGCAGTTTTCCAGACGTGAAAACCTCTGGTGTGTACACGGGGAAAGTGACTGAGCAGGTTCTTGGTGTACCCCCTCCGGGGATTCCCGGCGGACTTTTTACCGCCGGGAATCCCGATCGTGTGTACAGGGCATGAAAGACAAATACTCCCTTCCAGCTCAGCTCTCTTATCTACAAGGAAATACATTTGTTTATGGGTGTAAGATTAACCCACAATCCCATGTTTTTTACACAGTTAAAGGGGTTGTAAAGGAAAACATTTTTTTTTCATAATAAGCATCCTTTACCTGCAGACATTCCTCTTTTCACTTCCTCATTGTTCGTTTTTTGCTCAAAAGTTGCTTTTTTTCTTCTCTGTTCTGTTCACTTCCTGCTTGTCTGATTGTTACTCACCACCGTGAAGGGAGGTTTTACTGCGGTGGTCAGTAATGTGCTCGCCACCTCCTGGGAACTACATGTGCGGCAGGACGCTCTCTACGTGTAAGGCCGCGTACACACGATCGGTCTAAATCGTTGAGAATGGACTTAAGTCCAGTTTCATCGGCCCAAACCGACCGTGTGTACGGCCCATTGGTCCGTCGTCCGTCGGACCAAAGTTTTAAAATATTTATTTTTTGCTAGAAAACTACTCAGAACCCCCCAACATTATATATTGTTTTAGCAGACACCCTAGGGAATAAAGATGTGGTTGTTGCAACTTTGTTTGGGGGAAAAAACTGTTTCATGGATATTAAAACAACAACACTAAAGTTAGCTCATTTTTTTGGTATAATATGGAAGATGATATGATGCGGAGGAAATAGATACCAAACATGTGATGCTTTAAAATTGTGTACACTTGTAGAATGGCGCCGAACTTCAGTACATAAAAATCTCCATAGGCGACTCTTTAATTTTTTTTACAGGTTACATGTTTATTGTTCTTGCTCTAACTTTCGTGGCGTATGTAACCTGTGTGTATCTGGCTCTGATACTAGCCAGGGCCTTACCAGTCACTGACCTCACCGCACGTCCCAAGGAACATATCGTCCCTAAGTCAAGCAAAGCCACTGTTTGGAGACCACTGTACTACAGCAATGCATTGAAGGAGAAAAGAAGTTCTAAACAGGTAGGTTATGTTATATGCATCTCAAAGGTTCAGTTCCAGTTCTAAACAAAGTGTCATTTTAAACTTAACATCTCCATGTTTGATTGTAGTGCGTTTTTAATTAAGATTTTTCAGCCACGCTAATTATCTGCATTCTGTGTTTTAAAAAAAAAACTTTATGGCCAACCTTTATATATTTTGATGTTCATACTTTTAATAAAAGAAAAAAAGTTTAACTAATTACAAGTTCATTTAAATACAGGATGATAAAAGTAAAAAACAAATTACTCTTGGGAAGGTCCACAATAAAAATTTGTAATTTGAAATGATGGAAGTTTAAATGTAATTTATCTATTACATTTGCATATAAAGTGTAAAATTATTGTTATATAGCAATTATCACTCAGAGATCTTCATAAGGGGTTCCAAATGTTTGAATGGCATCGCATGCAAACTATGTGCCGTTTGTCAGTGTTTGTAGGCTCCCAAAACACTCATTCTGCAGGAGCTAATAAGTGAAATAAAAAAAAAATATGGGCCTTTTTAATATGACTAAGAATATATTACCAATAATCCATAGTAATCAATCAGATTTATTTTATTCCCTTTCATCTCACTTTTTAAAATTTTTACAACTTTTTATTTCCTTCCTCCCTTCATCAGTTCCTGCCTTCCATACTTCATTGAATGAATGAATGAAGAACTTATATAGCGCAGCACATGCGAAGTAAATCGCCTCTGGGCACTTGTTGTTCCTGTCTCCTTTGAGATCAAAAGAGATGAGTCTTAATCTTTCTCCTGAAGACTAAGTAGTTCTCCTCCAGCCGAATGCTGGCTGGTAAGGCGTTCCATAGTCTGGGACCTTGGACCGCGAATCTCCTGTCTCCTTTGGACTTGTATCTGGCTTTCGGTATCTGAAGCCGATTTTGATTGGTGGATCGTAGAATACGATTGGGATTGTGAACTTTAAATTTTTCGCATAGATAATAGGGAGCATTCCCATGGATACATCTATGCGTTAGACAGAGAGCTTTAAAGGTGATTCTGTCTTTAACTGGTAGCCAGTGAAGGGATCTCAGTGAAGGTGAGATTGATTCCCAGGGTTTTTTCCCAGTGTCATGAACAGCTTCGGCCACCAGATGGCGCTAGCGGCGCATCAGCGCGCACGGGGCGCGCGCATTCGCGGCAATGGCGCGCGGGCACGCGCGATCACGGCACCGCGACGGGAGCGGGCACGCGCACCGGCGGAAACGGCGCGCGTGCACGCGCAAACATCATTCTGGCGCCAAAAAAGGGCATTTAAACTTGCTGTCAGCCTTTGCTTCTTGCTGTCCGGTCTACAGCAGTTCCTGAGATTATCTGTACCCGTCCTGCTTGAACCTGTTCCTGACAACCCGGCCTGTTCCCGACTTCTCTTGCCTTCCGCCTGCCCTGACCTATTGCCTGCTTGACGATCCGCCTGTCTGACCCTCTATAGCCGCTGCTGCCCGCCTGTTGTCGACCCGGTCTGAACCCGACTCTGCCTTGCCTGCCGCACCTGCACCTGATCCGCCAGCCTGCCACGGACTCTCCTGCTGGGACTTATCTCCACTGTACTACGGTACACCTCCCCCGCTCTGGTGATCCCTTTGCTTCCAGTTGTCTTCACCTGCCGCCTGCAGCTATTAGTCTACACCTGCTACTCTACGCAGCACTGAAGCCTTCCAGCCCAGCATCTGCGCTACAACCGGCGCTCGTGCGACTCTGCACTCCCGTACCCCCTGTCCACTCTACCAGGGGTCTCGGGATCAGAGGAGTAAGGGCAGCCACTCCTTGCACGTCGGGCTCGACCACCAGGTACGTGACAGTACCGGACAGCCTTGACCGAGCCCGCGCAGGGAGTGGATCCTATGCAGGAACTTTGTCGCCACCTGGATGGATTGACCCAAGCAGTCCGTACCTTGCAAGAAGGCTACACGCGTTTGGAGAATCGCGTCCAGGCGTTATCTACTCCCGCCTCCACCTCTGCTGCTTCTGGTGCATCTACTTCTCCTTCTGTCATCATGTTGCCGCCTGAACCAAGAGTCCCTATGCCAGAAAGGTTCTCCGGAGAACGTAGCAAATATCGGGCTTTCCGCAATGCTTGCGAACTTTACTTTGCTCTACAGCCACGGACCTTTTCCCTAGAAGCCACTAAAGTGGGTTTCGTCATCGCACTGCTTTCTGGCGAATCGCAAGCTTGGGCCCATCGCCTAATGGAACAAAAAGACGTTGCACTTGATGACCTGACCACCTTCTTTCAGGCTATGTCCCTACTATATGAAGATCCTCATCAGACCGCTTCCGCGGAAGCCGCCCTGCACGCCCTACAACAGGGTCGCAGACCAGCTGAGGACTACATGTCCGAATTCCGCAGATGGAGTTCGGATACAAGGTGGAATGATGCGGCCCTCTGTTACCAGTTCCGCCTAGGCCTTTCTGAATCACTTAAGGACGAACTGGCCCGGGTAGGAGTTCCAGGAACGTTGGATGCGCTAATTAACCTGACCATCCAGATCGATCGACGCCTGAGGGAGCGCAGAACTGAAAGGGCCACGGCCCCATCTCGCCCTGTCTGGATGATGCCACGGGTACCGCCCGTCTCCAACCCAGCTCCACCGATCCCTACTGCCTCATCTGTTCCTGATACCTCAGAGCCTATGCAGTTAGGCCTCCTCCGCCCCTCTCTCACCCCTGAGGAACGCCAACGCCGCAGGGCTAACAACCTGTGCCTGTATTGCGGGGAGGCCGGCCACTACGTGAGGACCTGTCCCGCAAAGCTCCGTAAGTGTCTGTCCGCGTCATCTGTTCACTTGCCTATTCTCCCAAGCAATTCTACTCACCTAGCTGTTCCTGTTTCCTTCCAGCTTCCAGAAAGGACTATCCAAGTCAGCGCCATTATTGACTCAGGAGCCTGCAGCTGCTTTTTGGATCAATCCTTCGCCTCCAGACATCAGATCCCTCTTCGCCCTAGGGCTACTGGACTCTCTGTGTACTTAGCGGATGGTTCAGTGTTGAGATCCGGACCGGTTACCCGAGAAACCCAGCCTCTAGCCACCACCATTGCCAGCAACCACCATGAACTATTGTGCTTGGATGTGATTGACTCCCCCCTGTTCCCTGTCATACTGGGCTTGCCGTGGCTACAGGTCCACAACCCACAGGTCAACTGGACCACGGGAGAGATCAGCTTCCAATCTCCTTATTGCCAGCAGCACTGCCTGCAAGTGTTACCCTCACCTCCGTCCTTACTCTGCATGGACTCTGATGTTGAGACCCGCCAATCTGTCCCTGAAATCTACCACGACTATCTGGATGTCTTCAGCAAGAAGGGAGCTGAGACCCTTCCGCCTCATAGGTCCTACGATTGCCCCATCGAGCTCCTCCCGGGGGCCGAAGTTCCCTTTGGTAGGATCTTTCCCTTAACGGGACTTGAACTTGAGACTCTAAAAACCTACATTGAGGACAGTCTAAGGAAGAAGTTCATCCGGCCATCTACATCACCAGCGGGAGCAGGGATCTTCTTTGTTGAAAAAAAGGACCACTCTCTCCGCCCCTGTGTGGATTACCGGGAACTCAACAAAATCACTATTAAAAATCGGTACCCTCTTCCCTTGGTACCTGAACTGTTCCAACGTCTGGGGGCCGCGGTCATCTTTACTAAATTAGACCTCCGCGGGGCCTACAACTTGGTCCGCATACGTGAAGGGTACGAGTGGAAGACCGCCTTCCGTACCCGTTTCGGACACTTTGAATATTTAGTCATGCCCTTCGGACTTTGTAACGCCCCGGCGACGTTCCAACACTTTGTGAATGATATTTTCAGAGACTTCCTCGACCTCTTTGTTATCGTTTACTTGGACAATATCTTAATTTTCTCCCCTTCTCTGGAAAAACATCGGGAACATGTCAGGAACGTGCTTGAGCGACTCCGAACTCACGGACTTTATGCCAAACCTGAGAAATGCGAGTTCGAGCGCTCGAGCATACAATTCCTGGGGCTCATAATCTCAGTAAAGGGTGTGGAAATGGACCCCAAGAAGGTCTCCGCAATCCGTGACTGGCCGGCGCCTGTAGACAAGAAGGGCGTCCAGCGTTTCGTCGGCTTTGCGAATTTCTATAGGAAGTTCATCAGGGCCTTCTCCAGCATAATTTCTCCAATAACCGATCTAACTAAACAGACTACCCGGTTCCGTTGGACACCAGAAGCCCAGTCGGCCTTTGAAGCTCTGAAAGACTTGTTCACCTCTGCATCTGTCCTCAGGCATCCTGATGCGAGCCTGCCCTACATCCTAGAGGTAGATGCATCCGAAACGGCGGTCGGGGCAGTTCTCTCTCAAAGACAGGGCCCCAAGGCCCTCTTACACCCTGTCGCTTTCTTTTCCCGTAAATTGTCAGCGGCGGAGAGAAATTATGATGTGGGGGACCGAGAACTGTTGGCAATAAAGGCCGCTCTGGAGGAATGGCGGTACCTCCTGGAGGGCGCAGCGCACCCAATCTTGATTTACACAGATCACAAGAATCTGGAATATTTGAAGGTGGCCAAGAGACTTAAACCACGCCAGGCCAGGTGGGCACTTTTTTTTACAAGATTCTCCTTTCATATCACATACAGACCAGGGTCAAAGAATACCAAGCTTGACGCTCTCTCCCGCATGTATGGCAGCTCAGAGTCTTCCAACCCCCCGGATACCATCTTGCCATCAGGAAACTTCTTGTTACTGCAAAGGGACTTATTGCCCCAAATCAGGCAAGCCTCTGCTGGGATTTCCCCTTCTTCAGGTCTGGAGCTACAAACTAGGGACGGTTTGCTTTGGTATCAAGACAAGATCTTTGTACCTGAAGATCTACGGGTCAGTGTCCTGAGTTCTTGCCATGACCACGAGCTGGCTGGCCATTTCGGGGTACATAAGACTTCAGAACTCCTGCAACGCACCTTTTGGTGGCCCCAACTCCTGAAAGACTGCAGGGATTACGTGGAATCTTGCACCACGTGCATTCGAAACAAGGGGAGCAAGCTCAGAGCCTGGGGACTCCTGAAACCGCTACCAGTACCGGAAAGACCATGGAGAATGATCTCCATAGATTTCATTGTGGAGCTTCCCCCGTCGGAGGGCTTCACCACTATCTTTGTGGTAGTAGACAGACTCTCAAAGATGGCACACTTCATACCTTTGAAGGGTACACCCTCTGCCCCGGAGATGGCTAAAGCCTTTATCAAGGAAGTTGTTAGGCTCCACGGTGTTCCTGTGGACATCGTGTCTGATCGAGGGGTGCAATTCACCTCCAGGTTTTGGAAGGCACTTTGCAGCAGTCTCAAGATTGGCCTGTCATTCTCATCAGCGTACCACCCACAATCAAACGGGCAGACAGAGAGAACAAATCAGACACTTGAACAGTATCTTCGCTGCTTCTCCTCCTTCTCTCAGGAAGATTGGGTGTCCTTGCTGCCCCTGGCGGAATTCGCATACAAGAACTCTGTCCATTCTGCCACCAAACAATCGCCCTTTTATGCGAACTACGGCTTCCATCCTTTGTTCCTGTCCAATTCCGTTCCGGAGTGTTCGGTACCCGCCGTCCAGGAGACTTTGACCTTATTTGATATAAATAATAAGATTCTGCAGGAGACAATGACTAAGACACAAGGGCGTAAAAAAGAAATCTTCGACAAAAAAAGAAGAGGGGAACTCAATCTGGAACCTGGAACTAAAGTTTATCTGTCCACTCTGAATTTAAAACTTGCATGCCCCACGAAGAAACTAGGCCCTAAGTTTGTGGGCCCTTTCCCTGTCAAGAGGAAGATAAATGAGGTTGCCTACGAACTTGAGTTGCCAGAGACCTTCCGCATTCACCCGGTCTTCCATGTTGCCCTGCTTAAGCCAGACATTTCTGATCCCTTTCCTGAGAGGAACACTGGTCCTCTGGAGCCGGTTCTAGTGGACGGCGAGGAGGAATTTAAGGTTGAATCCATCCTGGATTGCAGGAAAAGACGCAACCAAGTTCAGTTCCTCGTCAAATGGAAAGGGTATGGGCCCGAGAAGAATTCATGGGAACCGGAGGACAACATACACGCTGAAAGGCTAATTCAGTCATTTAAAGACTCCCACCCGCTGGAGCTATCCCGGTTGGGCATCCGGAGGCTGCCCATTGGAGGGGGGCAATGTCATGAACAGCTTCGTCAACCAGATGGCGCTAGCGGCGCATCAGCGCGCACGGGGCGCGCGCATTCGCGGCAATGGCGCACGGGCACGCGCGATCACGGCACCGCAATGGGAACGGTGCGCGTGCACGCGCAAACGTCATTCTGGCGCCAAAAAAGGGCATTTAAACTTGCTGTCAGCCTTTGCCTCTTGCTGTCCGGTCTACAGCAGTTCCTGAGATTATCTGTACCCGTCCTGCTTGAACCTGTTCCTGACAACCCGGCCTGTTCCCGACTTCTCTTGCCTTCCGCCTGCCCTGACCTATTGCCTGCTTGACGATCCGCCTGCCTGACCCTCTATAGCCGCTGCTGCCCGCCTGTTGTCGACCCGGTCTGAACCCGACTCTGCCTTGCCTGCCGCACCTGCACCTGATCCGCCAGCCTGCCACGAACTCTCCTGCTGGGACTTATCTCCACTGTACTACGGTACACCTCCCCCGCTCTGGTGATCCCTTTGCTTCCAGTTGTCTTCACCTGCCGCCTGCAGCTATTAGTCTACACCTGCTACTCTACGCAGCACTGAAGCCTTCCAGCCCAGCATCTGCGCTACAACCGGCGCTCGTGCGACTCTGCACTCCCGTACCCCCTGTCCACTCTACCAGGGGTCTCGGGATCAGAGGAGTAAGGGCAGCCACTCCTTGCACGTCGGGCTCGACCACCAGGTACGTGACACCCAGTCACAAGTCTGGCGGCCGTATTTTGAACGACTTGAAGACGAGCGATTTGGTACTTGGGGAGTCCGAGGTAAAGGGCATTTGCATAGTCCAGTCTGGAGTTTACAATCGCTCCCACCACGACCACTATGTCTTTCTTGGGAATAAAAGGCGTGAGTCTGCGTAGTAGGCGCAGCAGATGGTGAGATCCGCTGACTACTGCCCCTATTTGTGCGTTCATTGTCATGTCGGAGTCAAAGATGACCCCAAGACTTTTGACTTTGGCGCTAGGGGTGATGATTTTGCCCAGATTGGGCGGGGGGATCCAGGTTGTTGTCGATATTGGTTGTTCATTCATCTTTCCCGTTCATTTTTTATTTATTTTTTGCTTTGTCCGTGTTCCCTGTCCTCCTTTCTTGTCCCCTTTATTCATCCCTTGCTACCTTCCTTCTTACTTTCTGCTTCCTTCCTTTATTTGTTCTTTGTTTGCCTTTTTAACCCTTTCTTCAGGGCCGGTGCTATCACTAGGAAAACTAGGCAGCCACCTAGGGTGCACTTCTGCCTTGGGCGCCCGGCCACTGGTGTTCCTACTCTCTTCTCTCTGTAGAAAGCAACTAAGTATCAGCATCAGCAGACAGCCGCCGCTCTGTTTCCACTTAGTGTCAGAGGCTGCGGAGGACTGTGTCTGCGTCCTGACTCCTGAATGCATTAAAGCAAGCAAACATTCATTGATGGGGACTGGTAGGCTGCATTGATGGGCACTGGTAGGCTGCATTGATGGGCGCTGGTAGGCTGCATTGATGGGCGCTTGTAGGCTGCATTGATGGGCACTGGTAGGCTGCATTTGAAGTGCGCTGGTGAGGCTGCATTTTATGGGCGCTGGTGAGGCTGCATTGATGGGCGCTATTAAGCTGCATTGATGGGCACTGGTAGGTTGCATTGATGGGCGCTGGTGAGGCTACATTTGATGGGCACTGGTGAGGCTGCATTTGATGGGCGCTGGTAGGCTATTCGTGGGCAGGCCAAAGGCGGTGGAGTCAGGGGCGGAGCCAAGGGGGCATCAGCAAAATTAAATTTCACCTAGTGTGTCAAAAATCCTTGAACCAGCCCTGCCTTTCTTCCTTACCCCCCCCCCCCCCCTTATATATAATTTCCTTGTTTCTTCTATCTCTGTCTCCCTCATTTTCTTTTTTTTAACAGTGAAAAATGTTATTGAAAGTTTTTAATATACAATACAGCAATAGCTTTTAATAAACGCACCACAGATCAAGTATTATACATTAGTGCCATACAAGCAGAGAAGTACACTCACTGACCACTTTATTTGGCACATCTGTTCAATTGCTTCATAACACAAATTGCTAATCACATGGCAGCAACTCAAAGCATTTAGGTGTGGTGAAGACGACTTGCTGAAGATCAAACTGAGCATCAGAATGGGGAAGAAAGGAGATTTAAGTGATTTTGAACGTTGCATGATTTTTGGTACCAGACGGGTTCATAAAAAACTGCTGATCTACTGGGACTTTAACATTCAACCATCTTCTCCAGGGTTTACAGAGAATGGTCCTGGAAAAAGAAAATATCCAGTGAGCGGGAGTTGTGTAGAGGAAATTGCATTGTTGATGTCATAGGTCATAGGTCGAGATGATAGAAAGGCAACAGTAACTAGAATAACCACTCGCTACAACCAAGGTATACAGAATACCATCGCTGAGCGCACAAATCATCGAACCTTGAAGCAGATGGGCTTCAGCCACGCCGGGTGCCGCTTCTGTCAGCTAAGAACAGCAAACTGAGGTTACAATTCACACAGATTCACCAAAATTGTACAATAGATGACTGTAAAAACGTTGCCTGATTTGATGAGTCCCGATTTCAGCTGTGACATTCAAATGGTATGGTCAGAATATGAAAACATGGATCCATTCTGCCGTGTAGCAATGGTTCAGGATGGTGGTGTAATGGTGTGGGGGATATTTTCTTGGCACACTTGGTGCCACTTGTTACCAATCGAGCATCGTTGAAACGCCACGGCATACCCGAGTATTGTTGGTGACCATGTCCATCCCTTTATGACTACAGTGTGCCCATCTTTTGAGGGCTCCTTCCAGCAGGATAATGCACCATGTCACAAAGATCCAATCATCTCACCACTGGACTATGAGGTCACTGTTCTCCAATGGCCTCCACAGTCACTAGAGCTCAATCCAATAAAGCAATTTTGGGATTTGCATCATGTATGTGCAGCCGACAAATCCGCAGCAACTGCGTGATGCTATAATGTCACTATGGACCAAAATCTCTGAGGAATGTTTCCAACGCCTTGTGGAATCTATGCCACAAAAAATTAAGGCTGTTCTGAAGGCAAAAGGAGGCCAACCCGGTACTAGCAAGGTGTACCAAATAAAGTGGTTGGTGAGTGTATAATCCATATGAACCTCACAAACAGTACAATGCATTTGGCAAAAATCTTAAAATTAGAAATTGCTAGCCTATAACATCTAAACCAGGGGTGTCCAACCTGTGGCTCATTGGTTAAAGTCAGCCCAATATGGCTATGAATGCAGCCCAACACAAAAACGTAAACTGTAGATTTGTTTTGGTGGGTTTGTAAAAAGCATTTACACTTAGCCAGGGGTGTCGTTAGGGCGTGGCTTGGGGGGCTGGAGCCCCGAATGGGTCCTCGAAAAGCCCAGAGTCTATTCAGCATTGCATTCAATTGTAAGCCCCGAGCGTCTGGGAGTCGGGACCTGCCGAAAGTGCCCGAGTGCGGCCGAGTGCTGCCAGCGCCGAGTGTCGCCAAGTACGGCCGAGTGCCATAGATAGCAGGCCCCACATTCTGGAGCCTGCAGCGCCAATGTCGGGATGCGGGACGTGTGACGTCCATCATAGGCGCTGTAGGCTCCACGGCGGGAATTACAATTCGGCTGCCGCATCACATCCCTGTTCAGGCTGGTGGCTCTCCTCTCGTCTTCTCCTCGGCTCCTCCTCGGCTCCTCTCTGACTGACTGCCAGTGCCTGCTGTGACCGCACACCAAGGCTGAGGTCACCCCCCCCGGCTTGGCTTGGC
The DNA here is from genome assembly GCA_029574335.1 of Rana kukunoris. Lineage (NCBI taxonomy): Eukaryota > Metazoa > Chordata > Amphibia > Anura > Ranidae > Rana > Rana kukunoris. The sequence continues at coordinate 705,459,149 of CM056049.1, forward strand.
TTCAAGCTTCAAAAGCCCCTGGTCTTTTTGGCACCTAGCAAAGCCCCTGTAGTGGTACACATGCACCGAGTGTCTATTTACTGGACTTTAATAAGTTTTATCTACCCAAAGAAAAATATTCCACTCTTGATGAAAGGGTGAGATTGATGTAGTGCCACCTCTGAAGGTTTAATATATCCTATGTAAAAATCTCAAGTGAATAAATGTATCTCTAGACGACATTATCGGTTAATATATTAAATTACCACATCTTCCCACTCCTATTTAGAGAGGGTAGAGATATCTGTTTTCCATTTCTGGAACAATAGAGAGGTCCTATCTCCTTAATGAATAATGAGGAAGGCATGAGTTGAAGAAAGGGGTTTGTCAAGATTGGAAGCCAGTCCACTAGAAGAGATTTCATGAGTTCTGTTGGAAGATACAGTAGGTGCTTTTGGGAATTAGGTCCTAATGGTGTGCTGAAATTTTAGGTATCTCAAAAAAATGGACGATCAGTGACAGGCTCACTAGGAAGCACGGGAGAGGTTTGTTTACACTTACCTCTCCCCCTTCTTCCTCTCTGTGCCCCGATTGTGGGACACCGGCGGCGATCGCGTCCGTTGTCCCAGCGGGGACGGTCACAGAGGAGAGAACCGGGCACGCTCGCGACCCACGGCTGGGATCTTAAAGGGGACGTACATGTACGCCTTTGTGCCCAGCCGTGCCATTTTGTCAACGTATATCGTCGTGCGGCGGTCCTCAAGTGGTTGATTAAGGTCGACCCGAGAGGGGTGGCACATAGTCAAATACCTTTTCAGCATCCAAATAGACATTGACCCTGGTACCAACATTATCATGAGTAACTGATAAGTGGATAAACAGTTTCAACGATGGACATCCGTTCCTTTATTTAATCCTTTTTACCATAATTGGTCTTCCAGCAGCCAGGACCTCCTCCAAGATTTTGGGAAGATAAAAATTCCACGGTAGGGGAACACCTACCACGATCTTTCCCTTGTTTATTAATCGCCACTATAATGGCCTCCATCATGAAGGGAAGAAAAAACCCAACTTGGAAAGCATGTGTGAGTGTTGCATGGAAGGTCACCCTCCTTTCCTAGTTACTACTTCCTTCTCGTTCTATGTCTTCCCTCCCTCCCTCCTTGATCCCTTACCGATCATCTCCTATCACTTTCTCTTCTGTCACTTTCTATAATCATGCAATCTTCTGAGGTCACACAGGTATTCATAATATTAAATAAAAATCTAATTTATAAAAAAAAAGACTCCTTTTCTACCAAATATTACAGCTAATAAACAGCCATGTCTGAAGTTTACAGAGAAGCCTGGATGCTTTTTTCAATCATTTTGTTTATAAATCAGAAGATAGCAAAAGTGCATCTCATATGATGGATCAGCAGGAGGGAAACTCTGTGCTGCACAGATGTCTACAGGTGTCTTTGCTAATTTGACTTAGAAGTGACTTTTTCGAGTTTGAAGTGATGCTTTCAAGAAATATTCGTCTATCCTGCAGCATGAAAGAAGACGAAATATTTGTGGCGCATGCAAAATCACATTCTGGGCTACGTTAGTAGGGGAGCATGATTAAGGCTGGCAGATTTTCCAGCAGGAGCAGGGCCTATGTTCCTGTTGTTTCTCAAGGTCTACTGCCAAGATCTGCCAACTAAAATTCAACAACAGCTTTTATAAATTACATCAAAGTCTAACTTAACTTTCAACTTAAATCAGCTAAATACATTCCAAGTACTGTACATCAAAACAAAAGGTCTGCAAAGTATTACAGCCTGTTTTCTTTAGTAAGTATGAAAGAAAAAGATGGGAATGGTGCGCTTATTCAATAATGTGCATATAAAATATTATACTCATGAAGCGATACCCCCTCAGGGGCCGCTGATTGATTTGGGATCTACTCTCTTTTTGTGTCTCACCCCTATTTAACTAGCTCGAACCCTCCCTTGACACATCAGAATCCCAGTAAACGTATTGCGACCTCTGCTTGACTGGGGTCACAATAGCAGGCATGAAACATGAAATGATAAGAGAATAACAGTACTACCTGCTCCTGGGTGTCTCTTCAGATGAGAAAAACACACTTCACACAGTTGATATTTTTAAACTTAAGAGAATGAGTTTACTTGATGTAGACTAGGAAACAGACATAGGTTTAAATTGCAATCAACAGTTATGTAATGACACTGTGATTCAGCAAGGGCCCTTGCGGGAATCAGTAATTAATGTTAGGAGGGAACAAAAAGGAAATTTAACCTAAAGAATGGTACCATTCAGTTAAACTAATATAAACGTACAGTCTATGCTCGTGAGCTTCCCCTAGCGGGCAGTCCTGCAAACAGTTAAAGAAGTGTCTCGAGACCAATTTGAAAGGAAAGCCTCAGGGGTAAGATATATTAAAATTTATGTGGGAGGTACCATCATCCTTGAGATTCAGATATAGAATATTTGGGTCTAAGGTCCCCAGACCGGAGACCCAAAAAAGGGGGGGGAGGGCCAATTGGGACTATTTTGGTACCGATACAAACATTCAAATTAGGGCTAAAATTAAAACAGTTGGTAAATTTTATTAAAGACACAAACAGAACAGTTACATAAATGAATAAAATTGTGACAACCATCCAACAGCACCAAAACAGAAGTCCCCGGAGGGGGAAGACATTACGATGGGTTGAGGGTTGTAACAAGATCTCAACTAGTTTTGCGGACTACTCCGCTTCATCAGGAGAAAATCTAAAAATAATTAAACAATCAATCAATAATAGGTTAAAAAATGTAAACAACAGGAGAACCACAGGTAGAGTTGCACACCTAAAAAAGCCTATCACCGGGGTACAGTAGGCGGGACCAGACAAGATCCCTGGCGTGACCTCCGGCCTGTTCTCTTCATGGTTACGGCCCCTTTCCTGGAGCTTTACCTCACTGGGCAATGTCTCGGTGCGGGTCTCCGCCCCCACCCTCTGACACTGACGCACGGCGCATTCGCGCACCCGCGATGACAAGGTCGTAGCACACGGTATCAGGCTCTCCACTGTTTCAGTTGTCAGCTGGATGGCTTCACCGATCTCCTGGAACACAAGCTAGGTACAGTGGTCTTGCTTCTTTCCAGCAGGCTGGCCTCCTGGCGACTCCAGGCCCAGGCTTCAGGCCTAGCAGCACGGCTGTGCTGTTCTGCACAGCTCCGCAAAGGAAAAGATGCAGGTCCCAAGAGGCCGAAAACAGCCCCTCCCTGTCCTTAAGTAACCTCCCCCATAAGTCTGTGCGGAGGTTTAACATGTTCCAATTCGGCACGGCATTGTGGGAAGTGTAGTCTGTTTCTACTGAGTGTTAATGGAGTCCATATCTCCCGGCACTTCTGAACCCACAATGCATAGCTTCTTAAAGGTATTCCAACATATTTACAAGCATGAATAAAGTTCCAGCGAGGGTTCAGGCCTGTCGTTAGTTCCTGACAGGATGACCCCGCTACACTCAAAGTATGAATATGATGAGTATCCAAATATACAAATAAATAAATGTGAATAAACGTCCACCTAAAGCCCAATGGTAGAAGTCAGTTCATATAGAGGTAAAAATCTCATAGGGATAACTTAATAGAAGAAAAAAACAGATAAAACATCAATCCAAACATCGACTGTTAAATTTATGAATTGGCCGCTCACCTTCAAATATTACCCAAAAATTACAAGGCTCATCAGATAGTCAAATAAGGAATCCTGCTGATGGATCTGTAAAGGCATCCAAGTCCCAGGCGAAGACGAAGAACTACGTCCAAAAGTTGGCCTCAAAACATTTCGGGTAATTCCATATGTAGAGGAAACAGCTTGCTCCAAGGAATGACACTTCTTCTATAAATAGCGCTCAAAGGAAACAAAGAACAGCCACAGTGCAATATTGCCAAATGAAAAGAAAATGTATATAGTAAAAGAAACTGCTTACATCAAGTAAGGGTAAAAACCACGGTAAAAACAATAGGAGTACTGACACACTCGCCTCCTCACCGTACTTCTGTAAAACACCACCGGAACTGATGTCACAAGGCTCCACCCAATGCGTTGCGTCACTGGGCATGTGACTTCCTCAGGGATCACTTCTTTAGTAAGTAACCACTGATTTTAAAAAGCCTGCAGAGAAGGACTCTTGGGGGGAGGTTTACTAAAACTGGTACACACAGAATCTGGTGCAGCTGTGCATAGTAACCAATCAGCTTCTAGGTTTTACTGTAAAAGCTTAATTGAACAAGCTGGAATTAGAAGCTAAATGGTTACTATGCATGGCTGTACCAGATTCTGAGTGCACCATCTTTAGTAAATCTCCCCCAATGGTCTCCCTATGGAAGCAGTGGTCTCTCTGCAATGGTCTGACACAGCCAGAGAGGTAACCCCACATGTTGCAGGCAAGTGGCCGGTGTGGTTTGGGAGCCCCACACCAATCTACGTCGGCTGTTTCAAGAGGGAGCTAACTGCCATAACCCAGGTATTCTCTTCTTCAGCCGGTGGTCCGATTTCCAATAATAATGGTCTCTGCAGCAGGTTTGCAGTGAGATCACCTTTATCATGGTGGGAGAGGGTCCCCGCTCCTGCCACTCTCTCATGACTGCCACCGTTTGCCTCCGCCGTCGGCAGTGGCGGAGGCAATCGGGTCCTCTTGCAGGCTGGGTATGGAAACGAGTGAGGGGAAGATGGCCCCCATCCGTCTCCATAATATAGCAGGGTGGAAGCAACGTCAAAACGTTACTTCCACCCATAGCTCTTAACCACTTCAGCCCCGGACCATATTGCTGGTCAATGACCGGGCCACTTTTTGCGATTCGGCACTGCGTCGATTTAGCTGACAATTGCGCGGTCGTGCGACGTGGCTCCCAAACAAAATTGGTGTCTTTTTTTCCCACAAATAGAGCTTTCTTTTGGTGGTATTTGATCACCTCTGTTGTTTTTATTTTTTGCGCTATAAACAAAAATAAAGCGACAATTTTGAAAAAATATATATTTTTTACTTTTTGCTATAATAAATATCCCCAAAAAATATATAAAAAAAAAATGTTTTTCCTTAGTTTAGGCCGATACGTATTCTTCTACATATATTTCATAAAAATAAAATCGCAATAAGCGTTTATTGATTGGTTTGCGCAAAAGTTATAGCGTCTACAAAATAGGTCATCGTTTTATGGCATTTTTATTAATATTTTTTTTTTTACTAGTAATGTCGGAGATCAGCGATTTTTATCGGTACTGCGACCGAATGGCGGACACATCGGAAACTTTTGACACATTTTTGGGACCATTGGCATTTTTACAGCAATCAGTGCTATAAAAATGCATTGGATTACTATAAAAATGCCACTGGCAGGGAAGGGGTTAACACTAGGGGGTGAGGAAGGGGTTAATTATGTACCCTGTGCGTGTTCTAACTGAAGGGGGGGGTGGACTGACTTGGAGAGATGACTGATCGCTGTTCATACATTGTATGAACAGAAGATCAGGCATTTCTCCCCCTGACAGGACCGTGTTTACACACACAGCACCCGGTTCTCGCTCTGTAACGAGCGATCGCGGGGGCCTGGCGGTGATCACACCCGCCAGAAACATGCAGCGGGACCAGGGGCGAGTGGGGGGCACGCGCGCACGCACCCCTATTGGCTGATTTCCGAGATTACGTAATATTACGTGATCTCGCGGAGCTGAGCCGACCTGCCGCGGCTGGTCGGCAAGCAGTTAAAGGACCTTTTTTTTTTATTATTTCATTTTAGTGTAAATATTTTTTTTTTAACCAATATGAGATCTATTTTTAACTCAAAAAAGTGTATTTTTTTCCCAAAAAAAGTGCGCTTGTAAGATCGCTGCGCAAATACGGTGTGACATAAAGTATTGCAATGACCGACATTTTATTCTCTAGGGTGTTAGAAAAAAAATGTATAATGTTTGGGGGTTCTAAGTAATTTTCTAGCAAGAAAAAATGTGTTTAACTTGTAAACAACAAATCTCAGAAAGAGGTTTGGCCTTTAAGTGGTTAAGCATTTAAAAAATGTTTTGTATTGGTACATGATCCTTGGAGCAGTGCTCAATCCCCCATGCCAATTAGGCATGTGCATTTCGTTTCGTTCCGAATCGAAATTCGGACGAATTTTCCATTATTCGGACATTCGGATGCATACGAATTCCCGAATTGCTATATTAGCGAAAAATTTCGACCGTTTTCGGAATTCGTTCATTTTCGACCGAATTTCGAAAAAAAAAAAATGGTCGAAATCGAATTTTTTTTTTCGAATTCCGAATCGAATACCCGCGGACTAAATTCGATCGGAATTCGAAAAAAAAAAATATATTTTCGAATTTTATTCGAAAAAAAAAATTCGAAAAGAGACTATTTGTTTTCTAATCTGGTTGAAATATTTTCGATTTCGACCGTTTTTTTTCGAAATTCGGTCGAAAACGAACGAATTCGAAAAACGGTCGAAATATTTTCGATTTCGACCGTATTTTTCGAAATTCGGTCGAAAACGAATGAATTCCAAAAACGAATTCAACACATGTAACGAACCTAACTTAACGAAATTTATTAAATGACGAATTGAAACGAAACGAAACGAAACAAATTTTTCACTTTTGCACATGCCTATTGCCAATTATCTGACAATCCCTTACCTATTAGCCTAGAAAATGGCCATTGTTCGTTTCCAACATTCGGCCCCCTTAGATTTCAGTAGGGTTCCACAGAACCTTGGTTGAGAAAGGCAACTTTAGTCTGCGTCTTTGTATAAAATGGTTTTAGCACCATGGAGAGCTCTTAATGGCAAATTTGCCTGCAGACTTGAAGCTCAACTCCAGGTTAAAGGAGTTGTATAGGTTCATGTTTCATTTTCTAAATAGGTTCTTTTAAAGGGGTTGTAAAGGTGAAAAAATCCCTAAATAGCTTCCTTTACCTCCCCCCTCAAGAGGCTTTCTCCACACCAGGGAGAAATCCTTGCATTACTGTGTGGAGTTACAGACAGAAGAACAGGAAGTGAGGATTTCTCAGAAGAAATAAGGACATTTAAAAGAAAAATCGAAGGATGAGGTAAGTGAAGGAGGACTGCACTAAGGTAAAGGAAGCTATTTAGGGGGAAAATGTTTACCTTTACAACCCCTTTAAGCTAGTGCATTGTTGGTTCACTTACCCTTTCCTTCGATTTCCCTTCTAAATGTTTTTTTCTTTGTTTTCTTTTATCTGAATTTCTCACTTACTGTTCCTCCTCAGTAAGCTGTTCTGGGTGACTAACTACCGCTCAGATGATGGTGGCAAGCTTACTGAGGAGAAACAGGATGTGAGTGTAACGGTATGGCCCGTGGGACTGAGAGACTTATGAAGGATGCGGAGTACTCCTGTGCCAGCTTCACCAATGACTCTTGTCTCTAGGGTCATCCTATGTCCAATAGGGGCATAGGATGACTGATAGGATGACTGAGAAATTATATGATGAATTATATGCGATGGGACATTAATGATAATTCATGTATTGCAGGATATCTTGAAATATTACAAGGTGTTTGTTTATTCTGACCCAACAGGTCAATAGAGTGACTCATTCAATGTGTAACATAGACGGTTGAGGTGCTAATAAAGTCTACCTGGCTGTAGTGATGGGGCTTGCTGTGATTGCATTCTGTTGTCTATTGTGCTAATTAAGTCTGCTCCTAAGATATTTCATTGTGTATGCTAATGACACTGTTTTGTGTGAAAATACTATTGATAATATATGTGGAATGTGACTTGTCAGCTGTAGTAATTAACTCGACATAGGAATGTGTATTGAAGTTCCTTGTGTAATGTGGTGGGTGGAGTTGATTAATTGTTCACTTGGTTTCTAAGCTGTATATAACAAGCTGAGTTACCATTAACCACTTAACGACTGCCACATGACTATGTACGTCCACAGAATGGCACGTACAGGCACATGGGTGTACATGTACGTCCCTGCCTTGTTGCGGGTCGGGGGTCCGATAGGGACCCCCTCTGCTGCGTGCGGCAGTCATCTTACCTGCGGGAGCGATCCATGCTGAGGGGGCGGCTGTTCGTTTCTGTCCGCCCCCTCGTGATCGCTCCCAGCCAATCCGGCATCCCCCCGCTGTGTCACTTCCTCTGCCTGTATAATGTAAACACAGGCAGAGGAAGTGATGTGAGCTATCCTCTCGGCGGTATTTTCAATCCGCCGAGAGGAGAGAAGACTCACAGTAAGTTGCACCAACACTACACTGACACCACACACATAGGCACATTTAACCCCTTCCGATCAGCCGCCCCCCCACCCCCCTGTCACAATGTCACTGAATGCAGTGATCATATATTTACTGATCACTGCATTTAGTGTCAGTGTGACAGTTAGTGTGACAGGCAGTTAGTGTTAGGTCCAGGGTAGCCCCGTACCCCCCTAATAAAGGCTTAACCCCTTGATCACCGCCCTAGTTAACCCTTTCACCCCCTATTGCCAGCGTCACTAAGCGATCGTTTTTCTGATCGCTGTATTAGTGTCGCTGTTGCCGCTAGGTAGCTAATTTTTTTTTTACTAAAGACATGTGGCTGAATACATTTTGGCCTAAGGGCTCTTTCACACGTCCGTTCAGTTCGTCCGTTTTTTGGACGTCCGTTAACGGACCTCAATGCTTCCCTATGGGTTAGCGTCCGTTAGCGGATGAGCATCCGCTAACGTCCGTTAACATCCGTCTGCGGTAAGCTCCGTTTTTTTGGACGGAAGAAAACCCTATTTTTCTTCCGTCAAAAAAACGGAACGGACGAAAAACGGACGTTAGCGGATGATCCGTTTACCATCCGATCCGCTAACGTCAGTTTTTTATCAAAATATGTAAAAAAAAAAAAAAGTTCTAAAAAAAAAAAAACGGATGAAAAATTTGATGAAAAGCGGACGGAAAACGGAACGGAAACGGATGTAAACGGACGGAAAACGGACGAAAAACGGATGAAAATACGGATCAACTGAAGGGGGAAAAAACTGATCTAAAAAACTGAACGGACGTGTAAAAGAGCCCTTAACCACTTGAGGCCCGCGCTACCGTCGGATGACGGCAACAGCGCGGGCCTCAATATCCAACATGCCGTCATTTGACGGCATGTCTTTCTGGCGTTCCCAGCGCGCGCTGTACAGCGCGCTGCGGGGAAGCCCTGTGTTGTCCGTGTCCCTTGGACACGGCCAATCACAGATCGCGGCAAACGGCCAATCAGAGCGGCCGTTTGCAATGCGATCTGTGGGCGAATGAGAGATGATCTCTCATAGATCATCTCTCATTGTGGCTGACACAGAGACAATGTCCTGTCTCTGGAAGGGAGGAGCCCGATCTGTGTTCCTTCCTACATAGGGACACAGATCGGTCACCCCCCCAGTCACCCCCCCCTCCCCCTACAGTTAGAACACACCTAGCATACACATTTAACCCCTTCCTCACCCCCTAGTGTTAACCCCTTCAATGCCAGTCACATTTATACTGTAATTAGTGCATATTTATAGCACTGATCGCAGAATAAATGTGAATGGCGCCAAAAATGTGTCAAAAGTGTCCGATGTGTCCGCCATAACGTCGCAGTAACAATAAAAATCGCAGATCGCCGCCATTTCTAGTAAAAAAAAAATAATAAAAAATAATAATTCTCTCCCCTATTTTGTAAGCGCTATAACTTTTGCGCAAACCAGTCGCTTATTGCGATTTTTTTTTTTTTTTTTTTACCAAAAATATGTAGAAGAATACGTATCGCCCTAAACTGAGAAAAAAAAATGTGTTTTTTTTTTTAATTGGGATATTTATTATAGCAACAAGTAAAAAATATTGTATTTTTCTTCAAAATTGTCGCTCTTTTTTGTTTATAGCGCAAAAAATAAAAATTGCACAGGCGATCAAATACCACCAAAAGAAAGCTCTACTTGTGGGGGAAAAAGGACGTAAATTTTGTTTGGGAGCCACGTCGCACGACCGCGCAATTGTCAGTTAAAGCGACGCAGTGCCGGAAGCTGAAATTTCACCTGGGCAGGAGGGGGGTGTAAGTGCCCAGTAAGCAAGTGGTTAATGTTTGACTAAAATTTAGTTTATTCGATTTTTCTTATAACAAAAATTTAAAAAATATTGTTTTTTTTTCAAAAATGTCGCTCTATTTTTGTATATAGCGCAAAAAATAAAAATCGCATAAGTGATCAAATACCATCAAAAGAAAGCTCTATTTGTGGGAAGAAAAGCACGCAAATTTTGTTTGGGAGCCACGTCGCACGACCGCGCAATTGTCTATTAACGCGAGGCAGTGCCGAATTGTAAAAACACCTTTGGTCATTTAGCAGCATATTGGTCCGGTCCTTAAGTGGTTAAAGTATTCATTCGTTTGAACCAGAGAGAACAGAGCTTGTGTCTCGTCTTTCTGGGGGAATTCTTATGGATCGTGTCTGCTGGATTGTGGAGTGTTGGATAAGCTGTCTTGGGTTGGTGGAATGGAAATCGTAAACAGTGTTAACCCCTGACCATTACAGTGAGTAATTCAGACAAAGAAAAAACATTTAGAAAGGAAATCGAAGGAAAAGGTAAGTGAACCATCAATGAACTAGCTTAAAGAAACCTATTTAGAAAATAAAAAATTAACCTTTACAACCCCTTTAAGGAAAAATGCTCCCTTGCCAGTTGTTCCCATACTGTAAATGCTCAATAATACTCATTTAGATCTAGTGGGGTGGAAAAAAACACTTATACCTTCCCAGCAGGCTCCTTTCAGGCTGTAAGACAAATTCCCACAACTCTGGTTTTTGCAGACCCTCTGATGTCATCAAATTCGATACAGAGGCCATAACCCTGCTTGGAAGTGAGGACACAGAGGAACAGCCCTCTGCCAGAATGTAGGGGAATAGATGAAAGTGTGGCTGCTGGGAGATTGGAGGATCAGGTAAGTAAAACTGCTTATTGTAGTCCCCTGGACCTAAACAAGCATATAACACCTGCAATGCGGGGGCATCCCCACTGCAGGGGGCATATTTATGTTCCCATGGAGATGGACTAAAAAAACTCTTAAAAGTTACAGTACTTGGAACATCCAATGACTGATCAGTGGGCGCTGCATTCTCTTGGTCTACATTATTTTTGTAAATAGGGTAAAGTAAATGAAAATGTTGCATGCCAGACAAATGCCATTGATTTGCAATAAAGGATTTACTTAGTGAATTTCCAAGTGAATCTTTCATAAATAAACCCATAGCTTTCTGTCATTCATATGATAAAAAGTTTAACTTACAATTTTTTTCACACAATACTATTTTTTTCTGGGGGAACGTGTATGGGCGTGTTATAAGAAAAGGTGCCATGGTAAAATAATGCACAGGGCACCGTGTCCCTTAGGGCCAGCCCTGGTTATAATGAAACATTCTGCGAGTATTGGCATGCTGTAGCTAGGAAGAAGCTAAAGAAGGTATTTTTTTATTATCTTCCACATTTTAGTTACCAAAGTGTTAAAAAGCCGACCATCGCAAGAAATGGAAGCTTGAATATTAGTCTTAATGAGTAACTCATATCATCCTTCATTCACATTGCCAAAGCTGTGACTTTCTATTTTTCCATGAAAAGAGTGAAATAATAGGTCCTAATTATTTAACAGCATTAAATAATTAGCCTAAGATAAACATTCCTTGACGTGATTTATATTTTACTTTGCCTTGTTATTTTCTTAGGAACATGATTAATAAGTACCAAGTAGTCAGACACTTAGAAAAGAACAAAGTCTTCTTTAAAGCGGAACTTGCATTAAAATGCAAAAAAAAAACGCTTGTTTTATCAGGTTCCCATCCCATTTATAATCACAGTCATAAAGCTGAATGAAAAACTGCAGAAAAAGTTAGAAAATATACCGGTACTTACCTTCCACCCAGCTTGGATATGGGGGATGGCATAGTCCTACTCGCAAGATCCATAAAATGTAGAGTATCCCAAATGTCATGAAAGCACCCTCCTTTACTGACATTTTTACTGAGATTTCTGAAACTAGGTCCATGGTCCAAAGTAGATTCCTTCTTCTTGTAACTTTGCTGTCCCTTTTTACACTGGTGGACAGTGATGAACTGGAAAGTGTGCCCAATACAGGCAAAGACAATTTTGGGAGAGACAATGGACAGACTTGAACTGGAAGGTGTCCCAAATACAGGCAAGGGCAGTTTTGGAGATATCATGGACAGTGTTGAACTGAAAAGTGTCCCCAATACAGGGAAAGGCATTTTTGGGAGAGACCATGGACAGTGTTGAGCTGGAAAGTCTCCCCAATACAGGTGTAATGTCTTGGCTGTGTGTTGCTTCAGGTACACAGCTTCACATCAAGTATAAACCGAATCTCAATAAAAGAAGCGCTGGTTTGTTGAACTGATGCAATCTTTACTGAGATATAATGCACAGGAATGTGTGTGAAAGTGGTAAAAATGTGAAACAAACATATAAAGACAAATATAAGCATGGCTATTCAAGCAATATACATTATATATAGCTAATACAAAAGATAGGGCCTAACTAACATGTGCTCGCTTACTACACACTGAAACACACATTATCTATCTGCAATGTCTAGCATCCCTCTACACAGGCTGAACTAGCAAAACCCCTTTACTCACAGGCTTGCAGTCTGTATTAGCTTTAGGATGTCCTGTGGATCTGGTCACTACAGTAGTTAGAGCTGGAATGAACAGGATATGTCTCAACCAGTCCTAGACAGTACAGAGAAGATGGAAAAAATGGAGCGTCTTAAAGAAACAGACCCTGCTGAGTGCCAAGCATGTGATATACATTGCAGAGGCAGCACAACAGGCAAAGGCATTTTTGGGAGAGACCATGGACCTTGTAGTACTTGAAAGTGTCCCAAATACAGGCAAAGGCAATTTTGGGAGAGATCATGGACAGTGTTGAACTGGAAAGTGTCCCTGACACAGGCATAAACCAGTTTAGAAAGACCAGACTGTAGGCAGGTGTAGTCTTTTTTTGTCCACTGCTGGTGGCGCTCAACTGTAGCAGCATTGCAGGGGGAGAGGAAGTTAAGAGGAACATGGTTCCTCTATGGTTTTAAGGGTCAATTGGAAATCTATCTGATTGGATTCTGCTGCCCCATGTGACTCTAACAGCCATATTGGGTCAGGCAGAGCCTATTTAGGATCCTGGCTCCCAGGCTTGGCATGCATTTTGTGTGTGGGCAGTGTAGGGACAGGACACCGGTCTGACAGGGACAGTGATTAGCAGTGAGGAGAGGTTCCAGAGGAGTAGGGACTCACCATCCTACCTGGAGACCTCACAATTTGGGTCTGGATAAGCCAAGCCTCATTCCACTCTCTCAAGACAGATGCTATAGGCACATCTGAGACCTGCTCTGCTGCACATTGCTATTACATGATGTGTTTGTTGTGAATTACGTGATTTTACATTAATAGTTCTGTGTAATTACTGTTGCCACACCACGCTGTACCTGCCCACAAGACTGACATTACTGAATATTGGCTGGAGGGACTTCCAAGAAAGGGTGGTGCATTCTGGGTCCAAGGTGAGACAGAGAGGAACTATACCTCCCAGCATGCCAGAAACATGTTACTGTGCCTTAATGGGTAACTGCTACCTATTCTCAAGGACAGAGGCAATGCTATTTCTAAGTACTCCTAAAGTAAGGTGACCAGATTTTTTAAATTAAATCCGGGGACATAATTTTTTTTTTTACTAGTAATGGCGGCAATCAGCGGCTCTCTGCCCATCGCTGCCGCCGCCCGCCTCACAGCCTGTCAAGTCTTACTCTCCAGGCCCTGGCTACTACTGGGTGGGGAGTGGAGGAAGATCACTCCACCAGTGAAGGCAAAGAGACAAACAGGCAGGTGGCTGGCCGGTGCACCGTCATACTCCGCTCCCCATCACAGAATGCTACGGAAGTGCTGTGGCGGGCAACTGCGCATGCGCGATGCGTTCCAAACGCATCTGCCATGCGTTCCAATGCATTTACGACAGTGCACACCAGCGAAACCTCGTTTGGCATCCAAGCTCTTTCCTTAACCACTTAACCCCCAGACCATATTGCTGCCCAATGACCAGAGCACTTTTTGCGATTCGGCACTGCGTCGCTTTAACTGACAATTGCGCGGTCGTGTGACGTGGCTCCCAAACAAAATTGGCGTCCTTTTTTCCAACAAATAGAGCTTTCTTTTGGTGATTCTTGATCAACTCTGCGGTTTTTATTTTTTGCGCTATAAACAAAAATAGAGCGACTATTTTGAATTTTTTTTTATATTTTTTACTTTTTTCTGTAATAAATATCCCCCAAAAATATATAAAAACACTTTTTTTTCCCTCAGTTTAGGCCGATACGTATTCTTCTACATATTTTTCTAAAAAAAAAAATCGCAATTAGCGTTTATTGATTGGTTTGCGCAAAAGTTATAGCGTTAACAAAATAGGGGGTAGTTTTATGGCATTTTTATTATTATTTTTTTTACTAGTAATGGCGGTGATCAGCATTTTTTTTTCAGTACTGCGACCTTATGGCGGACACTTCGGACACTTTTGACACATTTTTGGGACCATTGGCATTTTTTTACTATAGAAATTCCATTGTCAGTGAAGGGGTTAGCACTAGGGGGCGGGGAAGGGGTTAAGTGTGTTCCTGAAATCACTGATCTTCCGTTCATACATTGTATGAACAGGAGATCAGCGTTTCCCCCGCTGACAGGACCGAGAGCTATGTTTTTACACACATAGCTCCCGGTCCCCGCTCTGTAATGAACGAGCGCGCATGCCCGGCGGCGATCGTGCCCCGCCGGGCACGCGCACAGGACTCGGGGGCGAGCGTGGGGCACGCGCCCCCTAGCGGCCGCAGAAGTGCCGATGTTGAGCTACGGGCTCTCGCCCAGGAGAGCTGACCTGCCGCCGTATAACTGTGGCAGCTGGTCGGCAAGCAGTTAACATCCCCGTGGATTGGAGGATGTTAAAAAAAAGAGCCAGGAGGCCGAGCGAGCGGAGCGACTGGCCACTTACCCCTAAGTCCACGTCGCCCTGAATGACGGCTTCGCTGGTGTGTACCGTCGTAAATCCATTGGAATGCATCACAATTGCATTTGGAACGCATCGCGCATGCGCAGTTGCCCGCCACAGCACTTCCGTAGCATTGTGTGATGGGGAGCCGAATATGTCACGTCACCGGGACTTGAGCCAAGGCAGAAGATAATGCGAGCGAAGCTGAATGGCCATGCACCCGAAACTGAAGAAATATTCCCTCCACTCCGACCAGCACATGATCATCAGAAAGGGGCACAAATAATGGAAACAAATAGACCCCCCTAAGCTAGTAGGAGCGGCAGAACAGGGGTGTGCAATTCAGTTGTTTTAATTCTGCACTGACTGTCCTTGAAATTGCTCCAGCCCCTGTTCAAATCCCATCTGGGGACAGACTTTGTTCAGAGACAGTGTCCTCAATCCAGGGACTGTCCCTGGAAACCGGGGATATTTGGTCACCCTATCCTAGAGGCAAAGACTGATTTTGCTACCTGTGAGTACCCAAATGCTGCACTGAATTCCTCAGGCACTGTATAGCTGTCCCAGAGCATTGATTGACGAACATTAAGCCCTGGTTCACACTGGGCTGCGGGAGTGAAGCCGTGTGAGTTCAGCTGAACTCGCACGATTTCACTCCCGCTGGCAGTCCCGATTTCGGCCGCGATTATAGAGACATCTGTGCAGGTGTTCAATGTAAATCGGGGGCCGAAATTGCAAAAAGTAGTACAGAAACTACTTTTTGAAATCGGTGCAGCGCCGCAGATGCGGCGTCGCACCGATTATGACGGTGCCATTGCCAACAATTGCAGGCAAATGCCGCCAATTTGAGATGTGATTTGACATCTCAAATCGCATCTCAAATCGTACCAGTGTGAACCAGGCCTTAAGAATACGGGTGTATTCAGAGACCAGATAGACAGATGGAAAGCCACCACTGTTCCAGTGTTGAGGACTCCAGAGACGGAGGAAGTCATGACATCATCATTTATTGGCTTGACAGTTGAGTCCCTTATACATCTGGTCAGGTCTCCAGAAGGAATCTAGGGCAATATGTGTGAGGACAGGCAATAAAGAGATAATAATGGATGTGTCCAGCAACCTGTGAGATATGAAGGTGTCAGGTGGCACCAGGGGAGAAATATCTTTAGGAAATCCTCAACAAGCTACTTTTAGATTGGTATGCCTGGCATAAACAAATAAGTTCACCAATTACTTGTAAAAGTAATTTAAGTATGTGTCAAGCCAAAATCTTTGTTCTAAACAATTCAATAAATAACTTACGTGACTTAATTCTCAGCACCAGTCAATAAGAGGACAGCCTTTCCATTAAGAACCTAGAACAGATAGGTAAACAGTCCACGTGGAGCAGGAAGACAATAGCAATTAACAAGACCAAAGTCCTTGGGCAACACATTAACAGCCTTCTACAAGGGGAGTCTGGTCACAACACTGCAATTTTGTTCATCGAGCCGTAATAAAATGTATGGAATGCTAAAATGGAATGTGATAATACTAAGAAGCCAATTTAGCATGTCTTAAAGTTTTACTAAACCCAATAGGCTAGGGTGACCAGACGTTCCCAGTTTCAGGGGACAGTCCCCTGATTGAGGACACTGTCCCCGAACCAAGTCTGTCCCTGGTTTTGTCCCCAGATTGGATTTAATAGGGGGCAGGGGCAATTTCAAAGACTATCAGTGGAGAATTTAAATATATTTTTTTTAATTATACACCCCCGCTCCGCCGTACCTACTAGCATAGGGGGGGGTTGTATTTTTCCAATTATCTGTGCCCCTTTCTGATGATCATGTGCTGGTCGGAGCAGAGGGAATATTTCTTCAGTTTCGGGCACATGCCCATTCAGCTTCGCTTGCATGTTCTTCTGCCTTGGCTCAAATCCTGGCCAACCACCTGCTTATCTCTTTGCCTTGCCTGGTGGAGTGATCTTCCTCCGCTCCCCATCCAGTAGTAACCGGGGCCCGAAGAATAAGACTTGAGAGGCTGTGAGGCGGGTGGCGACGGGCAGAGAGTCGTTGATTGTTGCCATTACTAGTAAAGAAAAAATATGTCCCGGATTTCATTTAAAAAATCTGGTCACCTTACAATAGGCAAAAGAAATTTTTTAATTCAATACCTTCACCTGTTATCACTTTAGTACCTTCTGATAGCAGCATATCCCAAAATCAAGATTTATAATCTACTCTTCTTCAACCTCTGTTATAGGGTTGGCTATGTTCAGTCTGCATGGTCCTACTATATGTGGGAACACAGATACCCACCTCTGCTCACTCCTGAGATGTATTACAGTAGTACACAACAATGCAGTCAGCACTGACACTGGAAACCTCCCATTCATAATATTCCTGCCCACACAGCACCAGCAGGACAATCATAGAGGGGATGGGCGGGTAGAGTGGAAAGAGCTCAGTAAACATCTATATTTCCCTTCTGGTAAATTAACCCGGAATCGGCAAGCATTTTGGCACTTGTGGGTTCAGAGCTGTCAGGCTCACTGAAGTCCGGTTTCATCGGTCCAAACTGACCGTGTGTACGCCCCATCAGTCTGTTGTCCTTCAGTCCAAAAATGTAGAACTTGCTTTAAAATCAGACCGATGGACGCCTACCGATTGGTCAAAACCGATGGTTAGTACGCAAAAGCATCGGTTCAAAACCCGCACATGCTCAGAATCAAGTCGACGTATGCTTGGAAGCATTGAACTTCATTTTTTTCTGCACGTCGTTGTGTTTTATGTCACCGCGTTCTGACACGATCGGTTTTTGAACTGATGGTGTGTACGCACATCAGACCATCAGTCTGTGAACCGATGAAACTGAACTTCAGTCCGTTTTCATCAGTTTGGACTGATCGAGTGTACAGGGCCTTACTCTCTTGCTGCTCTTGCCAGGGCTGATCAAGCACAATCTGTTTCATAGGTGGGATCTTGGATTTATAGGTGGCATTAGGGGGCTAATAGACCCCTGATGTGTCCTTAAAGAGGACCACTATGCTATTGACCTGTTACGTGATAGCAATAAGGCTAATTAAAGAAAAAGTAAAAAATGTGAATAACACATCAAAAATAAAAATAATAATAAATATTTGAAAGCCCCTCCACTCCCACGTACATGCACATACAGTACATACATAAACACGTGCTTGGGATTCATCTACGTCATATTATCACCACACTCACCAGAGTTTGAACAATAATTCTAGGGCTATCAATTATAGTTACCACTGATGAGCTGTAAACCTATGATTACCTATGGACAATTGTGGATACAATGGTTTGTTGCTGTTTTACAATGCATATCATTTAAGGAATATGTTACCCAAGAATTTATATTCCTGATATGTGTCTGTTGTACTATGTACTTGTGTTAAAGGGGAGTTCCGGGCTGTTTTTATGTTTATTAAAGTTCAGCAGCTACAAAAAGTGTAGCTGCTGGCTTTTAATAAACATACACTCACCTGCCCCACGATCCAGCAATGCGCCGGCTGGAGCTCCGCTCCTCTCCCCCCTCTCTGGCCGGCATCTTCATTACTAGTGTGGGCACCCGGCCGTGACAGCTTTCGGCTTCACGGCCGGGCACTCACTGCACATGCGCGAGTGGAGCTGCACACTGTGAGTGGTCAGACGATCGCCTGGGATCTGTCACTTGTCCCAGGCGATCACCTACAGGGAGGGGCCGCCATAGGCAATATGATGTATCGCCTAAGCGGCCCCTGGGCGGGAGGAGGAAGTGGGACAGGAAGTCCCACTCCTACTGAAGCCCCCACCCACCAAAAAAAATCACATGCCAAATGTGGCATGTAAGGGGGGTAAGGAGTGGTTTAAGCGGAAGTTCCACTTTTGGGTGGAACTCCGCTTTAAAAAGTAACCTGTCTCTGTATTGCTTCCTCTGTGTGAAATACCTGGTGATCCTGCCAGTCCCCCCTGCTTTAATTTTTTCAAACTGACTACGCTAGGCATGAGAGCACATCCATCTCAGTGTGGTCAGTTTTCTGGATGTGCTGAGGGTAGAGCCTACCTGTCCTCCAATCATCAGATTTGTTCTGCCCCTCCCCCCTGAACAGCCATTCACTGAGAAGATCAGTGTACTGCGGTTTCTCTGTCCCTACCTCTCTGAGCTCTTTATGCAGCTAAGAACAGAGGGGAAGTGATCACGTATGAAAATAGAAAAACTTTTTTTTTATATAGAATATACACAAATGTTTTGTCTTTCATTTATATTTTAAACAGAAAGGGGGTTCACATATCTACTACATCTACATATCTTAAAATATAAATAAAATATTTGATCACTTGTATTTCTGTCCCAAGGAATGTGACAGTAAGGCCGCGTACACACGATCGAATCTATCTGCTGAAAACGGTCCGACGGACCGTTTCAGCAGACAGATTCGATCGTGTGTACGGGCAGATTTTTCCAGCAGACAGATTTTAAAGCATGCTTTAAAATCTGTCTGCTGGGAACCCGTCCGTCCGACATGTCTGCTGGTTAGTACGCTAACCATCAGACATATCTGTCCGCACATGCGTCAAATGGATTCGACGCATGCGCGGAAGTGTTTTACTTCCTGGTGACGGTGACGTGGCGGCGTCAACGTCACCGCCCTGTCACCGCGCTGTCTGCCGGCGGGGATTTTGGTTTGATCGTGTGTACACGATCAAACCAATCAGTGGCGTAACTAGAACCTTCAGGGCCCCGATGCATGAAACCATGAAGGGCCCCCCCAATGTTGCCAACCTACCAGATTGAAATTTACTTTCACGACATCCGAAATTTACTGGCACAGCCACGTTTTTACTGGCATTTCGCAAAAGTTACTAAATAAAATGTAATAGACATTAAGGTAAAAAAACATAATTTCAATATAATAAGGGCAAATGATTTAGTCACATCACCCCCTGCCTCTATCCCCTCTGCCACCAACACCAGCTGCCTTCACCCCCCTCTGCGGTGCCACAATCTCCCCTGCCTCCAATCTCCTCCTGCGGTGCCACCATCACCCCCTACCTCCATCGTATCCCCCTCTGCCACCATCACCTGTCACTGTCGGCTGGGCTGTCTGTCACACTCTCTATCCCCGACTCCCCTGTGAACGTTGTGTTGCCTGGATGCAGCAGGCTCCTCCATTCCGCCGCCGCCGCGTGCTTCTCAGAGGGGTGCTAAAGAGGGGGTAAGACACAGGGTTTGTAGGGGTGTTACACAGGAGACAGGGGTGGTAGGCATGTTAGACATAGCCAGGGGTGGTAGGGAGGGGGTTAGACACAGGCAGGGGTGGTGGGGAGGGAGGTTAAACACAGGCAGGGGTGGTAGGGGGTTAGACACAGCCAGGGGTGGTAGGGGGGTTAGACACAGCCAGGGGTGGTAGGGGGGGTTAGACACAGCCAGGGGTGGTGGGGGGGGGTTAGACACAGCCAGGGTGGTAGGGGGGGTTAGGCACAGCCAGGGGTGGTAGGGGGGGTTAGGCACAGCCAGGGGTGGTAGGGGGGGTTAGACACAGCCAGGAGTGGTAGGGGGGTTAGACACAGCCAGGGGTGGTAGGGGGGGGGGTTAGACACAGCCAGGGGTGGTGGTAGGGGGGTTAGACACAGCCAGGGGTGGTGGTAGGGGGGTAAGACACAGCCAGGGGTGGTGGTAGGGGGGTTAGACACAGCCAGGGGTGGTGGTAGGGGGGTTAGACACAGCCAGGGGTGGTGGGGGGGTTAGACACAGCCAGGGGTGGTAGGGGGGGTTAGACACAGCCAGGGTGGTAGGGGGGGGGGGGGTTAGACACAGCCAGGGGTGGTAGGGGGGGTTAGACACAGCCAGGGGTGGTAGGGAGGGGGTTAGACACAGCCAGGGGCGGTAGAGGGGGGTAGACACAGCCAGGGGAGCAGTGTGACAGGTGGGGGGAGCAGTTTGTCAAAGGGGGGGGACAGTGTGACAGGTGGGGAGCAGTTCTGGGGGGGGCAGTGTGACAGGTGGGGGAGCAGTGTGACAGGTGTGGAAGCAGTTTCTGTGGGGGCAGTATGTCAGGTGGGGGAGCAGTTTCTGAAGTGCAGTGTGTCAGGTGGGGGGGGCAGTGTGACAGGTGGGGGGAGCAGTTTCTGGGGGGGCAGTTCTGGGGGGGCAGTGTGTCAGGTGGGGGAGCAGTGTGACAGGTAGGGGAACAGTTTCTGGGGGGGCAGTATGTCAGGTGGGGAGCAGTGTGTCAGGTGGGGGAGCAGTGCGACAGGTGGGGAAGCAGTGCGACAGGTGGGGGAGCAGTGCGACAGGTGGGGGAGCAGTTCTGGGGGGGCAGTGTGACAGGTGGGGGAGCAGTTCTGGGGGGGGCAGTATGTCAGGTGGGGAAGCAGTGTGACAGGTGGGGGAGCAGTGTGACAGGTGGGGGAGCAGTGTGACAGGTGGGGGAGCAGTTCTGGGGGGCAGTGTGTCAGGTGGAGGAGCAGTGTGTCAGGTGGGGGAGCAGTGTGTCAGGTAGGGGAGCAGTTCTGGGGGGCAGTGTGTCAGGTGGAGGAGCAGTGTGTCAGGTGGGGGAGCAGTGTGTCAGGTAGGGAAGCAGTTCTGGGGGCAGTGTGTCAGGTAGGGGAGCAGTTCTGGGGGGCAGTGTGTCAGGAGGAGGAGCAGTGTGTCAGGTGGGGGAGCAGTGTGTCAGGTAGGGGAGCAGTTCTGGGGGGCAGTGTGTCAGGTAGGGGAGCAGTTCTGGGGTGCAGTGTGACAGGTGGGGGAGCAGTTTCTGGGGGGCAGTGTGTCAGGTGGGGGAGCAGTGTGTCAGGTGGGGGAGCAGTGCGACAGGTGGGGGAGCAGTGCGACAGGTAGGGGAGCAGTTCTGGGGGGGCAGTGTGACAGGTGGGGGAGCAGTTCTGGGGGGGCAGTATGACAGGTGGGGGAGCAGTGTGACAGGTGGGGGAGCAGTGTGACAGGTGGGGGAGCAGTTCTGGGGGGCAGTGTGTCAGGTAGGGGAGCAGTTCTGGGGGGCAGTGTGTCAGGTGGAGGAGCAGTGTGTCAGGTGGGGGAGCAGTGTGTCAGGTAGGGAAGCAGTTCTGGGGGGCAGTGTGTCAGGTAGGGGAGCAGTTCTGGGGGCAGTGTGTCAGGTGGAGAAGCAGTTCTGGGGGGGCAGTGTGTCAGGTGGGGAAGCAGTTCTGGGGGGGCAGTGTGTCAGGTGGGGGAGCAATGTGACATTTGGGGGAGCAGACAGGTGGGGGAGCAGTGTGTCAGGTGGGGTAGCAGTGTGTCAGATGGGGTAGCAGTGTGTCAGGTGGGGTAGCAGTTCTGGGGGGGGGGCAGTGTGTCAGGTAGGGGAGCAGTTCTGGGGGGGGCAGTGTGTCAGGTGGGGGAGCAGTGTGTCAGGTGAAAGAGCAGTGTGACGGGGAGAAGTGTGACATATAATACAGCTCATCCGACATCACATACACAGCTCTCTGTGCATCAGCCTTACCTTCTCCCCAGCAGCTGCAGCACTGCCTCGCACATCTCTCCCTCCACCTGTTCACGGCTCAGCCTCCTGTTCTCATCTTGGGTGTCCCAGCCAGGTCCCGCACCACCACCACCAGCACAATCCCCCCTGCCGCCTCCTGCTCCACCAGTCCACCATACCTAGAGCCGACCCGACGAGGAAACCCGGAAGTACCCGGAAGTAGTGCGGAGCTACATGTAGGTGAACTTGGCGCTGAGGGGGTAGAAGGAGGATGCCGGATGCTGCATGATGGGTGCCGCATACCTCATACCGATCGGCTTGAATATAATAATGCTAAAAGTGAAACAATAAAAGTGTAATATTACTTTAAATTTCGTACCTAGGGGGTGTGTAAAGTCAGCATGTGAAAAAGCGCATGTTTCCCGTACTTAGAACTGTCTCTGCACAAAGTGTCATTTCTGAAAGAAAAAAAGTCATTTAAAACCGGCTTTACGGCTATAATGAATTGTCGGCTCTGGCAATTCAGAGAGGATTCATTCATAAAAATAAAAAAAAAGCGGGGGGTCCCCCCAAATTTCATTAACAGGCCCTTCAGGTCTGATATGGATATTAAGGGGAACCCCTCCGTCAATTAAAAAAAAATGACGTGGGGTTCCCCCCAAATATCCATACCAGACCCTTCAGGTCTAGTGTGGATTTTAAGGGGAACTCCACCCCAAATAAAAAAAATGGCGTGGAGTTCCCCCAAAAATCCACACCAGACCCTTATCCGAGCACGTTAACCTTGCCGGCTGCAGAAAAGAGGGGGGGACAGAGTGCGGCCCCCCCTCTCCTGACCTGCACCAGGCCACATGCCCTCAACATGGGGAGGATGTTGATGGGGACAAGGGTCTCATCCCCACAACCCTGGCCGGTGGTTGTGGGGGTCTGCGGGCGGGGGGCTTATCAGAATCTGGAAGACCCCTTAATAAAGGGGACCCAAGATCCCGGCCCCCCCTATGTGAATTGGTAATGGGGTACAATGTACCCCTACCATTTCATGAAGGAAGTGTAAATAGTTAAAAAAAAAACACACAGACGCAGTAGAAAAAATGTCTTTATTAATAAAAAAAAAAACGGCCGATTTTAAAACTTTATTTGCATTGATACATGTTTCCTGGGGCAGGACCCAGGTCCCCAAACACTTTTTAGGACAATAACTTGCATATTAGCCTTTAAAATTAGCACTTTAGGTTTCTCCCATAGACTTTAAC
Organism: Rana kukunoris; assembly: GCA_029574335.1. Taxonomy (NCBI): domain Eukaryota; kingdom Metazoa; phylum Chordata; class Amphibia; order Anura; family Ranidae; genus Rana; species Rana kukunoris. Next base: position 705,482,842 of record CM056049.1, read on the forward strand.
AGGGTGTTACGCCGCTTTTCGAATTTCCCGCGAAACCCCTTCATTGTTCGCCGAACAGGCAATGTTCGAGTCGAACATGAGTTCGACTCGAACTCGAAGCTCGTCCCTAGTGGTGACAGGTCAAATCCCTCCTTTGCACTTCAAAGTATTCAAATCACTGAAAACGGTGATTCTGAATACTGCATTTTTTTTTTTAACTGGCGCCATTGGCAGCCGAGTAAAACGAAGGTGACGTCGCTTCGGTGTTAACATATAGACTGGGAAGAATTTGCCCCCAATGACTCAATCCAGTCTGTCTCTAGCCACCAGTGTTGCCAACCTACTAGATTGAAATTTACTGGCGCAGCCACGTTTTTACTGGCATTTCACATAAGTTACTAAATTAAATTTTTAGGTGCAAATTTCAGTAGCTACAAACAAGTACGCTTGGCAAATAGCAATGTGATTTAAGGTAGGTATTAAGGTAAAAAAAATATTTGCCTCCAATCTCCCTCTGCCTCCAATCTCCCCTAGGCCCCCTGCCTCCATCGTCCCCTGCCTCCATCATCCTCTGTGGTGCCACCAACAACCCCTGTCTCCATCCCCCACCCTCTGCGGTGTCACCATTGCCCTCTGGGGTGACACCAACACCCCCTGCCTCCAATCACCCCCTGCCACTATCTTCCCCTGCCTCCAATCTCCCCCTGCCACTATCTTCCCCTGCCTCCAATCTCCCCCTGCCTCCAATCTCCCCCTGCCTCCAATCTCCCCCTGCCTCCATTGCCTCCTGTCTCCATCCCCCTCTGCGGTGCCACCGCAACTACCATCACGTCCTGCCTCTAATTACCCCTTGCCTCCAATCTCCATGCGCAGTTCCAAGCCAAACTGATCTCAGCCATTTTTACTGGCACATTCCCGCAACCACGGACATTTACGAATGGGGGGAAAAAGTGCCAGTTTTTACAAACTGTCCATAAAAATACGGACGGTTCGCAACACTGCTAGCCACCGGAAGTGGCGGCTCAGGGATCGGGTCTCCCGGAGGCCCGGTAAGAGCGGCGTAAGGCAGCGGAAGGGGGGATGTCACCTCCTGCTCCTCCGAGGTTAACAACCGAGTGGCTAAAAGCCAATTCGGTTGTTTTCCTTGGAAAGCCGACCACCCGCTCTAAAAACAGTATCAGGATGATACTGGTATAACCCCCTAAAGCTGAGGCCACATAAGCTCAGCGCCAAGGGGGTTAACAGCACAGAGCGCTCTCCCGGGAGGGGCGGAGCAAGTCTACCAGAAATCGTTTTTCCTGGTCGCATGCATCGATTAATTTCCGCGCCCCTAATGGATACCCCATATTTTTCCGGATTTTCTGCTCCATCCAGTGTACGTTTGTCTTTGGAACCTTTTCCTAAGTTGTGGACTTTTAACTCCTGCTTTTGGAGAGCACCGCTTGTACAGTATTGTGCGCTTTCCTGCTTTTTTTTTCTTTTTCTTGGCCGATCTGTACATCAGACAGGACTGTTCATTCATGAGATCACGCAAGAATATGTCACAAGAATTGAGACACTGGAACGAATATTCAGACAATCTCAAAGCCAAACAAATGATTTTACTCATCTTTTGCTGCAGGGACAAAGTCACCACGTGAAGCTTCCCATACTTCAATCTCTATTTTCACTCTGTTCTGGAACATTACTCATAGAACCCTAAGTGAAGTAAATGAACATTTCCCTGCCTCTTCTGCTCATTCAATAGAGGTATGAGGTTATTCCATTAACGCACAAATACTCCAGAAAAAGTCTTCTGTCTCTCATCGAATTAGTTCCGGATACACAGCAACCATATGGCCTATCATCCAGCTGACACGGCTATGATCAATATAAAGAGCTCGCCGCTGAATTGAATTGCTTTCCAGTGAACCTAATCTTTATATAGGCCAGCTTATTCACAGAAGGATGACGGCAAGAAAGCACCACTTACAGGAAGATCTCTGAAGATGAAAGCGGTCTTAAAGAGAACCTGTCGCTGCTCTACTAACTTATGGAGGACAAAACTCTCCAGTGCGTTGGGTGCTATAATGCAACATAATTCGTCATTGTGCCCGTTTCTCCCCAGCACGGGGGGCATGTAAATCCACATGGGCTGCATACAAATACATTCACCTTTGTAGACCCCAAATCAGCAATATCAACTACAGTATATTGTTGAATTGGGACGCCTGCCTTTACACGCACATGAACTTTAATGGCGTCCCAGTCTTATGCCACGTACACACGATCATTTTTTGTGATGAAAAAAAACGACGTTTTCTGTGAAGTAAAAAACGACGTTTTTGAAACGTCACTTTCAAAGACAATGTTGCATACACACCATCGTTTTTTTTCACAAAAAGCGAGGTTACGTTCACCACTTTTTTCCATTGAAGCTTGCTTCATAACTAGCTTCTGGGCATGCGCGGGTTGAAAAACGTCATTTTAAACGACGTTTTTGCTACACACGGTGACTTTTTGTGAAACAAAAAACGACGTTTTGAAAAACTACACAAAAAATTCAAGCATGTTGGAATTTTTTTTGGTCGTTTTTTTTTAAGACAAAAAACGACGTTTTGCCCACACATGATCAATTTAAATGACGTTTTAAAAAACGTCGTTTTTTTTCATCGCAAAAAACGACCGTGTGTACGTGGCATAAGTCTATAGAGTTCAATATTGAGTTGGCCCACCTGTGCAGTTATAACGGCTTTCACTCTTCTGGGAAGGCTGTCAACAAGGTTTAACCACTTAGTCACCGCCCTATAGACGAAATACGTCTATAAGGTGGTTCCTGTGCTCTAACAGGACGTCCATGGATGTCTTCCGTTAGAGTCAGGTGTGCGCGCCCGACCGGGCGCGCACACGCGATCACCGGTGCTCACCGGGTCCACGGCTCCTTCCCACGTGATCGCGCCGTCATTGGACATTGTGGGGCACCTCTCCTCACAACATTGCAGCGTGAGAGAAGAGGAGAGAGATTAGTGCCCAGCAGTGCCCCCCCAGTGCCCCACCTGTGCCCCACCAGTGCCCCACCTGTGCCCCACCAGTGCCCCACCTGTGCCCCACCAGTGCCCCACCAGTGCCACAACACTGCCACATCAGTGCCCCACCTGTGCCCATCAGTGCCACCTGTGCCCATCAGTGCCAATCAGTGCCACCTGTGCCCACGAGTGCCGCCTGTGCCAACAAGTGCCGCCTGTGCCCACGAGTGCCGTCTGTGCCCATCAGTGCCTCCTGTGCCCATCAGTGCCGCCTGTGCCCACAAGTGCCACCTGTGCCCACGAGTGCCGCCTGTGCCCATCAGTGCCGCCTGTGCTCATCAGTGCCGCCTGTGCCCATCAGTGCCGCCTGTGCCCATCAGTGCTCATCTGCACCCACCAGTGCCATATTTGCCCACCAGTGCCATATGTGCCCACCAGTGCCATCTGTGCCCACCAGTGCCATCTGTGCCTACCAGTTCCACCTGCACCACTGCAGTGCCGCCTGTTGGCTTGTTAGGGTCTCAAGAAATGAGAGAAGCTGTCAGTACATCAGATGTGATCAAATTGATACATTTTCAGAAATTGGTACCATAGCTTGTAGACCCTATAACTTTCACCCAGACTAAATAATATAATTTTTTTTTTTTTTTACCAAAATATGTAGCAGTATACATTTTAGGCCAAATTTATGAGGAAAAATTTCTTTTTTACAAAATGTTATGATAGAAATGAAGAAAAATTCATATTTTTACAAAACTTTCGTTGTTTTTTCATTAATAGCGAAAAAAATAAAAACCGCAGAGGTGATCAAATACCACCAAAAGAAAGCTCTATTTGTGGGGAAAAAAGGACAAAAATTTAATTTGGCTACAGTGTTGTATGACTGAGTTATTTGTCATTCAAAATGTGAGAGCACCGAAAGCTGAAAATTGGTCTGGTTATTAAGGGGGTTTAAGTGCCCAGTGGTCAAGTGGTTAAGAGTGTGTCTTCAATGTTTGACCATTCTTCCAGAAACGCATTTGTGAGGTCAGGCACTGATGTTGGATGAGAAGGCCTGGCTCGCAGTCTCCACTCTAAGGCCCCGTACACACGGCAGAGAACCTCGACGGGCGGAACACATCGTTCCGCCCGTCGAGGTTCTCTGCCGGCCGGCAGAATCGGCGACCCGTCCGTCGGGAAAGGCAACCAGCCATTCATCCCGACGGGCCGTCGAGCAAATAGAGAACCTCGGTCAGGTGTACGGGGCTTCATTCATCATAATGGTGTTCCATCAGGTTTGCGGTCAGGACTCGGTGCAGTTTTAATAAAAAATAAATAAAAGCAATGGTCCTACTTACAAAAAATTCAAAAGTAAGCGCTTTTAAGAACAGCTGAGACTGGACCTCACGGCACCCAGCTCTCCCCGTTCTTCAGCTCCGGGCAGCAATCGCGAGCGGGCGGCTAGAAACGAATAGCCGCGCCCTTATCCCGGATCGCTCCCCGCGGGTTTCTGACCGCCGCATGTAGCAGATCGGACCCCCGACCCACGCAAAGGCAGGGATGTAAATTTACGTCCATCTGCCTGTACGTGCCATTCTGTGGACGTATATCTACATGCGGCGGTCGGGAAGTGGTTAAGAGTTCCCTTCACTGGAACTAAGGGGCAAATCCCAACCCCTGAAAAATAACCCCACATCATAATCCCCCCTCCGCCAAATGATTTGGACCAGTGCACAAAGCAAGGTTCATAAAGACATGGATGAGTGTGTTTGGTGTGGAGGAGCTTGACTGGCCCCAACCCGATAGAACACCTTTGGGATGAATTAGACTGTAAAGCCCCGTACACACGGCTGAGGACCTCGCTGGGAGCCGCATTCTGCCGAGAACCTCGGCCGTGTGTACGCTCTCGGCGAGCCCCGCCCGTCGAGAAACCCGTTGAGCAAATAGAGAACAGGTTCTCTATTTGCTCGACGGCCCGTCGGGATGAATGGCTGGTTGCCTTTCCCGACGGGCGGGTCGCCGATTCTGACGGCCGGCAGAGAACCTCGATGGGCGGAACGATGTGTTCCACCCGTCGAGGTTCTCTGCCGTGTGTACGGGGCCTGAGCAAGGCTTTTTCATCCACATCAGTGCCTGCCTGATTTTACAAATTCTCTTCTGAAAGAATGGTCAATCCTTCCCATTGACACACTCCTAAACCTTGTGGACAGCCTTCCTAGAAGATTTATAAGCTGTTGGTATCAATGACTGAGTAACTGACTGGTGCTGCATCCTTAAAGAGGAAGTAAACCCTCTCTAAAAAAAAACACCCTGCAAGGCAAAGGCATATTGATCATAGCGGTGTCAGTTGGATGATAGGCCATATGGTTACTGTGTATTCATCGCTTTTTCCTTTGGTGGCGGTGGAAACTTTAAAAATGTTTCCATCTTTCTTGAATTAATATAGCCTCAGAATCTGATCTACTCATCACTTTGTATAGACATTGCCCTTAAAGAGGAGGTTCACCCTAAATATACTCTTTCCCATGTGATCCAGCATACTGGCGTCAGCTCCAGTATGCTGTTTTTTTTTTTTAAATGCCCCACTTACTGTGTAATCTTTAATTTTGATTTATTTCCCCCGTGGTGGATGGCACCTCTATAGCTCGTCACGGCTTCTGAAAATACCCGATTTAGGACACGGGTATTTCCGGCGCTACGCGGCGCCTGCGCACAGACCTAGGAGCTGACTGCGCAGGCACCGTATTTCTCCGAGTCCTATGGCTATGGCGCGTCACGCCCTCCGAAATAGGACTCGGAGAAATACGGCGCCTGCGCAGTCAGCTCCTAGGTCTGTGCGCAGGCGCCGCATAGCGCCGGAAATACCCGAGTCCTAAATCGGGTATTTTCGGAAGCCGTGACAGGCTATAGAGGTGCCATCCACCGCGGGGGAAATAAATCAAAATTAAAGATTACACAGTAAGTGGGGCATTAAAAAAAAAAAAACAGCATACAGGCGCTGACGCCAGTATGCTGGATCACATGGGAAAGAGTATATTTAGGGTGAACCTCCACTTTAAGAGTCACTTTTTATCTTTCAGAGACATTGGGGGTTATGTACGAAAGGCAAAACCACTTTTTTTAACTGTAAAGTTCACTTGAAATTGCCCTGAAAGTGCACTTGGAAGTGCAGTCGCTGTAGATCCGAGGAAGATTTAAAAAAACAGCATCTTAGCTTGCACATGATTAGTTAATAAAATCAGCAGAGCTTCCCCTCATTTCAGATCTACCCCTCAGATTTACAGCAACTCCACTTTCAGTGAAATTTAAAGTGCACTTTGCACTTGTAGGGCCAGATTCTCGTAGAATGGCCGACGGCGTAGCGTAAGCCATTTACACTACGCCGCCGCAACTTAACAGAGCAAGTGCCGTATTCTCCAAGCACTTGCTCCGTAAGTTGCGGCGGCGTAGTGTAAATGGCCCGGCGTAAGGCTGCGTAATTCAAAGGGGGCGGCTTGTGTTTAAATTAAGCGCGCCCCCGCGTCGATCGAACTGCGCATGCGCCGGCCGCAAAAATAGCCCAGTGCGCATGCTCCAGCTCACGTCGGAAAACGTTGTTGAAACCGACGTGAAAACGATGTGATCGTCACTTACGCAATGCCCTATTCGCGAACGACTTAGTAAAACGACGTAACCGATGGAAAAAGACGACGCTGACCCGATGCCATACTTAACATGGCAACGACGGAACTTCGTAAGCCTACCCCTCATATAGCAGGGGTAGGTTTACGCTTACAGAAACGACGTAAACAACAACGGGGTGGTGTAAAAACGTTTGGGAATCGGCGTATTAAGCTCATTTGCATAGGCAAATGAGAAATCAAGGTAAAGGCCACCTAGCGGCCAGCGAAGTCATTACATCTACGATCCGACAGTGTAATTGTTTTACACCTGTCGGATCTTCACTGTATCTATGCTTAAGTGATTCTATGAATCACACGCATAGATACCCAGTAAAAAAACAGAGATACGACTGTGTTTCCTGCGATACACCGTCGTATCTCTTTTGAGAATCTGGCCCGTAGTTTGCACTTTTAGTGCAAAGTGGATTTGCCTTTCGTAAAAAAAAAAAAAAAAAAAAGTCACTTTATTCATATATATTTTTTTAATCAATATATGTATTGCACTGTATTAAGGTTATTTTGGGATTTAAACCCATACCATATATGATTCTATTAGTGCGACTAGTTCTGTTTATTAATAAAAAAGAGTTATTCAGCGCTGGAATCTACAACTAAAAACTATGCAAGCCAGCACTTAAAGGTCAAATTCAAATAAAATACCTCAACAGAGCATATAAATAATAGTGCAGCGCAAAACAGTGACTATAAACTACAACATCATATAACAGTGATATAACACTCAAATAAGGTCAGCTAGAAACACATATTTTAAAGCATGACAAAAGAAATGGCATAAAGCAAAAAGCAAAAGGCAAAAAACACAGAAGTGAGTCCATATGTTTTTTGCCTTTTGCTTTTTGCTTTATGCCATTTCTGTTGTCATGCTTTAAAATATGTGGCCCAGATTCACAGAGCAATTACGCCTGTCTAACTGGTGTTAGACAGGAGTAATTTCAAATTTTGCGCGCCGTATCACTAGTTTGAATCCTCAAACCATGATACGGCGGCTTCGGGCTTCGATCCGAGAGGCTTACGTCTTCGTAAGCCTTCGGATCTACGCTGCGATATTTTTGCGGCCGCTGGGAGGAGTTTGCGTCGTTTTGATGCGTCGGGATATGCAAATGTGTTTTTAAGGCGATCCACGAAGATACGAGTGGTCTTCGCAATCGCTTACGTCTGTTTTTTTTTACGTACTGTTAGACCAGCTTTTTGCTGGTCTAAGGGTGCGTAGCCCATGTTAAGTATGGCCGTCGTTCCCGCGTCGAATGTAATTTTTTTAGGGCTGTTACTGATCAAAATTTTTGTGTTCGATTGATCGTTTTTTTTTTAATCGATTAATCGACTAATTTCGATTAATTATAACGCACATACAGATCCAACTACTTTTAGCTGATCTCCTTGCAGGCCGATTCCCAGTGCAGCTCCCAACAACTAGAAAAATGGATAGCAGGATACAAAAACACACAAAGGCAGCGCCCGATGGGAAGAGCATTAAAACTTTTATAGTCTTCAAGTAGGTAACAAAATAAATATTGTACTGGAGATAAAATCGATGGAGCTACATAAACTGTAAACATGGTGCGAGTAATACCAAACCGTACCAAAAGCAGTCATAAAAACCTGTAGCTAAGTATGATACTGGTATAAAAATGTGTACAACGATGCCAATGCTGAATCCAGATGAGGAGGGGTTAACATCAGTCCATCGGCATGTAGATGTCCCATGAAGGGAACTATCACAACTCCCAGTGGATGGTTGTAGAATCCCAGGTTGACAGAGGGAAGTAATAGAGGGAAGTGTAACAGCGCTTGCGTCAGGGCTGTCTTAATGAGAGGGCACACCTGGGCACTGCCCAGGGGCCCCAGCTGCATTGGGGGCCCCTGCAATTTGCCCAAAGCAGCTGGTCCTTGAGCCTACGCTGCCCCGAAATTGGGGGCCCCATGATGGCACTGAGAGTGATAGATACACAGGGGAGGCAGTCTGCCTTCTACCTACTTGATGTCTGTTTACCTGCACTGTCATTATTGTAGGGGCCCCAGAGCATTTCTTTGCCCAGGGGCCCAAGATGCTATTAAAACGGCCCTGGCTTGCGTGTGGCAGATAGTAAGGTCCCGCCGGCATGCAGATATGAAGGCACAGCAAAGGAGCCCTTCAGATGGACACGGCAAGCCCCGCCGGTGTCCATGATGTCACCGGATCTCTGACAGAACTCCCTGAAGGGCCCGAAGCCGTCAGAGAGGTGAGTACCAGTCATAAGAATTTTTTAATCGATCAAAAAGATTTTGATCGATCAAAAAAATTAAAGCTTAATCGATCAATTAAAAGTTAATTTGCACAGCCCTAAATTTTTTTTTTTTTTTGCGTAACTCGTTCGGAAATAGAAATGTCCGTAAACGACGCTACTCAAACAACGAATGACGTAACGACGTGATTTCGCGCAATGCACGGTGGGAAATTTGCGAACGGAGCATGCGCAGTTCGATCGCCGCGGGAACGCGCCTATTTTAAATCCTTCACGCCCCCTACTCGTGTAGATGGATTGCGACGGGAGAAATACACTACGCCGCCGTCGTTTACTGGACAAAATCTACCTGGATTCCACGTAGAGCCAGGTAAAAAACGGCGGCGTAGTGTATTTCTGATTCGCTACGAGAATCCAATTCTCTCTGAATCTGGGCCTGTGTTTCTAGCTGACCTTATTTGAGTGTTATATCACTGTTATATGATGTTGTAGTTTATATTCACTGTTTTGCGCTGCACTATTATTTATAGTTCTGTTTATTGGAAAAGAGTACCGCTCCAAATTCATGCAACACTGCAATCAATGGTAGAAAGTGGACATAGGGGACAAAAAAACCTAACATGTTTCACATCATGGATAGATGCTTAGTCATAGCTATGACTAAGCATCCCTCCAAGATGTGAAACATGTTAGCTTTTTTGTCCCCTATGTCCACTTTCTACCATTGATTGCAGTGTTGCATTCATTTTTGGATGGTATACAGCTTTGGATTTCATCCTTTGTTCATTTTGTTTCAATAAATCGCCTATCAGAGTGCGGCAGTCCAGGAACATTTATTTTTTCCATAGTTCTGTTTATTATTTTGTTTACATGATTATATTGCATGTTAGTATCGCTCCTTTTCACAGACATATTATTTTCATACTTTTTATACTATCAGCGCGGTATACACACTTTGATTATATTGTGCCAATGCTTTAAGACAGCCCTGATGGTGTCATGGTGCATCGGCTGCCGTATTGCACCATGTGCCCGCCCCCTATCGCACTTAAAGCAGCCAACGTACACCTACTGCGATTCGTGCAGCCGTGCCAACCTGCCGCAGTATAATGGCGGCGGCTGGTCGGCAAGCAGTGAAGCAATGGCAGTGTACGGATTATTTTTGGAGAATAAGAACATTGTTTAGTGGTTGTAAACCCATTACAACCACTTTAGCCTACAGGTAAGCCTAGATCAAGGCTTACCTGTTGGTACAACAAACATCTCCCAAACCTAAAAGGTTTAGGAGATATTTGAAGAAACTTCTGGCACTGATGTCTACGGCGCAGGCGCACTGAGTGTGCCGCTTCTAACGGCGATCATGCCGTTAGTGGCGGCACCCGCGCACATGCGCCGGCATGACGTCATCGCTGCTCCGGCCAGTCACAGTGCCGGAGCAGCGATACCCAGAAGTCACTCTGGGAATCATGGTGGCGACGGAGGAGGTCACCCAGGACCGCTGTGGGGGGCTTCAATCTCAGGTAAGTACTACATAATGAGCTAGTATGCTATGCAATACTAGCTCATTATGCCTTTGCCGTGCAGGGTGTTTTTTTTTTTTTTTTTAGAGGGGGTTTACTTCCTTTTTAAGGCTACATCACCAGTCAAAGTTACTCAGTCATTTATACCAACAGCTTAGAAATCCTTTGCCTAAAGCCTCATACACACGACCGGTTTTCCCTTCAGGAAAACTGGCAGGAGAGCATTTGGCCAGGAAGCCGTGTGTATGCTCCCTAGCAGTTTTCCCGTGAGGAAAACAGCCAGGAATCCCGGGAAAATAGAGAACCCTGCTCTCTATTTTCCCATCAGGATTCCCGGCAGAGTGTTTCCTGCCAAGAAAACCGGTCGTCTGTATGCTTACCTGAGTGTAGAAAAACCGTGCATGCTCGATAACACTTCGACGCATGCGCGGTAGCATACAACGTTAGTCTGGGGTGTAGCAAGATGGCGGCGTCGAATGTGAGGAGACACTGGCTCGTCATAGTCGATGACGTCACCGCATTTATGCCATTCAAAAGAACAGCGGGATTTTGTGTGGCCAAGTCAAGCCTGTCAGGAATCCCGTCGGGAATACCAATGTTTTTTTCCCAATGGGCTTCCCGGTCACAGGGGCGGACTGACCATTGAGTCACTTGGGCAATGCCCGAGGGCCCCATGCCACTAGGGGGTCCCATCAGGGTTGCTAGGCTCAGTAAAAGCAGGGAGAGTATGTAAAAATCTGTGTGTTTTTTTACATCTGTCCCTGATATGTCCGAAACCGACATGCTTTTAATGTGAAAATCCTGAGATTTTAGCTGCCCCGCCTCTGCACTGCCTCCTGGCGTGGTGGCCATCAGTAAGCCCAGGGGCCCCATCATTTTCTATTGTCCGGGGGCCCAATGAGTTGTCAGTCCGCCCCTGCCCGGTCGTGTATACAGGGCTTAATATTTTCGAATCTAAAAACAACCGATCCACAGGAGTAGTGAGAGCAGTCTCTTGCCTGTCTTTCCTTTCTTGTTGATTTTGAAACACCCATTTAAAGGAGTTGTAAAGTAAAAAAAAATGTCACCTTAATGCAATCTATGCATTAAGGTGAAAAAACATCTGATACTGCCGCCCCCCCCCCCCCCACCCCGAGCCCCCGTTATACTTACCCAGGGCCGATCCGCCCTATAGGTTCACTATGCAAGCCGCTTAGAGCCCCGCAAAGCTGCAGAGGGCCCCCCAAATTACTAGAGGCCCCGTCTGGTCATTTTGCAGCCCTTCATCTTGCTTCTCAACTCGCTGGCTGCATGGGAGAAGAGGTAAGAAGTCATCACCCTCACTTCTCACTTTAATGTAAGATGTAATTTCCGACAGCAGAACACCCCCTCCCCCCGTATCTCAATTTTAATCTTTAATGTGACATGCCACTGTCGGCAGCGCCCCCCGTGCTTCTCAACTTTAATGTGACATGTCATTTTGCTTAGGGCCTCAGGGAGGTCAGGATCGGCACTGTAATTACCTGAAAGTCCCTCGCTCGGTTCCGAGATCCTCTTTGCCGCTCAGCCTGGCTGCTGATTGGCTAGAGTGGATAGATTGAGAGCAGCCCAGCCATTGGCCGAGGGGAGGGGCCGCTGTATCACGGGAGCGCGCCCGCAATTACTCACCACCATGCGAGCGCTCTCGCATGACTGTGGTCAGTACGTGCAGGGAGGACCAGAGACAGCCGCCGAGGGACCCCAGAAGATGTGGATTGGGGACACTGTGCAAAACTAACTGCACAGTGGAGGTAAGTATCACATGTTTGTTATTTTAAAGGAAAAAAAAATCCTTTACTAACCCTTTTAGAAAAATTGTGAAATCGCTTTATATATCAGTGCTGCGCGAGGATGAAAGTTATATATTTGACTTCTTGTTTATAAGTACTTTTCATCTATCGCAGTCTTTTCTCCGGTTAACTTTCTCTTCATGCGCTCTTCAAAATATATGCCCGGAAAACCCACACTGACAGCCTGATCTATTGTTTATCTGGCCTTATTTGTTTTAAACTTTGAGTCATATTTTGTCGCAGCAAGCTGTGTAATGTAGACCTCCGCCGCTGTTACTTTTAGAGGCCGGTGCTTTAGAAACGCTATTTCTCCTCAAATGTAACCACCAGCTGATTGTAGTTTCATCATAACCCAAATTTATAGGCACCGGCTCTCTCTCAAGGGACGGCAGTCATATTTATGATGCTCGGTGTATTTTTTTATTTTTTTTTCTTCCTATGGTCCTTTTTTGTATTATGCATTTCGAAACATCAAACACAGAAAAGGCTGCATATCCAGGAGGAATTAATGCAAAAATATTTTACTCTGGCAGAGACACCATCAATAATAGCAGGTGAATCTAAACCTCTTTCCATTTTATCATCCTGAGTTCCAGACTCTTCAAAAGTAGCAAAACTTTCTTGCTGTGTTTTTCATTTGCTTTACGCTTTATGTCTTTTTTTTTTTTCTTTCTCCCGCACCGCCTAAAATCTTCACTCTGCTGGCTGCGTGGAGTCATAAACCGCGCTTACGAGTCTCTTGTCGGACATGTGCCATTTCTGTCTTCTGCATACGTGAATTAAACTCGATGCTCCCCTATTTATTATTTAAGAATTTGGAGTTTATGCAGATGTTAAAGAATAAAAACAACGAACGTGTTCTTACGGGGCTGTAAAATATATATTATGTTTTAAGAGATCTATAACTTTCACAGTATGAAAAAAAAAGATTAATAAACTTAGATCATTCTACTGTCCCGCATGGAATTCAATTTCTTGATTTGCTTTTATATTTTTATATATTTTTTTCTTTTTTACGTATTGAATTTAATTAACCACTTCAGCCCCGGAAGATTTGGCTGCTCAATGACCGGGCCGTTTTTTGCGTTGCGGCACTGCATTGCTTTGACTGACAATTGCGTGGTCGTGCGATGCTGTACCCAAACAACATTTAAGTGTTTTTTTTTCTTTTGGTGGTATTTGATCTTTGCGGTTTTTATCTTTTGCGCTATAAACAAAAAAAAATTGAAAAAAAAACACAATATTTTGTACTTTTTGCTATGATAAATATTCCCATTTTTTTTTTTTTTTAAGTACATTTTTTCTCAGTTTAGGCCGATACATATTCTTCTACATATTTTTGGTAATAAAAATCACAATAAGCGTATATATTGATTGGTTTGCGCAAAAGATATATAGCCGGATTCACATACCTCGGCGCATATATATGCCGGCTTGCGTATCTTCTTTATGCTACACCGGCGCAACGCAGAGATGGAAGCATGGAATTCACAAAGCAAATGCTCCCAACGTTGCGCCGGCATAGCGTATAGTCGTCGGCGTAAGCCGACGTAAGTCAAAGTAGGTGGAAGTGGGCTGGAAGTGGGCGTGATACATTTAAATGAAGCTGTGCATGTGTCGTACCTTGTACGCATCCCAGTGCGCATGCTCACAATCATGTCGAAACAACTGCCTAAGATACGTCGAATCACTGCCTACGACGTGAACGTAACCTATGCACAGCCCTATTCACGTACAACGTAAACTACGTAAAATTAGACGGCGTTCGTTCCCTGGTCCATACCTTTGCATGAGTTGCGCCTCCAATATGGAGAATAACTTTACGCCGGACATAACCCTTATGCAAATCGCTTAACCACTTAAGCCCCGGACCAATATGCTGCTAAATGCCCAAAAGGCGTTTTTACAATTCGGCACTGCGTCGCTTTAACAGACAATTGCGCTCCCAAACAAAATTTGCGTCCTTTTCTTCCCACAAATAGAGGTTTCTTTTGATGGTATTTGATTGTCTCTGCGATTTTTATTTTTTGCGACATTAATGGAAAAAATGATATTTTCTACTTTTTGTTATAAGAAAAATCTAATAAACTAAATTTTAGTCAAAAATTTAGGCCAAAATGTATTCAGCCACATGTCTTTAGTAAAAAAAAAAATCGCAATAAAAAAAAAATAGCTACCTAGCGGCAACAGTGACACTAATACAGCGATCAGAAAAATGATCGCTTAGTGACGCTGGGGGTGAAAGGGTTAACTAGGGCGGTGATCAAGGGGTTAAAAACTTTATTAGGGGGGTACGGGGGCTACCCTGGACCTAACACTAACTGCCTGTCACACTAACTGTCACACTGACACTAAATGCAGTGATCAGTAAATATATGATCACTGCAATCAGTGACACTGTGATAGGAGGCTGGGGGGTGATCCGAAGGGGTTAATGTGCCTATGTGTGTGGTGTCAGTGTAGTGTTGGTGCGACTTACTGTGATGTCTTCTCTCCTCTCGGCGGATTGAAAATACCGCCGAGAGGAGAGCTGACATCACTTCCTCTGCCTTTGTTTGCATTATACAGGCAGAGGAAGTGCACTGCAGGGAGGGAGCGGATTGGCTGGGAGCGATCCCCGACCCACGTCTAGGCAGGGACGTACAGGTACGCCAATGTGCCTGTCCGTGCCATTCTGCCGACGTAAATGTACATGCGACGATCTTTAAGCAGTTAAAACATGCGCTGGGCGCAAGTATGTTCGTGAATCGGCGTATCTCCCTCATTTGCATCAAAAATCAATGGGAGTGCCAAATGCGTCAAAGCGTAAATATGCGCCCACTATACGCCAGCGTAGGCACGTCGTTACGTCGGTCGGATGAAGTCAGTTTTTTTGCGTATCTTAGTTCTATGGGTATGGCGCATAGATACGACGGTGCATATTTACACTTACGCGGCGTATCTCGAGATACGTCGGCATAAGTGCTTTGTGAATCCGGCTAATAGCGTCTACAAAATAGGGGATAGATTTATGGCATTTTTATTATTATTATTTTTTTTACTAGTAATGGTGCTGATCTGCGACATTGGGACTGCGACATTGCATTAGTCAGGTCAGACACTTTTGACACATTTTTGGGACCATTGACAATTATACAGGAATCAGTGCTATAAAAATGCACTGATTACTGTATAAATATCACTGGGCAGGGAAGGTGTTAACACTAGGGGCAATCAAAAGGTTAACTGTGTTCCCTAGTGTGTGTTCTAACTGTTGGGGGAGGGGACTGACTATAGGAGATCAGAGATTGTGGTTCCCAGCTAGTAGGAAATTACAATCTCTCTCCCCTCACACACACCTCCTTGTTCTGCCTCTTGTGCCAGCGAACGCACGTGGCCGGTGGCATCGCGACCGCCGGCCACGAGCATCGGCACCCCCGCAGGTTGTGCCAACCTGCCACAGTATAATGACGGCAGCTGGTCGGCAAGGGGTTAAAGGGTTTTTCTGCTTTCAGAAAAAACATTGAAAAACGTACCGTATATACCCCAGTATAAGCCAAGTTTTTTAGCCTTTATATTAGGGCTGAAAATACCCCCCTCGGCTTATACTCGAGTCTGTGTTCCTCCTGAAGGGCTGCGAGTGTTCTTTTGTTTAAAAGTCGCGGCTTCCCCCGGTCCCTTCCGTGATAGGCGTTTCCCAGCAGACACTGTGTTCAGTGTTCTGCTAATCATAGACGTCTTTTCATCCTCAGACAAGAGAACGTCCATGATTGGCAGAACACTAAGCACAGTGTCTGCTGGGAAACAGAGTCCGAGGATGAGAAGACGTTTGTGATAGGCTGATGGGAAACGCCTATCACGGAGCGGGACCAGGAGGAGACCATGACTTTTAAACAATGAATGGACGCCCGCAGCCTGTAAAAATTTCAGGTACACTGATTCGGGCACAGGGAGGCTGCAATGGGCACAGGGAGGCTGCAATGGGCACAGGGAGGTGGCATTGGGCACAGTAAGGTGGCAATGGGCACAGTGACAATGGGCACAGGAGGTGGCAATGGGCACAGTGAGGTGGCAATAGGCAAAGTGAGGTTGGGCACAGTGAGGCTGCAATGGGCACAGGGAGGCCGCAATGGGCACAGTGAGGCTGCAATGGGCACAGTGAGGCGTGCATTGTTGACCCTCTTTTCCGCTTACAGTGGCTGCTGCATTCTCACCCTAGGCTTATACTAGAGTCAATACGCTTTCCCAGTTTTTTGGGGTAAAATTAGGTACATCGTCTTATACTCGGGTCGGCTTATACTCGAGTATATACGGTAAGTGTTACTAAACCCAGTAATATGAAAATAGTTCATCCGAAAATATTTCTGGATGATCTGTATACCACAAGAAGAAAAGGAAATTTACCCTGGGGGGCTTTGTGTTGCAGCAAAAAATAATGAAAATGGTAAATATTATTAAGATATTATGACGTTTTTATTAGTGTTTTATATGTCTCATAGAGAACATGTATATTATACAAAAACACAGAAACAAGGTAAATGAATGGTCACAATAAAAACATGTATACATGAATAGACAGTATATTAAATTGGGCCGCAAGGGCAAACCAGCAAAAGCATGGCATGATCTTAATCATACAAACATGATGCACATGATAAATGATATAACATCGACGCGTTTCAACCTTGTGAAGAGCGGTCATCTTCAAGGGGTGAAAGGGAGATGCTCTAAAACAGAAATATGTTGTATAGGTGAGGTTGTTAAAAAACAAAGACACTCTCAACAAAGAGACATCAACCGTATTAGCAGTATTGTAAATGATAAATATATTTACCCTTAATCGGCTTAGGGAAAGAATACAAGAACTTTCCCGTGTGCTGAGTCTGTAAACAGACCATATGCCCCACGGTTACAGCCAAAGCACAGTTGAATTCACATGAAAACAGGGAGAGCCAGGTGGAACCAAACTCGGCTGGGTGGAACGACCAAAAAACTTCGGGTCTACGAGAGGCCACACTGGTACCCCGCGTACGAGAACGAAGGCGGGGGGAAGGCCCCGGGGGAATGGCCCAATGAACCAGGCCGGAAGCCATGAGATCTCGAACCAGAGACAAACATCCCATGCTGTAGGAATGATATAGAGTAAAAAAGTATAAATATATAGGAAAGTTGATTAGGATATAGTTAAGTGTAGTATAAGAGGAATGTATGCAAGATAATGTCAGGGCATCTTAAAGCCGGCAAAAAATAAATACGTAAATTAATAAAATGTAATGATTATCAGTGTATAAAAGATAATCAAAGTTAAAATGCCTAATAAAGGTATTAATATGAATGGCTGAATGAGTGTGATGTGTGGAAGAAAGTGAAATGTAAGGTGGTGTGTGTGGGGTGACAGTGATAATGAGTGAAATGGCCAGAAGAGATATGCTTCAGTGAGGAATATTGACTGGAAACTAATAGGTGTGGTGAAAAGGTCCTAAAAGTGCCAGGATATAAAAAGTAAAACAAAGAGCAAGAAAAAAAAAAGGAAAAACGCATGTGTGTGATCGTGTGCAAATGATGGATGCAGAGAGGTGTGAAGGGGAAGTGGAGAGCCTATTTTGGGCTATTAGGCAGGGATGGACTGGCCATTGGGACTACAGGGAGTTTTCCGGTGGGCCGATGGCTCAGTGGGCCGGCTTCAGTGACAGCGGACCGCCGCCCCCTCTGTCTATCCCTCCCTGCAGTGCTCACCTGGGGGGAACAAAGAAGCAGGGGGGACGACAGAGGAGCATGGGGGGGAAGGGACAGACAGCTGACTCAACAGCTATGGCCTGGGAGTTTCTCACTTCTGCCTAATCTTGTCCCATGGGGGGGCACCGAACTGATTCTTTGCCCCGGGTGAAATAATGTCTAGCTTCCCCACTGGTACTGCCTATAAGAGTACCAGTACCAGCCGTTCTACTCTAATAAAGTAGAACGGCTAGTGAAGGGGGAGAGGGGGCTTGGGTGGCCAGGGGGGGGATGGAGTGCGGGAGTTGTCGGGCTGCCATGGGAGAGACCTGTCAAAGTGGGCCAGTCTGGATGAAGTCCAGGGCCAAATTTCTGTCCCAGTCCATCCCTGCTATTAGGTAAGGAAGTGGCAGATATGTCTAGGAGAGGTCCCATTAATAGGAAAACTCCAAGATAAGTCAAAGTATAGACAGATCAAAGACATGGGAAATGATCTGTATACCACGGTTACATGATGAACTGCACAGTTTCTCCAGTGCTGAGAGTTCAGATAGGTGGAGATTTCCACTACAGCCTGTATACACGCCCACATGTGTGATGTCAATATCATGTGGCCTGGTTAGCTCTGATAACAAGTAAATGTTCTCTCCAGCATAAAAAACACAACTGAGCACATGCAGGTCATCCTTCCAAAGATAGACAATGCAAAAAGTGAAGGATCTGTGCAAACAGGATTCAACAGCCTTTTTACACAATGCAGAGGATTAACCCCTTAAGTTCCACAGTGAGTATAAGCATGCCATGCTGCATATACAGACTGATTTTACTGCTGTGGGTTTTGAAACTCTTTAAGACAACTGAATAATGTTGAAAATTACCTACATACCTCTCTGCTTCATTCTGAGGGCACAATGGCATATGTATATTTGGGGGACTTGAGAAGACTCTGGATATAAGTTTATAATCTCATTTGCACATTACTTCATATTCTCTATGAAAAAAACATATGAACCATTGCTTGTAGGCAGGTGCATTCTATTTTCTCCACTGCAGGTGACACTGAACCACAACAGCATAGCAGTTGGAGGGGAAGTCAAGAGAAACATGTCTGATTAGATGCTTCTGCGCCTTGTAACTCTGCCAGACATCTTAGGTCAGGCAGAGCCTATTTAAGGACCTGGCTCCCAGGCTTGGCACATATTACACGTGTGAGAATGGTGGGAACAAGTAACCTACACTATATTACCAAAAATATTAGGATACCTGCCTTTACATGCACATGAACTTTAATGGCATCCCAGTCTTAATATTGAACCCTACAGACTAAGTCGGCCTCCTCTTTGCAGCTACAACAGCTTCAACTCTTCTGGGAAGGCTGTCCACAAGGTTTAGGAGAGTGTCTATGGGAATGTTTGACCATTCTTCCAGAAGCGCATTTGTGAGGTCAGGCACTGATGTTGAACTAGAAGATGTGGTTTGCAGTCTCCACTCTAATTCACCCCAGAGGTGTTCTATCGTGTTGGGGTCAGGACTCTGTGCAGGCCAGTCAAGTTCCTCCACCCCAAACTCACTCATCCATGTCTTTATGGGCCTTTCTTTGTGCACTGGTGCGCAGTCGTGATGGAACAGGAAGGGGCCATCCCCAAACTGTTCCCACAAAGTTGGGAGCATGAAAATGTATTGGTATGCTGACACTTTAAGAGTTCCCTTCACTGGCACTAAGAGGCCAAGCCTAAGCCCTGATAGACAATTCAACACCATAATCCCCACCAAATGATTTGGACCAGTGCACAAAGCAAGTTCCATTAAGACATGAATGAGCGAGTTTGGGGTCGAGGAGCTTGACTGGCCTGTACAGAATATTGACCTCAACCTGATAGAACACATTTGGGATGAATTAGAGTGAAGCCTGTGAGCCAGGCCTTCTTGTCCAACATCAGTGTCTGACCCCACAAATGCGCTTTTGGAAGAATGGTTAAACATTCCCATAGATACACTCCTAAACCTTGTGGACAGCCAAATCATTGGTGTCAGTGGAAGATATAGTCACAAATCGTTGGTGTCGGTGGGAGGTGTCGGTGGGAGGTTTAGTGTCACACAGGGGCGGACTGACAACTCATGGGGCCCCCAGGCAATAGATTATGGGGCCACACAGTATACACACACACATACAGTATACATACACAGTATACACACACAGTATACATACACTGAAAAGGTATTGGAGAGGCGGGGCAGCTATAACCTTGGGATTTAAAAACAGTTTTTTACATACTGTCCCTGGTTTTACTGAGGTTGGCAACCCTGATAGTGCCTCCAAGTGGCATTGGGCCTTCGGGCAGTTGCCGAGTCCCTGAATGGTTAGTCCGCCCCTGGTGCCACATCATTGGTGTCAGTGGAAGGTATAGTGCCAAATTGTTGGTGTCAGTGGAAGATATAGTGCCAAATTGTTGGTGTCGTGGGAGGTATAGTGCCAAATTGTTGGTGTCAGTGGAAGGTATAGTGCCAAATTAATGGTGTCGGTGGGGGGTATAGTGCCAAATTGTTGGTGTCAGTGGGAGGTATAGTGCCAAATCGTTGGTGTCGGTGGGAGGTATAGGTCCAAATTGTTGGTGTCAGTGGGAGGTATATTGGCAAATCGTTGGTGTAAGTGCAATAGGAGATTATGGGGCCCCCAGGCAATAGGAGATTATGGGGGCCCCAGGCAATAGGAGAAAATGGGGCCCCCAGGCAATAGATTATGGGGCCACACAGTATACACATACACACACACAGTATACATACACACATAATACACATACACACACTGAAAAGGTATTGGAGAGGCGGGGCAGCTATAACCTTGGGATTTTTAAAAAAAAACAGATTTTTACATACTGTTACCAGTTTTACTGAGGCTGGCAACCCTGATGGGGCCCCCAAGTGGCATGGGGCCCTAGTCCCCGAGTCCCCGAGTGGTCAGTACGCCCCTGGTGCCACATCATTGGTGTCGGTGAGAGGTATAGTGGCAAATTGTTGGTGTCGGTGAGAGGTATAGTTCCAAATTGTTGGTGTCGGTGAGAGGTATAGTGGCAAATTGTTGGTGTCGGTGAGAGGTGTAGTGCCACATTGTTGGTGTCGGTGAGAGGTGTAGTGCCAAATTGTTGGTGTCGGTGAGAGGTGTAGTGCCAAATTGTTGGTGTCGGTGAGAGGTGTAGTGCCAAATTGTTGGTGTCGGTGAGAGGTGTAGTGCCAAATTGTTGGTGTCGGTGAGAGGTGTAGTGCCAAATTGTTGATGTCGGTGAGAGGTGTAGTGCCAAATTGTTGGTGTCGGTGGAAGGTATAGTGCCAAATTGTTGGTGTCGGTGAGAGGTGTAGTGCCAAATTGTTGGTGTCGGTGAGAGGTGTAGTGCCAAATTGTTGGTGTCAGTGAGAGGTGTAGTGCCAAATTGTTGGTGTCGGTGGAAGGTATAGTGCCAAATTGTTTGTGTCGGTGAGAGGTGTAGTGCCAAATTGTTGGTGTCGGTGAGAGGTGTAGTACCAAATTGTTGGTGTCGGTGAGAGGTGTAGTGCCAAATTGTTGGTGTCGGTGGAAGGTATAGTGCCAAATTGTTGGTGTCGGTGAGAGGTGTAGTACCAAATTGTTGGTGTCGGTGAGAGGTGTAGTGCCAAATTGTTGGTGTCGGTGAGAGGTGTAGTGCCAAATTGTTGGTGTCGGTGAGAGGTGTAGTGCCAAATTGTTGGTGTCGGTGAGAGGTGTAGTGCCAAATTGTTGCTGTCGGTGGAAGGTATAGTGCCAAATTGTTGGTGTCGGTGAGAGGTGTAGTGCCAAATTGTTGGTGTCGGTGAGAGGTGTAGTACCAAATTGTTGGTGTCGGTGAGAGGTGTAGTGCCAAATTGTTGGTGTCGGTGGAAGGTATAGTGCCAAATTGTTGGTGTCGGTGAGAGGTGTAGTACCAAATTGTTGATGTCGGTGAGAGGTGTAGTGCCAAATTGTTGGTGTCGGTGAGAGGTGTAGTGCCAAATTGTTGGTGTCGGTGAGAGGTGTAGTGCCAAATTGTTGGTGTCGGTGAGAGGTGTAGTGCCAAATTGTTGGTGTCGGTGAGAGGTGTAGTGCCAAATTGTTGGTGTCGGTGAGAGGTGTAGTGCCAAATTGTTGGTGTCGGTGGGAGGTGTAGTGCCAAATTGTTGGTGTCGGTGGAAGGTATAGTGCCAAATTGTTTGTGTCGGTGAGAGGTGTAGTGCCAAATTGTTGGTGTCGGTGAGAGGTGTAGTACCAAATTGTTGGTGTCGGTGAGAGGTGTAGTGGAAAATTGTTGGTGTCAGTGGAAGGTATAGTGCCCAAAGGGCCAGATAAAGGCAAGCAAAGGGCCACAAATGGCCCCCGGACGCAGTTTAGAGACCACTGCTGCAAGTGTTGAAATAGGCAACACCAAAAACGAATAACCTGCCTTAAAATGATGTTGATCCTTTTCAAGGACAGTCTATAATAATTTGACTGGCTACACTGAATGTAAATCTCCAACGATAATAAAACAGTTAGACGCTATCCAGGGAATGTTACACCCTATAAAACAGAAAGAAAGGACATTTCACAGTAGCGATGTCGCCCATCTAGCAAGATAATTAAAACTTTTTTTTTTTTTTCAGAATTGTATTTAAATTGCAGAAACAATTGAGGGGAGAGAAGTACAAGAAATCCATTGAACAAGTAAGAATAGATTCATGATCCCAATACCGAAAGCGAATGTTCTTTTCTTAATGGGCTTTCAACTTTGTTTAAATTGATAGTTCACTTAATGTTGGATGCAGAGACTTTGAATACCATTTCACTTAAATTGTTATTTCACCGTGAAAAGGCAAAGAAAATTGCATTTATTATACAAAGAAATGCATTTATTATGAGAATGAAACAAACAATGGTGAAATAAAATGGAATAACGTGATCTGGGAGAAGGTCTATTTTCTGGGGGCGCATTGTCGGTCTTCTTCTGAAAGCAGTAGATTATACAAGGGGGAGAAAATTCTGTTAATAAATAACATAAATAAACGTAGAGATTCAGCTGTTTCTGTTACTTACACATTGATTATTTTTGTTTTTAATAAAAAGAAAAGTAAAAAAATAACTATAAAAAATGATATTAAACAACTTCTTCGTTTGTTTATTTGAGCATTTCTTTGAAATATATGAAGTCATTTTTCTATTTAGCTACCCGCAGGTTGAAGTCAGGCTTGCAGTTGGCGTGTAAATACAACAGGAGCTTCCTTATTGTATGTGAACGGGGAAGATATTTGGGGAACTTTTAGGTGCAGAAATAATATCAAATATATTATTTAAAAATCATTTCTTTTTTAAACTAACCACTTAAGACCCGGATCATTATGCAGGTTAAGGACCTTGCCCCTTTTTGCGATTCGGCACTTTAACAGACAATTGCGCGGTTGTCCTTTTTTTCCCACAAATAGAGCTTTCTTTTGGTGGTATTTGATCACCTCTGCGGTTTTTATTTTTTGCGCTATAAACAAAAATAGAGCCAAAATTTTGAAAAAAAATGCAATATTTTTTACTTGTTGCTATAATAAATATCCCCCAAAAATATATAAAAAAAAAAAATTTAGGCCGATACGTATTCTTCTACCTGTTTTTGGTAAAAAAAAATTGCAATAAGCGTTTATCGATTGGTTTGCACAAAATGTATAGCGTTTACAAAACAGGGGATAGTTTTATTGCATTTTATTAATATTTTTTTTTTTTTACTACTAATGGCAGCGATCAGCGTTTTTTCATGACTGCGACATTATGGCGGACACCTCGGACAATTTTGACACATTTTTGGGACCACTGTCATTTTCACAGCAAAAAGTGCTATAAAAATGCACTGCTTAAGGGAGCTGTGGTGGCTCAACGTGATTGGCACTGCGCTGACAAGCCATTCACCTCTGCAGCCAAGGGTTCGGATCCCGGTCTCGGCTACATGTGAATTGAGTTTGGTGGTCTCAGCCCGGCTCCCGGTGGGTGTGCTATGCAAGGTACGCCTGTGCTTAGTACGCCCACCCCCCCCCCCCACAAAAACCACCACACTTGCAAGCACACGAAATTGGTTTAAAACACATGTACTTTGGCCATTCGGTCTCCTAAAATAAAGAGAGGCGAAGGACCTACGGGGCTGGCTGGGTGGGCTAGACCCCCTCACTCCCTCATAGGGGGAGTCCCTCGGTCCCGTTGGGCCCCAGTTGGGCTCCCAAGAGGAGCAGGTAGGGCGGGGTGAGTGGGAGGCCCCCCTTCACACCTGCCATTGCCACCAGGGGCGATTGCCTCCGGGGGGAGGGTCTGCCTACTCCCAACTCCTGCAGTCCGGCTCCTCTCTCTCGAGTTCATGCACAAAATACACTTTAAAAGAAAAAAAAAATGCACTGCTTACTGTGAAAATTACAATTACAGTTCAGAAGTTAACCACTAGGGGGCACTGTAGGGGTTAAGTGTTACCTCATATGTGTTTCTATCTGTACGGGGGTGCGGCTGGACGTGTGACATCAGTGATCATCTTTCCCTATATCAGGGAAGAGACGATCACTGGCACTGCCACAATGAAGAACTGGGAAGGTGTGTTTACACACACCTTTTCCCGTTCTTCAGCTCCGGTGACCGATCGGCGATCGGGTCCGCAGGTCCCGTGGGTGCGGTCATGGAGCTTCAGACCGAGCCTGGGGTTAAAGAGACACGTACAGGTACGTGATTGTGCCCAGCCGTGCCATTCTGCCGACGTATATCTGCGTGAAGGGGTCCTTAAGTGGTTGAGGAACAAAATAAAAAATGTATTAAAAATAAAACAGTTGGCAAGTACAGTATATCACAGTATTAGCAGGACAGCACCGTAAGATGGATTTCCCAACATGTTTCGCCCATATGTCTGGCTTCTTAAGGGTAGGCTGTGCAGTTTTGAAGTACAAGCTTTCTGTATCATCTGAATTAGATACAAATGTCGCCACGCTTTCTAGACAGCAATCTGTGCCAGAGGGATCATATGTGACCACTGACCAGAGGCCACAGGGGGAATAGTAGGACCAGAAATACAAATTCTATTCTGACTATTTGTGAAGCGACTTATCCCTTGTGAGACCATTCTAGGAGAACTGGTGCCAGAAAACTACCGTATTATAACGGAAAACAGAATAGGGCAAAGAGGAGGACGACTGGCGGTAATCCATAAGACTCACCTTGCGATCACTAAACCAGTACTTCAAAACCCTCTTCCATTCATGGAAACCCTTACTCTGCAACTGCAAGTAAACTCCCAGGAGACCGTCCGGATCTTACTCTGCTACAGACCACCTGGCCCAAAATCGCAGCTGCTACCATCATTGACAGAGTTTATCTCCACTTATACCCTGAACAGCAAACAACTTTTGCTGCTCGGGGACTTAAACCTCTGGGCCAACTCCTCACAAGACCCTGTTGCCGACGCCTGTATTGACCATCTGGAAGGATTAGGGCTACAACAACTAGTATGTGGGCCCACACATGCTTCAGGTCACACACTCGATCTTATTTTCAGACAAAATCTGGAAATAAAAATTCTGGAAAATGAACCATTGCCATGGACAGATCACCATGCAATTAAATTCATTATTTCCAATATCCCCCCCTTAACAAATACATCAAATCCAGTGACAACACTCAATTCAGCCGCATCAAACGGCCGTTGAAACACTGGATGCCATAAATTCGGCCATGCTACAGTCAGCCGACTTGGTAGCGCCGAAACGTAAAACCCGCATCCGAAAAAACAACCGCAGCTGGTTTAACAACCAGCTGTCGTTACTGAACGCAGAAGGGCAGAATCTGCCTGGAAAAGATGTTCTTCAGAGCTAAACCTATCCATCTACAAGGCGACAACAAGAAAATACCACAAAGAAATTTTCCAAGCCAAGAATTATTTTTTTTCGGAGGCTATCAACAGCGCCTTAAACCGCCCCCGCGAACTCTTCAAGATGGTCACCCAGACCATGAAACCAGGATGCATTGAAGCCCCTAGTACGGACACACAAGAATTTTGCAATGAATTATCGGATTACTTCATTAATAAAATCGAGGTAATCCGTGAAAGCATTCAGCAAAACAATCCCCCCCTCAGCCCCCCCTGCAGCCTCTCACACAGCACCCATAGTAATTCTCCTATATCAGGTAAGTTTACTCTGGAACCCATCTCCATTGAGACCACTAAGAATGTCATTGGCGCTTTGCGTAATGGCACAGCGCCAAATGACATTATCCCCACAAAACTGCTAAAGGAATGCGCCTACATCCTGGCTCCTCCCATCACGCAGCTTATCAACCAGTCTTTCTTGGAGGGCATAGTGCCCTTACAGTTGAAAGAGGGTATAATCCAACCCATCATGAAGAAACCCTCCCTGGACCCCAAGGACCCACTCCACCGCCGTCCCATAACAAGCCTCAATGTACTCTCAAAGATAATGGAGAAAGTAGTGGTACAACAGCTGCAACAGCATCTAGATACCCACAAGCTACTTGACCCATTGCAATCAGGCTTCCGTCCCGGACACGGGACGGAAACAGCATTGCTGAAAGTATGGGACGATGTTCTCAAGGCCGCAGACGAAGGAGAATCTTGTCTTCTAGTTCTGTTGGACCTAAGTGCAGCTTTCGACACTGTAGACTACAAACTGTTACTGACTCGGCTTGCTGAAGTAGCCAGAGTCGCAGAAGGCGATTTATCTTGGTTCTCCTCTTTTCTGGAAAACCGATCGCAAACAGTGAAGTTAGGACCTTTTACGTCTGAGAAACGCACAGTAACATGCGGAGTCCCTCAAGGATCGCCTCTGTCACCAGTGCTGTTCAACATATATCTTCGTCCTCTTTTTGAGATTATCAGCAGCCAAAAACTGCTCTACCACTCATATGCAGACGACACGCAACTGTATTTCCGCATCTGCAACAGAAAGGATCACCACCTCAATCTAGAGACATGCCTCTCTTTGATAGAGGACTGGATGACAAAGAGTTATCTTAAACTCAATGGAGCGAAAACAGAACTTCTCCTGTTTCACGCCAAGCGCAGGAATCAACTTTCAACAACATGGACCCCCCTATTTTGGGCAAACTCATCACCCCTAGCGCCAAAGTCAAAAGCCTAGGGGTCATTTTTGACTCCTTTATGACAATGGACGCACAAATAGGGTCAGTAGTCAGCGGATCTCACCATCTGCTGCGCCTACTACGCAGACTCACTCCGTTCATCCCTAAAGAAGATTTAGCGGTCGTGGTGGGAGCAATTGTAAACTCCAGGCTGGATTATGCAAATGCCCTTTACCTCGAACTCCCCAAGTACCAAATCGCTCGCCTGCAAGTCGTTCAGAATACGGCCGCCAGACTTGTGACTGGGAAAAAACCCTGGGAATCCATCTCATCTTCACTGAGAGCCCTTCATTGGCTGCCAGTTAAAGACAGAATTGCTTTTAAAGCTCTCTGTCTTACGCATAGATGTGTCCATGGGAATGCCCCCCTTTATTTATGCGAAATAATAAAAGCTCATAACTCCAATCGCGTTTTGCGTTCCACTAATCAGAACCTGCTCCAGGTTCCGAAAGCCAACTTCAAGTCCAAAGGAGAAAGAAGATTCGCGATCCAAGGTCCAAGACTATGGAACGCTTTACCAACCAGCATTCGGTTGGAGGAGAACCACCTAGCATTTAGGAAAAAGGTCAAGACTTTTCTCTTTTGATATCAAAGGAGACAGGAACAACAAGCGCCCAGAGGCGATTCAGTTCGCATGTGCCACGCTATATAAGTTTTCATTCATTCATTCATTCATTCAGACCTCTATGCCTGGCCTGTAAAAGCAGATATAATCACTGAGGACAATCCTTATCAGATAGCTTGAACTCACCAATACCGATTCTATTCACAGAAGTTGCTTTAATCCAAACATGACAGGTTACAGCAGATGAAAAGATTGTAGTATTGTGCGGTCAAATGATGATACTGTCTGTAGCTTACAATGCAGAATACATGTGCCCTTGTTACATGTGGCCCGTAAGCAGTCTTCATAGACAGGAAGTAAAACACTTAGGAAGAAGGGTGGAGCATACACAGAAAGGAAGTGTGTCATAGATCAGACAAAAGAAAATACAGAAACTGTGCATTACCAAAAAGGTCACTAGATAGCAGCATGTAAACAAAACATAACATACATAGAAAATGGTTAAGAAACAATGGGCCAGATTCAGGAAAGAAATAAGCCGGCTTATCTCCAGATAAGCTGTCTTATTTCTGCGTCTGGCCCTCCTATCTATGCGACTGATTCATCGAATCAGTTATGCATAGATTTCCATAAGATCCAACAGGCATAAGTCTCTTACGCCGTTGAATCTTATTTTCATATTTTAGGCTGGACACTAGGTGGCGTTCCCGTCTAAAATATGCAAATGAACCTATGCGCCGATTCCTGAACGTACCCCCAGCCGGCGCTATTTTTTTACGTCGTTTGCGTTAGTGTAGTATCGTTGTAATGTTATTCCTGCTATATGAGGCGCAGCCAATGTTAAGTATGGACGGCGTGCCGGCGGTTTTTTTTTTCACATCGTTTACGTAAAACGTTTGCGAATAGGGCTTTGCGTAAGTGCCGTTCACGTAGTTTACACGTCGTATTGACGTCGAGATTTGGAGCATGCGCACTGGGATCAATTCGCGGCTTGCACATGCGCAGTTCGTTCGGCGCAGGGACGCGCCTCATTTAAATAATACACGTCCCCTACCCCCTACCCGCCGAATTTGAATTTGGCCGGGTCATTTACGCTACGCCGCCTCAACTTTACAGGCAAGTGCTTTGAGAATAAAGCACTTGCCTGAAAAAGTTGCGGCGGCTTAGTGTAAATACCAGACGCTAGGCACGCCTAAAGATAGGCTATTGTACCTGACTCTACCCCAATATGTATATATATATATATATATATATATATATATACATATACAAACAGTGTAGCGCTGGAAATAAATAAAAGTGAATAAATCAATAGTCATACATTATGACAATCAAAAACAATGAAGTGAGGATCTTAAGATATATGCTGAAACACATATTGAATTTAATGGTGAATGTTCAGTGAAAAAAAAAAAGCAATAAGTCCAAT
This sequence comes from Rana kukunoris, assembly GCA_029574335.1. NCBI lineage: Eukaryota > Metazoa > Chordata > Amphibia > Anura > Ranidae > Rana > Rana kukunoris. The sequence goes on from CM056049.1 coordinate 705,511,862, forward strand.
GGATCAGCAAGTGAAAGTCCCAAAAAAAATATTTAAAGGAAAGCTGTGCATCCAATGTAGGTTGAGTGATTCCAGAAAAACGTGAAGTCAGCCCATCACCTAATAGTAAAATCACTATTACCAGAAAGCCTGCAACCGCCCTTCTCAGGGGGGGTCAAACAAGCTTATAAGATGAGGTTATCCTGCAGATCAGCTGAAAGGATCCTCCATCTCCCACGCCTTCAATGGCTCCAAACCACAGCTCACAGGTACTTCCAGGAGTGCCACAGGTGTGTCTGTGTGTGGTAATGGGATACACCCCTTTTAGAGTGGGGATGAATATGCCGCAATGGAAAAGAAACAAAAAAATAGTTCCGTAGTGCAGGCTTTTTAAAAAAGGTTAAAGGATTTATTGGTGACAATAAAAAGACAAACTCTCGTAATCAGCGAGAGATAATAAATATCCTTGCAAGGAATTAAAAACAACTAGTAGCTCCGTTTGGCATCAGGCCGCTTACAGGAAAAGAAAAACGCGCATGCGCAATGTGTGCGTGTTACCCAACGATCGTTTCGTCACACTGACATCATCAGGGGCACCTTTCATGAGAACCGCGGTTCTTTTGAAATGAAAGTGAGTACACTCCGGCGGCAAGAGTTTCTTGCCAAGAATCTCGTCAGGGAAAACGACAGGTTTTTCCTGACGAGATTCTCGGACGTGTGTACGAGGCCTCTGCCTTATTGCCTTGGATGACCCATGCTTCACAACTTTTTTAAATTGAGAATGTCAGTTAGTGAGAGGGACACTGCTTAGCATAACGTATGTATTTAAAAGGCATACCCTTACCACACCACAAGTGATTGTGGTGAGCCGGCACCAAAGGGTCTGAGCCAGAGGTGGTGGAACTCAGTTCCCCCAAGTTCCCCCAGGAAAAAAGCCCTGGCGCCGCTAAAAATAGCGGCGCTATCCCGCAGGGATTGCCGCGTGAATCGGCCGCTAGCGGTGCGGTATAAACCCCCGCTAGTGGCCGATAAAGGGTTAATACCGCGGTTTCCCATTGATTTCAATGGGAAGGAGCGGTGAAGGAGCGGTATGCACGCCGCTCTCTCACCGCTCCAAAGATGCTGCTGACAGGAGATTTTTTTTTCTCCCGCCAGCGCATCGCCTCAGTGTGAAAGCCCTCGAGTATGCAGTGAAGGAGTTTTTCAGGCGATGTACCGCCTGAAAAACTCCGCAATGTGAAAGGGGTCTTACTCTCCGGGCCCCGGATACTACTGGATAGTGTTGCTCACGAATATTCGCATTGCGAATATTCGTTACGAATATTGCATATTCGAGTATTCGCGAATAAATGGAATATCGCGGTGAATATTCGCTATTGTGAATATTCGTATTTTTTCAAATTTATTTTTAAAACAGATCACATCCCTAGTGATCTCCATCGACGTCTAAAAGCATTGCTGGTATGATTAGAGACCCTGGGCCGAGTAGCTGAGGCGATCCTTTTATGTTGCCGAATATTCGCAATGCGAATATTAGTATTACGAATATTCGCGAATACGTTCTCTGCCCTTCTGTGTTTTGTGTATAAAAAATAAAAATAATTAGCTTTAGTTTAGTCATATAAGTTTGTGTAAGTAGAGTTAGTGTTTAGTGCATATTAGTTTAGTAATCCAGGAAATGATCTCCGTTTTTGCGTGTTGACGAGAATTTCGCAATCAATTTCGCATTCGCATTAGCGAAATTTCGCATTAGCGAAATTTCGCATTAGCGAAATTTTGCAAAATTTTTTTTTTTGATAAAATATCACGAATATTCGATATTAACGAATATTTCGCAAATATTCTTCTATTTATTCGTGAAATATCGCGAAATCGAATATGGCGTATTCCGCTCATCACTACTACTGGATGGGGAGCAGAGGAATATCACTCCGCCAGGGAAGGCAAGGTGGCTGGCCAGGATTTGTGCCAAGGCAGAAGAACATGCGAGTGAAGATGAATGGGCATGCGCCTGAAACTGAAGAAATATTCCCTCCGCTCCGACCAGCACATGATCATCAGAAAGGGGCACAGATAATGGAAAAAATACAACCCCCCTACGCTAGAAGGCATGGCGGAGCGGGGGTGTGGGTGTGTAATTCTAATTTTTTTATTTTAATTCTGCACTGACTGTCCTTGAAATTGCCCCTGCCCCCTATTAAATCCAATCTGGGGACAAAACTGGGGACAGACTTGGTCTGGGGACAGTGTCCTCAATCCGGGGACTGTCCCCTGAAACTGGGGATGTCTGGTCACCCTAATTTAAAAGCAAAATGGAATGATAAGGTAAGTGAAGGAGGACTGCACTAAGGTAAAGGAAGCTATTTAGGGAAAATACATTTTACATTTACAACCCCTTTAACTCACTGAATACTATGTTGCGCAATACGATGATGATGATGACGACGATGACATCTGCTCAGTTCCACTTTCCCAAAATTCCACACATTTTAATTTTATGAATAAGCACTGAAGTCACTATTGTCAAATTCAGGTTGTTTATGATATTTGGTTTCAATGCTCCATTTCCTCTCCCCCTTCTTTAAAACAATATTATCTGTCTTTGTTTTGCCTCCTACAAGTCCTGATGCACAAATCCTTCTCCATCTGAGCTTCCTGCTGTTTGAAACAGATTGTCTGTATTCCTCTCCACATAATCTCCATCTGTTTTAGAGATTACATGAAAACATTTCAGCAGTTTAGGATTTTAGTGGCCATATTGGTCCTACACAAATATTGAATTATTATAGTTGAGCAAAGCTTTTCCCCCACTCGGTTAGTTCAAAAATTCAACATGGAATGTTTTGTCCTGGTGTTTACCGACGAAGTATACATATTAATCAGACGTAGCCCCAGGCAAAATACGGGGCTCAACAGTATATCGCGGAGCGCTCAGAAAAATGAGTGAATCAACGCCTAAAGAGAATATGACAATCCTGAAATTGCTTTTTTGATGAAATTACAAAGAAGATAACGGACAGGTTATGGTGAGGTGGGCTAAAAAGGATATAAGCGGTCAACTAAGCCAAAGTGAAGAAAGGCAAAGCCATCCCTGCCGGGAGAACAGGGGCAGATCCAGGGGGGGGGGGGCAACAGGGAAATTGCCACCCCCGAGAAATTAGCTCATTAGAATTGAGCTAATTTCTAGTTGCGGAATTTGCGGGTGGCGGAGAGTCTGAGTGGGTCTGCGTCTCTGTGAGTGCGAGTGACAGAGCAGGCGGGAGACAGCGTGGGCTGCTGGGTGCCTCGGCACGTGGGCGGGCAGCAAGCAGGGGCGGACTGACAACTCATGGGGCCCCCGGGCAATAGAAGATTATGGGGCCCCCAGGCTTACAGATTGCCACCAAGCCAGTTGGCAGTGCAGAGGCGGGGCAGCTAAAATCTTGTGATTTTCACATCAAAAGCATGTAGGTTTTGGACATATCAGGGACAGATGTAAAAAAAAAACACAGATTTTTACATACTGTCCCTGGTTTTAATGAGCCTGGCAACCCTGATGGGGCCCCCTAGTGGCATGGGGCACTCGGGCAGTGCCCGAGTTCCTCATTGGTCAGTCCACCCCTGGCAGCAAGTGAGGCGGCGTACACACGACCGAGGTTCTCGCTGGAAACCAGCGAGAACCTCGCTGGAAGCTGCATTCCAGCGAGGACCTCGGCCGTGTGTACGCTCTCGGCGAGCATCCCGTCGGGAAGCCCGTCGAGCAGAAATAGAGAGCACGCTCTCTATTTGCTCGACGGCCCGCCTGGATGAATGGCTGGTTGCCATTCCCGACGGGCGGGTCGCCGATTTCGACGGCCGGCAGAGAACCTCGACAGGCGGAACGATGTGTTCTGCCCGTCGAGGTTCTCTGCTGTGTGTACACGGCCTGAGAGTCAGAGAGTGGGTGGTCAGCTGGTCGGCTCTGTGGGTGAGCTTGCAGCTGGTCAATCAACAAGCCGGTGGCTGGGAACCACTATGCAAGCCGCTCAGGGCAACCCAAAGCTGCGGAGGGCCCCCCAAATTACTAGAGGCCCCGCCTGGTGAGAAGTAATTTTTGGCCCCTCACCCTGCTTCTCAACTCGCTGGCTGCATGGGAGAAGAGGTAAGAAGTCAGCACCCCTCGCTTCTCACTTTAATGTAAGATGTCATTTCCGACAGTAGAACACCCCCCCCCCCACACTAATGTGACATGTCATTTTGCTTAGGGCCCCAGGGAGGTCAGGATCGGCACTGGCTGGGAGAGCAGAGAGATGACATCATCTCTCACCGCCCCGCGCCTGCCTTGCATCCCTGCAGCAACTTCCGCCCTCACTGTTCAGGCAGCAGAGAGATTATATCACATTTGGGGCTCCCACTGATTCAGCATCATGGTGAGTTGAACTATTTCATTTTTTATTACAATGTATCTACAGGTATGAGGGACAGGACATGGCTGCAATATGGGGGACATACATGGCTGCATATGTGGGGGACATACATGGCTGCAATATGGGGGACATACATGGCTGCAATATGGGGGACATACATGGCTGCAATATGGGGGACATGACATGGCTGCATATGTGGGGGACATACATGGCTGCAATATGGGGGACATACATGGCTGCATATGTGGGGGACATACATGGCTGCAATATGGGGGACATACATGGCTACATACAGTATGTGGGGGACATACATGGCTGCATATGTGGGGGACATACATGGCTGCAATATGTGGGGGACATACATGGCTGCAATATGTGGGGGACATACATGGCTGCAATATGTGGGGGACAGGACATGGCTGCAATATGTGGGGGACAGGACATGGCTGCAATATGTGGGGGACATACATGGCTGCAATATGTGGGGGACATACATGGCTGCAATATGTGGGGGACAGGACATGGCTGCAATATGTGGGGGACAGGACATGGCTGCAATATGTGGGGGACAGGACATGGCTGAAATATGTGGGGGACAGGACATGGCTGCAATATGTGGGGGACATACATGGCTGCAATATGTGGGGGACATGGCTGCATTTGGAGACAAATTAAAAAAAAGTATCGGTAGTCGGTATCGGCGACTACTTGAAAAAAAGTATCGGTACTTGTACTCGGTCCTAAAAAAGTGGTATCGGGACAACCCTAATATAAATCATCCTGACACCATAACAACCATGGTGCCGTGATCATTGAAGCGCTAACACCAGTAATTTCCCTGATAAATTGCCCCCCCAAAAAAAAAATTTCTGGTAGTGCCCCTCCCGAGACTAGACTCTGGATCCGCCCCTGCGGGAGAAGACAGTGATTATTGCTAGCAGCTTTAGCAGCGGCTAGTGATAATTGCAGATGAAACCCGGCACGTGGGTTATACCCAAGTTGATCAATTGATCAACTTGGTACATTCATGGTCTGCCCATACGGAGTTCACTCGATTCCTCCATCAGCACAGACTGTGTTGATGTGGGAATTATTCTTGCCAAGCCACCATTGTCTTCTCCCGGTGTGGGGGGCTGGAGTGGGCGGGGGAAGCTGTCCCCACCGGGAGAAGACAGTGATTATTGCTAGCCGCTATCTATAATCACTGGTAAAACTTGATCAACTTGGTACATTAAGCCTACCCATACACCAGTCGTGGCCTGTCCCACTAGTCCATGTGCCCAGCCCCTTATCTACATGCAGAGCGCCGGACGCTTGGATTTCAATGTTTTTTTTTGAAGCACATGATTAGAGCCTGAACCTGCCGAGTAAACCGAGCGTGTGTACGAGGCTTTGAGGTTTCTCATCTGGAAATCTGCCCAGAATCTCGACGAGAAAAATAGAGATCCTGCTCTCTATTTTATCGTTGAGGTTCTTGTCGGCCTGTTTCCGGACGAGAAACCCGAGCGTGTGTATACCCACGCATGCTCAAAATGACTTTGACGCATGCGCGGTAGATTCCTAGGCATAGGTAGGGTGTAGCAAGATGGTGGTGATGGCATCGAATGTGACGAGCGCATGCTCGTCATACGCAATGATGTCACCACGTTCTTGCCTTTCAAGAGAAGGTTCTTTTGAAAGGGGTGTCTGTACACTCGGCAGCAAGAGATTCTTGCCAAGAATCCCGTCAGGAAAAACAACGTTTTTTCCTGACGAGATTCTGGCCCGTGTGTACGAGGCTTGAGGCTCTAATTGGCATCAAAAAAGGGTGGGCTAAGGGTGCAGAGCACTGCTCCCTGAGCCCACCCAGTTGTGTGACAATAGCAAAATAATATTCGCTATTGTCTTCCTGATTCTCCTTCCGGCCAATCAGGAAGAGGGTCGTAAGACCCGATTGGCCGAGAGGAGAAGCGAACGTATTGGTCAACAAAGGAAAAAGGAGGTAAGCCACCGAGGAGGAAGCCACCATGAATCCAGAGACGCATGGTGAAGCCACTGAGGAGGAGACGCAGGAAGGAGCCAAAGCTGCCTAGATGGGGGTAAGTACGGGGCTGGTAGGGGGACGAGCGAGCAAAGGGGGGTGGGGGGATTGACTGAGCAACCAACAGACTGACCAGGGGGGTGGCAGTGTGATGTCTTGTTTGCCGCCATCCACCCCAAAATGTACAGCACCAGCCATCACTGCCATACACAGTTGCCATCTCGGCCGGTTCCTGCTGTCGAGATTTGAATTGCCTTACACTTATATATAATAGTGTATATATAGTGTAATATGTTGCGGCTCCAGCCACTTACAGTGCCGAAGCTGGCGATCCCAGAAGAAACTAAGGGAGAAGATGTCAGCCCTCGCAGTGGTAAGTGGGCGCAGCTGAAAAGGCTTTGTTCTAAGGTTAATATTTCATAATGTGCTAGTATGCGATCCGTACTAGCACAATATGCCATTGCCGTGCAAATTTAAAAAAAAAATCAGCGGTTTACAACCGCTTTAAGGGGGTGTGCTACATGTGCTTTAAAGGTTCATATTATGGCTGATATTAAGATGGGACATATACCGGTACATAAAACATTTTATTGAGATCTTGAGAATGTTATTTTTATTCTAGAGTCCCGCTTTAACCTTGCTCTACTCAATTGGAACCAAAGAGTTTTCTTCAGTCCTTCGCTTACCATATAAAGACTGGTAAGCTGTATATTAAAATTATATTTTTAGGTTTACGTGTGCTTTAAATGTCCACAAGATGGATGTGAGTAATGCGGGACAAATACGTGAGACCTCTTATTGAGATCTCCTTGATCTATTCATTCGGGAACTGAAGAAGGTTCCTCAGTCCTTAGTTTACCATTCAAATACAGGGAAGCTTTGATATATTACATTTTTATTTTTGGGTTTAGGTATGCTTTAAATTTACACGATAGACAGTGGCTGTGCGTTTGCTGTTCACTCAGCGTTGTGTTGGGAAAGCGAATAAATCACTTTCCTAACACTGAACCGCCTCTTAGCCAATCAGGTGCTCGGGTCTGTTACCTGTCACTTGATTGGCTGAAACGACAGGTGCTGTGATTGGACGCCGCCTATCAGGCATCCAATCATAGCAGAGGACGGGAGAAGACATCGAGGAGTGTGGAGGACCATGACCCGCTGCCCCGCCAAGACAGGTAAGTGCCAGGCGGGGGCGGGGATGCACACTGGCAGCATTTGATGGGCACTAGTGGCAATTCATGGGCACACTAGCAGCAATTAGTGGGAACAATAGCAGCAATTGATGGGCACACTGGCAGCAATTGATGGGCACACTGGCAGCAATTGATGGTGTGATGGTTACCACCGCTTACGACTTTCCATCCAACCACGACAAGCTTATCCGACACACCAACAACCAGGCAGACATAATCCATTCCATTTCCCAGAATAAACGAGACAGCGCTCCGTTCTCTAGTTTCCAAAATGTATGAATATCTTTATTGGTTCTTAGCTTGCTTATATATCCAGTACAGCATAATGCAGTTAATCACAGGACAATGTAATCTCCACCCCCCTATTCACTCACTGAGGATAATTCTTTAATTGGTAGCTAGACATGACGGCACTGTATTATCAATAGGGTTCAATTAACCTTGAATAGTAACACAGACATCTAGTTGAATAAGTTCTCTATACAGCTTTGTCACACAATGGCAGTGAGAGTGGGTGTCTTTACATTGAATAGCCAACACCTTAGGATATTTCAATAGCCTATTATACAAAAGGTATGACTCACTGGCTGACCTGGTCATGTCATCATGACTCCTTGTGATATCTCAGTCCTGCAATATGAAGTATTATTAATGTCCCATCTCATGTAATATGAATTATGATTCTTTGTCACCCTATGTACAAAAGTGACTCCTGTTACAGATGGGTACAGCAGCTGCGTTTGATGGCACAGTGGCTGCAATTTATGGGTACAGTGGCTGCATTTGATGACACAGTGGCTGCGTTTGATGGCACAGTGGCTGCAATTTATGGGTACAGTGGCTGCATTTGATGACACAGTGGCTGCGTTTGATGGGCACAGTGGCTGTGCTTCATGGGCACAGTGGCTGTGTTTGATGGGGATAGTGGCTGCATTTGATGGGCACAGTGGCTGTGTTTAATGAGCACAGTGGCTGCGTTTGATGGGCACACTGGCAGCAATTGATGGGCACAGTGTCAGCAATTGATGGGTACAGCAGCTGCGTTTGATGGCACAGTGGCTGCAATTTATGGGTACAGTGGCTGCATTTGATGACACAGTGGCTGCGTTTGATGGGCACAGTGGCTGCGCTTCATGGGCACAGTGGCTGCGTTTGATGGGGATAGTGGCTGCATTTGATGGGCACAGTGGCTGTGTTTAATGAGCACAGTGGCTGCGTTTGATGGGCACACTGGCAGCAATTGATGGGCACAGTGTCAGCAATTGATGGGTACAGCAGCTGCGTTTGATGGCACAGTGGCTGCAATTTATGGGTACAGTGGCTGCATTTGATGACACAGTGGCTGCGTTTGATGGGCACAGTGGCTGCGCTTCATGGGCACAGTGGCTGCGTTTGATGGGGATAGTGGCTGCATTTGATGGGCACAGTGGCTGTGTTTAATGGGCACAGTGGCTGCGTTTGATGGGCACAGTGGCTGCGTTTGATAGGTATAGTGGCTGCATTTGATGGGCACAGTGGCTGCGTTTGATGGGGATAGTGGCTGAATTTGATGGGCACAGTGGCTGCGTATGATGGGGATAGTGGCTGCATTTGATGGGCACAGTGGCTGCGTTTGATGGACACAGTGGCTGCAATTGATGGCACAGTGGCTGCAATTAACAAGCACAGTGGCTGCAATCGATGGCACAGTGGCTGCAATTGATTTTTTTTTTCAGTTTGTTTGGCCCCCCCCAAAAAAAAATTAACATTAACCGATGAAGCTGACTGATGGTCCGTCGCGCCTACACACCATCAGGTAAAAAAACGATCGTGTTAGAACGCAGTGACGTAAAACACAACGACATGCTGAAAAAAATGAAGTTCAATGCTTCCAAGCATGCGTCGACTTGATTCTGAGCATGTGTGGATTTTTAACTGATGGTCGTGCCTACTAACGATCGGTTTTGACCTATCGGTTAGGTATCCATCGGTTATATTTAAAACAAGTTAGCTTTTTTTTAACCGATGGATAACTAACCGATGGCGCCCACACACGATCGGCTTGGACCGATGAAAATGGTCCATCAGACCGTTCTCATTGGTTTAACCTATCGTGTGTACGCGGCCTTATTGAGATCCTGGGGTTTGGAGTTTTTGTCTTGCTCTTCTCAATTGTAACTGAAGAAGAAGTTTTGTGCGCAGTTATGGCTCAACATATGTTCCATGCAGTGTTTATGACAGTTATTTGTTCAGATTTTACTCGGCATGACTCCTTATTTGTATGCTTGTCAAGCTTGAGAATTCGATCAACAATAATGTAAATGTTTAAGAATACCTGTCATTTTCTTCTTGGCAATTCCATTACGTTAATAAGATCTTCTTGGTACATTTCAGAAGATTATTGCCTCCTCCGGCCCTCGCTGCCAGGTATGCAATGCTAAGAAATTCACAGCCTGCTTTGTCTTATAGCTTAATTAAAGCAGCATACTGTATTTTCCGCCAGTGTACCTGGAAGCTGTTTAAACTATTACGGTACCTTCTGTGGAGGTATAAACTGGTATATCACTGTCATAAAACTTGAGAAAAGTTAGCCGGCTAGAATTTATAAATTTTAAATGGAACTTATTCCCTGAACAGTTATACATATATATATTTTTTTTCTGCAGAAATGTTTTCTATTAAGACTGACATTATAAAAGAACTTATCAAAGTGTTCATCCACAGCAAAGAAATTATAAACGGGGAACATGGGCAGGAAAAACAAATGTCACAGTGGATAAGGTTATTTTTTTAAGTTGTTCTCAGACAACATTTTGGGCCAGATTCTCAGCTGAGATACGATGGTGTATCTCAGATACACCGTCGTATCGCAGTTTTTTTCAATGGGTATCTATGCGAGTGATTCTTAGAATCACGTACGCATAGATACACTAAAGATCTGACAGGTGTAAAGCAATTACACCGTCGGATCTTAGATGTAATGAAAACGCCGGCCGCTAGGTGGCCTTTACATTGTTTTCTCATTTGACTATGCAAATGAGCCTAATACGCCGATTCCTGAAAGTTTTTGCGACGCCGCGACGTAGTTTACGTAGGTTGCGTACGCGTAAGGTTACCCCTGCTGTATGAGGGGTATGTTTCCGAAAGTGCCGTCGTTGCCATGTTAAGTATGGCGTCGGGTCAGCGTCGTCTTTTTCCGTCGGTTACGTCGTTTTACTAGGTCGTTCGCGAATAGGGAATTGCGTAAGTGATGATCACGTCGTTTTGACGTCGGTTTCAACTACACTTTCCGACGTGAGCTGGAGCATGCGCACTGGGCTTTTTTCCCGGCCGGCGCATGTGCACTTCGTTTGACGCGGGGGCGCGCTTAATTTAAATACAGCACGCCCCCTCCTTCACTATTTGAATTACGCGGCCTTACGACGCCGCATTTACGCTACGCCGCCGAAAATTACGGAGCAAGTGCTTTGAGAATACGGCACTTGCTCCAGTAATTTGCGTAGACGTAGTGTAAATGCGATACGATAAGCTATGACGCCAGATACGGCATTTTTGGAGAATCTGGCCCTTTCTACGTATTTATGGCCAACGCAGAAATAAATATATGGCAAAGGTATGTATTTGGTTTTGATTTTTATCATTTTAACTAGGGTTGTCCCGATACCGATACCAGTATCGGTATCGGGACCGATACCGAGTATTTGCGGGAGTACTTGTACTCCCGCAAATACCCCCGATACCTAAATAGAATACTTGAAAGTAAAGGAGCCTACGATGTTCGCGGCGGCAGCGGCGGCTTTGTATAGGTGGCGGGGGCATCATCATCAGGTACGGGGGATATGGCTGCAATATGGGGGGAACATGGCTGCGTATATGGGGGACATGACTGCAATATGGCAACATGGCTGTATATGGGGGACATGGCTGTATATGGGGGACATGGCTGTCTATGGGGGGGACATGGCTGCAATATGGGGGACATGGACATGGCTGCAATATGAGGGACATGGCTGCAATATGTATATGGGGCATGGCTGACATGGCATGGCTGCAATATGTGGGGGGCATGGCTGCATCTATGGGTGGGGACATGGCGGCAATATGGGGGGTACATGGCTGCAATATGGGGGGGACATGGCTGCATATATGGGGGACATGGCTGCAATATGTGGGGGACATGGCTGTATATGGGGGACATGGCTGTAATATGTGGGGGACATGGCTGCAATATGTGGGGGACATGGTTGTATATGGGGGACATGGCTGCAATATATGTGGGGGGACATGGCTGCAATATGTAGGAGACATGGCTGCAATATGTGGGGAACATGGCTGCAATATGTGGGGGGACATGGCTGCAATATGTGTGGGGACATGGCTGCAATATGTGGGGGGACATGGCTGCATATATGTGGGGGACATGGCTGCATATATGTGGGGGACATGGCTGCATATATGTGGGGGACATGGCTGCAATATGTGGGGGACATGGCTGCAATATGTGGGGGACATGGCTGCATTATGTGGGGGGACATGGCAGCATTATGTGGGGGGACATGGCTGCATTATGTGGGGGGACATGGCTGCAATATGTGGGGGGCATGGCTGCATCTATGGGTGGGGACATGGCGGCAATATGGGGGGTACATGGCTGCAATATGGGGGGGACATGGCTGCATATATGGGGGACATGGCTGCAATATGTGGGGGACATGGCTGTATATGGGGGACATGGCTGCAATATATGTGGGGGGACATGGCTGCAATATGTAGGAGACATGGCTGCAATATGTGGGGGACATGGCTGCAATATGTGGGGGGACATGGCTGCAATATGTGGGGGGACATGGCTGCAATATGTGGGGGGACATGGCTGCATATATGTGGGGGACATGGCTGCATATATGTGGGGGACATGGCTGCATATATGTGGGGGACATGGCTGCAATATGTGGGGGACATGGCTGCATTATGTGGGGGGACATGGCTGCATTATGTGGGGGGACATGGCAGCATTATGTGGGGGGACATGGCTGCATTATGTGGGGGGACATGGCTGCATTATGTGGGGGCACATGGCTGCATTATGTGGGGTGACATGGCTGCAATATGTGGGGGACATGGCTGCAATATGTGGGGGATATGGCTGCAATATGTGGGGGACATGGCTGCATTTGGGGACACATTTGAAAAAGTATCGGTATTCGGTATCGGCGACTATTTGAAAAAAAGTATCGGTGTTTGTACTCGGTCCTAAAAAAGTGGTATCGGGACAACCCTAATTTTAACATAATGTAGCTCCAAGGTCGACAGAAGATGAGTAGGGTTGGTACTGCGGAGGGCATAAGTCCAGTTCCCATTCCTCTTGAGGTCCCCATTGGTCCTTTTGTTTGCCTTGCTGACGACTTCTGCCAGCCCATGTAGCACAAAACCTTGGTTTGAGAGTAACTTGGTTTGAGAGCTTTTTTACAAGACAAGCAAAATATTTTAATACATTTTGCCTTGCTATACAAGCGATGTCTTGATATAAGAGTAGCGTCATGTCACAACTGAGTATAAAAGAGAAGAGAGGCGCCTCTAAGGCCGCGTACACACGATCAGTTCACCCGATGAGAACGGTCCGTGGACCGTTTTCATCGGTTAACCGATGAAGCTGACTGATGGTCTAAAAAAACTATCGTGTTAGAACACGGTGACGTTTATGTGTTTTAACACAACGACGTGCTGAAAAGAAGTTCAATGCTTCCAAGCATGCGTCGACTTGATTCTGCGAATGCGCGGCCTTTTAACCGATGCTTTTGCATACTAACGATCGGTTTTGACCCACCGGTCAGGCGTCCATCGGTCAAATTTTAAAGCAAGTTCTCTTTTTTTTGACCGAAGGATAACTGGCCGATGGGGCCTACACACGATCGGTTTGGACCGATGAAACGGTCCTTCAGTCCGTTTTCAACAGTTTTGACCGATCGTGTGTACGTGGCCTTAGTGTAGCAATATGGTTACATTTAATGAAGGTACAACATTTAGCAACATATTGCTACACTAAGGCCGCGTACACACGATCGAATTTATCTGCTGGAAACGGTCCGACGGACCGTTTCAGCAGACAAATTAGATCGTGTGTACGGGCGGACAGACAGGTTTTTCCAGCAGACAAATTTTAAAGCATGCTTTAAAATCTTTCTGCTGGGAACCCGTCCGTCCGACATGTCTGCTGGTTAGTACACTAACCAGCGGACATATCTGCCCGCGCATGCGTCAAATGGATTCAACGCATGCGTGGAAGTGTTTTACTTCCTGGTGACGTGGCGGCGTCAACGTCACCGCGCTGTCTGCCGGCGGGGATTTTGGTTGGATCGTGTGTACACGATCAAACCAATCTATCCCAGCAGACAAATCCGATCAAATCGGTCTGTCAGACCGATTTGATCGGATTTATTTCATGGTGTGTACGCAGCCTTAGAGGTGCCTCTCTTCTCTTTTATACCTTGTAAAAAAAATGCTTTGATATACAAGTGCTTTGGATTGCAAGCATGTTTCTGGAACGAATTATGTGCGCAAACCAAGGTTTTACTGTATTAACAGGGAGACAAGGTCAAGAAGAAGCCAGCCCCTTTAGTTTGCACTTGCGTAACCCCTTTACTGTGTTTTTTTCCACATTTCAGGCCTGTAGGTTAGTTAAAATATTATATACTTGTCTAACTCTTTATCAAATCCAAATTTTCAGTAAGAAATACACTAACGTTAATTTTAATACACACAGACACAAAATATTATCCATTTTGGTAAAATATAAAAGGTGAGGTTGTGTCAGTTAAATACATACAGTATCTCACAAAAGTGAGTACACCCCTCACATTTTTGGAAATATTTTATTCTATCTCTTCATGTGACAACACTGAAGAAATGGCACTTTGCTACAATGTAAAGTAGTGAGTGTACAGCTTGTATAACAGTGTAAATGTGCTGTCCCCTCAAAATAACTCAACACACATTAATGTCTAAACCGCTGACAACAAAAGTGAGTACACCCCTAAATTGTCCAAATTGGGCCAAAGTGTCAATATTTTGTGTGGCCTCTATTATTTTCCAGCACTGCCTTAACCATTATTATAAGAAGTCCTTCTCCCACTGACCAATATTATTAGGGATCTTTCCCCTACCGACCATTAATATAAGGGTTCCTTCTGCCACTGGCCATTATTATAAGACCTTCTCCCACCGACCAATAATACTGTATTAGGGGTCTTTCCCCTACTGACCATTAAGATAAGGGGGCATTCTCCCACTGACCATTACTATAATAGATCCTTCTTCCACTGACCATTAATATAATGGATCCTTCAACTACTGACCAAGAATCTAAGGGGTCATTCTCCCTCTGACCATTAATATAAGGGGGCCTTCTCCCACTGACCATTACTATAATAGATCCTTCTCCCAATGACCATCAACATAAGCGGTCCTTCTCCAACTGATTATTAATATAAGCAGTTCTTCTTTTAACCGACCATTAATATTCAGGGTCCTTTTCCAACTGACCATTTATAGAAGAAGTCCTTCTCCCACTGACCTTTAATACAAGGGGTCCTTCTTTAACTGACCATCAATATAAAAATCCCTTCTTCCACTGAACATTAATATAAATGCCGCGTACACACGGTCGTTTTTTGCGATGAAAAAAAAAACGAAGTTTTCTGTGAAGTAAAAACAACGTTTTTGAAACATCACTTTTCAAAGACAATTTTGCATACACACCATCGTTTTTTTCACAAAAAGCGAGGTTACGTTCACCACGCTTTTCCATTGAAGCTCGCTTCATAACTAGCTTTTGGGCATGCGCTGGTTGAAAAACGTCATTTTGAACGACGTTTTTGCTACACACGGTGACTTTTTGTGAAACAAAAAACGACGTTTTGAAAAACGACACAAAAAATTCAAGCATGTTGGAATTTTTTTTTGGTCGTTTTTTTGAAGACAAAAAACAACGTTTTGCCCACACACCATCAATTTAAATGACGTTTTAAAAAACGTCGTTTTTTTTTCATCGCAAAAAACGACCATGTGTACGCGGCAAAAGAGTTCCTTCGCCCAATGACCATCAATATAAGAGGTCCTACTCCCACTGACCATTAATATAAGGCCGCGTACACACGATCAAATTTATCTGCTGAAACTGGTCCAACGGACCATTTCAGCAGACATCTCCGATCGTGTGTACGGGCTAGCGGACAGGTTTGTCTAGCAGACAAATTTCAAAGCATGCTTTGAAATTTGTCCGATGCAAACCTGTCCGTCCGACATGTCCGCTGGTTAGTATGCCTAACCAGCGGACAGAAATCCCCCGCATGCGCCAAATGGATTCGACGCATGCGTGGAAGTATTTTACTTCCTGGATTGGTGACGTGGCGGCGTCAACGTCACCGCCACGTCACTGCGTCCTCAGCCCGAGGGGATTTTCGTCCGATAGTATGTACACGCCATCGGACCAAAATCCGATGAGACATGTCCACTGGAAAAGGTCCGTCGGACATGTTTGAGCAGACATGTCTCATCGTCTGTACGCGGCTTAAGAGTTCCTTTGCCCAATATTTATTATAGCAAAAAGTAAAAAATATT
Source organism: Rana kukunoris (assembly GCA_029574335.1). Taxonomy (NCBI): domain Eukaryota; kingdom Metazoa; phylum Chordata; class Amphibia; order Anura; family Ranidae; genus Rana; species Rana kukunoris. Next base: position 705,528,037 of record CM056049.1, read on the forward strand.
GTCTTTTTTTTTAAATTGACGTTTTTAAATTTATTTATAGCGCAAAAAATAAAAACCGCAGAGTTGATCAAATATCACAAAAAGAAAGCTCTATTTGTGGAAGAAAAAGGACTGAGGCCCCGTACACACGACCGAGCTTCTCGGCAGAATCCAGCGAGAAGCTCGCTGGGATCCATATTCTGCCGAGAAGCTCGATCGTGTGTACGTTTTCGCCGAGCAAACTGCCGAGCGAGGCGTCGAGCCAAAATAGAGAGCAGGTTCTCTATTTCCTCGACGGGCCATCGGGACTAATGGCTCAACGCCTTTTTCGACAGCCTGGTCGACGAACTCGATGGCCGGCCGAGAACCTCGTCGGGCGGAACGATGGGTTTAGCCCGACAATGTTCTCGTACGTGTGTACGCGCCCATACATTTTGTTTGGGAGCCGCGTCGCACTACCGCGCAATTGTCAGTTAAAGCGACACAGTGCCGTAAAGCAAAAAATGGCCCGGTCATTAAGCAGCCAAATCTTCTGGGGCTGAAGAGGTTAAGCATGGAGGAAGTAAAAAGGTAAAAATAGCTGGTCAGAGGGATAATAGTGATGAGATGGCACTTCTGGCAGCACTTTGGTTAGAGGAGAAGCAACTTTGAAGATATAAAAAAGGAAAAGAAAGGCGCCTCTAATGCCGCATACACATGGTCGGAATTTCCGACAACAAATGTTCGATGTGAGCTTGTTGTTGGAAAATCTGATCGCTTGTAGGCTCCATCGGACATTTGCTGTCGGAATTTCTGACAACAAAAATTTGAGAGCTGGTTCTCAATCTTTCCGACAACAAAAGTTGTTGTCGGAAATTCCGACCATGTGTACACAATTAAACGCACAAAAATTCTACCAATGCTCGGAATCAATTAGGCGCATGCTTGGAATCATTGAACTTAATTTTTCTCGGCTTGTCGAAGTGTTGTACATCACCGTGTTCTTGACGTTCGGAAATTCCAACAACATTTGTGAGACCGCGTGTATGCAAGACAAGTTTGAGCCAACATCCGTCAGAATGTCCGATTATCTGTATGCGGCATAAGTTCAGTATGCAAAATTTAACAAAGTGCACAAAGGGTTAAAAGCACTTACAAGGTCATTGAGTGTTAAAAGACATGATAAAATCAGGAGTCCTCATCTGTGGGATGTGTCCATCCTCAGCACGATGGTAGAGAGCAGTGTAGAGCCGCCCTGCAGTTGTAAAGCATTCTCGTACGTGTTGGAGAGAGGAGGCAGCAGGGAAGCCTGTATTTCGAGTTCACTGTGGGACACACAAGGCTGATCGTGTCAGAGAAGGGGGCGATAACACATTTTTGAGCATGTGTGGATCCTTCGTCAGACCAGAAGTAAAGTGAAGTAAAAAGGTACCGTATTTTCCGGCGTATAAGACGACCTTTTACCCTGAAATAACACAGCCAAAAAGCAGGGGTCTTGTACGCCAGATGAAGAGGCCGCCAGATGGAGAGCAGCCCGCCGGGTGCTCTGTAAAACTGTATATGCGCCATTCAGCTAATTCCAGCGGGCGCTGCACTCTGTTACTGACTACAGAGCCGGCAGAGTGCAGCGCCCGCCAGGATTGGCTGAACGGTGCATATACAGTTTTACAGAGCACCCGGCGGGCTGATATCCATCTGGCGCCGGCGGCCTCTTTGTTTTTGAACATACCCCACAAGGGGGTCGTCTTGTACCCTAAGTATAGCACAAAACCAACTTTGTTGGAGTGAAAATTAGGGGGTTGTCTTATATGCCCATCCGCCTTATACAGCGGCAAATACGGTAAGATGATTACCACTTCCCGCACGGTCAATAGTAGAGAACTGACGTCCAGGAAGTGGTTTTGTTATCCTGACTGCATCGCATCGCAGTGATCGGTGATGCGGTGTGTCAGTCTGACACACCGCTACACTTATCTCGGTAAAGAGCCTCCGGCGGAGGCTCTTTACCACGTGATCAGCCGTGTCAAATCACGGCTGATCACAATGTAAATAGGAAGAGCCGCTGATCAGCTTTTCCTCGCTCACGTCTGACAGACGCGAGTAGAGGAGAGCCGATCGGCTGCTCTCCTGACAGGGGGGGTATGTGCTGATAGTTTATCAGTGCAGTCCCCCCTCGGATCACTGCAGAGGACCACCAGCATGCCGCCCAGGACCACCAGGGATGGGCATTCACACTGGACCACCAGGTATGCCCCCTAGACCACCAGGGAATGCCAATCTTTGCCAAGGCAGCTGCCAACCAGTGCCCACTCAAAATCCTTGCCAGTGCCAGTGCTACCAGGGATACCCATCAGTGCTGCATATCAGTGCTGCATGTCAGTGCCCATTAGTGCCCATTAGTTCCATGTATCGATGCCTATCAGTGCCCATCAGTGCTGCCTATAAATGCCACCCATAAGTACCCACCATTGCAGCCTTTCAGTGCCCATCAGTGTCACCAATCAGTGCCCACCAGTGCCACCCATGAGTGCCCATCAGTACCGCCTATCAATGCTCATCAGTGCTGCATATCAGTGCCACCCAACAGTGCCGCCTACCAGTGCCCATCAGTGCCGCATATCAGTGCCCATCGTCAGTGCCCGCCAGTGCCACCTCATTGGCACCACCTCATCGGTGCTGCCTTATCAGTGCCCGTCAGTGCCGCCTTATTAGTGCACATCAGTGAAGGAGAAAACGTACTTATTTATAAAAATTTATAACAGAAAAAAAAGAAAACCTTTAATTTTTTTCAAAATTGTCGGTATTTTTTTATTTGTATAGCAAAAAATAAAAACCCCAGAGGCAATCAAATACCACCAAAAGAAAGCTCCATCTGTGGGAACAAAATGATAAAAATTCTGTTTGGGTACAGTGTAGCATGACCGCGCAATTGTCATTTAAACAGCGACAGCACAGAAAGTTGAAAATTGGCTTGGGCAGGAAGGGGTGTAAGTGCCTGGTAATGAAGTGGTTAACCCCTTCAATACCGGGTTTTTTATACCCCCTCCATACCGGGCCTATTCTGACACTTCTCTCCTACATGTAATAATCATCATTCTTTTGCTAGAAAATTACACAGAACCCCCAAACATTATATATGTTTTTTTAGCAGACACCCTAGGGAATAAAGCAACGGTCATTGCAACATTTTATCTCATACGGTATTTACGCAATAATTTTTCAAATGCCTTTTTTTTGTAAAAAATATTGTTTCGTGAATTAAAAAAATAACAAAACAGTAAAGTATGTTACACCGAGTAAATAGATACCCAACATGTCACGCTTTAATTATGCGCACACTCATGGAATGGCACCAAACTTCGGTACTTAAAAATCTCCATAGGCAACGCTTTATTTATTTTTTACAGGTTACCAGTTTAGATTTACAGAGGAGATCTAGTGCTAGATTCGTTGCTGGCACTCTAACGCACGCGGCGATAATGTGTGACAGGTCCTCTTTAAGGAGAGATGCGGGGTCAATAGGACCTCGCATCTCTCCTCCAGGCTGGAAACCATTAAATCGGTGAAAAAAAATTAATCGATCTCATGAATGGTTGCTTACAGCCGCAATCGCAGCTTTGTTTACTTACGGGGACCCGGGCGTGACCTCATCACATCGCGCTCGGGTCCTCCGACGGTCATAGAGATGACTGGTGACCATCTGGTCACCAGTCATCTCTATGCTTCCTGCCGACGCCGGATGATTCGTTCTCTGGGCCCCCGAAGGCACGGGAGAGCCCGGAGAAGCACCGGATGGCGGCGGGAGGGGGGGATGTCCCCTCCCGCGGCCTGTAAGAACGATCAAGCGGCGGAGCCGCCACTATGATCATTCTTATGTCGTGCAGAATCGCCGGCTGAAGAAGAGGATATCTGGATGATGCCTCTGGCTGCAGGCATCATTCAGATATTCACCCGCAAAGCCCAGGCCGTCAATTGATGGCCACTTAGGATGGGAGATCCCATCTCTGGCCGTCAATTGTCAATGGGCCGGTATTGAAGTGGTTAAAGGAGTTGTAAAGGAAAACATTTTTTTTTTTTGCTGAAATGACTGTTTACAGGGTATAGAGACATAATAGTTAACTGATTCCTTTTAAAAATGATTAAAAATAGATGCAAATCAATCATATAATGTGCCTCTAGTTTCAGTTTTGTTTTCATCTAGTTTTTTTTTTTTTCAAATATGTAGTTTTTATTAAGAAAGCACACATGGAGAGATTACAACATTCCAACAGAAACATACATGTCCATAAAAAACAAGTACAGAGGAATTATACACGTATTTCAACCAACATTGTAAAATAACCCCGTATATAGACACGCTTAAAGAGGAGTCATAACAACATGTATATTGCAATCTATAGCCCTATAGGTAGCCTCCAAGAGCCATAACCTCCCCGTGCTTAATTTTATCTTAGAAGTAGAGATGAAGTCAGGTGAAGCTGAAAGAGGGAGAGAGGGGAAGAGGGAGAGGGAGGAGAGGGTGGAATGGGGGACACAGACAGGGCGATATCGGGGAGCAAACGACATAGCTCCTGACCGAGGTGACCTCAGGTCCCGAGTAGGGATGTCCCCTCGTCTGAGAAAATAAAAACATTCCAGATACCCCAAATCTCAGTGAAGGTCTCGTGTTTATGTTGTGCAGTGAGGATCAGATCCTCCATCTTTTTTGTTTCCTCCACCTTCCGCAGCCAGCACCCAACCGTCGGCGGGCACTGCTGCTTCCAGCAGAGGGGGATGCACGCCTTAGCGGCGTTCACAAGGTGGCATACCAACGATTTTTTGTAGGACTTAACCGATATCTCGTTGACAGGTGCAGGAGAAAAAACGACGCGTCGTCCGGGATCACATATGTCGTAAACGTCTGTGTGATACGGCGAACCTCTGTCCAGAAGTTCGTCAGACTTGGGCAGGACCAAAAAATGTGCAGTAATGAGCCCGCCTCCACCCCGCACCGCCAACAGCGGTCCGACGTAGAGGGGAAGCACTTGTGTAATCTGGTGGGCGTAAGGTACCATCTGGAGAAGAGTTTAAAATTAGTTTCCTGAAGTCTGGTGCAAGATGAGGACTTTATAGCTAAGGTGATGATGCGCTGCCTCTGCTCCACTGAGAAAGTTCGGTCAAGGTCTGACTCCCATTTCTCTAGGCAACGCAAGCTAGGTTGCGTGGGGGGTGAGTTTAGAAGTGAGTACATTTGTGAGAGGGTGTGCGACGCTAATCCGGTCTCAGAGCAACATTCCTCAAATGTCGTCAGTGGGCGTGAGAATTTCTGTGGGTCTGGGATAGAGTGAAGGAAGTGGTGCAGCCGCACCGCATTCCAGAAGGGAAGGTTATATTCACCTGCGGAGTCTGTCAATTCAGTCAATGAGGCCCAGCGTCCCGACGTCACGAACTTAGACGCTTGCTCCCATCCCTTCTCCCGTAGACCCGAGTATTCCGCCGGGTGGAGGCCCGGCAGAAAGTCTGGGTGACCGAGGATCGGGAAGAGCGGAGAGGACTCGGACGTTAGAAGCCCCCTCATGGTCACACGGGAGCTAAGTCTCAACGTGGAGCCTATCAGTGGGTGAGACTTCAGCCTTGGGGGGAGGCCGCCAGTGCACCATAATGCACTTTTCAGAGGAATCTCGGTCTGAGCCTGTTCAATTTGAGTCCACAGTTTATGTGTTGCATTTCGTCTCCAATCTATTATTCTGCATAGGTGGGATGCTTGGTAATACCGTCTGATGTCAGGGACAGCCAGGCCTCCATTCTGCTTGGGCCGAGACATTTGGGTTTTGTTCAGTCTGGGTTTTTTCTGAGCCCAAATAAACCGTGTAAAGAGGCTTTGGGCTTGTTTAAAGAAGGGAGCGGGGATCTGGATGGGCAGGGCCTGGAACAGGTACAAGAATTTGGGGAGAATGCACATCTTTATGAGATTGCATCTGCCAAACCAAGAGTGCAGGCCCTTATGCCATTTATCGAGCAGGGAGCGGGCCGTTATCAGTAGTGGAGGGAAGTTGAGAGTAAATGCCTTCGACAGGTCAGCCGGGATTAACGTTCCTAAGTATTTGAGGGCCGTGTTGGACCACTGAAAGGGGAAGCTCGCCTGCATAGCTGAAATGCGCTGTGAGGGGATAGCTACCCCCATCGCCCCTGATTTGGAATAGTTTATTTTAAGGTTCGAGATAGCTCCGTACTCGTGGAATTCTTTCATTAGATTCGGCAGGGAGATTGTTGGATTCGTTAGGGAAAAAAGGAGGTCATCTGCGTAAGCAGAAACCTTGCATTGCAAGGTCCCCGTAGTGAGACCCTGAATGTCGGGGTTTAATCTTATCCTACACAGAAAGGGCTCTAGGGAGAGGGCAAAAAGAAGGGGGGACAACGGGCAGCCCTGTCTTGTGCCGTTCATAATAGGGAATGGGTCCGACAAGAGTCCGTTCACCTTTACCTGAGCTGTCGGGTCGGTGTATATCCCCCCTATCCAGGACAGCATCCTCTCCCCTAGTCCGACGTGTCGGAGGACCGAGAACATGAATTTCCAGCTGACTCTGTCGAAGGCCCTTTCGGCATCAGTGCTAATGAAGACACATGGGATGTGGTTAGTGTTTGCCAGATGGACCAGGTTGAGGACCTTAATGGTGTTGTCTCTGGCCTCCCTTGTGGGGATAAAACCCACCTGGTCTAAATGAGACAGGGACTGGAGATGGTGCGCCAAGCGGGTGGACAGGATTTTGGTGAATAATTTTAAATCAGTATTCAGGAGGGAGATTGGCCTATAGCTTCCACATGCACCCGCGTCCTTGCCCTCCTTGTGGATTAGTGTGATATGAGATTTTAGGGTGTCTCTAGGAAACCGCAAGCCCCCGCCTATTGCATTAAAGAAGGAGACCATGCGCGGGCCCAGGGTCGGGAAGAGGGATTTGTAATATTGGACGGTGAAGCCGTCTGGACCCGGGGCCTTATTCGGCTTCATGGATCCCAAGGCCGTCTGGAGTTCCTCCAGTGTAATCGGGGCCTCAAGGTCTTCCAGGGCTTCTGGGGAGAGGGATGGCATTTGTGAGGTCGATATGTACTCGTCAATGTCCGCTTGCGGCGGGTCTCTGTTTGTCAGGTTGTAGAGTGACTGGTAGAAGTCTCTGAATTCCCGTGATATATGTTGTGGCAGTGTAGCCCTACCTCCCCCCCGGCTGACAATGTGGGGAATATAGGCCGCCGATTTTTGTTCTTTGACCGCCCTGGCCAGTACCCTGCCGCATTTGTTGCCCGATTCATAGCCTATTTTCCGGCATATCTGAATCGCCGCTTTCGCCCTGTAGTGGAGGAGATCTGTGATCTGTTTGCGTAGGGTCCTCAATTCTGTCTCTAAGTCAGGTGTGGGTCTATGTTTGTGCCGAGATTCCGCTACATGGAGTTTAGAAAGCAGTGTAGTAAGTTGAGCATTGCGTTCTCTCTTAATGCGTGCCCCATGTCTAATGAGGACACCCCGTATTACGGACTTGTGGGCCTCCCAGAGCGAGCCAGGATCGCAGTCATGGGTGTCATTTTCTCGGAAATACTGGGGGAGCTCCCTCAAGACATCCGCCAGGATCTCCGGGGTCTGGAGGAGGCTCTCGTTGAGCCGCCAAAACCTAGGCCTAGTTGCGGTGCCCCCGTCCAAGGTGTACGTCAGAGAAATGGGTGCGTGGTCTGACCAGGTAATGTGGCCAATCGACGAGTCGGCCACCGCGTGAAGCTGGTTGTGTGGAATCAGAAAGAAATCAATTCTGGAGTACAGTTTGTGTGGTGCGGAGTAAAACGTGTAGTCCCGTTCCGTGGGGTGCTGCAGACGCCAAACATCTATTAGGCACGTTTTGTGTAGGGCAGTGGCTATTCTTTTCCTTTGCGTCGGGGGAATCGTCGAGCTTCCAGATGAGGTGTCAGAGGATGGAATCAAGGGGGCGTTGAAGTCCCCGCCGAGAATCAGCTGGCCTTCCATGAAGTCGGATAGTTTATCTAAGGTATGGGAGATGAATTTGGCTTGTTGGTCATTCGGGGCGTAAATTGTCGCAAGAGTAAGTAATGTGGTACCCACCAGGCTCTTCAGGAAGACGAACCGTCCTCCTGGGTCTATCAATTCTGCTTGGCATTTCCATGGCACTTTGCTGGAAATCAAAATGGTAACACCCTTGGATTTAGCTGTGGGGTTGGTGGAGTGGTAAGTCAGGGGGAATAGTCTATTTTTTAAAACAGGCAGTTTGTCATGTTTGAAATGGGTCTCCTGAATGAAAGCGACGTCGGCATGAGAGCCTTTCAAATCATTGAGAAGCATGCGTCTTTTTTCAGGCGTGTTCAGGCCTCTGGCATTCAAAGATATCACCTTGATGGAATCCATCGCCCTGTCTGTGTGAGGGTGGGGAGGGGGGAAGAGGGTGGTGTAAGAGGGAGAGTAGAGAGAAGAGGGAGGTGGAGAGAAAGAGGAGGGAGGAGGGGGGGAGGGGAAGGAGGTGGCTGAGAGCTCAACCACCCCTTCTAGAAGGGACTTAGTGCAGTTAAGTGACCTACAAAAGTGCGTAGGTGTGGTACACTAAAAGAATGGGCACAACAGTGCCTAGACACTCACCAGAACAGAAGCTGGTATTGGAGTGTCGTCCTAGGTGGGGGAAATGGAAAGAGACAGCCCGTGAGAGGTCTCCCGGCTGCCCCCGGCCACCCCGGCTCCCAAAAAGGAAAAACCCTAAATATCACAACTCAAACAAGAATTCTGTAACATGCATGCAAATAATATATTAACATTAGATATGCGCTACAATTGACTGATTTAACCTGTTAGAATGCACAGATGAAAGTAAACAGTTAAACCTTGAAGCATCATAACAGCCCGAACCCCCCTCCCTTCTCCCGTAGGTGGCCGCCCTCCCAGCCTCCCAACATTCCCCTGATCCCAGCACCTCCTTACCAACGAGGTACAGGGCAGGTCCCGTTGTCCAGTCATCAGGGCCACCCGTCTCATGATCACCCCGCACCCCCCTCCCAAGACCCCCATACCTGACCCCCGCACCCGACCAACGCCCCGGAGTCAGGGGCCAAAGTGAGTTAGCGGTGGACTAAAGACCATAACGGGTCACGGCCGGGTGGGGTCGCCAGACAAAACCTCCGCTGGGTGGGGACCTCCAGGAGTGGCGCGGCGGTAACTTCGTGTGTGTAAGTCCAGCTGCGAGCTCAATGACAAGTTTCTTGTGTAGCAGTCTTATTAGGCAGGGACCAGTAGGGCGGTCAACCCATAGTCTAGATGGCCCAGGTGGGGTCTCCTCTGTGAGTGTAGCCCACAACAGGGGGTAGGGGTGCAAAAACGCACACGGGGGGGCAAGGTGTCAGCAGGCAGTAAAACCGTTAATCAACAGAAAAGGAGGGGGAAGGGGTTCAGAGCAAAAAAAAAAACTGTGCAGTGCAAAAAGAACATGTCAGGGCAGCGCCTGGTAACTTATGACTCACGTGACCCTTCAATGGAGGACGAAGCTCGCGCCCTCCTTGTTGACCTCTGCTGGCGATGGGGGAGGCCTCCTCGTTGTGGCCCCGCAAACGGTCGGTTTGGCTGGCGGGGTAGAATGATGAGCCAATTCGGGACGTCCACTGGTTCAGTTCCTAAGAAGGTAAATAGGCCTGGGAGATCCGCTGGCGTGCGAAGGGTGTATGATAGGGACATCCTACGAAAGGTGACCGCCAGCGGATAGCCCCAGCGGTAGGTGCAGCCTGTCCTCCTGGCGAGGTCTAGGACCGGTCTCAGCATGGCTCTCCGCTGTAAAGTGGCTCTGGATAGGTCCGGAAGGATCTTTATTGCAGCTCCATCAAAATTGGTGTCTCCTTGCTCCCAGGCTTTGCGGAGGATTAACTCCTTGTGGGTATAGCGGTGTAGCCTGCAAAGGACGTCGCGGGGGCGGTCCGGGTCTGTGGATCTAGGGCCTAGTGTCCTGTGAACGCGGTCAAGCTCCAGGGCAAGGGGTGGGTCCCCCAACAGCCCCTGGAGGATGGCCACTACAGATACCGCCAAGTCCTCGGAGCCTGTGGCCTCTGGTAGACCCCGCAGCCGCAAATTATTGCGGCGGCTGCGGTCCTCTAAATTTTCCAAATGGAGCTGCAGGTCTATGGCGGTGGTTACCTGTAAAGCCTGAGAGCCCTCCAGCGCTAGCACTCTTTGCTCCAGCGAGGAGATGGACGCTTCTCCCGTGTCAACCCGCGCGGTGATGGTTTGCAGTTCCTCCCTTACCTCCTGAATGTCGCGGCCGTGGGCTTCTTCTACCCGGCGGACGAGGTCTTCAATGTCGGCCTTAGTAGGGAGGGCCTGTAGGATGGAGCGGAGGTCGTCTGGCATGTCGCCTGTTTGCTGCGGGGAGCTCCGAGCGGGTGGTCGGAGGGCCGACGGGATTCCCTGGGACAGATCAGCATCCATTGCAGGTATGGGGGGGGAGCCAGCTCGTGAGTGGTGAACAGCACCGGTGGAGATACACGTGGAGCCTCTGTAATGGCGTCTGCTGATGGGCGCCGGGGATCGCAGAGAAATCTCCTAATGCCGCTCCTCAGAGTGATTGGTCTGTTCCTTCGGGGTGATGGTCCGGGTCGGGGTCGTTTGCTGTTTAGCATGCCGCATAGGGTGGTGTGTTTAGTTCGTTGGAAGACAGGGTAAGCCGGGGGGAAGCCAGGAGCTCACAGAAAGAACGTCCTCACTCGGCCATTGCTAAGCCACGCCCCGCCGTTTTCATCTAGTTTTATGTTTCTGTGAAGTACAGAGACACACAGAACCAAAACAAACAAACACAGGGCAGTGTTTGTTTTTAAAATGAATCTGATGGGGAGTTTTAGACACACAGTTATCATACCTCCTTGATCAGGGACCACAGTGAAAAGCTCCCATGAGTTTGTTCATAAGGAAACAGACAAGCAGGAAGTGTGGAGGTCAGAGAAGGATTACAGCAACTTCAAAGCAAAAAAGAACAATGAGGACATGAAACCAGGATTGCAGTAGGGTAAAGGAAGCTATTTAGCTTAATTTTTTTTTCCTTTAGTGACCCTTTAAGCTATAAGATACTACTCGACTATCCACAACCTCCCAAACAATTGGTAATGATACAATCTAATACTAAATGACTGGAGAAGGAAAAAACACCACAAGGGTAGTGCCTATCTTTTCGGCAACCCGCTTTTCAAATGTTTGTTTCCTCCAACATGACAGGTGCACTATATCCCCTGGTGGCACTTTGAATTATGAGTCAGACCCTCGTGTAGAAAGCGCCGTGTCTCACGCGGTTGATCTCAGGCCTGTCCCTAGTAAACCACATACACAGAAGCGCCCCGCTACACCAGCTTTTCTGCTGCCTTTCCCATGCTTCATTAATTATTTTAAACACTGTACATATATTTGAATAGGTAGGTAGAATGAAATGGTTCGCAGTAAAAACAATTGATGACAATGCTGCTGAGATTAAACTTAACCGTTCTCTTAAAGCTGGCAGCAAATCAATGACAAGGAGTATTAAAGGAATTAAGTGAATATAAAAATTGATGACAAACTGCAAAATGTTTTAGGATGGCTCCAGAAATGGCTCTATAAAAGACGGGAGAGCGGAAAATTTTATGTATATTTGTCGTCTCGCAGACGGCCAGGTGATCATTTTGGAAAAAATCAGTCTGAATCATTCCCTTTAATGAGAAGATGGGACTGATGAAATATATCATCAATATTACATTAATGTTGTGGATTTATGGTGAGTCAATGGATGGCGCACTTGTTGGTTGTTAAAAGAAAAGGCAGTTTGGGGACATTTAGCGGAGCTAATTTCTACTATTATCTACTGGCATTTAGGAAAAATTAGATAGAAATACAGTATCTCGCAAAAATGAGTACACCCGTCACATTTTTGTAAATGTTTTATTATATCTTTTAATGTGGCAACACTGAAGAAATGACACTTTTCTACATATATAACAATGTATATTTGTTTTCCCCTCAAAATAACTCAACACACTCAAACCGCTGGCTACAAAAGTGAGTACATCTCTAAGTGAAAATGTCCAAATTGAGAAAATTAGCAATTTTCCCTCCCCGGTGTCATGTGACTCATTAGTGCTACAAGGTCTCAGGTGTGAATGGGGAGCAGGTGTGTTAAATTTGGTGTTATCGCTCTCACTCTCTCATACTGGTCACTGGAAGTTCAACATGGCACCTCATGGCAAAGAACTCTCTGAGGATCTGATAAAAAGAATTGTTGCTTTACATAAAGATGGCCTAGGCTATAAGAAGATTGGCAAGACCCTGAAAATGAGCTCCAGCACAGTGGCCAAGACCATACAGCGGTTTAACAGGACAGGTTCCACTCAGAACAGGCCTCACCATGGTTGACCAAAGAAGTTGAGTGCACGTCCTTAGCGTCATATCCAGAGGTTGTTTTTGGGAAATAGAGTATGAGTGCTGCCAGCATTGCTGCAGAGGTTGCAGGGGTGGGGGGGTCAGCCTGTCAGTGCTCAGACCATACGCCGCACACTGCATCAAATTGGTCTGCTGTCATTCCACAAGAAAGCCCACAAACAATTTGCTTAAGGCAAGCAGACTAAGGACATGGATTACTGGAACCATGTCCTGTGGTCTGATGAGACCAAGATAAACGTATTTGGTACAAATGGTGTCAAGCAGGTAGGAGGAGTACAAAGACAAGTGTGCCTTGCCTACAGTCAGATACTTCCTGTCCCAGCGTGATAACACTCACTCATTGTACTCTAATGCTGGCCATACACTATACGAAAAATCAGGCAAAATCCGGTCGTTCAGACAGTTTGTTCATTTTTCCAACAATTAATTGATAATCGGAAGGTTAATGTGTTTCCCGTCCGAACTTTCTGCACTAGGTATATGTAAAAAAAAAAACATATTGGCCCAGATTCACGTAGGGCGGCATATATTTGTGCAGGCGTAGCGCATCTCATATACGCTATGCCGCCGTAACATAGAGAGGCAAGTACAGTATTCACAAAGCACTTGCTCTGTAAGTTGCGGCGGCGTAGCGTAAATTGGTCGGCGTAAGCCCGCCTAATTCAAAGTAGGAAGGAGGTGGGCGTGATCTATTTAAATTAAGCGTGACCCATGCAAATAAATAACCGATCGAACGGCGCATGCGCGTGCGCGTGCATGCTCAGAATCACGTCGCATATACTCCCTAAGATACGACGGCTCAATGCCTACGACGTGAGCGTAACCTACACACAGCCCTATTCACGTAGTACTACGTAAACGGCGTACGCAGCGTAAAATTCAATGGCGTCGTTCGCTGGCCCATACCTTTGCATTACCTGCGCCTGCTATATAAGGGGTAACTTTACGCCGGACGTAAGCCTTACGCAAAACGCGTATATGAAGCGCATCTACGTTCGTGAATCGGCGTATCTTACTCATTTTCATATTTAAAATAGGAACACCGAATGCGTTCAGCGTAACTATGCGCCCACGATACGCCGTCGTAGGCAAGTTACGTCAGACGGCTGAAGCCATGTTTTTCGACGTATCTCGCTTTGTGAATCTGCGCAAGTATACGAGGGCGCACATTTGTACTTACTACGATGTATCTCGAGATACGCCGATGCATCATGCATCGTGAATCCGGGCCATTCTGTCGTTCAGCAAGGGGTAAGGAGGAGAGGGGAGTATAATAGAGAGGGGTAAGGAGGAGAGGGGAGGATAAGAGAGGGGTAAGGAGGAGAGGGGAGTATAAGATAGGTGTAAGGAGGGGAGGATATGAGAGGGGTGAGGAGGAGAGGGGAGTATAGGAGAGGGGTGAGGAGGGGAGGATAGGAGAGGGGTAAGGAGGAGAGGGGAGGGGAGGATAGGAGAGGGGTAAGGAGCAGAGGGGGGTATAGGAAAGGGGTAAGGATGAGAGGGAAGGATAGGAGAGGGATGAGGAGAAGAGGGGAGTATAGAAGGGGGGGAGAGGAGGAGAGGGGAGTATAGGAGGGGGATAAGCTGGAGAGGGGAGTATAGGAGAGGGGTAAGGAGGAGAGGGGAGTATAGGAGAGGGGTAATTAGGAGAAGGGAGTATAGGAGAGGGGAGTATAGGAGAGGGTTAAGGAGGAGAGGGGAGTAAAGGAGAGGGGTAAGGAGGAGAGGGGAGTATAGGAGAGGGGTAAGGAGGAGAGGGGTAAGAATGAGAGGGGAGGATAGAAGAGGGGAAAGGAGGAGAGGGGAGGATAGGAGAGGGGTAAGAAGGAGAGAGGTAAGGAGGAGAGGGGAGGGGAGGATAGTAGAGGGGTAAGGAGGAGAGGGGAGTATAGGAGGGGGGTAAGGAGGAGAGGGGAGTATAGGAGAGGGGTAAGGAGGAGAGGGGAGTATAGGAGAGGGGTAATTAGGAGAAGGGAGTATAGGAGAGGGGAGTATAGGAGATGGTTAAGTTGGAGAGGGGAGTAAAGGAGAGGGGTAAGGAGCAGAGGGGAGTATAGGAGAGGGGTAAGGAGGAGAGGGGTAAGTAGGAGAGGGGAGGATAGGAGAGGGGAAAGGAGGGGAGGATAGGAGAGGGGTAAGAAGTAGAGGGGAGTATAGGAAAGGGGGAGGGAGGGGAGGATAGGAAAGGGTAAGGAGGAGAGGGGAGGATTGGAGAGGGATAAGGAAAAGAGGGGAGTATTGGAGGGGGTAACGAGGAGACGGGACTATAGGAGAGGGGTAAGGAGGAGAGGGGAGTATAGGAGAGGGGTAATTAGGAGAAGGGAGTATAGGAGAGGGGAGTATAGGAGAGGGTTAAGGAGGAGAGGGGAGTATAGGAGAGGGGTAAGAAGGAGAGGGGAGGATAGGAGAGGGGTAAGGAGGAGAGGTAGGATAGGAGAGGGGTAAGGAGGAGAGGGGAGGATAGGAGAGGGGTAAGGAGGAGAGAGGAGTATAGGAGAGGGGTAAGGAGGAGAGGGGAGTATAGGAGAGGGGTAAGGAGGAGAAGGGAGTATAGGAGAGGGGTAATTAGGAGAAGGGGGCATAGGAGAGGGATAAGGAGGAGAGTGGATGATAGGAGAGGGGTAAGGAGGAGAGGGGAGTATAGGAGAGGGTTAAGGAGGAGAGGGGAGTATAGGAGAGGGGTAAGGAGTAGAGGGGAGTATAGGAGAGGGGTAAGAAGGAGAGGGGAGAATAGGAGAGGGGTAAGGAGGAGAGGGAGGATAGGAGAGGGGTAAGGAGGAGAGGGGAGGATATGAGAGGGGTAAGGAGGAGAGGGGAATGTAGGAAAGGTGTAAGAAGAAGAGGGGAGGATAGGAGAGGGGTAAGGAGGAGAGGGGAGGGAGGATAGGAGAGGGGTAAGGAGGAGAGGAGAGTATAGGAGAGGCGTAAGGAGGAGAGGGGAGGATAATAGGAAAGGAGAATAAGGGGGAAGAGAGAGAAAAGAAGGGAAACAGCAATTAGTATTATATATCTCACTTTTATCAAACTTTTCTCTCTCTGTTTTTGCAGGCTGAAGACAGAACTTTTGCAGTAATGTGGCGTGCATGGTACATTGTAAAGTGGATGACTTTATTAGGTGATATTCTCTACACCATGCAATCGAATCAGTTTCCATATCACTTAACCCTGTTTTAGCGGTTTAATATCCCGCTGTCTTCCTGGCGGAATATTTGCTTGACTACAGATTCAGCTCCCTTGTTTCTGGAATCATAAATCACCTTGTCAGTCTCAATCCCCGACTCTTTTAATCTGATAATCATTTTTGTTGCAGTCTTATTCAGTTTTGGTAGGTCTCCTTTGATTATAGTTTAATACATCTGATTTAAATATATGGTGTGTGTCTTTCAGTCTTCTTTTTTTTCTTTTAATATGACTTGATTTTTCCAAAGATATGTTCAACAAAATCCCATTACGTTATCATTATATAGAAGAGATTGAATATATTTGCGTCTGGCAATAGAAGAATGATATATATTCATTACATTATAAAAATTGTGAAATATCTTTTAAAGTGGACATTTTTCTCATGCGGAGGAGGCTGAGATTTTGCGGGGTGATCAAAATTTTAGCCTATTAGTACCCAAGGTACTTCTGATACCATCGCTGACTTACATTTCCTAGCATACTATTATGCTTGAGACAGGTGGACAGAGGTGGCTCTAGGCTTTATGAGGCCTTAAGCAAAACTTAAACCATAATGGGTAATAAAATTCAAGCAAATAAAAATGGCTGCAGAAAGTTGCACGGATCTATCACACAGTGATTGAGTAGAGGCAAAGTAGGCGACCACGAGGCCCCTGTGAGTGCGAGGCCTTAGGCGACCGTCTAATTTGTAAAACAGGGGGGGTGCAATCAGCGCAAAAATATAAAGATCAGAAAAAAATAAAAATAATAAGTGTAAAAATGAAAAATACTCAAAGAGTGAATTTCATATGGATGCAAGCTGAACACCAAAAGAACAATCACAAAATTCCTGAAGTAAATATATCAAACAGAGCAGTGCAGCGCAAACCTAAATAGCATAATATTAATATTAAAACGAATATGCTCATACCAGTGAAGACATAGTTGAATTAATAACAGTGAAAAAATAAAATAAAATAAAATAAAAAGAAAGTCCACATTTGCAAAGTGCAAACAAATCCTGTGATCGAAACAGTCAGAGTATCTCCACCATGTGACTTGGAAAACCAATATTTCAAATATTTCAAACGTGATCCCTTCACCAGTAAAGATGGGTACTCTCACCTCACACCAAGACCCTTGTTTTACCAAAGGTCTAAAACGCTTAGAACAAATGGCAGGAAATCCAGATGGCTCAAAGATGTGCAATTGTCAGCTGAAGGACCCGGAGATATGCAAGTATCCTCAGTGGCACCAACGAATCAATATGCAAAGAAAAAAGGCCAGATCTAAGAGCTTCCATATAAACCAGGTCTCTTTAATGAGTAAAAAATGTGCAGGGTACTCACATTCAAGTAGAAAGTACAGGCATAAAACACCATATCAGGCAGCTCAAATGAAAATGTGGGACATCAAGGAGTGACATGGGATGGTTCCTGACCCCGGACGCGTATCGTAATACTACTTCCTCAGCAGGGCGGACTCCGCCCTGCTGAGGAAGTAGTATTACGATACGCGTCCGGGGTCAGGAACCATCCCATGTCACTCCTTGATGTCCCACATTTTCATTTGAGCTGCCTGATATGGTGTTTTATGCCTGTACTTTCTACTTGAATGTGAGTACCCTGCACATTTTTTACTCATTAAAGAGACCTGGTTTATATGGAAGCTCTTAGATCTGGCCTTTTTTCTTTGCATATTGATTCGTTGGTGCCACTGAGGATACTTGCATATCTCCGGGTCCTTCAGCTGACAATTGCACATCTTTGAGCCATCTGGATTTCCTGCCATTTGTTCTAAGCGTTTTAGACCTTTGGTAAAACAAGGGTCTTGGTGTGAGGTGAGAGTACCCATCTTTACTGGTGAAGGGACCGTCTAATTTGCCTAATTAAAGAGCCGCCTCTGCAGGTGGAAGTTTTCTAGAAATCTGAACCATTTTCGTCCATCTTTCAACTTGACCCTTTAAGTTGTTTTTGTAATCAAAACATGGTCGAAATTGCTATTTTTTTTTTTTAAAAGGTTGACAAAAAGGGGTGTACTATATACACTATATTAACAAAAGTATTGTGACGCCTGCCTTTACACGCACATGAACTTTAATGGCATCCCAGTCTTAGTCCATAGGGTTCAATATTGAGTTTTCCCACCCTTTGCAGCAATAACAGCTTCAACTCTTCTGGGAAGGCTGTCCACAAGGTTTAGAAGTGTATATGGGAATGTTTGACCATTCTTCCAGAAGCGCATTTGTGAGGTCAGGCACTGGTGTTGACGAACCTAGGTGAAATTAATAGTTTTAAGGGAGGGATGGAGACAGGAGGTGATGGAGGAAAAGAGTAATGGAGACAGGAGGTGATGAATTGATGGAGACAGGAGTTCTTCAGAATCTTTAGAATTGAAGACATCAATTCTGGTGATCCTGGTGGCTACTAGACATGTGCAGACTGGAATATTTCGTTTTGTTTTTTCGTTTTCGTTTGGAAAATAAATTTATTTAGTTACTCCCGAAAATCGTTTTGATTTATTTCTATTTTCGTTGGGGAATAGCTTTAGTCCGAAAATCCAATAATACTTGGTTTCTGTCGAATGGTCAAAGAATATTCGACGGAACTTCGAAACTTTACGCCGAATCGTACATTTCTGGTCGAATATTCCGCCTACAAGAATTCTAATGTTGTATGACTAGTAATAATAATAATAAATAATTATATTATTATTACTAGTCATAGTCAACCAACATTAGAATGTTTCTATCGTCTTTAGGCGGAGCATTAAAATGTACGAGTGCAGTATATCTTCTCCGTCAAATCTGCTTAGCACTTTCGATAAACACCATAAGCCTTCTATTCTCTATAATGTCGAATCTATTTTCTCATAAATCGAAATCTATTCTCTGTAATGTCGAATCTATTATTTCTATAGTGTCGAATCTTTTCTCTATGATGTCGAAAAGTACCGTATGTGTGTGTATATCAGGTTCGATAGACAGATTGCTATTCATTCACTGTATTCAGTCAGCGTCACGTCGAATCTCTCTATATCAAATTTTTACCACAACGAAAACGAAAATAAAGCATTTTTTATGTCGGATCTTTCGGTTTTCGTTTCTTGCGCTTTCGTTATCGTTTGTTAAAACGATAACGAAAAAAAAGATTTTCGGACAAAAATGCATTCTAACGAAAACGAATGCACATGTCTAGTGGTTACCAGAGATTTCCCCTCACTTTCTGTGGCGGCCTTGGAACAGAAATTAAGGTGTAATCTCTCCAGTTGGACATAGGTGACAAAAACTGATGGGTTCTAAAAACCCGCTTTTACTATATATAAAAAAAAAAGAAAAGAAAAAAACATTTTTTTACCAAATTTTTTACTGAAATAACATTGCTAATTGCATATTGTACTTGTTTGTAACTTAGATACCGTATTTATCGGTGTATACCGCGCACTTTTTTCCCCTTAAAATAAGGGGAAAATCGTGGGTGGGCGATATACGCCGATACCCGCTTCCCGCGCTTAGTTTGAACGCCGCCGTCGACATATACCGAGTGCAGTACACTCGGGTACATTCGGCCAGGACTTTATGCGTGAGAAGCCGAGATTGGCCGAGCGTGCCCGAGTGTACTGCGCTAGGTATATGTCGGCGGCGGCGTTCAAACTAAGCGCGGGAAGCAAGGATTCGACTCGGAGACAGTGCGGGAGGAGTGGGGAGGACACTATCGAGGCCGCAGACGAATGCCGGACCGGACAAGGCTGCCGATGGACGTCGGGCAAGACACCGACGAGGGGCATCTAAACTGTAAAGCCTCGTACACACTATCAAATCTATTTGTTCAAATCGGTCGGACCGACCGATTTGAACAAATCTGTCTGCTTGGATTTTGGTTTGCTCGCGTGTACACACGAGCAAACCAAAATCCCCACCAGCAGACAGCGCGCTGACGTGTCGGTGACGTGGCGGTGATGTTGACTCCGCCACGTCACCGCACCAGGAAGTAAAACACTTCCGCACATGCGTCGAAACCATTCGGCGCGTGTGCGAGAAGACATGTCTGCTGGTTAGCGTACTAACCAGCAGACATGTCGGGCGGACGGGTTCCCAGCCGACAGATTGGTAAGCATGCTTTCAAATCTGTCGGCTGGCCAAATCCGTCTGCTCGCCCGTACACACGATCGAATCTGGCAGACCGTTGCCAGCAGACAGATTTGGTCGTGTGTACGCGGCCTAAGTATTTTCTTTTTTTTTCAGGATTTTCCCTTCTAGGTTGGGGGTGCGCGCTATACCCCGATAAATACGGTACTAAAATTTGCACTTAAAAATTTTGTAACTTTTGGAAAATGCCAGTAAAAACGTGGCTGTGACAATAAATTGTGAGTGTTGTGTCAGTGAATTTCAGTCTGGTTGGTTGACATTAATGTGATAGTCAGCAGGAAGAATTCTTCTTACATTTGTGGTAATTGGGAGGAATTGCCCCCTTACAGATAGGTAAAAGATCAATGGTGCCAGTGGAAACTTATCTGAGAGGCAGAAATTTCTCATTGCTCAAGGAACCCATAGCAACCTCTAATTGAGAAACCCTGGCCTATAATGAGTTTGGTATGAGGCCCTTTCAAGTATAGTATTAGCTATGCCTCGGATTTGCTCTACAAGAAGCTGTTACATTTGTAGACGGTGTCGTGCCGTTACGTCAAGGAATGGATTAGGACAAACCACTCACGGGGGAAACTAAATTTGATTTATTAGTGAAGCGAAGGGGACAGAGAACTAGTCCCTTGAATTATATGCCATCCAGACGTAAGGATATCTTACATAAATAACATCCGGCATACCTTTCTATAAAATGCTTATGGAGGCACAATCTCACATAACACACAGATTAACTCTGTTAGCAACCTGCAAAGCTATTTCACAGATGATTAAAAATTAATCATTGGCCACCGAGAAAAAAAAAAGAACCCCAGCATAGAATTTCTCAACAAGTCCAGAGTAGCGCTATGTAACGCCGCTGATGAAGCCAAACAAGTAGTCGAGGCTTCGGAGTTAATTATTTAAAGTGAACAGTTGTAAATATTTTTATTAGACCACAAATACATTTATTACCTGCCCCTTTATTGCTATTTGTTTTCAGATCTGTTGCCACGATAGAGCAATCATTTTTCTAATTAGGCAAGTTGTGTAGAACCAGATTTTATGTCTCCACAAAAGAGTTATTTTATTGCTATGAGCGCAGAGGGTTTTATTTGATTAAAAGGAATCGGTACATGGAGCGGCGGGCTGCTGTGTTTCTACAGCAATGCACCGTTCAAGCCTCAACTCTGCCCAGTGCCACGGGGCAGGCAAACTCTCATCACAGCCGCAACCCAAATTTACATACGGGCAAAAGGCCCCACACCATGCTTTCTGTGGTTGGATAACTTTATTTAATAAAATGGCCACTCAATTCTCACTGACTATATTCCTTTGCCGCATTTTTCTCGAAACTCTGTTTAGGCTTTATGATATTGTAAAGTGCGGTTCATTCGAAACAAAGAGAGAGGGAAAAAGAAAGGGAGAAATGATGACTGCTTCTGTGCACCGCTTCCCTTTTATTGTCCAACCACAAGCTGGGGCAAGTCTTAGACCAGGCGGTATGGCACAACTGCAGCGTAGTCTACAGGGAGGTCTTGAGTGGAGAACCTGCTCTGGCAGGGTTGCCTGGATTCAGGAGGACTACCAGATCTTTTGGCATGTTAGACAGTTCTATGGATGTACCTATTACCTTTTTAGAATGGAAGCAAAGCAATATCGAGCATGGCCCTCTGATACATCTTGTATTAAATTGTATTGCAACTATACTGTCTCCATCCATTTTGCACAAACTGTTGGCACTTTATGTTTATGTATATTAATAATATTTGAAGCTGTTTGCTTCTGTGGGTTAGGTACAGTGTGGTGCGGAGGCAGTAATAACGCTTAAGCCCAGGATGCAGAAACAAGTATATTGTAGAACTAGCAGAACAATTCTAACAACCTAGCGGAAAGAAAACCCGTCCGGGAAATCAGTCACTGTAGCAGAGAATCAGCAGTGAAGACAAAGCCTGGAGAGGGAGGTAGGCCAAGTGTAGATGTATGCCCTATGCTTTTCCTATTTATCTCCAACCTCTTCCTACCGCTATTATTGTCCCTGACAGATGGGGTATCTCTCCCTACAGTTGCCACTTTGCAAATGCGTGCCAAAATCTGGGGTGGGGACCTAAAATGGCTCTGCCTGACCCAAGATGGATGCCAGGGTCACCTGTGTAACCGAAACGCTGCTTTAGGAGAACGCGAAAACCAAAAAAAACACGTTTCTCTTATCTTCCTCCCCACTATAGTTGAGTGCCACCTACATGAAACTAGGTGTGCAAGTGTACTCCCCACTGCACCTATGTGGAACTAAGGTATGAGTGTGCAAGTGTAGGTGGTCATTTTTAAGGCAAAAACTGCATCCATATTTCTCAGGGTTTCAGGGAGGTTTGGCAAGGGGCAAGTGAGCTTTACTACCCCAGTGAAGGTGTGAGTTGGGTCATGGTAATGATTAAGCACAAGATGTTTGTGTGAAACGCATCTACGTGACCTACGTGAACAATAAAGGCAATCGGAATTCCTGGATGTGCAGCCATCTCTTTTCTTACAAGTTTCCCACGGACCCGGGCTGGGCCTGGCACTCTACGAGATATTCCACCTCAAGTTATCATTATACACCTGGAGCAGCGGCTCTTCTTCTTTGTATATTGGAGTTGGGACATGCTTAGTGAATTTGGAATAGCAAAGACTGTGCTGTGTACAGTGGGCCACAACAAAAGCTGAAGAAAAAAGTCAGGGCTGCATTCTCCAGGACATGAATGCTTATGTACCTTCCCTGCCATGTCCAATGATTTTATACTTACTCAAGCAACATTGTACACCGTTACTGTTATTCAATGGGACTTTTGTGTAGCACTTGGGACTAATGATATCTAATTGTCTTGTTTAAGGTACTACAGGTACAAGAATGTAACTGTTAAACACATAAGGTTATAAAACTATCATCTCATACTCTAGTCACCTGCACCCAATACTTCTGTAGGTATCCTGCCCCAGCAGGCTGAAGTGCCAATAACTAAATTAGGGCCTGCCATAGACGGTTCAAATCTCGGTCAGTTCAGCAGGAACCAGGCCGAGATTTGAATGATGTATGGGAAGGCTGAATGTACCAAGTTGATTGATCAATCAACTTGGGTACAACCAGCCTGTCGGATTTACTTGCGATTAGTGCTAGAGGCTGATATAGCTGCTAACAATAATCACTATCTTCTCCCGGTGGGGACAGCTTCCCCTGCCTGGAGAACACAATGTCTTGGCAGGAGGGATTCCCATCAGCATTGTCTGTGTTGATGGTGTAATCATGCATATTTCTTTCTTGCAACCTGTGGTTGCAAGAAATAAAGTTGCCTTGTTTATGGCCTGCCTAAGTGTGTTTTGCAGCTAGGCTGTCACCAGATTAAGCTCTGTTAACAATTGTCTGCATTCTGTTGGATCTCCTATACTCACTTGAGTTGATTGCTTCTGTCTGTTACTCTCAAGGAGGTTCCAGTAATCAGTGTAGGATGAACAATCACTTATAAATATTTGTCTGACCCAATAAAATCCCTGAGGTCATTTGGGGCAGAGGTATGGTTTGGGGCAATCACAATGTTTAGAGCACCTTTCTGGAGTGTTTTTCACCGCTTGGCCTTCTACCTAGAGAGGATGTCTGCATGGAGTGTTCACTTTTTGGGCCACAGCAAAGCCCCAAAAATCCTAGCTGTCCTACTGGAGTGTATATCTGGAGGGTGCTAGGCTAAAGCATGGCTGCCTGGAGGAAGTATCTTTAAAGAAACAAGCTGGGTAGAAGCTACTGCTGGACATTGCAAAATGATTCATTGCACACAGATCAAGGTGACGTTGACTGCTTTCAGAGGGCTATGAGCTAAATTGACTAGTAGAGATCAACTGCTACTCAAGAAAGACTGTGACTTCTCTTACAGGGTCAAAGTTCTGCCTATATGTACTCACTGGGCCAACACTTATCAAGAGCCTGCTCTTAAAGAATACTTGTGCTTATTTTGTGCTACACCCATAACCCTTTCTCCTAGAACTGAGTTCCACAATAAATGGTAAAATCGCTAAAATACTTTGGGCCAGATTCACATAGAATTAGATTATCGTAGCGTTTCCCAAATACACTACGCCGCTGTATTTTACCTGGCTCTACGTGGAATCCAGGTAGATTTTGTCCAGTAAACGACGACGTGTATTTCTCCCGGCGCAATCCATCTACGCGATTAGGGGGCGTGAAGCATTTAAAATAGGCGCGTTCCCGCGGCGATCGAACTGCGCATGCTCCGTTCAGAAATTTCCCGCCGTGCATTGCGCGAAATCACGTCGTTACGTCATTTTTTCTTGAGTAGCGTCGTTTACGGACATTCCTATTCCCGAACGAGTTACGTAAAAAAAAAAATTAAAAATTAAATTTGACGCGGGAACGACGGCCATACTTAACATGGGCTACGCACCGTTAGACCAGCAAAAAGCTGGTCTAACAGTACGTAGAAAAAAATAGACGAAAGCGATTGCGAAGACCGCTCGTATCTTCGTGGATCGCCATAAAAACTCATTTGCATATCCCGACGCATGAAAACGACGCAAACTCCTCCCAGCGGCCGCAAAAATATTGCAGCGTAGATCCGAAGGCTTACGAAGACGTAAGCCTCTCGGATTGAAGCCCGAAGCCGCCGTATCATGGTTTGAGGATTCAAACTAGTGATACGGCGCGCAAAATTTGAAATTACTCCTGTCTAACACCAGTTAGACAGGCGTAATTGCTCTGTGAATCTGGGCCTTTGTTTCTCCCCGTCATGCACCAAGAACTAGAGGTGGAACTATACTTTATATTATATTATATATTATATTTATATTAGTTTAAAGGGTGTAGTCAGTGTGCTTTGAATTCTATCTGTTTCGCTCTTTTGTGTGACTGTATTACACCTAACTTGTATGTGTTCATAGCCCGACCTTCAGTAGAGATAACAATAAAGGTGTATGCTTAAAAGTAGGTGATTGGGATCAGACAAACTTTAGTAGCATTCAAATGGGGGAAAAAATCTGATTTACTAAATACTTTGAAGTAGAACCACATATGCAGCAAACTAAGATTGTATAGTGCAGTTTATCTGTGCTTGACAGGTCCAGGTCAATCAAATCAATTGAAATCAATGTCAAAACCACAGGAAAGTGGATTGGTACCAGAAATCTGTGAGAGCTGGCTTGAAATCTGGGAGACCTGGCTTAAAATCTGGGAAAGCTGGTATTTGAACTCTGGGAGGGTTGGTTTGAGATCTGAGGGAACTGGTATTAAAAATCTGGGTGAGCTGGCTTTAAATCTGGGGTAACTGGTACTTAAAATCTAGGAGAGTTGGCTTGAAATTTCTGAAAGTTGGTACTTGAAGTCTGGGAGAGTTGGTTATTGAAATCTGAGAGAGTTGGCAGTTGAAATTTGGGAGAGTTGGTAATTCAAATCTGGAAGAGTTGACTTAAAATCTGGGAGAACTGGTACTTGAAATCTGGGAGAACTGACCTGAAATCTGGGAGAACTGGTACTTGAAATCTGGGAGAACTGGTACTTGAAATTTGGGAGGTTTGACTTGAAATCTGAGGGAGTTGGTTCTTGAAATCTAGGGGAGTTGGCAGTTGAAATTTGGGAGAGTGGGTGGTTGAAATTTGGGAGAGTTGGCTTGAAATCTGGGAGAAATGGTGCTTGAAATTTGGAAGAACTGACTTTAAATCTGGGAGAACTGGTACTTGAAATCTGGGAGAGTTGACTTGAAATCTGAGAGAGTTGGTTCTTGAAATCTGAGAGAGTTGGTTCTTGAAATCTGAGGGAGTTGATAGTTGAAATTTTGGAGAGTTGTTTCTTAAAATCTGTGAGAGTTGGCTTGAAATCTGGGAGAACTGGTACTTAAAAACTAGGAGAGTTGGTTCTTGAAATCTGGGAGAGTTGGTTCTTGGAATCTGGGAGAGTTGGTTCTTGAAATCTGGAAGAGTTGGTTCTTGAAATCTGGGAGAGTTGGTTCTTGAAATCTGGGAGAGTTGGTTCTTGGAATCTGGGAGAGTTGGTTCTTGAAATCTGGGAGAGTTGGTTCTTGGAATCTGGGAGAGTTGGTTCTTGAAATCTGGAAGAGTTGGTTCTTGAAATCTGGGAGAGTTGGTTCTTGAAATCTGGAAGAGTTGGTTCTTGAAATCTGGGAGAGTTGGTTCTTGAAATCTGGGAGAGTTGGTTCTTGAAATCTGGGAGAGTTGGTTCTTGAAATCTGAGAGAGTTGTTTCTTAATCTGTGAGAGTTGGCTGGGAAATCTGGGAGAACTGGTACTTGAAATCTGTGAGAGTTGATTTGAAATCTGAGAGAGTTGGTTCTGGAAATCTGAGAGAGTTGTTTCTTAAAATCTGAGAGAGTTGTTTCTTAATCTGTGAGAGTTGGCTTGAAATCTGGGAGAACTGGTACTTGGAATCTGGGGGAACTTGTACTTGAAATCTGTGAGAGTTGATTTGAAATCTGAGAGAGTTAGTTCTTGAAATCTGGGAGAACTGGTACTTGAAATTTGGGAGAGTTGACCTAAAATCTGAGAGAGTTGGTTCTTGAAATCTGGGGAAGTTGATAGTTGAACATTTTGGAGAGTTGTTTCTTAAAATATGTGAGAATTGTTTCTTAAAATCTGTGAGAGTTGGCTTGAAATCTGGGAGAACTGGTACTTGGAATCTGGTGGAACTGGTACTTGAAATCTGTGAGAGTTTATTTGAAATCTGAGAGAGTTTGTTCTTGAAATCTCGGAAAGTTGGTTCTTGAAATCTGGGGGAGTTGATAGTTGAAATTTTGGAGAGTTGTTTCTTAAAATCTGTGAGAGTTGGCTTGAAATCTGGGAGAACTGGTACTTGGAATCTGGTGGAAATGGTTCTTGAAATCTGTGAGAGTTGATTTGAAATCTGAGAGAGTTGGTTCTTGAAATCTGGGAGAGTTGGTAGATGAAACTTGGAAAAGTTAGTATTTGAAATCTGGGAGAGTTAGCTTGAAATCTGGAAGAATTGGTACTTAAAAATACTCCATAAAATGGGAGAAAAAAAACAGCGCATTTCAGGGGCCAAATAAGGTCCATCACTTATTTAACTGTATATACAGTGCAGAACAAGGCATGGTAAGCTAGTAATGGGGGCACGATTAGCTACAGGCAGGGCTAGGATAAGGGTGGGGAGGGGTCACTCTGGCCTCCCTTCTACTGGTCCATGGCTTTCTGTCTGCTTTAAGAGCTTACACATCACACATCAACATGTAAACTCTCTGACCCCCTTGCCCCAACTACCCACAGCAGACATGAAAAACACCACGTATGAGAAACCACTCCAAGCTTCTAGAAAGCAAGCAAAGTGCTATACATGCACAGTGCACACTTCATGCCAACTAAGAGCAGCCAAAAAATTAGGTTTTGGAGAATGTGAGTGTCTTGGTATGCAGGGTGGTACGCCCATCTACAACATGCATTAGCAGGAGGAGTGGGGGCCCAGTTACACATTTTAATCCTGGCCACTGGAAGACCCCGTCTTGGCACCGGGTGCAGGAGGCCATCAGACAATACCAGTGACTGCTCTTTGAACCTGTGCTTACATTTTATTTGGGCACAGCTTCCATTAAACAGGTCTTTACTAAACTAAACCTGGCAATGCAGATCAAAGCAGCAGGTTCAATTTGGTAGCAGCCCCACTAGCATATGTACTTACCCCCCTTCACTTTCCTATGGCATTATCAGAAACTGTCACAGCTGTGTCTGTCAGCCTATAATTCGGCCATGACAGGAAGGTTCGGAAGATTGCTGCAGCAATATATTTTTTATTCAGAAGATAAATTATATTTAATGATTTGTAATAAATACATAAACAGAATAAATAGCAGCTTTTTTCTCCGCCTGGAGTGCAGCTTTGACGTCAGTGTTCCTGTGATTCTACACGCTTACTCTGCAGCCCCGGTTACCGGCCCTCAAGTCCCATCGAGAATTCTCAGCCTCAGACACCCTCGTGCCTCAAGGGGGGGGCTGCTTCATCTCACCAGCGTGAGCCCCAATAAATTATTACATGCCTCTCTTCTTCAAAGGATATTCTGCAATGCAAAAATTGTCATAGCAATGCTAGAAAATGTTACCTCCGTTTATAGGAACAAATTATTGGTAACTTATTCAGAAGTGACAGAGGAGAATTGATTTGAGAACTGCAGGAGATTTTTGCAATTCTCATAATCAAATATACATCTCTTCCTTTCAAGCTGTCAAGTTAGAAACACAGTAACTGGTTCTACGGTCTACCGGGCCCCATACGAGTCATTTACCTGTTCAAACTGTGCTTCTGAATAGGACCTTTCATTAGCGCTACAGTAACCTGGGATCACCACCCACTGCTGGTTTTATATTTTTTATCAATCTACCTTATTGCATATCATAACTTTTATGCTACTAAATAGGAACTATATTCATCTTACTATTATTTTTTTTAGCTTATACCTTTTATTTATATATACTGTGTGTGTGTGTGTGTGTATATAGATTTTTATATATATATCAGTGGCGGCCCGCCCATATGGGCGCACGGGCGCCGCCCCCCCTCCCGCAGTCACAAAAAAAAAAAAAGAATTAAAAAAAAAACGGGCCCTTTAAGAACTTTTATTCGGCTAAAATGTCATTTTGACATTTTAGCCGAAGTTCTGGCGGCCGTCTATAGAGGGCGCTGCAGCGCCACCCCCTCTCGCAAGTAACACACGTTCAATGCTATGCATTGGACGTGTGTTACTGTTGCCAGCTGCCTGGTCTATTCGTATAACCGGACATGGGACGCCGGTTACCCGAATAGCGACAGCTGGTTGGCTGAGGGGAACTGCCTATCAAAGCCAGTGGCTCTGATAGGCTTTTCCAGTCCCGCCCTCCGGCTCTCGGAAGTCTATGCTCGGAGCGCAGACAATCTGCGGTCCTTGCATTAGACTGACAGCCGTTTCAGCCAATCAGGTTCCCGGATTCTGGTTTTCAGGAACCTGATTGGCTGAAGCTTCTCCAGGGCGGCAGAAGACATCGAGGGAGGACATGGAAGCGTCAGGTAAGTGATTTTTTTACAGGGAAAGGGGCAGCATGGGGCACAGTGGCAGCATGGGGCACAGTGGCAGCATGGGGCACAGTGGCAGCATGGGGCACAGTAGAAGCATGGGGCACAGTGGCATCATGGGGCACAGAGGCAACAATGAGCACAGGCCGGGCACAGTGGTGACAATTGATGGCACAGTGACTGAATATGATGGCATGGCAGAGAGGTGACAATTGATGGCACAGTGACTGCATTTGATGGCATGGCAGAGAGGTGACAATTGATGGCACAGTGACTGCGTTTGATGGCATGGCACAGTGGTGACAATTGATGGCACAGTGGTGACAATTGATGGGCACAGTAGCTGCTTTTGATGGCATGGCACATTGGTGACAATTGATGGCACAGTGGTGGCGTTTGATGGCATGGCACAATTAGTGACACAAGTGGTGACAATTGATGGCACAGTGACTGCAAATGATGGCATAGCACATTGGTGACAATTGATGGCACAGTGACTGCATATGATGGCATGGCACATTGGTGACAATTGATGGGCACAGTAGCTGCATTTGATGGCATGGCACAGTGGCTACATTTGGTGGCATGGCACAGTGGCTGCATGTGATGGGCACAGTGAGGCTGCAATATTTTTTTTTTCGTTTGCGCCCCCCCAAAAATTTTGAGCACCAGCCGCCACTGATATATATATATATATATATATATATATATATATATATATATATATATATATATATATATATATATTGTAAGGAATTAGCTCGGTAGCGGGTGTGTGTGACCCCCTGGTTGGGTTCACTACACGCTGAACTTTACAAAAAGGCAGTTGAAGACGGTTGAAAACAAATGATATGGTTTATTTTTCCATATTGCTGGATACACGTGCAAGCATCAAAACAGCATAAACAAAACAAAACATAAAATAAACCCTTGCCACTTGGGGCATTTACCTTCCCAACACAGGAACCTACCTATGGAGTCTGGCACAGCCTACTGCTGGGCAGACACTGCTGGTCCTACAGCAGAAAACAAAAAACGTCTCTTTGATATTTATCACACAGAAATATCAACAAGCACCTCACCTCTTCAGTAGTCTTTGTGACTGCTCCTTAACTCAAAAAGCCTCAGGATGCAGCAATCAGTCGTCATCCTAAGAGTCGGTTCACACTGGGGCGACTTGGGATCCGACTTGAGGTCGCCTCAAGTCGTCCCAAGTCGCGATGTAGAGAAAAACAATGTTAGTGAATGGGAGCGGTGTTAATACACACTACTCATGTCGCTCCGACTTCAGAAAAGGTTCCTGTACGACTTCAATCCGACTTGTCGCCTCAGAAGTCTGATCACTAGCTACTTTCCAGATAAGATAACATACATTTCTTAGGCAAACCTCTCCCTCCCCCTCCCTCTCCCTCTGCCAGAGCTGATTGTTGTTTTATTGGCCACTGGAATGTCTCCTGTCTTGGAGATGACTTCAAGTCGTGTTGTAAATCGCCCCAGATCGCCCTGTGGTTCATGCTCAAGTCGTGTCTGAGTCGCCTCTGAAAGTCGCGCTGGAAGTCGTGTCGCCCCAGTGTGAACCGACTCTTAGGCTGTCTTTATAGAGGCTTTAATTGCTTCATTCTGAACAGCTGAAGCCTTCCAACGCCCCAAATCTCTCTGGCCATCTCTGCAGCCGACACCTAATAGTAATTGGTGAATTGTCTAAACAAGGCAGAAATGTATCTACCGTCTGTGACAACACCCACAGATTTACCTGACTTCCTGTCACTATATATATATATATATATATATATATATATACATACACAGTATCTCAGAAAAGTGAGTACACCCCTCACCTTTTTGTAAATATTCTATTCTATCTTTTCATGTGACAACAGTGAAGAAATGACACTTTGCTACAATGTAAAGTAGTGAGTGTAAAGCTTGTATAACAGTGTACATTTGCTTTCCCCTCAAAATAACTCAACACACAGCCATTATGTCTAAACCACTGGCAACAAAAGTGAGTACACCCTTAAGTGAAAATGTCCAAATTGGGCCCAATTAGACATTTTGCCTCCCCGGTGTCATGTGACTTGTTAGTGTCTCAGGTGTGAATGGGGTGTATTACATTTTGTGTTATCGCTCTCATACTGGTCACTGGAAGTCCAACATGGCACCTCATGGCAAAGAACTCTCTGAGGAGCTGCAAAAAAGAATTGTTACTCAACATAAAGATGGCCTAGGCAGTGATGGCGAACCTTGGCACTCCAGATGTTTTGGAACTACATTTCCCATGATTCTAATGCACTCTGCAGTGTAGTTGAGCATCATGGTAAATGTAGTTCCAAAACATCTGGAGTGCCAAGGTTTGCCATCACTGGTCTAGGCTATAAGAAGATTACAAAGACCCTGAAACTGAGCTGCAACACGGTGGCCAAGACCATACAGCGGTTTAACAGGACAGGTTCCACTCAGAACAGGTCTCGCCATGGTTGACCAAAGAAGTTGAGTCATATCCAGAGATTGTCTTTGGGAAATAGATGTATGAGTGCAGCCAGCATTGCTGCAGAGGTTGCAGGGGTGGGGGGTCAGCCTGTCAGTGCTCAGACCATACGTCACACACTGCATCAAATTGGTCTGCATGGCTGTCGTCCCAGAAGGAAGCCTCTTCTAAAGATGATAGACAGATGGAGAATTGATGGATAGATTGATAGATAGATAGATAGATAGATAGATAGATAGATCTATTTATTATTCCCAAAATAATAGTTTTGGACAGTGTGGGAAGGTTAGAAGCCCTGTTGGGTTTAGCTGCTCTCTGAGTCTCCATCTAGGAGATTTTCCCTCACTTCCTGTTCTGGGGACACGTTTTCCCCTTCAGATGAATGGTCTCCCTATATGCAGTACACACAATACACCTCAGCAGTGTGAAGAAGCCTGAAGAAGAGGCAGACAGAAGACACATCCAGGAAGGCAAATCATTTTCAGACTACACAAGGCCTCAAAAGCTGAAGTTTAATCTGCTTATGTTTGGCCTTCGCTGGTTCCTCCTCATCAACATGCTATTGACAATTTTTAGATAAAACCGTTATGTTTTCATTACATACTTTTATTTTAGTGTTGTCACTATGTCTCTGTGCTTCTCTAACCTATGCAGGCAGATTATAGCTGGTGGGAGGGGCCTGCAGGGCGCTGTATAGAGCTTCCTGAAAACATCAAAGACACCTTCCCTTTGTACTCTTTCAAGACTCCCTTGACCTGGTGTAAGCAGTGGGCTGGCTCTTGTGAGGTAGGGTGACCACATTTCCAACCTACCATTCAGGGACACCATCCCTTCCCAAAAATCAGCTTGTGCTGTAGCAAATCACAGCACAGTGATTGGACACAAGAGGCGGGATTTATGATTTCTCCAATCACAATCAGGGGGCGGGATTGTGCTCCTCCAGGCATTCCCGGCCAGGACAAGTACTGTCGGGTAGTAAAGCGGTGATGTGGCGCATACCTCCGCGGGGGGTGCCGCGGATTGGAGTTGTTGAGCGGGGGGGGGTGCCGCGCATCAGAGTTGTTGAGCCGGGGGGGGTGCCGCGGATCGGAGTTGTTTGGGGGGGGGGCAAGGGTCGGAGTTGTTGAGCGGGGGGGCCTCGGATCGCGGGACTCCAGCCTTGATCGCGGGACCCGCGAAATCCGGGACGGTTGGGAGGTATGGTGGCGCCCTTTTTTGGGGGCATCAGATTGGCCCAGGTGGTGGCTGTGTAAGTTTAATTCTGGGACACTGTATTGTCCTGGAATGAATGTACTCGGGACAGAACTGCAAAATGCGGGACACTTGGTCACCTTATTGGGAGGAGTTATGCAAATGTAAAAAATGCCTTGGTGGGTGGGTGTTGGTCTGGAGAAGTGGGTGCATCTAGGCAGACTGCCCACATGGGATGCTGAACCTCCATGATTGAAAAAACTGAAATCCAGTGAGTGAAAGGGATGGACCAGAAACAGTTAGGCTGGGGAGGAAAGAGCCAAGTGAAGGATGTCCTCAAGCTGAGAAAGGAGGGGAGCTCTGTTTTGTATTACTACAGGTTCTATTGCACACTATGAGACACCCCCATCCCCCCAACTAGTAAAGAGCTACAGATCCCAGCATAAACCTGTAAAATCTATGGGGTCACACCCTTAGATCTCAGGGGTTCATAATGGGACTTGTAGTCCATCATTTTTAAGTGGAGTCACTTCCTTAGATCTCAGGGATTCATGCTGGGACTTCACAATTCGAGGGGAGTCACATCCTTAGATATCAGGGGTTCGTGCTGGGACTTGTAGTCCATCACAATTCGGGGGGAGTCACATCCTTAGATATCAGGGGTTCATGCTGGGACTTGTAGTCCTTCACAATTCAGGGGGGGGGTGTCACAACCTTTAGATCTCAGGGGTTCATGCTGGGACTTGTAGTCCATCATTTTTTTGAGGGGGGTCACATCCTTAGATCTCAGGGGTTCATGCTGGGACTTGTAGTTCATCAATTTTAGGGGCGAGTCACATCCTTAAATATCAGGGGTTCATGGTGGGACTTGTAGTTGATAAATTTTGGGGGATCGTGTGACCCTCCCAAAAGTGAAGAACTGCAAGTCCCAGCATGAACCCCTCAGTGCTGAGGACAACTAGTGAATTGACAAACAGAAGGTATCAAAAATTATCCTTGGGTGGGGGGTCCCCGAATGGCAGTTTGGAAGCGTGGTCACCCTACTTCCAGTGATGACATATTCTGTTTTTAGCTCCTCTGAATACAACCTTTCAGGTTAAATCTGAGATAAG
This sequence comes from Rana kukunoris, assembly GCA_029574335.1. Classification (NCBI taxonomy): domain Eukaryota; kingdom Metazoa; phylum Chordata; class Amphibia; order Anura; family Ranidae; genus Rana; species Rana kukunoris. The sequence continues at coordinate 705,561,531 of CM056049.1, forward strand.
CGTTGGGTTCGTGAAAGCGTTGTGCGCCATAAAATGCATTCTCCAGGCCTCCATCCAATAATCCGAGCTGAAAACAAGTATTAACACCATAAATAATTTCCAAAAACTGCTGTGCCAGCGCCCAGCTCTGACGGAGCTCCAGACTTTTATTACAATATTTTTATATTTCATTTAACTTTTCCACTTTCCTAAATGTTTTTATAGGGCTGTAATTTAAGGCGCCGCTATTTACAGGAAGCAGCGCCAAGGTTCTTGTATGGCTGCGGGACTAGCGGGCTGTCCTGGAGTCACGTTTCCTGGAGCTGTCAGCGTGAATACTTTTTTTTTTTAGGTTGCCCTTTACTTCTCAGTCATCCATGAAATTATTTTGCCCGAATAAAACAAGATAAAACGCCGTGCACACCTTCCAAACCTACGGAAATTCTAACAATTCCAAACGTTGTATATATTGTACATGGCGGGCTTTTTTTCAGCAGGAATGCGGTGATGTGCAGATTTGGGACTTCCAGCACTGAATGTATGTACTGGTAAGGAGTGCGGGGGGTGCTGAGGGGTCGATTGATGCTGACGAATCTGTTGGGGATGGGGTGGGGGGGGGGGTAATGTTGCTGTTGGAGGTTCTATTGTTGCTGGGGGGCTCTACTGTTGCTTGGCGGTATATTGTTGCTGGTGGGGTCTATTGTTAACCGCTTGCCGGCTGCGCAAATGGACGTATATATACGTCCCCTTTAAATTGCTGCTGTGTGGTCGCGCACGCTGGCGTGCTCGCGACCCTGCCGTGAGCTCATTGACCGTGCCCGCGGGACCAACGGACTCGATGTCTACCGGTGTCCCGCGATCGTGTCACGAAGCTGAAGAACGGGGAGATGTCAGTGTATAGACATCTCCCTGTTCTGCCTCTCATCGGGAGCAGCGATCAGTGATGTGTCACGGCAAGCCACGCCCCCTAACAGTTAGAAGCACTCCCTAGGTCACACTTAAGCCCTTCAGCGCCACCCTACAGGTTAACCCCTTCACTGCCAGTGTCATTTTTACAGTATCAGTGCATTTTTATAGCACTGATCGCTGTAAAAATGACAATGGTCCCAAAATGGTGTCAAAAGTGTCCGATGTGTCCGCCATAATGTTGCAGTCATGGTAAAAATCACAGATCGCCTCCATTACTAGTAAAAAAAAAAAAAAAATAATACTATTAATAAAAATGCCATAAAATCATCCCCTAATTTGTAGACGCTATGGGCCGGATTCAGATACATTTGCGTATCTTTCCGGCGGCGTAGCGTTTCGTCTTTACGCTACGCCTCCACAAATATTATGGACAAGTGCCTTATTCAGAAAGCACTTGCTCCATAATATGCGGCGGCGTAGCGTAAAGTGCCCGGCGTAAGGCCGCGCAATTTAAATGTCTGAACTGGGGGCGTGATTCATGTAAATGAATCATGACCCCACGTAATTGATGTTTTTTTTTAAAGGCGCATGCATCCCAGTGCGCATACGCGAAATCACATCGCTTTTTCTCAATGTAAACGACATGAACGTAACTAACGTCGAGCCCCATTCCCGAATGATTTACGCAAACGACGTAAACGACGTTCAATTCAACGCTGTCCCGACGTCCATACTTAACATTGGCTACGCCTCCTATAGCAGGGGTAACCTTACGCCGCTCGAACGCTTACGCAAACGACGTAAAATACGACGCGCCGCCGCAAGTACGTTTCTGAATCGGCGTAAATAGCTCATTTGCATATTTTACGCAAAAAACAACGAAAGCGCCACCTAGTGGCCAGCGTAAATATGCAACTAAGATACGACGGTGTAAGCGAATTACGCCGCTCGTATCTTAGAAGAAAGCCGGCGTATCTTCTTTTCTGAATAGCAAAAAAAGATACGCCGGCTATTCTTAGTATTTACGCGGCGTATCTCTAGATACGCTGACGTAAATGCTTTCTGAATCTGGCCCTATAACTTTTGTGCAAACCAATCAATAAACGCTTATTGCAATTTTTTTTTACCAAAAATATGTAGAAAAATACGTATCGGTCTAAACTGAAGAAAAAAATGTATATATTTTTTAGGGTTGTACCGAGTATTTGCGGGAGTACTTGTACTCCCGCAAATGCCCCCGATGCCTGAATAGAATACTTCCCCCCGCGCATAACGCAAAGCCGCTGCTGCCGCCGCGTTAATCCCCGTGCGGGGAACATTACAGGCAGCTTTCATTTGAATAGTTGTAATCCCCGCCGCGCCGTGTATAGACACTCCCCCATGCTGGGGATTGGACGGATCTGTCCAATCCCGAGCAAGGGGGAGTGTCTATACACGGCGCCGTGTATAGACACTCCCCCATGCTGGGGATTGGACGGAAAGCTGCCTGTAATGCGCGCTGTAATGCATGCTGATTAACGCAGCAGCAGTGGCGGCATCATCATCATCATCTACTAGGACATGGCTGCAATATATGGGGGGACATGGCTGGATATATGTGGGGGGACGTGGCTGGATATATGTGGGGGGACATGGCTGGATATGTGGGGGGACATGGCTGCAATATATGTGGGGGGGGGCATGGCTGCAATATGTGGGGGGACATGGCTGCAATATGTGGGGGGACATGGCTGGATATATGTGGGGGGACATGGCTGGATATATGTGGGGGGACATGGCTGGATACATGTGGGGGGACATGGCTGCAATATGTGGGGGGACATAGCTGCAATATAGGGGGGAACATGGCTGCAATATATGTGGGGGGACATGGCTGGATATATGTGGGGGGACATGGCTGGATATATGTGGGGGGACATGGCTGGATATATGTGGGGGGGACATGGCTGGATATATGTGGGGGGACATGGCTGGATATATGTGGGGGGACATGGCTGCAATATGTGGGGGGACATGGCTGCAATATGTGGAGGGACATGGCTGCAATATGTGGGGGGACATGGCTGGATATATGTGGGGGGACATGGCTGGATATATGTGGGGGGACATGGCTGCAATATGTGGGGGGACATGGCTGGATATATGTGGGGGGACATGGCTGCAATATATGGGGGGACATGGCTGCAATATATGTGGGGGGACATGGCTGGATATATGTGGGGGGACATGGCTGCATATATGTGGGGGGACATGGCTGCATATATGTGGGGGGACATGGCTGCAATATGTGGGGGGACATGGCTGGATATATGTGGGGGGACATGGCTGGATATATGTGGGGGGACATGGCTGCATATATGTGGGGGGACATGGCTGGATATATGTGGGGGGACATGGCTGCAATATATGGGGGGACATGGCTGGATATATGTGGGGGGACATGGCTGCATATATGTGGGGGGACATGGCTGCAATATGTGGGGGGACATGGCTTGATATATGTGGGGGGACATGGCTGGATATATGTGGGGGGACATGGCTGCAATATGTGGGGGGACATGGCTGCAATATGTGGGGGGACATGGCTGGATATATGTGGGGGGACATGGCTGCATTTGGGGACACATTTAAAAAAAGTATTGGTATTCGGTATCGACGAGTACATTAAAAAAAGTATGTACTTGTACTCAGTCCTAAAAAAGTGGTATCGGGACAACCCTAATATTTTTTGGGGGATATTTATTATAGCAAAAAGTAAAATATATTGCTTTTTTTTCAAAATTGGCGCTCTATTTTTGTTTATAGCGCAAAAAATAAAAAACCGCAGAGGTGATCAAATACCACCAAAATAAAGCTCTATTTGTGGAAAAAAAAGGACGTCAATTTTGTTTGGGAGCCACGTCGCACGACCGCGCAATTGTCAGTTAAAGCGACGCAATGCCGAATCGCAAAAAGTGGCAAGGTCTTTGGCCAACCAAATGGTCCGGGGCTTAAAGTGGTCGTAAACCCTTAAGCCCCGTACACACGGCAGAGAAACTCCGACCAGTATATATATAAAAAAGACCCCTAAAAAAAATTTAAAAAAATAAACATTTATTAAAAAAATACATAAAAAAGGGAGGTTGCCATCCGGGGGCCCTGGGGACCTCTGGGCCTTTTAATAAAAAATAAAAAAATAAACATTTATAAAAAAAAATTAAAAAGGGGGTGTTGCCACATGGGGCTCTGGGGACCTCTGAGCCCTTTAATATAAAAAAAAAATATATATATATATATATATAAAAAAATGTTAAATGTTTTTATAAAAAAAGGGGGGGGGTTGCCATCTGGGGGTCCTGGAGACCTCTGGGCCCTTCAATAATAATAATTATATAATATATATATATATATATATATATATTATATATATAAATATATAAAAAAAGTGGGGGTTGCTGTCCAGGGCCCTGGGGGCCTCCGAGCCCCTGGGAAACTCTGGACCCCTAAAAAAAAATTAAAAAAAATAAACATTTATAAAAAATACATAAAAAAGAGAGGTTGCCATCCGGGGGCCCTGGGGACCTTTCGGCTTTTTAATAAAAAATTAAAAAATAAACATTTATAAAAAAATAAAAAAAGGGGGTTTTGCCACATGGGGCCCTGGGGACCTCTGAGCCCTTTAATATAAAAAATATATATATATATAAAAAAAAATGTAATTTGCCATCTGGGGGCCCTGGAGACCTCTGGGCCCTTTAATAATTATAATAATTATATATATATATATATATATATATATATATATATATATATATATAACTTTTTTTTATAAAAAAATAAATAAAAAAAGTAGGGGTTCCTGGGGAACTCCGGACCCCTAAAAAATTTTTTTTTAGAGGGGCCCCCTATTGGGCGGGGCCCATGGGCTTGAGCCCAGTCAAGCCCAATGGTAAATCTGGCCCTGGCCGCGACAGTAAAGGCTTGTACGCACTATAAGAAAATCGGGTGAACATTTTAGTCCAAAGAATTTTCCTACGATTTTCGTATAGTGTGTATACAGCTTACGACAGCCAATTCCGAATTTTCTTGCGAAAATTCCTGAAGGGACAAACTCCAAAAATGTTTTCATACGGGAACAGAGCGAACAATTTTCATTTAATGGGTACCATTTTCGTACGATTTTCGAACAAGAAATATCAGAAAAGAAAAAGAAAGACTGCGCATGATCAGAAACAATAAACCACCAAAAAAGCCTTTGTCGTACGAGAGTATTCATAAGAATTTTCGTTCAAATGTTCATCGGTTTCTATTTACTGTTACATATCGAGGAAAAAAAAATCAGACAAACGTTGGCTTGATTTTCTTATAGTGTGTACCCCACTTTAGACTGTGGCTTTGTGTGACATGTGCGCACTGCAGTCATTTATGGAGGATGGCTGTCGGGAACCTGCAATGCGGGATCTGGGTGGCCCAGGACTCCCAGGTCCCCTGGGCTGTCTCCGATGGCGGCCACTCGACTCAGATTGCACCCCCAAGGCTCTATGGCGCACTGTGGTATGTACAATTGTTTTGTTTTTTTTAAAGAAAATATATTGGCATATAACACACGCGCACATTATTTGCACTCTATTTTCAGGGGGGAAAAGTGTGTGTTTTACACCGATAAATACAGTACATTCCTTAACTACTTAAGCCCGGGACCATTTTGTTGCTAAATGACCGGGCCACTTTTTGCGATTCGGCACTGCGTCGCTTTAACTGACAATTGCGCGGTCTTGTGACGTGGTTTCCAAACAAAATTGTTGTCTTTTTTTTTTCCACAAATATTTCTTTCTTTTGGTTCTATTTGATCAACTCTGCGTTTTTTATTTCTTGCGCTATAATCAAAAATAGAGCGACAATTTTGAAAAAAATGCAATATTTTTTACTTTTTGCTATAATAAATATCCCACCAAAAAAATATAAAAAAACATATTTTTTCCTCAGTTTAGGCCGATACGTATTCTTCTACCTATTTTTGGTTAAAAAAAATCGCAATAAGCATTTATTGATCGGTTTGCACAAAAGTTATAGCGTCTACAAAATAGGGGATATTTTTATGGCATTTTTATTAATATTTTTTTTTTACTACTAATGGCGGCGATCAGCGATTTTTATCGTGACTGTGACATTATGGCGGACACATCAGAAACTTTTGACACATTTTTGGGACCATTGTTATTTTTACAGCGATCAGTGCTATAAAAAGATTACTGTGAAAATGACACTGGCAGTGAAGGGGTTATCCACTAGGTAGCGCTGTAGGGGTTAAGTGTGCCCTAGTGAGTGATTCTTACTGTAGGGGGGATGGGCTACATGTCACAAGACAGTGATCACCGCTTCCGATTACTAGAAGCGGTGATCACTGTCATTGTCACTAGGCAGAGCAAGGGGGAGATGCTTGTTTACATCAGCATCTCCCTGTTCTTCCTTACTGTGAGATGATTGTGGGTATCCCCGCGGCGATCAAGTCTGCAGGACCCGCGGTTGGGCTTACGGAGCTTGCGGCGGGCGCGGGCGCGTCCACAATGCTGTGATCTTAAAGGGGACGTATATATACATCCTTTTGCCTGTCCGTGCCGCCGACGTATATAGTCGTGCTCTGGTCGGCAAGCAGTTAATATTCAGTATAACCTACTGGGCCAGATTCAGGTAGATCGGCGTAATGTTATGCGGGCGTAGCGTATCTACGCCACTGTAAATTAGAGAGGCAAGTGCTATATTCACAAAGCTAATTTACGGCGGTTTAGCGTAAATGGGCGGGTGTAAGACCACCGAATTCAAATGTGTTTTATGTGGGCGTGTTTTATTTAAAATAAGTGTGACCCCACGTAAATGACGTTGTTTTTAAACTGCGCATGTGCCGGCCGTGAACGTATCCCAGTGCGCATGCTCCAAATGACGTCGCAAAGAGTCATTGAAAACGACGTGAACGTAATTTACGTCCAGCCCCATTCACGGACGAGTTACGCAAATGACGTAAAATTTGAAACATTCGACGCGGCCCCGACGTCCATACTTAACATTGGCTGCGCCATCTTTTCGTTGGAATATCTTTACGCCTGAAAACGCCTTACGTAAACGGCGTATCTGTACTGCGACGGCCGGGCGTACGTTCGTGAATCGGCGTATCTAGCTAATTTACATATTCAACGCGTAAATCGACGGAAGCGCCACCTAGTGGCCAGCGTAAATATGCAACTAAGATACGACGGCGTAGGAGACTTACGCCGGTCGTATCTTAGCAAGATTTAAGCGTATCTCGTTTTGAGAATACGCTTAAACTTACGATGGCTCAGATTCTGAGTTACGACGGCGTATCTACTGATACGCCGCCGTAACTCTACGTGAATCTGGCCCACTGTCTTTTTTATGATATAGAATCATCATGTACACAAATGGTTTCTAAAATAATTGCAATGTATCCTAAATAAAGTAATACAAATAAAAAATGATAATCTATATACTGTATCTATCATGCTCCTAGTAATCAAGTCATGTATATTTCTTTCTATACTTTATAATTCTGGATTGTTCTATAAATCTCAGTGACTGGAAGGTGCAGGAGGCCTCTATAAATGAATATTCATGAGGCTTTGTGTTGGCGCACACTGCATGGTGTTCTCAGTTTATTTACAGATGATCAGAACCATTAAAAGGTGACAGAGGTGACCGCTGAGCGCCCAGACGTGTCATACGTGTGTGCGAGTCTATGTTGTTGTTTTTTTTTTTTCAAGCTTATATATGTGTATAAAAGCAACCTGTAATTAAATGAAAAGCAAACCTTTGGTGTAGTTTTCATTTATACTGTACACGTACAATACATAGGAAGTCACCTGACAGTATATCGATGTTACATAAAATATACCTCCTGAAATTTTCAAAACTTTAGCATGTTACAACCAAAATCATATTTTTTTTTTTATTGGAATTTTATGTGATAGACCAACATAAACTGGCACATAATTGTGAAGTGGAAGGAAAATCTTCAAATTTTCTTACAAATTAATATGTTAAAAATGCGGGTGCATTTGTATTCAGCCCTCTTTACTCTGATACCCTTAGAACCAACTGCCCTCAGAAGTTACCGTATTTTTCAGACTATAAGATGCAGTTTTTCCCCCAGAAACATGGGGGAAAATGTCCCTGCGTCTTATGGTGCGAATAGATGACAGGCACCGCTCCCCGCCGGCAACGCCCCCCACCGCCGATGGCACCGGCCCCCACGCCACTCGCATTGCCTCCGGCCACCTGCTGGCAACGCCCTCCGTCGCCGATGGCACCACCCCCCCACCACCGCTCGCATCGCCTCCCGCCGCCTCAACCGGAAGAGAGGCAGGGAGCAGATCTTCCGGCCAGTTCCTGAGGCGGAAGTGATAACATGAGGTAAAGGCTGTGTTTTTAGCAATGGTCACTCTGCATTTCCATGGGCAATGGTCACTCTGCATCTCTATGGGCAATGGTCACTCTGCATCTCTATGGGCAATGGTCACTGCATTTCCATGGGCAATGGTCACTCTGCATTTCTATGGGCAATGGTCACTCTGCATTTCTATGGGCAATGGTCACTCTATATTTCTATGGACAATGGTCACTGCATTTCTATGGGCAATGGTCACTGCATTTCTATGGGCAATGATCACTGCATTTCTATGGGCAATGATCACTGCATTTCTATGGGCAATGGTCACTCTGCATTTCTATGGACACGGGTCACTCTGCATTTCTATGGGCAATGGTCACTCTGCATTTCTATGAGCAATGGTCACTCTGCATTTCTATGAGCAATGGTCACTCTGCATTTCTATGAGCAATGGTCACTCTGCATTTCTATGAGCAATGGTCACTCTGCATTTCTATGGACACGGGTCACTCTGCATTTCTATGGGCAATGGTCACTCTGCATTTCTATGAGCAATGGTCACTCTGCATTTCTATGAGCAATGGTCACTCTGCATTTCTATGAGCAATGGTCACTCTGCATTTCTATGAGCAATGGTCACTCTGCATTTCTATGAGCAATGGTCACTCTGCATTTCTATGAGCAATGGTCACTCTGTATTTCTATGAGCAATGGTCACTCTGTATTTCTATGAGCAATGGTCACTCTGTATTTCTATGGACACTGGTCACTCTGCATTTCTATGGGCAATGGCCTCTCTGCATTTCTATGGGCAATCTGTATTTCTATGGACACTGGTCACTCTGCATCTCTATGGGCAATGGTCACTCTGCATTTCTATGGGCAATGGTCACTGCATTTCTATGGGCAATGGTCAATCTGTATTTCTATGGGCAATGGTCAATCTGTATTTCTATGGACACTGGTCACTCTGCATCTCTATGGGCAATGGTCACTCTGCATCTCTATGGGCAATGGTCACTCTGCATCTCTATGGGCAATGGTCACTCTGCATCTCTATGGGCAATGGTCACTCTGCATTTCTATGGGCAATGGTCACTGCATTTCTATGGGCAATGGTCTCTCTGCATTTCTATGGGCAATGGTCAATCTGTATTTCTATGGACACTGGTCACTCTGCATTTCTATGGGCAATGGTCACTCTGCATTTCTATGGGCAATGGTCCCTCTGCATTTCTATGGGCAATGGTCACTCTGCATTTCTATGTAATGTAAAGGGGGCCAGTGATGCAGGGTGCTGTGTAATGTAAAGGGGTCCAGAGCTGTGGGGTGCTGTGTAATGTAAAGGGGTCCAGAGCTGTGAGGTGCTGTGTAATGTAAAGGGGTCCAGAGGTGCAGTTGTGGAGATGGGGTACACAGTAGTGACAAAGAGATATTGAAAGATGCAGGGGGTGTAGTGGGGTGTTTTTACATTTTAACGTGGGAGGGAGGGGCACTTTTAACCCCCCGCTAGTGGTCGAAGAAAGGGTCAAATGCGACTGTGTATCGCCGCTGTCGAAGTGCCCTCCTCTGAAAAAAATTCAGCGGATGCCCATGCATGGCCGTCTACCTAAACTGACCAGGCAAGAAGAGTGGCAAGAAGAAAGCCATTGTTTAAAGACATTCAATCAATTCAATCTTAGAAGAAAAGCTGTTAGAGTCTTTAAAAGACTTGCGACTGGGGCGGAGGTTCACCTTCTAGCAGGACAATGACCCTAAACATACAGCCAGAGCTACAATGAAATGGTTTATATCAAAGCATATTCATGTGTTAGAATTGCCCAGTCAAAGTCCAGACCTAAATCCAATTGAGAATCTGTGGCAAGACTTGAAAATTGTTATTCACAGACGTTCTCCATCCAATCTGACAGAGCTTAAGATATTTTGCAAAAAAGAATGGGCAAAAATGTCCCTCTCTAGATGTACAAAGCTGGTAGAGACATCCCCAAAAAGACTTGAAGCTGTAATTGCAGAGAAAGATGATTCTACAAAGTATTGACTCCGGGGGGCTGAATACAAATGCACGCCACACGTTTCACATATTTATTTGTAAAAACATTTGAAAACTATGATTTTCCTTCCACTTCACAATTATGTGCCACTTTGTGTTGGTCTATCACAGAAAAACCCAATTAAATACATTGGCCCAGATTCAGATACAATTAGATTCGCGTAGAGTATCAGAAATACACTACGCCGCCGTATTTTACCTGGCTCTACGTGGAATCCCGGTAGATTTTGTCCAGTAAACGACGGCGGCGTAGTGTATTTCTCCCGGCGCAAGCCATCTACGCGAGTAGGGGGAGTGAAGCATTTAAAATAGGCGCGTTCCCGCGGCGATCGAACTGCGCATGCTCCGTTCAGAAATTTCCCGCCGTGCATTGCGCGAAATCACGTCGTTACGTCATTTTTTCTTGAGTAGCATCGTTTACGGACATTACTATTCCCGAACGAGTTACGTAAAAAAAAAAAAATATTTTTAAATTCGACGCGGGAACGACGGCCATACTTAACATGGGCTACGCACCGTTAGACCAGCAAAAAGCTGGTCTAACAGTACGTAGAAAAAAATAGACGAAAGCGATTGCGAAGACCGCTCGTATCTTCGTGGATCGCCGTAAAAACTCATTTGCATACCCCGACGGTGAAAACTACGCGGACTCCACCCAGCGGCCGCAAAAATATCGCAACGTAGATCCGAGGGCTTACGAGGACGTAAGCCTCTCGGATCGAAGCCCGAAGCCGCCGTATCATGGTTTGAGGATTCAAACTAGTGATACGGCGCGCGAAATTTGAAATTACTCCTGTCTAACACCAGTTAGACAGGCGTAATTGCTCTGTGAATCTGGGCCATTTACTTTTTAGTTGTAACATAACAAAATGTGTAACATTTCAAGGGGTATAAATACTTTTTTAAGGCACTGTATGTGGATCTTTGTCAATGCAATACCTATGATCATACCAATGCTACCAATTCTAGTATCTGCAGCATTGTCCGGGGGGCCATTGCAGGACTGCACCAGTGGCGGCTGGTGCACAACATTTTTTTTGGGGGGGGGGGCGTAAACGAAAAAAAAAATTGCAGCCTTACTGTGCCCATCAAATGCAGCCACTGTGGCCATCAAATGCAGCCACTGTGACATCAATTATCACCACCGTGACATCAATTATCACCACTGTGTCATGCCATCAAATGCAGTCACTGTGCCATGCCATCAAATGCAGCCACTGTGCCATGCCATCAAATGCAGTCACTGTGCCATGCCATCAAATGCAGCCACTGTGCCATGCCATCAAATGCAGCCACTGTGCCATGCCATCAAATGCAGTCACTGTGCCATGCCATCAAATGCAGCCACTGTGCCATGCCATCAAATGCAGTCACTGTGCCATCAATTATCACCACTGTGCCATCAATTATCACCACTGTGACATCAATTATCACCACTGTGTCATGCCATCAAACGCAGCCACTATGCCATGCCATCAAACGCAGACACTGGATGGGTGGGGATCAGGCAGTGCACCGCTGATGACTGGGGGGGGGGGGGGGGCGATCTGAATTCCAATCCATATTGTCATTCAATGAAACGAAGCATCCATCGGCTTACCTTTGCACTGCAGCTCCGCTCGGGCAGTGTAAAGAACTGAGCTTCCTGCCGTGTGACGTCACTTCCAGGTGTTCGAATCCTGGCGCAAATGAAGCGTCATGTCTGCAAACTAAAGATTGCATTGACGTGGCGCTTCATAGGGTGCCCCCTTTTTGTGCCTACAGGAGGGGGGGCGGCGCCCGGGTGCCCCCTATGGGCGGGCCGCCACTGGACTGCACTGCACACACACACACACACACACGTCAGCAATGATTGGGACAAGCCTCTTATTGGTCACATCATACAACAGCTGCCCATATAAGCAGGGGAAACTGTGGGCCAGTCCCTGCTGCACACCACCAGGCCATCCACATACAGTCGTGCTAAAAAAATGTTACATCCTGGCAGAAATGGTGACATTTTTGCATTGATACTGATATTGCACATCTTCACTGGTCTCTCAATTCAATTTGATTACGGTTATCCTGTCCACGATTCGATTCGATTTCGGGATGCATCATGATTACTACCCAATTTCACTCAAAAATGTATTCAAGCATTTAGAAATTGAAAAGCTACATTTATTTTCTTTTTGTTTACAAAAGTTTATTAGAAGAATATAGGAATACAGAGTCATTTCGTACAAAAATATAGTTCAAAAGTCAAAATATTGTAAGAATAACAGGTCAGACATAGTAACTTGAGAGGATATATGAATATGATTTGTGAGGGTGGGGGTAACACAATATAGGTATACTAGCAGAATATGAGAAGAAAAGGGTTTATAAAACATTTCGGTAAGGAGGGGGGGAAAGAAGGAGGGAGTGAAATTGGTATGCAGCCCAACAGCCATAACATCAAGACCATTTAGTGTCAAAGACATGGATAGTATATGGATAGCTACATTTATTTTCATCTGCTCAAAAATGTCACTTCCCCACATATTGCAAAGTCTGAACTGTGAACACTGCAGACAACAGTATTTCTTAACCACTTAAGGACCGCCTAACGCCGATATACGTCAGCAGAATGGCACGGCTGGACACAAGCATGTACATGTACGTCGCCTTTAAGAGCCCAGCCGTGGGTCGCGCGCCGCTGGTTGGCGCACGTGACCCGGTCCGAAGCTCAGTGACCCCCGGACCCGCGGACCCGATCCCCGTCGGTGTCCCGCGATCGGTCACAGGAGCTGAAGAACGGGGAGAGGTGTGTGTAAACACACCTTCCCCGTTCTTCACATTGGCAGTGTCATTGATCTTCTGTTCCCTGATATAGGGAAAAAACGATCAATGACAACACACATCCAGCCCACCCCCTACAGTTAGAAACACATATGAGGTCACACTTAACCCCTACAGCGCCCCCTAGCGGTTAACTCCTAAACTGCAATTGTCATTTTCACAATAAACACTGCATTTTTATAGTACCTTTTACTGTGAAAATGACAATGGTCCCAAAAATGTGTCAAAATTGTCCGATGTGTCCGCCATAATGTCGCAGTCATGAAAAAAAAAAAATCGCTGATCGCCGCCATTAGTAGTAAAAAAACAAAATTATTAATAAAAATGCCATAAAACTATCCCCTATTTTGTAAACGCTATAAATGTTGCGCAAACCAATCGTTAAACGCTTATTGCAATTTTTTTACCAAAAATAGGTAGAAGAATACGTATCGGCCTAAACTGAGGAAAAAAAAAAAATTATATTTTTTTGGGGGATATTTATTAGAGCAAAAAGTAAAAAATATTGATTTTTTTTTCAAAATTTTCGCTCTATTTTTGTTTATAACGCAAAAAATAAAAACTCGGAGGTGATCAAAAACCACCAAAAGAAAGCTCTATTTGTGGGGAAAAAAGGACATCAATTTTGTTTGGGAGCCACGTTGCACGACCGCGCAATTGTCAGTTAGAGCGACGCAGTGCCGTATCGCGAAAAGGGGCAAGGTCCTTAACCTGCATATTGGTCCGGGTCTTAAGTGGTTAAAAACAGTAAATACGGTGACATCAAACTGTTGTATAGTTTACTTCTTCATAAAAGAAAATAGTAAAATGTAAAATATAACTTGAAACAACACCCTACATCTAGTCATCTACAAAACAGAGTTCCTGATTGGCAAACATCACAGTGAACCTGGAACACACACTAGGGGTTATTTGCGAAAGGCAAATCCACTTTGCACTATAAGTGCAAACTACAAGTGCAGTAACTGTAGATCCGAGGGGGACATGCAAGGAAGATAAAAAACAGCATTTTAGCTTGCACCTGATTGGATAATAAAATCAGCAGAGCTTCCCCTTGTTTCAGATCTACCCCTCAGATTTACAGCGACTTCCAGGTGCACTTTCAGTGCAATTTCAAGTGCACTTTGCACTTGTAGTTTGCACTTGTAGTGCAAAGAGGATTTGCCTTTCGTAAACAACCCCCAATGTGTTGAATTGATGGACGGCTAGATTGGCGTTATAAGCTCTTGGAGTCGTCACACAGTCACTTTACAGAAAACGTTACCTGCACACTACCAGGATTACACCTGTAACTAAAGTCACCATTAGAGGAAAGAAAATCATTGACAGAATAAATCTTCAACTGAATCTGAAAACCTTTATGGGATCACAAATATACACGCCACAATCCTAAAAAAACACACACGTCAGTTAATCAGGATCATGAGAAAGGGCAGCCCACTGGGCCACGGACAGGCAATGGCAATTTTTGTGTGTGTATTTGTATGATCCAATAGAGATTTACTCCAGGTTTTAAAGCGGTTGTAAAGGTTTGTTTTTTATTTTCAAAATAGGTTCCTTTAAGCTAGTGCATTGTTGGTTCACTTACTTTTTCCTTCCATTTCCCTTTTAAATGTTTTTTTTTTCTTTGTCTGAATTTCTCACTTCCTGTTTCTCCTCAGTAAGCTGACCAACATCTGGCTGTCCCACTTTCTCAACTTTATTTTGCGTGATTGCTATCGAAACTTTGGCAATAGCTATTCGTCAGAATCCAAATATTAAGGGAGTGTCCTGTGGAGACCAAACCCATAAATGCGGTTTGTTGGTAGATGACATTCTTTTATTTATTTATTTTTCTTTAGTTTTTTTAAGTGTATTTTTTTGTGCATGAACTCGAGAGAGAGGAGCCGGACTGCAGGAGTTGGGAGTAGGCAGACCCTCCCCCTAGAGGCAATCTGCCATCCTTCTCCATGCCCCCTGGTGGCAATGGCAGGTGTGAGGGAGGACCTCCCACTCACCACGCCCTCCCTGCTCCACTTGGGAGCCCAACGGGACCCCAACAGGGCAGAGGGACTCCCTCTATGAGGAAGTGAGGGGGTCTAGCCCGCTCAGCCAGCCCTGTAGGTCCTGCGCCTCTCTTTTTTAGGAGACCGCATGGCCAAAGTGCGTGCGTGTTAAACCAATTTTGTGTGCGTGCAAGTGTGGTGGTTTTTGTGGGGTGGGGGTGGGGGTGGGAGTACTAAGCACAGGCGTACCTTGCATAGCACACCCACCGGGAGCCGGGCTGAGACCACCAAACTCAATTCACATGTAGCCGAGACCGGGATCCAAACCCTTGGCTGCAGAGGTGAACGGCTTGTCAGCGCAGTGCCAATCATGGCATGTAATTTTTTTTGGGGGGGGGGGGGAGTGGGGGCTTCAGGAGGAGTGGGACTTCCTATCCCACTTCCTGCTTCCGCCGAGGGGCTGGTAAGGCGATTAAGCTTAATCGCCTTACTGCAGCCCCTCCCATAGGCGATCGTCTAGGACACTGACAGGTCCTAGACGATCGCCTGTCCAATCAGCGGCGGGCTGCGCCGCGCGCATGTGCAGTGCGGCTCGCGCATGCGCAGTGGGTGCCCGGCCGTGAAGCCGAAGGCTGTCACGGCTGGGTGCTCACAGTCAGAATGAAGACGCCGGCCGGGGAGGGGGGGAGAGGAGAGGAGCGGAGCCCCGGTCGGCGCGTCGCTGGAACGTGGAGAAGGTAAGTGAATGTTTATTAAAAGCCAGCAGCTACACTTTTTGTAGCTGCTGACTTTTAATAAACATTACATTTGGGTGGAACACCCCTTTAAATGCACCTGGGGAACCTCTAGCTATCGCATTCCTCAAAACACCCTGTTCCATCACATAAATGGGAGGGCTTGGCCTTCCTGACCTACATAAATATTGTATAGCAGCAAGAATAGTTCAACTTTCATTGATCTACTCAAAGACTGAAAAACCGGACTGGGTTAACATTGAGAGTCAGGCAGTCTCCCAAATTTTTCTTGATCACCTATTATGGTATCCAATCAAAAAAGACCACCTATAATGGCCCCTTCCCTATCTTAATCTTGTGCGCCATGGGACAGCTAAAGGAATCATCCGACACATCTATTCAACAACCCGGATTTTCCCCTGGGTTTAGGCTTGGGGTGGACAAGTTACGGAGCTGAGAGGTGGCATTTCTGCGATATACTCATCCCTCACTCACCCTACAGCAAAGTCTTCTTATATGGAAGCCTGGGAAACTGATAATTGGGACCTGGATACCTGGCATAAAGCTTGCTCAAAATCCTTCAAGGGAATTCTAAATGTTTTCCTAATGGAAACCAATATCAAGGTGTTAACTAGGTGGTATTTCACTCCCACTAAAATATCAGCCGTATATCCGTCAGCGGATCCGACTTGCTATAGAGGCTCTCAACTCTCTGGGTCAATGGTCCACATATGGTGGGAATGTCCTAAGATTCGCCCCTATTGGAGAAAGATTTTTTATTTAATTTACAAGGTCACTAATTGCCAGGTTCCCAGGTCCCCATCTGTAGCCCTCCTAAATGCTCAACTACCTCATATATCAAAGGCTGCACAAACATTAATTCACGTTATCCTCACAGGAGCCAAACTAAATATAGCCAAGGAATGGAAGAAACCTAAACCTTTCATTTCAGAAACCCTCTGTACTGTAGAGGGAACATTGTATATACAGATATTATGAGAAGGGGGGGTAATACTTACCAGGTTAGGCAGCCATCTTGTGAGATTGCGTTGGCTGGGAATCGAACCTGAGTCAGCTGCTACCCACTGCACCACCACACGAGGAAGCATGTCTTTGCAGTGTGGAAGGAAACTGGAGTAGTTGGAGGAAACCCACGCAAACACAGGGAGAACATGCAGACTCCATGCAGCGAGTATCCTGGTCAGGATATGAACCAAACACCCCTGTGCTGCAAGGCAGAAGTGCTAACTACTAAGCCTCTGTGCTGCCCGATCTTAAAACAGAACTTCACCTATAAAGACAAGTTCCGCTTTTCATCCTCTTTTGGCTTTAAATTTCCTAAAAGAACTGGAGATACAGGTCCATATTGTAGTGTTATGAATCTTTCATATTCTGTCCTGTAGGGGAAGACTCTGAATGGTTCTCATTCCATCCACCCTTCCCATTGAGCCGTCCATATTTCCCCTTGGGTTATGATATTCTTAAGTGACTTAGAGATGCAGATCCTTTTTGTAGAGTGAACAAGAGCTACAGAGTCCTTCAGCTGTTGTAGGCCTCAGTGGTCACTTCTCCAAAATGTTAATGTCCTTTGTGTGGAATGGGACAAATACATGTCCTCACGTCTGTATAGTGTCTCTACTCTATGGATAGGCTCTGTCTTATATAAGGGGACATGAGCTAGCCATGGGTGTAACCTAGGGTGACCACATTTCCAAACTACAATTCAGGGACACCCCCTTCCCAAAAATCAGCTTGTGCTGTAAAGAATCACAGCACAGTGATTGGACACAAGAGGCGGGATTTATAATTTTTCCAATCACAAGCAGGGGGAGGGACTGTGCTCCTCCAGGCATTACCGTCAAGGACAAGTACTGTCAGTGAGTAAAGCAGTGATGTGGCGGCCTTTTTTGGTGGCATCAGATTGTCCCGGGGGGTGGCTGTGTCAGTTTCATTCCGGGACACCGTATTGTCCTGGAATGATGGTGCCCGGGACAGACCTGCAAAATGAGGGACTGTCCCAGGCAATCCGGGACACGTTGTCACCCTAGTGTAACCTGAAATGTAGACAGGCAGGGACAGGACATCTCACTTGAATGTGGCAGCCTGGCTCTTCATAGATGGTAGAGAGTTAATTCCAAGTATGCTTGATTGAGCAACAAGGATGCTCATCATCATTGTCTATGATTGTCTATCTGTGGAGCTGCTACCAGCTCTACCTACTGTGGACCAGGTCTGCTGGCTGGTCTCTGCAGTTTTTATGGGCATCTGAATGGTGACCACTTGAATGGGGCACCAGCGTTACTTCTTTGACGTTCACCTAAAAGGTATTTCCACTTTTGCAGCCATATTGGCATAGCACCTACTTTATATCTGTTACATGTTCTGATTCACAGAATTAAACGTACTAAAAATTGTAGTTTGCTGCTCGCCTCTAAAGAAGGAATCATGTGTGAAAAATGACAAACAAAACATGGCTCCTACAAATCTGATACCAGAGCCCCAGCCGAACATGCAGCCTGGGAGGCCAGGCTGCTGATCGTCGCCGTTACTAGTAAAAAAAAATAATAATTAATTATTAATAAAAATGCCATAAAACTATCCCCTATTTTGTAGACGCTATAACTTTTGTGCAAACCAATCAATAAACACTTATTGCAATTTTTCTTTACCAAAAATATGTAGAAGAATACGTATCGTATAAACTGAGGAAATTTTTTTTTTATATATTTTGGGGGATATTTATTATAGCAAAAAGTTAAAAAAATATATATATTTTTTTTAAATTGTCGCTCTATTTTTGTTTATAGCGCAAAAAATAACCGCAGAGGTGATCAAATACCACCAAAAGAAAACTCTATTTGTGGGGGAAAAGAACGTAAATTTTGTCGCATGATTGTCAGCTAAAGCGACGCAGTGCCGAATCACAATAAGTGGCCTGGTCTTTGGCCAGCCAAATGGTCCGGGGCTGAAGTGGTTAAAGCTTATAGCGCTGCTGAAGTTTGAAGGACTATTTTAATTTTAGTTTTGATTGCTTACCCTTTTTGAAATGTTGGTTATACTATAGCAGCTGCTCTCTCATTCCACTAGTTTATTTTCCTAAGCGCCAGATAAGTGATCTTTGAGAACTTCTGCGGTTTTATAGAAAATAATTCAATGCGGATGGCCGCACTCCAACAACCATTTCTTTATTGGTTAAAAACCATACAGCAAAGATGCAATCAACAGCTGACGTGTTTCACACAGTAACTACTGGTGCTTAATCATAGCTATGAGTAAGCACCAGTAGTTACGGTGTGAAACACATCAGCTGTTGACTGCATATTTTGCTGTATGGTTTTTAACCAATTAAGACCCCGACCAATATGCAGGTAAAGGACCAGGCCCCTTTTTGCAATTTGGCACTGCGTAGATTTAACTGACAATTGCGCGGTCGTGCGACGTGGCTCCCAAATAAAATTGGCTTCCTTTTTTTCCACAAATAGAGCTTTCTTTTGGTGGTGTTTGCTCTAATCTGCGGTTTTTATTTTTTGCCCTATAAACAAAAATAGAGCGACAATTTTGAAAACAATGCAATATTTTTTACTTTTTGCTGTAATAAATATCCCCAAAAAAGATTGGTAAAAAAAATCGCAATAAGCGTTTAACCACTTGCCGACCAGCCGCCGCAGTAATACGGCGGCAGGTCGGCACGGGTGCGCGAGAGCCCGTAGTTCTACGTCGCGCCTTTCGCGGCCACTAGGGGGCGCGTGCGCGCCGCCGGCGGCCCGCGCGCCCCCCGCTCGCCCCCGAGTCCCGTGCGTGTGCCCGGCGGGCACGATCGCCGCCGGGCACACGCGATCGCTCGTTACAGAGCGGGGAACGGGAGCTGTGTGTGAAAACACACAGCGCTCGTTCCTGTCAGCGGGGGAAATGCTGATTTTCTGTTCATACAATGTATGAACAGAAGATCAGTGATTCCCCCTAGTAAGTCCACCCCCCATACAGTTAGAACACAAATAGGACCACACTTAACCCCTTCCCCGCCCCCTAGTGTTAACCCCTTCACTGCCAATGGCATTTTTATAGTAATCCAATGCATTTTTATAGCATTAATCGCTAAAAAAATGCCAATGGTCCCAAAAATGTGTCAAAAGTGTCCGAAGTGTCCGCCATAATATCGCAGTACCGAAAAAAAACGCTGATCGCCGCCATTACTAGTAAAAAAAAAATAATAATAAAAATGCCATAAAACTACCCAGTATTTTGTAAACGCTATAACTTTTGCGCAAACCAATCAATAAATGCTAATTGCGATTTTTTTTATGAAAAATATGTAGAAGAATACGTATCGGCCTAAACTGAGGAAAAAATATTTTTTTTTATATATTTTTGGGGGATATTTATTATAGAAAAAAGTAAAAAATATTGCATTTTTTTCAAAATAGTCGCTCTGTTTTTGTTTATAGCGCAAAAAATAAAAACCGCAGAGATGATCAAATACCACCAAAAGAAAGCTCTATTTGTGGGAAAAAAAGGACGCCAATTTTGTTTGGGAGCCACGTCGCACGACCGCGCAATTGTCAGTTAAAGCGACGCAGTGCCGAATCGCAAAAAGTGCTCTGGTCTTTGGACAGCAATATGGTCCGGGGCTAAAGTGGTTAACGATTGTTTTGCGCAAAATTTATAGCGTTTACAAAATAGGGGATAGTTTTATGGCATTTTTATTAATAATTTTTATTTACTACTAATGGCGGCGATCAGCGATTTTTTTTGTCACTGCGACATTATGGCGGACACATCGGACAATTCTGACACATTTTTGGGACATCGTCATTTTCACAGCAAAAAGTGCTACAAAAATGCATTGTTTACTGTGAAAATGACAATTGCAGTTTAGGAATTAACCACTAGGGGGCGCTGTAGGGGTTAAGTGTGACCTCATGTGTGTTTCTAACTGTAGGGGGGCGGGGCTGGACTTGTGACGTCACTGATCGTCTTTCCTTATATTAGGGAACAGACGATCAGTGACACTGCCACTGTGAAGAATGGGGAAGGTGTGTTTACACACACACCTCTCCTCTTTCTTCAGCTCCCATGACCGATCAAGGGACTCCGGAGCCGATCAGGCCACAGCTGGGCACTTAAAGAGAACGTACAGGCACGTGATTGTGCCCAGCCGTGCTATTCTCCCGACGTATATCGGCGTTAGGCAGTCCTTAAGAGGTTAATCAATGAATTGTTGTTGGAGTACAGCCATCCGCATTGAATTATTTTCTAAATGCTAATTTGCATACTTCATGCAGATAAAACTCCATGTTCACCAATGCCATACATGCCCATATCCAATGACCATACATGTATATATAAGAGTATTGGCGTACAAAACACAGTAGAAGAACTGACGCCCTCAAAATTGCCCCTCCGTTTTTTTTTCCCATTTGTCCCCTCACCTTAACAAAATCGCGGCAGCAGGGACATGTCCGCTTTAGCAACTCACACC
This sequence comes from Rana kukunoris, assembly GCA_029574335.1. Lineage (NCBI taxonomy): Eukaryota > Metazoa > Chordata > Amphibia > Anura > Ranidae > Rana > Rana kukunoris. The sequence continues at coordinate 705,582,868 of CM056049.1, forward strand.
AGGAGAAAGAAGAGAATACTTGACTTTGTTTTGTTCATCAGCACCAACCCTCCTGCCCCGCTTACCATCTCGCAGCAGGAGAGAGAAGAGAAGAGATGACACTTTCGTTACCACAACCCCCCCCCCCCCCGCTTATCTCACGGCAGGAGAGAGGAGAGCCCCCCCCCCCAGTTCTCTGTTCCAGGGGGGCCCTGCCTAAAGCTGTGTAAGGGGCCCCAAAATTTGTGATGGGTGCCCTGTATTCTTCAAAGTATTGGTGTCCTCTGGTCACAAGGGCAATTGAAATTGTGCGAATTCAGAGACATCTGCACAGAGGTCTATTGAAATCGCCAAAAGTAGTACAAAATTTACAGAAACGACCTTTGTGAATCATGCGGTGCCACAAAGTCGACATTTCACCAATTCGGGGGGTTCTATTGGCGTTGCTCTGTCGAGATGTGCCCCTCCATCGAATAGTGCCCGGGACGCCGTACGTCATAGCACAATAGCTGATTTGCCGATCAGCAGGGTTGTCCTAACCATTGCACATGCGTACATCGTAGAAGGTATCTCTCGATGGAAGATACCACTTCAAAAGCACAATTTATACCTATACAAACACACACAAAAGTGGACCATCAACACACTCTAAAGCCGGCCCGCAAGGTCTCCCCCCGCTCTTTGTATAGGTTTCAATTGTGCTCATGAAATGGTACGTCCCATCTAGAGATACTTCCTACAATGAGCGCTCGCGCCCTGTTTACGCCACTCCAGCTGATCGGCAACTCAGCTGGAGTGCGGCTCTGTTCTGCGCTATTCGATGGAGGGCACTTCTCGACAGAACACCAGCAATAGCTGCCAATTTGGCATGTCAAATCACATGAAAAAATCACATCAATGTGAACCTGGGCTGACAGAAAAACTGAAGGGGTGAAAAAACACACAGACACACACCTTACCTCCAGGTATGCTAGGCTGCCAATTTGATCCGCAGAGGCCAAGAAAGGAACAGCAATTTTCAGGCTTAGTAAATAGGCAGCAGGCCTCTGTGAACCTAAACCCATCAACATGGGCAGTGAAGTTCATTTATAAAAATTTTTTGCAAAGCAACTCACCTGGTAAAAGTGTATGTACATTTGTTCTGTGTGAATGGGGCAAACAATAAATACAAAATGCCTATTCCCTGTGCTAGTGGAATGTTTTTCATTGATTTAGCTCAGGTTCAAACTGGGCTGCGGGTATGAAGCAGTGCGAATTCACTCCCGCTTGTCAGTCCCGATTTTGGCCACAATTTCAGAGACATCTGTGCAGGTCAATGGAAACGAAAATAATTTATTTCCATACTGTATTGACTTCTAAGACATGCAATACCGCTTGTGGCCAGAGGTGGCGCAGGGCGCCAGAGAGCCTCAGAACAACTCGGGGACAGCTTGGCTGAACTCTGTAACCCTCGGAAACAAAGTATATACCAGTGTAACGGCACCCCAAATGGGACAGGGGTTAACACCGTTTAGGATATTCCCTTTCCGAACACAAGGCAGCTACCAACACTCCACAATCAGGCGAATGAGACCTATAAAAATAATATGAGACACAGCTCTGTATGATGTTCAAACAGGTCTGACACTTTATTGAGAAATACAGACTCTTATATACAATTTAGGATACTGCAGTAACCAAATGAACAATAAACCAACTCCACCCACAACATCACACAATGGTTACCTAACAATTCCCCCAATACACATCATCCTCAATACATCTCTTAGCAGACACCCTGACTCAGACACCTGACCTAATTTACATGAGCTAATTAACTACAGCTGATGACTCAGACACCTGACCTTTAGGCGGTTTGTTAACTTACAATACACATTATTATAGGACTCCTTCACACAGTACAGGATCAATTAGCACAAGCCACAATTAGATGCAGAGCAGCCACACTAGAATGAGTCACTATTCTAATATGGCATATAACCTGGGAGATAATGGGGGATAAGCATTACAGACCCATGTTAAAGCAATCCAAAAATCTAAGACATATTCTAAATGTCCATTATTTTCTGGCTCATACTTTCTAAGAGCTTCTGGGTTCCACGGGCCCTCCCGTTACACCCAGTATTTCGGAACGGCTCCGGGCCCCCGCACCTCTGGCCAAATACGGTACTGCACACTGCAGAGGCTTGAATCCTTCTCGTTTCGTGAGACAACACTTAAAAACTGAGTCAGAGTTTAAAAAAAAAATGCTTGTATTGCGAAACGCTTGTTAACCACGTTACTCGCAATCTGAGATTCACTGTACTGCATTTGGCCACTAGACAACACCAACTATGATATTTAGCACCATCTCATGGACAGATAAGGTACAGGTACCTCTCCAAAAATGTGAATATAAAAAATAAAAAAAAAGTAATTAAATTTAAAAAGTGAAACTCATATTATATACATTCATTACACACAGAGTAATATATTTCAAACATTTCTTTATTTTAATTTTAATGATTATGGCTTACAGCTAGTGAAAACCCCAAATTCTAAATTAAAAGAAAGAAATGCTTGAAATATATCACTCTGAGTAATGAATCTATAGAATATGAGCTTCACTTTTTGAATTGAATTACTGAAATAAACTAACTTTTTAACCGGTTAAGACCCGGCCATTATGCAGGTTAAGGACCTGGCCCCTTTTTGCGATTCGTGCGACGTGACACCCAATCAAAATCATCCTTTTTTTCCCCACAAATAGAGCTTTCTTTTGGTGGTATTTGATCACCTCTGCGGATTTTATTTTTTGCGCTATAATCCAAAATAGAGCGACAATTTTGAAAAAAAAACAATATTTTTTACTTTTTGCTATAATATATATCCCCCCAAAAAAGATATAAGAAAACTATTTTTTTCCTCAGTTTAGGCCGATACGTATTCTTCTACCTATTTTTGGTAAAAAAAAAAATCGCAATAAGCGTTTATTGATTGGTTTGCGCAAAAGTTATAGCATCTACAAAATAGGGAAGAGTTTTATGGCATTTTTATTAATATATATTTTTTTTTTTACTAGTAATGGTGGCGATCAGCGATTTTTATTGGTATGGCGACATTATGGCGGACACTTTAGACACTTTTGACACATTTTTGGGACCATTGTCATTTTTATAGCGATAAAAATGCAATGATTGCTATAAAAATGACACTGGCAGGAAAGGGGTTAACACTAGGGGGCGAGAAAGGGGTTAAGTATGTTCCCTGGGTGTGTTCTAACTGAAGGACGGGTGGGACTTACAGTGCGGAAAATAAGTATTTGAACACCCTGCTATTTTGCAAGTTCTCCCACTTGGAAATCATGGAGGGGTCTGAAATTGTCATCGTAGGTGCATGTCCACTGTGAGAGACATAATCCAGAAATCACAATGTATGATTTTTTTAACTATTTATTTGTATGATACAGCTGCAAAGAAGTATTTGAACACCTGTCTATCAGCTAGAATTCTGACCCTCAAAGACCTGTTAGTCTGCCTTTAAAATGTCCACCTCCACTCCATTTATTATCCTAAATTAGATGCACCTGTTTGAGGTCATTAGCTGCATAAAGACACCTGTCCACCCCATACAATCAGTAAGAATCCAACTACTAACATGGCCAAGACCAAAGAGCTGTCCAAAGACACTAGAGACAAACTTGTACACCTCCACAAGGCTGGAAAGGGCTACGGGGAAATTGCCAAGCAGCTTGGTGAAAAAAGGTCCACTGTTGGAGCAATCATTAGAAAATGGAAGAAGCTAAACATGACTGTCAATCTCCCTCGGACTGGGGCTCCATGCAAAATCTCACCTCGTGGGGTCTCAATGATCCTAAGAAAGGTGAGAAATCAGCCCAGGACTACACAGGAGGAGCTGGTCAATGACCTGAAAAGAGCTGGGACCACCGTTTCCAAGGTTACTGTTGGTAATACACTAAGACGTCATGGTTTGAAATCATGCATGGCACGGAAGTTTCCCCTGCTTAAACCAGCACATGTCAAGGCCCGTCTTAAGTTTGCCAATGACCATTTGGATGATCCAGAGGAGTCATGGGAGAAAGTCATGTGGTCAGATGAGACCAAAATATAACTTTTTGGTCATAATTCTACTAACCGTGTTTGGAGGAAGAAGAATGATGAGTACCATCCCAAGAACACCATCCCTACTGTGAAGCATGGGGGTGGTAGCATCATGCTTTGGGGGTGTTTTTCTGAACATGGGACAGGGCGACTGCACTGTATTAAGGAGAGGATGACCGGGGCCATGTATTGCGAGATTTTGGGCAACAACCTCCTTCCCTCAGTTAGAGCTTTGAAGATGGGTCGAGGCTGGGTCTTCCAACATGACAATGACCCAAAGCACACAGCCAGGATAACCAAGGAGTGGCTCTGTAAGAAGCATATCAAGGTTCTGGCGTGGCCTAGCCAGTCTCCAGACCTAAACCCAATAGAGAATCTTTGGAGGGAGCTCAAACTCCGTGTTTCTCAGCGACAGCCCAGAAACCTGACTGATCTAGAGAAGATCTGTGTGGAGGAGTGGGCCAAAATCCCTCCTCCAGTGTGTGCAAACCTGGTGAAAAACTACAAGAAACGTTTGACCTCTGTAATTGCAAACAAAGGCGACTGTACCAAATATTAACATTGATTTTCTCAGGTGTTCAAATACTTCTTTGCAGCTGTATCATACAAATAAATAGTTAAAAAAATCATACATTGTGATTTCTGGATTTTTTTTTTTTTTGATTATGTCTCTCACAGTGGACATGCACCTACGATGACAATTTCAGACCCCTCCATGATTTCCAAGTGGGAGAACTTGCAAAATAGCAGGGTGTTCAAATACTTATTTTCCGCACTGTACATGGGGAAATGACAGATCGCTGTTCATACATTGTATAAACAGACGATAGGTCATTTCCCCCCCTGACAGGACCGTAAGCTGTGTGTTTACACACACAGCTCCCGGTTTTCGCTCTGTAACGAGCGAGTGCAGGTGCCCGGTGGCAATCGCACACCCAGGGGCGAACGGGGGGCACGCGTGAGCCTCCGGTGCGCGCACTATCCCCCATTGGCTGATTCGCGAGATGCCGTAGATCTACGTGATCTTGCGCAGGGGAGCCGACCTGCTGCCGTATAACTGTGGTCGGCAAGTAGTTAAGTTAACCTCTTAAGGACCCCCTTCACGCCGATATACGTCCGCAGAATGGCACGGCTGGGCACAAGCACGTACCTGTACATCGCCTTTAAGAGCCCAGCCGCGGAGCGCTTGCGACCTGGTCCTGTTCTCGGTGACCACGCCCGCGGGACCCGCGGACCCAATCGCCGCCTGTGTCTTGCGGTCGGGTCACAGAGCTGAAGAACGGGGAGAGGTAAGTGTCACTGATCGTCTGTTCCCTGTCATATGGAACGACGATCAGTGATGTCACACACCAAGCCACTCCCCCACACAGTAGTAATCACTCCCTAGGAAACACTTAACCCCTTCAGCACCCCTACAGGTTAACTTCTTCACTTTCATTGCCATTTTTACAGTAATCAGTGCATTTTTATAGCACTTTTCGCTGTAAAAATGCCAATGGACACAAAATGTCGAAAGTGCCCGATGTGTCCGCCATAATGTCACAGTCACAATAAAAATTGTTGATCGCAGCCATAACTAGTAAAAAAAAAAAAAAATATTATTAAAAATGTGATCCCCTATTTTGGAAACGCTATAACTTTTGCGCAAACCGATCAATAAACACTTATTGCCAAAAATAGGTAGAAAAATACGTATCGGCCTAAACTGAGGAAAAAACATGTTTTTTTTATATATATTTTTGGGGAATATTTATTATAGCAAAAAGTTTTTTTTTTTTTTAAATTGTCGCTCTATTTTTGTTTATAGCGCAAAAAATAAAAACCGCAGAGGTGATCAAATACCACCAAAAGAAAGCTCTATTTGTGGGGGAAAAAATACGCCAATTTTGTTTAGGAGCCACGTCAGTTAAAGCGACGCACTGCCGAATCGCAAAAAGGGACCTGGTCCTTTAGCTACAAAATGGTCCGGGCTGAAGTGGTTAAAGAGAAACATTCAACCAGCACAGGGAATAGCCTAATAGCATTTGTTTTTTGTCCCTTTCACACAGAATGTACTTGCGCTTTTAGTGAATGAATTGCCTTGAGAGAATTTTTTTAATAAATAAAGCCCCATCTCTGTTCAGTATAACCTGTTGTCTTTTTTTTTATAATATACAACAATCATGTACACAAATCTGTACATTAATGTTTTGTAAACTAATTGCAATGTATCCTAAATAAAGAGAAAATATTTATTTTACACTGTGTGTGTACTGTATTATATATATATATACACACACACATACACACGTACTGTATAGTTTATATCATGCTCCTAGTAATCAAGTCATGTATATTCCTTTCTATACTTTATAATTCTGGATTGTTCTATAAATCTCAGTGACTGGAAGGTGCAGGAGGCATCTATAAATGAATATACATGAGGCTTTGTGTTTACAGAGGGATACATGTGTTGGCGCACACTGCATGGTGTTCTCAGTTTATTTACAGATGATCAGAACCATTAAAAGGTGACAGAGGTGACCGCTGAGCGCCCAGACGTGTCATACGTGTGTGCGAGTCTATGTTGTTGTTTTTTTAATACTTATTTATATACAGTATCTCACAATAGTAAGTACACCCCTCACATTTTTGTAAATATTTTATTCTATCTTTTCATGTGACAACACTGAAGAAATGACACTTTGCTACAATGTTGTGTAGTGAGTGAACAGCTTGTATAACAGTGTAAATTTGCTGTCCCCTCAAAATAACTCAACACACAGCAATTAAATGTCTAAACCGCTGGGAACAAAAGTGAGTACACCCTTAAGTGAAAAATGTCCAAATTGGGCCCAAAGTGTTAACATTTTGCGTGGCCACCATTTTATATTTTCCAGCACTGCCTTAACCCACTTGGGCATGGAGTTCACCAGAGCTTCACAGGTTGCCATTGGAGTCTCTTCCACTCCTCCATGATGACATCACAGAGCTGTTAGAGACCTTGCGCTCCTCCACCTTCCGTTTGAGGATGCCCCACAGGCGCTCAACAGGGTTTAGGTCGGGAGACATGCTTGGCCAGTCCATCACTTTTACCCTCAGCTTCTTTAGCAAGGCAATAATTGTCTTGGAGGTGTGTTTGGGTCGTTATCATGTTGGAATACTGCCCTGCGGCCCAGTCTCTGAAGGGAGGGGATGATGCTCTGCTTCAGTATGCCACAGTACATGTTGCCATTCATGGTTCCCTCAATGATCTGTAGCTCCCCAGTGCCGGCAGCACTCATGCAGTCCCAGACCACGACACTCCCACCACCATGATTGACTGTAGGCAAGACACACTTGTCTTTGTACTCCTCACCTGATTTCCACCAAATACACTTGTCACCATCTGACACCAAATAAGTTTATCTTGGTCTCTTCAGACCACAGGACATGGTTCCAGTAATCCATGTCCTTAGTCTGCTTGTCTTCAGCCAACCGCAGGCTTTCTTGTGCATCATCTTTAGAAGAGGCTTTCTTCTGAGATGACAGCCATGCAGACCAATTTGTTGCAGGGTGCGGCGTATGGTCTGAGCCAGGGGTCAAGTCCTGGGGAAAAAAAGTGTGGTAACTCCCACCCAAGAAAAAAAAAAAAAAAAAGATACGCTCATATGCATAATTACTAAACCGCATTTTTTTTCCGATCCACTGTACCTGAGTAATCCTTTGTTACTGGCCACTTCCTGTATATGTATTCATCGGGTAGTGTGCGGGTATTCCGTCGCTTGATGCCGCAATGTCTCCTGGGAGCTTTTGTCATTGTTCCCAGGAGCCATTGCGGAGGTCTGCCGCGAGTTATCGCGGGATTTAGAAATGAGCAAGTTCTTTCTAAATCCCGCGATAACTCACGACCTCCGCAATGTCTCCTGGGAACAATGACAAAAGCTCCCAGGAGACATTGCGGCATCAAGCGACGGAATACCCGCACACTACCCGATGAATCCATATACAGGAAGCGGCCAGTAACATAAAGGATTACTAAGGTTCGCCAGCCCCTGACAGTGACTCGAGCTGGGCATCGCCGCTTAGTGAAGGATTGGCTCGGGCGGCTCAGCTGCTCTAGTCCTGCAAAGGGAACCGAGTTCCTGCTGTGAAAAAAGTGCAGGAACTCCGTTCCCACGCGTTCCCTCAGAACTTGAGCCCTGGTCTGAGCACTGACAGACTGACCCTCCCCCAACCCTTCAATCTCTGGCAGCACTCATACATCTATTTCCCAAAGACAACCTCTGGATATGACGCTAAGCACGTGCACTCAACTTATTTGGTCACCATGGCAAGGCCTGTTCTGAGTGGAACCTGTCCTATTAAACCGCTGTATGGTCTTTATGTGGAGCAACAATTCTTTTTTTTCAGATCCCCAGAGAGTTCGTTGCCATGTTGAACTTCCAGTGACCAGTATGAGAGAGTGAGAGCGATACCACCAAATTCAACACACCCGAGACCTTGTAACAGTAATGAGTCACATAACACCAGGGAAGGGAAAAATGGCTAATTGGGCCCAGCCAGATCACAGCCACACCAGTCACAGTGTCCCTGACCACCGCCACACCAGTCACAGTGTCCCTGACCACCGCCACACCAGTCACAGTGTCCCTGACCACCGCCACACCAGTCACAGTGTCCCTGACCACCGCCACACCAGTCACAGTGTCCCTGACCACCGCCACACCAGTCACAGTGTCCCTGACCACCGCCACACCAGTCACAGTGTCCCTGACCACCGCCACACCAGTCACAGTGTCCCTGACCACCGCCACACCAGTCACAGTGTCCCTGACCGCCACACCAGTCACAGTGTCCCAGATCACCCCAACACCAGTCACAGTGTCCCTGATCACCCCAACACCAGTCACAGTGTCCCTGATCACCCCAACACCAGTCACAGTGTCCCTGATCACCCCAACACCAGTCACAGTGTTCCTGCCACAGCTGCAAAGCAAAACATCCCAGGCACAGCAAGTGTACACTCCTAGTCGCTCCCTCTGCAGCTAAAGGATGCAGCGTTTGGGGGGCTGGTAAAACTGTGACTTTACCGCCACCTCCCGAGTGAATGAGCACTAATAGTGCAGCCAGTCAGTTTTTCCGATCGCCAACACACCAGCCAAATTGTTTCTAAAAATCAGTGTTCTGGATTGCCAACAGACGAGTGCAGCAACAGTTTTCCTAAATACAGCCACACCAGTCCCATTGTATGCCAGAAACAGTGTTCCTTATTACCGCAACACTAGTGTAAGTCATCAGCAGTGCAGTGTTGCTTCTGTCTGCCACCTGTACCAACCCTGGCCTGTTTATTGACCACATTCCTGCCTTCTGCCTGGCCTGATCCTTTGCCTGTTTGCCGAATCAACTGCAGCCATCCCCTGCAGACAACTGCACCCCTGGAATTAAAGGAACTCTTCTGCTCTCTTCACCATCCTGTACTTCCTGGCCAGTGAACATGGCATTCCTGGGGGAAGCCACATACCAGTACACTAGGCTTGCTTGGCTTATAGGAAGTGGGACTGCTACAGGTAACTCTATACTACAATATTTTCCTTGACCATTTATAGAGGCAACCATTACAGTACATTGGTTTTGATACAATTGGTTTGTGTAATACACAAGATAAATTATCTGGTATGCAATCAGTGGCGGCGGTGAAGTTTTAGGATGGGGGGGGCGCGCTAGACCTAGCCCACCCTTTTTGACCCCTCCCTCTTCTCATAGGCCCCACCTCTTATAGAATCCACCCACACTGTTCCCTATATTCCACCCATAGTATCAGGAGTATACAGCTCAGCATGACAAAGATCCGGGTATACAGCTCAGCCTCACAGATCAGGGTATATAGCATCACAGATCAGGAAATACAGCTCAAACACAGCCACAAAGGCAAGAGAATTCTTGTTAGGCAGTGTACTAGTGCTCAGACGAACACACATTTGGATCAAATTTTAATGGTTCAAAGAACGTCAGGCAAAATAGTCGGCCCTCGAGCATGTTCACTTCATCAAACGTGGCCCTCTTTGAAAGAAGTTTGGACATCCCTGCTCTATTGGCTGTCACTCAGCCAACAAATTAAACTCAAAATACTAATAACTTACAAAGCCATCTACAGCTCTGTCCCCAGCCACATCACTAGCTTAGTCTCAAAATACCAACCTAATCGTCCTCTTCGCTCCTCCCAAGACCTCCTCCTCTCTAGTTCCCTCATCACCTCCTCCCATCCAGGACTTTTACTGAGCTTCTCCCATCCACTGGAATTTCCCAGACTATCTCCAATCTATCTACTTTTGGACGATCCATGAAAACTTTTCTCTTCAGAGAAGCCTACCCTGCCTCCACCTAACAACTGCACTTTTATTTTCTTCATCCACAGTTACTACCCTTGGGTATCACTTGACCCTCCCCGCCTAGATTGTAAGCTCTAATGAGCACGGCCCTCCGATTCCTCCTGTATTGTAATTGTCCTGTATGCCCGAATGTTGTAAAGCGATGTGCAAATGTCAGCACTATATAAATCCATAATTATAATACTGCTCACATGCTCTGTGCAATGGTTTTGCAGAACAGCCGTGATCCTCCTTTTCTGGGGTCCCCTACTGGCGCTCCTGGCTCCTCCAACCTTTGAGTACTCCACTAGCAAGCAGCTAGACTCATGTGGTTTTGCTGGAGAGCCACATTGTGCGCATCTATTGACACAGTGTGGCTTGGCCCCACCCCAGTCACTAGACTTGATTGAGGAGCCAATGGCACCTGCTGCTCTTGTTGAATCCAGTAGGAGGGAGAGAGAACAGTGCTGCTGCTCTCAGGCACAGTGCTGGACCGAGATTGGTTTTAGGAGAGTATTTGGGGGGCTATAAAGACTTTTTGCATTACCTTTTAGTCTTCACAGCTACTTAAGGACAGCCGAACCCTGATATACGTTGGCACAATGGCACAGGCACGTTGCCCTTTAAGTGCCCAGCCGTAGGTCGAGCGTGCAGTCCGAAGCTCTGTGACCGCGGACCCGATGTCTCACAATCGGGTCACAGGAGCTGAAGAACAGGGAGAGGTGAGTTTTAACACACCTTCCCCATTCTTCTCTGTGGCAGTGCCACTGTGTCCGTGTCGCCGATTATTGTTCCCTATAACAGGGGACAGACAATCAATGACGTCACACGTCCAGCCACACTCCCCTACATTAAAGCGGAGTTCCACCCTTAAAAACACTTTTTTCATTACATCCAGCATACTGGCGTCAGCGCCAGTATGCTGTTTTTTTTTTTTTTAATGCTCGTACTTATTGTTTCTCCCAAATTTAATTTCCTGGCGCACCGCGGAGTGTCGCCGCTATAAGGCGTCACGCCTTCCGGAAACAGCTGATTAGCATTCGGCTTTTACTCGGCGCCTGCGCACAGCCCCAGGAGCTGACTGCGCAGGCGCCGTATATAGCGCATCACGCCCTCCGAAAAAACCCGAACTAGGACCGGCTATTTTCGGCGCCTGCGCAGTCAGCTCCTGGGTCTTTGCGCAGGCGCCGAATGCTAATCGGCTGTTTCCGGAAGGCGTGACGCCTTATAGCGGCGACACTCCGCGGTGCGCCAGGAAATTAAATTTGGGAGAAACAGTAAGTACGAGCATTAAAAAAAAAAAAAAAACAGCATACTGGCGCTGACGCCAGTATGCTGGATGTAATGAAAAAAGTGATTTTAAGGGTGGAACTCCGGTTTAAGAATCACTTCCTTAGGGGACACACTTAACCCCTTAGCGCCCCCTAGTGGTTAACCCTCTTCACTGCCATTTTCACAGTAAGCAGTGCATTTTATAGCACTTTTCACTGTGAAAATGACAATGGTCCCAAAAATGTGTCAAAATTGTCCAATGTGTCCGCCATAATATCGCAATCGCAAAAAAAATTGCTGATCGCCACCATTACTAGAAAAAAAAAAAAAATTACAAAAATGCCATAAAAACTATCCCCTATTTTGTAGACACTATGGCCCGGATTCACAAAGCACTTACGCAGACGTATCTCCAGATTTGCCGCGCAAGTACAAATATGCACCGTCGTATCTGTGCGCCGTACCCACAAACTTAGATACGCCTAAAAACTGACTTCATCCCACCGACGTAACTTGCCTATGCCGGCGTACAGTGGGCGCATATTTACGCTGTACGCATGTGGCCCTCCCATTGATTTTCTATTTAAATATGCAAATGAGGGAGATACGCCGATTCACGAACGTACTTGCGCCCAGCGCATGATTTACGCGGTTTGTGTAAGTGTTACATTCGGCGTAAAGTTATTCCCCATAGATGAGGCGCTTACGCCTATGAAATATACGCTACGCCGGCGCAGAGTTGGGAGCATTTGCTTTGTGAATTCCATGCTTGCCTCTCTGCGCTGCGTCGGCGTAGCGTAAAAGAGATATGCTACAGCGGCATTAAATGTGTGCCGATGTATGTGAATCCAGGCCAATAACTTTTGCACAAACCATGCGATTTTTTTTTACCAGAAATAAGTAGAAGAATACGTATCGGCCTAAACAGTTTTTTATATATTTTTTTGGGGATATTCATTATAACAAAAAAGTAAAAAATATAGAATTTTTTTCAAAATTATCGCTCTATTTTTGTTTGTAGTGCAAAAAATAAAAAACCGCAGAGGTGATCAAATACCACCAAAAGAAAGCTCTATTTGTGGGAATCACATCATACATCCGCGCAATTGTCAGTTAAAGCGACGTAGTGCCGAATCGCAAAAACTGGCCAGGTCCTTTACCTGCATAATGGTCTGGGTCTCAAGTCCTTAATCTAATATTGATGATTTGCATAAGGTTTGTAAAGCCACTTGTGACCATTATAAGCGTGCAAGTCCCCAATCTAACCAGATCTTTGATGATCTATGGCTGGGAGTAGGCAACATTCAGCAGTCCAGGCATTGATGAACTACAAGTCCCAAGAGGCATTGCAAGAATGGAAGTCATTCCTGTGGATGCCAGAGGCATGATGGGATTTGTAGTCTCACTATAGCTGGAGTGCTGAATGCATGCTACCCCACATTTATGGTCTGCAGAAGTTTTGTAAAGCCACTCATGACCATTATGAGCTCATAAATCCCTAATCTAAGCAGCTGCTGTAATACTTTTGGTCTGCATGAGGTTTGGTAGCCACTACTACAGCAGTAAACTAGAAATTATAGTCAGTGTCTCTCTTTAAAGTCTTCTTCAGAGTGCAGCAAATCATAATGCAATGGTCACAACTGTAATAAGAACACTCAATATAGGATCCAAAATAAATGGAAATTTTATTTATCTTAGACGGCTCATACAAGTCTTACATTTCCATCCATTGTAAAACCTCCAGGTCTGGGAGACAGAAAATAACAGTTATGGCTTTACATTGGCTCTGCAAGACGGTGGTGTTGAAAGACGATATCTGGACGAAACAAAAAGGTGGACGTGCTCTTTGCCACTATTAGCGCTCTGCTTTCCTCGCTTACAGCATTTTCCTCTTTTCAAATTCCTAAGGGGAGATAAATAATATATGTTACCGACATGAAACAGGCTTTGGCGAAACAGAACCTTCACATTAACACCTGGTAATTCTTTATGAAGCGTGGGGAGAGGGATGAAACAAATGCATCAAAAGCTTTTCTGGGACATGTATAAATATATGGAGAGGTGAAGGACGTGTGCACTACTCTGAACAAGTGCTTGGCTATTTGCATGGAGTTGCAGATTTGGTGCCCATAACCTCAGTAAATCACACCTTGCTTAAATTAGCGCATGAGACATCCACAGTGTACTATACAAAACCATACAAATTGGCCCTCAATCTGCCTGTCATAGGCAGACTTTTGGAATAATAGTGCTCTGCTGCCACCAAGTGCACAGAAATGGAATTGCACTCAGACTTTATTATTATGCAGCACTGCAGCAACGTGATGCAAGAATTCCTCTATTTAAAAAAAAAAGATAAAAACGTAAAGAAAGTTGTACCAAGCCAAAAAACACATTGCCCTCCATGAAAAACTATGACCCCAGCCCCTCTCAAATAAGTGGCCCACTTGTCTGGCATATGTAGAGCATAGGGCTCTTCTTGAACTCTCAGGCACATCACTCAAACTTTGCTCATTTATCATTACAAATCGCACAGACATTAGAACGCAGCAAGGAGGAAGATGAGCACCCACTAGTTCTGTGGTCCCCAAACTTTCTAAACAAAGGGCCAGTTTACTGTTCTTCGAACTTTAGGGGGGCCAGATTGTGACCAATGGGAGAAGAGAAAGGTCCAGGCGTCCATGGGGAGGACCTGTGCCCCCCAGGAACAGGGGGGTCTCGGGGAGGACCTGTGCCCCCCAGGAACAGGGGGGGTCTCGGGGAGGACCTCTGCCCCCCACGAACAGGGGGGGTCTCGGGGAGGACCTCTGCCCCCCACGAACAGGGGGGGTCTCGGGGAGGACCTCTGCCCCCCACGAACAGGGGGGGTCTCGGGGAGGACCTCTGCCCCCCACGAACAGGGGGGGTCTCGGGGAGGACCTCTGCCCCCCACGAACAGGGGGGGTCTCGGGGAGGACCTCTGCCCCCCACGAACAGGGGGGGTCTCGGGGAGGACCTCTGCCCCCCACGAACAGGGGGGGGTCTCGGGGAGGACCTGTGCCCCCTCCAGGAACAGGGGGTCTCGGGGAGGACCTGTGCCCCCCCCAGGAACAGGGGGTCTCGGGGAGGACCTGTGCCCCCCCCAGGAACAGGGGGTCTCGGGGAGGACCTGTGCCCCCCCCAGGAACAAGGGGTCTCGGGGAGGACCTGTGCCCCCCCCCAGGAACAGGGGGTCTCGGGAAGAGTTTTGCCCCATTGCACGGATCATTGAATGAAATGGTGCCCATGAGCTGAATAAGAGCAAGCAAAGGTCCGCAGTTTGAAGACCACTGCTCTAGCTATCTGATTACAGGCTTGGAACAATAATCAATGTCAAACGTCCAGCCACACCCCCCCTACAGTAAGAATTACTTCCTTAGGGCACACACTTAACCCCTCAGCGCCCCCTAGTGGTTAACCACTTCACTGCCATTGTCATTGTCACAGTAATCAGTGCATTTTTATAGCACTTTTCGCACTACCACAAAGCATAGCCGCAGTGCCCATTGATTTCAATGGGCAGGAGCGGTATACGTGTTTAAATATACTTGCGCGGGTTTATTTTAAAAAAACAGTGACAGTAAACGTATTTAATACTGGACTAGGCATATTTAAAGGCAATCAATCAGTGGACAGCTGCCACTGCTAATTGCTTGTATACACACACAACTCCTTCACCACTCCAAAGATGCTGCAAATATCTTTTTACCGCACCGCTCCAGTGTGAAAGCAGCGGCTGTTTTAGGGCACTTTGCAGGCTCTATTTTTAGCGGTATAGCGCTTGCAAAGTGCCTCAGTGTGTAAGGGGTCTAAGTAAAAATGTCCAAATTAGGGCCAATTAGCCATTTTCACTGCCTGGTATCAAGTGACTCATTAGTGTTAAAAGCGCTCAGGTGTGAATGGGGAGCAGGTGTGTTAAATTTGGTGTTATTGCTCTCACGCTCTCATACTGGTCACTAGAAGTTCAACATGACACTTCATGGCAAAGAACTCTGAGGATCTGAAAAAAAGAATTGTTGCTCTACATAAAGAATGGCCTAGGCCAGGGATCCTCAAACTACGGCCCTCCAGATGTTGTAGAACTATACATCCCATGAGGCAATGTAACACACTGACATTCACAGACATGACTAGGCATTATGGGAATTGTAGTTCCTGAACAACTGGAGGGCCATAGTTTGAAGACCCATGGCCTAGGCTATAAGAAGATTGCCAAGACCCTGAAACTGAGCTGTAGCACGATGGCCAAGACCATACAGCAGTATAACAGGACAGGTTCCACTCAGAACAGGCCATGGTCAACCAAAGAGGTTGAGTGCATGTGCTCAGCGTCAAATCCAGAGGTTGTCTTTGGGAAATAGATGTATGAGTGCAGCCAGCATTGCTGCAGAGGTTGCAGGGGTGGGGGGGGGTCAGCCTGTCAGTGCTCAGACCATACGCTGCACACTGTATCAAATTGGTCTGCATGACTGTCGTCCCAAAAGGAAGCCTCTTCTAAAGATGATGCACAAGAAAGCCTGCAAACATTTTGCGGGAGACAAGCAGACCAAGGACATGGATTACTGGAACCACGCAATGGCATCTGATGAGACCAAGAAAAACTTATTTGGTTCAGATGGTGTCAGGTGTGTGTGATGGCAACCAGGCGAGGAGTACAAAGACAAGTGTGTATTGCCTACAATTAAGCATGGTGGTGGGAGTGTCGTGGTCTGGGGCTGCATGAGTGCTGCCGGCACTGGGGAGCTACAGATCATTGAGGGAACCATGAATGCCAACATGTACTGTGACATACTGAAGCAGAGCAGGATCCCCTCCCTTCAGAGACTGGGCCACAGGGCAGTATTCCAACATGATAACGACCCCAAACACACCTCCAAGACGACCACTGCCTTGCTAAAGAAGCCGAGGGTAAAGGTGATGGACTGGCCAAGCATGTCTCCAGACCTAAACCCTAATGAGCATTCTCAAACGGAGAGTGGAGGAACGCAAGGTCTCCAACATCCACCAGCTCTGTGATGTCATCATGGAGGAGGGAAAGAAAACTCCAGTGACAACCTGTAAAGCTCTGGGGAACTCCATGCCCAAGAGGGTTACGGCAGTGCTGGAAAATAATAGTGGCCACACAAAACATTGACACGTTGGGCCCAATTTGAACATTTTCATTTAGGGGTGTACTCACTTTTGTTGCCAGCGGTTTAGACATTAATGGCTGTGTGTTGAGTTATTTTGAGGGGACAGCAAATGTACACTGGTATACAAGCTGTACACTCACTACACAACATTGTAGCAAAGTGTCATTTCTTCAGAGTTGTCACATAAAAAGATAGAATAAAATATTTACAAAAATGTGAGGGGAGTACTCACTTTTGTGAGATACTGTATGTGAACATGTACCAAAGTAGGTGTACATTTTATCCCAGTTTTGCTGCAAAGTGGAAACACACTTTAAAGTATAACTAAAGGCAAAACTTTTTTTTCTTTGTTTTGGGTGGAGTGGAGAGGGATTAGAACACTTGATGGGGTTTATTTTTTGCTGTCTTTGTCCCGTTTACATTTATTTGTGCATTATGTTATTAAAGGATCACTAAAGGATTTTTTTTTTTCTTTTAGCTAAATAGCTTCTTTTACCTTACTGCAGTACTGGTTTCATGTCCTTATTGTTCGTTTTTGCTTTGAAGTTGCTGTAATCCTGCTCTGATCTCCACACTTCCTGCTTGTCGGTTTCCTTATAACCACCATACTGGGAGCTTTCTCACTGTGGTCTAAGCTGTCATTACTGTGTGTCAAACTTCCCAGAACCAATCAGATTCATTTTAAAAACAAAAGGCTGCCCTGGATTTGTTTGTTTTTGTTCTGTGTGTCTTTCTACTTCACAGAAACATGAAGCCAGTTCAAAAGTGAAACTAACCTGCAGGCACATTATATGATTGATTTTTATCTATTTTTAATCATTTTGAAAAGGAATCAGTTAACTTTTATGTCTCTATACCCTGTAAACCAAGGATCCTCAAACTACGGCCCTCCAGATGTTGTAGAACTACACTTCCCATGAGGCATTGTAACACACTGACATTCACAGACATGACTAGGCATGATGGGAATTGTAGTTCCTGAACAACTGGAGGGCCATAGTTTGAAGACCCATGCTGTAAACAGTCATTTCAGCAAAAAACATTTTTTCCTTTAGTGACCCTTTAAGTGCATTTGTGACACCGATGTGGACGAGAACTCACAACTGCGCTTCTGGAAGAATGGTCAAACATTGCCATAGACGCACTCCTAAACCTTGTGGACAGCCTTCCCAGAAGAGGTGAAGCTGTTATAGCTGCAAAGGGGGGCCAACTCAATATTGAACCCTACGGACTAGGATAAACTTCATTTGGGTACAGTGCTGCATGATGGAGTAATTGTCAGTCAAACTATCACATCCCTATAAACTTAATGATAATGAAGGCTTATGACAGGCTGGTATTCAAGTGGTTAAAGATAAAATTATGAAGCGGCCTTTAGCTCAGAAATACCTCTGAATGAAGGTTTGTGAAGCAGCGTGACCGCACACCATTTCCTGACAGCTGTGGTGCAACAAAGATATTTTTTGCCATTTGCTTGCCACTGTGCCAAAAGCCATTTTAATTCCCCACAATTACGCTTGGCTCACATCGTACATCGCTTTTTGAGAAGGGCTTAAAGAGGGGCTGTGCAATAATCCTGAGTGTTCTCATAGTTTTTAAAGAGTCTGCGGGTGAAGAAGTAACAGCGAAACATATTTTCCGTGCGCCAGCCATGATTGTTTGCGACAATTAAGAGCAGCTGAGGTGCAGGAAACAGCCCGCGATTCAACAATCAACGTCACTCAACAGCTGCTTAACATTTATGCTCTGCGGTTGGCGGCGTAATTTTTTAGCAAAGTCTTCACATCTGCGTTTCTTACCTTGTGCATGGTGCTACCAAGCTGGGCAGGAGACATACTGACAACCACTCCGGCTCTCTGCAGAGCTGCGATTTTCTCCTTGGCGCCACCTTTGCCACCTGCGATAATGGCTCCTGCGTGTCCCATTCTCCTACCTGGTGGGGCTGTGAGACCGGCAATGAAAGACACCACCGGCTTGGCATTCGGACCCTGTTGATAAACAGTTAAAAAAAAAAGTAAATAATTTACATAGATTTTAGATATACTTGTACATCTCTAAAGCTCAACTCCAGGCAAATAAAAAAAATCTCCCTTGCAGTGGAGCTGTGCCTGCGCTGTAAGGGTTAATAACTAGTTTACGGCCACATTGGCATTATGGTTGCCCTCAAAGGGCCGGTTGTACCAGCACCCCATCCCCCTTACATCAGGTGTCAAGAGCCCCCCACCATCAGAAGTCGAGCATCCCCCCCACTATCTCTTACATCAGTAAACATCAGTGCACCCCCTTGCCTTGTGCTGCTGCCAGGAGGTCTGGACAGAGAAGTGCAGAAGTCCTGTCCTCTCTGCTGCTGACTGCCGAGACCAGGTGAGGGCAGAGATGAGGGGGGTGTGAGGGCCACATGAAATGACCTTGAGGGCCAGTTTCAGCCCACAAGTCTTGTGTTTGACACCTGTGGTCGGAGGGGGGGGGGGATAAAAGAAGATATACTTACCTGCTCCTTCCTGCTGCTGAACCAATCCCTGCAGTGTCTGCACACACATGCTCCTTCAGTCTACAGTCCTGACATCAAGCCCAAAGCAGAGTCTATTGCCTGCACTGAATGCGAGGACAACCGAAGAACAGGCCACTGCTGGATTGTGGGTAAGCGCTGCCTGATGGGGGAGCGAATTATCAGGTAAATATTAGGGTTGTCCCGATACCAGTATCGGGACCGATACTCAGCCCCCTCACCCCCCCGCAGCAACGCCAACGCATACCATACTTGTACTCCCGCAAATACCCCCGATGCCTAAATAGAATAGTCCCCCCGCCGCCGCATTGAAAGCCGCCACATCGAAAGCTATTCAAATGAATACTGTGATGTTCTCCGTGCGGCAGCGGCGGCTTTCGGTGGCTAGGTATGGGGGACATGGCTGCATATGGGGGGGGACATGGCTGCATATGGCTGCAGGGACATGGCTGCAAGGACATGGCTACATATGGCTGCATATGCCTTTATGTGCCTGTAATACTCCTACTAAATGTGAGTACGTTTTTAATCTTGTGTTTTAATAAATAATCTTTGCGGGATTACACTATGTCTGCTATTCTCTATACATGACCGCGCGGTGGTGTCTCGTGTCTGGCTGAAGTGCTGGAGTCCAAGTTTGCAGAGTTCCATCCAGGAAGTGAAATCTCCCCGTAAAGGCCGCGGCTGGGCTATAGCCGACTGCTGTCACTTATAGTTTATCTGGTAAGCTGCATTATACAACTGGTGGTGGGTCTCACCGAAGAGTGAAGTATGCGGTGTATCACGTTGGTGACTGTCATATTCCGCTCCAAGCAGACACATATCTCTCTGAGTTGTATATAATATAGACTCTTTTGCACCCTCAATTTTTGTGGAAGAGCTTTTTTACCCTATTGGTATTGAGGACTATCGGCTCACACTGTGTCCGGATGTCATTGCGCAGCTCTAACCCCCCCCCCTTTTTTTCCTGCACATGGCTGCAGGGACATGGCTGGAGAGACATGGCTGGAGAGACATGGCTGGAGAGACATGGCTGGAGAGACATGGCTGGAGAGACATGGCTGGAGAGACATGGCTGGAGAGACATGGCTGGAGAGACATGGCTGCATATGTCGGGGACATGGCTGCATATGCGACATATGCTACCCTGGGGGGGGGGGGGGGTGGTGCAAGATTGCCCACTTAGGGACCATCAACATCCAGGGGGAGAGGGGGGGGATATGTACTCGCCATATCAGGAACCAGGCGGGCATTGCTCCAGACAGAACCTCCTCATCACCAAAATGGGGAGGGGGCTAATAGGTGTAGCCAAGTCTTTTTTCTGCCTAGTGTACTCCCATAGAGGGCGATATAACCCTATAGTTCTGAATATGGATCGTTGTGTCCGTCAATGAACGAAAGAGAAACAAATATCTTCATAAAATTGAGGCCAATATGTATTCTGCTACATGCTTTTTACATCAGAAGCAGAGACCATAGGAAGCCTCTACTGAACTTATTCCTCAATCAGTGCACATTAACCACTTAAAGCGGAGTTTCACCCTAAATATAAGATCTCCCATGCGCTTCAGCATACTGGCGTCAGCGCCAGTATGCTGGGTTTTTTTTTTTTTATAGCACACTTACTGTTTTATCGTAGAAATCCTTTTCTGTCCCCCGCGTTGGACGGCGCCAGTACAGCGCGTCACATCTTCCTAAGATACCCGATATGGACTCGGGTATTTCCGGCGCTATGCGGCGCCTGCGCACAGACCTAGGAGCTGACTGCGCAGGCGCCGTATTTCTCCGAGTCCTATTTCGGAGAAATACGGCGCCTGCGCAGTCAGCTCCTAGGTCTGTGCGCAGGCGCCGCATAGCGCCGGAAATACCCGAGTCCATATCGGGTATCTTAGGAAGATGTGACGCGCTGTACTGGCGCCGTCCAACGCGGGGGACAGAAAAGGATTTCTACGATAAAACAGTAAGTGTGCTATAAAAAAAAAAAAAACCCAGCATACTGGCGCTGACGCCAGTATGCTGAAGCGCATGGGAGATCTTATATTTAGGGTGAAATACCGCTTTAAGGACCCACTCGCGTACATATACGTCATCACTTTAAAGATGGATATCTCCATAACGGCGGCAGCTGCTGCCAAAACCGAGATATCCATATTTTCTGTGAGCGGTTCTTTAGACGATAACGGTGGTCTCCGCGGCGGATTTGCCGCAAGATCACCGTTATCGGCGACGGGAGAGGGCCACCCCTCCCGACGCTCTCTCGTGCCCTCCGCCACTTACCGGAGCCGTAGGCAGCGGTGGAGGCAATCAGGGCCCGTCTCCTGCTCGGCTGGGATATGAGTGAGGGCAAGATGTCCCCCACCCGTCTCCAAAGCATAGCAGGGTGGAAGCGACGTCAAAACATATTTTCTTATTTTTTTAAATGCCAATTATTTTATTTTTTTGCCCATTTTAGTCTAAATATGAAATCTGAGCTCTTTTTGACCCATCGAGCTCGCGGGCAGAAGCGAACGCATACGTCAGTAGCGTCCGCATATGAAAACTTTGTTTAAACCACACAAGTGAGGTATCGCCACGATCGTCAGAGTGAAAGCAATAATTCTAGCCCTAGACCTCCTCTAACTCAAAAGATGCAACCTATAGAATTTTTTAAACATGGCCTATGGAGATATTAGGGGAAAAGTTTGACGCCATTCCAAGAGCGGGCGCAATTTTGAAGCGTGACATGTTGGGTATCATTTTTACTCAGTGTAACATTATCTTTCACAATATAAAAAAAAATGGGCTAACTTTACTGTTGTCTTATTTATTGTTTGGGGGTTTTAAGTAAATTTTCCAGCAAAAAAAATAAAAATCTTTTAATGTTTCAACTGTTTTAATCTTGTAAACACCAAGTCTGAAAAACAGGCAAGGTCCTTAAGTGGTTAAACATGTAAACCAATGATCCTAGTAGCTGGGGAGATAGAATATTGGAAGTGGCCCATAGATAGTAGGACCCCCATCTCTCACAAAAGGTAGCCAACAGATTGTCCAATCAGGTGGAATGAAAAGACGTAATTGAAAACGGAGTTCCACCCAGGAAAACAACATTTGCCCATCTAGCTTAAAAAAATTAAATAAAAAAAAAAACGTGAAAAAAAAAAAAAAATACTCACCCGAAATACCTGTTGCTATGCGGAAGTCTGTAATCTGCCTCTTCCACACCGCGGTGTCTTTTCTTCTGCTTCTGCTGCTTGTGAATGGGCGCGCTGCTTTCTGGGAACTGTGTGTGTTCTCAGAGAGCAGCCGCCCATTCACAAGCCAGCGTGAGACTCACGCAGGCGCAGTAGGAAATGGGCAGTGAAGCCGTACGGCTTCACTGCCTGTTTCCCATAGTGTGAATGGCGGCGCGGGACCTGGATCGATCGTGGGACCGGCATCAGGGGGGCCATCAGCGCGGGCAAGTAGGACAAGTAAGTGTCCTTATTTAAAGTCAGCAGCTACACTGTTAGTAGCTGCTGACTTTAAAAAAAAATAAAAAATTGCGGCTGGAACACCCCTTTAAGTACAATGCTTGCCCAGGTCTCTCTGCAGTGTTTTCTTGCACTAGTAATGGCTAGAACTGTCAGAAACACCTGCAGATGACAAGGCTGTGTGTAAGAGCACAGCTTGCCAACTGATGAACAGACCATCTTAAGACTTCTATTCAAATTCCACGTCTGTTATTTCCCATAAACCTCCAAGACAAGACCCCCCCCACCACCATGCTGAGGTGAAGAGAAGCTAAACATGTCAAATTTACAGATTTCCTGACTTAACAGAAAATCACTTGCAAAAAAAAAAACTTACAAAACAAACAATATACACCATTGGTTTTCCCTGCTGAAGAAGTCGAAGGTCTAATTTTAGCACCTGCAGCATTTAACAAAATTAATTTGTCTGGAATCGGAGAAAAAAAAAAAAAAAAGAAGAAAAGAAGAAATAAAAAATGAAAGCGACTCACTTATAAATTATTGTGATAAATAACAAAGCAGGTATAATCGATGAGCATGAGCACGACCGTTTAGCCAGGCAGAGAATAAAACAAATTAGGAAACATTTCAATTATTTATTCATTAGTTTTAATACAATAGAGCATGCCGGGCCACTAAACACTTTTAGCCTATTATATGGAGCAATCAATGGCTTGCAACTTCTATACATGCTATATGAAGAACATCATTTGTGGGCTGGTGCGAAAAAAAAGTCCTTTAACCACTTAAGTCCCGGACCATTTCGCTGGCCAAAGACCAGGCCACTTTTTGTGATTCGGCACTGCGTCGATTTAACTGACAATTGCGCGGTCGTGCGACGTGGCTCCACAGAGGTGATCAAATACCACCAAAAGAAAGCTCTTTTTTTTCCCCACACATAGAGCTTTCTTTTGGTAGTATTTGATCACCTCTGCGGTTTTAATTTTTTGCGCTATAAATAAAAATAGAGCGACAATTTTGAAAATAAATGCACTATTTAACTTTTTGCTATAAATATTCCCCCCCCCCCCCCAATTTTTTTATATATTTATATGTATATATATATATATATATATATATATATATATATATATATATACACACACACATACACATATACACACATACATATACACACACCCTCAGTCTACGCCGATACTTTTTCTTCTACAAAAAAAAAGGCATTAAGAGCTTATTGATTTGTTTGCGCAAAATGTATAGCGTCTACAAAATAGGGGATAGTTTTATGCCATTTTTATTATTATTATTTTTTTTACTAGATCAGCAATTTTTAGCATGACTGCGACATTATGGCAGACACAGACACTTGACACCATTTTGGGACTATTGCTATAAAAAATGCACTGATTACTGTAAAAATTACACTGGCAGTAAAGGGGTTAACCCGTAGGGGTTAAGTGTGACCTAGGATGTGCTTCTGTTAGGGGGCGTGGCTTGCCGTGACACATCACTAATTGCTGTTCCCGATGACAGGGAACAGACGATGAGTGACATGTCAGGGGAAGGACAGGGAGATGTGTTTACACCGACATCTTCCCGTTCTTAAGCTCTGTCACCTGATCGCGGAACACCGGTGGACAAAGAGTCCGCGGGTCCCACGGGCATGGAGCTCTCAGCGGCCTGCGACCGCACGGCTCGCAAATTATAGGGGACCCATTTGCGCAGCCGTGCCATTCTGTCGACTTATATCCTCGTGCGGCGGTTGGGAAGCAGTTAAGCAGTACTGGGACAGGGTTCTCCAGCTCCCAGGGCAAGGATCCAGGACTGCGTCCCTCTCCCCCACTGATAATACATGCTGTAAAATTGGAGCACTACCCTGTGTCTATTCTTTGCTCCCTTGCGCAATAGGCCATTTCCTCTCCTGCCCATCCCTTGTCCTGACCCTGCCCTAAAATAGAAGTAGACGCTTCTTGCCTCTTTTTTTTTTGAGCTGGAGCTCAAAAACGCAGCGGTAGAGTTTAACGTCTGGCGTTTTTACAGCTCTAACGCTGGAGCTTCAGAACGCACTGGTCCTGTTTTTTTTTTGCAGCTTAAAAACGGCTCAGTCATTTACAGGTCAAAAATGTCATGGTGGGCATGAGGCCATAGACCAACATGGAGAGCCATTTTTAAACTGCAAAAAACGCTCTGAAAAGTGGCTGTAAAAACGTCCATGGAAATGAAGCCTTAATGCGAAAAAAGCCCATATAATTAGTGAAAATGATACGAGTATCCACAAAAGGTATTCAACATAAACTTCAATAGTCCAAATGCATATAGAAGGAAGGGTAGCTGGTGCCCCCAAGCCAGTGCACAAAAATTGTTCAATAGTGGTAAAATCATTGTGCCACCACCGAGTAAATTACTCACCGAAACAAATGGCTGCCATTACAGCAGCATGTGAGCCTAACAGCAAACATGGAAACCTGTCTGGATGCAACAGCACTGTCCTTGCACTGACCACACTACACAAAGTCCAATTGGCCGCTTGTAAAGGTGGAGATCATCAACCAGAAGTTCCAAAAAAAAAATGTAAGCAGGCTGTGGCTTCTGGTGCGTCGGCACTCCCCAGGTGCCCCCTTTATGGCCATTTAACACACTACTCACACTCCTATCTCACCTCTGTCTACAGACTCTCCCACCTGACTGCTAATCATCCAAAAGAAAAAAAAAAGAAAAAAAGACCCTTGCATTGGGGCCCCAAGAGGCAAATGTTCATAATATAAACCTTCTTCTCCTTCGTCCCTTCACACTTTTTAACCTTTTCAATCTGCAGTGCTGTAATCATCTGTAAAATGCAATCCTGGAGGTGTTCTGAACACAGAAGGTATATAGAATGCCCCCCCAGATAGGCAATTTCCTCCTTGTGTGATTGGCTTAGTGATTTGCGCAGGCTTCTGGGAAAATCACTAAGCCAAGGTGCAAACTCGATAGCGAGCATCTCCTGCAACACAAATGGCAATTTTTGGCAAGACGCTCCCAAACATATTCTGACTAGCCTGTGTAAGAAATCTCTGTATACTAACCTAATTTCAGCCTGCTCTGGTCATGTGATCCAGCTCCCTTGTGCCAGCCATTGGCTGCTGCAGGGAAAAGCAGGGAGTGCCGACATGGATGGGCCAATGAAGCCTATGGGTGGGGTCTCCGCTCCCAGTCATTACCAATCACTGCCAGAGCACGCACTCTCCTCTGCAGCCAGTGCTGGCTGACACCGGGGAGATCAGGTGACCCGACCAGAGCAGCCTAAAGATGGGCAAGTAAACAGATCTTTCTTACCACAGGTCAGAAACAAGTTGATTTTTAAAACCAGTTTGTTTGTTTTCAGACAAAACATATTTAGCACATAGAACATTAAAAGTGGTTGTACAGCTTAGTTATTTTTTTTTTTTTTAAATAACATACTTATCTCCACACTGTGTGTTTGTTTTGCACAGAGTGGTCCCGATACGTGACTTCGGGGGTCCCTCGGAGGCTCCTCCTCTCATCAGGTTAACACCCTAGGAGAAGCGATCTTCCGGTGGAGTTACCTTGCGGCCGCGCTCCAGAGTCTTTCATTCAGCGTCCATAGCCACCGAATGTATGACTCGGCCCCCTCGATGCCCGCATCATTGGATTTGCCAATGGCTGCGCTGCCATCAATTTATCCAATCAAAAGCCGAGAACCCCGGGATGAGGAAGAGGGCGTGTCTGCCGGGTCAAGTTCGAGGGCTCAGACAGAAGTTTTTTTACCTTAATGCACAGGATGCATTAACCACTTAAGACCCGGACCAAAATGCTGCTAAAGGACCTTGCCCCTTTTTGCGATTCGGCACTGCGTCGTTTTAACTGACAATTGCGCAGTCGTGCGACGTGGCTCCCAAACAAAATTGGCGTCCTTTTTTCCCCACAAATAGAGCTTTCTTTTGGTGGCATTTGATCACCTCTGCGGTTTTTATTTTTTGCGCTATAAACAAAAATAGAGAGCGACAATTTTGAAAAAATTTCTATATTTTTTACTTTTTGCTATAATAAATATCCCCCCAAAATAGATATAATTAAATTTTTTTCCTCAGTTTAGGCCAATACGTATTCTTCTACCTATTTTTGGTTAAAAAAAAAAAAAAAAAAAAAAAAAAATTTATAGCGTTTACAAAATAAGGGATGATTTTTTTTTTTTACTACTAATAGCGGCGATCAGCGATTTTTTTCGTGACTGCGACATTATGGCGGACACTTCGGACAATTTTGACACATTTTTGGGACAATTGGCATTTTCACAGCAAAAAATGCATTTAAATTGCATTGTTTACTGTGAAAATGACAGTTGCAGTTTGGGAGTTAACCACAAGGGGGCGCTGTAGGATATGTGTGTTCACAGGGTCTGTTTACAACTGTAAGGGGGTGTGGCTGTTGGTGTGACGTCGATCACGTCCCCCTATAACAGGGATGACGTGATCGATGCTGCGGCCACAGTGAAGCATGGGGAAGCCGTGTTTACACACGGCTCTCCCCGTTCTTCAGCTCCGGGGACCGATCGCTGCACTCCAGCGGTGATCGGTTCCGCGAGTCCCGGAGCTTCGGACCGGGTCACGGGAGCGCGACGCGGGTGCGCGCACGTGACCCACGGCTGGGTACTAGAAACCAACGTGTATATATACACACGTTGATGTGCCCAGCCGTGCCATTCTGCTGACGTAAATGTTCAGTAGGCAGTCCTTAAGTGGTTAAGGTGGAAAAAAACACGAGGATTTACAACCCATTTAACCTCAACAGCACTTTTAGTTTGTTGTTTCTAAAAGATATCCCCAGACCAACCACTGCACTGTATTTAGAAATATTTTCAATATATATATATAAAGCTGTGGAAATGAAAGATTAATTCCTTGATTCAAATCGGTAATTCTTTTGATCGGTACTAGTGGTGCAACGAATCGTAAATGATCCGTGATCCGAACGGGTCACCATATGCGGATCGGCACACCACATGATCCGGAGCTCCACTGCTGCCTCAGCCATAGAGGAAAGGTAGCTGCCAAAGTGGCGGCCATCTTGGTCTACCCGGCGGAGGCCTAGGTGAGCCCAGAACGGCGCTCCGACGTCATCACCCGGCCTCAACTGGTAGTTTTCGGCCAGCTTCTCTAATAAAACTAAGCAAGCACTAATCTTCCTATACAGTGGGGGAGAGGTCTGTGGATATTACAGTGGGGACTATATATGGTGGTGATCCGAAAAATGTATGTGCGTTATAATTAAATCGAAATTAGTCGATAATAAAAAAGATTAAATCAAACATGAAAATTTTAATTCGTAACAGCCCTAAAATATAAAATGATAGAGATATATCTATTATACACACACAAAAAATAAAAAAAATATGATGAACCATCGCTATAGTAAAAGCCGATAATAGAGAGGCCAGGCTGTACAGGTCACGCTACATTAATAATTCATGGTCAATGGAGAATTCTTCCACCCTTTATGTAGTCCATACCAATAGCAGCATAGTGATCCAGCTAAAAATACAATAAAAAATCCCCTCCATATAAACATGGCAACAAAAAAATAAGAAAGTAATCTAAAAGTAACAAAATTAAGCTAGGGAAAAAAATAAAAATAAATGAAAACCATTTCATTTTAGTATATGTTTTTTAAATAGAGCTAATTGGTAGAACCCCAAGAGAAATGGATGTCAAAAAGGGAGCTAATAGGGAGCTGAATAAATGTGCAAACAGGGATTTGTGAAAGAAGCTTTCCTCCCCTTCTCAAGGGAAGACCGAAAGAAAAGCCCAGACCAATTATTGCAACACTCCCAAGATCCCTCAGTACAATGTAGACTTTGATAGCAGAAAATGCTGCTCTACAAGAGCAACAACAACAGGTAGAATATGTCACATGCATCACACACTTCACTGTGTAAAATCCCTTTTTAAAATGCTATAAAATAAAAAAAAAAACACATTGATCCTGCCAGAAAATCCAGCAAGCTCCTAACGTCCTATAGTGAGCTGAAAACACTGCATCTGCAGCAATGAAATCAAAAGCATTTTGCTACACAGAGAAGTTTTTTTTTACCATCACGCATTTTAAAAAACTTTATCTTTCTACAGAAGCACATTACTTAAAAGAATGAATGCTAAATCCCAGGAATTCAGCCACTTTGTAATTATTGAATACACACCATGATAAGTAAGGCCCGGTTCACACTGGTGTGATGGGAGAACCCTGCGAATCCACTGCGGGTATCCGCATCGCACCCGACGCGCATGGCAGTGCTCACTGCCGTATGCGAACTGCTGGGGAGCGTCATAAAATGTTAAACGACATGCCCAGTTCAGCTCGCATATCGCACTGCGAACTGACAGTTGGGACAGGAATCGGATCGCATAGGTGTGAACACCCACGCAATCAGATTCTGGTCCGAACAAAAAAAAGGGTCCCGTACATGTTTGGACCGAATTCGGTGCGATATCAGCCATACTGTCTGTGTGGCTGAAATCGCACAGACGTTGCATTGAACAGCAGTGCGCTGCAAATTACATGCAATGTTTGGCATCGCAGCAGTGTGAACCAGGCCTGAAGTCCAAGGAGCTGCACAGCATCTCCTGGGCTTATCTCGATTTACAATTGACCGGTTTATTGCTCTGCAGGAGAGACACTCCAGGATCTGAGGGAACAGAAGTGCACAGTGCAGCCACGCCCAACTAATATGGAGAGGTACTGAAAGCTTTGAATGGCCATAAGAAAAGTTATCAGAGTCCAATTCAAGCATTAATTGGCCACAGGTTGGTCGTGTCCAGCGACTATTTTATGTTCTAAATGGTCACAAGCCAAGCTGGTCAAGTCCAGTAATGATTTCATGCTTTCATTGGCCACACAACAGTCAGGTCCAATAATTTCATGTTCTGAATGGCCACAAGCCAAGTTGGTCATGTGCACTGATTAATTCATGCTTTGATTGGCCACAAGTTGATCAGGTCCACCTATTATGTCACGTTCTGAATGGCCACAAGCCAAGTTGGTCAAGTCCAGTGATGTTTTTTATGCTTTGATTGGATACAAGTTGGTCAAGTCCCAACAACCTTATTGAAGTGTACTAAAGACTTTGAATGACCATAAGCTTAAGTTGGTCATGTCCAGTGAGGATTCCATGCTTTGATTGATCACAAGTTGGTCAGGTCCACTGATTATATCATGTTCTGAATGGCCACAAGCCAAGTTGGTCAAGTCCAATAATGATTTCATGCTTTGATTGGCAACAGGTTGGTCATGTCCAGCGATGATTCCATGTTCTGAATGACCGCAAGCCAAGTTGGTCATGTCCACTAATTAGATCAGCGGTAGGAAACCTTGGCCGTTCAGCCGATTTGAAACTACAAGTCCCACAAGACATTGTTGGGGTCTTGCAATTAGTGGCATGACTCCTAGAGGCAAAGGCCTGATGGGATTTGTAGTTTCACCACAGCTGGAGGGCTGAGGTTGCCTAGCCCTGGATTAGACAATGCTTTGAGTGGCCACAAGTTGGTCAGGTCCACTGATTAGATCACATTCTGAATGGCCACAAGCCAAGTTGGTCGAGTCCAGTGATGCTTCATGCTCAGATTAGACAAAAGTTGGTCAAGGCCACTGATTATTTTGTGTTCCGATTGGTCACAAGTTGGTCCAGTCCCATGACCATTATGAGAGGTACAGAACACTTTGAAATCAGGCAGAATAATGTGAGCGTGTAATGCAAAGGACTCTAAAAGCAATGTAATTTAGTGCACTATGAGCTCCTAGACTGCTTCCCAGTAAAACAGTTTAGCACAAATACTGCATTTCTAATGATTTTCATTCTCTAGTCAAGATAGGAATCGCAAACACAGCTTGCAGTTTAGATGTGAATACTTTAAAGGCACCTTGTTAAAAGCTTAACTGGATTTATGTCTTGGGCTTAGCAGAAATATACTACCGTGCCCTGGGCTCTCTGCTGTAATGGAGTATTTAAACAACCACAGAATAGGGCCAGGCCATCACACCGCCGTATATTTCCCACAGACAAAAGGTATAGAAACAGCATTGCACTCAGCAGTTTTAAGTCGTGTAAGTCATGGTTTAATGTCGTGCTATAGAAAGGTAAAGCTACACTGTAAAGAGAAGAACAAGGTTTAAAAGTTACCATCGTTAAAGTTGAATACAAGCGGCATAAAAATCACAGGACCAAGCAGAGAAGAGCTCTGTATATAAAACTACAGACACCATCTGCATTACTTGTGTACTCTGCGAAATACCTCTTCTGATAAAGATAAGCTGCGGTCCAAGTAGCTGTTCTCTGCCATTAAGAGAGAAACATTATCAGTATACTTCCATAATGCGCGCTTGCTGTTTTTTTCCCCCTCTTTTTGATTTTCAGCTATCAGAACGCGCATGATGAATGCTGAAGAGTCGTCTCCGTGAAAGAAGCCGAAGGGAAGAGATTTAGCTGTAAATCCAAATGCATTGACTGTAATTGCCACAACGTTGCCGGACATAGCAGGAGATTTTAGTAGGCTGCCTTGACTTCCTGCTACAGGCAAAAATCCTCAAGTGAACGTTTTTTTTTTTTTGGTTTTAGCCAATATTAATTTTGTCTACGAAAATGTACAGGAGATTTTAGTTAACTGGTTTTAGAGAATTTAGCTAAATAGCTTTTATAGGGGTTAGTTCACCTTTACCAAAAAACTGCCTATGCAAATGATAGGGGTCTTTATATAAAAACAAACAAATGTGCAACTTTCACCAACGTTGGATAATGCCCTTACTATAGGAGTGATCAAGAACAGCGATCTCTCTCCTCCTGTCAGTCATTCCCCTCCACCACAGTTAGAAACACCTCCCAGGGAACACATTTAACCCCTTGATCAACCCCAAGTGTTAACCCCTTCCCTGCAAGTGCCATTTATAAGGTTGGCCCATTTTTTTTTGTATAATGTGAAAGATTTTACGCCGAGTAAATAGATACCAAAACATGTCACACTTTATAATTGCACGCACTCGTGGAATGGCGACAAACTATGGTGCCTAAAAATCTCCATAGACGACGCTTTAATTTTTTTTTTTTTTTACAGTTACCAGGTTAGAGTTACAGAGGAGGTCTATGGCTAGAATTATGTCATTACTTCCTTATGCGTTTTCTTTGCTGCGCGAGCTCGTGGAGACGGGGGCGCTTTAAAAATATCATTTTTACCTTATTTATTTTTACAATATAAAATATATATAAAATTGTGTTTTTAAAAAACAAAAAAACTTTGATCACTTATTGCTGTCACAAGGAATGTAAACATCCCTTATGACAGTAATAGGTGCTGACAGGTATTCTTTATGAAGGGTCTAAAAGAGCGCCGAAAACAACGATTCTGAATACTGTGTATTTTTTTTAAATCAGCGTCATTGGCAGCCGAGTAAACCAAAGTGACGCTGCTTCCGCGTTTACATTGAAGAGGCTGGATCGAAGCCGTTCGCGGCTTGGCACTGGAGGCGGCAGTTCGTAGATTGGGTCTCCCAGTGGGACTGGAGGCCCGGTAGGAGCAGTGGAGGCGATGGGGGGGGGGGGGGGGATTTCCCCTCCCGCTCCTCCGGGATAACAACCGAGCAGCTTTTAGCCACATCGGTTGTTATTCCTGGAAAGTCAATCCCGGCTGTAAAAAGAAAAAAAAAAATACTACCAGGACGATGCCTGCAGCTGTGGGCATCGTCCCGGTATAACCCCCGAAAGCAGAGGACGTATATGTGCGTACGCTCGGTGGCAAGGGGATAAATGTCAATGGACCCCAAAAAAATCTGTCCGCCACAATGTTGCAGGCGTGCTAAAAAAAAAAAAAAAAAAAAAAAAAAAAAAATTTACATAAAATTTGCAGATCACCGCCATTACTAGTAGAATTTTTTTTAAAAAAAAGACACTATAACTTTTGTGCAAACCAATCCATATGTGCTTACTGCGATTTTTTTGGGCCAAAAATATGTAGAAGAATACATATTGGCCTAAGTTCATTCCATAAATGGCCCTGTCCACACCACCTGACTATCGCAGATTTTACATTTTACATTCCACGTTTGGAGCCGTGCCTTCATCCAAGTCAGATCAGGAGCCCGGGACTCAGGCGCCCGCAGGAGCCCGGGACTCAGGCGCCCGCAGGAGCCCGGGACTCAGGCGCCCGCAGGAGCCCGGGACTCAGGCGCCCGCAGGAGCCCGGGACTCAGGCGCCCGCAGGAGCCCGGGACTCAGGCGCCCGCAGGAGCCCGGGACTCAGGCGCCCGCAGGAGCCCGGGACTCAGGCGCCCGCAGGAGCCCGGGACTCAGGCGCCCGCAGGAGCCCGGGACTCAGGCGCCCGCAGGAGCCCGGGACTCAGGCGCCCGCAGGAGCCCGGGACTCAGGATACAATAACCAGCACTGCAGCTTTGTCCATTCATGTGGCTTAGCATGGATAGGATTTCAGCCCGTGGGACTAAATAGGAGAGAAATCCTAACAAGTTTGGCCAGCCTTTGAGCGGTTCTGCCAGCATTTGCACCAGCCATCAGTGATTACAAGTGGTGTGAAGACAATGACACATGAAAATTCATATTTGAACAAGGGACTCATCACCACACACGGGAAGATGACATACCAATAAAGGATTTAGAGCAGAACATTCAGACTTACACAATTGTGCTCCTTCAAGTAGTTTGCAGCATTTTCCTCAGCGCTGCCTCCGATCTCGCCAATCAGAATGATTCCTTCCGTCTTTGGATCATTCAAGAAAACCTCCAGACAGTCAATGAAGTTTGTGCCGTTGAACGGATCTCCTCCAATTCCTTCAGGAGCAAAAAGTAAAAAGGAATCATTAGGAATGATTGCTTCCTTCTTATCAAAACAAAAAGGATAGAAGAGGAGCAAAAAAGGAGTGGAGAAAAATATTGTATTCTGGTAACTGAATGGGATTAATACCTGTAATGATATAGGGATGCACTAATATAGCATCCGAAAACAGGGTTATAGTTTTGCCGATAATTGCTGCCAAAAAACGTGCACAATCTTTTGCTGTGATTTTTCACTGTTTATGGTGGGTTTTTCATAGGTCATGCGACTCAAAAACCGCATCAAAACCGCAACACGGATGCATTTGTTTGTGTGTTTTTGCACAGTTTTCAATGCAAAGGTGCATTTTTTTTATTTATTCTTTTACCAAATGTGCACCAAAAATGCGGAAGTGCAACTGACTAGTGTGATGAAACGCATAGAAAGTAAAGGAATGCATTTTTCTTGAGCTTTTCTTGCGCTTTTTTTTTTTTAAACCACTTCAAGATTACAATACGTATGCGTACGGCTTTGAAGTGGTTTCCCAGGATTACTACTTTGAGACTTGGGTAACACGAGTACAATGCGGGAAACCCTGCAAATCCATTGGGGTTTCCTGCATCGCACCTGAATCGCCACGGCCTCTATGAAACGCTGTGGGTGTCAATACAAAAAAGGTAAAAAGGGGTTGTAAACCCTCAAAGTTTTTCACCTTAATTCATTCTATGCATTGAGGTGAAAAACCTCCTGTGATGCAGCCCCCCAGAGCTCCCCTTTTACACACCTGAACCCGGTCTTGCCAGCAACAGGGACGAGCACACCAGCTCCAGACAGTGTCTCAGGTCCTGACTGGATAGATTAATAGCAGCGCAGCCATTGGCTCCTGCTGCTGTCAATCAAATCCAATGACACGGGGAGCATGGGGGGCGGGGCAGAGTCCTGCAGTCTGTGTTAATAGACGCAGCAGCAGCAGGACACGGGAGTGCGTCCACGCGAGTGCACAGAGGGAGAGCGCTTCTCTGATGGGGGCACTTGAGAAGAGGAGCCAGGAGCGCCAATGAGGGACCCTAGAAGAGGAGGATCGGGGCCACTCCGTGCAAAACCAACTGCACAGAGGAGGCAAGTACAACATTTTTTTTGAAAGAGCCTTTAGATAACCTTAAGGCTGGATTCACACCAGTCCGGTGCGAATTCCAGCTCCGTTCTCTGTGCAAAGAGAAAAAGCAGCTGTTCAGCGGTGCCTCTCCGTTGTAGCTGCAGATCAGCTGAGCAGGGAGAGGTGTAGTGAGGAGGGGGAGAGAGAATTCATGTTCACAACAGAACGCATCTGCGAATCAGACCCAATATCTATGGGAATGCATCTGAATTCGCACCTGAGGCGCACCGCACGGCCTAGCAAAAGCAATACAATTTTTTAGGCAATGCGGAGTGCTCCACAGATATGTGAACCGACCTCATTCAAATTAGTGCATTTTAAAATATCCTGCGAATTGGAATGCGTGCAAGCTGCATCCAATTTGCATAGGTGTGAACCCAGCCTTAGGAGGCAATCTTCCCTTGATTGTACGTACCTATAGGTAAGCCTATAATAAGGCTTACATATACGTACTTGCACCGTTTAGGAGACATTTACTGTATATGCCGATTACATCATCGGCGCATGTGCTCTGAAGGAACAGCCCCCCCGTGCCGTTTCTTTAGAACCCTGTGCAGTGACCGGCAGATCCAACCAGTCACATAGCTGGAGCCCACGGACCCAGAAAGAAGATGGATTCGGCCTCCAGCGATGACAATAAGGTCTTCATTTGCAGGCAAGTTTAACATAATGTGCTAGTATGTGATGCATACTAGCACATTATGCCTTTACTTTTGCAGGTCAGGGGGGAAAAATTTAAATAAAAAATTACTTTTCTTCCTCTGTAATGACACCCCCCAGACCAGTTTGCAGATTGCAGTGCAAACTGAATTTGGATAGGAATCGGATTGAATAGTATGAACACACATGTGATCAGGTTCTGGTGCGAACAGGACTAGACAGTTTGCAGAACAGGACTGGATTGCAGGTAATCATTGTGCAGTAACTTCTAGCAACTGAATGATGAGCAGTAATGTGTAGTAAACGAATGGTACTGGGCAGTAATGTACAGCAACTGAATGGCGGGCAGTAATGTACAGCAACTGAATGGCGGGCAGTAATGTACAGCAACTGAATGGCGGGCAGTAATGTAATGTGTAGTAAATGAATGGTACTGGGCAGTAATGTACAGTAACCGATAGCAACCAAAAGCATAATTTACAGAACTCAACTTGGGGTGCACACCCTGACTGCATGGCCTCGGCCCAAAACTAGCCTGCCCAGCGTCTAAAAGGGAAAAAATTATTGGGGAAGGGGGGTGAAATATGTTTTTTGACTTAATATCTACCTTCAATCACTTTGCTATGTATGTGTCAGTGTATGTCGCACAGTGTATTCTGAGCACAACTCAGTCCTGAACCCTGCATTCTGAACAAATTTGTGTGGGCACTTTGTAAGAAATAAGTTGGTTTTGCGTCGCGGTTTGGGCACTCAGGCTCAAAAAGGTTCACCATCACTGTCCTATGCCGATTTTTTTTTTGTTTTTAAAGGCCAAATATCGGCCAATATATCGGTCGACCTCTAAATATGGTTACATTTATTGAAAGTACAACATTTAGCAACATGTTGCTAAACTTAGAGGCTCATCTCTTCTCTTTAATACTCTGGAGCTCCTGCTGGATTTTGCTTCTAATCCCCTTGTGAAGGCTTCCATTTGTGGATGGACATTTTATGGTTACACAATCTATAACATTGCTATAAACTTTTTATATGGACTAAAAACTGAAGCACTTATGAATAAATGGTTGTGGAACGAATCATCCGACTTTTCATTATTTCTTATGGGGAAATTTGCTTTAATATAAGAGTTCTTTGGATTACAAGCATGTTTCCAGAACAAATTAAGCTCACGATCCAAGGTTTTACTGTATTGGATGATAAACTACCATGAAATATCTGGTGTTGAGTCTTTATTGCTCATTGTAATGATGAAACAAAAAAAGAACAAAGCCGTACCGATACACAGCGACTGTCCCAATCCAACCTGCGTCGTCTGATGCACAGCTTCATATGTCAGGGTTCCTGATCGTGACACGATACCTGCAGAAGAAAACACACACAGGCATCTTTAAACATGATGTAACAGGAGTGGTATGTTCATTTCAGCTGCATTGCAATGAAAAAAAAAAAAAACTGAACTGCACCAAAACATTACCATTTAAGACAATCAACAAGGCAAATGCTTACAGGGAATGATTTGTCAACACTGCGGAGAGCGATCGGCTTTACTCCGGGGCTGCGATTAGAAGCAATCTCCGCGGTGTTCCCGGATATCACAATACTGTGACCTCCACCAGCCAGCTAGGCAGAAGCTTCAATTGTGTGGGAAGGAACTTTTTTTTTCTCTCCCCTACCATTACATAATTAGCGATATAATTTGCTGTGCATGTCTATTTTGTGCACAAAGCATTACAGCTAATTAAGGAACTGAAAGGGGGTAGAAAAAAAACGCTTCAGTCCAATAGCAAATTCGACTTAACTGCAGACGAGTTCTCTATGCAGAGCTTTTCTTATAGAATAGTTATGAGCCATTTGAGGAGGAGGAGGTAATGATGTGCAGCTCATACTCAAAGTACTTTACTCCCACCTAGTGGTAGGAACAAGGAACTGAAAAGGATCCAGGGACCTGCTCACACCTTTGCACTTCCATGCAGCAAACCTGAAATCTGGGCTGCTTGTCTTCAATTGTGTATTTTTATAGTTCCATTTCAACTTCCCCTGTCATATCCTGAACTAAAAGAAAAGTTCTGGCTTTGTATACAGTCAAATAACAATAGTTTAAAGTGGTTGTAAAAGGCTGATTTTTGTTTTTCAAATAGAAAACATGTTATACTTACCTGCTCTGTGCAACGCTATTACACAGAGCGGCCCCGACTCTCCTCTACTGGGGGGGGCCCCCTCCACCAGCACTCTTGGATTCTTCTTTTCTTGGTGCAAACTCAAACTCAACTTCTTCCTATAAGGGCTTACGCCTGAGGTGGGCTGTGTGCGTATATTGACACACACACACACACACACACACACACGTGAACCGCCGCCCCCCCCCCCCCCCCTTGATCGCTCCTCTCAGCATTTGATTGACTGCTGTGCTGTCTCTGAACCTGTGAGAGGATAGAGAGAGTCAGTGCTGTTACAGACAAGCACAGCACTGATCCAGGACCCAAGTATTTATTTAGGGAAAAGAGGGGGGGGGGGCAACAAGGAGAAGGTTTGTTACCTTAACCACTTGACCTCTGAAAGATTCACCCCCTAATGACAAGGCCATATTTTGCGATACTGCATTACTTTGGCTGACAATTGCGCGGTCATGCAACACTGCACCCAAATAAAATTATTACCATGGTTTCCACACAAATAGAGCTTTCTTTTGGTGGTATTTGATCACTTCTGCGCTTTGTTTTTGCTCTATAAAACAAAAAATAAAACCCCACCACAAAAACAAGACAATTTTGAAAAACAAAAATTGTAATATGTTTTATACTAGTAGTGGCGGCAATCAGCGACTTATAGTGGGACTGAGACATTGCAGCAGTTGACACTTTGTGGGAACCAGAGACACTGATCAGTGCTGAAAATATGCACTGTCACTGTACTTAAAGAGGAAGTAAACCCTGATGGGTTTTACTTGCTCTTTGTTTCCCTGCAAAGGTAAAGCATAATGGGCTACTATGCATCGCATAGTAGCCCATTATGTGTCAGTTACCTGAAACCGAAGCCTGCGACATCCCAGATTTCCTCGCCTCCACGAAGCGTCCATCTTTCACCCTCTTTCTTCCGGGTATCGCACCTCTAGCGCTGTGATTGGCTGGAGCCGCGATGATGTCACTCCCACTAATGCATGCGGGAGCCGCCAAACATGGCACGATCTCCTTTAGAAGCGCCACGAGCGCCTTTTCTACAGTGCGCATGCGCCACAGACATCGACGCCTGTCTCTTTTGCAAATATCTCCTATACCGTGGCGGTTTTTACAGAAAGCGTTATTTGCAGAAAGTTTATGTGGGCGACAAATGGACAAAAAGGAAACTTGTCCTTAGTCTATGGGGCACCTCTGAATATCAAAAGACTGAGGTAGAAGAACCCCATTGAAGAAAGTTGGGTTTAGACGTGCCATCATACATCCTATGGCTGTTGACCGACTTCCTAGTATGGATGACATGCTGCCTTTTCATAACCAGTCCAGCTGTTGGGAACAGGCTCCTTGAAATTCAGAACATGTTGGCATCATTCAGACGTCACTTGTGGGCCTAACATTATCCATTACCACCTGCTCTATAGGATATAATTTGTGCTTATAGTGGTTACAATTACAGCTGCTTCCTCCTGTGGACCCCGATCTATTTCCACTCCGATGTCATATAGGGAGAAGGCTCAGATTTTTATTTATTTTTTGTAAAAAGATCAGTGGCTTGGTAAATAGAGTATATGCAGGCTGGTATCAGTGGTTTAGAAGCAAAAATCATAATAGCATTATTTGGTTGAAAATGAACCAAATAAACCCCCCCCCCCCCTTACGATTTTGTATCCCATTACTCTGAACTAAACATATTCTGCTAGGACATTTTACAATACCTTTTCATTTACTTGGTTCCAAATTTAAGGAAAGGCATAGACTGCCATTAAACTTGGGCTTTATGAGTGCACAAAAAATATATCTACAAAACGTAATTGAATTCCTATTTGATTTTTCAATTTTCAGTTTATGGGTACTATTCTGAGCACAGGGATGCGTTGAATACTAATAATCCCTTCGTCCGCACACTCGCACTTCACTTTTCACGCAGGTATAAAAGCCGTGAGAAAAAAGACAAAGCGGCACTAGAACAAAGCCTCATTATCATGTCCCTGAACTAAAATGCTTTTGTCAAGGGCTCTTCTCAGACACTTCCATTATTATATTGATATCCGGAATTATTGTAATGGGGGGGGGGGGGGAATAAAGTACACAAGATAAAGATTACTCAAAAGAGTGCTAATGTGGCCCTTCCTTCAGTTATCTAGCACAGCCCAGCGCTCAGGAATATACTATTGAGATCAATTGGCAACAGATAATCTAGATAAATAACTTGTAGCAGCCACTTAAAAAAGACAATATTAAAATGAAGCAGTAAAACAAAAAAACTTTTCTAAAACATAAAGTCCCAGAGGTTTTTAAAGGTAAACTGCAGCAGCGCTACTTCCAAACAAAAAGTCTGGAATTCTTCTATATATCAGTCAAGCATATAGGAAATCAGATGATGGTGCAAATTAATCCAATACACAGAGTCAGTCCTTCAATCAGTGCTCCTTTCACCAAAGGGGGGGATTTGTTCACCACGTGGGGGGTAAAAACTCCCCTTTTGGGGATGCACTCACCACAAGTCAGGAAATGCTGAGCATGGATTATAAACGGTGTATCTTCTAGGGAAATGCACTTTTCCACCAGTCAGCCAGTATCAGGTGTTCAATCAAACATCAGCCCATATAATGGAAAAAAACTCATATAGTGTAATAAAGTTTTAAAAGTTTATTGAGCACCCAACCAACCCTTTAAAAATATGCGTACCATAAAAAAGATAAAAGCAAGCATATAATGTTTACTACTGTGCCTGTATGCCTTTCCTGGAACGACAGTATGGTGGTTTGAAATACACCTCTCTCCTGTTCCTGATCGGATCAGGAACAGGAGAGGTGTATTTCAAACCACCATACTGTCGTTCCAGGAAAGGCACTACAGGCACAGTACTAAACATTATATGCTTGCTTTTATCATTTTTATGGTACGCATATTTTTAAAGGGTTGGTTGGGTGCTCAATAAACTTTTAAAACTTTATTACACTATATGAGTTTTTTTCCATTATATGGGCTGATGTTTGATTGAACACCTGATACTGGCTGACCGGTGGAAAAGTGCATTTCCCTAGAAGATACACCGTTTATAATCCATGCTCAGCATTTCCTGACTTGTGGTGAGTGCATCCCCAAAAGGGGAGTTTTTACCCCCCACGTGGTGAACAGATCCCCCCCTTTGGTGAAAGGAGCACTGATTGAAGGACTGACTCTGTGTATTGGATTAATTTGCACCATCATCTGATTTCCTATATGCTTGACTGATATATAGAAGAATTCCAGACTTTTTGTTTGGAAGTAGCGCTGCTGCAGTTTACCTTTAAAAACCTCTGGGACTTTATGTTTTAGAAAAGTTTTTTTGTTTTACTGCTTCATTTTAAGATAAAGATTACGGCTTTTTTTTTTTTAAAGATGGCTCACCAGTGCTACAGGTTTAAACAAACTTAAAAAAAAAAAAAAAACAAACACACGAGAAAAAAAAAAAAGTCAAGCTAAAAAAATAAAGAAAAATAATCAAGTCAACCACTTCCGGACCGCCCACCGTGTAAATACAGCGCCAATTTGACGTTAAATAGCTGCTATTTTACACAGTGGGCAATCCTCTTTCACATAAGTGGCCCCAGTGGCAGAATCACTACGGGATCACTTGCCGCTTCCCAGTCGTTTCTGCCGCTTACCGGAGAGATCAGCTGCGGCGGAAAGGATCCGATGGCATGATGAGCTAGAAGTCGAGTGAGGGCAAGATGGCCCCCCACTTGACTATATGCCCTTGGAGGACCGGAGCGACATCAAATATCCCCTTCCGCCCCTTAAAAAAGGGCCCATTTCTTTTTTTCCTTTTAAGTGTAAATGTGAGATCTGACCCTAGATCTCACATTAAGAGGTATGGTCATGCTTATTTCTATTACAAAGGATTTTTACATTCCCTGTAAAAGGAATAAAAGAGTTAAAAAAATATATATATATCGCCTA
The DNA here is from genome assembly GCA_029574335.1 of Rana kukunoris. Classification (NCBI taxonomy): domain Eukaryota; kingdom Metazoa; phylum Chordata; class Amphibia; order Anura; family Ranidae; genus Rana; species Rana kukunoris. The sequence continues at coordinate 705,624,400 of CM056049.1, forward strand.
TGGGGATATTTAAGGGTAAATGTTTGTCGCTGTTCTACGAGTGGGCACAATTTTGGACGCGTGACATGTTTGGTATCAATTTACTTGGCGGAAAATTATCTTTCACAAAAAAAAATAATAATAATTGGGCCTACTTTACCGTTTACTATTTTTTCTCAAACAATTGTATTTATAAAAAAAAAAAAAGTGTGCTTGTAAGACCGCTGTGCAAATACGATGCGACAAAGTATTGCAACGATCGCCATTTTATTCTCTAGGGCAGGCATGTCCAAAGTCCGGCCTGAATGCGGCCCCCTGGGGATTTTGAGAAAATTATATATCTTTATATTTATATCTATATATTTATATATCTATATCTTTATATATCTATATCTTTATATATCTATATCTTTATATTTATATATCTATATCTATATATTTATATATCTATATCTATATCTTTATATATCTATATCTATATATTTATATATCTATATCTATATATTTATATATCTATATCTATATATTTATATATCTATATCTTTATATATCTATACATCTATATCTTTATATATCTATATATCTATACATCTATATCTTTATACATCTATATCTTTATATATCTATATCTATATATTTATATATCTATATATTTATATATCTATATCGATCTCGATCTATCGATCTCGATCTATCTATCTCGATCTATCTATCTCGATCTATCTATCTCGATCTATCTATCTCGATCTATCTATCTCGATCTATCTATCTCGATCTATCTATCTCGATCTATCTATCTCGATCTATCTATCTCGATCTATCTATCTCGATCTATCTATCTCGATCTATCTATCTCGATCTATCTATCTCGATCTATCTATCTCGATCTATCTATCTCGATCTATCTATCTCGATCTATCTATCTCGATCTATCTATCTCGATCTATCTATCTCGATCTATCTATCTCGATCTATCTATCTCGATCTATCTATCTCGATCTATCTATCTCGATCTATCTATCTCGATCTATCTATCTCGATCTATCTATCTCGATCTATCTATCTCGATCTATCTATCTCGATCTATCTATCTCGATCTATCTATCTCGATCTATCTATCTCGATCTATCTATCTCGATCTATCTATCTCGATCTATCTATCTCGATCTATCTATCTCGATCTATCTATCTCGATCTATCTATCTCGATCTATCTACACAGGCCACCGGGGGCCACAAAAGATTTATACTGTATTTATCGGCGCTGCCTTGGGAGGGGGCAGGACGAGCGCCGTCAGATTACATGAAGAGAATCTCCTGTTTACTCAGCAGCATCTGTATTGGAAGTCCTGTCTCCTGGGATGCCATTGGACAACTGTTCCATCTATAATAGGAGGCGGGACTTTGTATTAAAGAGGCCACAGAGTAAACAAGAGATTCTCCTGTTTGGAATCTGTTGGCACTCATCCCGCCCTGCTCCCTCTGCTCCTCGTGGCTGCAGATGGGCATCGATCAGGCTGCATTCCTGGCACATGTGAGGCTGCATTCGTGGCACATGTGAGCTGCACTGGTTGCAACGCTAAGTCTGCACTGGTTGCAACGCAATGGTAAGCCTCTGTGTGTTATACGCCGATAAATACGTTATATCCAAATAACACGCCCAAGCTCATCCTTAGTCCTAAGTAGCGCTCTGGGATTCGTTGGGGCCACAAAAGAAATATACACAGTATATTCAAATAATACCCCCAAGCTCATTTATATACCACACACAGCCACAAAGGCAAGAGAATTATTGTTGGGCAGTGTATTAGTGCTCAGACGAACACACTTAGACACAATTTTAATGGTTCAAAAGAATGTCAGGCAAAATAGTCGGCCCTCACGCATGTTCACTTCATCAAATCTGGCCATCTTTGAAAAAAGTTTGAACACCTCTGCTCTAGGGTGTTAGAATTTTTGTATACGATGTTTGGGCGTTTTAAGTAATTTTCTAGGAAAAAACAAACACAAAACACACTATACATGTTCCACCCACTGGGACCTCTTAAAACCATTATGTATTTAGCACAAGAAGGGTTCGCATGTTAAAAATTACATTGTCATTTTAATGCCGCGTACACACGGTCAGAATTTCCAACAACAAAATGTTCCATGCTAGCTTGTCGTCAGAAAATCCGACCGTGTGTATGCTCCATCGGACATTTGCTGTCGGAATTTCTGACAACCGTTTTAGAGCTGGTTCTCAAATTTTTCGACAACAAAACTTGTTGTCGGAAATACCGATCGTGTGTAGCCAATCCCGGACGCACAAAATCATGCGCATGCTCGGAATCAAGCAGAAGAGTCGCACTGGCTAATGAACTTAATTTTTCTTGGCTCGTCATATGTCTTGTACGTCACCGCGTTCTTGACGCTCTGAATTTCCGATAACATTTGTGTGACAGTGTGTATGCAGCACAAGTTTGAGCCAACATCCGTCGAAAGCGTCCAATCGTCTGTACGCGGCATAAGAGTTCAACAGTGCTTAGCAGACTTCTTTATCCTAGCTAATAAACTATAAAATTCTTCTGCTGCAACTGGAAAAACAAAAAAATGTTCAGTTTGGCTTGAAGAGATGAACTATTCCCAGAATGCATCTGTTCCATCTCCAGCCACCCAAAAGAGAACATATGTCAGGAACCTGCTATGTTCTTGCCGTCCCTTCGGGCAGATGATGGCTTGGCTTTGTGAAACAGAGCGCTCACCCGAAAAATGGATCACGGCTGTAATACTATTTTATAAGATGACCCGGACTGTTTGAGGGGTAAATAGCGCGTAGCTGTACAGTAAATATCGCACTTCCTAAATGAAAATCATTGCTTTTTTGTACTGCAGAAGAAAAAATAAAAAATTTGTGAGAAGAAGGAGCGATGGCTCCAGCAAAGACACAATATCATCTGATAAAAGGACCTTTCTGGCTGATGAAACACCCGGGTGACTTCATAGCTACTCTAGAGACAAGAAATACGCCGCGACTCTCCAGAATATTTCACCCACAAGGGAAAGAAGAAGTTTGACATGTCAAATCTCACCAGTGTGACCCAGGGCTTGGTTATAATTTAAACGTGAAGGTGGTGAGGTAGGATTGTGCTTGAAGCAAATCACATCATTCCTGTTCTTCTGTCTTTAACTCCACACAGTAATGCAAGGCTTTCTCCCTGGTGTGCCCCAAGCACGACACTTCACACCAGGGAGAAAGCCTTGTATTACTGTGTGGAGTTAAAGACAGAAGAACAGGATTGATGTGATTTGCTTCAAGCACAATCCTACCTCACCACCTTCACGTTTAAATTATAACCAAGCCCTGGGTCACACTGGTGAGATTTGACATGTCAAACTTCTTCTTTCCCTTGTGGGTGAAATATTCCGGAGAGTCGCGGCGTAGTGTATCTCTCGTCACGTAATTCAAATCGGCCAGTAGGGGGCGTGTTTCATTTAAATGAAGCGCGTCCCCGCGCCGATCGAACTGCGCATGCTCCGTTCCGAAATTTCCCGCCGTGCATTGCGCTAAATGACGTCGCAACGGCGTCATTTTTTTTTAACGTAGACGTGAATAACGTCTATCCCTATTCAAGGATGACTTGCGCAAAAAAAAAAGAAAAATTCAAATTTCGACGCGGGAACGACGGCCATACTTTCCATGGCAAGTCTAACTATACGCCGCAAAATACCAGCTGTAACTATACGCCGGAAAAAGCCGACTAGAGACGACTTAAGAGAATGCGACGGCCGCGCGTACGTTTGTGGATTGTCGGAAATAGCTAATTTGCATACTCGACGCAGAAAACAACGAGAACTCCACCCAGCGGACGCCGAAGTATTGCATCTACGATCCGAAGGCGTACGCCTGTCGGATCGACCCCGGATGCTGTCATATCTTGGTTTGAGAATTCAAACTAAAGATACGACGCGGGTAATGTGAAAGTACGCCGGGGTATCAGTGGATACGCTGGCGTACTCTCTCTATGGATCTGGCCCATTGGCTTTTCCCGACAAGATTCCTGGCAAGATTCTTTTGCTGGCCGAGTGGACATACACACCATTCAAAAGAATCGCCATTCTTTTGAACGGTCACTAACGCAGTGACGTCATCGACTACGACGAGCATGCGCTCGTCAAATTCGATGCCGTCGCCGCCATCTTGCTTCACCCTACCTATACCTTAGAAGCTACCGCACATGGGTCAAAATCATTTCGAGCATGCGCGGGTTTCCATGGAGAAGTATACACACGCTCTGGTTTCTCGGCAGGAAAACACTGCACAGAGAATCTCACGATGAGAAAATAGAGAGCAGAGTCTGTTTTTCTCGTCGAGAATCTGGGCAGTTTTCTTGATGAGAAACCTCAAAGCTCTGTCACCAGTTTTCTTGCCGAGAAAACCGAGCGTGTGTACGAGGCTTAACTTCTTGAAGCCTGCTAATTCACTGTTTTAATACAGGTAAGCTTGCACAATATTCTTTGACTGCGCAAACTTCTTTGTACGTTGTCATGTTTATTATTACTATAACACTTATTTTTTGGCTTAAATTTAGTTTCAGCAAATCCCATTAATTATGATACGTTGATTGGGACCTTGGCAAATCACTCAGCACCCCACGTTTATATCCATATTCCCTGTTAGAGGGGTTGTAACGGTACAATTTTTTCCCCTAAATAGCTTCCTTTACCTTAGTGCAGTCCTCCTTCACTTACCTCATCCTTCCATTTTGCTTTTAAATGTCCTTATTTCTTCTGAGAAATCCTCACTTCCTGTTCTTCTGTCTGTAACTCCACACCAGGGAGAAAGCCTCGCATTACTGTGTGGAGTTACAGACAGAAGAACAGGAAGTGAGGATTTCTCAGAAGAAATAAGGACATTTAAAAGCAAAATGGAAGGATGAGGTAAGTGAAGGAGGACTGCACTATGGTAAAGGAAGCTATTTAGGGGGGGGGGGGAATTGTACCTTTACAACCCCTTTAAGAGCTGCAATTCCTAAACCCTTCCTCTGATTTGGATGTACATACCCTTAAATTTAACCTCAGTGTCTGCATTCTGAGCCACTATATAACTATAGCTTGAATATGTTTTGGCAAATACCTTAAAAAAAAAAAAAGTGCCTCTGTCCAAATATATATATTATTCAACTGCACATACACACATTTTGGCACGCAATTATTTATTTATTTTGGGGGGCAAGAGTGGGTACTACGTTTTGACAGATCTGAAGATCTCCTTTCCCCTCCCTGTAGTCTTCTGGGGCAAGTCATAGGTCCCAGAAGACTGCCCATCCATTCAGGAGACACAGTGTGGTCCGGGAAAGAAGCGGCGGTTGGGGTGATCACATTGATGGATCCTGGGACAGGCGAGTGTGTGTTTATTAGAAAGTGAAAAGCTACATTTTTTGTAGCCGTCGACTTTTAGGCCTCATTCACACTGACGGACCGCCTGTCCATAGGAATCAGTGGTGCCCGACAAGCCCCTCCCCGCTCAGTGAGCAGAGAGGAGCTTGTCATCTGTTGGCTCAGAGGAGATCTGCGGACTGATCTCCCACTGAGCTGGCAGGAGCAGACGGGCTCCGTCGCGACGGACTGCAGCGTCTGTGTGAATGGAGCCTAAATGATCATAAAAATTACTGGAGATCCATTTAATGCTTAAAAATGCATGGCGTTTTTTCATCCCATTATATATTATGGAGGCACTTTAACATGCAGTGACTAGAATTGTGTCTCCCTACGCTGTGTGCATGAAGAGAAAGACACAGCCCCATAGCATAGCACCAAACTGTCCCTGATTTGGAGCAATGCCCCACTTTCCTCCTCATTTTGATCAGATTTATATAGTTGTATATAAAATACACTTTTTAGCTTTCAAAAAGTTTAACAGTGCTAAACCTTACATCCGATTTCTAAAATTGCTGCATTTGTACATTTTAAAACCCAATATAAAAAGGAATAGTAGTGGTAAAGAAAAGCCCTTGTGGATGTAACTTTTTTTGGTTAATTCTCCTTTACCGGGTGCGGCAGGGGGCGTGTCCTATGCCTACATACATTTGCTAGTCTGTGTCCCTCATTCCCATCTCAGAATATTTGGAGGTATGCACATAGTTATCACTGAATAAACATGCTTACAGCAGAAATGTAAAAATTGCTCTTGGTCCATAAGAGATATACAGGGGAAAGAGCTGAAATGATTAAAGTGGGGTTCCAACCACAATTAGCATTTTTTTAAATGTATGTCCTTTCATAATAAGTTTTTATAATATAAACCCGGTCACTTACTATTTTACAATCCGCTGCCGCTCCGCACAGTTATTAAAAAAATATAGTTTTATAAAACTATGTCCACACCGTTGTCATTTTGCTTGTGGGCATTGTGAAGCCCACAAGCTCTTACTTCCTGGAAGTCTTGGATGGAGAGTTATAATTGGGAAGCGCACTGCATCCTGGGAAATGAGGACACACATTTCCCAGGAGCATTAGTGTGCTGAGGATCCGAGGGAGACCATGTCAGAATCCTAGGTGATTCGGAAGGTAGATTTCGTGGGACCGCATAGCAACAGGTATTTCCAGGTGAGAAGAATTATTTTTTTTTAAGGTCTAATAAGCACAATAATGGAAAAAAAAATAAAAAATGGGATGGAAACTCCACTTTAAGAACCCCGAAAAATCTCAAGCAGTGCAGATGTTTATCACCAGCCATCAAATACATCAATTGTGATCTATTCCAATGTATCTAGAATGATCTTACCGATTCTTCCTTTCTTGTGGATGTGTCCGGGCATGATGCCAATCTTACATTCACCAGGCTAGAGAGATAATAATTGAAGATATAATTAAGGAAAATGCCATAACATCTATTTATCTGTAGATAACATTAAAGTTGTTCTGCAATTCCTAAATAATGTTATATTAGAAGGATATGCCTTATATAAAAAGGCTTACAGGACCGATTTCCTTTTCATTACAAAAGCAACATGTCTTGTCTGGTATTAACCATTAGGAGTCTGTCTCCTAGAACTCAACTTCAATATACAGTTGTGCTCAAGTTTGCATTCCTCAGCAGAAAATCTGGAAATGTTATTCATATTGAAAATATGGCAGACCATATAATAATAATAATAATAATAACCACCACTTAAGAGGCGCACTGTAGACAAAAGACATCCAAGACGCAGCTCTCACCTCCTGGGCGGACGTCCTGTTTACATTCCCCTCCCGCACCCCCGAGGACACACAGCGGGGAAAAACTGTGCCCGGCGTCTCGTGATGCCGATGCGCGTGCCTGGCGGCCGCAATGTCCGCCAGGCACCCGCGATCAGCAGTGACAGAGCAAGGACGTGGATCTGCGTGTGTGTAAACACCGAGCTCCACGTCCTGTCAGGGAGAGGAGACCGATGCTGTGTCCCTTGTACATAGGAACACAGAGCAGTCACCTACCCCAGTCAGTCCCCTCCCCCCACAGACAGAAACACCATGCAGGGCACACATTTAACCCCTTTCTCGCCCCCTAGTGTTAACCCCTTTCCTGCCAGTCACATTTATACAGTAATCAGTGCATATTTATAGCACTGTTCGTTGTATAAATGTGAATGGTCCCAAAATAATGTTGAAAGTGTCCGATATGTCCACCGCAATGTCGCAGACCTGACCAAAAAAAAAAAAAAAAAAAATCTATCCCCCCATTTTGTAGGCCCTAGAACTTTTGCGCAAACCAAGCAATATACGCTTATTGCGATTTTTTTTTTTTTTTTAAACCAAAAATATGTAGAAGAAGAGTACATATCGGCCTAAACTGAGATTTTTTCATTTTTATTTTTTTAATTGGCATATTAGAACGAAAAGTAAAAAAATAAAAGAATTTTTCAAAATGTTGTCTTTTTCTTTATAGCGCAAAAAATAAAAAAACGCAGATGTGATCAAATACCACCAAAAGAAAGCTCTATTTGTGGGAAAAAAAATATGTAAAAATGTCATTTGGGTACAGCGTTGTATGACCGCGCAATTGTCATTCAAAATGCGTCAACACTGAAAGCTGAAAATTGGTCTGGGCAGGAAGGGGGTTTAAGTGCCCAGTAAGGAAGTGGTTAAAACAATGGTTTAAAGTGTGTGTGTGTGTGTGTGTGTGTGTATAATAATATATATATATATTATATATACACACATACATACATACATACATACATATATATACACACACACACACACACACACACATACATATATATACACATACACACACATACACACACACTTTAAACCATTTTTTTTAACCACTTCCTTACTGAGCACCTAAACCCCCTTCCTGCCCAGACCAATTTTCAGCGCTAACGCACTTTGAATGACAATTGCGCGGTCATACAACACTGTACCCAAATAAAAAATGTATCATTGTTTTCCACAAAAATTTAGCTTTCTTTGGTGGTATTAGATCACCGCTGGGGATTTTAGTTTTTGCTAAACAAAAACCTTGAATTTTTTTTTCCCCAAAATGTATGTTTCATATTTTGTTAGAAAAGTTTGCAATCAAGTAATTTTTCTCCTCCACTGATATGCACTGATGAGGCTGCACTGGTGGGCACAGATGAGGCGGCACTGATTGGTGTCATCGATAGGTGGCACTGATGGGCACTGGCAAGTGGCACAAAATGAGCAGGCGGCTGCTCTCCTTGATTAGGACCGATTTCCCTCTAACAGCCGCCGGTGAACAGCTTTTTTTTTCTCCATTTACATCACCTGATCAGCTGTCATTGGTTGACAGCTGATCACGTGGTAATGGGTTGGGATCGACCCTTTACTCCAATCTGAGATCCAGCTAGTCCCATTAAAGCGGATCTCCACCATAAAGTGAACTTCCGCTGATCGGAACCCTCCCCCCTCCGGTGTCACATTTGACACCTTTCAGGGGGAGGGGGGTGCAGATACCGGTCTAAAGACAGGTATTTGCACCCACTTCCGGCCCACAGTCTCGGACAAAAGACGGGTTTTTCCCGTTGTGTGCTGGGAACTCTCGGCTCCCAGCACACAGCGGGAGCCAATCGGCGGGCGCATCCGCCGTAGGGAACCAGGCAATGAAGCCGGAGTGCTTCACTTCCTGGTTCCTTCACCGTGGAAGGAGGGGGGAGCAGCAGGGTGACGAGCGAACGCTCGTCCTCTGCTGCGGACGTCACTGGACTCCAGGACAGGTAAGTGTCCTAATATTAAAAGTCAGCAGCTGCAGTATTTGTAGCTGCTGGCTTTTAATATATTTTTTTAATGGGCCATCAGCTTTAACTCGCTGATCACTGAGCGTGCCACGCGCACCCTGCAGAGGGCGCACAGGCTGCTCGAGCACGGGAGGATGTCCAGGGATGCCCTCCCAGCAATTCAAGTCTGCGCTGCAGCCATCTTTTGGCTATAGCGTGGGTCTGAAGAGGTTAAAGGGGCACAAATGTGAACAAAAAAATGACCTGCATGGTCAAGATGCCAGAAAGAAGCATTTACTGCGCCAATGCCACAAATAAGCCTGGTTAAAATCCTGAAATTAAAGCCTAGAATAAAAATGTTTCTTTGCCATGTCAAATCATGTTTTTAATATCAAATGCCAAAAGTTCTCAATTTCTGCCAGGGGATGCAAACTTTTGAGCGCAACTGTATTCCGCAATGCCAAAACAAGCGCAAATGATGGGGACAACAGTACAAGACGTTATTTGGCAATATTAAAGAAAACCGGTGCTTGCAACTCCCCTGCCACACCGATAACCGACTGCCCAGGTACCCGGGGAAATGCTTAGTATCAGTACGGATACTAATATCGGTACATCCCTATTTCTCACACAAGTATCTGTATTAATGAAATTATAGTAAGGCTTGTTTTTGTTATAAAATCATATACTATAATCTTTTCTAGATCCTATCCACAAATTCACCTGATGGATATTTTACTATTCGAAATGCGTCTAGCTATAGTGTGACATGAGCCCTCACCAACGTGGAATATACATTTATTCATGTGTGTGTTTTACCTTTTGTAAAATAAACTTTATATACGCTCTTGGCTTTTTAGATGGTGACAAAATGTGGAAAAAGTGAAGCGCTGTGAATACTTTACAGATGCCCTGTATATCCTTTAACCACTTAAGGAACGCCGCACGACTATATACGTTGGCAGAATGGCACGGCTAAGCATATGGACGTACAGGTACATCCCCTTTAAGAAGCCCAGCCGTGGGTGCGCTCCTCCGTGAGTGCGCCCATGGGACCCAATTTCCACCGGTGTCCTGCGATCGGGTCACAGAGGAAGAACGGGGAGAGGCAAGTGTAAACAAACCTCTCCCCATTCTTCCCAATGTGGCTGTCACTGATCGTCTGTTCCCTGTGTTAGGGAATGACGATCAGTGATGTCGCACTCACAGCCACGTGCCCCCCCCCCCCCCCCCCACATTAAGAACACTCCCTTAGGGCACACTTAACCCCTACAGCACCCCCCTCCTGGTTAACCCCTTCACTGCCAGTGTAATTTGTACAGTAATCAGTGCAATTTTATAGCACTTTTCGCCGTGAAAAGGACTACGGTGCCAAAAATGGGTCAAAAGTGTCCGCCATAATGTCGCAGTCACGAATAAAGTCACAGCCATTACTAGTAAAAAAAAAAATGTATTATAAAAATGCCATAAAACTATCCACTATTTTGTAAACGCTATAACTTTTGCGCAAACCAAACGCTTATTGCGATTTTTTTACCAAAAATATGTAGAATACGTATTAGCCTAAACTGAGAAAAAATATTTTTTATATATTTTTTTTAGGGGGATTATAGCAAAAAGTAAAAAAAATATTGAATTTATTTTTTAAATTGTCGCTCTATTTTTGTTTATAGTGCAAAAAATAAATCACAGAGGTGATCAAATACCACCAAAAGAAAGCTGTATTTGTAAAAAAAAAAAAAAAAAAAGTCGTTAATTTTGTTTGGGAGCCACGTCGCATGACCACGCAAATGTCAGTTAAAGCGACGCAGTGCCGAATCGCAAAAAGGGGCCAGGTCCTTTACCTGCATAACGATCCGGGCTTAAGTAGTTAACCACTTCAATACCGGCTCATTGATAATTGACAGCCAGAGATGGGATCTCCCATCCTAAGTGGCCGTCAATTGACGGCCTGGGCTTTGCAGGTGAATATCTGAATGATGCCTGCAGCCAGATATCCTCTTCTTCAGCCGGCGATTCTGCACGACATAAGAACGATCATAGCGGCGGTTCCGCTGCTTGATGGTTCTTACAGTCCGCGGGAGGGGACATCCCCCCTCCCGCTGTCATCTGGTGCTTCTCCGGGCTCTCCCGTGCCTTCGGGGGCCCGGAGAACGAATCGTCCGGCGTCGGCAGGAAGCATAGAGATGACTGGTGACCAGATGGTCACCAGTCATCTCTTTGACCGGTGGAGGACACTGTAAGTAAACAAAGCCGCGATTGTGGCTGTAAGCAACCATTCATGAGATCGGTGACATTTTTTTTCAACGATCTCATGGTTTCCAGCCTGGAGAGATGCGGGGTCTTATTGACCCTGCATCTCTCTTTAAAGAGGACCTGTCACACACATTTCCTATTACAAGGGATGTTTACATTCCTTGTAATAGGAATAAAAAAAAAATTGAAAAAAAAGTAAAAATAAAAAATAAGTCAAAAAAAAAAATAAAAGATTAAAAAAAAATTAAAACACCCCTGTCCCCGATAGCTCGCGTGCAGAAGCGAACGCACACGCAAGTCCTGCCGACATATGTAAACGCCATTTAAACCACATAAGTGAGGTATCGCCACGTGCGTTAGAGTGCCAGCAACGAATCTAGCACTAGATCTCCTCTGTAAATCTAAACTGGTAACCTGTAAAAAAATAAAGCGTTGCCTATGGAGATTTTTAAGTACCGAAGTTTGGCGCCATTCCATAAGTGTGCGCATAATTAAAGCGTGACATGTTGGGTATCTATTTACTCGGTGTAACATAATCTTTCACATAATACAAAAAAATTGGGCTAACTTTACTGTTTATTTTTTTTAATTCATGAAACAATTTTTTTTACAAAAAAAAGGTGTTTGAAAAAAGATTGCGTAAATACTGTGCGAGAAAAAAACGTTGCAATGACCGTCGTTTTATTCCCTAGGGTGTCTGCTAAAAAAAACATATATAATGTTTGGGGGTACTGAGTAATTTTCTAGCAAAAGAATGATGATTATTACATGTAGGAGAGAAGTGCCAGAATAGGCCCGGTATGGAGGTGGTATAAAAGCCCAGTATTGAAGTGGTTAAAGTCCCTTGTAACAACAAATTAATAAATTGTAGATAGGTTATATGGGATAGGTTATATGGGATGTGGGCACATTTTGATAGAAAACCAAAATCAATACAGTGTTAGATGCAGGGTGGATATTAAAGCAATGAGATTTTTTTTTATTAAAATCAGGTTTGATTCAAATTCCCCTCCCCCATTTAAAATATTATTTGGTTATTATTATATTTTAACAAAATGCTTTTTAAGATACATTAATAATTTAGTTTATTCAGCATGACATGGAGCTTAGTTATGGAGCATGAGGGCTGTATATTCTGCAATATTTACATTTAATGAACCCAAGCTGAAATAACAAGCACTGCTTTCACACAATGTCACAGTAACCATGAGATCAAACAAAGTTCAGAAATATAACTTATCCCATGGTTTTGCAAATCTATGTACACTAAAAACTGTATGATTGAATCGGTTTCCGATATATCCGTTTTACAAACCTGACAGCCGATTATTCTAAATAAGAAACCTTCATTTTGTTTGCAAATGATAAAGATTCTAACTACCAGCAAGAAGAAGTCCTTACATTTAAAGAGCACCTGTCATTTCAGATCCATCATGGCAGCGCCTGTTAGCGGGTATTATCTCACCTGCTGCTGCCATGTCCCTCACCTTGTGTCACTGCATCACCAGCTGTCCCATTAAAGTGAATGGGACTGTTGGCGAGTCAACAGTGGGTCAGAGGAGGAACCGCTGTTGGACAGAGATGACAGTTACCCATTAAAATTGAGGATTTAAAAATCGAGTTCATTTATTTCAAGCCTTTTTACTAGCGACTTAAAATCGACTTGATTTAAATCAAATCCACCCTGGTTAGATGTAAAGTGTTGGAGAGTGCCACAAGTCCATTTTGACCTTTAAAATTTACAGGTCACAACCTGACGAGGGAAGCACATTTGGGTGAGGAGTGGTCACATGGTGAAAGAACGAATGCTCATCGCTGTGAACTTTGGATATATGCTTATAACTTGGATTTGACTTTTTATAAGGACTTTGTTTTTCCAGCACTTGCCGACCAGCCACCGTCGTTATACGACGGCATGATCCCGTGAACCGCCGTAGCTGTAAGTCTGTCCCTTAAAATGGGATAGCAGGCGCATGCGCTGCATCAGGGGGGGGGGGGGTGACGATGTTTATGACCATCGGTCGCAGGCTATCGTGGGTACGAGAGGCAGAACAGAGATGCGTGCATGTGCGTACACACGCATCCCTGTTCTGTTCAGCGAGGAAAGACAGATCACGAGTTCCCAATAGCTAGGAACGACGATCTGTTATTTCCTCTAGGTCAGTCCCCTCCCCCTACAGTTAGAAACACACTAGGGAACACAATTAACCCCTTGATCTCCCTAACGTTAACCTCTTTCCTGCCAGTGACATTTTTACAGTAGTCGGTGCATTTTTATAGCACTGATCTATGTATAAATGACAACGGTCCCAACAATGAAAAATCAGAGTGTTCTGATGTGTCCACCGCAATGTCACAATCCTGATAAAAAACAATACCATGTTTACAAAGTAATAAAAAACGATAAACTGGTGACTCACATTGATGACTCCGGGACAGTTGGGTCCGATGAGCCGAGTGGTGGACTGACGGAGTAGTCGGTGTTTGACCCTCACCATGTCCTGCTGGGGGATCCCTTCTGTAATGCATACTACCAGGGGCACCTCGGCATCGATCGATTCATGGATTGCAGCAGCAGCAAATGGTGGTGGCACATATATAACAGAGGCTGCGGCACCAGTGGCTACCTTTGCCTGTGATGACAAAACAAAGAAGAAAAAAAAGTCACATAACTGAGTGCAAAGGCAGTTATAACTGGAGCAAAGAGTAACACGGAACAAAACTCATAACACCATGATAAAAAAGACTGTTTAGCAAGGAACATACATTACACATGAATAATAATGCTACCATTATTAGTGTTAGCTTTTTAATCCCCTCCAGCATTGCTCCTGTTTATTCTTGCTGGAGGCTGCCATTTTGCTGAAGTCCAGAGCCCCTGAACAGCAGTAAAGCAAAGCTTAAACTAAACCCATGGATTTAATGGTTTCAAAAGACAGTTGAAACTGGATTACTAACAAACTATCTCTATTACTTGTACTCTCAGCCAAACCAAATGGCTGGCGTCATAACTGATCTGCAACCATGGCAGTTGCAGATCAAACAGAAGCAGCTTCCTTGGCTTTAAGAATATGTGGTTTTATTCCGCTTTAAAGTGGCTGTAAACCTTTGTTTTTTTCACCTTAATGCATTCTATGCATTAAGGTAAAAAAAAACACCTTGCAGTGTCCGGCCCCCCAGCCTCGCGGTTTTAATTACCTAAACCCCCAATTTCCGTGGGCGCGTCGTCGTCTCTACGGGGTCCCGGCTTTGATTGGATAGATTGATAGCAGCACAGCCATTGGCTCCCGCTGCTGTCAATCAAATCCAAAGATGTGGGCGAGTCATACACTCTGCATACAGAGTGCATGACTCCGAAGCGCGCCTGCTAGGTAACCCCCCCGGGAGAGACGTTCCCAGAGGGGGTTATCCAATGCAGGGAGGAGCCGCCGAGGGTCCCCAGAAGAGGAGGACTGGGGGCCACTCTGTGCAAAACAAGCTGCACAGAGGGGGTAAGTGACAGGTTTGTTATTTTAAGCAGATCGGCCTCTATAAATTCGGCAGTGCCTAAAAATAGAGAGCAACTTGGCATGTGCAGAGCAGAGCGAGACAGTGCATTACTGTATCTAAAAACCGTATAGGTACTTATCTGTAAGTTTTTTTTAGCTATACCAGTAAAAGGTGACAGCCTGAAGTGATCTAGCAGGACATAATTTGTCTAAAGTTCCACTTTAACCACTAGCCCCAGTGTTTCTCAACTTCAGTCCTCAAGGGACCCCAACTGGTCATGTTTTCAGGTTTTCCATTATTTTGCACAGGTGATTTGATCAGTTTCACTGCCTTAGTAATTACCACAGCCATTTCATCTGAGGGAAATCCTGAAAACATGACCCGTTAGGGTGCCTTGAGGACTGGAGTAGAGAAACACTGCCCTAGCCGACCAGCTCACGCAGATATACTGCGACAGGTCGGCTCTCCTGCGCGAATGGCCATACCTGTATGGTGGCTAGCGCAGGTGCCACTCTCTCAAAGCGTGCCTGCAGGTCGGGCAGACTCAATGTCCGCCCGCGACCTGCGATCACATAGTAGAGGGATAGAACGGGAAACTGCCAGTGTAAACAAGCCGATCCCCATTGTGACACGGGACATGTCAGAGATCTACTGTTCCCAGTGATCTCTACCATGTCCCAGTAGGCCCATCCCCCCTACAGTTAGCACACACCCAGGGTACACAGTTAACCTCTTGATCGCCCCCCCCAGCGTTAACTCCTTCCCTGCCAGTGCATTTTTATAGCACTGATGTAATAATGTCACTGGCCCTCAAAGTGTCATTTGGGGTGGGATTTGTCAGCCATTCTGCCAAGTAAAGCAGCAGCAACACCACCCACCCCACCTTATATTCCCTGAATCCTGACCTCCATCCAGCGATGTGCATAACAGCAGGGGCTCCCTGGAATCTCCAATGGCGTCACTGGGGTCAGTGTTACTTGGTGCAGTAAAACATGGTGTAACCCCGCCTCCCACACAATAATCCTCTCTTCAAAATGATTCATATCTTTAATGTCTTACCTCTGCCACAGAGTTGAAGACAGGAAGACCGAGATGAGTGCTCCCACCCTTGCCAGGGGAGACACCCCCAACCAACTTTGTTCCGTATTCCAAAGCTTGCTGGCTATGAAAAGTGCCCTACAGAAATAAAAAATAAAAACAAAAACATTAAACACATTTCTAATATAAAATTAGAACAAAAACAAAATTCAAATAGTCTTAACATAATTCATGCATACAACATGAACAGTATTCTCAAAGGAGTCGCTGTGAATCTTGTCCAGATGAACCAAGTTACCACGGTTTAAATGTTCTTTAGAGTGCAGCCAATCTTTTCATTTGGATTTGGGTGGTCTGTGAAGTATAGGATGGGCCCCTGCGGGCATTTAGCACCCGATCTTTCATGAGACCCCAGTTCAGGGCTTGGAAGCAACGTACCCTGTACTTTTATGAAATAACTTCTCCAATTTGCTCCCTTAAACACTAAAAGGGTGTCTGCATGAGAGGTGCAAAAAAAAAAAAGACTACTTGGCTTATATCCGGTTTTACTATTGAGGTCCATGATATTCCTGAGGATTACCAAGCGATCCCAGGAAAGCTCAGAATCCCAAATACCATGAAGAGAGGATCTAGCACAGTACAGGAGCATTTTTTTTTAATGATTTGGGATCCTCATCTCTCCCAGTGATCCTGCGAGAAAGCCTGGTGACCTGACCCTCAGATAAGCTGGGGTGTACGACAGGCGTTTTTCTTTCAATTGGGGCTTATTCACGCCAGAATGCGGTACAGGAAACCCCACGTTGTGTGCAATCTGCTACAGGTGTCAATATAGTCCCAAGAACAAGTTTGTTTATAGACACACTAACACACACTATTTATATATATATATACATACACACACACACACACACATTTATTTATTTATTAGGGCTGTGGAAATTAAAGATGAATTCCTCGATTAATCGTAATTTTTTTTGAGCGATCAAAATTCTTCTGACTGGTACTAGTGGTACAACGGATGGTAAATGACCTGTGATCCGAACGGGTCACCATATGCGGATGGGCAGACCACATGATCCGGGGAGCTCCGCTGCTGCCTCGACCATAGGAAAGGCCGCAGCTTCAGCCTAGCTCCCGGAGCAGCAACCATCTTGGTCCACCCGGCGGCGGCCTAGGTGAGCCTAGAGCGGCGAGTTGACGTCATCACGTGGCTTCAACTGCTCGTGTTGGGTCAGCTTCTCTGGTAAGACTAAGCAAGCATTAATCTATCTATACCGTGGGGGGGAGATGTCTGTGGATATTTCAGTGGGGACTATATATGATGGTGATCTGAAAAATGTATGTGCGTTATAATTAATCAAAATTAGTAGATTAAATTTATATAAATAAATTGAAATAAAATGTTAAATCAGTAATAAAACACAGTGCCATATAGCAAAAAAAATGGCCTGGTCATTAAGGCGATAAACATTTCCGGGGCTGAAAAGGTTAAGAAAAAGCCAGACAGACAGATCTCTGTATCTGATAAGAACATGTACAGTTTTCCAGCCCGCTCTGGTCTCATTACCCCCTGTGTCAGTCAGGGGCAGCTGCAGGAGAAAGTGCTGGACAATAGCTGGCAATGCCTGGAAGAGGGGACATCACCCATATCCCAGCCATTGTCAGAGCTCCCTTCTCTACCCTGCAGCTGGCTGATAGAGGGGGCACGATTATGTGACCGGCATGGAGCTGCCAAAAAAATAGGTAAGTATACAGATTTTTATAAAGGTTAGTCAACACAGGTGGGGGGGAGGGGACAGCTAATTTTTAAGGGTAGTCAGTGTTAAGACAGGAATTCTACATCAAGAATGAACCTATAGACCAGAATGGAGGTTTTATTCTGAATACCCAACATAACACACCAATGGATGCATTTCTGAGGTCACCCTAGTTCTTAGAAATAGACATGATCTATGGGGAGGATCACACCGAAAGGGTTGGAGGGGCTAAAATGATACAAACCTGTTTTCCAGTGAAGCCCTGGCATATTACTTTAGTGTCCTTATCAATGTACAAGTGTTTCCGGGAGGCTGTATAGGAGTTGTGCCTTACTCCATTCTGTTGCACTGCAAGACAGAAAAAGCAAAAATATGAATTGACAAGTTTTACAAATTCTCACCATGCACTTTACAGTCCGTTTTGATCATTTCTCAACCAATGCATGTCATTTATACAGTGAAATGACCAGTTATGGAAAATTGCAGAAAAAACGAACGAACATTAGGGTTACTGATATTAGTGCAACCCTACCCAGCACCAATACCTTTGCGGTGCTCTTTGAGCCCATACAGAATGAATGGGCTCTAATCGCAATTCAAACGAATCGCACATGTCAAACAGGATTGCAGTAGGATTCCTGTCCAAATCACATGCAGCTTCCCCCACCGCTCCTGTGTATACGCAGGTTTGTCATAGTGACTTCAGCCTGGGTTCACACAGGAGTGGTGGGAGAAACTGAATGCGATTATTTGCAGTGTGATTTGAGCCAATTATGTATGGGCTCAAATTGCCCGCAAAAGGTATCGATACCCGCTGGTAAAAAATAAAAAATAAATCCCAGTTTAACCACTTCCATACAGGGCACTTACGCACCTTCCTGCCCAAGCCAATTTTCAGCTTTCAGCGCTGATGTACTTTGAATGACAATTGCTACACTGTACCCAAACAAAATTGGCGTCCTTTTTTCCCCCACAAATAGAGCTTTCTTTTGGTGGTATTTGATCACCCCTGCGTTTTTTTTTTTTTTTGCGCAACTAAAAAAAGACTGAAAATGTTAAAAATAAATCAAGTTTTTTTTTTTTCTGTTAATTTTTTTTAACCAAGTACGTTTTCTCGTTCAATTACGGGCACCGATATGAAGGCACTGATGGGCACCGATGAGGTGGCACTGATGGGTACTTATGGGTGGGCACTAGGCATGGATTGGCACTGAGGGGTAGGCACTGATGCATCCATGTTGCCAATCAGTGCCCATTTGTGGGCACTGATTGAAATCTTTTTTTTACTGTCTTTTCGATTTTTTTTTTTGTCCCCTTTTTTTATTCCCTGGTGGTCTAGTGTGGGCATTCCCTGGTGGCCCAGTGTGGCGATCCGAGGGGGGGGGGCTGCGCTGATAAACAATCAGTGCGAACCCCCTGTCAGGAGAGCCGCCGATCGGCTCTCCTGTACTCACGTCTATCAGACGCGAGTGAGGAAGAGCCGTCAACGGCTCTTCCTGTTTACATCGTGATCAGCCGTGATTGGACACGGCTGATCACGTGGTAACGAGGCTCCGCCGGAGACTCGTTACCGAGATCGGGGATGCAGGGTGTCAGACTGACACCCCGCATCACCGATCGCCGCAGCGGCTCAATAACCTGGCGACGTCATACGACGTCAAGTCAGGAACTAGTAACCACTTTGCCGCCGTCAATATGTCATTGGCGGGCGGCAAGTGGTTAAAAAAGAAATGAAAAGGCGTGTGTATGGGTGAAAAAAAAATATATATCTCTGCAACTAACGATTATTTTCATAATCGATTAGTTGGCCAATTATTGTTTTTTTTTTGATTAATTAGATAATAGAGTTAAAAAAGAAAAAAAAAATGCATTTTTACATTTTTTTGGGCCAATTTGTTGTTGGGCACAATACAAAAAAAAATGCATTATTGCAGCTTCTCCATTGAAGTATATTGAACCAAAAAAAAAATGTCAAAAAACTCCTTGCCTATGTCTTCTGGGTATCTTCCCTAATCCTGATGGTAACAAATGTGCGCAGTTGTTTTTGCATGAGATGCTTTTCTCAGCTAGGAAAGCGATTGCCAGAGGGTGGATGAGTCCTAATCCTCTGCTGCTATTGCAATGGCTAGCAGAGATTAATGCTGTACTGCCCTATAAGAGACTAGTGTATACACACAGGGGTTGCTCATCCAAATTTGAAAAGGTATGGGACAAATGGTTAAAATCTTCTGATACTTGTATATAAGGTGTCGAGATACTATCACGGGATGTGTCCTTTTCCTCTCTCCCTTTTCCTGGGAGCCTTACTGGTGTTTAGGGGAGGGGTCTGGGGGACGGGAAGGGGTGGAGGGACTGTCTGGGGACATGGGACGCTATGCTGGCGCATCTCATGTCCGCAATTGTTTCCGCTGATTCCGTTTTTCTTTGTATACTCCATAGTGCTGTGTTGTAGAACGATACTTTAGCAATTTTGCTGACTGCATGTACCATTGTATGCTGATTTTCTTACGTACCATCTCTTGTTCGCAATGAATGACTGATTTTTTTTTTTTTAAAAAAAGTCCTTGCCCTTTCCAAATACGCAGCAGCCGGAAAAAAAAAAAAAATCATGGATGTGAATGTGTCCTATAGGAAAACATGTAAATGAACTGTAGCGTATTTCTGCAAAAAGCACCAAAAAACAGGTGTGACCCGGTCTGAGATGTTCAGTAACATAATGGGGTTAAAACAACTACAAAAAGAGCAAATCGCTACTGTAAGGGGTTCGTTTTTTTACTGTGGGACAGTGACAGTAATATTTACAGTAGCGATTTGCTTTTTTGTACTATAAAAGGCTAATTTTTGTTTTTTTAACCCCATTATGTTACTGGTCGATTAATTGATTTAAAAAATTAAATGATTACAATTTTCATAATCGATCAGTTAGTGGTTTCGGCTAATATATATATACACACACACACACATATACATACACACATACACACACACACACAACATCAAGGCGACTTCTAGCAGACTTGTACCCATTGATTTAAATGGAAGTCGCCTCCAAGTCGGATCTCTGTCTTAACTGAAACAACTTTACAGGAAGAAAAAATGTTTTTCTCAGGCAAACCCCTCCCTCCCTCAGAGTTAATTATTCTGTGATTGGCCACAGCCAAAGTCACCTGGCCCTGGAGGCAACTTGAAGTTGCGTTGTAAGTTGCTCCAAGTCGGGCTGAAGTTGTCTTGCAAAGGCGTGCTGTAAGTTGAGTTGCCCCTGTGTGAACCGGCACTAAAGGGAGTGCTCCTAATCTCAGCTTGTTACCTGTATAAAGGACACCTTTCCACAGAAGCAATCAATCAGATTGCAATCTCTCCACCATGGCCAAGATCAAAGAGCTGCCCAAGGATGTGAGGATTTCTCAGAAGAAATTTTTAGTAATATAGTACATACTGTGTGTGTATAATACACACACGGTGTGGCACCAGGTGGCAGAAATGCTTTTGTATGTTCAATACTACAATTGCACTGTTGTCTTTGGGCTCCGTTCACACCATGTGCACGCATTTCAATGTATTTTCTGTGAGTCGTGTGTAGAGCTGCCCATTCATTTTGGTCGGCTGCCCTATGAATAAGAAAAGTGCAAAAGAAGTCCCCGACTCATGCAAAAATAATTAAAAAAATAAAAATAAAATCACATTGTACTGCGACGTATGGTGCTGCACCAGGGTTTGACTAAATCTGGGCGCCAGGTCGCAATTGCGACTAGAATTAGCGACCTGGTGCCTGGGGAAGGAAGCATAGGTCTGCAGAAAGCCGCAAAGTCGCGGCCTCAATTACCGGCCGGCACCGCAGGGGGGAGGTGGGGGCGCACAAAGACACAGGTTGGCACATCCTGTGTCCCACCTCCCTTGCTGCGCGATCGCGTCGGGCCACGCCGTCCGGTAATTGAGGCTGTGGCTTTGTGGCCTTCTGCAGGCCTATTCTTCCTTCTGTGATCTGGCGCCATGTTGTGGTGGCCGTTGGCATGACAAGACAACCAGCAATGCTAATGGAGCTTCCCCTGTGTTTTCACTGCCATCTCCTTCCCTCTAATTAGAACCCCATACATACATACATACATACATACGTACGTATGGGGTTCTAATTAGAGGGAAGGAGATGGCAGTGAAAACACAGGGGAAGCTCCATTAGCATTGCTGGTTGTCTTGTCATGCCAACGGCCACCACAAGATGGCGCCATATCACAGAAGGAAATATATATTTTTTAATTCAATATTTCTTTATTAATATTTTCAATAGTGAAGAGATATATTTGGTACAACATATCAGAAGTTTCGACTAGATCAAATGGAACCAATAAAGAAGAAAGCAGTATAAATGAGACAGTCAGTCTTACAAAGTGAACAAACAAAGATAAGTCATTGAATGTGTAAAACATTTTCAACTCCAGACAGGGGGGGGGGGGGGGGAATTAAGGAAGGGGAAAGGAGAGGGGGCACCAGCTAGGTAAACATATTTGCTATGTTATAGCACGAGGATGAGTAAAGAGTAAAAATAGATAAATGGTAAGATATGGAAATGGGAGGAAGTTGTGGTATAAATAGAGCATCAGGTAATTACAGTGCATTTGGAATGTGTGAGCCAGGATGACCACTTATATAGAAACTTTTCCATGTTCAAGTTCTTTCTAGCAACTAGTCATTCCATTTCACATTGGAGGTTTAAATCTGTGATTGTGTTAGAGACGGATGGAGAATCAGAAGTTTTCCAGAGTTCTTCTGCAAGTAGTAGGTGTACTATTACTACTCGTGATCCGGGGGGGGGGGGGGGGAATTTTTCTATCCCAAGGTGTAATAAATGCTAGCGGATCTGCGATATGGAGGAGATTAGAGCAAATATTTGTTTCCAGAATGAGCTTATGGTCCCACAAAAACATAAAATGTGTGCTATGGTTCCAGCACTACCGCAGGTCCTCCAACAGGTAGAGGGATGTCCTGGGAAGAATTTGGACAGACGGTAGGGTGTGAGGTACCACCTATGTAATGTCTTCTGGTACGATTCCCAGTGATTGGAGCAGTGGGAGCCTGTAAAAGTGTGTTTAAAGGCACGCATCCACATGTCGGGGGTGACAGTAATATT
Organism: Rana kukunoris; assembly: GCA_029574335.1. Lineage (NCBI taxonomy): Eukaryota > Metazoa > Chordata > Amphibia > Anura > Ranidae > Rana > Rana kukunoris. The sequence continues at coordinate 705,647,243 of CM056049.1, forward strand.
AAGTTCATTCGTCCATTTCGAGAGGGATGCAAGTTGGGAGTAGGGCCGGTTGTCGCTAAGTGCAGAGTACATTGTTGATATTCCGTCTTTCGGGTATGTTGTGTGATTGTAGAAGTTATGAATTGGTTCTGGTATTCTAGCCATGGTGGGGATTTTAGACCTCCGAAGGAGGCGTGAAATCCTAGCATATGTGAAGGTCTCAGATTGAGGAAGACAATATTCAGTTTGGAGTTCGGTTATGCCGCGTACACACGGTTGTTTTTTGCGATGAAAAAAAACGATGTTTTTTAAAACGTCATTTAAATTGATCGTGTGTGGGCAAAACGTCGTTTTTTGTCTTCAAAAAAACGACCAAAAAAAAATTCCAACATGCTTGAATTTTTTGTGCCGTTTTTCAAAACGTCGTTTTTTGTTTCACAAAAAGTCACCGTGTGTAGCAAAAACGTCTTTCAAAACGACGTTTTTCAACCCGCGCATGCCCAGAAGCTAGTTATGAAGCGAGCTTCAATAGAAAAGAGTGGTGAACGTAACCTCGCTTTTTGTGAAAAAACGATGGTGTGTATGCAAAATTGTCTTTGAAAAGTGACGTTTCAAAAACGTCGTTTTTTACTTCACAGAAAACGTCGTTTTTTTTCATCGCAAAAAACGACCGTGTGTACGCGGCATTAGGGTTTTTAGGGTGACTGCGTTGTAGAGGTCGGATATGTTACTAATTTTATGTTTCTGCAGGTTAAGATCTTGCAGATGTGCCATTAGCGCTCTGAGAGGGATTGGCAATACGCGAGATGGGTGTGTTTTGGGTGACTCCTGGGTGAATTTTTTCCAGACTGTTAGTGAAGCCGCGATAGACAGGGGACTGTCTGTTGTGGTAGGCGGAAACACAGCTGAAGTGATCAGTAGTATTTCACGTAAAGTATTAGGTTTGTAGAAGGACGATTCTATGATCGACCAGGTCTTATTGGGATTCGGGTGCCACCAGTAGTATAGCTGGTCCAGAATAGAAGCATAATAGTGGGTTTGTATGTGGGGAAGGCTAATACCTCCTTTTTTATGGTGTCTAGTAAGGATGGAGTGCGTGCATCTAGGTGGTTTATTTTCATATATAATTTGAAATGCGTTTTTGTATGGAGGTAAAGAAGGAGTGGGGTATAGGTAAAATGACAGTATAAAATAAGTATAGCAGTTTGGGAAGGATTAGAATTTTAAATGAGGCATTCCTACCTAGTTTAGAAAGGCCTGTGGTGCGCATTTGGTTTAACAAATGGGGAAGCCGTGTTTGGAAAGCGCGGTAGTTAAGGCCATAGAGGTGAGGCAATGATGAAGCCAAGTTTATTCCAAGATACGGAATAGATTGTCTCGTCCAAGAGTAAGGAAAGGATCCCCTCAGGAGTGTCATCTGACAATAAGTGAGATTGATCGGAAGTATTAGGGACTCGGAGGAACTCATTTTATAGAAGGAGGCTGAATTAAATTGGGTAAGGATATCTTGGATCGCAGGCAAGGATTGAACCGGGTTTGTGACCATAAGTATGGTGTCATCGGCAAAGAGGCTTATTTTATGGTCCACGTCGTTATGTATGATGCCTGATATGTGCTTGTCTCCTCTAATCCTTGCTGCTAGGGGTTCCATAATTAGAGCAAAGATGAGAGGAGAGAGCGGGCACCCTTGGCACGTGCCATTAGCAATCCTGAATGGTTTGGACAGGATTCCATCAGTCAATACTTTAGCTAAGGGGTATATATATTTTTTATTCTAACACCCTAGAGAATAAAATGGTGGTTGTAAAAAAAAAAAAAAAAAACACACTCTATTACACTGTATTTGCGCCTCGGTCTTACAAGCACACTTTTTTGGTAAAAAAAAAAAAAAAAACACATTTTGTTGGATAAAAAAAAAAATTAAAACAGTAAAGTTATCCCAATTGTTTTTATATTGTGAAAGATGAAGTTATCCAGAGTAAATTGATACCCAACAAGTCATGCGTCAAAATTGCGTGCATTCGAGGAACCCTTTAAAATCTCCACAGGCAATGTTTAAAAAATTCTACAGGTTGCATGTTTCGAGTTACAGAGGAAGTCTAGGGCTAGAATTATTACTCTTGCTCTACCAATCGCGGTGATACCTCACGTGTGGTTTCAACACCGTTTACATATGCGGGTGCTACTCACGTATGCATTTGCTTCTGTGCGCAAGCTTGGCAGGACAGGGCGCTTTTCTGTCTAACTTTTTTAGTTGGCTCCTAGATTCCAAGCAAATTTGTCAAACCCTGTGCTGCACCACCATTCATTTTGGCACATGCGTCAGCAGCACCAGTTGTTTCCTCTCTATGTACAAAAGGTAAATTCAATGCAGATATCTCCAAGTCATTTCACTCTAAAAAAAAAAAAATGCAGGGAATTGGAAGTGTGTGCAAAAGTTGAGTTTTGCTGCAGTTTGAAGATTCCCAGAAGTCAGAACCTGAAAAGTCTGTTTGACTCTTTGGAAAGGTTAATGAACACTCAGCAATGGATTCCTGCTAACAGCTCCCTCACCCATCGGAGCAAAGTTCACCGGGGCAGCTGGGACGGCTCTGTCAGCAGGTAAATGATGTATGGAGATTACAGCCGTGCACTTTGCTCACACCTCCCCTCCGGGAACCTTCTTTCATCCAGCAAAGCAAATTCTAACACTCAACTCCTCAAGGACTAGTGAGGCAGAGTTGGAGTAACTATATAGAGAGGCAAGAAAGGGGACAAGTATCCAAATCTCTACTGTTTTTATTGCAGTCCAGGATCTGCTGGGGAACTTTCCCTTCAGTCCTCGTTCAGGTCACCTCCAACAGGGCAGCACAGTGGGTGAGTGGTGAGCATGTCCTCCCTGTGCTTGTACCGTATTCTTCCCAGACTCCAAAGACATGCCGGTAAAATTAGAGCAGCAACAATGCTGACTTCCTGGCGGGCTCTGCACGTGCGGCTGCAAACACGCCCGAGCTCATCCTTAGTATTGAGTGCATATTAGAGCTGCGCGTTTTTTAGGCGCTTTGGCGTTAAAGTGCCTAAAAGAAGCCTCATCTGCAATCGCAATGTGAAAGCCCAAGGGCTTTCAGAGCCCTTTCACACTGCCAGTGGCTGAAAAACGCTGGTAAAGCGCCTAGACAGCTTTCACACTGGGGCATTTTTCAGGTGCTTTGGCGGTAAAAAAAAAAAAAAAAAGCTCCCTCAATGGGAAGGGGTGCTTTAGAAGCGGTGTATTCAACACTCCTAAAGCGCTGCAAAGAAGCTGCTTGCAGGACTTTGACACCCTGCCAGCGCAGCGCCTCAGTGTGAAAGCACTCAGGCTTTCACATTGGGATTGCAGATGCAGCTTCTTTCAGGCGCTTTACAGGCACTTTAACACTAAGACCCCTTTCACACTGGGGCGTTTTAGTATGAAAGCACTCGGGCTTTCACATTGGGATTGCAGATGCAGCTTCTTTCATGCGCTTTACAGGCGCTTTTTTTTTTTTCTTTACCGCCAAGATCCCTTTCACACTGGGGCATTTTTCAGGCGAGCTTCCACATTGGGACTGCAGATGCAGCTTCTTTCAGGCACTTTTTTTAACGCTATAGCGCCTGAAAAACTCCCCAGTGTGAAAGGGGTCTAATCGTGAAGAATCAAAGTCGCAATCTTTTTCCCTTCCCGATCTTCAAAACAACATGTAAGGCCCCGTACACTCGTCCGAGCTTCTCGGCAAAATCCAGCGAGAAGCTCGCTGGGATCCATATTCTGCCGAGAAGCTCGATCGTGTGTACGTTTTCGCCAAGCAAACTGACGAGCGAGGCGTCGATCCAAAATAGAGAGCAGGTTCTCCATTTCCTCGACGGGCCATCGGGACTAATGGCTCGACGCCTTTTTCGACAGCCTGGTCGACGAACTCGACGGCCGCCCGAGAACCTCGTCGGGCGGAACGATGGGTTTAGCCCGACGAGGTTCTCGTACGTGTGTACGCGGCCTCACCGCTGTCTCTAACAAGTGCAGAGAGTTCTCACAGCTGGAAAACAAAATCCAGGCAGCCTGACAAGTTTTAATACAACAGGAGAATAAGTGGAAACAAAGTAGCTCTTTGTTCTTTTATCAAAGGAAAGAACTCCAGCATGTAGATGAAGGAAGTGTAGCCATTTAAAGACCAAAGTAGATCAAAGAGTAAAAAAAAAAAAAAAAATTACTTGGAACCCGCAAACATGAGAGAGCGAAAATATTAAATATATATATATATATATATATATATTTTAGCAGAGACCCCACAGAATAAAATGGTGGCTGTTGCAATATTTTATGTTACACCGTATTTGCGCAGCAGATTTTCAAACGCAATGTTTTTTTTTTTTTTCTTTAAATACACTTTAATAAAAAAAAAAAAACAATAAACAGCAAAGTTTGCCTATTTTTTTTGTATAATGTGACAGACGATGTTACACCACAAGAATCGTGATCTTTATTCGAAGCAAAAAAAAATAAAAAATATTGATTCTCGTTTTAGCCAGAATGGTGCAGCTCTAATGCATACTATACTGTACTTTAGGGGTAGGCAACCTGGGGCCCTTCAGCTGTTGAGGAACTACATTTCCCATGAGGCATTGCAAGGCTGGCAGTTACACTTATTCTCAGAGGCATGATGGGACTTGTAGTTCTGCAGCAGCTGGAAGCCCCAGGTTGCCTACCCTATGCTGTAGTGTACACGGACATACTTTTCAGTAAGCCAACATTTCTGTATTAAAAATCTTTATCATTTTAAAAAAAAATTTTTTTTAAATTGGCCTCATGTAATATTCTAATTCTCTGAGATACTGAATTTGGGGTTATAACTATCTGTAAGCCATAATCATCAAAATTTAAGAAATGCTTGAAATATATCACTATAGGAATATATATATATATATATATATATATATATATATATATATATATATATATATATATATATATAAAAAGTTTCACTTTTGAATTGAATTACTAAAAATAAAATGAATTGTTTGATGATATATAATATAGAATCTCAAAATTTAAATATCAATTTTTTTTTTGGAGAACATACATTTGTGTGATAGATAGAGATATATATATATAGATATATATATATATATATATATATATATATATATATATATATATATATATATACACACACATATACATACACACACACACATTTTTTTTTATTATTATATTAATAATAATAATAATAATTTGTATAGAAGACACACAGAGCCCAGTGTTTGTATGAAGCCCCCATACAGGACCCCAATGCCCTCCCCAGCCAGCAGCTGACCCCCAGTAGCTCTCAGGCCCCCTCCATGTCTGGCCAGTCAGGGTCACACACTGTCAGGGCATGCTGGGTCTTCTAGTTCCCTCCACCACCATGACACCCACATGCACAGGCCGCCCCTCCTCTCCCCCACCATGAAGGCGGCTCACACACAGCCCCATTGACACTCACATAGCAGCCGGGTGATAAGCCTTCCCTGGAACATGATGTGGGTCCTTCACCAATGACAGCCCGGGCCTGCAACTAGAGGAAGGAAGTCAAGGGGTCCTCAGAGAGACTGAGGGGCTGCCTCCTGTACTGCCTGACTGGGGAGGAGCCTTTCACAGCCGCGTCACTTCACATTGCTCGCAGTCTACGCCTTCGTAGCCCGCAGCGCTGATATTTCAAGTGACGGTGACGAAATTCCGATATTCTAATTGAGCTTTGTCAGAATTTACACAATATTTTTTACTAGGGCAGCTACACAACGTCAGCGGGGATGACATTTCCAAAGTTCTGTTTGCTGGTGGTAAAGATCCCCATTGAAAAATGTCTCCGTAACTACGGTACAGGAGTGAGGGGCGGCCATGTTTCCGGAGCCTGGAGTTCCATCATGTGTAAGGGTAAGGCTGCAACAAAATGGAGGCTTCTCTGGAGACAAGTTAGAGTTCATGAACTTGCCTAAGTGCTTCACATTTGACATACCATCAGGAGAGATAGTAAAGTGTGCCCTCTAAGACAGGAAAAGGTGGAGAATAGTCCTCAGCTTTGCAATCTTATTTTGTTTTCTTCAGATCTACCTATGTGTAGTGTGACTGGATGGAAATTGTATGAATTATCTGGGCACTTCAGCCCAAGAAGGATGACCAGTCAATTTTTTGCGATTCGGCACTGCGTCGCTTTAACTGACAATTGCGCGGTCGTGCGACGCTGTACCCAAACAAAATTGACGTCCTTTTTACCCCACAAATAGAGCTTTCTTTTGGTGGTATTTGATTATCTCTGCGGTTTTAATTTTTTGCAATATAAGCAAAAAAATAGTGAACATTTTTACTTTGTTGTATGATAAATTTTCCCCCACCAAAAAAAATGTATTTATCAGTTTAGACCAGGGATATGCAATTAGTGGACCTCCAGCTGTTGCAAAACTACAAGTCCCATCATGCCTCTGCCTCTTGGTGTCATGCTTGTGGCTGTCAGAGTCTTGCTATGCCTCATGGGACTTTTAGTTCTGCAACAGCTGGAGGTCCACTAATTGCATATCCCCGGTTTAGACCAATATATATTCTTCTACATAATATTGGTTAAAAAATCGTCATAAGCGTTTATTGATTGGTTTGCGCAAATGTTATAGCGTCTACAAAATAGGTGAAGATTTATGCCATTTTTATTATTATAATTTTTTTTACTAGTAATGTCGGTGATCAGTGTTTTTTAGTGGGACTGCAACATTGCAGCGGACATATCGGACACTTTTGACACTTGACCAGTGACATTTATACAGTGACAGTGCTATAACAATGCACTGATTACTGTGTAAATGTCACTGGCAGGGAAGGGGTTAACACTAGGGGCGATCAAGGGGTTAAATGTGTTCCCTCGTGAGTGTTTCTAACTGTGGGGGGAGGAGACTGACAGGGAGTAAAGAGAGATCTTGTCACTGTTCTCAGTATTTTTTTTGTTGTTGTTGTTTGTAGGCGGAGTATTATTGTAATTAGGGGCAGGGCATTCCTTTGTAGGCATGGTCTAATGGGAGTTAAATAGTGTGGCATGTGAAGGATGGTTTCAATTATGCTAAAGGGAGTGGCTTAAAGGGGGTTTGGTTAACCGCTTCAATACTAGGCTTTTATACCACCTCCATACCGGGCCTATTCTGACACTTCTCTCCTACATGTAATAATCATCATTCTTTTGCTAGAAAATTACACAGTACCCCCAAACATTATATATGGTTTTTTTAGCAGACACCCTAGGGAATAAAATGACGGTCATTCCAAAGTTTTATCTTGCACGGTATTTACGCAATTATTTTTCAAACACTTTTTTTTGTAAAAAAAATTGTTTTATGAATTAAAAAAATAACAAAACACTAAAGTTAGCCCAATTTTTTTGTATTATGTGAAAGATTATGTTACACCGAGTAAATAGAGACCCAACATGTCACGCTTTAATTATGCGCACACTCATGGAATGGCGCCAAACTTCGGTACTTAAAAATCTCCATAGGCAACGCTTTATTTATTTTTTACAGGTTACAGTTTAGATTTACAGAGGAGATCTAGTGCTAGATTAGTTGCTGGCACTCTAACGCACGCGGCGATACCTCACATGTGTGGTTTAAACTGCGTTTACATATGTCGGCGGGACTTGCGTGTGCGTTCGCTTCTGCACGCGAGCTATCGGGGACAGGGGCGTTTTAATTTTTTTTTTATCTTTTATTTTTTTTTTTTACTTATATTTTATTTATTTTTACACTTTTTTTCATTTTTTTTTTTTCCACTTTTATTCCTATTACAAGGAATGTAAACATCCCTTGTAATAGGAAATGTGTGTGACAGGTGCTCTTTATGGAGAGATGTGGGGTCAATAAGACCTCACATCTCTCCTCCAGGCTGGAAACCATGAGATCGGTGAAAAAAAATTCACCGATCTCATGAATGGTGACTTACAGCCGCAATTGCGGCTTTGTTTACATACGGGGACCCGGGCGTGACGTCATCAGATCGCGCCCGGGTCCTCCGACGGTCATAGAGATGACTGGTGACCATCTGGTCATCAGTCATCTCTATGCTTCCTGCCGCCGCCGACGATTCGTTCTCCGGGCCCCCGAAGGTACAGGTAAGCCCGGAGAAGCACCGGATGGCGGCGGGAGGGGGGGGATGTCCCCTCCCGCGGCCTGTAAGAACGATCAAGCGGCGGAACCGCCGCTATGATCGTTCTTACTTTGTGCAGAATCGCCGGCTGAAGAAGAGGATATCTGGATGATGCCTCTGGCTGCAGGCATCATCCAGATATTCGCCTGCAATACCCAGGCCGTCAATTGACGGCCACTTAGGATGGTAAATCCCATCCCAGGCCGTCAATTGTATATGGCTGGGTATTGAAGTGGTTAAATAGAGTGAGTCTGAGATTACTTACATAGTGGAGAATGTGGTAAAAAATAGGGAAAGGAAAAAGAGAAAGAGGGATGGAGGGAGAGAGAAAGACCATAATGCGACCAGCTCACCTATTGGTTGGGACGCACTACAGCCCGCTTCCTCCTACCTCCTCAGCCAGTAGAAGACTGAAGTTATCTATTACATCCCTCCTTCTCACTCCATCACCCAGTCCTAACTACCAGCTCACCCAGCTTACTGTATGGGGGGCCCAGGAGGACCCCCCTCGTATCTATGCGAGTGATTCTTAGCATCACTTTGGCATAGATACGGGTGAAGATCCGACAAGTGTAATACAATTACACTTGCGGATCGTAGTTGTAATGACAACTCCGGCCACTAGGTGGCCTTTACGTTGTTTTCTCATTTGCCTATGTCTCATTTGCCCCGTCGTCGCGTAGGTCGTTTTCGTTCGCGTAAGGTTACCCCTGCTTCTATGAGGAATAACCTTACGAAGTTCCGTCGGATGCCGTCAGGTGCCGTCGGATGCCATGTTAAGTATGGCGTCGGGTCAGCGTCGGCTTTTTCCGTTGCTTACGTCGTTTTACTAACTGGTTCGTGAATAGGGCATTGCGTAGTGACGATCACGTCGTTTTGACGTCGGTTTCAACTACGCTTTCCGACGTGAGCTGGAGCATGCGCACTGGGCTTTTTCCCCGGCCGGCGCATGCGCAGTTCGTTTGACGCGGGGGCGCGCTTAATTTAAATAGAAGCCGCCGACTTTGAATTACGCGGGCTTACGCTGGGCCATTTTCGCTACGCCAGCGCAAACTACGGAGCAAATGCTTAGAGAATACGGCACTTGCTCTAGTACGATGCGGCGGCGTAGTGTAAATGCGTTACGCTACGCCGGCGAATTTGTATGAGAATCTGGCCCCAAGTGTCGGCGGAGCGGTGCAACATTTTATCAGACACCCCGGCTCGGTTACACTGCTCCTGTGTCTGCAAGGACCGGTACCCGGACTGGTACCCTGGCACACCCATTTAGTCAACCCTCCTCTCTCATTCATAAAACATAGGCCACTGTGTGGAGCACATTCATAAAACGCAAACTGTGATGTGGATCCCATTCATAAATTGGAAGTCACAGTGTGGAGCCCATTCATAAAATGCAGACCATGGTGTGGAGCCCATTCCAGAAATGCAGGCCATCTTGTAGAGCTGTGGTTTTCCACTACCGAGCCGTGGCTTTCCTCTTGGACCTCCAGCTTTTTTCAGGTCCCTTAACTTACTACAGTGCCTCCCAACTTATGTGGTTACTCCAACCTCCCGCACATCATGGCTCTTACCTGGAACAGGCTGGAACCAGAAGGGATGCCCATGCTGCCCGCCTGCATTAAATGTACTGCAGGAAGTCTGGAAGGTCAGTTAAAGTATCCTTCAGCTCCAATTCTAATGGAAGTACTGATTGCCACTTTACTTGCCTACGGGGCACTTTTACCCCCTTCCTGCCCAGGCCAATTATCAGTTTTCAGCGCTGTCACACTTTGAACGATAATTGCACAGTCATACAACACTGTATTGGTATAACATTTTTATCATTTTTTTCACACAAATAGAGCTTTCTTTTGGTGGTATTTAATCACCTCTAGGTTTTAAATTTTTTTGCTAAACAAACAAAAAAATACCTAAAATAAAAAATAAAATAACATTTTTATAATTTGTTATACAATTTTAACCAACAGGTAATTTTTCTCCTTCACTGATGTATGCTGATGAGGCTGCACCGATGGCCAATGATGAGGAGGCATTGGCACTGGTGGACACTGATGAGATGGCACTGATGAGGCTGACCTGATAGGTGGCACTGCTGGGCACTAATAGGTGGCTGATAGGGACTAATAGATACTGGTAGACAGCACTGAAGGGCACTGTTGGGCACTGAGAGGTGGCATAGATAGGCACTGATGTGCACTGATTTTCGGCACTGCTGGGCACTGATAGGTGGCATAGATAGGCACTGATGTGCACTGATTTTCGGCACTGCTGGGCACTGATAGGTGGCATAGATAGGCACTGGTGGGAGACACTGATATTCGGCACTGATAGGAGACACTGAAGGGCACTGATAGGCAGAAATGATAGGTGACACTGATTGGCAGCACTGATTTACAGCACTGGTGGGCAGTGATTGGATTGCACTGATAATCAGGACACAATCAGTGCCGATGTCCCTTTAACACAAGCCAGTTATCGGCTCTCTTTTTCTCTCCTCATGGTGTCAGTGTGAGAAAAGAGAAGCCAATAACCGGCTTGTGTTTACTTCCGTGATCAGCTGTCATTGGCTGACAGCTGATCATGTGATAAAGGGGCCCTGTGATTGGCCCTTTACCCCTATCTGTGATCAGCTGAGTCCAAAGGGGGCAGGTCGACAGCACGATCACGGGACGTCCATGGATTCCCTCCTGGCAAATTAATGCCTCGTACACATGATCGGAATTTCCGATGAAAAAAGTCAGACGGAATTTTTTCATCGGATATTCCGACCGTGTGTATGCCCCATCAGACTTTTTCCGTTGGAAATTCAGAGGGATTTAGAAAGAGAACAAATTTCAAAATTCCGTTCGTCTGTATGGAACTTCGACGGAGAAAAACACATGCATGCTCAGAAACAAGTTGACGCATGCTCGGAAGCATTGAACTTCATTTTTCTCGGCTTGTCGTAGTGTTGTACCTCACCGCGTTTTGGACGGTCGGAATTTGGTGTGTCCATGTGTATGCATGACAACTTGAGTGGAATTCCATCAGAAAAACCCGTCTGGAGTTTATGCCGACGGAAAAATCACAATGAACGTCAGATCATGGGCAGCAATTCTATAGATGGCACTTGGACAAATCATCTTTCAGAGTCTGATGAGGAAGCCGCAGCTGTTCACTGTTAATGGCTGCAGCTTCCCCATCAGACCCTGAGACCAGAACAGTATACTGCATCTGGGGGTGGGACAAATTTAGATTGGGGGCGCACAATTTTAGTCTTGCTCAGGGCAGCACAAAACCAAAATACACCACTGGGTGTGTCCAGGCTTGTTGTGTTGCTGGGGAATTAGAGCTTAGATCCTCCCTGGACAAAAGTCAATGGAGGTGGGACCGCTCTTTGGCATGGGGCACTGAATAAATATGACCGAGTATCCCACATGCATTGCAGACTGGTTGCTGAGTGGGTATTGCACACGGTGGGGGGTACATACTTTAAGTGAACTTATCTTTTTTACTTCATTCACCTCAAGTAACCTTACCCTCTAAAGATGCATACTTACCTATAGGGATTTTTTTCTCAGACAATAGGTGCAGGAACTCCCCCTTTCAGTGTCACCTCTTTTTTCCACCCCCTACCCACCCACCTCCAACCACCATTCCTTGTTTCCACCCCCTAACCACCTCCAAGCAACATTCCTTGTCTCCACCCCATACCCACCTCTGAGCACTGTTCCTTGGTTCTATCCCCTACCCACAGTCAAACACTGTTTCTTGTTCCCACCTCTGAGCACTGTTCCTTGTCTCCACCCCCTACCCACCTCTGAGCACCGTTCCTTGGTTCCAGCCCCTATTCACCACCAAGTACTGTTCCTTGTTCCCATCCCCTACCCACCTCTGAGCACAGTTCCTTGGTTCCATCAACTACCCACCGCCAAGCACCGTTCCTTGTTCCCACCCTCTACCCACCTCCAAGTACCATTCCTTGTCTCCACTCCCTACCCACCTCTGAGCACCGTTCATTGGTTCCATCCACTACCCACCACCAAGCACCGTTCCTTGTTTCCACCCCATACCTACCTACCTCTGAGCACCATTCCTTGTCTCCACCCCCTACCCACTTCCAAGCACCATTCCTTGTCTCCACCCCCTACCCACCACCAAGCACCGTTCCTTGGTTCCATCCCATACCCACATCTGAGCACCATTCCTTGTCTTTACCCCATACCCACCTCTGAGCACCGTTCCTTGGTTCCATCCACTACCCACCACCAAGCACCGTTCCTTGTTTCCACCCCATACCTACCTACCTCTGAGCACCATTCCTTGTCTCCACCCCCTACCCACTTCCAAGCACCATTCCTTGTCTTCACCCCATACCCACCTCTGAGCACTGTTCCTTGGTTCTATCCCCTACCCACAGTCAAACACTGTTTCTTGTTCCCACCCCCTACCTACCTCTGAGCACTGTTCCTTGTCTCCACCCCCTACCCACCTCTGAGCACTGTTCCTTGGTTCCAGCCCCTACTCACCACCAAGTACTGTTCTTTGGTTCCATCCACTACCCACCACCAAGCACCATTCCTTGTTTCCACCCCCTACCTACCTCTGAGCACCATTCCTTGTCTCCACCCCTACCCACTTCCAAGCAACATTCCTTGTCTCCACCACCAAGCACCGTTCCTTGGTTCCATCCCTTACCCACATCTGAGCACCATTCCTTGTCTCCACCCCATACCCACCTCTGAGCACCATTCCTTGGTTCCATCCCCTACCCACCGCCAAACACTGTTCCTTGTTCCCACTCCCTGTCCACATTTGAGCACCATTTCTTGGTTCCATCCCCTACCCACCTCTAAGCACCGTTCCTTGGTTCCATCACCTACCCACTGCCAAGCACCGTTCCTTGTTCCCACCCTCTACCCACCTCCAAGTACCATTCTTTGTCTCCACTCCCTACCCACCTCTGAGCACCATCCACCGGCTCCGCGGAGCGCTCCGGAGCCTCGGCCTAGGAAAGTCCCCGGCTTCGGCCTAGCTCCGGAGCGGCGGCCATCTTGGTACACCCGGCGGCAGCCCTCCTCTCTGTTCACACCCACAGAGGAGGAGGAGCCCGCGCTTGAGGGAAACCACACACGCCGCTGTCTGAGGTCTGCACTACTGGGGGTTACTGTCTGAGGTCTGCACTACTGGGGGTTACTGTCTGAGGTCTGCACTATTGGGGGTTACTGTCTGAGGTCTGCACTATTGGGGGTTATTGTCTGAGGTCTGCACTACTGGGGGTTAATGTCTGAGGTCTGCACTACTGGGGGTTACTGTCTGAGGTCTGCACTAATGGGGGTTACTGTCTGAGGTCTGCACTATTGGGGGTTACTGTCTGAGGTCTGCACTATTGGGGGTTAATGTCTGAGGTCTGCACTACTGGAGTTATTGTCTGAGGTCTGCACTACTGGGGGTTATTGTCTGAGGTCTGCACTACTGGGGGTTACTGTCTGAGGTCTGCACTATTGGGGGTTACTGTCTGAGGTCTGCACTATTGGGGGTTAATGTCTGAGGTCTGCACTATTGGGGGTTAATGTCTGAGGTCTGCACTACTGGGGGTTAATGTCTGAGGTCTGCACTACTGGGGGTTAATGTCTGAGGTCTGCACTACTGGGGGTTAATGTCTGAGGTCTGCACTACTGGGGGTTAATGTCTGAGGTCTGCACTACTGGGGGTTAATGTCTGAGGTCTGCACTACTGGGGGTTAATGTCTGAGGTCTGCACTACTGGGGGTTAATGTCTGAGGTCTGCACTACTGGGGGTTAATGTCTGAGGTCTGCACTACTGGGGGTTAATGTCTGAGGTCTGCACTACTGGGGGTTAATGTCTGAGGTCTGCACTACTGGGGGTTAATGTCTGAGGTCTGCACTACTGGGGGTTAATGTCTGAGGTCTGCACTATTGGGGGTTACTGTCTGAGGTCTGCACTATTGGGGGTTAATGTCTGAGGTCTGCACTATTGGGGGTTAATGTCTGAGGTCTGCACTATTGGGGGTTAATGTCTGAGGTCTGCACTATTGGGGGTTACTGTCTGAGGTCTGCACTACTGGGGGTTAATGTCTGAGGTCTGCACTATTGGGGGTTAATGTCTGAGGTCTGCACTATTGGGGGTTAATGTCTGAGGTCTGCACTATTGGGGGTTACTGTCTGAGGTCTGCACTACTGGGGGTTAATGTCTGAGGTCTGCACTACTGGGGGTTAATGTCTGAGGTCTGCACTACTGGGGGTTAATGTCTGAGGTCTGCACTACTGGGGGTTAATGTCTGAGGTCTGCACTACTGGGGGTTAATGTCTGAGGTCTGCACTACTGGGGGTTAATGTCTGAGGTCTGCACTACTGGGGGTTAATGTCTGAGGTCTGCACTACTGGGGGTTAATGTCTGAGGTCTGCACTACTGGGGGTTAATGTCTGAGGTCTGCACTACTGGGGGTTAATGTCTGAGGTCTGCACTACTTGACCAGTGTAGTCAAGATAGTAGTCAAGCTATTTCTAATTATGTTACCACCCTTTAACCTCACACTCACATTACCATACCCCCATTCAATGATAAGACCAGACAAGAGTTTGGAGTATAAATGGCCATAACAGCCTTTTATTATTAACCAACATATTTTAATAATTTCCAAATAATTTCCAAATAACCTTTGTAATGACACTTTTAAAACCCACAGCCTGTTGGTCTTTGACGTCACTCCGAACTTCACATTTTCCACCACCACAATGCGGGACCTTTTTACCATACCAGGCCTCCAGCCGAATCCAGCTCGGAGACAACCCCTTTCCCGCAGTGCAACCAATACCGTATTCCAGCGGACACCGTTCCACTGGAATACCCCAGAGGGGCCCATACCACGGATGAGCCCCCCACCACTTCCATCACCTCTGTTTTCTGCCACCATCAAAGACCAAAGACACCGCCACAGCCCGAAAGGATAACACCTTATCCTTAAGGGCCCCTCCACACCCGCAGGCCCTGCTGACTCATCCAGGACATCCAGCGCCCCCATCTCTAACCCCCAACCTGGAGTTAAATTCTATAAAGCCGCAGGTACAATTCCCACATTAAACTCCAACTCTGTCTATCTAATAAGCCAAACCCCCATTACGGGAAACAAATCCACCCACCAGCTCGCTCACTTAAAGTCGAGCCTAGTAATCCTCCCCTCTCCTTGCAACACCATCTCTGTAATGTCTAGCCACCAAATACCCACCTCCCTCCTGAGAGATGCCCCAACTGACTATCGAAGATCTAGCCTTGGTCCTCCTAGCCCCAAAACCATAGCATGCCTCAAGATCCAGACAAGGCGTGTGTAACCTACATCTGGAATGACATAAACAAACAGACAAACAATTAAGGGAAGGCCCAAGCACCAACACAATACCCCATAACATCACTGCAGTAACACACTACCCAGTTGAACCACCCCCTTTTTCACCCGTATCCCCCCACCAAAACTCAAACTGTTAACAATTAAAATGGCCACAACAGCCTATTTTATTTATTTCTTCAAACTCGACGTAAATATTTAAATAAAGTTACTGAATTCCAAATAAACCATAACTGTATTCATTAAAATTTTTTAACCAAAAACAACTTTTATTAACACCCGACTAATTGGTCTATTACAGCAACCCCCACTTAACCTTTCTTTCAACCATTACACTGTGGTACCATTATCATATCCGGCCTCCAGCCGACTCCAGCTCGGAGACACCACCCTTTTCCCACAGTGCCCCAAACTCGATCTGTTAACCAGTATGGTCCCCCGGGAAACCTAAATATCCTGCATTCCTACCATCCCAGAACTTGTTCAACCGTCGCCTCATCCTACCCCCACCTGGCCGCCCCCTGTGGCCACCACGATGCGGAAGGAGTGTGAGGCCCATTACCCCCCGCTTGAAGGTACTCCCTGAACAACCGCCACTAAGTAGAACCTGTGCAAGCCTGTCCCCCCCAAGAGAACGGCCCCACTCTCAACCAATCCCAGAAGAGTCCCATACCCTTCGCCCTGGCTGTAATAGCAGCCAAAACACTCACCCTCTTTTTTTTTTATTTGTAACCTGTGCCTATGCACCCACACACGATCTCCCGAAGCCCACACACATCCTGGGCCAGCGACCCCCCTTCTTAACTCGCCTGGATAAATCCATCTACCCCACTCTAAATGCCCCCCAAAACAAAACCATGAAAACAGCTGCAAAACAAATTACCTCGTAAACCCATGCAACATACTGACCACAAGATTTTTTAACCCAAAAGATTGAAAAGAGGCCTGTCTCCCAACATCGTTAGTGGGTTGCACGTGCAATACCTGTATATCTCTCGTTTACCCCCAAATCCATGTTTTTCTTGATTTTTTCCCAGACACGGATCCCTAGTCATACATGCCCCCTTTTAAGCAATATACCATCAACACCTTGCCTCGGACCCCCCAGCTCAGCATCCACCAGCCACGTGTAAACAGACCGCTACCTCCATACTTAGGTTAACCCATCTCCTGGTCCTTTCCCCTCTACCGACCACCCTACACTTGACCCTTTAAAAACCCATTTGCCCTCGTGACTTCAGTCCCCAGGAGCTGTGACAGCCTATTGAAAGAATTGACCCATTTATGAATAATGCCAACTAAATGGCGCAGCGACCATACCACCGCCTGTAACAGTACGAAAAACACCCCTTTGTTGTTACAGCACCCGCCAATCCTCAATTCCCCAACCTGTCTCCCCCCAGCTCCCTTGCCAGGACCACTGGAACAATCCCCACAGTACCTGTACCGAAGGAACCGTGCCTACATCTATTCACTAGATAAAGATTCCGCACCCCATAACCCTCACCAGAATGCCCCCATACACTCTGACCCTGCCGCCTCTGTGACTAACTTTAAACAAAATTACACCCCAGATTCAGCTATCCCAGGCAAATGGCCCATTGTACATCCCCAGCCAATTGGCAATAGAATCCCCCCTAAGCTCCGTTGCAACAAGCTGACATATATCAGGGCCAAGAACTCATAGGTAGCCGCCGGCAGAAAGACACCACCATGACATCAATTCAACATGCAAATGAACTTACCAACCCTGTAACATTTTTTGCACGTCAAGCTACGCCCTATCCCCGTAATCCCCACTCATGAAACTCTCTACCATGGCTCTCGGCAGTAGCTCTCCCAGCCCCCTATGTCAACAATGCTAGAAAACCAAATACCTTAGACGGGCCCACCAGGCCTGCCAACCGGCAACCGCCACTAGAACTTACCCTCCATGCGCGCCAACGATGACAGCCATAGTACACAACTTATAGGAAGCCCCCCCCCCCCCCCCTGGGATATAGAATTGGGGGGGGGTGTCGGACTACCAGCCCGCCACCTCCCAACAACCTTTTCCTTGAACTAAACCATTGCAACATGGTGCAGATAAAGGAGAGACCAAAGGGCAGACCCTGCGCCCTGACCCATCCTACCACCCGCCCCCTGACAGCCTAAAGCTGTCTGGGTGGCTTAAAAACATGCGCCCCTTGTACACACCGCCTAAACCACCCCCCCAGCATTGTCAGAAGCATAAGACACCGTACCAACCCTGTGTCCATGAAAACAATAACAGACCCCCCCATTAAAATTGCGAGGTGGTGAGTGAGGCAAAGGAATTCCATTCTTACTTAGGTACCACCCTCTAGACCGTGAGCCCCTTGAATCCTCACTGGCATAACCGTAACTACTCACCCCCCCCCCTGGGTTACGTCCAGTACAAAACGTGATCGCAACCACCTCTGGACACTGTAGAAGCCGATCGAAAATCCCCCACAATAAGCGGAACCACAGTACAAGGAACCCTTCCCTTGTCCCTTAACCTTACGAACAGCCCTTGAGGCCCAGCATACTCGCTGCCGCCCCCTACTTATCTCCACCTATAGCAGCCGCCTGGTAAATGTCCTGCACCAACCCCCAACACGTACTCGTTGGCAATCCAGGGGCGGGAGTCCCCCCCCCCCCCCCTGCCGAAACGTCTTTGAGGCCCGCATAGGAGACCTACCCGTGCATCCCAAATCAGAGGTCCATTTTACATCCCACCGGCACTACTACCAACCACCCCCCAGTGCCCAACATAAAACAACAAAGTTAAGCAAAGCTCCTATTTTACTCACCTATGACACCGGGCATGATAGCTACCCCTGGCATCCAAAACGCGAATGTCTATGGGATAAACGGTATCCTGCATCCACGTCCCATCGGGCTTCCCCCCCCCCCAATAAACTGGTGATACTCGCCCATACTCACTCATACCAAACATGCACCTACCGTAATGCTATCAGTGCACCACGGCCCTTGAAAACAAATGCCACAAACAAACACCCACCTCCCATGTATAAGCATCCGCAACACATGCCGCATTCGACCTCGCCACATCCCCCCTATGTCTCCCGCCGCCATACTCACCATCACCACTTCCGACGTAGCGGTGCAGATATCCGCCAGAGCTGCGGTGCCCCCCCCCTAACCGTTACCCCGTACATAATGCTATCCTTGTCACCGTGGCCCCCACCCACATCCCTCATAAAATACCCAGCGCCTCATTTAAAAGAAAAATTGTGAAACAGAGACAGACATGTCCCCCACAGCTGTCACCTCTACATCCACCGATGGCGCCTGAGCCTGGCGTTCTTTTTCTGGACAAAACCTCCTCGTACCGACTGCGCCGCAAGAGCCGGCAGCTTCGGCGTCAGCAGCCCCCCAGGCGAAGTAGGCCTGGAGGCCGTGGATCCCTGCAGCTCCGTGGACATCCGACTCGTGCGTGACCCTGCCCCTAGCAGCAAAACCCGATGATCTCCTGGCAGGCCACGCTTGCAGTCCTCCGCCATCCCCGCAGGCAGCCAGCCCCGGTGTATGCAGCCCCACAGGCCAAGCTGGCCTGTAGGCCGTAGATCTCTGCAGCTCCGTCCCATGTGTGACCCTGCCACCCGCCCCTGGTGATGAAGTAGGCCGCGCTGACTACCCCCCCCCCATATCCCCCCCCACACTGCATGCTGCATGGGCGCCCCCCGCCGGCCGCGGGATAAACGGCCCAACCGAATGCCGCTGAGTACACCCACCGATGCTCCCACATATTTGTGGACATGATGGGGCCATGGTAAAATATCCCTGCACGTGGAGAGGACGGGTGCCATGCGGCGCATGGCCCCGCCCCAAATATACGCCGACCGCCACGAATCCGACCGCCCGACCCCCCCCGCCGGCACCGGGTGAGAGCCCATATAAGCTGGGAGGAATGCGCCCCCCCCCCAATATTGTGTTAAAACGATCCCGTGATGGCCGGGGGAAAAGCGCAGCAGAGGCTGAGGCCTGTGTGCAAGGTGGAAACCCCCCCAAGACCCCCCAGAGAAAGTACCTGAATATGCCCCCGAGTACCCTCGTCGCCGCCGCCGTTGGTCGCAGGAGGAAACATAAATTGTCCCTGGCAGACCTGACAGAGGAGCAGCGTGCAAAACTGCTTCCTTCTGTCTCCCTCACCAACTGAGACTGTTCCCGGAAGTTCCCGCCTCCACCTTTTGTACAGCTCCTCCCCTTCTCCAGCACTTTACTCCTGAATCCTCCCCTTACCTTCTTGCCAACTTAACCCTTTGTTGCCTCTCCTTTCCACCTTGTCATGCCCGGCCCTTCACTATTTTTCCTTTGTCTTTCTCGCTCCGGGCCTCACTGGGGGTTAATGTCTGAGGTCTGCACTATTGGGAGTTACTGTCTGAGGTCTGCACTACTGGGGGTTACTGTCTGAGGTCTGCACTATTGGGGGTTACTGTCTGAGGTCTGCACTATTATGGGGGTTACTGTCTGAGGTCTGCACTATTATGGGGGTTACTGTCTGAGGTCTGCACTATTATGGGGGTTACTGTCTGAGGTCTGCACTATTATGGGGGTTACTGTCTGAGGTCTGCACTATTATGGGGGTTACTGTCTGAGGTCTGCACTATTATGGGGGTATACTGTCTGAGGTCTGCACTATTATGGGGGTATACTGTCTGAGGTCTGCACTATTATGGGGGTATACTGTCTGAGGTCTGCACTATTATGGGGGTATACTGTCTGAGGTCTGCACTATTATGGGGGTATACTGTCTGAGGTCTGCACTATGCTGGGGTATACTGTCTGAGGTCTGCACTATTGCTGGGGTTACTGTCTGAGGTCTGCACTATTATGGGGGTTACTGTCTGAGGTCTGCACTATTATGGGGGTTACTGTCTGAGGTCTGCACTATTATGGGGGTTACTGTCTGAGGTCTGCACTATTATGGGGGTATACTGTCTGAGGTCTGCACTATGCTGGGGTATACTGTCTGAGGTCTGCACTATGCTGGGGTATACTGTCTGAGGTCTGCACTATGCTGGGGTATACTGTCTGAGGTCTGCACTATGCTGGGGTATACTGTCTGAGGTCTGCACTATTGTGGGGGTTACTGTCTGAGGTCTGCACTATTGTGGGGGTTACTGTCTGAGGTCTGCACTATTGTGGGGGTTACTGTCTGAGGTCTGCACTATTGTGGGGGTTACTGTCTGAGGTCTGCACTATTGTGGGGGTTACTGTCTGAGGTCTGCACTACTGGGGGTTACTGTCTGAGGTCTGCACTATGGTGGGGGTTACTGTCTGAGGTCTGTTAAATAGGGGGTCTGTGATTGTGGGGGGTCTATCTGTGATTGGGGGGATCCATCTGTGATGAGAGGTCTGTTATTTAGGGGGTCAGTCTGTGATGGGGGATCTGTGATTGTGGGGGGGTCAGTCTGTGATGGGGGATCTGTGATTGTGGGGGGGGGGGTTTCAGTCTGTGATGGGGGATCTGTGATTGTGGGGGTGTGGGGGGGGGGGGGGGTCAGTCTGTTAATCCCTTACAGTAAGGGGTTAAATGATTAATCCTGCAATAATTTACCCCTTACATGCTGAAAGCCCTGAGAGGGATACATTACAGATCCTTATAACCAGAGTGGATGATTATACAAGGGGGGGGGGGGGGGCGAAAAAAAAATTCTGCCCCGGGCGCCCATAACTCTGGTTACGCCACTGTTCCCTACCCACCTCTGAGCACTATTCCTTGCTCCCACCCCTACCCACCTCTGAGCACCATTCCTTGTTCCCACCCCCTACCCACCTCTGAGCACCGTTCCTTGTTCCCATCCCTACCCACCTCTGAGCACCGTTCCTTGGTTCCATCCCCTATCCACCACCAACAGTGGCGTAACCAGAGTCATGGGCGCCCGGGGCAGATTTTTTTTTCCGCCCCCCCCCCCCTTATATAAACATGATATCAGGGCTGCAGTGTGGAGCTCCCTATTAAGCTATGGACCGGGCCGGGCCAACACTCTTCTCCAACGGAGTCCCAGCCTCAGCCTGTGGCAGAGGCAGGGTGTGCGCTGGGGAAGACTTGGGACAGGCTCTGCTAAATCATTCTCTCCCTGCATCACATCCCCGCTTACTAGCTTGGCTGAGCAGGAGTCCCTGCAGGCGCCGCCGGACTGCAGAGCACGTCACCATCTTGGAGCCTCCGCAGCGTGCGCCGGTGTTATGCCAAACAGGGCATTCCCTGCATCCT
Source organism: Rana kukunoris (assembly GCA_029574335.1). NCBI lineage: Eukaryota > Metazoa > Chordata > Amphibia > Anura > Ranidae > Rana > Rana kukunoris. The sequence continues at coordinate 705,668,969 of CM056049.1, forward strand.
TCCAGGCATGCCTGTGCCGGCCGCTGGGAGGTACCGGCGGGGAGCTGTGCGCTCAGTGGAGGAGCCGCTCACTATACTATCCGCAGAGCTGCCGGTCACAGGCGCCCCCCTCAGCTCAGCGCCCGGGGCAGACGCACCCCCTGCCCCCCTGGTTGTTACGCCACTGACCACCAAGCACAGTTCCTTGTTCCCACCCCCTACCCACTTCCAAGCACCATTCCTTGTCTCCACCCCCTACCCACTTCCAAGCACCATTCCTTGTCTCCATCCCCTACCCACCTCTGAGCACAGTTCCTTGGTTCCACCCTCTACCCACCGCCAAGCACCATTCCTTCTTCCCACCCCCTACCCACCTCTGAGAACCATTCCTTGTCTCCACCCCCTACCCACCTCTAGCACCGTTCCATGGTTCTAACCACTACCCACCGCCAATCACCATTCCTTGTTTCCACCCTCTACCCACCTCCAAGTACCAATCCTTGTCTCCACTCCCTACCCACCTCCAAGTACCATTCCTTGTTCCCACACCCTACCCACCTCTGAGCACCGTTCCTTGGTTCCAACCACTACCCACCACCAAGCACCGTTCCTTGGTTCCAACCACTACCCACCACCAAGCACCGTTCCTTGTTCCCACACCCTACCTACCTCTGAGCACCGTTCCTTGGTTCCATTCACTACCCACCTCCAAGCACCATTCCTTGTTTCCACCCCCTACCTACCTCCGAGCACCATTCCTTGTCTCCACCCCCTACCCACCTCCGAGCACCATTCCTTGTCTCCACCCCCTACTCACCTCAGAGCACCATTCCTTGTCTCCACCCCCTACCCACCCCCTACCCACCTCTGAGCACCATGCCTTGTTACTGTTAGTACTGCCCCTTTTAGAGAATACAGAGCCAAGTAACAATTGTGGTACAGTACTTTAATCAGTGTGAAATTTGATAACAAGAAAAGCAGGAAAATAGATCCCATCCAGCCAGCAACAATAATTATGAATAGACTTCACACTGAAATCTGCATTTTATGAATGGCATCAACATTACAGTCCACATTTCATGCATGGGCCTCACACCATAGCCTTTTCTTTTATTAAATAGATGTCACACTGCAGCCTGAATTTTATGAATGGTCTCCACACTATGGCCTTTTCTTTTAATGAATGGGCCCCACACTGTGGCTGTCATTTTATGAATGGGCCCCAACACCATGGTCAGCATTTTATGAATAAGCTCCACATTTTGGCTTTTTCTTTTCTACATTTTATGAATAGGTTCTGTAATATATGAATTGGCTACTATGGCATTCAATTTATGAATGGCCACCAAACCACAGTCCACATTTATTGAATGGATTGCATGTCGCTGTTTAGCTTTCATTATTGGGGTTCAAACCACTGTCTACATTTCATTAATGCGTTCTGTAATGTATGAATTGTCTCAACACTGTGGCTGGCATTTTATGAATGGGCTCTACACCATGTTCAGCATTTTATGAATGGGCTCCACACTGTGGCTGGGCATTTTATGAACGGACTCCAAACCATGGTCAGCTTTTAATGAATGGGCTCCACACTGCGGCCTGCATTTTCTAAATAAGCTCCACATTGTGGCTTTTTCTTTTAAGGAATGGACTCCACACCCTGACCTGCATTTGATGGCCTCCATTTTATGAATGGCCACCACACCACAGTCCACATTTATTGAACAGACTGCATGTCACCATCCACCTTTCATGAATGGGGTTCACACCACCATCTACATTTCATGAAGGCACTCTGTAATGTATAAATTGGCTCCACACAGTGATTGGTATTTTTTGAATGGACTCTGCATCATGGTCAGCATTTTATGAATGGGTTTCACACTGTGGCTAGCATTTTATGAATGAACTGCACACCCTGGCCTGCATTTTATGAATGAACTGCAAGCCCTGGCCTGCATTTTATGAATGAACTGCACACCTTGGCCTGCATTTTATAAATTAGCTCCATACGATGGCCTCCATTTTAAGAATGGCCACCACACCACAGTCCACAATTATTGAATGGACTGCACGTCGCCATCCACCTTTCATGAATGGGGTTCACACCACTGTCTACATTTTATTAATGTGTTCTGAGTGAGTGAAAAACTTATATAGTGCTGCACATGCGAACTGAATCGCCTCTGGGCGCTCTTTTGTCCATATCTCCTTTGAAACTTAAAAGAGATGGGTCTTGATCTTTCTCCTGAAGGCCAAGTGGTTCTCCTCCAACCGAATGCTGGTTGGTAAAGCGTTCCAAAGTCTGGGGCCTTGGACAGCAAATCTTCTTTCTCCTTTGGACTTGTTTCTGGCTTTGGGTATCTGGAGTAGATTTTGGTTGGTAGATCGCAGAATGCGATTGGAGTTGTGAGCTTTTAATTTTTCGCATAGATATTGGGGGGCATTTCCCAGAATACACTTATGTGTAAGACAGAGCGCTTTGAAAGTAATTCTGTCTTTTACTGGCAACCAGTGAAGGGTTCTCAGTGAAGGTGAGATAGATTCCCAGGGTTTTGTCCCAGTCACAAGTCTAGCGGCCGTATTTTGAACGACTTGCAGACGAGCGATTTGGTACTTGGGGAGTCCGAGGTAAAGGGCATTTGCATAGTCCAGTCTGGAGTTCACAATTGTTCCCACCACGACTGCTACGTCTTCTTTGGTAATACATGGAGTAAGTCTGCATAGTAAGCGCAGCAGATGGTGAGATCCGCTGACTACTGACCCTATTTGTGCATCCATTGTCATGTAGGTGTCAAAGATGACTCCTAGACTTTTGACTTTGGCGCTAGGGGTGATAATTTTGCCCAGAATGGGCGGGGGGGTCCAAGTTGTTGCGGGGTGATTCTTTCGATTGGCGTGAAACAGGAGAAGTTCTGTTTTCGCACCGTTGAGTTTAAGATAACTCTTTGTCATCCAATTCTCTATCGAGGAGAGGCATTTCTATAGAGCGAGATGATGATCCTTCTTGTTGCAGATGCGAAAGTACAATTGTTCTGTAATGTATTGTGAGGGATTAACTCGGTAGCGGGTGTGTGTGACCCCCTGGAAGGGTTCACTACACGCTGAACTGTACAAATGACACTTGAGGATGACTGAAAACAAATGATATGGTTTATTTTTCCATATTGCAAGCATCAAAACAGCATAAACAAAACAAAACATAAAATAAACCCTTGCCACTTGGGGCGTCTACCTTCCCCACACAGGAACCTACCTATGGAGTCTGGCACCGCCTACTGCTGGGCAGACACTGCTGGTCTTACAGCAGAAAACAACAAAAAAGTCTCTTTGATATTTCTCACACAGAAATATCCATCAGCACCTCACCTCTTCAGAAGTGCTTGTGACTGCTCCTTCACTCACAAAGCCTCCAGGATGCAGCAATCAGTCGTTATCTTTAGGCTTTATTTATAGGGGCTTTAATTGCTTCATTTTGAACAGCCGAAGGCTTCTAACTCCCCAAACCTCTCTGGCCATTTCTACAGCCGACGCCCAATAGTAATTGGTGTATTGTCTACACAAGGCAGAACTATATCTCCCGTCTATGACAACACATATAGATTTACCTGACTTCCTGTCACAGTATGAATTGGCTCCACGCAGTAACTGGCATTTTATGAATGGACTCTGCACTATGGTCAGCATTTTATGAATGGGCATAACAATGTAGCTAGCATTTTATGCATGGACTCCACACTGTGGTCAGCTTTTTTTTAATAGGTTCCACACTGTGGGCCATATTCCACTGCCAACTGCATTCTATTAATGGCCTCCTTGCCATGAACTGCATTTTAACTTCTTAAGGACCGCCTCCTGCACATATACATCAGCAGAATGGCACGGCTGGGCACATCCACGTATATTCACGTCGGTACGAGTACCCAGCCATGGGTCACGGGCGCGCGCCTGCAGGGGGCTGCCGTGACCCGGTCCGAAGCTCCGTGACCGGGACCGCGGGACTCGCGGACCCGATCGCCGCTGGAGTGCGGCGATCGGTCCCCGGAGCTAAAGAACGTGGAGAGCCATGTGTAAACATGGCTTCCCCGTGCTTCACTGTGGCGGCAGCATCGATCGCGTCATCCTTTTTTAGGGGTGACGCGATCGATGACATCACACCTACAGCCACACCCCCTACAGTTGTAAACACACACAGGGAACACATAAACCTACAGCGCCCCCTTGTGGTTAACTCCCAAACTGCAACTGTCATTTTCACAGTAAACAATGCAATTTAAATGCATTTTTTGCTGTGAAAATGACAATTGTCCCAAAAATGTGTCACAATTGTCCGAAGTGTCCACCATAATGATGCAGTCACGGAAAAAATCGCTGATCGCCGCCATTAGTAGTAAAAAAAAATTGTTTTGTAAACGCTATAAATTTTGCGAAAACCAACCGATAAACGCTTATTGCGATTTTTTTTACCAAAAATAGGTAGAAGAATACGTATCAGCCTAAACTGAGGAAAAAAAATGTTTTATATATATTTTTGGGGGATATTTATTATAGCAAAAAGTAAAAAATATTGAATTTTTTCAAAATTGTCGCTCTATTTTTGTTTATAGCGCAAAAAATAAAAACCGCAGGGGTGATCAAATAGCACCAAAAGAAAGCTCTATTTGTGGGAAAAAAAAAACGCCAATTTTGTTTGGGAGCCACGTCGCACGACCGCGCAATTGTCAGTTAAAACAACGCAGTGCCAAATCGCAAAAAGGGGCAAGGTCCTTTACCTGCATAAAGGTCCGGGTCTTAAGTGGTTAAGAATGGGCTTTGGTTCAGTGTCCTCGACCCGGCAGGACATGTAATGAATCTATACGCTGTCACACTGCAACTATATCATTGGTATGGCTGTCCTTTCTAGGCAGAGAAAAGGAATTATCTGTGATTAATCAATGACTCCTCTTTATTACTGAATGTAAACAATGACCTTTATCGCTCTATAAAACCTCAGCTGCTGCAGCGCCTCTGCTGGCCGGCCACAGACAGTACAGGTCTATATCACGTTGCCGCGGCGACAACTCCGCCTTGCACATGCGCAATAGACTCCCGGCTTGCTTTTCCGGAATCTGTCCCGATCACTTCCGCCCGTCCCTGTGTGTAGCTCCTCCTAGTAGGCGGGCTGTGCCCGGTAGAGGGAGGATGGAGCCGAGGGTGAGGGTGGTGGAGGGGGAGCGGGGTGCCCGCTGTGAGATGGCCGCCCTCCTCCAAGCCCTGGCAGTGCTCTGTGCCAGCCTCGCCCTGTCCGACCCGGGCTGGCTGCTGCTGAGTGTGGACGGAGATCAGCTGGTGTACGGAGCGTCCTACATCCTCCACCATGGCTTCAACTTCACCGAGACTGGTGAGAGGGGGAGGGGAGGATGTAAACAAACACACTGCACCGTCCTCTATGGGGCTCCTGTAGATTAGATGTCGTTTTATTTTTATTTTAAATGTAAAATATATAAATGCAGCTTCTCTTCAGTGCAAGGGGGGAAAAAAAGTCCACTTCAAATCCTGTAAACGCGTGCACATTATGTCATTTGAGACCGCGGAAAGGTGTGCGTTTGGGTGGCGTCATTATTGATGGCGTCCCAAATACAGGGTGACAATCGCTGCAAAACGCACATTAAAAAATCACGCTAAGTAGGGTTGTCCTGATAGTTTTCTTCAAGTACGCGCCCATACCGATGTCATGTGACAGTGGCACTAATATACAGCACTGATAGATGACATGGATGAGGCGTATTTTTATTTTACTTATTTCTAGCATTTTTACATTTTTTTTTCCCCTTTTTTTTTTTTTATATATATATATATATAACTATTTTTACAATTTCACCTTTTTAAATATATATTTTTATTTTTTTTATCAGCCCTGTTGGGGGGCTTTGGAGAGATATAATGGGGTCTAAACAGACCGCTGACATCTCCCCTTTCAGACAGGGAAAGTACTGGCGACAGAGATTCCATTCTCAACAGCCTCGCATGCACTGAAGATGAATGGAGTGGAGTCAGCAGCTCCTCTCCATTCATAAACGGAAGCATTGTAAACACAGGTTACGATGCTCAGTGACAGTTATGAATGAACAGTCTGTGATCACTCACTCTGTTCATTCAGAAAAGGAAGGAGCCGGTAAATGACAGATTTATCGGCTTCTTTCTCCGCTCTCCATCCTGACAGATCTGGGACACTGGGGAGCTGAGGACCTGGAAAGGGGAAGGAGGACCCGGAGAGAGGCAGGAGGACATCGGGAGCCAAGGACCCGGAGAGAGGGGAAGGAGGACACTGGGGAGCTGGGGACCCGGAGAGAGGGAGGACGACACCGGGAGCCGGAGAGAGGGGGAGGAGGACGCTGGGGGGGGGGAACGCTGGGGTCTTGGAGAGAGGGAGGACACCGGGGACCTGGGGGGGGGGGGAGAGAGATAAAGAGAACGCTGGGGACTTTGAGAGAGGGGGGAGGAGCTGAGGACCCGGAGGGAGGAGGACACCGGGAACCTTGGGGGGAGAGAGAACCGCTGGGGAGCCGGAGAAAGGGAGGGGGATACTGGGGAGCCGGAGAGAGGGAGGGGGGCACCGGGGAGCCGGAGAGAGGGAGGGGGGCACCGGGGAGCCGGAGAGAGGGAGGGGGGCACCGGGGAGCCGGAGAGAGGGAGGGGGGCGCCGGAGAGAGGGAGGGGGGAGCCGGAGAGAGGGAGGGGGACACCGGGGAGCCGGAGAGAGGGAGGGGGGCACTGGGGAGAGGGAGGGGGGCACCAGGGAGCCGGAGAGAGGGAGGGGGACACCGGGGAGTCGGAGAGAGGGAGGGGGGCACCGGGGAGCCGGAGGGGGGAGCCGGAGAGAGGGAGGGGGACACCGGAGAGAGGGAGGGGGACACCGGGGAGCCGGAGAGAGGGAGGGGGACACCGGGGAGCCGAAGAGAGGGAGGGGGACACCGGGAGGAATATTCTTGAACTTTGTTTTATCTCCTGATTACTGTGAAATTGTGTGAATACATCAATGGGGGGGCTTTGTCACAAATTTTTGGCTTTTATCTGCACAATTATTAGGAAGAAGAATATCGGTACATCAGACGACTAGGAATGATTTCTATATATGAAGGAGCACAAGTTGAAACTAGTAGAGGATTGCTCAATAGGGAGTCATAAGGATGGAAATTATTAGTAATGAATATTAGGGAAATACACTCATCAGCCATTTTATTAGGTATACCAGTTCAATTGCATTGTAACACAAACTGCTAATCGGCCAATCACATGGCAGCAATGCATTTAGACATCTAGATGTAGTGAAGATGACTTGGCTGAAGTTCAAACCGAGCATGATAATGGGCATTTAAAGCGGAGCTCCACCCTAAAGTGAAGTCGCGCTTATCGGCACCCCCCCCTCCGATGTCACATTTGACACCTTTCGGGGGGGGGGGAAAGATACCTGTCTAAAGACAGGTATTTGCACCCACTTCCGGCCACACGTCTCGGCCAAAAGACAGGCATTTCCTGACATCCCGTCCGTCCCCCGTTGAGTGCTGGGAACTCTCTGCACACAGCGGGAGCCAATCGGCAGGCACAGCGCGACTCACACATGCACCGTAGGGAACCGGGCAGTGAAGCCGGAGCGCTTCACTTCCTGGTTCCCTCACCGTGGATGGAGGGGGGAGCAGCAGAGTGACGAGCAATCGTGCTGCGGACGGCGCTGGACTCCAGGACAGGTAAGTGTCCTAATATTAAAAGTCAGCAGCTGCAGTATTTGTAGCTGCTGGCTTTTAATATTGTTTTTTTTGGAGCGGACATCCGCTTTAAGTGACTGAACGTGGCATGGTTGTTGGTGCCACACAAACTGGTCCAAGTAATAAACAAACTGCTGACAGTGACAATGGTCCTAAAAATGTGTCCGCCATAAAATCACAGTCACGATAAAAATTGCAGATCGCCACCATTACTAGTAAAAAAAATGATGTATTAATAAAAATGCCATATTTTTGTTTATAGCGCAAAAAAAAATAAAAACCGCAGAAGTGATCAAATACCACCAAAAGAAAGCTCTATTTGTGGGAAAAAAGGATGCTAATTTTGTTTGGGATCCACGTCGCACGACCGCGCAATTGTCAGTTAAAGAGACGCAGTGCCGAAATCGCAAAAAGTGGCCCGCTCTTTGGCCAGCTAAATGGTCCGGGGCTATTATTGCGAATTTTTCTAACAAAGAAAAACACATTTTGTCTTCAAAAGTTTTCATTCTTTTTTTTTGTTTTGTTTATTTTGCAATATATTCTGTACTTGTCAAATTATACTACAGAAATCTCCCTCCACTGAGTCTGGCTGCAACCATTCTAACTGTGGGCAGCTGAAGCTTCACTTCCTGGATATACACACACACACACACACACACCTCCAGCTCTGCAGCTCTCATTGGCCCTCTTATGACTTACCTCCCTCCATTACTGACAAACCCTCATGAGAGTATAAGAGAGAGTTGTGAATATTATAAGCCTAGGCCAATAACCCCAGACAAGAAACTGGAAGTGGGCTGTATAAGGTATTCACTGGCAGAAAAAGTTAAAACAACAAGGGCAGAAGATTTAATAGATGGAAAAATAATTCAGGTACATTGTTGCATGACCGCGCAATTGTCATTCAAAGTGTGAAAATCGGCCTGGGCAGAAAAGGGGTAAAAGTGTCTGGTATTGAAGTAGTTAACATCCTGAATGCCTAGAGGCCACTGCTCTGCTCTCCCCTGAAAAGCAGTCCATTGTGGCTCACCTTTTAGAGTGTGATCTCCCATGTGAAGGTATGATGTACTGGGACTCTCCAGTGATAATTACATCACAGGGGTTGTGGCGTTGCTCTGCAGCTCTCCTACAAGGGTTTAGTAGCCCCTTCGGTTAGTGATGTGTGTCGTGTTGAAATGACTGGTTCTCTTTTCTGTTGCCCAGGTACACACCAGCTGCTCCATAAAACCGGACTTTATATCCTGGCACTGATGGCACTTTGCTGCTACGTCAATATCCTCTTCGGATCCTTCGCCTTCATGCTGGACTTTGTGAGGGTTTGGATTAATATCTCCACAATCCTGCACTTTATTACAGGTACCGTATTTATCGGCGTATAGCGGGCTCCCGCGTATAGCGCGCACCCCTAAAGTAGCCCCGAAATTCCTGCAAAAATTTTTTAGTACTTACAGTTTTGGTGTCTTGTGCGGCGTCCATCGGCGACCTTGTCCGGTCCCGCGTCCGTCTTCGGTGTCCTCCCGGCTTCTCCAGCGCTGTCTCCCCGCTTCCCGCACTCAGCTTGAACGCCTCCGCTGACATATACCGAGTGCAGTACACTCGGGTACATTCGGCCAGGCTCGGCTTCGCTCGTGCTCACACTATGTGACATTTATGCGTGAGCACGAGCGTAGCCGAATGTACCCGATTGTACTGCACTTGGTATATGTCGGCGGCTCAGTACAAACTGAGCGCGGGAATCGGCGTATATCGCGCACCCACGATTTCCCCCTTATTTTAAGGGGGGAAAAAGTGCGTGGTATACGCCGATAAATACGGTAATTTACTTCTGGAGAGTTCGGAGAAGGGAGAGAAACTTTTGTCAGGTTTTTATTGTCACTGATTGGAATATTTTTGTCAGGAAGTGATGGAAAGTCCAAGGCTATCCAGTATACAACCACATCTGTCTTGGGCCTCGCTCACATGGGGCATATTAATGTGTATCCCGTGCCAGGGTCTTGTTTAGTAGTACGGGCACGGCCACTGCCCCCAATATGGCATCTGCATGGGGATTGATTTACTAGAACTGGAGAGTGCAAAACCTGGTTCAGCTCTGCAGAGAAATCCGCTTCCATTTTTTGTTTTGGAGGTCCAACCTGTAAAAAAATAAATTAAAGTCAGCAGCTACAAATACTGTAGCTGCTGACTTTTAGTATAAGAACACTCGCCTGTCCGGAGATCCCACAATGGGCCAGATTCAGGTAGAGTTAGGCTGGAGTATCAGTAATACTCCAGCCTAACTGTCACTTTAAGCCGGCGTTTCTGTTTTGTGTAACAAGAAACGCCAGGTTGGAGTTCCGATGCGATCGGCGCAATTGAATTTCGCCATCGCATCGCAACTTTAATTTAAAAATGGCGCCGGGGGCGTTCCCGCTGATTTACGCTGAAAAAATATGTTAATCAGCGGGAATCGGCAATTCACGATCGTATTCGGGCACGACGCAGTGACTTTCCGACGTTTACGTAAGAGATACGCGGCGTAAAGATAAAGCAGCCCCCTAGTGGAGTATCCTATGTTAAGTATAGCCGTCGTCATCGCGTCGAAAAAAAAAAAAATCGCGTCGCTTGCGTAAAACGTCCATGAATGGAGATTTGACGTCATTGACGTTCACTGACAGAATTTGGAGCATGCGCACTGGAATGCATTGACAGTCGACGCATGCGCAGTACGTTCGCCGCGGGATCGCGCTTAGTTTAAATAATACACGCCCCGTACCCGCCCAATTTGAATTCCGCCGGCTCATTTGCGATACGCTGCCGCAACTTTAGGAGCAAGTGCTTCATGAATAACAGCACTTGCTCCTAAAATTTCGCCAGCGTAACGTAAATGAGAAACGTTACTCCAGAGCAAAGATGCTCCAATCTACCTGAATCTGGCCCAATGTTGGCACCCCTAGCCGATTCGTCAATCAGCTTTGGTTGGAGGTGCCAGAATATTCACTAAGGGAAACAGGGAGTGCTTTCTGAATGGTCCCGCTGTCTTCTGGGACCTGTGTGTCTCCCAGAATGCAGTGGGGGGGGGGGGGAGACAGAAATTTCATAGATCGCTGTGCAGCGATCTTGCCCAGGAGTGGGAGTGGGTACCTGGTTTTGACCCCCCACCTAAAGTGGCAAATGTGCCAGTGAAAGGGGGAGTTTGAACAAGTGGAGCTCTGCTTTAAAATGGGTGTAAAGGTTGAAGTTTTTTGCAATCATGCATTCTATGCATGAAGGTAAAACACCTTCAGTATACAACGCCTACCCATGCCAATTCAGTGATGTGCATGCTCTTTTCCGGGACTCTGCCGCCTCATTGGCTGAGACACAGCAGCTGGAGCCATTGGCTCCTGTTACTGTCGCGCCCGGACCGAGTTACGGGCGCGTACCTGTACGTGGATCTGCCCAGCCGTGCCATTCTGCCGACGTATATGTGCAAGAGGCGGTCCTTAAGTGGTTAAGTGAACAAAGCTTTCTTTGTATTCCTCAGAATAGACAAATTCATGCCAATAAAACCACTATTTAAGGAAGTTTTCCCCGTGGCCCTTCTCCATAGCCACAAGGTCAACCTGGGTTTGTTTTGAGATCATATAATCACTGTTAAAAGCCAGGCTTTGTTGAACTGTTTAATGACAGCTGTTGCACACAAACCCTTAACAAAGGACGATAGTAGAATATTATTTTGTAGTCTCCGAATACATAATCCACCTGGTGACATTTTGTTGTTTTGCAGTTGTTTCATCGGCAGCCTCCGTGGCTCTCTGCTCCTACCTTTATGTGTTGCTCCGTGATGAAGTCCACTTCCAGGCCATGAAGCCCCCAGAAAACTACGTAAAGATGGGAGACAGCTTCTACTTTGCCATCTCTACCTTCCTGGCTGCTGCCTGTGCAACGCTCCTTAGTTGTTGTGCAAGGAAGTACCGAAGAGACTATGGCACGGAAAACCCGATCTCAGGCACTGACGTTACCACTCCCCTTCTACAGGACTGTGAGAGCCCGGACACCCCAGGGGAGTATGGGTAATACGTAGGACCCGGCTACATGGGCAGCCTAAAGCCCCCAGGTGGGGGAAACGGAAGCTGTCAGCATTTGCATCTGCTCGGCCGATGGCTGAACTTGTACTGTGCAATCTAGCGTAGGACCAAATATTTATATAGAAGGAAACCTTTTATGAGCAAATCAAATACAAAGATCCCCGCACTGTATAACGGGCGCTCTTCAGTACCATCATCTATCGGTAACTTTCCTGTCCGCTAGCTTAAAGCGGAGGTTCACCCAAAAATCAACTTTCTGACATTAGATCCAGCATACTGCTAACATCTGCTTATCGTTTTATGAGCCGTTGTTATCCAGCTCCGAGCAGGGAATGCTGCAGGGAATGGGCATTCCTAAGCCAAGAGGAGTTGATTGACGGGCTGCTAAGGCGCGTCACGCCTTCCGAAAATACCCAAAGTGACACTCGGGTATTTTCGGAAGGCGTGACGCGCCTTAGCAGCCCGTCAATCAACTCCTCTTGGCTTAGGAACGCCCATTCCCCACAGGATTCCCCGCTCAGAGCCGGATAACAACGGCTCATAAAACGATAAGTACAAAAAAATGTAATAAAAAAAAAAAAAACAGCATACTGCAGATGTTGGCAGTATGCTGGATCTAATGTCAGAAAGTTGATTTTTGGGTGAACCTCCGCTTTAAAGGGTAACTCCCACTTTTGTTCTGAAAAAAAAAACAATCCTCTCTGGGTGATCGATGTACATTGCAGGGAATTCAACAAACTTTGTAACAGATTCCTACCTGTCACCCCCTTATATTTTTGGGATTCTGATTGTAAATACGAGTATGCAGGGGATGCCCAAAATCTGACATGCTTCTTAGTGCAGACTTCTGGGAAATTCTGTGAGCCAATCACACAAGCAGGTATTTCTGGAGGGCGTTCCATACACCGACTGTACAGAACGCCTCCAGGGCGCCATATTGCATTTTACAGAAAATTACAGAGCTGCAGATTGAAAAGGAAAGGTCATTTTGAATAACATTTACTTCCAATATGGCTTGTAGCTTTACTGCTACACCACGGCCGCTCTGCACAGAATCACGTGTGTGTTTATAAATAAACACACACACTGTATAATTAGTCACAGAAGGTAGCAACCAATGGATGAGCACCGGCACCCGCTGATCAGCGAGGAGACAGACTGGACAGAGCTCTGCCTATGTAAACAAGGTGGAGCTCCCTCCTGTCAGTGGGGATGTGCTGGATTTTGTTTCCCTGCAAAGCAGGGAATAAAATCCAGCACAGCCCTTAGACCCCTTTCACACAGGGGCGTTTTTCGGGCATTTTTCATGCGCTTTAGCGTTAAAAAAAGCACTTGAAAGAAGCGGCATCTGCAATCCCAATGTGAAAGCCTGAGTGCTTTCACACTAAAGCGCCTTAAAAACGCCCCAGTGTGAAAGGGGTCTTAGCGTTAAAAAAATGCGTCTGTAAAGTGCCTGGAAGAAGCTGTACCTGCAATCCCAATGTGAAAGCCTGAGTGCTTTCACACTGAGGCGCTGCACTGGCAGGGCATTAAAAAAAGTCCTGCAAGCAGCTTCTTTGCAGCACTTTAGGAAGATTGAATACACCGCTCCTAAAGCCCCCTTCCCATTGAGGGAGCTTTTTTTAACGCTGAATCGCCTGAAAAACGCCCAGTGTGAAAGGGGCCTTAGTGAAAGCACCACATAGTACACAAAACACTGATTAGGCACACGTTTAACCCTTTGATTGCCCTAGATGTTTAACCCCTTTCCCAGCCAGTCTCATTAGTACAGTATTAGTGTATATTTTTAGCAATGTTCACTGTATCAGTGTCACTGGCTTCCAAAAAGTGTCAGTTTCAGATTGTCCGCTGCAAGGGTAGGCAACCTGTGTCCCTTCAGCTGTTGAACTAACTTTCCCATGAGGAATTGCAAGGCTGGCAGTTACAATTACAGCCAGAGGCATGATGGGACTTGTAGTTCTGCAACAGATGGAGGGCCCCAGGTTGCCTAGCCCTGGTCCACCTCAATATCGCAGTCCTGCTATAAGTCGCTCATTTCCATCATTACTAGTAAAAAATGTAAACAAAATTCAGTATATATCCTATAGATTATACTTTTTGCACAAACCAATCAATATACGGTTATTTTTTTTTTTTTACCAGAAACATAGCAAAATATATCGGACTAAATTTATTTGAAAAAAAAAAAGATTTTTTAAATTATTTTTTCAATTTTTTTTTTATTGGATATGTTTTATAGCAGAAAGTAAGAAAAGATTGTTCTTTTATAGAGGATAGCTCTGTGGAGGGATTTAATTCATGGGGAGGATCTGGTCAGCGAAGACCCCCACCCCCCCATGCACCGATAGATCACTTCTTAGTATGAGCTACTGCTTATTTCAATCAGCCGTACAGTGGATCCTTGGATTACGCGCATAATCCGTTCCGGTAGAATGCTTGTAATTCAAAGCACTCGCATATCAAAAGCGAGTTTCCCTATAGAAGTCAATGGAAACAAAAATAATTTGTTCCACATTGACTTCTATGGCGTGCAATACCGCATGTGGCCAGAGGTGGGGGGGCGCCTTGGATATACTCTGAAAGGTTCGAGGACAGCTCGGAGGGGCTAGGGAGCAGAGTATTTACGAACGACTCCGCTTGCCACTGGCGCCCCTGCACCTCTGTCCAAATGTGGTACTGCACCGCTGTGGCTTGAATTCTGCTAATTTTGCAAGACAACACTCGCAAACTGAGTCAGCATTTTTTTTTTTATTATTCTCATATTGCGAAACGCTCTTTAACAGCATTACATTCACTGTATATAGGAGTGGTCTGCTGCTGCAGGGAGGGGCAGGAAGGGGGCTGCTCCAGCTCTGGCCAAGCCCCCATATGAGGAAGTGCGCTGATGTCACTGTCGGTGACATCACTGATAGCCGGCAGTTGCAGCCTACAAGCTGGCAGGGACCCAACAAAACAGCAACGGGATGAATGCCTGCCTACCCAGTGCCATTTTAAAACTCCAGTCAGGGCTCAAGTGGTTAAGACCCAATACTTCCAGCCAAAGAATAGTCCTATTACAGGGAAGGGACAGGTGAGGGGCAGGACATGTCTAACAACAATATAAGAGTATTGGTTTAGGACTGGGTTATGCAACAGCTGGAGGTCTGCTAATTGTGTAACTACAAGTCCCATGAGGCATAGCAAGACTTTGGCAGCAACAAGCATGACACCCAGAGGCATGATGGGACGTGTAGTTTTGCAACAGAGGTGTTTTTACAATTCGGCACTGCGTCGCTTTAACAGACAATTTCGCGGTCGTGTGACGCGGCTCCCAAACAAAATTTGCGTCCTTTTCTTCCCACAAATATAGCTTTCATTTGATGGTATTTGATTGTCTCTGCGATTTTTATTTTTTGCGATATAAATGGAAATTTTGGTCAAACATTTAGGCCAAAATGTATTCAGCCACATGTCTTTAGTAAAAAAAAATCGCAATATAAAAAAAAAAATTTGCTACCTAGCGGCAATGGTGACACTAATGCAGCGATCAGAAAACCGATCTCTTAGTGACACTGGCAATAGGGGTGAAAGGGTTAACTAGGGCGGTGATCAAGGGGTTAAACCTTTATTAGGGGGGGGTACGGGGGCTACCCAGGACCTAACACTAACTGCCTGTCACACTAACTGTCACACTGACACTAAATGCAGTGATCAGTAAATATATGATCACTGCTATCAGTGACACTGTGACAGTGTGACGGGGGGGGGGGGTGATCGGAAGGGGTTAATGTGCCTATGTGTGTGGTGTCAGTGTAGTGTAGTGTTGGTGCGACTTACTTGTGATGTCTCCTCTCCTCTCGCCGGATTGAAAATACCGCCGAGAGGAGAGGTGACATCACTTCCTCTGCCAGTGTTTACATTACACAGGCAGAGGGGGGGAAGCCGTATTCGCTGGGAGCGATCGCGAGGGGGCGGACAGAAACGAACAGCCGCCCCCTCATCCCGGATCGCTCCCACACACTTACCGACCGCTGCATGTAGCGGGGGGGGGGGGGGGGGTCCCGATCGGACCCCCGACCCGCAGGAAGGCAGGGGCGTGCTGGTACGTCCACCTCCCTGTACATGCCATTCTGTGGACGTACATATACATGTGGCAGTCGTTAAGTGGTTAATGGTATATCCCTGGTTTAGGATGTTTGCAGGGCTGTAGATCAGAGCCGTATACAGAAGTGCTAATGATATGCTGTGGAGGGTGTCTGCTAAATATGTGTAGTATTATTTTTTTATTATTATTTATTTTTGGTTTGCTGATGACACAGGGTTTTTACCTCCCCACCACCCAAAAACTATTACATTTTAAACAGTTTCAGGCAAAAGCTGTCTTTAGATCGGGGGTCTCAAACTGGCGGCTCTCCAGCTGCTGTAAAACTACAAGTCCCATGAGGCATTGCAAGGCTGACAGTGACAAGCATGATTCCCTCAGACAGAGGCATGATGGGACTTCAACAGCTGGAGGGATACCGGTTTGAAACCCCTGATTTATATGTTTCTTGGGGGCTTCCAGTGTTGATTCCCATCTCTCAGCCATTACAAAGCGAAATCTTAGTGTCACTCACCCCAGAGGATTCTCCATTATATAAGCAGATCATTTGGGAGTCCCAGCTGTGAGGGTGACCCCTTCATTATGTGACGGGGGTGGGGACACAGACTGCTGCTAGGAAATGTCACCATCGTCATGTTTGAGAAATAGAGGAAGTCAGTTGACGATTGTCTACCTACCTGTGCTCATCCAAAATGAAGGCGATCCACTTTCCGCTGTTGACCTTTTAATTTGCACTTCTTACACTGGTATTGTGTGTGTGTGTTTTTTTTTTTTTCTTTACAGTGTTTAATTTATATAATATTTTATGTGAACATATCCCATGGGCACTAAACTGTAACCACTGGCCTTATGACTGCTGAACCTTCGCTTACAGGAGAGTTTGCATTCTGGTAAATTGATTACTGTCCCTTCTGAAATTTCAGTGTTATGTTGTCCATAATACCTTTACATTGCACTTAGTCATTTTTATGTTCGCAATCAAAATAAATAATTCTGAGGAAATTATTGTCCATTAATATTTTAGATGTTGTATCCGAGTGTGAGAGAGAGCCTGACTTCCCAGGGGATAATGAGTTTATGTGTGTGGGTATATAGTGATATATAATGTACAGCAGGGTTCGACAAACCCCGGGCGCCAGGTCGCAATTGCGACTAGAATTAGCGACCTTGCGCCTGGGGGCAACACAGCTGGGAAATCCTGTCTCTGTGCTCCCCCGCCATGACTTTGCGGCCTTCTGCAGGCCTATGCTTCCTTCTATGATATGGCGCCATCCTGTGGTCGCCGTTGGTATGACAAGACAACCAGCAATGCTAATTGTGGTGCTCGTATTGGTCCAGCAGCGCACCAATACCTTTGCAGCCATTGCGCTACATGCTGGGTGTTTGGTGTGCTCCTGCACCTTTAAGGAGGGGTGGCTCCCCTTCAGTCCACCTGCCCTCATCTATCCATTAGAATGCATGTGCCTCCCATAGGTGTGCGCAGCCTATTGCATTACGGTGTGCACCCCAAAGTTCAAATACACATGCACAGTAGAGCAGTGGATGGTGCTAGGGATGAGATTGGTGTTAGTAGTTTTTGTTTTTTAATATTTTATTTTTTTTTACAATTTTTTTTTTTTTATATAACTTTTTCAAAATAAAAATAAATATGAACCAATTTTTTTTATTTTTTAAATAACAAAATAATAATAAAAAAAAAAAAATATATATATATATATATATATATATATATATATATATATATATATATATATATATATATATATATATATATATATATATAAAATACGTGTTAAAAGCCCCATTGAAGGGCACTGGTAAAATAGCAGAGAAAGGGACTGAGGACAGAGATTTCCCAGTCCCTTTCTCTGTAGCCTCAGTTGCCATGGTGGTTAAGCAGGGGGAATCTGCATTGCATGGGGGGATTAGGGTGGGTGTGCTCTGGCACACCCTGTGCGCACGCCTATGGTGCCTCCATTGTGGGGACACTCATTGTTTAGTGTTAGGACCACAGATTACAGGGTGCCTTGGCGCGGCTTTGTGGCTCACGCATTCGTTTGCAAATGCGTGCGGACAAAACTCCCGTTTTTAATGCACACTGTTAGACTGGTTAATTGGCTGTTCTGCAGGCTGGTCGGTAAGTAGGCTTGGTTTTTCCCTGGGCATTCCCCAGGTTTTGTTGTTATGTTTTCACTGCCATTTCCTTCCCTCTAATTAGAACCCCCAAACATTATAGATATTTTTTATTCTAATACCCCAGAGAATAAAATGGTGGTCGTTTAATACTTTTTGTCACACCGTATTTGCGCAGTGGTCTTGCAAGCGTACTTGCATACATACAAAATACACTTTTTAATAAAAAAATAAGACACCAGTAAAGTTAGCCCACTTTTTTTTATTTTTCTATTGTGAAAGATAATGTTACGCCAATACCCAACATGTCACTCTTCAAAATTTCGTCCGCTCATGGAATTGCTACAAACTTTTACCCTTTTAAAATCTCCATAGGCTATGTTTATAAAATTCTACAGGCTGCATGTTTTGAGTTACAGAGGAGGTCTAGGGCTAGAATTATTGCTCTCGCTCTACCGATCGCGACGATACCTCACATGTGTGGTTTACCACCATTTTCATATACGGGCGCTGCTCACAAATGCGTTTGCTTCTGCGTACGAGCTCGGCGGGACGGGGCACGTTCCTGGCTCCTAACTTTTTTAGCTGGCTCCTAGATTACAAGCAAATTTGTTAAGCCCTGATGTACATTATATACTAGGGCTGCACGAATCTGGCCAAAAAGAGAATCACAATTTTTATTTATTTTTTTGATTAGACTAAAGATCACAATTCTCATGGCGTAACATTACCTTTCACATTATGCAAAAAAAATTGGACTGCTGCGCAAATACAGTGTGGCATAAAATTTTGAAACAACCACCATTTTATTCTTAGTCTCTGCTAAAAAAAATGTATATAATGTTTGTGGGTTCTAAGTAATTTCTAGCAAAAAATAATGATTTTAACCACTTAAGACCCGGACCAAAATGCAGGTGAAGGACCTTGCCCCTTTTTGCGATTCGGCACTGCGTCGTTTTAACTGACAATTGCGCGGTCATGCGACGTGGCTTCCAAACAAAATTGGCGTCCTTTTTTCCCCACAAATAGAGCTTTCTTTTGGTGGTATTTGATCACCTCTGCGGTTTTTATTTTTTGCGCTATAAACAAAAATAGAGCAACAATTTTAAAAAAAATTCAATATTTTTTACTTTTTGCTATAATAAATATCCCCCAAAAATATATAAAAAAAACATTTTTTTTCCTCAGTTTAGGCCGATACGTATTCTTCTACCTATTTTTGGTAAAAAAAATATCGCAATAAGCGTTTATCGGTTGGTTTTCGCAAAATGTATAGCGTTTACAAAATAAGGGATAGTTTTATTGCATTTTTATTAATTTTTTTTTTTTTTTACAACTAATAACGGCGATCAGCGATTTTTTTCGTGACTGCGACATTATGGCGGACTCTTCGGACAATTTTGACACATTTTTGGGACAATTGTCATTTTCACAGCAAAAAATGCATTTAAATTGCATTGTTTTCTGTGGAAATGTCAGTTGCAGTTTGGGAGTTAACCACAGGGGGCGCTGTGACTTTGAGTGTTCCCTGTGTGTGTGTTTACAACTGTAGGGGGGTGTGGCTGTAGGTGTGACGTCATCGATCACGTCCCCCTATAACAGGGATGACACGATCGATGCTGCGGCCACAGAGAAGCACGGGGAAGCCGTGTTTACACACGGCTCTCCCCGCTCTTCAGCTCCGGGGACGGATCGCCACACTGCAGCGGCGATCGGGTCCGCGAATCCCGGCTGGGTACTAAAATCAACGTATATATACGTTGATGTGCCATTCTGCCGACTTATATGTGCAGTAGGCGGTCCTTAAGTGGTTAACTTGAAAGTGTCCGAAAATGGTTTAGTCTTTTAAGTGGTTAAATTTCCCTCATTTACAGACTGAAGTTCATTCCTTTTTGATCTAACAAACTAAATGTAACACTATTTATAGTTCGCTCAGGGCTGAGGAATGTTGTGATATTTGGCAGACTGCTTGTATTTTTTTTTTTTTCTTTTTTGACAGCTGTTGGCTTCAGCAGAGAATTCTCTTCATAGAAAGAATTGGGAAAATGCTTTAAGATGTGGGGGGTGGGGGGGAATCTGAATCTCGATTCTTAACGATTAATAGTGCAGCTCTAGTATATACACTGTTTTGTCAACGGACACCTGACTTTACACATACACTAACTTAGAGCCCATTCACACAGGGGCAACACGACTACTTGGACACGACTTGACTATGAATCATCAGGCAACTTCAAGTCGCCTCCAGGACAGGAGGCTCTCCAGTGGCCAATCAAACAACAATCAGCTCTGTGGGAGGGAGGGGGAAGGGAGGGATTTGCCTGAGAAATGTATGTTATCTTCCTGTATTGTTGCTTCATTTAAGACAGTGATCAGACTTCTGAGGCGACTTCCATTGAAATCAATGGGTACAGGTTGCCTAGAAGTCGGATTGAAGTAGTACAGGAACCTTTTCTGAAGTCGGAGTGACTTTAGTAGTGTACATTAAGACGGCTCCCATTCACTTCCATTCATTTTCTCGACCTCGCGACTTGAAGTGGGATCCCAGGTCACCCCAGTGTGAACCAGCTCTAAAGGACATAAAATCTGACTTTTCCACAACAACGGTCTGACAGACGTGTTCTATCGGACAATCCGACCGTCTGTATGCGCCATCGGAGAATTGTTGTTCCTTTTTCGAAGGACAAATGTTCGCTGTGCATGCTCTCAAACTTTTTCAACAACAAATGTCCGATGGAGGATAATCCAATTGTGTGTACTAAAGTCCAAAATACAAATGTGCATGCTCAGAACCAATGCTAAACATCAGCCAACAGTAGCAGAAGTTGCCCAAAGGGTGGCAGTAAAGATCTGAAAAGCCACGTGATTTGGTGAAAGTTGGCTGAAAATGTTTTGCCGTGTGTATGTAGAACAAGTTCATGGCCAGCGCCCTTCGGACAAAAATCCATGGAAAAGCCCAATGGAAGTCCAATCGTGTATGTATGAGGCTGAGGACTTTCCCACTCTTAATCTATAGGGTTTGATATGGAGTTGGCCCGCCCTTTACAGCTATAACAGCTTCAACTTTTCTGGGAAGGCTGTCCACAAGGTTTAGGAGTGTGTCTATAGGAATGTTTGATCACACGTTTGAGGCCAGGCACTGATGTTGAAGGTCAGGACTCTGTGGAGGCCGGTCAAGTTCCTCCACCTCAAGCTCGCTCATCCATGTCTTTATGGGCCTTTCTTTGTGCACTGGTGTGCAGTCATGTTGGAACAGGAATGCATGAAGCAATCTCAAGGGTTTACAACCCTGTTAAGAATTCCCTTCACTGGAACTAAGGGGCCAAGCTAGGGTTGCCACCTGTTCGGTTTTGACCCGGACAGTACGGGTTTAGAAGGCTGTGCCCGGGTTTCCCTCTGCCTCACACCCGGGCACCATTTCCAGCTGACAGGGGGGTACCATGGGGCATCCTTTTAAGCCCCAGCACAGAGGGGGACCCGGACAGTAGGAGGATCAGAGTGGCGGGTGGGCGGGAGCAATTACAGACCAATCGAAGGGGAGAGAGAGGTGACAGGCAGCTGCTGGTGTGGAAGTTTTTAATAAAATAGATGCTTAAATACAATTCACTCACTCTCCATGTCTGAGCTGTAGGCATGTCAGTCTGTGAAGTTGGCTGTCCCATTCTCCCCTCCGATCCACGCTGGTGTTATCACTGAATCACTGGAGGAAGCCAAGGATACAAAGCAGCAGGCAAACTGCAGTGAGCTGTCAGTCTGGGATGCTGTGACCAATCAGAGTGTTCCGGAGGCTTAACCACGCCCATCATCAGAGTCTGACAGTTGACATGAGTTTCCTGCGCTCTGTTTCCTCCAGTGCTTCAGTGATAACACCAGCGTGGATCGGAGGGGAGAATGGGACAGCCGACTTTACAGACTGACATGCCTACAGCTCTGACATGGAGAGTGAGTGGATTGTATTTAAGCATCTATTTTATTAAAAACTTCCGCACCAGCAGCTGCCTGTCACCTCTCTCTCCCTTATGTTTGGACCCCTCTGTATTTGCCCCCCTCCTCTGTATTCCCCCCCCCCCCATCTCTGTATTTTCACCCCCTCTTCTGTATTTGCCTCCCCTCTTCTGTATTTACACCCCCCTTATTCTGTAATTGCCCCCCTATCTCTGTATCCCCCATCTCTGTATTTGCCTTCCCTCCTCTGTATGTTCACCCCCCTCCTCTGTAATTGCACCCCCCTCCTCTGTAATTACCCCCTCCTTTGTATTTTCACCCCCCTCCTCTAATTGCCCCATTATTTCTGTATTTGCACCTCTCCTCTGTATTTGCACCCCCTTCCTCTAATTGCCCCCCCCCCCATTCTGTAATTACCTTCCCTCCTCTGTAATTGTCCCCTTCCTCTGTAATTGCCCCCCCCCCACTCCGAACCCCCTGCTGTCTGCGCCCCCCTGTGTGCTGGGGCCCCTGTGACACCCCCTGTCGGCTGCAATGGGGGTATTGGAGGGAGGAGGATTTGTGCTGATAGGGGAAGAAGATTTGTAATGGGGATAATGGCACCCAATCGCAAAGCAAAACTTATTTTGGGTGATAGGTATCCCACAATTCTGTTAACGCGATTTTTGCCTCGATTTGTCAGGTGACAATCTCTGCAAAATCGCACCGTGGTTAGGGTGCCGTGCCGTGCATCGCTAAAGTGTTCGGGTTTGGCTTGAAGAAAAGGTGGCAACCCTAGGCCAAGCACAACCTCTGAAAAACAACCCCACACCATAACCCCCCCCCCCCCTCCACCAAATATATTGGTGCATAAACTAATAATGTGTTCTACAAACACAGGAAAAGAAATAAGAACAGGCTGTATTAATCGCATAGAAAGCATAGTTAGTGGTACTCTCTCAGCATACAAAAGTTCCTTGAATACCTATATAAAGGATATTAATCTTGAAATGAATCCACGTGATTCACAGACACTGTAATTTAAATCTCCAGACAAACTCAAACTAAAACCTTCAGGGTATAAGAAACATTTGTAAAAAAAAAAATTGAAAAACATTTCATTTTCCTTTTTATTCTACTAGTCCACCATGGATGCAAAGGAAAAATCCATTGGCAAGGCTGACATTCCTTGAGGTTCTCTGACCTGAGGCCAAGCGTGTTTTCTCTTATCACCTAACTGCCGAAATTTGTAGCTGCAGCTGTCCTAAGTGACCACATGACCAGGCATTAGATCAATGCATCACGTTTACAAGCTGCGATTAAAGCAACATCAGTTTTTGTGTCGTTAGTATTCCATATCTTGTCTACAGATGGCAGTCACCTAAAAGTAAAGATTGCAGCCACAACATTCTAGTTCTTCTGGGTAGCACTGCATTTCCCCCTTTATGTAGCCAGGCACTGTGGAATTTCAGGGAAGGTTTGTTGGTTTGTGATGTTTAAAGGGGTTGTAAAGGTACCATTTTTTCTTTCTTAAATAGCTTCCTTTACCTTAGTGCAGTCCTCCTTCACTTGCCTCATCCTTCCATTTTGCTTTTAAATGTCCTTGTTTCTTCTGAGAAATCCTCACTTCCTGTTCTTCTGTCTGTAACTCACCACAGTAATGCAAGGCTTTCTCCCTGGTGTGGAGTGTCATGCTCGCCCCCTCCCTTGGACAACAGGAGAGTCAGGACGCCCGCTAACACACAGCTCCTTTATCTGCAACGTAGAGAGCGTCCTGACTCTCCTGTAGTCCAAGGGAGGGGGCGAGCACGACACTCCACACCAAGGAGTCAAGAAAGCCTTGCATTCTAGATTGTAAGCTCTAATGAACAGGGCCCTCTGATCCCTCCTGATTTGAATTGTGACTGTACTGCCTTCCCTGATGTAAAGCGCTGCGCAAACTGTTGGTGCTATATAAATCCTGTATAATAATAATAATAATAATTACTGTGTGGAGTTACAAACAGAAGAATAGGAAGTGAGGGTTTCTCAGAAGAAATTAGGACATTTAAAAGCAAAATCAAAGGATGAGGTAAGTGAAGGAGGACTGCACAGAGGTAAAGGAAGCTAGGAAAAAAATTGTACCTTTACAACCCCATTAAAGAGGATTTCCAGTTACCCAAGCCCCCCCTCCCCCAATTTTTTTTTTAAAGTCATCAGCTACAAATACTGTAGCTGCTGACTTTTAAAATAAGGGCACCTACCTGTCCTGGGACCCAGCAATGTCCTCACAAGAGCCGATTCTTCAATCAGCTAAAATTTAGTCCAGGTGTCGGCATCCCTAATAAGGGAAATCGTCAGTGAAGCCTTCTGGCTTCCCAGACCGTTTCCTACTGCACTGCACTTTGTGAATGGTCCTGAAGTCTTCTGGGACCTGTCATGTGTCCCAGAAGGCTGGGGGGGGGGGCTGAACTTCTGGTCCAGCGATCTGACTGGAAGTGGGAGCTGGTGCCTGTCAAAACCAGAGGATGCAAACAAGCAGAACTTCCCCTTTTGGGTGAATTTAAGACCTGGGAAAGTATGTACAGTCACCATCATTTTTTGTTTTATTTTCCATGGTAAAATGATTATGCGACATAACAAGTTGCAGTCGAATCTGGCAGGTCGGTTGTACCCAAGTTCATCTATCGGTCAACTTGGTATGTTCAGGCTGCCCATTAAAGGTTTGAATCTCGGTCGGCCTAAAAGCACACACGATCAGATTTTCCGACAACTGTTGTGTGATGGCAGGATAATCCGACAATTAGTATGCTCCATCGGACAATTGTTGTCGGAAATTCCGACAACAAATGTGGGATAGCCATGCACTCAAATTTTCCGACAACAAATGTGTTCTGTCGGATTATCCGATCGTGTGTAAACAAGCCCGTCGCACTAAATTCCAAAGTACAAACACGCATGCTCTGAACCAATGCTAACCATAAGACAACATTAGCAGAAGTTCCCAAAAGGGTGGCGCTAAAGAGCAGAAAAACCCTGTAGTTCCGTGTATGTTGTCTGTACGCAGAAGAAGTTCCTGGCCAACGCCCTTCACACAAAATTCCACGGATTTGTCTGATGGAAATCCGATCGTGTGAATGAGGCTTTAGAGAACATGTGAACAGAAGACCAGGAGGCCGTCTTACAAATTCTGGAAAAAGTTGCCTGGTAACCTAAGAAGCACTTAATGATCTAGTGTAGTGTGACTTTACAGGAAAGGGTTTAACCACATCCTTAAAGTGTCATTAAACCCAAATCATAAAAAACTATAAATAAATTATGTATTTGTTTTCTGTATTCTGCAAAAAAAACTGGTTGATCTTGCTGCTCTCAATCTCCCCCTTCGGTCCATGTCCTCACTGCAGTTGGGGATTATTGCAGAGCAGTGTTAACTGCTCTGCACATGCTCAGTTTTCAGTGAGTTTCTATGCTGAGCATCGGGGACATGCGGTGAGGTCAGTGGCTGGTGAGGCACTGGCTAGATTCAGAGCCAGATACACACAGGTTACTAATGCCGTGAACGTTAGAGCGAGAGCAATAATTCTAGCAGTAGACCTCCTCTGTAGCACTAAACATGAAAATTGTAAACATTTTTAAAGCATTACCTATGGAGATTTTTAAGGTACTGAAGTTTGGCGCCAAGTGTGTGCAATTTTAAAGCGTGACATGTTGGGTATCTATTTACTCGTTGTAACATCATCTTTCACATTATACAAAAAAATCTTTATATATTTTTTATTTGTGAAATTCTCTTTAACCACTGCAGCCCCGGACCATTTGGCTGGCTAAAGACCAGGCCACTTTTTGCGATTCGGCACTGCGTCGCTTTAACTGACAATTGCGTGGTCGTGCGATGTGGCTCCCAAACAAAATTGACGTCCTTTTTTCCCCCACAAATAGAGCTTTCTTTTGGTGGTATTTGATCACCTCTGCGGTTTTTATTTTTTGCGCTTTAAACAAAAATAGAGCGACAATTTTGAAAAAAAAAAAATTTAGATTTTTTTTTCTCAGTTTAGGCCGATACGTATTCTTCTACATATTTTTGGTCAAAAATAATTTTTAATAAGCGTATATTGATTAGTTTGCGCAAAAGACCCCTCTGATACATTTTTGGGACTATTGTCATTTATACAGCGATCAGAGCCTCTAAAAATGCATTGCTTATTGTAAAAAGGATACTGGCAGTAAAGGGGTTAACCACTAGGTGGCGCTGAAGGGATTAAGTGTGTCTTAGGGAGTAGAGCTGCATGATTCTGGCCAAAATGAGAATCACAATTTTTTTCTTAGAAGATAGATCACGATTCTCTTACGATTCTCGTGACGTAACATCATCTTTCACATTAAAACCAAAATAAATTGGGCTGTTTTTTTTAATTATTATTCATTGAAGTGTATTTCCCCAAAAATTGCATTTGAAAGACCACTTGGCAAATATAGTGTGACATAAAATATTGCAGCAATTGCCATTTTATTCCCTAGTGTCGCTGCTAAATATATATATATATATGTGTGTGTGTTTGGGGGTTTCAAGTAATTTTCTACCAAAAAATGTTGATTTTAACTTAAGAAACAAGTGTCAGAAAAAGATTTGGACTTTAAGTGGTTAAGCTTCCTGCATTTACACACAGACTCTGCACTAAGAAGGAAGTTAGATACCATGTTTCATGTTGTTAAAAAAAAAACTTGGCAGACTGCCCAGATTTTGTTTACACACACAGAAGTTTTTCCCTTTGATATAAACTTGGCAGACTGCCCAGATTTTGTTTACACACACAGAAGTTTATCCCTTTGATATAAACTTGGCAGACTGCCCAGATTTTGTTTACACACACAGAAGTTTATCCCTTTGATATAAACTTGGCAGACTGCCCAGACTTTTTCTTTTGACAGCTGAGTGAGCATATAAATTCTCTCCACTTGTTGTATGAAAGAATTGTCAAACTCTGCATTGGAGATCGTTGGGGGGGGGGGGGGTTGAATCGAGATCATGATTTTTTAACGATTAAATGTGCAGCTCTACTAGGGAGTGATTCTAACGGTTAGGGGGAGGAGCTACCAGTGACACATCAGCGATTACTGTTCCGATCACAGGAAACAGTAAATCCCTGACATGTCACCAAGCAGAACAGGGAATGCCTTGTTTACAAAGGCATATCCCTGTTCTGCCTTTGCCGACCGCAATTGCGGGCTGCCTGGGAACATTGAGTTCCGGGGACCCTCGGGCGTGCCCGCTGGGTGGCGAATTCAAAGGGACGTACAGGTACGCCCATTTGCCCGCCCGTGCCATTCTGCCGATGTATATCGGTGTGTGGCGGTTGGCAAGTGGTTAAAGGAACACTAAAGGTTCGTTTTTATTAGATCAATTGATTGCTGTAAGCCAGAGCATTTAAATATCACTTACCTCTTTTTCCTTTTGACCTCCAAAATACAGTAATCCAGGTTTGAAAATGCAATTTCCTGGCTCTCCTCTTCTTGCTTTCCACCAGCACCTGAGCCGTTTTGCATGGTGGAAAGCAGAATGTGCTCACCCCCTCCCTATGACTACAGTCCTGCATGAAGATGCTCTCTTATCCCTCACATGCATGGAGGCTAAGCCTAATGGGAACTGTAGTTCCCATTAGGCCGTGATGTAGCAAGAATGAATGCGCACCGCAAACCAGGAAGTCAGTGAGAATAATGATTCAGGCGTGACGGAGGTGAATAAAACGGCTAGATTTCAACAGGTATCAAACTAGTTATAATGCAAAACATTACTTTTTACTTTATGAGCTACTGTCAGACTTTAATTTAAGAGGAAAATATTTTTGTCTTTACAACCCCTTTAAAAAAGAAACGCTTGTAAAAACCTCCTCCTTCATGCCCACAGCTAAACACAATAGGGGTGGGATAATACATGTAGATTGATGGAGGCTACACCTCCCTGTTATTCTAAGACACTGGAGGGGGGTGACAGCCTGTGACAGAAGTACACCCACATGTTTTTTGAACCTGTGACTAGCAGCAGAGGACTAGAAGCTCCTCCTGCTTATGTTTCCCTGCAGACGGGCTGGGAAAGATCCCGGTCATGTGACAGCTGTATATCAATTAGAAAAAAGGTACATATAGTTTTTTTATTTTTTTATTAAAATAATTAAAGTGTCATCATCAATGTACAGAAAGAGAAGAGATCATGTAAATTAAACATTGAGATATAGTGGATGACAACCCATCGGGGAAGTGAAAGAGAGTCAGTCTTTACATTAGTAAGCAGTCACTGTGCGATGGGAAGTCTCCATCTGGTGTTCTAGAGCCAGGCAGTGGCACAATGTCCTTGTTGTGGTGGCCTGACCGGCACTTGATAGGTGTGAGACGCCTAGTACAAAGGTCCTATTTAAATGGCATATGCAATGGAACATCTTAGCGGAAATGGACTTCGTAGCTTTTAACACTGTAGGAATCACTAAGTTGGAGAGGCCCCTGTCCCTTAAGGCCAAGGCTTCAACAGCCAACAGTCATGTTGTTAAAGCTAGAAAATGTGAAGCAGGGTAATAAACTGGTCCTTGGGACGGAAGATCCGGTTGAACACGGTTGAACAGATCGTCTACCAGGAGTATAATCGGGTCATAGTACCACATCTGTCTGAGCCACTCTGGAGATATAAAGGTCACTGATCCTTATTAGTGATGCCCTTCATCTCAACTTTTCAGAGCAGAAGGGGAAAGCATTTATATGATTTTACTGACACCACAGAGCCAGCAGAGCATCCACTGGTTCCACCGGAGGATCTCTGCACCTGGAGATAAACCTATCCAGTTTGTTGTTGAAGAAAATGATTACTGCTCCAGGTGGGTAAATGGAAATAGCATATAGCAATTAAGGCGAGGGAAGGTTCTAGACAGCCGCGCTCCGGCTGTGCCGCCCAATAGGCATATAATTTGTTATATATAATTGTTTCTCCAACCATTTCCTATGTATGTTATGTTTAGTTTACATGCTGCATCTAGTGACCTTGTGTGGTAATGCACAGGTTCTTATTTTCTTTGTCTGATCTATGACACACGTCCTTTCTGTGTAATGCTCCACCCTTCTTCCTGAGTTTTGGTACTTCCTGTCTATGGAGACTGCTTCAGGCCACATGTAACAAGGGCACATGTATTCTGCATTGTAAGCTACAGACAGTATCATCTTTTGACCGCACAATACTACAACCTGTTCATCTGCTGTAACCTGTCATCTGCTGGATTCTGATGTTTGGATTAAAGCAACTACTGTGAATGGAATCGGTATTGGTGAGTTCAAGCTATCTCATAAGGATTGTCCTCAGTGATTACATCTGCTTATACAGGCCAGGGCCAGGCATAGAGGTCTCACAAGGGATAAGTCGCTTCACAACAATCGGAGTCGGAATACCGGTAATTAGCCTTAATTGTAAAAAATCAAAAATACATGCAACAGCAGAATGAGACAAACAAGCTGACGCGTTTCACACTTAACAGTGCTTAATCATAGCTATGATTAAGCACTGTTAAGTGTGAAACATGTCTAATTGTTTGTCCCTTTTTCTGCTGTTGCATGTATTTTAGATTTTTTACAATAAAGGCTAATTACCGGACTACAGTTTGTTGTTAAACCAGAAAGGACAGGGAGTCCACATCCATTGCCCCCCACCCGTGACACAGATTTTGAAACACTTTCGGGTGTAGGGAGCATTCCCCCAGGTCCAGGTTTTCTGCCAACCAATCTTCCACGCCTGGAATGTGAAAGGTGGATAAGGCAGGAAAGTTCTGCCCGGAACAATAACCGTCATACTTCTCTGGCTGCATCAAAACTTCTGGTTCCTCCCTGATGGTTGATGTACGCAACTACCGTGGCATTGTCCAACTGTGTCCTGATCAGAAGACCTTCCAGTTAAGATGTCCACAGTTGTAGAGATAACTAACTCGCTTGAAGCTCCAGAATGTTAATCAGGAGTTGGGACTCTTCCAACGTCCAAGTCCCCTGCACAGACATGGTGTCCATCGTGACGATCTTCAAGAGATCTGAAGGAATTTGTTCCCAGTCAGCAGACAGGACTTCTTTGAATAGCTTGGAAATGGGAAACGTTTCAGTAGTTTTGGAGCCTCTTAGGGAGCCTATGACTCTTCAGGGATAATCTCATCCTGTGAGCATTTATGAGACTCTTCATCAGAAAAATCTTCCACAGTCAAAGGCTCAGAGGCTGGGAAGGCTGCAAGAAGGTCCAACAATGAATCTGCAGGGGAAGTCATGGAGGCACATTTATGCCCTCTGTGGTCATAATCTGCAATTTGGCCCATTAAATCATGCATAACTGTGGTGAAATACTCCTGGGTTAAAACTGAGGGGGATACGCCCAACAGAGCAAAGGAGGACTCCAAGAATTTGAGAACATTCCAAGCTATTGGTTTCAGGCTGAAGCATAGTTAACACAGTTTACTATGCCTTAGTGATGAATTGACACTGGGTTAATTGGTACTAGGAATGAGCCAAACACCCCCCCCCCTTCCGTTCGGTTCACACCAGAACCTTCGAACGGACCGAACGTTCGTGTGAACATTTAGAACCCCATTGACGTCTATGGGACTCGAACATTCAAATTCAAAAGTGCTCATTCTAAAGCCTATTTTGCAAGTTATTGTCGTAAAACGTCTTTGAGAACCCGGGTCTTGCCCGAGGGAACATGTATCAATGGAAAAAAAGTTTTAAAAACTGTAGTTTTTTTTCTTAGGAATCCTGAAAAAACAACCGTTTTTAAAACATTTTTCCATTGATACATGTTCCCTCGGGCAAGACCCGGGTTCTCAAAGACGTTTTCACAGGCAAACTATAGACACCCAGCAGGTACAATATTTAAAGGAATTTTTCCTTTTTTTTTTCTAATTTAAGCATCATTAAAATCAATGATGCTTAAATAAAAAAATAAAATAATGAAAAATTCCTTTAAATATTGTACCTGCTGGGTGTCTATAGTATGCCTGTGAAAATTTCTTTAAATAGCACAATCACCTGCCTGTCAATAAATTAGGAAGAACTGATCTAGCTAAACTATACAGTGTATAAATATATGTACAACACCTGGGATGTACCATATTTATCGGCGTATACCGCACACTTTTTTGCCCTTAAAATCAGGGCAAAATTGTGGGTGCGCGATATACGCCGATACTCCCTTCTCGCGCTGTGTTTGAACTTTGCCGCCGACATATACCGAGCGCAGTACACTCGGGTACAGTCGGCTTGGCTCCCCTCGGTTATGCGTGAGAACCCGAGCCTGCCCGAGTGTACTGCGCTCGGTATATGTCGGAGGCAAAGTTAAAACACAGCGCGGGGATCGGCTCAGAGGCACCGGGGAGGACACCACGAAGGCCACAGATGAACGCTGGACCGGACAAGGCCGCCGATGGACACCGGGCAGGACACCAAAACTATAAGTAATAGAAAAAAAAAACAGGAATTTCACGTCCAGAGTAGGGGTGCGCGCTATACGTGGGTGCGCGCAATAGGCCGATAAATATGGTATATATATCCTCTACACACTGTAACATTAACTGACTAGCCTGCCTGCTCTATCTACCTGCAAAAAATTACACTCTCTCTGTTCTCTCTAACCACCGTCGCAACGCACTAAATTAGGCCGACCTGCAGACGGCCTTTTATAGTGTGGGGCTTGTACTAAACCCCCTGAGCCATAATTGGTCAAAGGCACCCTGGCTTTGGCCAATTATGGCTCTCCGTTTTTTGCAAGCTGTGATTGGCCAAGCATGCATGCTTGGCCAATCATCAGCCAGCGATGCCGCAGTGAATTATGGTCTGTGAAACGTAACTCGAATTTGGCGCGAACGACCCGTTTTGTTCGTATTTCGATGAATGATCGAACATACGACGTTCGAGTCGAACATGAGTTCGACTCGAATACGAAGCTCATCCCTATTTGGTACTAATCACTCACTGTGTTCATTCAGGAAAGGGAGAGGCCCATAAATTTGCGACTTCCGGCAGGAGAGGAAAGAAGCCGGAAGTGCTGAAGGGAAAAGGGGCACACAGGGGGGCCCCGGACAGAAGATGGAAGGGATACATGTGCTAAAACCACTTCCCTACAGTGCAGCCAGAGGAAGGGGAAGGCAGAAGAAGATTGGTGTCTGCAATAAGACAGTACAACCGGCCCTCCTGCTTAGCCCCCTTTTTGAACTGATTGGGCCCCAGGCCCAGTACAAGAGGGCCGGTTGTACTGCCTTATGAACAGCGCTGTGTAGATTTAAGATTTTTTTTTTATCTGGAAACAAGAAAAATGGCTTGTAAAAACGTTTTAACTCGGTAAAGAAAAGATATCCAATTATTCATCTTCCTAGGATACCAGCAAAAAACAGAGGCATGCTGGGAATAGGAGGAGTCATATGAAGCTAGTCACAGTTTTTTTGTTCTGCAGTGTCCAAAGCCTTCTGTAGACAGCAGTATAACCCGATTGTTTCTGGGTCATGTGACCCTTAATGAACAAGAAAGAAATAAACAGTTTATTGACCATTGTTATTCTGACCGATGTTGTCCATTGTGTTATTTCGCAGTCATTCCCTGTCCCTCTAGATCAAAGTCCATTTACCAGCAAAGCATTTCACTTTCCACATCCCTGAGGGGACCTCCTGTCAGGCCACTTCATCAGACACCTCTATGCCGGAGATAAAACAACCGTGTTCAAGTGATATTGTGTGAGGAGCCTGTGGAGCCGAGCGCGCGAAGCACGCAGCGATCCCTCGTGTACGCACTCGTCTTTATGTCATTGTTTACAAGTGTAGATGCAGCACATCCGGCTGAATTAGCAAGCGTGTCATCACATTCTGGTTTCTACATGATGAAAGTCGTCCTACACTTTGCCATACACTCGTGAGACAAATTGAGCAATTAGCAGATGATATTAGATTAGTTTGGACATCTGAACACTCTGGACAAATAAACTGATCGTTAAATGGATCATTTTTCCTATCCAGCTATCTTTCTTCTTTTTTTTTTAAATGTTACTTTCTATATAAACATGTTCACCTGTCTTTTAAATTGAAGTTGTGAGAAATTGCATTCTGTACATAGCGCACCCCTGAACTTTGTCTATAGCACACCCCTGAACCCTCCACTTTGTACACAGCACACTACTGAACTACTCTGTACATAGCGCACCCCCAATCCCTGCATTATGTACACAACGCACCCCTAAACTCTACACTCTGTATATAGAGCATTCTGCACATAGCACACCCCTGAACTCTGCACTCTGTATATAACGCACCCCTTAACACTGCACTCGATACATAGCTCACCCCTAAACTTTGCACTCTGTACACAGCTCACCCCTGAACCCTACACTTTGTACACAGCCTAAACTCTACACTCTGTACATAGTGCAATCTGTACAAAGCACACCCCTGAACACTGCATTCTGTACATAATGCACCCCTGAACCCTGAACTCTGTACATAGCTCACCCCTGAACCCTACACTCTGTACACAGCCAACCCCCAAACTACTCTATACATTACATTCTGTACACAGCGCACACCTGAACTCTGTACATAGTGCACCTCTGAACCCTGCACTCCGTACATAGCGCACCCCTAAACCCTGCATTCTGTACATAGCACATGTTTGAACTCTGTACACAGCACACTCCTAAACTCTGCACTGTGTGCATAGCGCACCCCTAAACACTGCTTTCTGTACTTGGCACACCCTGAACTCTGCACTCTGTATATGGTGCACCCCTGAATCCTGCACTCTGTACACAGCACACACCTAAACTCTGCACTCTATACATAGCACACCCCTATACCCTGCATTCTGTACATAGAGCACCCTGAAGTCTGTAAACCCCTAAACTCTACACTCTGTACATAGCGCACCCCTAAACCCTGCATTCTGTACATAGCACACCTCTGAACTCTGTACATAGCTCACCCCTGAACTTTGTACTCTGTACAAAGTGCACCCCTGAACCTTGCAACTTGTATACAGCCAACCCCCAACCTACTCTGTACATAGTGCGCCCCTAGACCTTACATTCTGTACACAGTGCACCCCTAAACTCTGTACATACCGCACCTCTGAACCCTGCATTCTGTACATAGCGCATCCCTAATCCCTGCATTCTGTATGTATGGTCTTTCTCTCCTTAAAAATTACACAAGTTCTTGAAGAAGCGATCTTCGTAAAACATGTAGAGCCTAATAAGTCATTGCTATATTACAGTCTAGTCATACATGTTAAATGTGACATGTTTTGACACATACGACCAAGTTTGGAGAGTTTTAATCACTACTGTAGAAACACTGCAGCTTTTATTATGTTTTGTTTTTCTCTTTTTTTAGAATATATTCTGTATTAAATTGTTAATAAAAAAAATATTGTTTATTTTCTTACAATTGGTGCCTTTCACTTCCAACATTTGACTAATTGATGTTTAGGATGTGGCACTGGGCTACCATAACCTTCCACAGTTCCATCCTGTGTTGATGCTTTGACTATTATTAGATTCATAGGTATATTACTTACCTTATTCCTGTCTCAGGCTGGGTCCCTCAATCTAAGTGACAGATCTCCACAGCATTCTTTCTAAGGCGAGCCAAGGTCACAGGCTCACCTCCTTAAAGTGGAGGTTTGCCTAAAAAAATGTTTTAATCTTGCATTTAGGCTAGTTATTACAATGAGAATCGGCAGTTTCTTTAAAAAAAATACTTGCGGTGCATACCATTTTCTATATGTATGTTCACCGCGGCTTCCGGGTATGATGTTCGAGGCTGGGCGCTCCTAATTGATTGACAGGCATGTTGACCGACGCATACAACGCGTCACGAGTAGCCGAAAGAAGCCGAACGTCGGCACGGCTCTATACGGCGCCTGCGCACAGACGTTCGGCTTCTTTCGGCTACTCGTGACGCGCTTTATGCATCGGTCAACATGCCTGTCAATCAATTAGGAACGCCCAGCCCTGAACATCATACCCGGAAGCCGCGGTGAACATACATATAGAAAACGGTATGTACCGCAAGTATTTAAAAAAAAAAACTGCCGATTCTCATTGTAATAACTCGCCTAAATGCAATGTTAAAGTTTTTTTTTAAGGCGAACCTCCACTTTAAAGCGGAGTTCCACCCTTAAAATCGCTTTGTTTCATTACATCCAGCATACTGGCGTCAGCGCCAGTATGGTGTTTTTTTTTTTTTTTAATGCACGTACTTACTTTATATAAAATCATTGAATTTCATGCGCACCGCGGAATGTCGCCGCTATAAGGCGTCACGCCTTCCGGAAACAGCCGATTAGCATTCGGCTTTTCTCGGCGCCTGCGCACAGACCCAGGAGCTGACTGCGCAGGCGCCGAAAATAGCCGGTCCTAGTTCGGGTTTTTTCGGAGGGCGTGACGCGGCTATATACGGCGCCTGCGCAGTCAGCTCCTGGGTCTGTGCGCAGGCGCCGAGAAAAGCCGAATGCTAATCGGCTGTTTCCGGAAGGCGTGACGCCTTATAGCGGCGACATTCCGCGGTGCGCCTGAAATTCAATGATTTTATATAAAGTAAGTACGTGCATAAAAAAAAAAAAAAAAAAAACAGCATACTGGCGCTGACGCCAGTATGCTGGATGTAATGAAACAAAGTGATTTTAAGGGTGGAACTCCGCTTTAAGTACAAAGCAGGGTTTATAGCCCATGCACTGTGTGTGCTGCTGGCAAGTGACTGCCCAGAGCTTAAAGGGGTGTTCCAGCCCATTTTTATGTTTATTAAAAGTCAGCAGCTACAAAAAGTGTAGCTGCTGGCTTTTAATAAACACTCACTTACCTGCTCCTGCGTTTCAGCGACGCGCCGACCGGGGCTCTGCTCCTCTCCCCCCTCCCCAGCCGGCGTCTCCATCCCGACTGTGGGCACCCAGCCGTGACAGCCTTCGGCTTCACGGCTGGGCACCCACTGCGCATGCGCGAGCCGCACTGCGCATGCGCGCGCGGCTCGCCGTGATTGGAGAGGCGATCGCATGGGACCTATCATGTGTCCCATGTGATCGCCTACAGGGAGGGGCTGGTGTAGGCGATTAAGCTTAATCGCCTAACCAGCCCCTCGGCGGAAGCAGGAAGTGGGACAGGAAGCCCCACTCCTACTGAAGCCCCCACTCCCCCCCAAAAAAAATTACATGCCAAATGTGGCATGTAAGGGGGAGGGGAGGGGATTAAACAAAAGTAGTTTTTTTGGGTGGAACTCCTCTTTAAGGACAGACCTGGAGCCTTCCAGAGCCAGGAATAAGGTAAGTAAGACAGCCTATACCTGCACCCCTAGACTCATTAGCATTTAAAACCTGAACATAAAGTTTATGATATCGGCACCTGACAGGTTCACCCTGCTTAAATTTCTACATCAAGCCTACTACTTCCCTGTTCGTTTAACAAAAATTTACCCCACCAGAACAACAGCCTGCTCTAAGTGTGGTTCGCACAATGCTACTTTCTTTGATGTGGTATGGTCCTGCCACCGATTGCAGGACTTCTGGAAGGGCGTGGTAAATCACATCAACCTCATTGGCAAATTAAGGGTCCCATGTAATCCTATCTTGCTTTGCATGCAATAAGTTTATCTCATATATTAGTTTCACCTTTTAAAGCGGAGGTCCGGTAAAAAATAAATAAATTAAAAGTCAGCAGCTACTAACACTGTAGCTGCTGACTTTTTAGGCTTCATTTCCACTGGCGTTTTTACAGCCACTTTTCTGAGCATTTTTTACAGCTTAAAAACGCCTGTCCATGTTTATTTTAGAAAAAAAAAAAAGTTTTTTATTTTTTGAGCTGGAGCTTTAAAAACGCTGCGGCCGCGTTTTTGCGCGTGTTTGATCGTTTTTTAATGCCTGGCGTTTTTACAGCTCTATTGCTGGAGCTTCAGAACGCACTGGTCCCGCGTTTTTTTTTTGCAGCTTAAAAACGTCTCAGCCATCTACAGCTCAAAAATGTCATGGTGGGCATGAGGCCATAGACTAACATGGACAGGCGTTTTTAAGCTGCAAAAAACGATCAGAAAAGTGGCTGTAAAAACGCCAGTGGAAATGAGCCCTAATAAGGACACTTACCTGTCCTAGTCGCCAGCGATGTCGGCCGATCCTCGTTCCTGGCAGCTCCAGGCACCGCCATCCACAGTAAGGGAAACGGGCAGTGAATTTTTCGAGATTCACCTGTATATACCTTGAACCTCTTTGCTGGGTGGAAGTTCAGAAACTTGTTGGGATGCAAAATCTGATATTTCCAAGAGAACTATTTCCAGGAATCTGAGACTTCAGGGAAGAGTAGACATGTGCATTTGTTTTCGTTAGAATGCATTTTCGTCCGAAAATCTTTTTTTTTTCATTATCGTTTTAACAAACGATAATGAAAGTGCAAGAAACGAAAACATAAAGATCCGACATAAAAAATGCTATATTTTCGTTTTCGTTGAGGTAAAAATTCGATATAGAGAGATTTGACATTATAGGGAAAAGATTCGACATTATAGAGAAAAGATTCTACATTATAGAAATAATAGATTCGACATTACAGAGAATAGATTTTGATTTATGAGAAAAAAGATTCGACATTATAGAGAATAGATTCAACATTATTACTAGTTATACAACATTAGAATTCTTGTAGGAGGAATATTCGACCGGAAATGTACGATTCCACGTAAAGTCGAATATTCTTTGCCCATTCGACAGCAACCAAAAAGATTCGACGTTCTGTCGAATATTCTTTTGACCATTCGACAGAAACCAAGTATTATTGGATTTTCAGACGAAAGATATTCCCCAACGAAGAACGAAATAAATCAAAACGATTTTGGGGAGTAACTAAATAAATTTATTTTCCAAACGAAAAAACTAAATGAAATATTCCAGTCTGCACATGTCCAGGGAATAGCATTAGAAATACAGACAGAACATGAACCATCTTCACAGAAAGAACCAAGGAAATGGCCATAATAATTGCTTAAAAAACATTATTTTCTGACTGGAGTTTCCCTTTAAGCACAAGCTATTCTTTGCCTCTTAGGAACTTTCTCTACATTCCGCTATTATTATTACAAATATATGAGAAGTGAAAGGTGTGAGTTTGGTTTAGCTGGCAGCTGCAGGCAGTGGTTGTGCCTTCACCTTGCCCGAAGCAGCATGGGTCGAGGCTGAGATTCACAGCAAGGTGTCAGCGGCTGCGTCTTCTAGCACCTGAGCTGTGGATGCTGCTGGTCACCATAGCAATGCTCATCAGCGATGCACGTCTGCAGCACAGAGAAGGAGGAGGAGGAGAAGGGGGGATATAGCAAGATGACAGCTTCTATTTTCGGCTGTGAGCCAACAAACACACATTCCCCTGCTCAGGGCTCTCAGCTGCAGCACTGACATAGGAGCCGGAAGAGAGCCAGACACTCAGGGACAAGAGACGAGATGATCTGGAGGTGTCCAGGGACATAACTGGGGTTTAAAGCAGCCCTTTTCAACCAGGGTTCCTCCAGAGGTTGCTAGGGGTGCCTTGACTAACCTCTAATGAAAGAACTAATGTAAAGGACATTTTTCGACCTACTGTCCATCAATTTGGGCTCACTTGTCTTACCAGGGCTGGACTGGGACAAAAATTTGGCCCTGGACTTCATGCAGACTGGCCCGCTTTGACAGGTCTCTCCCATGGCGGCCGGACAACTCTCGCACCCCCCGGCCACCCAAGCCCCCTCTTCCCCTTCACTAGCCACTAGCCGTTCTACTTTACTAGAGTAGAACGGCTGGTTCTGGTACTTTTATAGGCAGTACCA
Source organism: Rana kukunoris (assembly GCA_029574335.1). Classification (NCBI taxonomy): domain Eukaryota; kingdom Metazoa; phylum Chordata; class Amphibia; order Anura; family Ranidae; genus Rana; species Rana kukunoris. The sequence goes on from CM056049.1 coordinate 705,707,688, forward strand.
GTGGGGAAGCTAGACATTATTTCACCTGGGGAAAATAATCAGTTCGGTGCCCCCCCTTATGGGACAAGATTAGGCAGAAGTGAGAAACTCCCAGGCCATAGCTGTTGAGTCAGCTGTCTGTCCCCTTCCCCATGCTCCTCTGTCGTACCCCTGCTCGTCTGGTCCTCCCCCTGCTTCTCTGTTCCCCCCAGGTGAGCGATGCAGGGAGGGAGAGTAGGTGAGCGCTGTGGGAAGGGAGAGACAAAAGAGCAGAGGGGGGGGAATGGTCTGCTGTCACTGAAGCCGGCCCACTGAGCCATCGGCCCACCGGGAAACTCCCTGTAGTCCCAATGGCCAGTCCATCCCTGTGTCTTACTAACACCAGTGTAAGGGCCCTTCTCTGCTGACTGCCAATGTAAGGGACGCCCATCACCACTGTCCTTCATTATAGGATAGAGTGACCAGACATCACTGGTTTCAAGGGACAGTCCCCGGATTGAGGACCCTGTCCCCGGAGCAAGTCTGTCCCTGGTTTTGCCCAGAGGCTGGGGCAATTTCAAAGACAGTCAGTGCAGAATAAAAAAAAAATCAGAATTACACACCCCACGCTTCGTTGCTCCTACTAGCTTAGGGGGGTGTATTTTTTTCCATTATCTATGGCCCTTTCTGATGATCATGTGTTGGTTGGAGCGGAGGGAATATTTCTTCAGTTTCGGGTGCATGACCATTCAGCTCCGCTCGCATATTCGTCTGCCTTGGCTCAAGTCCCAGCCAGCCGCCTGCCTGTTTATCTCCTTGCCTTCCCTGGCGGAGTGATCTTCCTATGCTCCCCACTCAGTAGTAGCCGGGCCCGGAGAGTAAGACTTGACATGACCAGTGTACTTCGGATAGCCCAACTTTCCCCAAAAACCGCCAACCCCCTTTTAATTACCTTAGTTTCCCCCTTTTCTAAGATTAACGAGAGATACAATCTTGTTGGAGTAAAAATGGCCACAACAGCCAATTTTATTTTAACCACATAAATATTTAAATTAAATAATTAAATCAAATAATTAAACCACACAAAACTTTATTCCTTAACACTTTTGTAAACAACTTTAATAACCCAGCTTCTTGGTCTTTGACGGCAACCCGGCTACACCTTCCTTTTTACCACTACACTGCGCAATCCTTAACCATAACCGGCCCCCAGCCGACCCAGCTCGGAGACAAACCTTTTCCCCCCGCAGTGCAACCATAACCGTATTCCAGCAGACACCGTTCCTGCTGGAATAATCCCCCATAAGGGTCCCATCCCACCGATGAGCCCACCACCATTTTCCATTACATCTGTAACTGCCACCATCAAAGACCAACTAACACCGCCAACCAGACCGCTACTGCTGTTGTGACGACCATATTTCCAAACCTGAAAGAAAAGAAAACAAACGAACAACACATAGGGAGGGTGGGTGGGAAAAACCTAACTCCTTGCAATTTCCTTCGCGCACTTTGCCTTGCTGTCTCCACCACCTCCTTAAATAATACTCCTCCCCTCCTAGTTTCTCCACAGACTTCCTTCCAACCAACCGGCTCCCTCCTCCAGTTTAACCCTTAGCTGCCCTACCTCCCCCTAGTCATGCCCGCCCCTCCGTTATTCTGCTTTTGCTGCTTTTCACTCCGGGCCTCCCTGGCTGGGAGGCGGGCAGCAATGGGCAGAGAGTCGCTGATTGCCTCCATTACTAGTAAAAAAAATGTCCCCGGATTTCATTTTTAAAATCTGGTCACCTTATTATAGGGGGATTTTTACACTTACTACCAAAATCAGTGAAGGGCCTTCTTTACTAATCAATGTAAAGGTCACTTTTCAACTGTCCATGTGAGGGTTCCTTGGCCCACTGGTTATACATTTAAGTGGCCCTTTTCTGTTAACCACCAACGTAAGGGGGCCCTTCTTCATTGACCATCAATGTAAAGGGCACTTTTCCACTGACTATCAATGTAAGGTGCATTTATCCACTGTCCACCAATGTAAGGGGGACATTTTCTACTGTCCATCAATGTTAGGCACATCTCTTCACAGGGCACCATTGTAAAGTGGCACGTTTCCACTGACAACCCTATAAACAAGGGCCTTTTGTACCGATCAATAGTGTGAAGTACATCCTTCAACTGTCCACCGATGTGAGGGGACCGTCCCACTGGCCATAAATGTAAACTTCTCTTTTAACCACCAATGTAAGGGGGAGCTCTTCTTCACTGACTATCAATCTAAGGGGCACTTTTCCACTCACCACCAATGTAAGGGGGGCACTTTTCCACTGACCACCAATATATAAGGGAACCGTCTTCACTGATCATTAATGAAAGACATTATTTAACTTTCCACCAACGTAACTTTCCACCAATGTAAGGCCGTGTACACACGATCAAATCTATCTGCTGAAAACGGTCCGATGGACCTTTTCAGCAGACAAATTCGATCGTGTGTACGGGCGGACAGACAGATTTTTCCAGCAGACAGATTTTAAAGCATGCTTTAAAATCTGTCTGCTGGGAACCCGTCCATCTGACATGTCTGCTGGTTAGTACGCTAACCAGCAGACATATCTGTCCGCACATGCATCAAATGGATTTGACGCATGCGCGGAAGTGTTTTACTTCCTGGTGACGGTGATGTGGCGGCGTCAACGTCACCGCCACGTCACCGCGCTGTCTGCCGGCGGGGATTTTGGTTTGATCGTGTGTACACGATCAAACCAATCTATCCCAGCAGACAAATCCGATCAAAACGGTCTGTCAGACCGATTTGATCGGATTTATTTCATGGTGTGTACGCGGCCTTAGAGGCACTTCTCTGCTAATCACCAATGCAAACCGATGAGAATGGTCCGACGGACCATTTTCATCGGTTCACCGCTGAAGTGACATGATGGTCTGATGTGCGTTCACACCATGAGTCCAAAATCTGATCGTGTCAGAACGCAGTGACGTAGAACACAACGACGTGCTGAAGAAATGAAGTTCAATGCTTCCAAGCATGCGTCAACTTGATTCTAACCATGTGGAGGTTTTTGGACCAATGCTTTTGCGTACTAACCATCGGTTTTGACTGATGGTCAGACGTCCATCGGTCGGATTTTAAAGCAAGTTTTAAAATGGACGACGGACCGATGGGCCGTACACACGGTCGGTTTGGACTGATGAAACTGGACTTGAGTCCATTTTCATCGGGTTGGACCGATCGTGTGTACGCGGCCTAAGGGGTCCTTCTCCACTGACCATCATTCAAAGGAGGACTTTTCCACTGACCCCCAATGTAAGGGGGCACTTTTTCCTAACAACCAATATAAAGGGTTCCTCAACTGTCCACCAATGTAAGAGACCCTTGGCCTACTGACCATAAATGTAAAAGGCACGTCTCTGCTAACCATCAATATAAGGAGCCTTTCTCCACTGACCATAATTAAAGGGGCACTTTTCAACTGATCACCAATGTAAGGGGGCACTTTTCCCTGACAACCAATATAAAGGGGGACCTTCCTCACTGATCATTAATATGAAGAACATTTTCCTTTGGCCCACTGAACATAAATGTAAGAGGCCCTTATCTGCTAATCATCATCACCCTTGTCCACTGATCCTCAATGTAAGGGGGAGTTTTCACACTGAGTAACAATTTAAGGGAGCACTTTGCCACTGACCAAGTAATAGGGGACCTTCTTTCACTGGCCAATAATGTAAAGGACATTGTTTAACTGTCAACCAATATTAACGCAAATAAAACAAATCTCACATGCAGATTTTTAAATATAACATTTCTGTTTTCAATACATTCCTTATTTTACACCCAGTAATACCATCTCTGAGTCTATGGGCCAGATTCAGGTAGAGTTAGGCTGGAGTATCAGTGATACTCCAGCATAACTCTCACTTTGAGCTGTAAGCAGAAAACAAGAAACGCTGGGTTGGAGTTCCTATACGAGCGGCGTAATTGTATTTCGCCGTCGTATCGGAACTGCAATTTTCAAAATGGCGCTCGGGGTGTTCCCGCTGATTAACGCCGAGAATATATTAATCAGCGTGAATCGGCAATTCACGATCGTATTCGGGCCCGACGCAGTGACTTTCCGACGTTTCCGTAAGAGATACGTGGCGTAAAGAAAAACAAGCCCCCTAGTGGAGTATCCTATGTTAAGTATGGCCGTCGTCATCGCGTCGAATTTAAAAAAATTTGCGTCGTTTGCGTAAAACGTCCGTGAATGGGGATTGACGTCATTGGCGTTTCCTGAAAGAATTTGGAGCATGCGCACTGACAGTCGACGCATGCGCAGTACGTTCGCCGCGGGATCGCGCCTAGTTTAAATAATACACGCCCCCTACCCGCCCAATTTAAATTCCGCCGGCTCATTTTCGCTACGCCGCTGCAACTTTAGGAGCAAGTGCTTTGTGAATACAGTACTTGCTCCTAAAGTTTCGGCGGAGTAACGTAAATGAGAAACGTTACTCCAAAATAAAGATTCGCCCATCTACCTGAATCTGGCCCAATGTGCTTCTCTTTACAACGCAGGTAGATTATGACTGGTGGGAAGGGCTGGCTTTTGGGAAGAACCATTTGAAGAACCATTTGGCTGGACAAAGACCAGGTCACTTTTTCCGATTTGCCACTGTGTCGCTTTAACTGACAATTGCGCGGTCGTGTGATGTGGCTCCCAAACAAAATCAACGTCCTTTTTTTCCCACAGATAGAGCTTTCTTTTGGTGGTATTTGATCACCTCTGCATTTTCTATTTTTTGTGCTATAAACAAAAATAAAGGACAATTTTAAAAAAATTCAATATTTTTAACTTTTTGCTATAATAAATATCCCCCAAAAATATGTAAAAAAATTGTTATTTCCCTCAGTTTAGGCCGATACGTATTCTTATAAAAAAATCCAAATAAGCATTTATTGATTGGTTTGCAAAAACGTTATAGCGTCTACAAAATAGGGGATAGTTTTATGGCATTTTTATTAATATTTACTTTTTTACTAGTAATGGCGGCGATAAGCGATTTTTCTCATGACTAAGACATTATGGCGGAAACATCGGTCACTTTTGAAACTATTTTGTGACCACTGTCATTAACCTGTAGCGGGCGATGAAGGGGTTAAGTGTGACCTAGGGACTATATATAAACTGTAATGCCGCGTACACACATTCTAAAAAATGACGTTTTTTAAGGGTCTAAAAAAAACATTTTTTTTCAACCCGATCATTAAAACAGCCTTGCCTACACACGATCGTGAAAAAAAAAATGCTCTAGCAAAGCGCGGTGACGTACAACACGTACGACGGCACTATAAAGGGAAAGTTCCATGCAGATGGCACCACCCTTTGGGCTGCTTTAGCTGATTTTGTGTTAGTAAAAGACAATTTGCGCTTTTCAGTCTGTTACAGCGCGATGAATGTGCTTACTCCATTACGAACGCTAGTTTTACCAGAACAAACGCTCCTGTCTCATAACTTGCTTCTGAGCATGCGCTGTTTTTCTCACTTCGTTAAAGCCCACACAAGACCATTTTTTTACGACGTTAAAAACGACAACGTTAAAAATGATGTGAAAAATTAGAGCATGTTCGTAATTTTTAATACCCATTTTTTACATCGTGAAAAATGCTCTGGAGCCTACACACAGTCGTTTTTAATGACATTAATTTTTTTTTAATTTTTTAGAACCCGAAAAACGGTCGTGTGTACGCAGCATAACACTCTCAGGCCGCGTACACACAATCGAACATGTCCGCTAAAACTGGTCCGCAGACCAGTTTCAGCGGACATGTTCGATCGTGTGTACGGCCTATCAGACCGTTTTCCAGAGGACCAAAGTTTCAAAACATGCTTTAAGACCTGTCCGTCGGACAGATTCGATGGTTAGTACACAAAATCATCGGACCAAAAACCCGCGCATGCTCAGAATCAAGTTGACGCATGCTTGGAAGCATTGAACTTTGTTTTTCCATCACGTCGTTGTGTTCTACGTCACCGCGTTCTGGTCCGTGGGGATTTTGGTCCGATGATGTGTACGCACATCAGAGCAACAGACCACTTCAGCGTGGTCTGATGAAAACGGTTCGTCGGACAAGTTTCATCGGTCATGTCTGATCGTGTGTACGCGGCCTCACAGTGTGCAGTGAAATCAGACCAAGCAATTCCAGTACAACTGAGCAAGACAGTGCCCCAGTGAGTATGATAATTACAGTAAATTGGTAAAACCTTTAAAACATAAAAAAGTAGAGTAACAATTTTTCCGTTGAAGGAATGAGAACACCATTTTCCTAATATGCATACATCAAGTATTTTCCTTTTGATTCTTGCAGGTCACATTTTACAGATACAGAAAACACACCATACAGATATCGCCCAGTCATTGTACTAAAAAAGCAAAATATGTGCAAAATCTGAACAAAAAAAAAAAAATCCAAAAGCCCTTCTAGTAGTAGTATTCTTCATATAATAAGAAAATAACATTTTATTACTTATGTAGTCTCCTGCATGTTGGAACTGATGAAAAAGAAAACTTATGAAGGACAAAGAGGTCGAGACTTACTAGACAAAAGATGACATTTCTGGGGCAGCTCTGTGCTTTCAGCATGCTCTTCTTCCTTCACAGTTCCTATCAACCCCCAGGAAGGCGCTCCATGCTAAGTAGCTTTGTCTGCGGAGACCCTTTCAGGACAAATCTATACATTCCCTCCACCTGGATATATGTTAGAGAAACAGAACCTCCAGTGTTGCGAATGGAAAGATTTAAGACGCACAGGGACATCATTTTGTCTTCAACCAGAACCTTGTAGGTATCATAGTTGCACGTGGTCTCAGATTGTACAGAGCGGTCCCTGGATATTTCCATGATTTGTACGATGAACTGAAGCTTTTAATATATTGTCAAAATATTAACGCTTTCCATTAATTCTACATACACTTACTTGTCGTCATCCATGTTTCCAGACATATCCATTTGTAATGTCTTACTTCCTGGACAGACTACAGGTTATGACACAGGAAGGAGTTGACCAGCTGACCTCATTAGCATTATCTTTCTGTTTCTGAGCAATGTTCTTTCTGAGCAATGTTGTTGATAAACATTGCCCAGCTGCTTTTTTTTGACAGCTCCAATTGCTGGGACCTCATTTACATTTCAGCTGTCAACAGAAGAACCCCACTGACAGCTGAATGAGTCAACGGTTGTTAGGGACTTGGTGGCCTGCTCCTTAACAACCAATAATCCTTTTTTTTATTTACATTTTTTTTACATTTTAGCTGTCAGTGCTGGAATCCCACTAACAGATAAAAGAACCGAACCTGAAAGTATTGACTTCAAGTATCGGAGCATTTGCACGAGTACGGTATTGGTGCAACCCTAAAAAGGAGTGTTGTTGGAAACCGCAAGTGATTTGGACAGGAATCTAACTACATTCCTGTTCAAATCGCATGTGATTCTTTGCAGTGTGATTTGAACGTATTCATTTTATATGGGCTCAAATCGCACCGCAAAGGTATCGGTGATTGCTTGGCTGAAAGTATCGGTACTCATACTTGCATTATATCTTAAGCCCTGATGAAGAGGGTGTGTTTTTGGCCTCTGAAACCCATTGGTCATTTTTATCTGTGATTTTGACTCCTTTACCACTGATGCTCTTTATGTTTGCTGTTTGCTTTGGACCACTGATCTAGAGGCATGCATGATACTAAGGCCTTTTATATACAGATTAACATAAGAAACCTCATTATCTTTCTGTTTCATCGGCTGAGCAGTGTTGTTGATAAACATTGCCCGGCTGCTTTTTTATTTATTTTTTGCTTTTTTTGACAGCTCCAATTGCTTTGGCTTTTTTTACACTTCAGCTGTCAACAGGGGAACTGTGAACCATTAAAGGAATTGTCATTCCTTTACCATCGTTGCACCTTCTGTTTGATATTTGCTTGGGACCTGTCAGGGCTGGGCTCTGCCCTTCCTTCTCTGATCTGGCCACTCAGCTGTTGGCTCTGCCAGCTCCTATCTCTCCACAGTGACTCACCTGTTGATGATCCTGCTCGTCATTCCTGTCTACTTAAACCGTCCAGCTCAGTTGCTCGCTGCCTTCACCTTGGTCAAACATCACAGAGACTTCTGCATTCCTGTTGAAGACTTTGCTTGGCTGACATCTCTTCTGGCTCCTGATCCTGCTTGCTGTTCTACTACATTCTTCTCTGGCTCCCTGACCTTTGGCTTGTCTGAGTATCCGGTCCGGTTCCTGAACTCTGGCTATGTTTTGACTATGTTTATTCTGTTTACCTTTTTATTATTATTATTAAACAAGTGTTATTTTACTGTACTTCTGTCTCCGTCTGATTCATGGTTTCTGACAGGACCATTGCTGTAGACACACGCCGTGTGGATGCTTGGTTGAGTTTTTGGCCCCGAAAGGAGAAACATTTGGAGAATTAAGAAGGTGCCATCCACCAGTTAGAATCTGTTCATAAATAGATTTCCTCTTTTGAGAACATGGGGAGTGTGAAACCATTTCAATAGTGACATGGCTGGTGCAAGGATTTTTGACACCCTAGGCAAAACCTCATTGACTCCACCCCTGACTCCACGCTCTTTCCCTTCCCATGTATACCCCATGGTAATGAAACGCCCATCAAATGCAGCCTCACCAGCGCCCATCAAATGCAGCCTCACCAGCCTCACCAGTGCCCATCAATGCAGCCTCACCAGTGCCCATCAATGCAGCCTCACAAGCACCCATCAAATGCAGCCTCACCAGTGCCTATCAAATGCAGCCTCACCAGTGCCCATCAAATGCAGCCTCACCAGCGCCCATCAAATGCAGCCTCACCAGCGCCCATCAAATGCAGCCTCACCAGTGCCCATCAATGCAGCCTCACCAGCCTCACCAGCACCCATCAATGCAGCCTCACCAGTGCCCATCAATGCAGCCTCACAAGCACCCATCAAATGCAGTCTCACCAGTGCCCATCAAATGCAGCCTCACCAGGGCCCATCAAATGCAGCCTCACCAGCGCCCATCAATACAGCCTACTAGCACTCGTCGATGGATGTTTGCTAGCTTCCATTCATTCGGGAGTCAGGTCACAGACACAGTTCTCCGCCGCCGCTGAGCCTTTGACACTATGTGCGAATGGAGCGGCGGCTGCCTGCTGATGCTGAGACTTAGTTGCTTGCTGCAGACCAAAGAGAGTAGGAATACCAGTGGCCTGGTGCCGCTAGGTAGCACCGGCCCTGAATAGGGAAAGGTCTTTCATTCAATTCACAGCTATTTTGATCGGCCCCGGTCAAGGGCTCTACAATGCACAAAGCGCGTTGGAAGTGTGCGTTTTAAATTTCATCTGTAGTGGAAGGTAAGAGGTGTTTTTAAGCGATGCCGTTATGTAATGTTTCTCAGAATTTGCTGGAAGGGTGATTATCCCTGCCCTTGTAACAACACATTGCATCCATCCCAATTACTTTCTTTGTGTTCTAGTGGATTCAGGGCCATATTCCGTCGTCATGACAACCGCATCACAATTCCTGACAGAATCCTCCTGGTAAAGTCTATGTGAGCCTGGGCATGTGACTAGGACATGTCAGAAGCACTGAGCAGACAGAAGCTGAGGCATTACATAATCTGTAACAAGGATAAAGTCTATGTGCCAATGTAGATCAGGAGACATCCTTCGTATACTAAGAATATTCTGCCATTTACAGAAATATGGCAGTTAACACTTTCACAACCAACTCCAAATCAAAAAGAATAAAATTACTTGATTTAGAACTACAGTAAAACCTTGGATTGCGAGCATAATTTGTTCCAGAAACATGCTTGTAATCCAAAGCACTTGTATATCAAAGCAAATTTTCCTATAAGAAATGATGGAAACTCGACTGATTCGTTCCACAACCATTTATTCATAGGTCCTTCAGTAGCGTATGCTCTTTACGCTACGCCTTCGAAAATTTTATGGGCAAGTGCCTTATTCAGAAAGCACTTGCTCCATAAGTTGCGGCGGTGTAGCGTAAAGTGTCCAGCGTAAGGGCGCCTAATTCAAATTAGTAATGTGGGGGCGCAATTTACGTACTTTCTAAACGGCACATGCGCCGTCCGTGGACGTATCCCAGTGCGCATGTGTGAAATCACGTCGCAACTAGTCAATGTAAACGACGTGTACGTAAATTACGTCCAGCCCACATTCTCAAACGATTTACGCAAACGACGTAAATTGCTAGTAGAACTGCCTGAAATCTGTCTTTATATTTTTACCCGAAATCCCCTGCACATCAGAGATTAGCTTCTGAGCCAATCAGATTTGACTGCATTGCTACCCTGTTTCCCCCGAAAATAAGCCCTACCCTAAAAATAAGACCTAGCGTTATTTTCGGGGATGGCTGCAATATAAGCCCTTCCCCCCGAAAATAAGCCCCAGTTAAAGTCGTTGTGAAAACATGCAATCTGTTTTGTAAAAAGATTATATAATGTGCAGTGTGTCTCCTTTTCTAAATTTGTTTTGGAAAATACCTTACTTACAGTGCCGCTGAGCGTGACCAGCTGGAGATCTTCTCCTTTCCGACGTCATCGGACCCTTCCTCTGCAGTGCTCAGAGTGGAGAAGAAGAGCTACGGCGGGTCACTGTGCTGGCTATCATGCTTTAAAGGATCAGGATATATTTTTTCTTTTTGGGGTTACAACCACTCTAAGATCGTCAGAATGACATGACTGTATTTGAATAAATGTAGATTATTGTACATACTGTAAATAATTTTTTCTTTTTTTCATAGTATGCATAGATGTTGCTATTAAATATCGGTAACATTTCTAATCATATGGAGTTAATCACAAGAGTCCCCCTTTACATCAGAGTCCACAGAGTTCCCCCTTTACATCAGAGTCCACAGAGTTCCCCCTTTACATCAGAGTCCACAGAGTTCCCCCTTTACATCAGAGTCCACAGAGTTCCCCCCTTTAGATCAGAGTCCACAGAGTTCCCCCCTTTACATCAGAGTCCACAGAGTTCCCCCCTTTACATCAGAGTCCACAGAGTTCCCCCCTTTACATCAGAGTCCACAGAGTTCCCCCTTTACATCAGAGTCCACAGAGTTCCCCACTTTACATCAGAGTCCACAGAGTTCCCCCCTTTACATCAGAGTCCACAGAGTTCCCCCCTTTAGATCAGAGTCCACAGAGTTCCTATTTTACTTCCGAACCCGCAGAGTCTGATGTAAGGGCCAACTCTGGGGACTCTAATATAAGGGATGCTCTGGTGTACGACGAGGACTCTGATGTAAGGGGGAGTACTGTGGCCTCTGGTGTAAAGGGGAGCTTTGATGTAATGAGTACTCTGAGAACCTTTACCTTAGCATACTTAGAGACAGGAGAGAGAAGGTGGAAGACTTAGGCCTCGTACACACGATCGGACATATCCGATGAAAACGGTCCGCGGACCGTTTCCATCGGATATGTCCGATCTGGAGTTTGGTCCGATGGCGTGTACACACCATCGGATCAAATTCCCCGCCGGCGGACGGCGCAGTGACGTGGCGGTGACGCGGCGGTGACGTTGACGCCGCCACGTCACCGCACCAGGAAGTAAAACACTTCCGCGCATGCGCCGAATCCATTCGGCGGCGGTGCGGCGGCGGAGCGGGACGACATGTCTGCTGGTAAGTGTACTAACCAGCAGACATGTCGGGCGGACAGATTCCCACCGGATAGATTTCAAAGCATGCTTTGAAATCTGTCGGGTGGACAAATCTGTCCGCTAGACCATACACACGATCGGAGATGTCTGCTGAAACGGTCCATCGGACCGTTTTCAGCGGACATATCCCCTCAAGTGTACGAGGTCTTAGTCTGGTCTGAATAATGTGTCCGGGTCTCAGACAGTCTGAAACCCGGACGCATGATTCCAAACCCAAACTGTCCGGGTGAATCCCGAACAGGTGGCAACCCTAACCCCTGCTTTAGAGGAATCAAAAGGGTCACCTTCTCCATTCTAAGCCATGTGCATTGCTTGTGCGCCTTTGTTTACCATCTCTGTGAGCTATCCTGGAGACAATACCGCTGATGATGAAATAGATTTCCTCTTTGAAAATAAAAGAAGGCCATAGTAATTATCAGATGGTCTATAAAACATAAATACACGGTAAAGTTCTTTCTGTCAAACAAACTTCATGTAAGTACGACATCGGAAAATGTTCTGTACTGAATACTGGAACATTAATCATATTTTCCAGCAATTTTAAATCCATTTATGCTTCTCCTGTCAATATTTGATTGGCATGGAGGAGATAAACACAGGAAAAAGACAGAAAATACATTTAGGGAACAGAAGCTGGTAAAAAAATTATAATAGCGCAGACTGCAACTAAACACAGAGCCTAATGCCCAGAAAGAAAGAGGAAGAAAAACTGTCAGTGCTGCCTATATAACAACCAAGCAGAGTCACCTATCATTCATCCAGGTTACTTGGGTGATAAATATCTGGTGTGGCATGAAGGTACCTATAGGCAATAAGACAATGAAAACTGGCACTGTGGTCATCTGCTTAAAGTGGAACTAAACACTGAAAATAAAACTTGTTAGGCGTTAGGGATTTTTGGCTTCAGCATACACAGTACAGTGTACAATAAAGCCAGGCGGCACTGATGGGCACTGATAAGCTGCACTGATAGGCACTGATGAGGCTGCTTTGATAAGGAGGCACTGCTGGGTACTGATAGGCTGCAATGATATGCTGCCCTAATGGGTACTGACATGCTTTACTGATATGCTGCACTGATGGGTACTGGTAGGTGGCACTGGTGGCCATTGGTGTTTAATGAGAGGAACCAATGTCCCTCTTACAGAAAACGGCTTATTTTTTTACCGGCTTCTGTTTACATTATGTGATTAGCTGGCGGCACGGCACTACCAGCCCAGGTGGCCGGCGGTCCAGCACCCGATCTGGGTGGTGGGCTGTGGTGTCTTCCAGCATGGTCTGTCCGCCGTGCAAGTGACGGGGTGCTGGCAGCGGATCCAATAGGATCGCCTGGCGCTTTTGCCAATTGGGAAACAGGCCTGCCTCCTGATTGGCGGGGAGGAACGTTAGTGTGAAAATTCATTCGTTATTGTTGCACAACTGGGTGGGCTCAGAGAGCAATGCTCTGCGCCCTGAACCCACCCTTTTTTGAAGCGTATTAATCTGGTTGCCCAATATGTAGATCAGGGGCCGGACGCATGGATGGGGGGGAAATGCCCCTGCACCCTCTATGGACAGACCACCACTGATGGACACCCAGGGCCGCCATCAGGAATTTTGGGGCCCCTTACACAGCTTCAGGCATGGGCCCCCTTGAGAAGCGGGGGGGGGGGGGGCTGCTGCCGCGAATTGAGAAGCGGGGGGGGGGCCTTTACAAAAAGAAAAATATATATAAAAAACGGTGGTTGCCAACTGGGGCGCCAGAGACCTTATTTTTTTTTTATAAAAGGAAATTACAATAAAAGGGGCTTTCCATTTGGGACCTCTGGGCCCTTTAACCACTTAAGACCCGGACCAATACGCTGGTAAGTGACCCAAGGTGTTTTTGCGATTCGGCACTGCGTCGCTTTAACAGACAATTGCGCGGTCGTGCGACGTGGCTCCCAAACAAAATTTGCGTCCTTTTCTTCCCACAAATAGAGCTTTCTTTTGGTGGTATTTGATCACCTCTGCGATTTTTATTTTTTGCGCTATATACAAAAATAGAGCGACATTTTTGAAAAAAAAACACTATTTTTTACTTTTTGTTAAAAAAAAAAATCAAATAAACTAAATTTTAGTCAAACATTTAGGGCAAAATTTATTTAGCCACATGTCTATAGTAAAAAAAAAAAATCGCAATAAAAAAAAATAGCTACCTAGCGGGAACAGCGACACTAATACAGCGATCAGAATAATGATCGCTTAGTGACGCTGGCAATAGGGAGTGAAAGGGTTAACTAGGGCGGTGATCAGGGGGTTAAAACTTTATTAGGGGGGGTGGGGGGGCTATCCTGAACCTAACACTAACTTTTTTTTACACTGTCTGTCACACTGACACTAAATGCAGTGATTAGATCACTGCATTCAGTGACACTGTGACAGGGGGGTGGGGGGGGCAATCACAAGGGGTTAATATGCCTATGTGAGTGTGTGTCAGTGTTGTGTTGGTGCACACTTACTTGTGATGTCTTCTCTCATCAGCAGCGCTGGGAAACAGCGCTGCGATGAGAGGTGACATCATTTCCTCCTTCCTGTGTAAACACAGGAGGAGGAAATGACAGGATGGGAGCGCGCTCCCATTGGCTGGGAGCGATCACGGGGGGGCGGGTATTCGCCGACATCCGCCCCCAGATGCCGGATCGCTCCCGGAGCCAGGGGGACCCCCGCACGCCGCGGAGGGGGTCCCGATGGGACCCCCGAACCGCACTCAGGCGGGGACGTAAATTTACGCCCTTGTGCCTGTACGTGCCATTCTGTGGCCGTATATGTGCGTGCGGGGGTCCTTAAGTGGTTAATAAAAAGAAACCTCTGGGCCCTTTAAAAAAAAAATATATATATATATATATATATATATATATATATATATATAAAAAAAGAAATAAACATTTATATATAAAAAAAAAAACAAGGGGGTTGCCATCCGGTGCCCTGGGGGCCTCCGGGCCCCTGTGGACCTCCGGACCTCTAAAAAAAGAAAAGAAAAAAAATTGGCCCTTTAATAAAAAAGAAAAGAAAAATATATTAAAAAAATATTTTTTTTATAAAAAAAAATATATTTTTATAAAAAAAAAAAAAGAAAAAAAAAGGGCTTGCCATCTGGGGCCCTGGTGGCCTCTGGGCCCCTGGGGACCTCCGGACCTCTAAAAAAAATAAAAGAAAAAAAATTGGCCCTTTAATAAAAAATAAAAGAAAAATATATTTTTTTTTATAGAAAAAAAATAAACAAAAAGGGGGGTTGCCATCCGGTGCCCTGGTGGCCTCCGAGCCCCTGGGACCTCTAAAAAAAATAAAAGAAAAAAAATTGGCCCTTTAATAAAAAATAAAAGAAAAATGTATTACAAAAATATATTTTTTTTATAAAAAAATATATTTTTTTTATAAAAAAATATGTTTTTTTTATAAAAAAAGGGCTTGCCATCTGGGGCCCTTGGTGGCCTCCGGGGCCCTAGGGACCTTCGGACCCCTAAAAAAAAAATAAAAAAAATTTAGGGTGGTTCCCATCCGGGCCCCTGGGGACCCCCGGGCCCCTTACAGGTGTAATGCCTGTACCCCCCTGATGGCGGCCCTGTGGACACCCTCCTGGCAATCAGCTGCCTACTTAGTAAGCAGGAATTATGGGGCCCCTTACACAGCTTAAGGAATGGGCCCCCTGGCACGAATTGCGAATCGGGGGGTGGCGCGAATTGAGAAGCGGGGGGATGACGCGAATTGAGAAGGGGGGTTGCTGGGAATTGAGAAGTGGGGGGTTGTCGGGAATTTGAGAAGGGGGTTGCGAATTGAGCCGCGGGTGGGTAGGGGGGCTGCCGCCACAAATTGAGGTTGGGGGGGGGGCTAATAAAAAAAATACAAAAAATAAAAAGGAAATAAAAGAAAAGGGGGGGTTGCGGCCAAGCCCCTGGGGACCATCGGGTCCCTACAGGTGTACTACCTGTACCCCCCTGATGGTGGCCCTGTTAGTAAGTGACTAAATCTGCTGCTGAAAGTGATTAAAAATAGACGATTTAATATCACTTCCACTTTAACCACTGTTGCATAAAGGAACCCCTTCCCACACTGAATGTAAAATCTTCTTTTATCCGTATGCAACTTGTCCCCTTGGGGGTAGATTCACGTAGGCATGCCTAGCGTCTGGCTTTTAACCACTTAGCAACCAGCCGCCGCCGTATAACGGCGGCAAGGTGGTTGCTTAACTCTGGGATCACGTTATATAATTGGGCGCGCACACAGAAACATTTGTGCACGCCGGGTCTATGAGACCCGGCGCAACACAAATCGCGGTGACTGGCCAATGACAGCGCCCTTTTACCACGTGACGGCGCGATCACAATGTAAACAAAGAAGGTCAGGGAAAGTTCATCTCTCTCCCCTCCTCACACAGTATCAGCGTGAGAGGAGAGGAGAGGAGAGATCTGTGAGTTTACCCTGGCAATTGCCTTGCCCTAAAGTGATTATTAGTGCCACATCTGTGCCCATAGTGCCACATCTGTGCCCATAGTGCCACATCTGTGCCCAACAGTGTCACCAGAGCCGCACCAGTGTCACCAGAGCCGCACCAGTGTCACCAGAGCCGCACCAGTGCCACAACAGTGCCGTACCAGTGCCACAACAGTGCCGTACCAGTGCCCATCAGTCCTTATCTGCGCCACTGCAGTGCCGCCTGTGCCCACCAGTACCGCCTGTGCCCACCAGTGCCGCTGGTGTCCACCCCAGCCATCTGTGCTCACCAGTGCCGCCTGTGCCCACCAGTGCCGCCTGTGCCCACCAGTGCTGCCTGTTCTGCTTGTGTGCTTATCAGTGCACACCAGAGCCACACCAGAGCCACCTGTGCCCACCAGTGCCGCCTGTGCCCACCAGTGCCACACCCGTGCCACTACAGTGCACATAAGTGCCACCTGTGCCCACCTGTGTCCACCAGTGCTGCCTGTTCTGCTTGTGTGCTTATCAGTGCACACCAGAGCCACACCAGAGCCACCTGTGCCCACCAGTGCCGCCTGTGCCCACCAGTGCCACACCCGTGCCACTACAGTGCACATAAGTGCCACCTGTGCCCACCTGTGTCCACCAGTGCCACCACAGTGATCTTCAGTGCAGTGCAGTGCAGCCTCACCAGCCACCAGTATGGCAAAAAAAATCTTAACCGATGAGGAGGTCTACCAGCATCTAATCATGAGCGATCAGAGCAGCGGGGAGTCTCTGTACGATTCAGATTCGGCCTATGAACCCGTTACAGACAGTGGGTCTGATTCAGAATCTGAAGGGGAACGTGTGCCCGTGAAAAAAAGGGGTGCTGGCGTGGAGAAGCGGCTTACTCCCAGAAGCGCAGGGCCGTCCACCTCAAGCGCAGGGCCGTCCACCTCAAGCGCAGGGCCACTGCAACAAAGGCCAGGCACCAGTAGGGTGTCATCTCAGCCCCAAAGGGATAGGGGCCATGCCAGCCTTCCCTATGGCCTTCAAAACCCCCTGTGGCTTCCCCCTAATTCCGGAGCAGCAAATATCCCCCCTTTCACTGCCCAGCCAGGTATCCAGGTGAACACCGACAATTTTTCCATGCTCGATTTTTTTAATTTACTTTTCACCGAAGACTTGCTATCCTTCATTGTGGCCCAGTGCAATCTCTACGCACAGCAGTACATAGAAAGCAACCCTGGTTCCAGTTATGCCCGTCCCTTTGAGTGGAGAGAACTAACCGTGGAGGAATTAGAAATTTTCTTAGGCCTAACTTTTACTATGGGACTTTCAAAAAAAAAAACAATTGTACTCCTACTGGTCTACCAAACCCATCCACCACATGCCACTCTTCTCCTCCCTTATGACAAGATCCCGATACCTAATAATTATGCGGTTCCTCCACTTTAACGACAACGCCCAGTGCCCTCCCCGAAATGACCCTGCTTTTGACAAACTTTAAGAAATTCGGCCACTCCTAATTTTTTTCTCGCAAAAAATTCCCCAGTTATATACCCCCGAACAGAACATATCCGTGGATGAGTCCCTTGTCAAATTCTCAGGCAGGCTGGGCATCAAACAGTTCATCCCCAGCAAAAGGGCCCGATATGGGGTCAAAATGTACAAACTATGCGACAGAGCCACAGGGTACATCTACTCCTTCATGGTGTACGAAGGGAAGGACTCCCAACTGCATCCCCCTGAATGCCCAGAGTATATCGGAGTCAGCGGAAAAGTGGTCTGGGATCTGATCTATCCTCTATTTGGAAAGGCATACCACCTTTATGTGGATGATTTTTACACCAGCTTGCCCCTGTTTAGAAATCTGTACCTTAGGAATACCCCAGCATGTGGCACAATAAGGGCCAATAGAAAAGGCTTCCCACAAAAATTGGTGAATGAAAAGCTCAGACGAGGGGAGTCGGCATCATTGAGGAACCAGGAGATATTGGCTGTCAGGTGGAGGGACAAACGGAACGTCCACATGCTTACATCAATCCACAACGACACCTACGTGGAAGTCCCCAAAAGAAATGGCTCAATCCAAAAACCAGCATGCATCTATGACTATAACTTGTTTATGGGAGGAGTGGACTTCAACGACCAGATGATCGAACCCTACCTTCACACAAGAAAATCCTGTCACTGGTATAAAAAAGTGTCCATTTATTTTTTCAGTCTGGCCTTCTATAACTCTTATGTTATATACAAAAAAATCATCAGAGAACCCCGTATCCTATCTGTCCTATCAAGAAGAAGTCATCACCGCCCTTTTGTACCCTGAAAACCCTCCAGAGAATATTCGCTCTGATTCTTTGAGCAGACTACACGAGCGTCACTTTCCTGAGAAAGCCGTCGCCCGTGAAACAGGCTACAGACGCCAGAAAAGATGCCGAGTGTGCTCCAGAGAAGGAATTCGAAGAGACACCGTTTATTATTGTCCCAATTGCCCTTCCCAACCAGGCCTCTGTATAGGTGCATGTTTCCGCCGTTACCATACGTTTCTACATTATTAGGGAAGTATGGTAAACGCAATTCTCATTTCCTGTAATTTCCCTCCACACCCCTTATGCCACTGCACTGAACTGTTCATACCTCTGCCTTCTCCGGAACCGACCATGGCCTGTTATACGACCACTCTTTTGCCTAACCCTAAACATACCTCTGCCTTCTCCGGAACCGACCATGGCCTGTTATACGACCACTCTTTTGCCTAACCCTAAACATACCTCTGCCTTCTCTGGAACTGACCCTGGCTTGTTATACGACGACTACGCTTCTGCCCAACGCTAAACTGTACCTACCTCTGCCTGCTCTGGAACTGACCCTGGACTGTTTGACCATGTTTTTTGCCTGCCCCTTGGATTGATCTTTTACCCTGCTATACTAGTGGGAACACAGGGGTCTCGCATATGTGAGGGGCTCCAGAATTGATTTTCTCATTCCCGGATTAGGGTCTGGTTGCCCGGAGGCTTCAAAGAGATTTGGGTGGGAGAAGCCTCTACCCCTGTCCCCATTCTTTCCTGGCCCACTACTTGGATCATGTTCCTGCTTATTACTACCAGGACGATTATTTTGGCACTGCTGGCAATGTCTCTACTTGCACTGGCCCTGGACTGTATATGGACAGTATCCCTGTACTGACTATGGACAATATTCTTGCCTGCTGCCTGGACAATTCCATTCACTGTCGCTGACCAGTGATCACGTCTCTGCTTGCTGCCTGGATCAGGGCTCTCCTTCTGTGGACAATTGCACTACTAAAACCACAGGTAATCTTTTTTTTTACCCATTACTCAGCAGAATGTATTTTAGGGTGTAGTCAAAAGACTCATTATGCCTCATAGATTATACGTTGGGGTCACATTGTGGGCGTTTCCATTGTCCTGTTGCTCAAGGGCCTTCTAAAATGTAATAGGTGGTTGAGAGATTAGATGTGTAATTTATGCTTCTAGAATGCTAGAAGTTGTTACTTCAGTGTTGGGCCTCTGTATGTGGCCAGGTTGTGTAAAAGTCTCACACATGTGGTATCGCCATACTCAGGAGGAGCAGCAGAACATATTTTGGGGTGTCATTTGTGGAATGTACATGCCATGTGAGAGAAATAACCTGTTATAATGACAATATGGTGTGAAAAAAAAAATCTTAATTTTGCAAAGAATTGTGGAAAAAAATTACAACTTCAAAAAACTAACTATGCCTCTTATTAACTACCTTGGAATGTCTACTTTCCAAAAATGGGTAATTTGGGGGGTATTTGTACTTTACTGGCTTTTTAGGGTCTCAAGAAATGAGAGAGTACATCAATTTTCAGTAATTGGTACCATAGCTTGTAGACCCTATAACTTCCACCCAGACTAAATAATATTTCAATTTTTTTTTTTTTATTACCAAAGACATGTAGCAGTATACATTTTAGGCCAAATTTATGAAGAAAAATTACTTTTTTGCTAAATTTTATAATAGAAATGAAGAAAAAAAATATTTTTTTTACAAAATTTTCATTTTTTTCATTTATAGCAAAAAAAATAAAAATCGCAGAGGTGATCAAATACCACCAAATGATAGCTCTATTTGTGGGAAAAAAAGGACAACATTTTCATTTGGTTATAGTGTTGTATGACTGAGTTATTGTCATTCAAAACGAGAGAGCACTGAAAGCTGAAAATTGGTCTGGTTAGGGTGTTTAAGTGCCCAGTAGTCAAGTGGTTAAACTAGGCCGCCGCAACTTTTTCAGGCAAGTGCTTTATTCTCAAAGCACTTGCCTGTAAAGTTGAGGCGGCGTAGTGCAAAAGAGACGGCCGAATTCAAATTCGGCGGGTAGGGGGCGTGTATCATTTAAATGAAGCGCGTCCCCGCGCCTAACGAACTGCGCATGTGCCGGCCGTGAGTTGGTTCCCAGTGCGCATGCTCCAAATCTCGACGTCAATTACGCAAAACCCTATTCGCTAACGTTTTGCGTAAACAACTTAAACGATGGGAAAAAAAGCGTCGGCACGCTGTCCAGACTTAACATTGCCTGCGCCTCATATAGCAGGCATAACATTACGTCGGTACTACGCTAACGCAAACAACGTAAATGAATAGCGCCGGCCGGGCGTACGTTCGGGAATTCGGCGTATAGGCTCGTTTACATATTTTAGACGGGAACACCACCTAGCGGCCAGCCTAAAATATGAAAATAAGATTAGACAGCGTAATAGATTTACGCATGTCTGATCTAAGGAAAATCTATGCTTAACTGATTTTATGAATCAGTGGCATAGATTGGGCTCATAAAACGCAGAGATAAGACGGCTTATCTGGAGATAAGCCGGCTTATCTCCTACCTAAATCTACCCCTTGGCCTTTATAAATGGGAAATATCACTGAACAATGTTTGCTAGACAGGTACACTTGATGGTAATAGATGGGAGAAGAGTGTAGAGAAGTGTAGAAAATATTCTCTCCTAGCTGAAATAGAAGTGGGAAAGTTTGCTCGACTGCTCTGTTAACACCAGGAGGGGGCTGCTGAGTGTTGCGATTTGCAGAACGCGTTTCATCCGCCTGCCTCTGTTACATAAAAACCTTGCCATTTCCCTTTGATGCCTCTCCTGACTGCTGGGACGCTGGCTGGCAGCCTTTACAAATGCTCACATGTGAAGCAGCACGGTTTAAAAAGGAATATTTTAAATACGGGTTCATTAAGAGTTCACATTCCATATATAACTGATATGAGTGACATCTCATTCCCACATAAAAAGACAATTTCAGCCCAATAACTGGGGCATAAGAAGATCAGACTGAGCCCCATTGTTTACTTATGGACGGCTTACAAAGGCATCATTTCACAAGGCAGTCAATATATATTATACAGTATGTGAAGTCAAAAGTGCATATGACTGTTAATGCAAGGACTGCAGACTCGTCTGTAAAGCCGCGTACACACGATCGGTCCATCCAATGAGAACGGTCCGACGGACCATTTTCAACGGTTCACCGATGAAGCTGACTGATGGTCTGATGTGCCTACACACCATCGGTTCATGAACCGATCGTATCAGAACGAAAAAACTAAGTTGAATGCTTCCAAGCATGCGTCGACTTGATTCTGAGCATGCGTGGATTTTTAACCGATGCTCGTGTGTCCTAACGATCGGTTTTGACCTATCGGTTAGCCGTCCATCGGGTTCAATTTTAAAGCAAGCCATCTGTTTTTGGACCGAAGGATAACGGACCGATGGGGCCTACACACGATCGGTTTGGACAGATGAAAACGAACTTCAGTCCGTTTTCATTGGTTTGAACCGATGGTGTGTACACGGCTTAAGGCGCGTTGAAAAGAAGATGTAGAATTTGTACTTCGTTTTTTATTTTGATAGCCATGTTAGCATGTACATTTTGTCTATTCAGGGCAAAGTAACAGCATAGATCTCAACTGTCCTGGGTTTTCAGGGACAGTCCCACATCTCTGTCCTCTGTCCCGATGATACTGTGACCTGAGATCACAGTACCACCCTTATCTGAGTTACTGAGCGTGCCAAATAACCCGAAAATGAGGGGATCTAGGCAGCGAGTGGGTGGTTCTAGGGTGCCCACGTGTCCCGGACTGCCCGGGACTGTCCCGTAATTGACATGTCTGTCCCGGGCACCTTCATTCCGGGACAATACAATGTCCCGGAATGAAATAGAGGGTACAGTCACCCTCTTCTAACTAATTACTAAATTTCCGGAACTGGTTGCTACCAGTGACAATTTACTTTCAGACAGTGAGACCGGGAGTGAGGCCTGCGCCTAGTGCAGCACTGCTGTCCCCACCCACCTTGGCAGCTCCTCCTTCTCCAGGAAGCAGCAAGGACTGGTGTGATCTTCACTCTGCAGATAGCGACTCTACTGCTTTCATCTGGTGGCAAGCGGCACATTCACCTGACAAATAACCCGCCGCCAAATTCCCCATCAACTCCGAGACTACATCCCCCCCCATCTCATCTTTTTTGGGGGGAAGGTGAGAGAGGGGGTGTGTCCCTGAATGGCAGTTTGGAAATGTGGTCATCCTAGGTGATTCCCACATAATTAAAGCGGTGGTTCACCCTAAATCTACTCTGTCCCACCCGATCCAGTTTTTTTTTAATTGCTCTACTCACTGTTTAATGAATAATTTTCATTTCTGTCCACTGCGGGTGAATGGCGCTGCTATAGCGCGTCACGCCTTCCGAAAATAGCCGTTTTAGGACTCTGCTATTTCCGGCTCTTTCCGGCGCCTGCGCACAGACCTAGGAGCTGACTGCACAGGCGCCGTATACCTCCGAGTCCTATTTCGGCTTTTTTCGGAGGGCGTGATGCGCCATAGCCATAGGACTCGGAGATATACAGCGCCTGCGCAGTCAGCTCCTAGGTCTGTGCGCAGGAGCCGTATAGCGCCGGAAATAGCCGAGTCCTAAATCGGCTATTTTCGGAAGGCGTGACGCGCTATAGCAGCGCCATTCACCTGCGGTGGACAGAAATGAAAATTATTCATTAAACAGTAAGTAGAGCAATTAAAAAAAAAACAGCATACTGGCGCTGACGCCAGTATGCTGGATCAGATGGGACAGAGTAGATTTAGGGTGAACCACCGCTTTAAGGGTGGGACTGCCCAGAAAATGGGTGTTATCTGGGCAGGACCATCTGGAAAATGGGAGTATCAAATCTGGAAGTTGGGTTGGGGTGACAGTGCCCTGAGGACTGGGATGAAGATATTGTAATATCTCGGTCAGTGGTTAGGTTTGGAGACCAGTAGCTATAGCAGTAGAGAGGCTCCCACTGACCAGCTGGATAAATACACTAGCCTGGCACTCAGGGCACTCCTCAAGTTTTACCCCCCTGGCCAGCTCGGCTTGACACACAAGGCTGCACAGGCGTCGCCTCCACTGGCTGGGTCCCTGGCTTTACACTTGCTAAAGTTTCCCAATTCTTCACCGTCCCCGGGTTGGTGAGAATCCTGCTCTGGTAATTGCTTCAGCTACTCACTGTGGTCCTTGGTAACAAGGTGGATGGTCCATTAGTGGTGACAGCTTTCCCTCTACCTCCGACCACGATAGGTTCTCCGGCCGGCAGAACTGTCACTTTTGGTTTGACTGCAATCCGCAATCCCAACCCTGCGTTGCTCTCTTGCTTCTGGATAGCCCAGCAGCCAGGTGTGCCCCAGGACAGGCCCAATCTACGTCCTAGCAGCCCGGGCAAAACAACACACGTCCACCCAGACAGCCATCTAGGTGGCACAGAACCGTGACCACCTGACTCCACCCAAATATATAGGTTCTCCCAGCAGGCCAAGAGATTTAAAACAACACCTGCCCATTGGCTGGGATACCCCATATACCCATAATCTCACCTTGCATTACCCTTCTTGTATCTAGTACCACAGGTACCCGGCCACCTAGTGGAAGAAGAGAGAAGTGGAGCAATTACAGACTAATGCCGCGTACACACGATCAGAATTTCGACAAGAAAAGTTTGATGTGAGCTTTTGGTAGGAAATTCCGACTGTGTAGGCCCCATTGGACTTTTTCTGGTTCTCAATTTTTCCAATGGGAAAGGTTCTTGGCGGAAATTCCGATCGCCTGTATGCAATTCCAAAGCACAAAAAAAGCATGCATGCTCGAAATCAAGTTGATGCATGCTCGGAATCATTTTTCTCGGCTGATTGTACTGTCGTAAGTCACAGCGTTCTTGACGGTTAGAATTTTGTGTGGCCGTGTGTATGCAACACAAGTTTGAGCCAAAACTCTATCAGAAAAAAATCCACGGTTTTCTTGTCGGAATTATCAATCGTGTACGCGGTATTAGAGTGAAATAAATTAATCCCTTACAATGGGACAAGGTAGCTATACCTGCCAGGTAAATGTAGGAGCAACCCTGCCTAGACATCAGGGTGCTACACTTACATAGCTCCAAAAAGACCCCACGTGGATGCATAGAAGGAGGCCTATATTGTGCAATACAATCACCACACTCTTTATTATACACTAATAAATTATACTCACGTTATAAAATAAAATTACAGGCTAAAAATCCAATATATTTCAACAGACACTCAAAGAAAGAACTCAAACCGGCAATACACAGGAGCAGGCGCAAAACGCCTCTGTTCCTACTCGCCCTGAGTCAATAGTGTGAATGGGATGCTTGGTGTTAAAAAAACAATTGCAGCCTCACCGTGCCCATCAATTGCCGCCACTGTGCCATTAAATTCAGCCATTGTGCCCATCAATTGTCGCGACTGTGCTCATCAATTGTCGCCACTGTGCCGTGCCATCAATTGTCGCCACTGTGCCATCAATTGTCGCCACTGTGCCATCAATTGTCGCCACTGTTCCATGCCATCAAACACAGCCACTGTGCCATGCCATCAAACGCAGCCACTGTGCCATCAATTGTTGCCATTGTGCCATGCCATCAATTGACACCCATATGCCATTCTATCAATTTTCGCCACTGTGCCATGCCATCAATTGGCAGCCAGTTTGCCCCTTCAAAAACCGCCCGTTTGCCCTGTAAAATGCTCCCAGATTGCAGCCACTGTGCCATCAAATACAGCCACTGTGCCCATCAATTGTCGCCACTGTGCCCATCACTTGTCGCCACTGTGCCATGCCAAACGCAGCCACTGTGCCATGCCATCAAACGCAGCCATGGTGCCATGCCATCAAACGCAGCCACAGTGCCATCAATTGTCGCCACTGTGCCATGCCATCAATTGTCGCCCATATGCCATGCTATCAATTGTCGCCACTGTGCCATGCCATCAATTGTCTCCACTGTGCCATCAATTGCTGCCAGTTTGCCCCTTCAAAAACCACCAGTTTGCCCTGTAAAATGCTGCCGGATTGCCCCATCAAATACCACCAGATTGCCCGGTACTTACCTTTCTCGGGTCAGCCATCCTCTCTCCACTGTCCCTCGATGTCTTCTCCCACCTTGATGTTGCTTCAGCCAATCAGGTTACCGGTAACCAGACCCGGTGAACCTGATTGGTTGAGACGCGTGTCAGTGTTAACCAGTGACACGGTAGCCGGGGGGCAGGCTGAGTCCTTTTTTAAATAACAAACATGTCATTCTTACCTCCACTGTGCAGTTAGTTTTGCACAGAGTGGCCCCCAAACACTGTTTTCTGGGGTCCCCTGGTGGCTCCTCCCCGCATCATATAATCCCCTAGGAGAAGCGCTCTCCTGGGGGGTTACCTTGCGGGCGCACTCCTGAGTCCAGCATTTGGTGTCCATAGCTGCCGAATGCAGGACTCGCCCCCCGCCACCTGCGTCATTGGATTTGATTGACAGCAACGGGAGCCAATGGCTGCGCTCAGTGGCGGCTGGTGCTTAAAATTTTTGCGGGGCGCAAACACACGAAAAACAAACAAACAATTGAAGCCTCACTGTGCCCATCAATTGCCGGTACTGTTGCCATCAATTACCGCCACTGTGCCATCAAATGTAGCCACTGTGCCATCAAATACAGCCATTGTGTCCATCAATTGTCGCCACTGTGCCCATCAATTGTTGCCACTGTGCCGTGCCATCAATTGTCGCCACTGTGCCATCAATTGTCGCCACTGTTCCATGTCATCAAACACAGCCACTGTGCCATGCCATCAAACGCAGCCACTGTGCCATCAATTGTTTCCACTGTGCCATGCCATCAATTGTCGCCCATATGCCATGCTATCAATTGTCGCCACTGTGCCATGCCATCAATTGTCGCCACTGTGCCATCAATTGCCGCCAGTTTGCCCCTTCAAAAACCGCCAGTTTGCCCTGTAAAATGCTGCCAGATTGCAGCCACTGTGCCATCAAATACAGCCACTGTGCCCATCAATTTTCGCCACTGTGCCCATCAATTGTTGCCACTGTGCCATGCCAAACGCAGCCACTGTACCATGCCATCAAACGCAGACACAGTGCCATCAATTGTCGCCCATATGACATTCTATCAATTGTCGCCACTGTGCCATGCCATAAATTGTCACCACTGTGCCATCAATTGCTGCCAGTTTGCCCCTTCAAATACCGCCAGTTTGCCCTGTAAAATGCTGCCAGTTTGCCCCCTCAAATACCACCAGATTGCCCGGCACTTACCTTTCTCGGGTCAGCCATCCTCTCTCCACTGTCCCTCGATGTCTTCTCCCACCTTGATGGCGCTTCAGCTAATCAGGTTACCAGTAACCAGACCCGGTGAACCTGATTGGTTGAGACGTGTGTCAGTGTTAACCAGTGACACGGGAGCTGGAGGGCAGGCTAAGTCCTGCTGTCTGTATCAATGGATGCATGCCCACACGGGTGCCATCAATGAAGAGGAGTCAGGAGCACCGCCAAGAGACTGCAGAAAAGAAGAATCGGGGCTGCTGTGAAAAAAACCTTACACAGAGCAAGTAAGTATAACATGTTTGTTTTACAGTAAGAAAAAACAACCTTTACAATCACTTTAACCATTTATGTACCGCCCGTCGCAGGAATACGTTGGCTGTTGGAAGAAGAATATCGTTGTTATGGCAGCAGCTAGCTACCATAACCCGTTATCCTCATCTTCAGTGGGCAGTCCACTACAAGATAAAAGTGGTCTCTATGACGGATTCGCTGTGAGATCACTTTAATCGGGAGAGGGGTCCCCCTCCCGCTGTGCTCCGGTGCCCTCCGCCGCTTACCGGAGCCGTCGGCAGCAGCGGAGGCAATCACGTCCTGTCCCCTTGCTGGGTATGGAGGTGAGTGAGGGGAAGATGGCCCCCACCCGTCCCCACACCATAGCAGGGCGGAAGCTACGTCAAAATGTCACTTCCGCCCATAGCTCTTAAAAGGACATTTTATTTAATTTTTTTAGAAGAACATAATTTTTTTTTTATTATTGCATTTTAGTGTAAATACGAGATCTGAGATCTTTTTGACCCCAGAGCTCATATTTAAGAGGACCTGTCATGCTTTTTTCTATTACAAGGGATATTTACATTCCTTGTAATAGAAATGAAAGTGACCCAATTTTTTTATTTATTTTTTAAAACAGTGTCAAAATAAAGTAAAATATTTTTTTTTAAAGCGCCCTGTCCCAAAGAGTTTGCACGCAGAAGGGAACGCATACGTGAGCAGCGCCCGCATATGAAAACTGTGTTTAAACCACACAAGTGAGGTATCGCCGCGATCGTTAGAGAGAGAGCAATAATTCTAGCCCTAGATCTCCTCTGTAACTCAAAACATGCAACCTGTAGAATTGTTTAAACGTCGCCTATGGAGATTTTTATGGGTAAAAGTTTGTCGCCATTCCACAAGCGGGCACAATTTTCAAGCGTGACAAATTGAGTATCAATTTACTTGGCGTAATATTATCTTTCACAATATAAAAAAAAATGGGCTAACTTTACTGTTATCTTATTTTTTAATTACAGTAAAAAAAGGTTATTTTTTTTTCCAAAAAAGTGCACTTTTACGACTTCTGCACAAATACGGTGTGACAGAAAGTATTGCAACAACCGCCACTCTATTCTCTAGAGTTTTAGAAAAAAAATATATATCTCAGTCCTTAAAGGGGAGTTCCACCCACAATTTTACTTTTTAAATATAAATACTCCTGTAATGCACAAGCTTAACCACTTAAGACCCGGACCAATATGCTGCCAAATGACCCAAGGGGTTTTTGCGATTCGGCACTGCGTCGCTTTAACAGACAATTGCGCGGTCGTGCGACGTGGCTCCCAAACAAAATTTGCGTCATTTTCTTCCCACAAATAGAGCTTTCTTTTGGTGGTATTTGATCGCCTCTGCGATTTTTATTTTTTGCGCTATATACAAAAATAGAGCGACATTTTTGAAAAAAAAAACAATATTTT
The DNA here is from genome assembly GCA_029574335.1 of Rana kukunoris. Lineage (NCBI taxonomy): Eukaryota > Metazoa > Chordata > Amphibia > Anura > Ranidae > Rana > Rana kukunoris. The sequence continues at coordinate 705,736,167 of CM056049.1, forward strand.
TTACTTTTTGTTATAAGAAAAATCAATAAACTAAATTTTAGTCATACATTTAGGCCAAAATTTATTTAGCCACATGTCTTTAGTAAAAAATAAAAAAAAATTAGCTACCTAGCGGGAACAGCGACACTAATACAGCGATCAGAAAAATGATCGCTTAGTGATGCTGGCAATAGGGAGTGAAAGGGTTAACTAGGGCAGTGATCAAGGGGTTAAAACTTTATTAGGGGGGGTACGGGGGCTACCCTGAACCTAACACTGACTGCCTGTTACACTGCCTGTCACACTGACACTAAATACAGTAATCATACATGTATGATTACTGCATTCAGTGACACTGTGACAGGGGGAGGGGGGGGCGATCACGTGGGTTAAATGTGTTTATGTGTCTGTGTGTAAGTGTGCTGTTGGTGCAGGACTTACATGTGTTGTGATCTCTCCTCAGCGGTGGTTGAGAGATCACATCGCTTCCTCCTTCCTGTGTTTACACAGGAGGAGGAAGTGACAGGGTGGGCGCGCGCATTGGCTGAGAGCGATCCGGAGGGGGCGGACAAAAACGAATAGCCTCCCCCTCTTGTCGGATCGCTCCTGCAGCTGCGCGGACCGCCGCATGTACGGGGGGGGGGGGGGGGGTCCGATCGGACCCCCGATCCCCCCCAAGGCACCAACGTATATATACGTTGATGTGCCTGTCGGTGCCATTCTGCCGACGTAAATGTACATGCGGCGGTCCTTAAGTGGTTAAAGTGGATATAAACCCCAAAAAATGTGTTTTTTCTTTTTTTATGTCACAATGTACAGTATAAGATTTCCTATTATCTGTGCCCAGTCTTGCCACACAGAGTTAATCCAGCTCTGAGTAATCCTCTTTTAATGTTCAGTACGAAATAACAGAATTCCAGATAAAACCATGCCTAAATAAAAAGTCAGTTTCTCTCTTCTTGCTTTGAGTGACAGGTTATTTACAAGCTAGCTTGGACATGTTTATCATATGTTATGTTATGTTTATCATAACATGAGGTAATTCACAGTATAAAAAGTGAGAAATCCACCCCTCCCCCACATAACACATCCTGGTAATATACAATGAACTTTGGATCACCTCATGTTATGATAAACATAACATATGATAAACATGTCCAAGCTAGATATGTAAATAACCTGTCACTCAAAGCAAGAACAGAGAAAACTGACTTTATAATTTGGCAAGTTTTTATCTGGAATTCTGTTAATTCTCACTGAACATTAAAAGAGGATTACTCAGCGCTGGATTAACTCTGTGTGGCAAGACTGGGCACAGATGATAGGAAATCTTATACTCTACATTGTGACATCCACTCTAATGTATTCTAGTAAAGTTAGTCTGTAAACTAAGGTCCGTTTTGTTAGGTTGTTACAGCATTTAGATTTAGTTTATAATCTAGAAATAGACCGCGGCCATCTTAAAGCGGATGGCCCCTTAAAAAAAAATACTGCAGCTGCTGACTTTTAATATTAGGACACTTACCTGTCCTGGAGTCCAGCGGCGTCCGCAGCAGAGGACGAGCGTTCGCTCGTCACCCTGCTGCTCCCCCCTCCATCCACGGTGAGGGAACCAGGAAGTGAAGCGAGCTGCCCGGTTCCCTACGGCGCATGCTGCGCCCGCCGATTGGCTCCCGCTGTGTGCTGGGAGCCGAGAGTTCCCAGCACACAACGGGAAAAACCCCTCTTTTGCCCGAGACTGTGGGCCGGAAGTGGGTGCAAATACCTGTCTTTAGACAGGTATCTGCACCCTCTCCCCCCTGAAAGGTGTCAAATGTGACACTGGAGGGGGGAGGGTTCCGATCAGCGGAACTTCACTTTAGGGTGGAGATCCGCTTTAAGTGTGGGCATCATGAAGCCAGACTGTATGACTTCCTGGATTTCAGCTTTGCATATCTCGCACATGCTCAGTGCTGCACAAGCAGTGTCATAGGTTTCAGTCAGGTTTGCAAGGACTACTGGGAAACGCATCCCAGAAACCCTTGCAAATAGCCTTGTGACTTAATAGCCTAGGCCAGGGATCAGCAATTAGCGGACCTCCAGCTGTTGCAAAACTACACGTCCCATCATGCCTCTGCCTCTGGGTGTCATGCTTGTGGCTGTCAGAGTTTTGCAATGCCTCATGGGACTTGTAGTTCTGCAACAGCTGGAGGTCCGCTAATTGCATATCCCTGGCCTAGGCTAATAAGGAAGAGGAAGTAATGAAGGACTACAAAATAAAGGTATTTACAAGCAACAAAATAAATAAAAATTGTCCATTCTGAACACTATGGGCCAGATTCAGAAAGATCCGTGGATCTTTCTGCTGGCGTAACGTATCCCCGATATGTTACGCCGCTGTAAATATTTGCGCAAGTTCTTTATTCAAAAAGAACTTGCGCCATTATTTATGGCGGCGTAACGTATGTGTTGCGGCTTAAGGCCGCGCAATTCAAATGAATGAAGTGGGGGCGTGATTCATTTAAATGCGCCGTCCGTGGACGTTCCCAGTGCGCATGCGTGAAATCACGTCGCTTTTCCTCAATGTAAACGACGTGAACGAAACTAACGTCGAGCCCATTCCCAAACGATTTACACAAATGACGTAACCGACGTACAATTCGACGCGGTCCCGACGTCCATACTTAACATTGGCTGCGCCTGCTATAGCAGGGGTAACCTTACGCCGCGCTAACGCAAACGACGTAAACTACGACGCGCCGCCGCAAGTACGTTCGGGAATCGGCGTAAATAGCTCATTTGCATATATTATGCGAAAACCGCCGAAAGCGCCACCTAGCGGCCAGCGTAATAATGCAACTAAGATACGACGGTGTAACAGACTTACGCCGCTCATATCTTAGAAGAAAGCCGGCGTATCTTCTTTTCTGAATACAGAAAAAAGATACACCGGCTATTCTTAGTATTTACGCGGCGTATCTCTTGATGCGCTGCGTAAATAGTTTTCTGAATCTGGCCCTATGAGATTAGGGCATGCAGCACAGACAAACATAAACAAATGGGTGGAACTCCACTTTAAGGGGTTAATCTAAGAACGTTTGTGGGGAACATAATAAGTGACAACTGTTTGTTTTGTAGCATTTTATTTTGCTACTTTGCATTATGTTTGGCAACATTGTTTCATTTGAGGTCTGATTGCTGGATTTATGGGAGATTTATAGTTCTCACATTTTTAGACATACGGTATTGACGACTTGAGTGGGATTATCAATATATATATATAGCTGTCTCATAATTGATTTGTGCGATGGGGTTGTTATTTTAAACATAGCGCAGAACTGGAAGGGTCCATTTATTGATCATGGCACAACCCAAAACTAGAGTATTGATTGTGGGATCTCTTGGTGTGCATTGCCTCCATGTCAGGGTCTCTCCAGGTAGTAATGGAAGATGAGGGACTGCTTAGTGCATCACAACCCAGAACAAGATGATTTTATTGGTTGTCCTGATAGACATTGCTTGAATGTCAGTGACTCTCCAATTGGTAATGGGAGGATGAAGATAATAGAGGATGAAGATGAGAGGATGAAGATGATAGAGGATAAGGTTGATAGAGGATGAAGATGGGAGGATGAAGATGGGAGGATGAAGATGATAGAGGATGAAGATGGGAGGATGAAGATGATAGAGGATGAAGATGATAGAGGGTAAAGATGATAGAGGATGAAGATGGGAGGATGAAGATGATAGAGGGTAAAGATGATAGAGGATGAAGATGGGAGGATGAAGATGATAGAGGATGAAGATGATAGAGGATGAAGTTGATAGAGGATGAAGATGATAGAGGATGAAGATGATAGAGGATGAAGATGATAGAGGATGAAGATGATAGAGGATGAAGATGATAGAGGATGAAGATGATAGAGGGTAAAGATGATAGAGGATGAAGATGATAGAGGATGAAGATGATAGAGGATGATAGAGATGGGAGATGGGAGATGATAGAAGATGATAGAGGATAGAGGATGAAGATGATGGGAGGGATGATAAGATGAAGATGGGAGGATGAGGATGATGAGATGATAGAGGATGAGATGATGATAGAGGGTAAAGATGATAGAGGATGAAGATGATGAAGATGATAAGAGGATGAAGATGATAGAGGATGAAGATGATAGAGGATGAAGATGATAGAGGATGAAGATGATAGAGGATGAAGATGATAAGAGGATGAAGATGATAGAGGATGAAGATGATGAGATGGGAGTGATGATGAGAGGATGAAGATGATAGAGGATGAATGATAGGATGATAGAGGATGAAGATGATAGAGGATGAGGAGGATGATGATGAGAGGATGAAGATGATAGAGGATGAAGATGATAAGAGGATGAAGATGATAGAGGATGAAGATGATAGAGGATGAAGATGATAGAGGATGAAGATGATATAGGAGGATGAAGGATGATAGGAGATGATGATGAGATGATGAGAGGATGAAGATGATGAGGAGAGGATGATGAGATGATGAGGAGATGATGAAGATGAGATGATGAGGATGGATGAGGAGATGAGAGATGATGATGATAGATGATGAGAGATGAGGAGGATGATGATGAGATGATGATGATGATGATGGTGAGGAGTGTGATGATGATGAAGATGAGGAGCTGATGAGTGATGTGATGATGATGATGATGATAAGTGTGGATGATGAAGTGTGATGATGATGATGAGTGTGATGAGAGGAGTGTGATGATGATGATGGAGGAGATGAGAGAGGACTGTGATGATGAGGAGAGATGAGTGAGATGAAGTGATGATGATGATGATGAGGAGGAGTGTGATGATGATGAGGAGGAGTGTGATGATGATGAGTGTGATGATGAGGAGTGTAAAGATGATGAGTGTGATTATGAATGAGATGATGATGATGATGATGAGGAGTGTGATGATGATGATGATGATGAAGCGATGAGGAGGAGTGTGATGATGATGATGAGGAGGAGATGAGAAGTGTGATAATGAGGATGATGATGATGATGATGAAGCGATAAGGAGGAGTGTGATAATGAGGATGATGATGATGAGGAGTGTGATGATGATGAGGAGGAGGAGATGGGAAGTGTGATGATGAGGAGTGTGATGATGATGAGGAGGAGTGTGTGATGATGATGATGAGGAGGAGTGTGTGATGATGATGAGGAGTGTGGATGATGATGATGAGGAGTGTGGTGATGATGATGATGAGGAGATGGGAAGTGTGATGATGATGAGGAGGAGTGTGGTGATGATGATGAGGAGATGGGAAGTGTGATGATGATGATGAGGAGATGATGTGATGAGGAGGAGATGTGATGATGATGATGATGTGAGGAGGAGTGTGATGATGATGAGGAGGAGATGGGAAGTGTGATGATGATGAGTGTGATGATGATGAGGAGGAGTGTGGTGATGATGATGAGGAGATGGGAAGTGTGATGATGATGAGGAGTGTGATGATGATGATGATGAGGAGGGTGATGATGAGGAGATGATGAGGAGAGGAGTGTGAAGTGATGATGATGATGAGGAGTGTGATGATGATGAGGAGGAGTGTGGTGATGATGATGAGGAGATGGGAAGTGTGATGATGATGAGGAGTGTGATGATGATGATGATGATGAGGAGTGTGGTGATGATGAGGAGGAGATGAGAAGTGTGATAATGAGGATGATGATGATGAGGAGTGTGATGATGATGATGATGGGAGGAGATGGGATGATGATGATGAGGAGTGTGATGATGATGAGGAGGAGGAGTGATGGATGTGGTGTGAGATGATGGGAGGATGTGAGTGTGTGATGATGATGGAGGAGTGTGTGTGATGAGATGATGGGAGATGATAATGAAGTGTGGTGATGATGATGAGTGGTGGGATGATGATGAGTGGAAGTGATGATAAAGATGATGGGTGATGATGATGATGAGATGATGAGGAGTGAGGGAAGTGTGAGGATGATGATGATGGAGGAGTGTGATGATGATGATGATGATGTGGTGATGATGATGAGGTGTGGATCTGATGATGATGAGAGAGGATGCTGTGATGATGATGAATGATGATGGATGAGGAGTGTGGTGATGATGAGGAGGAGGAGATGGGAAGTGTGATGATGAGGAGTGTGGTGATGATGATGATGAGGAGTGTGATGATGATGAGGAGTGTGGTGATGGATGATGATGAGATGAGGAGTGTGATGATGTGGGAAGTCTGATGATATGGGAGATGATGATAATGTGATGATATGAGGAGATGGTGATGATGTGATGATGATGATGATGAGAGGAATGAGAAGATGTGATAATGATGAGAGGAGTGGAGTGCTGGGATGATGATGAGAGGAGGAGATGGAGAGATGATGAGATGTGGTGATGATGATGGAGGATGATGGAGTGTGATGATGATGATGAGGAGAGTGTGGTGTGATGATGATGATGAGGAGATGAGAGAGATGGATCTTCTATATGATGATGAGAGTGTGTGATGAGGATGAGGATGATGATGAGGAGGAGATGGGATGATGATGATGTGATAATGATGATGAGGAGGTGATGATGAGATGAGTGTGATGATGAGAGAGTGTGGGAGATGTGAGAGTGTGATAATGATGAGGAGGGAGTGTGAAGTTGATGATAATGATGAGGAGGAGGATGGAGGTGATGATGATGATGGAGTGTGGTGATGATGATCATCTTCTCATTGATGAGGAGATGGAGATGTGATGATGATTGATGAGGATCATGATGATGATGGAGGTGATGATAGAGCAGGACAGGATGATGAGGATGATGGGAAGTGGTGAGGTGATGATGAGGAGATGTGGAGGTGTGTGATGATGATGATATGATTGATGTGATAATGATGAGATTGGAGATGTGGTGATGATCATCATCTTCTATGATGATCATGAATGATGATGAGGCTGGATGATGATAATGATGAGATGAGGATGTGTGGAGATGATGAGATGAGGGAGGATGTGATGATGATGAGTGAGAAGATGATCCTGATGTGAATGATGATGATGATGATGATGATCATGAGGATGAGGAGGATGAGAGATGATGTGAGTGATCATCATCTTCTCATGAGAAGATGGAGGATGATGATGATGATGATGAGTGGCAGTGATGATATCATGATGGATGATCAGGAGGTGATGATCTGAGGGGTTGATGATGATGATATGATGATAGATGAGAGATTGTTCTGTCTGTGATGAGGAGGGTAGGTGATTTATCATCATGGGGTGATGATGATCATCTTCTTCTCATTTCCTATATCACCATCATCTTCTTCTGAGAGATGATTTGGATGATTGATGTGATGAGGAGGGTGATAGATGTGATGATATATCACCATCATCTTCTTCTATATTATCATCATCATCTTCTCATTTCTTATATCATCATCATCTTCTTCTATGTGATGATGATTATGATATATAGTGTCTGATATCAGATGAGAGATGTCTGATGATGAGGAGTGTGATGTCATCATGATGATGGGATGATGAGGAGTGATCATCATCATCTGGTGATGATGGATGAGAGAATGATCTTGGTCTGATGATGATCTTCTGATGAGGAGATGTGATGATGGTGATGAGCACCATGATGATATCATGATGATGAGGGAGCTGGTATGATGATGATCATGATCATCATCATCGTCAGTTCTGGTGATGATAGAGATGAGGTCATGATATCATGATGAGCAGGTGTCATGATCAGATGGAGATCATCTGATGATGGGAGAGATCATCTTGTTTATCATGAGTGATATGTCTCATGTGATAGATCATCTGATCTTCTATATTATCATCTGATCTGATCATGTTCCTATATCATCATCATCTCCTCTATATGACGGTGAGATGCATCAGTGAGGTTGAGATGAGGAGGTGAGATGATCATCATATAGAGTGTGAGATGATGATCATCATCATCTCCTGGATCTATGGATAGCATGATGATTCCTGGATCAGTGTTGATCATCATATGGAGGTCATCAGGTCAGTGAGCCGGCTGGGTGGGCAGCAGGACCGACGTGAGATCATCCTTCCCATCCTCCCATCCTCACCCTCCTCTCTCTCTCTGCGATCACACATGACCCGATGCCTTCCCCGCACAGGAGCCGAGAAGATGCCAGCTGGAGGATGCCCGACACAGAGGTGGGTGCTGATCTGATCACCATGGGGGGGTCGGGTGGTCGGGGAGGGGGATGGAGATACTGCAGTGCAGCAAAAGTCATCATCCGATGATGTCATCCCAAACTAAGGGGGGCCGAGGAGATCTCACACTGGAAGGATCATCATTGTCACTGGAAAGGATCTGTAAAACCAGTATGGGCGCTGGAAGGGGTGTGTGATTCCAGGATTGTCACTGGAAGAGATATGTAAAACCAGTATAGTAGTCACTGGAAGAGATATGTAAAACCAGTATAGTCACTGGAAGGGCTGTGTGATACCAGTATGATACCAGTACAGTGTGATACCAGTATGACACCAGTGTAATACCAGTATAGTCCCTGGAAGGGCTGTGTGATACCAGTATAGTCCCTGGAAGGGCTGTGTGATACCAGTATAGTCCCTGGAAGGGCTGTGTGATACCAGTATGATACCATTATAGTGTGATACCAGTATGACACCAGTGTAATACCAGTGATATGGAAGGGATGTGTGATGTGATGATACCAGGTATCTAGTGTGATACCAGTATGACACCATGGTAATGTAGTCCCATTTGGGAAGGGTCTGTGTGATATGCTCAGTATATCCCTGGAAGGGGTGTGGTGATACCAGTGATGATCATGGAAGGAGGTGTATGAATACCAGTGATGGAAGCTGTGTGATACCAGTATGTGGAAGGTGGTGTGATGATGATGATGAGTCCCTGGAAGGGCAGTAGTCCACTGGAGGGATGTACACCTGTGTGATACTCAGATGATCACCAGTATAGTCCTATGGAAGGAAGGGCTGATCACCAGTATAGATATACCAGATAGTCCCTGGATGTGTACAGTATAGTCCCTGGAAGTCATCAGTGATACCAGGTATAGCCCTGGAGAGGGTGTGTTGATCACCAGTATGTGGAGGGGTGTGTTATACCAGTATAGTCCCTGGAAGGGGGTGGTGATACCAGTATAGTCTCCTGGAAGGGGTGTGTAGATACCAGTATAGTCCCTGGAAGGGGTGTGTGATACCAGTATAGTCCCTGGAAGGGGTGTGTTACCAGATTAGTCCCTGGAGTGGATAGTCACAGGATGTGTAAAACCAGTATAGTCCTGGAAGGCGGGCTGTGTGATACCAGTATACCAGTCCCCTGGAAGGGTGTGTGTATGATACCAGTATGTGGAAGGGGTGTGTAATACCAGTATAGTCCCTGGAAGGGGCTGTGTGATACCAGTATAGTCCCTGGAAGGGCTGTGTGATACCAGTATAGTCACTGGAAGGGGTGTGTTGATACCAGTATAGTCCCTGGAAGGGGTGTGTGATACCAGTATAGTCCTTGGAAGGGGTGTGTGTGATACCAGTATAGTCCCTGGAAGGGGCTGTGTGATACCAGTATAGTCCCTGGAAGGCTGTGTGATACCAGTATAGTCCCTGGAAGGGGTGTGTGATACCAGTATAGTCTGTGTGATACCTGGAAGGGGTGTGTTACCAGTATAGTCCCTGGAAGGGCTGTGTGATACCAGTATAGTCCCTGGAAGGGGTGTGTTATACCAGTATAGTCCCTGGAAGGGCTGTGTGATACCAGTATAGTCCCTGGAAGGGGTGTGTTATACCAGTATAGTCCCTGGAAGGGCTGTGTTATACCAGTATAGTCCCTGGAAGGGGTGTGTGATACCAGTATAGTCCCTGGAAGGGGTGTGTGATACCAGTATAGTCCCTGGAAGGGGTGTGTGATACCAGTATAGTCCCTGGAAGGGCTGTGTGATACCAGTATAGTCCCTGGAAGGGGTGTGTTACCAGTATAGTCCCTGGAAGGGGTGTGTGATACCAGTATAGTCCCTGGATAAGGTCCCTGGAAGGGGTGTGTGTTACCAGTATAGTCCCTGGAAGGGGTGTGTTACCAGTATAGTCCCTGGAAGGGGTGTGTTATACCAGTATAGTCCCTGGAAGGGGTGTGTGATACCAGTATAGTCCCTGGAAGGGGTGTGTGATACCAGTATAGTCCCTGGAAGGGGTGTGTGATACCAGTATAGTCCCTGGAAGGGGTGTGTGATACCAGTATAGTCCCTGGAAGGGGTGTGTGATACCAGTATAGTCCCTGGAAGGGGTGTGTGATACCAGTATAGTCCCTGGAAGGGGTGTGTGACCTGTGTAGTCCCTGTGTCCTTGGAAGGGGTGTGTGATACCAGTAGTCCCTAGTACCATTAGTCCTGGAAGGGGTGTGTGATACCAGTATAGTCCCTGGAAGGGGTGTGTGATACCAGTATAGTCCCTTGGAAGGGGTGTGTGGGGTGTGTGATACCAGTATAGTCCCTGGAAGGGGTGTGTGTACCATATAGTCCCTGGAAGGGGTGTGTGATACCAGTATAGTCCCTGGAAGGGGTGTGTGATACCAGTATAGTCCCTGGAAGGGGTGTGTGTCCCTTGGAAGTGGTGGTGTGTGTGATACCAGTATAGTCCCCTGGAAGTGTGTAGTACCCTTGGAAGGGGTGTGTGATACCAGTATAGTCCCTGGAAGGGGTGTGTGATACCAGTATAGTCCCTGGAAGGATACCAGGTCCTTGTGTGATACCAGTATAGTCCCTGGAAGGGGTGTGTGATACCAGTATAGTCCCTAGGGGTGTGTGTACCCCTGGAAGGGGTGTGTATGGTATAGGGGTGGAAGGGGTGTGTGATACCAGTATAGTCCCTGGAAGGGGTGTGTGATACCAGTATAGTCCCTGGAAGGGCTGTGTGATACCAGTATAGTCCCTGGAAGGGCTGTGTGATACCAGTATAGTCCCTGGAAGGGGTGTATGATACCAGTATAGTCCCTGGAAGGGCAGTGATACCAGTATATTCACTGGAAGGGGTGTGTGATACCAGTATAGTCACTGGAAGGGGTGTATGATACCAGTATAGTCCCTGGAAGTGGTGTGTGTGTGTGATACCAGTATAGACCCGTCACCCTGGAAGGGGTGTGTGATACCAGTATAGTCCCTGGAAGTGGTGTGTGTGTGTGATACCAGTATAGACCCGTCACCCTGGAAGGGGTGTGTGATACCAGTTTTGTCCCTGGAAGGGGTGTGTGATACCAGTTTTGTCCCTGGAAGGGGTGTGTGATACCAGTATAGTCCCTGGAAGTTTTCTAGTATGTAGGTAGTGACTGTCCCTGATGTCTAATGTGAGACAGGACATTGGCAGGACGGAGTATTAGGAATTCTATAGTTGGCATTAATACTTTAAACAAGTAATTCTTTTTACTGATATCATTTAGGTCATTTTGTCAGTATTGTGTAATGTGTGTGTTGTGACTGGCAGTATGTAAATGATGACTGTTAGTGACGTATAGCATAATTGGATCACTGGTAACTTTGTAAATAGGTGCCAAGTCTTTGTAATACGATAGTATTGTGTATATATGCAGCATACACAGTATATAGATATATAGTCACTGACAATTCTGTAGTATGTCTCTGGCAAAGTTGAATCATATGTATAAAGTCACTGGCAGTATTGTGAAATATGAGATCAGTGGCAGTTCTCTTTATTTTGAGACAAATCACAGGTATGGATGGGAAATATGATATAGGTCACATATATGGATGTGTAATGTGAGACAGGTCATAGATATGGATGTGTAATATGAGACAGGTCATAGATATAGATGTGTAATATGAGATATGCCACAAATATGGATGAGTAATATGAGACAGGTCACCGGTATTGATGTGTAATATGAGACAGGTCACATATATGGATGTGTAATATGAAACAGGTCATAGGTATGGATGTGTAATGTGATATAGGTCACATATATGGATGTGTAAAATTATACAGGTCACAGGTATGGATGTGTAATATGATACAGGTCACAGGTATGGCTCTGTAATGTGAGACAGGTCACAGATATGGATGTGTAATATGACACAGGTCACAGATATGGATGTGTAATATGAGACAGGTCACAGGTATGGATGTGTAATATGAGACAGGTCACAGGTATGGATGTGTAATATGAGATATGTCACAAATATGGATGAGTACTATGAGACAGGTCACCGGTATTGATGTGTAATATGAGACAGGTCACAGGTATGGATGGGAAATATGATACAGGTCACATATATGGATGTGTAATGTGATACAGGTCACAGGTATGCATGTGTAATATGAGACAGGTCATAGGTATGGATGTGTAATATGAGATATGTCACAAATATGGATGAGTACTATGAGACAGGTCACCGGTATTGATGTGTAATATGATGCAGGTCACAGGTATGGATGGGAAATATGATACAGGTCACATGAATGAATGTGTAACATGATGCAGGTCACAGGTATGGATGTGTAATGTGATATAGGTCACATATATGGATGTGTAATGTGATATAGGTCACATATATGGATGTGTAAAATTATACAGGTAACAGGTATGGATGTGTAATATGATACAGGTCACAGGTATGGCTCTGTAATGTGAGACAGGTCACAGGTATGGCTCTGTAATGTGAGACAGGTCACAGGTATGGCTCTGTAATGTGAGACAGGTCACAGGTATGGCTCTGTAATGTGAGACAGGTCACAGGTATTGATGAGTAATATGAGACAGGTATTGGCAATCCTGTGTTGTGTAGCATGTGTATTGTTATTGTTGTTTGGGTAATATAACGTTGGTCCCAGGCAGTACTATGTAATATGAGATGGGTTATTGGTAATGCATGTGTAATATGGATATTGTCACAGCCAGTACAGAGTGATAGGTGTTGGTCACTGGCAATGATATGTAACTTGAGCTGCAGGAATAAACAGTGGTGACAAGTTGAGCTGGAAGCAGCGGGTCTGTGTTGCAGAATAAGGTCGCTGGCCGACCACACTGTGCCAAATGACTGAGGAAGGGCGCCGCCATCTATCCGCTGCAGCTTTGTCAGTTGCTCAGTGTCTGTTTATAATTAGTGATGAGCGGAATACGCCATATTCGATATCGCGATATTTCGCGAATATTTCAAAGAATATTCGCAAATATTCGTTAATATCGAATATTCGTGATATTTTATAAAAAAAAAAAATTGCGAAATTTCGCTATATTTTTTTTTTGTGTGACTTTTAATATCGAATATTCGTGATATTTTATAAAAAAAAAAATTGCAAAATTTCGCTAATGCAAAATTTCGCTATTTTTTTTTGGATAAAATCGATATTTACGAAAATTCGCCGCGATATTCGAGTTATTCGCGAATACTCGAATATGCAATATTCGTAGCGAATATTCGCAATGCGAATATTCGTGAGCAACACTATTTATAATGTAGCCATTGCCATATTATATATATATATACATACACACACAGTATCTCACAAAAGTAAGTACACCCCTCACATTTTTGTAAATATTTTATTCCATCTTTTCATGTGACAACACTGAAGAAATGACACTTTGCTACAATGTTGTGTAGTGAGTGTACGGCTTGTATAACAGTGTAAATTTGTTGTCCCCTCAAAATAACTCAACACACAGCCATTAATGTCTAAACCGCTGGCAACAAAAGTGATTACACCCCTAAGTGAAAATGTCCAAATTGGGCCCAAAGTGACAATATCTTGTGTGGCCACCATTATTTTCCAGCACTTGGGCATGGAGGTCACCAGAGCTTCACAGGTTACCACTGGAGTCTCTTCCACTCCTCCATGACGACATCACAGAGCTGGTGGATGTTAGAGACCTTGCGCTCCTCCACCTTCCATTTGAGGATGTCCCACAGATGCTCAATAGGGTTTAGGTCTGGAGACATGCTTGGCCAGTCCATCACTTTTATCCTCAGCTTCCTTAGCAAGGCAGTGGTCATCTTGGAGGTGTGTTTGGGGTCGTTATCATGTTGGAATACGGCCCTGCGGCCCAGTCTCTGAAGGGAGGGGATCATGCTCTGCTTCAGTATGTCACAGTACATGTTGGCATTCATGGTTCCCTCAATGATCTGTAGCTCCCCAGTGCCGGCAGCCCCAGACCATGACACTCCCACCACCATGCTTGACTGTAGGCAAGACACACATATCTTTGTACTCCTCACCTGGTTTCCGCCACACACGCTTGTCACCATCTGAACTTAATACGTTTATCTTGGTCTCATCAGACCACAGGACATGATTCCAGTAATTCATGTCCTTAGTCTGCTTGTCTTCAGCAAACTGTTTCTGGGTTTTCTTGTGCATCATCTTTAGAAGAGGCTTCCTTCTGGGACGACAGTCATGCAGACCAATTTAATGCAGTGTGCAGCGTATGGTCTGAGCACTGACAGGCTGACCCCCCGACCCCTTCAACCTCTGCAGCAATGCTGGCTGCACTCATACATCTATTTCCCAAAGACAATCTCTGCATATGACGCTGAGCACGTGCACTCAACTTCATTGGTCGCTCATGGTGAGGCCTGTTCTGAGTGGAACCTGTCCTGTTATACCGCTGTATGGTCTTGGCCACTGTGCTACAGCTCAGTTTCAGGGTCTTGGCAATCTTCTTATAGCCTGGGCCAGTGATGTTGAACCTTGGCATCCCAGATGTTTTGGAACTATGTTTCCCATGATGCTCACCTACACCGCAGAGTGCATGAGCATCATGGTAAAATGTAGTTCCAAAACATCTGGGGTGCCAGGGTTCACCATCACTGGCCCAGGCCATTTTTATGTAGAGCAACAATTCTTTTCTTCAGAGAGTCCGTTGCCATGAGGTGCCATGTTTAACTTCCAGTGACCAGTATGTGAGAGTGAGAGCGATAACACCAAATTTAACAAACCTGTTTCCCATTTACACCTGAGACCTTGTAACACTAACAAGTCACATGACACCGGGGAGGGAAAATTGCTAATTGGGCCCAATTTGGATATTATCACTTAGGGGTGTACTCACTCTTGTTGTCAGTGGATTAGACATTAATGGCTGTGTGTTGAGTTATTTTGAGGGGACAGCAAATTTACACTGTTATACAAGCTGTACACTATGTGTTGTCACATAAAAAGATAGAAGAAAATATTTACAAAAATGTGAGGGGTGTACTCACTTTTGTGAGATACTGCGTATATACACTATATTACCATAAGTATTGGGACACCTGCTTTACACGCTCATGAACTTTAATGGCATCCCAGTCTAAAGCGCCTGACGGGATTCCTGGCAAGCTTGGCTTGCCATGCCGTGCATACAGACGGCCATTCAAAAGAACCGCCGTCCTTTTGAATGGAAAGAAGCAGGTGACGTCATCGACTACGACGAGATGGCGCTTGTCACATTCGATGCCGTCGCCGCCAACTTGCTACACCCCACACTATCGTTGTATGCTACCGCGCATGCGTCAAAGTCGTATCGAGCATGCGCGGGTTTACCATGGACAGGTAAGCATACAGACGATAAGTTTTCTCTGCGGGGAACACTCTGCCGGGAATCCCGACGAGAAAATAGAGAGCCAGGTTCTCTATTTTCCTGTCGGGATTCCCGGCAGTTTTCCTGATGGGAACACAGTCGGGATTCCCGGCCAAATGCTCTCCTGGCAGTTTTTCCTGCTGGGAAAACTGGTCGTGTGTAGGAGGCTTAAGGCTGGGATGCCATTAAAGTTCATGGGCCAGATTCTCAAAGGAATTACGCCGGTGTCTGTACACATACACCGGCGAAATTCAAATTTCCCTCCGGCGTATCATTGTTTTCTATTCTGAAAACATGATACGCCGGTTTTTAAGCTTGGATCCGACTTGTGTAAGTCATTTACACCGTCGGATCCTAAATGCAATACAACGACGGCCGCTAGGTGGCGTTTACTTCGATTTCACCGTTGAATATGCAAATGAGCTGATACGCAGATTCTCGAACGTTTTTGCGACGCGGCGACGTAGTTTACGAAGGTTGCGTACGAGTAAGGTTACCCCTGCTATATGAGGGGTAACCTTACTTCAGTCCGCCGTATGCCATGTTAAGTATGTTAAGTAGCGTCGACTTTTTCCGTCGTTTACGTCTTTTACGTAACGCGTTGTGAACAGGGACATGCGTTAATTACGTTCACGTCGCAACCTATGTATTTGCGTCGTATTACGGAGCATGAGCAGTGGCCTACGTTTAAGGCCTGCGCATGTGCAGTTCGTTCGGCATGGGGGCGCGCTTCATTTAAATACAGCACGCCCCCTCCTTCACTGTTTGAATTACGCGGCCTTACGACGCCGCATTTACGCTACGCCACCGAAAATTACGGAGCAAGTGCTTTGAGAATACGGCACTTGCTCCAGTAATTGGCGTAGGCGTAGCGTAAATGCGGTACGATACGCTACGCCGCCAGATACGCAAATTTTTAAGAATCTGGCCCCATGTCTGTGTAAAGGCAGGCGCCCCAATACTATTGGTAATAAAGTGTATATACATCTATATATAGATAGATAGATAAATATCTGTTTTTAGAGATATATCTATATACAGTTGTGCTCATAAGTTTACATACCCTGGCAGAATTTATGATTTCTTGGCCATTTTTCAGAGAATATGAATAACACAAAACCCTTTCTTCCACTCATGGTTAGTGTTTGGCTGAAGCCATTTATCATCAATCAACTGGGTTTACTCTTTTTAAATCCTAATGACAACAGAAACTACCCAAATGACCCTGATTATAAGTTTACATACCCTGTCCTTAAAGCGGAGGTTCACCCAAATAACATTTATATCAGACCAAATTCTTTATACTACCAGCATGTACAGTCGGCACTTTTTTTTTATGCTGTACATACCTTATAATCTATGGGCCAGATTCAGGTAGGAGAGCGGATCTTTATTTTGGCGTGACTTTTGTCATTTACGTTACGCCTCTGCAACTTTTTCAGGCAAGTGCTTTATTCACAAAGCACTTGCCTGTAAAGTTGCGGCGGCATAGCGTAAATGACCCGGCGGAATTCAAAATAGGCGGTTGGGGACGTGTAGTATTCAAATCAAGCACGTCCCTGCGCCAAACGAATTGCGCATGTGCCGGCCGTGACTAAATCCCAGTGCGCATGCTCCGAATCACGTCGCTACTTGTCAATGAAAGCGACGTGAGCGTAACTTACGCCCAGCTCAATTGTGAATGGACTTACGCAAACAACGTAAATTACGTCTGTTCCGACGTCCATACTTAACATTGGCTGCGACTCACTATAGCAGGGGTAACGTTACGCAGGGCGTAAGCCTTACGCATACGACGTAAACAGATACGCCGGGCCGGGCGCACGTTCGCATAATTTGCATATTTTACGATGGGAAAGCCACCTAGCGGCCAGCGTAGATATGCAACTAAGATACGACGGCGTAAGTGACTTACGCCGACGTATCTTAGCAACATTTAAGCGTATCTCATTTAGAGCATACGCTTAAATGTGCACTGGCTCAGATTAGGACTTACGATGGTTTATCTACTGATACGCCCGTCGTAAGTCTTTCTGAATCTAGCCCTATATTTGCAATCTGGCTTCCGGGTACTCACTCCTGCGGGAGTAGGCGTTTCCAAGCTGAGCCGCAATGTAATCTGGGCATTCACCCAGATGATTGATGTCTATCAGAAAATGTTCCCCCCGGTGGATAAGGCCCACCCCCCGTATTGCGTAGGCGCGCCACAGAGTTTCCGAAAGGAGCCGAACAGGTAAAGCTGCGAGTCGGCTCCATACGGCGCCTGCGCAGTCAGCTTTACACGGCTCCTAGTCGGTGCGCAGGCGCCGTGTAGAGCCGACTTGCCCCTTTACATGTTCGGCTCCTTTCGGAAACTCTGTGACGCGCCTATGCAATACGGGGGGCAGGGCCTTATCTGCAGGGGGGAACATTTTCTGATAGACATCAATCATCATCGAACGCCCAGATTACATTGCGGCTCAGCTTGGAAACACCTACTCCCGCGGGAGAAGTACCCGGAAGCCAGATTGCAAATATAGATTATAAGGTATGTACAGCCTAAAAGAAAAAAGTTCCTACTGTACATGCTGGTAGTATAAAGAATTTGGTCTGATATACCGTATTTATCGCGGTATAACGCGCTCCCGCGTATACCGCGCACCCCCAAAGTGCCCCCCAATCCTGTGGAAAAAAAGTTATTTTGTACTTACAGTTTTGGTGTCTTGCGCGGCGTCCATCGGCGGCCTCGTCGGGTTTGGCGTCCTTCTGCGGCTTCGGGTGTCCTTCTGCGGCGGGTCCGGTGTCCTCTGCGGCGGGTCCGGTGTCCTCTTCGGCGGGTCCGGTGTCCTCTTCGGCAGGTCCGGCGTCCTCGCGTCCTCCCCGCTCGTTTCCCGCGCCGAGTTTTGAATACTGCGCCAGCATATACTGAGCGCAGTACACTCGGGCAGGCTCGGCAACTTTCGCGCTCACGTCCTGTACGTCCAGGACGTGACCGCGGAAGAAGCCGAGACTGGCCGAATATACCCGAGTGTACTGCGCTCGGTATATGTCGGCGCAGTATTCAAAATTCGGCGCGGGAAAGCGGGTATCGGCGTATATCGCGCACCCACGATTTTGCCCTGATTTTCAGGGCAAAAAAGTGCGCGATATACGCCGATAAATACGGTAAATGTTATTTAGGTGAACCTCTGCTTTAAAATCGAGTATTGCCCCCTTTAACCACTTAAGGACCGCCTACTGTACATTTACGTCGGCAGAATGGCACGGCTGGGCACATCAACTTATATATACGTTGGTTTTAGTACCCAGCCGGACCCGATCGCCGCTGCAGTGTGGCGATCCGTCCCTGGAGCGGAAGAACGCTCCAGGGAGCGTTCTTCCGGAAGAACGCTTCTCTGTGGCCGCAGCATCAATCGCGTCATCCCTGTTATAGGAGGACGCGATCGATGACGTCACACCTACAGCCACACCCCCCTACAGTTGTAAACACACACACAGGGAACACTCAAAGTCACAGTGCCCCCTGTGGTTAACTCCCAAACTGCAACTGTCATTTCCACAGTAAACAATGCAATTTAAATGCATTTTTTGCCGTGAAAATGACAATTGTCCCAAAAATGTGTCAAAATTGTCCGAAGTGTCCGCCATAATGTCGCAGTCACGAAAAAAATCGCTGATCGCCGCTATTAGTAGTAAAAATAAATAAATAATAAAAATGCAATAAAACTATCCCTTATTTTGTAAACGCTATAAATTTTGCGAAAACCAACCGATAAATGCTTATTGCGATTTTTTTTACCAAAAATATGTAGAAGAATACGTATCGGCCTAAACTGAGGAAAAAAAAAGTTTTTTTATATATTTTTGGGGGATATTTATTATAGCAAAAAGTAAAAAATATTGCATTTTTTTTTAAATTGTCGCTCTATTTTTGTTTATAGCGCAAAAAATAAAAACCGCAGAGGTGATCAAATACCACCAAAAGAAAGCTCTATTTGTGGGGAAAAAGGTAAGCCAATTTTGTTTGGGAGCCACGTCGCACGACCGCGCAATTGTCAGTTGAATCGACGCAGTGCCGAATCGCAAAAAGGGGCAAGGTCCTTTACCTGCATTTTGGTCCGGGTCTTAAGTGGTTAACAATAATGACAGCTTGAAGTCTTTTGTGGCATTTGTGGATGAGGCTCCTTATCTTCTCAGATGGTAAATCTGCCCATTCCTCTTGGCAAAAAGCCTCCAGTTCCTGTAAATTCTTGAGCTTGTTTGGCACGTTTGAGATCTCTCCAGAGTGGCTCTATGATATTGAGGTCAGGAGATAAAGATGGCCACTCCAGAACCTTCACTTTATTCTGCTGTAGCCAATGACAGGACGACTTGGCATTGTGTGTTGGATCATTGTCATGTTGGAATTTCCAAGTATGCACCATGTGCAGATTCCTGGCTGATGAATGCAAATGTTCCTCCACTATTATTTGATAACATACTGCATTCATCTTGCCATCAATTTTGACCAAATTTCCTGTGCCTTTGTAGCTCACACATCCCCAAAACATCAGTGATCCACCTCCGTGTTTCACAGTAGGAATAGTGGACCTTTCATCATAGGCCTTGTTGACTCCTCTCCAAATGTAGCGTTTATGGTTGTGGCCAAAAAGCTAAATTTTTGACCTCACCACTCCAAATGACTTTGTGCCAGAAGGTTTGAGGCTTGTCTCTGTGCTGTTTGGCATATTGTAAGCGGGATACTTTGAGTAGTAATGACTTTCTTCCATGCAGCCCATCTTTCTTCAAGTGCCTTCTTATTCTGCATCTTGAAAAAGCCAAACCACATGTTTTCAGAGAGTCCTGTATTTCACCTGAAGTTATTTGTGGGTTTTTCTTTGCATTCTGAACAATTTCCCTGGCAGTTGTGGCTGAAATTTTAGTTGGTCTACCTGACCGTGGTTTGGTTTAACAGAACCCCTCATTTTCCACTTCTTGATTAGAGTTTGAACACCGCTGATTGGCATTCTTATAGTCCTTTCCTGATTTATACAGTTGAACTACCTTTTCCTGCAGATCCTTTGATAATGCTTTTGTTTTCCACATGACTCAGAATCCAGAAATGTCAGTGCAGCACTGAATGAGAGATGCAAGGGTCTGTCAGGAGTCCAGAAACTCATTGACCTTTTATACACACACACTAATTACAAGCAAACAGATCACAGATGAGGATGATTACCTTTAACCTGTTAAGACCCGGACCAATATGCAGGTTAAGGACCTTGCCCTTTTTGCGATGCGGCACTCGCTTTAACTGACAATTGCGCGGTTGTGCGACGTGGCTCCCAAACAAAATTAGCGTCCTTTTTTACCCACAAATAGAGCTTTCTTTTGGTGGTATTTGATAACCTCTGTGGTTTTCATTTTTTGTGCTATAAACAAAAATAGAGCGACAATTTTGAAAAAAAATACAATATTTTTAACTTTTTTACTTTTTGCTATAATAAATATCCCCAAAAAAGAGATAAAAAAACATTTTTTTTCCTCATTTTATGCCGATATGTATGCCGATATGTATTCTTCTACCTATTGGTTTGCGCAAAATGTATAGCGTTTACAAAATAGGGGATAGTTTTATGGCATTTTTATTAATAATTTTTTTTCACTACTAATGGCAGCGATCAGCGTTTTTTTGTGTGACTGCGACATTATGGCGGACACATCGGACACTTTTGACACATTGTCATTTTCACAGCGAAAAGTGCTATAAAAATGCACTGATTACTGTGAAAATGACAATGGCAGTGAAGGGGTTAAACACTAGGGGGCGCTGTAGGGGGTTAAGTGTGACCTCATATGTGTGTCTCTAACTGTAGGGGGTGGGGCTGGACGTGTGACGTCAGTGATCGTCATTCCCTATATCAGGGAACAGACGATCACTGACATTGCCACAAAGAAGAACGGGGAATGTGTGTTTACACTCACCTCTGCCCGTTCTTCAGCTCCTGTGACCTGATCATGGGACACCCGTGGTGATAGCGTCCGCGGGTTCCGCTGGCGCGGTACACAGAGATTCCGACCCACGGCTGGGCTCTTAAAGGGGAAGTATATATACGTCCCTGTGCTTAGCCTATCTATCTTTCTATCTATCTATCTATCTATCTATCTATCTATCTATCTATCTATCTATCTATCTATCTATCTATCTATCTATCTATCTATCTATCTATCTATCTATCTCTATCTATCTATCTATCTATCTATCTATCTATCTCTATCTATCTATCTATCTATCTATCTATCTATCTATCTATCTATCTATCTATATATAATTATATTTTATGCTGAATGTATTTTCCCACGTTTGCATTACATTTTTGTATGTTTTTTTTCCATGCTTTCAACCTGTATGGCTTTTTTATGTGTGGGAAAAGTAATACTTCCATTAATAAATGCCAGTAAACGTCACGTATTTTGCATTTTACACATGATTTTGTTCCCGTTGATAGAAGAGACGTTTTTGCAGAAAGAAAACACGCTGTAAACAGTGCCATTTATTATAATAACCCATCATTTATTATATGTGCAGTTTCTCCTGCTTTTAGATATGTACAAGTGTAATGGGGCCTAATGTTAGACATGCACATAACAATATAATCATTCCACAGAAAAAGGATTTGATCAAATAACAGTATGCATTTTATTTCCACGAAAGGCTTTTTTTATGTAATAAATGTTTGTTCTGTACAAGCGGCATCCTATACAATACCAGTAATGGTTCTGTACTGCTATCAGAGTGAGGCCGGCTGACTGGTACTCAGCAATAGGGATGAGCTTCGTGTGCGAGTCGAACTAACGTTCGACTCGAACATCGTATGTTTGATCGTTCGTCGAAATACGAACAAAACGGGTTCGCGCCAAATTCGAGTGACACTCCACGGCATATAATTCACTGCGGCATTTCTGGCTTATGATTGGCCAAGCTTGCACTATGACCCGCATGCTTGGCCAATCACAGCGCCGTCAGTACAGAGAGCCGTAATTGGCCAAAGCCAGGGTGGCTTTGGCCAATTATGGCTCAGGGGGTTTAGTACACGCCCCACACTATAAAATGCTGCCTGCAGGTCAGCCTTATGTAGTGTGTTGCAGCGGTGGTTAGACAGAACAGAGAGAGACAGACAGAGAGAGTGTCATTTTTTGCAGGTAGATAGAGCAGGCGGGCAGGCAGGCTAGTCAGTTAATGTTACAGTGTGTAGAGGATATATATACATCCCAGGAGTTGTACATATATTTATACACTGTATAGTTTAGCTAGATCAGTTCTTCCTAATTTACTGGCAGGCAGGTGATTGTGCTATTTAAAGATGTTTTCACAGGCATACTATACCTGTGGGTGTATATAGTATGCCTGGGGTTCTAAATGTTTGTGCGAACGTTCGGTCCGTACTCAGCAATACTCCGCATGCCTGTTGTGCTGAGATGACGTGGATTTGTCTCTCAGAATTACCACTGTTGCATAGATTATGTGAACGGTATATATCTGTTCGTCATAGAGAGGCAGGTAGGTCTTCCTTAGCTCTGTCAATTATTCCCTCACTGATCTTATCTAAGGTTGCTAATGCAAAGATGCCAAACTGCCACCCGCATGCTAACAAAGGACTACAGTCCCAGCATACAGTGCCAACCAAGTTCTTTCAAAGTGGAAGATTGCACTAAAATTATTAAATGGCAATGTAACTAGGGTGCCCATGTGTCCCGGATTGCCCAGGATTGTCCCGCAATTTGCATTTGTGTTCCGTGTTCTGGGCACCTTCATTCCGGGACAATACAATCCCGGAATGAAATGAGGACACACAGCCACCCCAATAGACAATTGCCAAACTGGTTGCTAGGGTCGCCCCATCTGGCGTCTAGCAACCAGCGACATCACATTTGCAGAGTCTCAGAGTGAGGCGAGAGGAGCAAGTGCTGCCCTACGCTCCCAGTCTACCCACCTCCTCTACTTCTCTGATTGCAGCAGCAGCAGCACCTTCTGACTCCAGGCTTCAGTGACTTCCCGGCAGGCAGCGGCAATCTGTAGTGCTGGCTGGCTTAGCTCTACGGTTTGGCTGCCCATCCGGACTCCCACAGCACATTGCCTGAGCCACCTGACTGCCTGAGAGAGGCCCCCCAGCCTGGACCAGGGAGCAAGGACTGGCGCTCAACCGCCCACCACACCAGACCAGTCCAGATTAGAAGGTGAGCAAATGGAACCTGATTGGAGAAGATAAGGTGACAAATCGGGGCACTGGGGCTGGGGACAGCAAATTAATAAAATGAGGCTTACAAAGTGGGGCCCTGCCCTCGGGGGCAATAAAAAAAATGAAGCTGACAAGTGGGGGCAATAAATTGAGGCTGACAAGTGGGGGGGGGGGGATAAAATTAGGCTAACAAGTGGGGGCAATAAAATGAGGCTGACAAGTGGGGGCAATAAAAAATATATATGTAAAAAATGTCTAAACTGGGGACCACTGTTTGCTTTTCCAAAAATTGGCATAAAAATAAGTAGCAAAAATCATCTCTTTTTTGGGCTCTCGCAAGGGCGTGCGCAGGGGGGGCTTGATAAATGCATAGCCCCATTTTTGACTTATGTCCACACTCCAGTTGTCCAGCAATTGGCATTGCATACTGCCGGTCATTTACCAGCGACACCATGCAATTTATGGTGTCACTCTGCCCCCGTCGTGCTATTTTCGTCTTGTGATTGCAAATCCTGACTGGCAAATGCTTCCACTGTGCCCTTATGCTGTCAATAATGTAGAAAAAAATGAGTAAGGGGGGCGAGTGACATGATTTGCATGGCTGGCAGTTTATGATTACGTATAATTGGAACAAATGCACAATGTGGACTGTTTTTTTTTTTTATTCATTTTTTAAATATTGTTTATTTCGCAGGATATATACAGGGCTGTCTTTAAGGCAGGGAAAAGGGGGCAGCTGCCCTGTCATTGTTGTGGGGCACAAAGCAGCTGCCTCATACTTTCCAACTATACCAGTTTAAATTTCCTTGTCCATTGAAATTTTAGTCCTGTGCTGTGTCCTTATATCTCAGTGTGAGGTGCTGGTACTAATGCTACCCAGCTCTGCCCTATTGTTTTGTACCGACGACTCACCTGCAGACCCTGTGTTTACATGTAATTAACCGGCATTCATATATAAATAGCGGCAGCATTCATATGTAAATAGCTGCACCTGGCAGCATTGATATCTTAATAAAAAGCAGCATTCATATGTATATCACCCCCCCCCCCTGTAGTGAGGCGATGTGCTGTAATTTCTAGCAACCAATCAGTGAGCAGAGGGGGCAAGAAAACATTTCCCCAGGGTCCAATCAATTTTGGAGGCGATGTGCTGTAACTTCTAGCAACCAATCAGTGAGCAGAGGGGGCAAGAAAACGTTTGCCCAGGGTCCAATCAATTTTAAAGACGACCCTGGATATACAGTATATGATTTGTAAATTTATTTACAGCTTAGTACTGCACGACATATTTTTTTATCGTTTTTGTTTTTTTCACATTTTAATTAATACTCTTAAAGGGCCAACCCATCCAAATGTCAGATTTAAAGAGACTCCGGCACCTTACCAGGAGGTATAAAGGATCTATAAAGATCCCTCTTTACTCACCTTGCCAGTGCTCCCTCACTGCTTCATCTTTTCTCACAGCCAGCCATACTCCCCAGTTCCCCCAGGTATGGGGGTGCTTGTGGCTTGTTCCCCTGTGATAGTGCTTAGACCTAGCAGCCAGTGACCAGGTCGCAATCACTGACACATGACTCAGGGAGTAACATCACAGCTCTCCTTGGTTGCCGACACAGCTCATTTCAGAAATGGGAGGATATGGGCCTGCGTCAATGGGCTTCTGGGTGCTCCATATGGTTTTGCATTCATGTGTGAGGGCAAAATCAGTTTGAGGTAGGTCAAAAGTAGGTCAGAAGGAAGTCAACTGCAGGCCAAAGACTTGCCTAGTTTAGAGTAGGCTGCTAAGCAAATTTAGTTAGTTCCTCTGTAAACAGTGGAGCAGGGGTTGGTTGCTAGGGGCTGTTCAGTGTCTCAAAGGGTGGTGTTCTGCTACTTCCCCCTGTCTTCTGTAGATTTCTATAGGTATAGTGTGAAGGAGAGCAGGACAGACAGCTTTAAATAATTATGGGTTTCCTGTCAATCCGTGGGGAAGTGTGCCCAGAAGGTGGAGGGGGGAGTCCATGAATATTCCATGGATTGGCAGCAGAGTTCCAGGGTCCAGTCTTCTGGAGGAGACCCCTAAGCTGGGGGCTTTGCCCTGGGGCAGGGAGGGAGGGCGAGAGAGAGAGGCAGAAGAGCCTTTTTGAAGACATTGAGGTTCAGGCTATGCTTACTGTAGCTGGGGGCCTACTGA
Source organism: Rana kukunoris (assembly GCA_029574335.1). NCBI lineage: Eukaryota > Metazoa > Chordata > Amphibia > Anura > Ranidae > Rana > Rana kukunoris. The sequence continues at coordinate 705,762,105 of CM056049.1, forward strand.
AGACAGCAGGGATCAGAGACTGTGTAGAACTAGGAGAGTAGTTGTGTGGATGCCCAATCATTTTGGGATCAAGTGAGTACTTAAATCTGCTATACATAAGAGAAGTGACTGTTGGGTGATGTGCCTCACAAGCAAGTGCAGTGAAGCCAGGAGTTATACAAGACAGCCAGGGGCCTACAATACTACTAAGGTGTGTTCAGTGCAGCCAGGAGAGAGTACAGTGCAGCCTGAGATACAGCCTTCATCTTATGTACAGAGCAGCCAGAAGCATAGCAGTCCTCAAGTTTTACAATTCTACTGTTTTGGGGTATCCTATGCTCTCCATACCTATCCAGGTTCCTGTTCAATAAAAAATAAACCTAAACAAAGCCCATTGTCTATATCTTGTGTCATACCAAATAAGGACTAATAAAGTTTACATTTTCAAGCTCTTCATCTATTGGTGTGGTACTCACCTGGGGCGCTCCCCAAGGCCTCCTACAAGAGTTGATATAGTGCCTACTTTGTGTTTTATACATTTAGACTTCTCCAGGGTTATTCCTCAAGGCTTCCTACAACAGTTGGTATGGCCTTCACTTTGTGTTTTATACATTATGGGCTAGATTCAGTAAGAAAATACGTCAGCGTATCTCGAGATACGCTGCGTAACTTCTAAGATGCGCCGGAGTATCTTTTTTTCTGTATTAAAAAAACAAAATACACCGGAATTTATCTAAGATAAGAGCGGTGTAAGTCTCTTACGCCGTCGTATCTTAGTTGCATATTTACGCTGGCCGTTAGGTGGCGCTTCCGTCAATTTACGCGTTGAATATGCAAATGAGCTAGATACGCCGATTTTATGAGCGTAGTTGCGCCCGGCGTATCTATTTGTGTCGTTTACGTTAGGCTTACGCCCGGCGTAAAGTTACCCCTGCTGTATGAGGCGCAGCCAATGTTAAGTATGGACGGGACAGCGTCGTATTGTACGTCGTTTGCGTAAGTCGATTCAGAATGGGGCTGGGCGTAAGTTACGTTCACGTCGTTTTCATTGACTATTTGCGACGTGATTTGGAGCATGCGCACTGGGATACGTTCACGGCCGGCGAATGCGCAGTACGTTCGGCGCGTCATTTAAGTGGGGTCAGTGTTAATTTAAATACTACCTGCCCTATTTGAATTACACGGGGATACGCCGGCCCATTTACGCTACTCCGCTGCAACTTACGGAGCAAGTGCTTTGTGAATACAGCACTTGCCTGTAAAAGTTGCAGAGGCGTAGCGTAAATCAGATACGCTACGCCCGCACAAAGATACGCTCTCTATCCTGAATCTAGCCCTTAGACTTCTCCCAGTCTATTCCCCAAGGCTTCCTACATCATTTTGTATGGCCCTCACTTTGGCCCAGATTCATAAAGCAATTACGCCTGTCTAACTGGTGTTAGACAGGAGTAATTTCAAATTTTGCGCGCTGTATCACTAGTTTGAATCCTCAAACCATGATACGGCGGCTTCGGGCTTCGATCCGAGAGGCTTACGTCTTCGTAAGCCTTCGGATCTACGCTGCGATATTTTTGCGGCCGCTGGGAGGAGTTTGCGTCGTTTTCATGCGTCGGGATATGCAAATGTGTTTTTACGGCGATCCACGAAGATACGAGCGGTCTTCGCAATCGCTTACGTCTGTTTTTTTTTACGTACTGTTAGACCAGCTTTTTGCTGGTCTAACGGTGCTTAGCCCATGTTAAGTATGGCCGTCGTTCCCGCGTCCAATTTAATTTTTTTTTTTTGCGTAACTCGTTCGGTAATAGAAATGTCCGTAAACGACGCTACTCAAACAACGAATGACGTAACAACGTGATTTCGCGCAATGCACGGCGGGAAATTTGCGAACGGAGCATGCGCAGTTCGCTCGCCGCGGGAACGCGCCTATTTTAAATCCTTCACGCCCCCTACTCGCGCAGATGGATTGCGACGGGAGAAATACACTACGCCGCCGTCGTTTACTGGACAAAATCTACCTGGATTCCACGTAGAGCCAGGTAAAAAACGGCGGCGTAGTGTATTTCTGATACGCTACGAGAATCCAATTCTCTCTGAATCTGGGCCTTTGTGTTTTATACATTTAGACTTATTACTGGGTATTACTCAAGGCTACCTACAACAGTTGGTATGGCCCTCACTTTGTGTTTTATACATTTGCACTTCTCCTGGCAACCTCGCTAAGGGCCCTAATGAAGGGGGTCTTTAGTAACTAAAACATGTTGGCTATAACATCTTGTGTCATTCCAAATAAGCACTAATCAACTTTAGATTTTTAAACACTTTAACTATTGGTGTGACACTCACATTGTCTTTTATACATATTCTCCTGGGACCCTCCCCAAAGCCTCCTACAACAGTTGGTATGGTGCCCACTTTGTGTTTTATACATTATATATAGAGTTGTACTTAGAACTTTCAGGGCATTGCCTCCAGTCCGCGGGCTCTTTATAAGTAACCCTTTATGAGTCCCGGTCCTCCCTGTGATACACAAAACCGCATGACAAGTCAAATGACATTAATTTTCATGGGGTGCGGTCTCAATCAATGCAACTCAAGTCACATCGACAAAAAAAATTATCCCAACGATATGGACTAAAATAGACTATGATCAAATGCCTAGGATCAATAGAATAGTGACCTCCCAGCAGCATATGCATACCTTCGAAGAGTAATATATATACTTGGTGCCTTGACTTTAGTTATATTTTTACCATAGGCATTATTTGGTCAGGTCAAATTCACTTTAAGACATAATCAGGGCCGATCCTAGGGTCACAGGCGTCTGGGTGTGGTTATTTTACTAACTCCTCCCCTTTACACATGTTTCTATGGCAACGACTCAGCCACAGAGATGCTCCCCCACAAAGTCTTCATTACCCTGGGATCCTTACATGATCTCTTAACAATAAACAAAATACAGGAAGAGAAGCAGAGTACTTTATTGGGACCTGGAGGGGGGCCTCTCTGATGAACACAGAGAGGGCTTCTGTTAGAGAGTCTGTTAGACCCCCAGACATACTACAGACATGATACAGGAGATGGTCAGAGACTACAGATATAATACAGGAAATGGTCAGAAACTGCAGATATGATACAGGAGACGGTCAGAGACTGCAGATATAATACAGGAAATGGTCATAAACTGCAGACATGATACAGGAAACGGTCAGAGACTGCAGACATAATACAGGAAATGGTCAGAAACTGCAGACATGATACAGGAAACGGTCAGAGACTGCAGACATAATACAGGAAATGGTCAGAAATTGCAGACATGATACAGGAAACGGTCAGAGACTGCAGACATAATACAGGAAATGGTCAGAAACTGCAGACATGATACAGGAAACGGTCAGAGACTGCAGACATAATACAGGAAATGGTCAAAAACTGCAGACATGATACAGGAAACAGTCAGAGACTGCAGACATAATACAGGAAATGGTCAGAAACTGCAGACATGATACAGGAAACGGTCAGAGACTGCAGACATAATAACAGGAAAATGGTCAAAAACTGCAGACATGATACAGGAAACAGTCAGAGACTGCAGACATAATACAGGAAATGGTCAGAAACTGCAGACATGATACAGGAAACGGTCAGAGACTGCAGACATGGAACAGAAGCTGATCAGAGACTGCAGACATAGTACAGGAGATGATCAGAGACCACAGACATGATATAGGAGATGATTAGAGACTGCAGACATAGTACAGGAGATGATTAGAGACTGCAGACATAGTACATGAGATGATCAGAGACTGCAGACATGATATAGGAGATGGTCAGAGACTGCAGCAATAGTACAATAGATGGTCCATTAGCCCCCTTTCACACTGGAGGGGTTTTTCAGGCACTTTAGCGTTAAAAATAGCGCCTGAAAAGAGCCTCATTTGCAATCTCAATGTGAGAGCCCGGGTGCTTTTTACACTGGAGCGGTGCGGAAAAATCATAAATCCCGCTTCTTGTGCCCAATCACTGAGCTGTGATTCATTACACCACAAGCTGATTTATATGAGGGGGGTGTCCCGGAATGGTAGTTTGGAAATGTGGTCACCGTAGCGCCACCCCCTCTGTCACGCCACCCCCTATATGACTAATGGAAAGATTCATGCATTGAATGAATCTATTCATGGCCGCTGCTGCCACCCCCTTTTCGGACGCCGGGCACCTGAATGAGACAGGGAGTTTTTTTTTCAAACATCTGATTAGAGCCTAATAGGCCTCAAAAGTGGTTGACTCAGAGTGCAGAGCATTGCGCTCTAAGTACACACAGATGTGTTACAAAAGCAAATTAATATTTGCTTTTCTAACAGTAAACCAACTCTCCGCCAATCAGGAAGTGCGGGTCTAATACCCATCACCTGATTGGCTGAAGGCACAGGCACCCCTATTGGATGCCTAGGGGAACAGAAGAAGGGGAAGCTTGGAGGACACAGGTACCGTCCCACAGCTTGCCGTGGTCACCCACCACCAAGATTAGGTAAGTGCCAAACAGACAAGTGGCAGGGGTCAGAGTGGCTGCATTTGATGGGCACAAGTGGCTGCATATGATGGGCACAAGTGGCTGCATATGATGGGCACATATTTAGAGAGCTAACGATACAGCTTTAGGCTGAACTCCTGGCTATGACCCTGCCTGCTGGGCTTAAAGAGGAACTGTAGTCTTCTCACATACTTTGTAATAAAAGCATATTTTGCCATTCTGAAGCTTCCCTCCAACCACTTTGCATATTATTTTATATATATGGTGATTCTGTACTTGCCAAATATGCTGCAGTAATCTCCATCCACTGAGTCTGGCTGCAACCATTTTGACTGTGGGCAGCTGAAGCTGCTGCCTGTTCACTTCCTGACACACAGAGACTCACCTCCAGCTCTGCAGCTCTCATTGGCCCTCTTATGACTCATCCCCCCTCCCTTCCTGGCAAACTCTTACAAGAGAGAGAGAGAGAGAGAGAGAGAGAGCTGTGCATGATGTCATAAGCCTTGGCTAATGTCCAAACAAGAAACAGGAAATGGGTTATATAAGGTATTTACTGGCAGAAAAAAATGTTTTACTATCCAAAGTAAAAAAAAGAAGGGCAGAAGATTTAATAGATGGAAAGATGAAAAAATGACTGAAGTTAGTTATTGATCAAAATATTTTTCAATTATTTATTTTTAGGGCTGTTACTGATCAACATTTTTGTGTTCGATTAATCGTTTTTTTTTTTTTTAATCGATTAATCGACTAATCTTGATTAATTATAAAACACATACAGATCCAACTACTTGTAGCTGATCTCCTTGCAGGATGATTCCCAGTGCAGCTCCCAACAGCTGGAAAAATGGATAGCAGGATACAAAAAACACACAAAGGCAGCACTCCATGGGAATAGCATTAAAACTTTTATAGTCTTCAAGTAGGTAACCAAATAAATATTGCACTGGAGATAAAATCGATGTAGTTACATAAACTGTAAAAATGGTGTGAGTAATACCAAATGGTAGCAAAAGCAGTCATAAAAACATGTAGCCAAGTATGATACTGGTATTAAAATGTGTACAATGATACCACTGCTGAATCCATATTAGGAGGGGTTAACATCAGTCCGTCGGCATGTAGATGTCCCATGAAGGGAACTATCACAACTCCCAGTGGATGGATGTAGAATCCCAGGTTGATAGAGGGAAGTGATAGAGGGAAGTGTAACAGCCCTTGTGTGTGGCAGATAGTAAGGTCCCGCCGGCATGCAGATATGAAGGCACTGCAAAGGAGCCCTTCAGATGGACACAGGAAGCCCCGCCGGTGTCTGTGACGTTACCGGATCTCCGACAGAACTCCTTGAAGGCCCAGAATCCGGCGGAGAGGTGAGTACCAATCAAAAGAATTTTAATCGATCAAAAAGATTTTGATCGATCAAAAAAATTAAAGATTAATCGATTCATTAAAAGTTAATTTGCACAGCCCTATTTATTTTTCTTACATAAGATAAGTTCCCCTTTTGTAGCATGTTACATGTTACACCCATATTATAACACGTTTCAAATGCATGACCAGGCCATTTTTTGAGATATGGCACTGCGTTACTTTAACTGACAATTGTGCAGCCGTGCGACGATGTACCCAAATAAAATGTATGTCCTTTTTCCACTCAAATAGAACTTTCTTTTGGTGGTATTTGATCACCTCTGCTTTTTTTTAATTTTGTACGCTATAAACAAAAAAGAACATTTTGAAAAAAATATATATAATTTTTTTACTTTCTGTTATAAATAAAACATATCCAAAAAAAAAAAAAAAAAATTAAAAATCAAATTTCTTTCTAAATTCAGGCAAATATGTATTTTGCTACATGTTTTTGGTAAAAAAAATAATAAAAAAAAGCGTATTTTGATCTACGCAAGCGTTAAAGCGTCTACAAACTATGGGATATACTGTATACTGGAATTTTTATTTATTTATTAATACTATTAATGGCGGTGATCTGTGACTTATAGCAGGACTGTGATATTGTGGCGGATAATCAGACGCTAACTGACACTTTTGACACACTGCAAAATCTGAGACGGCTCTGTATAGAATCCAATCAGCTTCCAGGTCTTATTTTGAAGCTTAACTACTAGCAGTTTTATTGCTAGAGGGCGGCAGCTGTGGTGATCATGTATACATACGTGATTCTGGACTTCTGCCTGCAGGGGGCAGGCACACGCCACCACAGGGCTACTTCTGTTTTCAAGTGCCTTGTAACCAATTCGGCCCTGGAATAGCTGTATATTGCCGACCTACATGGAAACTTGTGTCAGCTCAGTAATAATGCGAGTAACATACAGAGTTAATATGAAGATTTCATTTATAAGAATCATAGGAGAATTTATACTGAGAATGACTCATCCCGGATGTATTTGGGTACAGGCCCAATCCAGGTATCACGGTTTCCATGGTGACCGCACAGATAGTGATAAACTCTTGGCAGAAAAGAGGAGCTGAAGCAAAGCCAAACTGTTAGATATCCTAGCTATATTTGTAAATAATCTCTCACTCAAAGCAAGAAGAGAGAAAAACTGACTTTTGCTTTAGGCAGGGTTTTATCTGGAAGGCTGTTCATTTTCACTGAACATAAAAGAGGATTTCTCAGATTTGGATTAACTCTGTGTGGCAAGACTGGGCACAGATGATAGGAAATATTATACTCTACACTGTGACATAAAAAAAAAAAAAATTTTTTTGGGGTTTACATCCACTTTAATGTCACGCAAATAGAGCTTTCTTTTGGTGGTATTTGATCACCTCTGCAATTTAAATTTTTTGCGATATAAACAAAAGAATACAGACAATTAATATATATATATATATACACACACACACACACACACACCCCCCCCGTGTATACTCGAGTATAAGCCGACATGAATATAAGCCGAGGCACCTAATTTTACCCCAAAAAACTGTGAAAGCACATTCACTTGAGTATAAGCCTAGGGTGGGAAAATGCAGCAGCTACTGGGTAAACAATGCCCATTTGCAGTCTAATTGTGCCCAGGTATGCAGTCTAATTGTGCCCATAGTCAGCAGTAAAACAGCGTGTCTGCAGCTGTGTAATCCATATGCAGCCGTACCTTTTCATTAGTAAAACAGCGTGTGTCTGCCGCTGTATAATCCAGTCTGTTCACGTCCATTTAAGAAAGCCCCGCCTCCTCCTCCTCATCCGTCCTTGATAGAGGAGCACTGATACGACCAGGAAGGGGCGGGGCTGTTTTACAATGGACGGCCGAACAGACTGGATTATACAGCGGCAGACACACGCTGTTTTACTAATGAAAAGGTACGGTTGCATATGGATTACACAGCGGTAGACATGCTGTTTTACTGCTGACTCGAGTGTAAGCACAGGGGGTAGTTTATGTCACACAAGTAGAATTTTATTTTGGTGGTATATGATCACCTCTTCTTTTTTTATTTTTTGAGCTATAAGCCAAAAATGTAAATTAAAATATTGCCCCTATATACCTTTATGGCTGATCTGTAAACCACGATAAGTGTTACATATTCACAGTTTCTCCAGTGCTGAGAGTTCAGGTAGGAGGAGATTTCCACTGCAGCCTGTATACACGCCCACATGTGTGATGTCAATATCACGTGACCTGGCTAGCTCTGAGAACAAGTAAATGTTCTCTCCAGCATAAAAGACACAACTGAGCATGTGCCGGTCGGCTACTGCCTGTGTTAGCTGACCTTCCTAAGATAGACAATGCAAGAAGGTTAGGATCTGTGCATACAGGATAAAACAGCCTTTTTGCATCATGCAGAGGACTAACCCCTTAAAGTGGATGTAAACCCAAAAAAAATGTATTTATTTTTTTGATTTTACAATGTAGAGTATAAGATTTCCTATCATCTGTGCCCAGTCTTCCCACACAGAGTTAATCCAGCGCTGAGCAATCCTCTTTTATTGTTCAGTGAAATAAAACGGAATTACAGAGAAAAACCTTAGTCCGTTCTGCCTCCTTGCTGTAATTGACAGGTTATTTACATATCTCAGCCTGGAGACAGGCATTATTTTTTAATTCCCACCCCCACTTCTTTTCTGAAGTCATGTGATTACTTTTCTGGATTTTGACTGGATGTTAGTGATCATAGCAGAATTCAGTGTAAGGAATACACAGGAAAAAATGCATGTTGACAAGGGGAGTATAGAGGTGGGCGGGGAGTCTACTGACATCACAACTATACCCACCGAGCTCCAGACAACAGACCCACCCACAGAATCTGCAGTTTTTCAGTTCTTATAACAGACAGAGGGGAGACATTTGACAGGTAAGGATACATGCAGGAGGCATCTATATCCTTATAGATCAGCACTAGGGCAGTAGTTTAGAAAGGATGAGAGTGGCTTTACATCCACTCTAAGTTCCAAAGTGAGTAAAACAAGCATGTTATACTGTTGTGAGTTTAGTAACACTCTACTAGCAGAATCTTTTCGGTTGCAAGCCGGCAAGCGCCTAGATGTAAGGCTTCTTGGCATAGAAGGTGAGTGGACCTACCTGGTGTGGTGCAAGACTGACCCTGGAGTTTAGCTTCAAAGCAAAGTTCCACACATTTTATATTTTGGATGTCTATTGTATACCCTTTGATCATCCTTTTACCAATGGCAATTGTTTTTTTATTTTATATAAAAAACCTTTTATTGTATGCTTTCATCCGCACTTCCGGCATGTCCCCCGCCTAGGCAATTTCGTCACTAGGCGATTCACAAGGGATAGCCTACTGCCGAAATCTTGCGTTGGCAAACTTTTAGGAAGAAGGAAAGGCGCGCAAAGGCATTACTGCGCATGCGCGAGATCGGGAGGTGCATGCTGGGTAGCCAGCTGCACAGAAATCCCTTAAATTTAGACAGGAAGGCTTTAGCTGCCCACAGCTAAAATGGAATCTGCCTGCTTCTGAGATCTGTAAGATAAAAACTATTTTTAAAGAAAGTAAACGTTCAACACATATGACATGTAGTAAATGTTATAGCCGGTTCACACTGGGGCGACTCGTCAGGCGGCTGAGAGTCGCGTCCCATTCAATGCAATGGAACCGTTCTAATAGGAGCGACGCAGGTCGCTCCGACTTAGAAAAAGGTTCCTGCACGACTTCGGGGGCGACTCAGGGTGACCTGCATTGACTTCGATACAGAAGTGGTTTTGCTGGTCGCCTCTGAGGTCGTCCTCAGAATGAATTGCAGAGTCGCCCCCAAAGTCGTGCCGTGGAAGTGTGAACCGGCTCTTAATGTACATGTTTGGACAAATACAGAGCAGTCTTTAAATAAAAACGTTTTTAGGGGACTGGAACTCCGCTTTAAATAATCCCGACGTTGGGACTGACGAGTGTTTCATGCACACATTGTGAAACAATCAGACTTCAGACTATTTAGAGTTACTTCTGTTTATGTAAAACAACAGCTGCACCCAACTCCAGCCGCACTCAGCAAAATATGTTATTGCTTGACAAATCAAAGATGATTATAAAAACTGTTGAAATCTGTCAATTACGCAATTTAGCCCAAATACCAGGCTTGTTTAATAAGGCAATGCGGAGTGCAATGATGAGATGAAAGGCGCAGTCAGCCACCGCAATCAGTTCTGCTTTTGACTCCGGTATCGGGCTGGGTATGGTGAACCGAAATCAAATTGCTATAGGCTAGCACACACTGTCAGTGCAACGTTTGGAAGGGTTAGAAGTGAACCCCTGCCAGGTTTTTATTGCTGTCTGCGATTCACCCTATTTCTCCTGGTGACTATTGTTCAATAATGGAAAATCCAAAATATTATAGTTGTTGCCAGAACAGGAATATAGGGAAAATCTGGCAGTGGGGACACCTGTTCTAGTCAAGTCAGAATTTTCCCTCATTTCCTGTTGTGTCTTCAGGACAGGAAGTGAAGGGAAATCTCCCCAATGGAACATTGACAGGGGTTTTAACTATTTACTACTCAAAGCAAGAGAAGCTTTAACGCTTTGGTTCTAAATTTTTTAATTGCTTATCACCTGCGCATGTTGGAAAAAAATCCTGAGGAAATTAAAGTGAGTTTTTATGGTAGGGAAAAATGGCAGCTGCCACTGCTAAATTGTTTTTAAATGTACAGGTTAAAGGGGTGTTCCAGCCAAAAATTGTGTTTATTAAAAGTCAGCAGCTACAAAAAGTGTAGCTGCTGGCTTTTAATAAACACTCACTTACCTGCTCCTGCATTCCAGCGACGCGCCGATCGGGGCTCCGCTCCTCTCCCCCCCTCCCCAGCCGGCGTCTCCATCCCGACTGTGGGCACCCAGCCGTGACAGCCTTCGGCTTCACGGCCGGGCACCCACTGCGCATGCGCGAGCCGCACTGCGCATGCGCGGCGTGGCTCGCCGCTGATTGGAGAGGCGATCGCATGGGACCGGTCATGTGTCCCATGTGATCGCCTACAGGGAGGGGCTGGTGTAGGCGATTAAGGCTTAATCGCCTAACCAGCCCCTCGTCGGAAGCAGGAAGTGGGACAGGAAGTCCCACTCCTACTGAAGCCCCCACTCCCCCCCCAAAAAAATTACATGCCAAATGTGGCATGTAAGGGGGAGGGGAGGGGATTAAACAAAAGTCATTTTTTAGGGTGGAACTCCTCTTTAAGAAGCTGGGAGTTGGGCCATAAAGATTCACTTTAATTAGTGAGACAAGGATCAGGTCAGCACCTCAACCTAGAATATAGAAGATGTAAATGTTACTTATCAATGAGCCTGGGATGATGCACTCAAAGGTGTTTGATTACCCAGTGGCTGCGTTTGATGGCACAGTGGCTGCGTTTGATGGCACAGTGGCTGAGTTTAATGGCACAGTGGCTGCATTTGATGGCACAGTGGCTGCGTTTGATGGCACAGTGGCTGCGTTTGATGGCACAGTGGCTGCATTTGATGGCATAGTGGCTGTGTTTGATGGCACAGTGGCTCCGTTTGATGGCACAGTGGCTGCGTTTGATGGCACAGTGGCTGCATTTGATGGCACAGGGGCTGCATTTGGTGGCACAGGGGCTGCGTTTGATGGCACCGTGGCTGTAAAAGGGAACTCTGCGAGTTCAGATGTAAAAGGTGAACTCTGAGGACTCTGATGTACAGTGGGGATCGAAAGTTTGGGCACCCCAGGTAAGAATTTGTATTAACCACTTGCTTACTGGGCACATACACCCCCTCCTGCCCAGGTGAAATTTCAGCTTCCGGCACTGCGTCGCTTTAACTGACAATTGCGCGGTCGTGCGACGTGGCTCCCAAACCAAATTGATGTCCTTTTTTCCCCACAAGTAGAGCTTTCTTTTGGTGGTATTTGATCGCCTGTGCGGTTTTTATTTTTTGCGCTATAAACAAAAAAGAGCGACAATTTTGAAGAAAAATACAATTTTTTACTTGTTGCTATAATAAATATCCCAATTTAAAAAAAAACACATTTTTTTTTCTAAGTTTAGGGCGATACGTATTCTTCTACATATTTTTGGTACTGCGACGTTATGGCGGACACATCGGACACTTTTGACACATTTTTGGCGCAATTCACATTTATACTGCGATCAGTGCTATAAATATGCACTAATTACAGTATACATGTGACTGGCATTGAAGGGGTTAACACTAGGGGGTGAGGAAGGGGTTAAATGTGTATACTAGGTGTGTTCTAACTGTGGGGGGAGGGGGAGTGACCGATCTGTGTCCCTATGTACAAGGAACACAGATCGGGCTCCTCCTCTCCAGAGACAGGACGCTGTCTCTGTGTAAAACGGCAATGAGAGATGATCTATGAGATCATCTCTCATTCGCCCACAGATCGCATCGCAAACGGCCACTCTGACTGGCCGTTCGCCGCAATCTGTGATTGGCCATGTCCAAGGGACACGGACAACACAGGGCTTCCCCGCAGCGCACTCTACAGCGCGCGCTGGGAACGCCCAAAAGGGCGGCCGTCAAAAGACGGCATGTTGGCTATTCAGACCCGCGCTGTTGCCGTCATTTGTCGGTAGCGCGTGTCTGAAGTGGTTAATGTGCAAAACGAAGCCAAGGAAAGATGTAAAAATCTCCAAAAGGCATCAAATTACACAGTGGTCTCCAAACTGCGGCCCGGGGTCCAGATGCGGCCCTTTGCTTGCATTTATCTGGCCCTTGGGCACCATTTCATCCACTGATACTAACTGTGGGGCATAATCCCTCCCAATGACACCAACGATGGGGCCCAATTTCTACCATTGGCACCAACAATGGGGCCTGATGACACCAATGATGGAGCCCCAATTTTTTCCTATGACGCCAAATAATGGAGCTCTCTTCCTCCCAATGACATCAATAAAGGGGGAAAATTGCTTCCACTGACACCAAAGAAATTGCATTGTTTTTTCCCACTGACAAGAGGACCTGTTCTAAGCCCAGTGATCACAGTCCAGCCCCTGTAATGTCTGAAGGACCGTAAACTGGCCCTTTGTTTCAAAAGTTTGGAGACCTCTGAAATTACAGATTAGACATTCTTATAATATGTCAAAAAAAGTTAGATTTTATTTCCATCATTTACACTTTCAAAATGACAGAAAACAAAAAAATTGGCGTCCGCAAATGTTTGGGCACCCTGCAGAGTTAATATCTTGTACTGCCCCCTTTGGCAAGTATCACAGCTTGTAAACACTTTTTGTAGCCAGCCAAGAGTCTTTCAATTCTTGTTTGAGGTATCTTTGTCCATTCTTCCTTACAAAAGTCTTCCAGTTCTTTCAGATTTCTGGGCTGTCTGTCATGCACTGCTCTTTTAAGGTCTATCCATAGATTTTCAATTATGTTAAGGTCAGGAGATTGTGAAGGCCATGGCAAAACCTTCAGTTTACGCCTCTTGATGTAATCCCCCGTGGATTTTGAGATGTGTTTAGGATCATTATCCATTTGTAGAAGCCATCCTCTCTTTAACTTCAGCTTTTTCACAGATGGCATCAAGTTACCATCCAAAATTTGATGACATTTTATTGAATCCATTTTTCCTTCTACTCGTGAAATGTTCCCTGCGCCACTGGCTGCAATACAACCCCAAGGCATTATTCATCCACCCCCATTAACAGTTGGACAGAGGTTCTTTTTATTAAATTCTGTGCCCTTTCTTCTCCAAACGTACCTTTGCTCATTCCGGCCAAAAAGTTCTATTTTAACCTCATCGGTCCACAGAACTTGTTTCCAAAATGCATAAGGCTTGTCTATATGTTAATTTGCAAAATTCAAATGCTGATTTTTGTGGTGAGGACGTAGAAAAGGTTTTCTTCTGATGACTCTTCCACGAAGACCATATTTGTACAAGTATCTCTTTATAGTGGAATAGTGTACCACAACTCCAGTGTCTGCCAGATCTTTCTGGAGGGATCGTGAAGTCAAACGTGGGTTTTGAATTGCTTTTCTCACAATCCTGCGAGCTGTTCTGTCTGACATTTTTCTGGGTCTTCCAGATCTTGCTTGAACTTCCACTGTTCCTGATGACTGCCATTTCTTAATTTGCTTTTCGAACAGAGGATATTGACATCTGAAAACACTTTACTATCTTCTTATAGCCTTCTCTAGCTTTGTGAGCGTCAACTATTTGCAGTTTCAGTTTTCTAGACAACTGCTTAGAAGAACCCATGGTGCTGATTGTTGGGGCAAGGTCCGATGAGTCTGAGCATTTAAAACCTTTTGAGATCACCTGGTCTTCCCAGACGATGATTGAGAACAATCCATGACACTGGCAGGTCTCAGCTTTGCAAAGGGGGCAGTGCATGCTATAAATTCTGCAGGGTGCCCAAACTTTTTCAGACGCCATTTTTTTGTTTTCTGTAATTTTGAAAGTGTAAATGATGGAAATAAAATCTAACTTTTTTTGACATATTATAAGAATGTCTAATCTGTAATTTGATGCCTTTTGGAGATTTTTCCATCTTTCCTTGGCTTCGTTATGCACATTAATACAAACTTTCGATCCCCACTGTAAATTCTATAAAAAAAATTGCTGCGTGCTTAAAGGGGTTGTACATTTTTTTTCCTAAATGGCTTCTGTAACGGTCACCGCCGTTTATGACCTTCCATCAACCCAAGACAGCTTATCCGACACACCGACAAACCAGCAGACATGATCCATATCAATTCCCCAGAAAATGAGACTCACAGCTCTATCCTCTGGTTTCAAAATAAATGAACGCTTTAATGGTATCTTAGCTTTCTTATATACAGTACTGCATATTAAAGTTAATCACAGGAACAATCAAACTCTCCACCCCCAACTTCACACACTGGGGCTAATTACTATTTAGTATCCAGACATTTCGGCACCTAATTACTACACCTGAGAAGTCACATTCCTTTATATAATGACATTCAGTTGAGTTAACTACTAATTGTAACAGAATACATCGCCCAGACAGCCTGGCTCCGCATATAGCTTGGCAAGTTCCCCTAAACATAATTGACTTAATCAGTTACAATAGATACAACACAGTATTGGCATCATACAATAGACAATGGAATGTCTTTCAGGAGCCAGCCTCACTTAACACCTCAACAGCCTATTATACAGAGGAATGAGTCACTCTTATTCACCGGTAGGGTCAGAATAAACCAACACTTGTAATATCTCAAGATATCCTGCACTACATGAATTATCAGTAATGTCCCATTTCATGTAATTTATAATTAATATTTCCCAGTCACCCTATGGCCCTATTGGACATATGGTGACCCTAGACATAAGAGTCCTTGGTGACGCCGGCACAGGAGCACCCCGCATCCCTTAAAAGTCTCTGGGTGTCACGGGTCATTTTGTTACAGCTTCCTTTACCTTAGTGCAGTCCTCCTTAACTTACCTCATCCTTCCAGTTTTCTTTTAAATGTCCTTATTTCTTCTGAGAAATCCTCACTTCCTGTTCTTCTGTCTGTAACTCCACACAGTAATGCAAGGCTTTCTCCCTGGTGTGGAGTGTTGTGCTCGCCCCCTCCTTTGGACTACAGGAGAGTCAGGACGCTCTCTAGGTTGCAGATAGAGAAAGGTGCTGTGTGTTAGTGGGCATCATGTAGTCCAAGGGAGGGGGCGAGCACCACACTCCACACCAGGGAGAAAGCCTTGCATTACTTGTGTGGAGTTACAGACAGAAGAACAGGAAGTGAGGATTTCTCAGAAGAAATAAGGGCATTTAAAATAAAAATAGAAGGATGAGGTAAGTGAAGGAGGACTGCACTAAGGTAAAGGAAGCTATTTAGGGGAAAAAATTGTACCTTTACAACTCCTTTAAAGAAAAGGTGGCAGACCTAATGGGGAGGAAAAACTAGGTCGGCTCTGAGTTGCTGCAGCTTCTCATGCACACTTTGAGATGCTCACAGTGTGCAGTAAAATCAGAGTAAGCCGTTTCAGTCCAGGAGAGGAGCAAGGCTGGGGTCCAGCTTTAGGGCCGGCGAGGAGCAGCAGCGGACTCCGGAGGCTGCGCTCTTCTGATGGAGAAATAGTTGGCAGTTAAGTTGGCACTGTGGGATGCCGGAGCCGTATACCCACCTACATACCAACCCACTCGGGCAGTCATCCCAACTGAACACTGCGTGCTACATAGAGACGTGACTCAGTGTGCTGGAGAACACGCACACACATACACACACACACACACACACACACACACACACCGCTTCCTCTGTGTGTGCGATGAGGAGGATTCCGGGATTGCTGGCCGATGCTGCAGTGCTGGGGAAGGAGGAGGACGTGTGTGTCCGGTAAGGAGGGAGCGCAGGCAGCCGGGATTCAGGAGGCCCTGTGTACAGAGAGAAGACTCTGGAAAGGTAACAGGAGGGGGGCTCCTTACTGCTCCAGCTAATCACAGCTTGCAGGATCCTTCCCCGGAGTCATCAGCACTCACATCTGCCTTTCACGTTCTCGCCTTTTCTTTTCCCTGAAGGATGTAATGTGCATTTCCCAGAGAACGTGATCTGCTCCGCTCTCCGCAGGGAATGCAGATTGTCATAGTGATGTGACCCCATAGTATATGTGTACCGCTGTCATATGTAGAGATACATACATGTGTGTGCACCGCTGTCATATATAGAGATTTGTACACGTGTGTGTGCACCGTTGTCAAATATAGAGATACATACATGTGTGTGTGCACCGGTGTCATATATGGAGATACGTACATGTGTGTGTGCACGGGTGTCATATATAGAGATACATACATGTGTGTGTGCACGGGTGTCATATATGGAGATACGTACATGTGTGTGTGCACGGGTGTCATATATAGAGATACATACATGTGTGTGTGTGTGTGCACGGGTGTCATATATAGAGATACGTACATGTGTGTGTGCACCGGTGTCATATATAGAGATACATACATGTGTGTGTGCACCGGTGTCATATATAGAGATACATACATGTGTGTGTGCACCGCTGTCATATATAGAGATACATACATGTGTGTGTGCACCGCTGTCATATATGGAGATACATACATGTGCGTGTGTGTGCACCGCTGTCATATATGGAGATACATACATGTGCGTGTGTGTGCACCGCTGTCATAAATAGAGATACGTACATGTGTGTGTGCACCGGTGTCATATATAGACATACATACATGTGTGTGTGCACCGCTGTCATATATAGAGATACATACATGTGTGTGTGCACCGCTGTCATATATAGAGATACATACATGTGTGTGTGCACCGCTGTCATATATAGAGATACATACATGTGCGTGTGTGTACACCGCTGTCATATATGGAGATACATACATGTGTGTGCACCGCTGTCATATATGGAGATACATACATGTGCGTGTGTGTGCACCGCTGTCATAAATAGAGATACGTACATGTGTGTGTGCACCAGGTGTCATATATAGACATACATACATGTGTGTGTGCACCGGTGTCATATATAGACATACATACATGTGTGTGAGCACCGCTGTCATATATAGAGATACGTACATGTGTGTGTGTGCACCGGTGTCATATATAGAGATATGTACATGTGTGTGCACCGCTGTCATATATGGAGATATATACATGTGTGTGTGTGTGCACCGCTGTCATATATAGAGATACATGTGCGTGTGTGTGTGTGTACCGCTGTCATATATAGAGATACATACATGTGTGTGTACCGCTGTCATATATAGAGATACATACATGTGTGTGGGTGTGCACCGCTGTCATATATAAAGATACATACATGTGTGTGTGTGCACCGTTGTCATATATATAGAGAGATACATACATGTGTGCGTGCACCGGTGTCATATATAGAGATACATACATGTGTGTGTGCACCGGTGTCATATAAAGAGATACGTACATGTGTGTGTGCACCGGTGTCATATATAGAGATACGTACATGTGTGTGTGCACTGCTGTGTGTGTGCACCACGATACATACATGTGTGTGTGCACCGCTGTCATATATAGAGATATGTACATGTGTGTGTGTGTGTGCACCATTGTCATATATAGAGATATGTACACGTGTGTGCACCGGAGTCATATATAGAGATACGCACATTTGTGTGTGTGTGCACCGGTGTCATATATAGATATACATACGTGTGTATGCACCGGTGTCATATATAAACATACATACATGTGGGTGTGCACCGCTGTCATATATGGAGATACATACATGTGTGTGTGTGTGCACCACTGTCATATATAGAGATACATACATGTGTGTGTGTGTGTGCACCAGTGTCATATATATATATATATATATATATATATATATATATATATATATATATATACATACATGTGTGTGTGCACCGGTGTCATATATAGAGATACATACGTGTGTGTGTGCACCGCTGTCATATATAGAGATACATACATGTGTGTGTGCACCGGTGTCATATATAGAGATACACACATGTGTGTGTGCACCGGTGTCATATATAGAGATACATACATGTGTGTGTACCGCTGTCATATATAGATAGACACATGTGTGTGTGCACCGGTGTCATATATAGAGATACACACATGTGTGTGTGCACTAGTGTCATATATAGAGATACGTACATTTGTGTGTGCACCGCTTTCTTATCTAGAACTACATACATGTGTGTGTTTGCACCCGTTTTATATTTAGAGATATGTACATGTGTGTGGCCACCAGTGTTATACATGGATATCTGGGCCCAGATTCATGTACCTGGGCGCATCTTTGTGCGGGTGTAGCGTATCTTCTTTACGCTATGCCGCCACAACTTAGTCAGGCAAGTTCTGTATTCACAAAGCACTTACGTCCTAAGTTACGGCGGCGTAGCGTAAATGGGGTGGCGTAAGCCCGGTTAATTCAAAGTAGGCTTGGAGTGGGCGTGCTGTATGGTAATCAACCATGACCCCACGTAAAAGACGTTTTTAACGAACGGCGCATGTGCCATCCGTGGATGTATCCCAGTGCGCATGCTCAAAATTAGGCCGCAAATACTCATTGGTTTCGACGTGAACGTAACTTACGTAAAGCCCTATTCGCGAACGTTTAACGCAAACAACGTAACCGACGCAAAATTCAACGATGTCCCAACGTCCATAATTAACATTGCGTACGCCTCATATAGCAGGGGTAGCTTTACGCCGGAAAAAGCCTTACGCAAATGACGTAAAAAAATGCGCCGGGCACACGTACGTTCGGGAATCGGCGTATCTCCCTCATTTGCATATCGCAGTGACGTACAACACATACGACGGCACTATAAAGGGGAAGTTCCATGCGGATGACACCACCCTTTGGGCTGCTTTAGCTGATTTTGTGTTAGTAAAAGACGATTCGCGCTTTTCTGTCTGTTACAGCGTGATGAATGTGCTTACTCCATTACGAATGCTAGTTTTACCAGAACGTGCGCTCCCGTCTCATAACTTGCTTCTGAGCATGCGCGGATTTTTCACTTAATTAAAGCTTACACACAACCAAAAACGACAACGTTAAAAAGGTCGTTAAAATATAGAGCATGTTCGAAAAAAATTGCCCGTTTTCAGAACCCCGAAAAATGCTCTGAAGCCCACACACAATCGTTTTTAATGACATAAAAAAAAAAACGTCATTTTTTACAACCCGAAAAATGATCGCGCGTAGACTCATGCCGCGTACACACAACCGTTTTTCGGGTTGTAAAAAATTATGTTTTTCTTTAATGTCATTAAAAACGATCATGTGTGGGCTTCAGAGCATGTTTCACAACATAAGAAATGGCCATTAAAAGTTTAGAACATGCTCTAATTTTATGCGACGTTTAATTCAGTGCAATAGTGCATGTTTAACGCAGTACATTTCTATGCATTACTGCATGTTTAACACAGTATATTTCAGTGCATTACATGCCATTTTAATGCAGTATATTCCTGTGTGTTACTGCATGTTTAACGCAGTATATTTCAGTGTGTTATGCAGTGTTTAACACAGTACATTACAGTGTGTTACATGCCGTTTAACACAGTATATTTCAGTGCGTTATGTACCGTTTAATGCAGTATATTTCAGTGTGCTAGTGCACATTTAACACAGTATATATCTGTGCGTTTGTGCATGTTTAACACTGTATATTTCTGTATGTTAGTACACACTTAATGCAGTAGATTTCAGTGCATTACGTGCCATTTAACACAACGGGCCAGATTCGGGTAGATGGGCGCTTCTTTACTTTGGAGTAACGTTTCTCATTTACGTTACTCCACCGACACTTTCGGCGCAAGTACTGTTATTCACATAGCACTTGCGCGTAAACTTGCGCCAGAGTAACGATAATGCGCTGGCGTAACCCGACGCAAGTGGAAGTGGGTGTGATCATATGTAAATGATGGGCGGAGCCCAGCGCAGAGGCTTACGTTCAGCGCATCATCCACGGAGCATGCGCAGTAAGTGAGGCTCCACTCGCCCCCTTGTGCACATGCTCACAACTTCCGTCGGCACCACTTCACGGGAAACGTCAGCGCAATGCGTTTCGTTGGGCGTTTAAATGCGCCCGTAGATGCGCCATTCCGGCACTAAAGTATATCCTGTTCCCCCTCACCGCAGTGAAGTTACTTTTGTTCTGAGATGGCTGCTCCCGTTCCCCGCAAACACACAGGAGAAAGCTGAACTCTAAAGGCCAGGAGCTGTCAGCCGTCATCTCGGCTATGGAGACCTATGATGTCTTCCTCCATGGCTGTAAAAGTTGACAGACAAGCATGGACAGAGGTGTTGTCCTGCAAGTAGGGGTGCTCAGCTAGCTCTTATCGTCGGTAACGGGGCTGTAGCTGCTCTCCTGCTGACCTGTGGCCGTCTGGAGTAAAGATAAAGCAGCTATTTGTAGAAATAACTTTGCACCGGACGGACGAGATACGCGCGGCGCATGTAGCCAGCGTATGGTGCTAATCCGTTCGCGAATCGGGAAATAACCCTCATTTGCATATTTGCAGGGGAAATCAATAGGCGCGACTGATGCGCCAAGCGAAATTATGCGCTGACGATACTCTGGCGTCGGAAAGTTAAGCCGATCGGAAATGGCCCATTTTCTGTCGCATCTAGTTTGGTGGGTACGGCCACATAGAAACGACGGCGCATAATCACAGTTACACGGCGCATATCGAATTACTCCAGCGCAAGTCTTGCTGAATCTGGCCCAATATATTTAAGCACGTTAGTGCACGTTTAACGCAGTATATTTCAGTGCGTTAGTGCATGTTTATTGCAGTATATTTCAGTGTGTTTCGTGCCGTTTAATGCAGTATATTGCAGTGCATTAGTGCAGTATACTGCAGTATATTTTTGTTCGTTGGTGCACGTTTAACGCAGTATATTTCTGTGCCTTACTGCATGTGTGTTAGTGCACGTTTAATGCAGTATATTTTGTATGTGCCGTTTACCGCTGTATATTTCAGTGTGTTAGTACACGTTTAACACCGTATGTTTCCATGCATTACTGCATGTTTAATGCAGTATATTTCTGTGCATTAGTGCACGTTTAGCGCAGTATATTCCTGAGTGTTAGTGCACGTTTAAAGGAGGACCGTTCAGTGAGTTACGTGCTGTTCAACGCAGTATATTTCAGTGCGTTGCTTTCCGTTTAATGCAGTATATATTAGTGTGTTAGTGCACGTTTAATGCAGTATCCTTCTGTGTATTAGTGCACATTTAACGCAGTCTTCTATGTGTTTATGACGATGTCCTCAATAGCCTGGACGATGGAGATTCGGTAGTTTTGGTTTTGCTGGATTTGTCGGCTGCTTTTGATACCATCAATCACACGATTTTACTACGACGTATGCAATCTGTTTTGGGCATGGATGGCGCAGCGTTGGCATGGGTGGCCTCATTTCTCCAGGGCAGAGTGCAAAAGATCAAACTTGGCCCTCATTATTCCACTAACTCAGCCCTGGTTTGTGGGGTGCCTCAGGGCTCGTCCTTGTCGCCCCTACTCTTTAACATCTATATGAAGCCACTAACTGATGTCATCCAGACCCATAAAGTCCAGTATCAAGTGTATGCAGACGACACCCAGATTTATCTGAGGTTGCCCAGGAACCAGACTCCCAGTCTCATACTAGCTTCCTGTCTGGAGGATGTCAACACATGGATGGCCTCCAATTCTTTAAAACTGAATGGAGACAAGACTGAGGGTATCATCTTCAGCGACTCGTCCTGTCCACCTAACCTCCCCCCATGGCCCGCCTCTTTTGGCGCCCCACCGGTGGTTGGTACCCAGGTGCGGGACTTGGGTTTCATCCTGGACTCCAGATTGACTCTGGAACCACAGATAAGCAGGGTTGTCAGCTCATGCCACTGGCAGCTCAAGCTACTTCGGGTGCTTTTTAAGTACCTGGAGCCACCAGATAAAAAGACCGTGGTCTGCGCCACGATCGGTAGTCGCCTAGACTACTGTAATTCTCTTTATCTAGGATTTCCAAGGAAATCCACCCGCAGGTTGCAGCTTGTTCAGAACGCAGCGGCAAGGTTACTCACGGGTGTCCCCTTGAGGGAACATATCACCCCTGCCCGGAAAGCCTTGCATTGGCTGCCCGTTGTTCAACGTTCTCTGTTCAAAGACGGCTGCCTTATGTATAAGATCTTGAAAGGCACAGCCCCTGGCTACCTGCGGAGAAGGTTCCTCAAGAGAGCCCCGGGAAGAACTCTGCGATCTAGCAGGAAATGCCTCCTAAGCATACCGGTGCCTAAGAAGACTCGTCGGGGTGGCAGATCCTTCTCCCACCAGGGTGCCATGCTGTGGAACTCCCTCCCGGAGGACATCCAGGAGGCGGCATCACTGGCGGCCTTTCGCCGGAGTTTAAAAACCTGGCTATTCCATCAAGCCTACCCGGCTTAAGGCGTCAGTTGGCCTGAGTGTAACATCCGAGCGGGAACATCAGTCCAAGTCGTACCATCTTGTTGTCCACTTGTCCCTGGGTTCACCCAGGGACGTCGCCAGCGTGTCGGGATCCTCCGGGGTAATTGACCACGCTATAGAAAGTGCACCTCAACTCAACTCAACTCAACTCAGTATATTTCAGTGCAATACATGCCGTTTAATGCAGCATATTTCAGTGCATTAGTGAACATTTAACGCAGTAGATTTTAGTGCATTACGCAACGTTTAACAAAGTATATTTCAGTGCGTTACTGCACATTTAACACAGTATATTTCAGTGTGTTAGAGAACATTTATCGCAGTATATTTCAGTGCGTTACTGCACATTTAACGCAGTATATATCTGTGCATTACTACAGGTTTAACGCAGTATATTGCAGTCCGTCAGTGCAGTTGTACTGCAGTATGATGTAGTGTGTCAGTGGATTGTGTCTTTGTAAAGAGTATTTAGGTTAAAGTGCACCAAACACCACTTTTCACTGATTAAAGTGCATCCACGTACACATTTCCACATCTTTATTACATTTTGTTAATAAGCCCCCTCCCATCATGTCTGGGAGGTCAACAAGGCGAGGCAGTTGTTCTCATGGCACTGTGAGGGGGCCAGCAGCATATGTCCACAAGCAAATGTGGACGTTGTCAGTCCTCAGACAGGGCATCATTTCCTCTGTTTTGTGATGTTGCACATGCTGTCCAGCCACAGCATGCAGAGGAGGTGGCGGACTGGCTTATTAAACCATCCTCATCCTCCGTCACTCAAGCAGAGACTAGTGCGCAGTTCACTGCAGCTGCCAGAGTGGCTAAATCTGCCTCCTTGTCCACAGCTATTCCTGCCATAGCCCCAGCATCATGCTTGGAGGAGTCAGCTGAGTTATTTGAACACAGCGTTAGCCACTTAAACCTTGACGATGCACAGTCATTACTTGATTCAGATGTTGGTTCTGAGGTTGAGGAAGGTAGGAGCATGCATCTAAAGAGAAGAAAAAACACTGGCACACAAATTGGCAATCATGTTTCCCCAGCCGCAGAGTATTGCCAAGTTGTCTCCAGTGGTAATGAGGATACACTGGATAACTCTGGGTAACTCTGCTTGGAACTCGGAAGGATGCAGGACAGGGCTCAGTGCTGCAGCTTGTTGTGCCACCGCGTCTCCATACAGCTAGTGGTGATGATGCAAGTTTTGTCAGCTCAACCCCCTTTTTTCTGAACAGGCATTTAGTGCTGCTGGAGGTTTTCTTACTTATAATAGAAAGTGTCTGTCCACAGACTCCCTGGACCCCCTGACATTTATCAAAATGAATCAGTCCTAGATTACCAGCAGCTATGAAGCCCCTGATGCCGATGTCGCTCATTAAGTGTTTTTGGGATGTGGAATATTTGCAGCACTTCTATGCTGCCTAGCGTTGTAGGTGTTGATTGATGGAAGAATATTTTTGGTGTAGATTTCATGGGCACAATTAACACCAATTTTTCCACATCTGTTTGACAGGTGCATATCATATACATTTTTTACAGCAATGCCAATTATTTCTTTCATCATATAGGGTTACGGTGTGAGGGGAACCTCTGACACACAAAGATAATTTTTTACAATATGGCACTGTGTCGCTTTAACTGACAATTGCGCGGTCGTACGGCGCTGTACCCAAACAAAATTGATGTCCTTTTTTCCCCACAAATAGAGCTTTCTTTTGGTGGTATTTGATCACCTCTGTGGTTCTTATTTTTTTCGCTAAAAACAATAAAATGTGTAAATTTAAAAAAATATATATATATTTTTCATCAGTTTCGGCCAATATGTATTCTTCTACATATTTTTGGTAAAAAAAAATTGCAATAAGCATATATTGATTGGTTTGCGCAAAAGTTATAGCATCTACAGGGGATAGATTTATGGCATTTTTACTAGTAATGGCGGTGATCTGCGATTTGTAGCGGGACTGTGACATTGTGGCAGACAGATTGGACACTTTTGGCACTTTTTGGGACCATTGACATTTATACAGCGATCAGTGCTATAAGAATGCACTGATTATTGTGTAAATGTCACCGGCAGGGAAGGGGTTAACACTAGGGGGCGATTAAGGGGTTAAATGTGTCCCCTCTAACTGTGGGGGGATGTGACTGACTGTAGGAGGAGACAGATCCCTGTTTCTAATTACTAGGAACAGCAGATCTGTCTCTCCTCACCTGTTAGGCCGCGTACACACGATCTAATTTATCTGCTGAAAACGGTTTGACGGACCGTTTCAGCAGACAAATTCGATCGTGTGTACGGGCGAGCAGACAGGTTTTTCCAGCAGACAAATTTTAAAACATGCTTTAAAATCTGTCTGCTGGGAACCAATCCGTCCGACATGTCCGCTGGTTAGTACACTAACCAGCGGACATATCTGTCCGCACATGCGTCGAATGGATTCGACGCATGCGTGGAAGTTTTTCACTTCCTGGTTCGGTGACGTGGCGGCGTCAACGTCACCGCCACGTCACCGCGCTGTCTGCCGGGGGGGATTTTGGTTTGATCGTGTGTATCTCAGAACAACAGAGCACTCGGCCCGCCGTCATTTGACGGCGGGCGGGTGTTAAGTGGTTAAACATCAGTTAGTCACTGCTCATTTAAAAATTACGTTTTTTACAAACTTTTTTTTTTCATTGCTACATGTCCCCCAGGGCAGTACCTGGGCCCCTATAACCATTATATTCCCAAATACTTACATATAATCCTTCAAAATGGGCACTTTTCACTTTTCCAGTTCAGGTCCCATCCATTTCAATGGGGTTCATTGTTCAGTTCCGAACTTTTGCAATATTCTAAAGTTCTGGTGGGAACTGAACAGGGGGTCGTTCGGCCCATCCCTAATGTCCAGTGGTCGGTCATGTTGGAGGTGTAGTGGTCCGTTTGGAGTGTAATAAAATTGTATTATGATGATGTCTAGTGGTGGGTCGTGTTGGAGGTGTAGTGTTCTATTCTATTCTATGGAGTTTAATGCCGCGTACACACGATCAGGCTTTTGCCCGGCCAAACTCACATCGGAATTCCATCGGAGTAAAAATAGAACATGTTCTCTATCTATTCATCTGAATTTCTGATGGAATTACTCTGATGGGGCATATACACGGTTGGAATTTCCGATGGAAAAAGTCAGTCTGACTTTTTCCATCGGAAATTCCGATCGTGTGTACGGGGCATAAGAGATATGTATGATGATCATGTCCAGTGGTGGGTCATGTTGGAGGTGTAGTGTTCTATGTATGGAGTGTAATAGAATTGTATTATGATCATGTCCAGTGTTGGGTCATGGTCAGTGTTGAGGTCTCCCTCATATATTATTTCCCTTACTGGTTGAATGTTCTTAGCCCATAGTGTTATGCCGTGTACACACGATCGGAATTTCAGCCAAAAAATGTTCGATGTGAGCTTTTGGTCTAATATTGCGACCATGTGTAGGCTCCATGCTGTCGGAATCAGCTGGTTCTCAATTTTTCCGACAATAAAAAGTTCTTGTCTGAAATTCCGATTGTGTGTATCCAATTTTGACGCACAAAAATTCTACGCATGCTCAGAATCAATTTGACGCATGCTCAGAATCATTTTTCTCGGCTCGTCGTAGCATTGTACGTCACCGCGTTCTTGATGTTCAGAATTTCCAAGCAACATTTGTGCGACCGTGTGTATGCAAGACAGGTTTGAGCCAACATCCGTCAGAAAAAAATCCACGGTTTTGTTGTCGGAAATTCCGATCATGAGCACGCAGCATTAGGCTATTTTCTCTATCAGTGAATGTTAACTCTCATGATTAAACAATCTGTTGGCTATCAGGATTGAATGTTAGGGAATGTTACTTTTGCCCAGCGTAAGGCAACAAAGAAATGATTGCACACATATTACAAAGATCATGGGTATTGTTGGTTATGCTTGCATGAATGTTGAGACATAATGATGGAGATTTAGTATTCTTTGGGTTTTATAAACCACTTCCCGCCCGGTCAATTGTGAATTGATGTCCAGGAAGTGGTTTTGTTATCCTGACTGGACGTCTATTGATGTCCTGCAGGATAACAGCTGCCGCGCGCCTGGGGGGGGGGGGGGGGGGCGCATCGCGACGATCGATGATGCGGTGTGTCAGTCTGACACACCGCTACAGTGATCTCGGTAAAGAGCATCCGTGGAGGCTCTTTACCATGTCATCAGCCATGTCCAATCACGGCTGATCACAATGTAAGCAGGAAGAGCCGCTGATCAGCTTTTCCTCACTCACGTCTGACAGACAAGAGTAGAGGAGAGCCGATTGGCTGTTCTCCTGACAGGGGGGTATGTGCTGATAGTTTATCGGATCATTGCACAGCACCACCAGTATGCCGCACAGGACCACCAGCATGCCGCCCAGGACCACCAGGGATGGGCATCCACACTGGACCACCAGGTATCCCCATTGAGAACGTCTGTTAACCACTTAAGGACCCCCGCACGCACATATACGGCCACAGAATGGCACGTACAGGCACAAGGGCGTAAATTTACGTCCCCGCCTGAGTGCGGTTCGGGGGTCCCATCGGGACCCCCTCCGCGGCGTGCGGGGGTCCCCCTACCTCTGGGAGCGATCCGGGATCTGCGGGCGGATGTCCGTGATATCCGCCCCCCCCCCCGCGATCGCTCCCAGCCAATGGGAGCGCGCTCCCAGCCTGTCACTTCCTCCTCCTGTGTTTACACAGGAAGGAGGAAATGATGTATTCTCTCATCGCAGCGCTGTTTCCCAGCGCTGCTGATGAGAGAAGACATCACAAGTAAGTGTGCACCAACACAACACTGACACACACTCACATAGGCATATTAACCCCTTGTGATCGCCCCCCCCACCCCCCTGTCACAGTGTCACTGAATGCAGTGATTTAATCACTGCATTTAGTGTCAGTGTGACATGCAGTGTAAAAAACAGTTAGTGTTAGGTTCAGGATAGCCCCCCCACCCCCCCTAATAAAGTTTTAACCCCCTGATCACCGCCCTAGTTAACCCTTTCACTCCCTATTGCCAGCGTCACTAAGCGATCATTTTTCTGATCGCTGTATTAGTGCCGCTGTTCCCGCTAGGTAGCTATTTTTTTTTATTGCAATTTTTTTTTTTACTAAAGACATGTGGCTAAATAAATTTTGGCCTAAATGTTTGACTAAAATTTAGTTTATTTGATTTTTTTTTTAACAAAAAGTAAAAAATAGTGTTTTTTTTTTCAAAAATGTCGCTCTATTTTTGTATATAGCGCAAAAAATAAAAATCGCAGAGGTGATCAAATACCACCAAAAGAAAGCTCTATTTGTGGGAAGAAAAGGACGCAAATTTTGTTTGGGAGCCACGTCGCACGACCGCGCAGTTGTCTGTTAAAGCGACGCAGTGCCGAATCGCAAAAACACCTTGGGTCATTTACCAGCGTATTGGTCCGGGTCTTAAGTGGTTAATGACGAAACGTCGTCTGGGAACGCGTACACTGACGTCACCGCGTTCAATTCAAAGGAGGAAGGGCTCCGGCACAATATACACGCTTTTACAACATGAATTGTTTGTTTGTTTTTAATGTTTATTTAATAAATTTTTTACGGAATCACGCTATGGTCCGTTTTCTCTCCTACCCAAACACTGAGGACCTGTTCATATAAGCGGTGTGGTTCATTCTGCACATCTGCTTCTTGGATTCCTCGCTAGTCTGATGTGGAGTCTGTGGATGATCTTTATATCTACACTACATGCCTAATCATTAGGTTGCTCTGGTAAGCGGCTTTCCGTTTGGTGGTGGCGGTTCTCACAGAAGTCCCTGTCTACGCGGTGGTGCTGCTATAATTTGTTCGTTGGACTGGATGTGTTTATTATCAGCAATTTATTAGCAATTTCCATCACCCTTATTATTCACATAATTGGAGGAATAATGCCGCGTACACACGATCACTTTTTGTGACGAAACAAAACAACGTTTTTCAAACTTCATTTTCCAAAACAACATTGCGTACACACCATCGTCTTTCCAAAATGCTCTAGCAAAGCGCGGTTACGTACACCACGTTCGACGGCACGTTCCATTGAAGCTCCGTCTCATAACTTGCTTCTGAGCATGCGCGGGTTTAAAAACGTCACTTTCAACGTCGTTTTGCCCACACACGATCACTTTTTATGACACAAAAAATGACATTTTGAAAAACGACACCAAAAATTCAAGCATGTTCGAATTTTTTTTTGGTCGTGTTTTTGAAGACATAAAACGACGTTTCGCCCATACACCATCATTTTAAATGACGTTTTTGAAAACGTCGTTTTTTTTCATCACAAAAAGTGATCGTGTGTACGCGGCATAAGACTTTTGCTTTACACTGGCCTGAACAGCTGGTTTCTCATCTGGCGCAGTTTATTTTTATATAATGTCCCCTAGACCACCAGGGAATGCCAATCTTTGCCAAGGCAGCTGCCAACCAGTGCCCACTCAAAAACTCTGCCAGTGCCACCAGGGATACCCATCGGTGCTGCATATCCGTGCCACATGTCAGTGCCCAGCAGGGCCACTTATCAGTGCCCAGCAGTGCTGCCTATCAATGCCACCCATAATTATCCACCATTACAGCCTTTCATTGCCCATCAGTGTCGCCTATCAGTGCCAATCAGTGCCACCCATGA
Source organism: Rana kukunoris (assembly GCA_029574335.1). Taxonomy (NCBI): domain Eukaryota; kingdom Metazoa; phylum Chordata; class Amphibia; order Anura; family Ranidae; genus Rana; species Rana kukunoris. The sequence continues at coordinate 705,791,641 of CM056049.1, forward strand.
GTGCCCATCAGTGCCGCCTATCAATGCCCATCAGTGCTGCATATCAGTGCCCATCAGTGCCCATCGTCAGTGCCACCTCATTGGTGCTGCCTTATCAGTGGCCGTCAGTGCCCATCAGTGAAGGAGAAAACTTACGTATTTACAAAATGTTATAACAGAAAAAAAAAACATTATTTTTTTATAGCAAAAAATAAAAACCCCAGAGGCGATCAAATACCACCAAAAGAAAGCTCCATTTGTGGGAACAAAATGATTGGGTACAGTGTAGCATGACCGCGCAATTGTCATTTAAAAAGCGACAGCGCAGAAAGCTGAAAATTGGCTTGGGCAGGAAGGGGGGTAAGTGCCCGGTATTGAAGTGGTTAAAGTATACTTAGCATTTGTCCCTTCATTATAGGTGCTTTTGTACAAATAAGAATAAATTGGCACATTTTTGGCATTCTTTTCTAATCAGATTCCGGGCAGCACGTTTATTTCAAAGAAACTTGTACTTCTCCCCCAACCGTTGACTGAATGCGCCGCTAAGATGATAGGCTGCTTTATACTTTGTTTCATATCAAAAAGCGTTTTGACATTAATACCTCTGAAGTGAGCTACATTCCATTGCTCTGGTGAGGGGAGGACATCAAGTAGATAAAGGAAAATCCTTGAGATTTGTGTATGTAGTTAGCAAAACTTTCCTTTGATCACCGGCTGACCCGGAGTTACTGGAATCCTGCCAAACCTACCAATCATTGTAAGTCATCTTTTTTATTGCAAGCAAATTACGTTTTTAGCGATTGTATAATTTGTGTGCGTATTTTTTTATACATTTACAATGCAAAGTGCTATTTCCACACAGTATAAAATTCCCCAGCTCTTAGGCCTCGTACACACGAGGGGATATGTCCGCTGAAAACGGTCCGATGGACCGTTTCAGCAGACATCTCCGCTCGTGTGTATGGGCTAGCGGACAGATTTCTCCACCCAACAGATTTCAAAGCATGCTTTGAAATCTATCCGGTGGAATCTGTCCGCCCGACATGTCTGCTGGTTAGTACACTTACCAGCAGACATGTCGTCCCCCACCGCCGCCGCGCCGCCACCGAATGGATTCGGCGCATGCACGGAAGTGTTTAACTTCCTGGTGCGGTGACGTGGCGGCGTCAACGTCACCGCGCCGTCCGGCGGCGGGGAATTTGATCCGATGGTGTGAACACGCCATCGGATCAAACTCCCGATCGGACATATCCGATGGAAATGGTCCGCGGACCGTTTTCATCGGATATGTCCGATCGTGTGTACGAGGCCTTAGATATCCAGAGAGTGGGCCTGCTGTTTTTTTTTTTTTTTCTAGTTCAGGTTCATACATTTGATACACAATGTTGAAGCAACATCAAAGCATCTCTATAAGTGTTCCTAATAAAATGTAACCACTTGCCAACCACGCTATAGCTCAATGACAGTCGTCCTGTTCTGGGAGGGCGTCTACTGATGTCCTCCCAGAAGCACGTGCCCCACATGCCCGCTACGGCAAGCATCCGGCATGCTTTGTCTTCCAAACACAGCTGGTTACAGATCAGGGTAAAGGGCCAATAATAGAGGCCCTTTACCATGTGATCAGCTGTGTCCAATCACAGCAAATCACAATGTAAACACACCTGCCATCTATCGGCATTCCTTTCCTCACTAGGGATGAGCTTCGCGTTCGAAACAAACGTATGTTCAGCTCGAACATCGTCCGTTCGATCGTTCGTCGAATTTCGAACAAAAACGATTGTTCGCGGCAAATTCGAGTGAAACGAAACGACTGTTTTTAACCACTTGGTTCCCCGCTCATCGTCAATTGACGGCAGCTTAGGGGATCTGAATATCCAAGCTGCCGTCAATTGACGGCATCGTTTTCTCCGGCCACTGGGGGGCGCGGGTGCGCCGCCATCGGCGCGCGCGCACCCGGCACGTCCCCGAGATGCCGATGCGCATACCTGGCGGACTCGATGTCCGCCAGGTACCCGCTGATCGGCAGTTTTACAGCAGGGACATTGAGCTCTGTGTGTAAACACAGAGCTCCACGTCCTGTCAGTGAGAGGAGACAGATGCTGTTTCTCTTGTACATAGGGAGACAGCATCGGTCACCTCCCCCAGTCACCCCCCTCCCCCCACACAGTTAGAACACACCCAGGACTCACATTTAACCCCTTCCTCACCCCCTAGTGTTAACCCCTTCACTGCCAGTCACATTTATACAGTAATTAGTGCGTTTTTATAGCACTGATCGCTGTATAAATGTGAATGGTCCCAAAAATGTGTCAAAAGTGTCCGTCGCAATATCGCAGTCCTGACAAAATTCGCAGATCGCCGTATTACTAGTAAAAATAGCCACTATAACCTTTGCGCAAACCAATTACTATACGCTTATTGCGATTGTTTTTTTAACCAAAAATATGTAGAATACATATCGGCCTAAACTGAGAAAAAAATATATATTTAAAAAAAAAAAAAATTATTTTTATTATAGCAAAAAGTAAAAAATATTCTGTGTTTTTTTCAAAATTGTCGCTCTTTTTTGTTTATAGCGCAAAAAAAAAAAACGCAGAGGCGATCAAATACCACCAAAAGAAAGCTCTACTTGTGGGGAAAAAAAGGACGTCAATTTTGTTTGTAAGGCACGTCGCACAACCGCGCAATTTTAATTTAAAGTGACGCAGTGTTGAAAGCTGAAATTTCGCCTGGGCAGGAAGGGGGTATATGTGCCCAGTAAGCAAGTGGTTAAAACTTTTTTCCCATTGATACTACTATCAATGGAAAAAAAAGTTTTAAAAACGGTCGTTTTTTTCAGGAGTCCTGCTCCTGAAAAAACGACCGTTTTAAGACTTTTTTCCATTGATACATGTTCCCTGGGGCAAGACTCGGGTTCTCAAAGACGTTTTCCAACAATAACTTGAAAATTGGTCTTTAAAATGATCGTTTTTGAATTCGAACGTTTGAGTCCCATAGACTTCAATGGGGTTCTAAATGTTCGTGCGAGCGATCGGACTGTTCGACGGTTCTGGTGCGAACCGAACGCAGGGGTTTTGCGGCTCATCCCTATTTCTCACGCGCTGTCACAGCATAAGGAGAGGCGAACCAGAAACCAGCTAGTGTGACATGTAGGGGGACCATGTGTCCCGAATTGCCCGGGACGGTCCCGCATTTTGCAGGTCTGTCCCGGGCACCTTCATTCCGGGCCAATACAGTGTCCCGGAATGAAACTGACACAACCACCCCCCGGGCCAATCTGATGCTCCCAAAAAAAGCCGCCACATCACCACTTTACTCACTGACAGTACTTGTCCTGGCCGGGAATGCCTGGAGAAGAACAATCCCCGCCCCCTGCTTGTGATTGGAGAAATCATGAATCCCGCCTCTTGTGTCCAATCACTGTGCTGTAATTTGTTACAGCACAAGCTGATTTTTGGGAAGGGGAAGGTTCCTGAATGGCAGTTTGGAAATGTGGTCATCCTAGTGACAGGGGACAACTATACTAGTAATCAGGGCATTGAACATTAGTGTCCTAATTATCAGTGCAGCCCCAACACTGCCAATCAGTGCCCATCAGTACTGCCAATCAGTGCCCATTTCCTCCAGCATTCGTTGGAGGAAAACCACCTGAGCTTCAGAAGACAGATAAAAGCTCTTTTGATGACCAGAGAGACTGAAACAACGAGCGCCCAGAGGCGATTCAGTTTGCATGTGCAGCGCTATATAAGTTTTTCATTCATCAGTACTGCCAATCAGTGCCCATCAGTACTGCCAATCAATGCCCAGCAGTGCTGCCTATCAGTTCCGCCTTATCAGTGCATATCAGTGAAGGAGAAAGAAATGTACAGTGGAACCTTGGTTTACGAGTAACACAGTAAACAAGCATTTTGCAAGACAAGCAACTTTTCTTAAAAAATCCTGACTCGGTTTGTGAGTGTTGTCTTGAAAAACGAGCACAATTCGAGCAAATGATGTGTGCAGTACCACATTTGGCCAGAGGTGCGGGGGCGCCGGTGACATTCGGAACTGTTCAGAGCCATTTGGAAATACATGAAAATCCTTGGAAATACTCAGTTCCTGGGTGTTTCTGAGCCTTTCCAAGGGTTTTACGAGATCAGCCGAGCTGTCCCCAAGTATTTACGAGGCTCTCCGGTGCCCCCCCCACCTCTGGCCACATGCGGTATTGCATGCAGTAGATGTCAATGCAAAACAAACTATCTTCGTTTGCATTGACTTCTATGGTTCCACTGTATTTGCAAAATTTTATAACAGAAACTAAGTATGTTTTTTTTTTGTCTGTAAATACCACTAAAAGAAAGCTCTATTTGTATGAAAAAAAAATGATAAAAAAAAATCCTATCGATACAGTGTTGTCATAATGAGCACAAATGTCATTCAAATTGTGACAGCGCTGAAAGCTGAAAATTGGCAGGAAGGGGGTGAAAGTGCCCAGTAGGCAAGTGGGTAAGGTGGTTGTAAACCTCTGAAATTAAAAATGAACAAAACATATCCTTCTATAGTGTGTACATGCCTCTATACAAAGCACCCAGTGTGATTTTTGTATTCTCTCTCATTCTTCTGATATCTTCTGAGTCATTTCTAACAGTCTATGCCCACACTAGACAATCCAGGGAGACTGCCTTGCCCCCAACACACAGCAGGTGATTGACAGCTTCAGCTGTGAATGTTTCCCTATGAGAGGGGGAATGTCCATTCCCTCCACTCAGATCCCTGATAACACTCAGCTCTCTTCTCTGTGCTGTGCAGTGTATGACATCAGACCCCGCCTCCTCCCTTTCTTGCTAAGGAATGTTGTGTCAATTCTGGAATTCTATAATGATGTAAAGGAGAGAGCTGCAGATGAACAGGTACAACGTATGCAGAAGGATTTGCTTTATCTCTGTGTATCACCTAAGGCTATTCACTTCAGTGGGTATATGTAAGGATTTACAACCACTTTAACCACCTAAGGACCGGAAGGATTTACCCCCTTAATGATTAGGCCATTTTTTCCGATATGGCACTGCGTCGCTTTAACTGACAATTGCGCGGTTGTGCGACGCTGTACCAAAACCAAATTGATGTAATTTTTTCCCCACAAATATATATATATATAATATATATATATATATATATATATATATATATATTTTTGGAGGTATTTCCTCACCTAACAATTTTGAAAAAAAAAATAATATATTTTTTTACTTTTTTTCTATAATAAATATCCCCTCCCAAAAAAAAATGTCTTCATCATTTAAGTCCAATAAGTATTCCTCTACATATTTTTGGTAAAAAATAGCGCAATAAGCGTATATTGATTGGTTTGCGCAATAGTTATTGCGTCTACAAAATAGGGGATAGATTTTTATTATTATAATGACTGCGACATTGCGGAGGATACATCAGACACTCTTGTTGCATTTTTTGTGTTTTGTTGCCTCACAACCTGGAATTACCATGGATTGTTTGAGGATTTGCTTCATTTAATTTACAGAACATGCTCACAACTTTGAAGATTTTTTTTTGTTTTGTGAAGCAAACAACAAATAGGACAAAAGTCAATGTGCATAACTATTCACCCCCCTAAAGTCAGTACTTTGGCTATTACAGCTCCAAGGTGCTTTGGATAAGTCTCTATGAGCTTGCCACATCTTATCATTCCTCCTTGCAAAACTGCTCCATTTGGATGGTTTGCGCTTGTGAACAGCAATCTTTATGTCTGAGTACAGATTTTCTATTGGATTGAGGTCTGGGCTTTGACTAGGCCATTCCAACACATTTACATGTTTCCCCCTAAACCACTTAAGTGTTGCTTTAGCAGTGTGTTTGGGGTCATTGTCCTGCTAGAAGGTGAACCTCCGTCCTAGCCTCAAATCACACACAGAGTGGTACAGGTTTTTCTCAAGAATATCCCTGTATTTAGCACCATCCATCTTTCCCTCAACTCTGACCAGTTTCCCAGTCCCGACTGCTAAAAAATATCCCCACAGCATGATGCTGCCACCACCATGTTTCACAGTGGGGATGTGTTCTTTGTGTGATGTGTTGGGTTACATTTTTATTTGATGGCAAAAAGTTACATTTTAGTCTCATCAGACCAGAGTACCTTCCTCCATGTTAATGTGTTTCCTAGGGAGTGATTCTTACTGTGGGGGGTGGGGACTCACAAGGGAAGGAGACCGATCGGTGTCCCTATGTACAAGTGACACACCATCGATCTCCTCTTCCTGACAGCATGTGGATCTCTGTGGATCCATGTCCCTGGTTCTGTAATATGCAATCGCAGGTGCCTGGCGGACATCGCGGCCGCCGGGCACGTGCATCGGGTCCCCAGTGATGCTGTGAGAGTGCGCAAGCTCCACACTGCAGGAATCCCAGGACATCATAGGACGGCCGCCCGGAGGGATGAAAGGTTCCTGCGGCTGTTTAATTACTATGAGACGGGTGGGAAGTGCTTAAACAAGTAGCATGATTGCTCAATGCACCAAATCAGTGCGATTGACCACCACTACCTGCTACATGTGTATCTAACACAGGCATGTCTAAAGTCCGGTCCGCGGGCCAAATGCGGCCCCCTGTTGATTTAATACAGCCCCCCCGGGGATCTGGATATATATATTGTATATAAGATGCATACCGTTATAATCGGTGCTGTCTTGGAGGGGACAAGGAGGGGGCAGAACGAGTGCCGTCAGATTACAAGAGAATCTCCTGTTTACTCAGCAGCGTCTCTATTGGAAGTCCCCCTCTCCTGGGATGCCATTGGACGACTGTTCTGTCTATCATAGGAGGCAGGACTTTGTATTAAAGAGGCCACAGAGTAAACAAGAGATTCTCCTGTTTGTACTCTGTCTGCACTCGTCCTGCCCCCCTCCCTCTGCCCGCCGAGGCTGCAGACGGTCATCGATCAGGCTGCACTGATGGCAATAAGGCTGCATTCATGGCACATGTGAGGCTGCATTTATGGAACATGTGAGGCTGCAATGGTTGCAATGGTAAGGCTGCATTGGTTGCAATGGTGAGGCTGCATTCATGGCACATGTGAGGCTGCATTCATGGCACGTGTGAGGCTGCATTCAATGCACGTGTGAGGCTGCATTGGTTGCAATGGTAAGGCTGCATTCATGGCAATGGTGAGGCTGTATTCATGGCAATGGTGAGGCTGCATTCATGGCATGGGTGAGGCTGCATTCATGGCAATCGTAAGGCTGTGCGTGTTTTACGCCAATAAGTACGGTATATCCAAATAACACGCTTTAGCTCATCCTTAGTCCTGAGCAGTGCTCTGGGATTCGTTGGGGCCACAGAAGAAATGTATACAGTGTATCCAAATAACACGCCCAAGCTCATTTCTTCACCACACAAAGGCAAGAGAATTTCTTTTGGGCAGTGTATTAGTGCTCGGGGGAACACACTTAGACCGAATTTTAATGGTTCAAAGAATGTCAGGCAAAATAGTCGGCCCTCACGCATGTTCACTTGATTAAATCTGGCCCTCTTTGAAAAAAATGTGGACACCCCTGATCTAACACAACAGGGAGTCAAGGAGCTTACTCTTAACAATTAAGCCGGCCATAGACTGTTCAAATCTCAGCTAATTCAACAGGGACCGGCCCAGATTTGAATCATGTATGGGCAGGCTGATTGTTCCCAAGCTGATCGATCGATGCACAACTAGCCTATTGGATTTCTCATGTGTTTATTGCCAGCCGCTATAATTACTGTGTTTTCTCCCATATGGGAACGTCCCCTGCAGGGAGAACACAATAGCTTCACGGGAGGGATTGCCCCATCACAACTGACTGCGTTGTGATTTTCTTCTCTGCAACCCGTGGTTGCAGGAAAGAAAACTGCCCCGTCTATGGCTTTAGTCACTAATGACTTTAGTAGTGCATTCTTTCCAAAGTTTGGGCATGCCTGACAGTTTTGCTTTAAAAAAAGGATTGTTCAAGTTCAATCCTAAAGAATCCACATGTATGGAAACATTTTACTTGGTTCATTATTCACATTAACTGAAAACAATGAGTAGAAGTGCATTAGCCCAGAATAATGAGGATAATCATACTAGAGTACTAATTATAAGTGCAAGCGAAAAGGGCAAATCCAGGAGCTATGAATGGATAATATCTATGAGTCATTTTGATCAATAACAGCCAGGGCATGTGGCACCTGTGTGAAGCTACATGTGAATATGAAGCCTGTAGTGTTTTTCTAGCGCAAAGCTGTTGCAGCAATGTGACTTTCAGAATGATTTGTGTGAAGAATGACTGTAAGTGCCGGTTCACACTACCACGACTTGGGATCCGACTTGTGTCACCCCAAGTCGCCCCACATGAAAAATGACATTAAAGTGAATGAGAGCCGTCTTAATACACACTACTGAAGTCGCTCCGACTTCAGAAAAGGTATCTGTACTACTTCAAGGCGATTTCAATGGAAGTCGCCTCCAAGTCGGATCTCTGTCTTAACTGAAGCAACTTTACAGGAAGAGAAAATAGTTTTCTCAGACAAACCCCTCCCTCCCACAGAGCTGATTATTGTTTGAGTGGCCACTGGCAACGTCACCTGTCCTGGAGGCAGTGGCGTAGCGTGGGTTGTCAGTGTCTGGGGCGAGGCATTTAATTTGCACCTCCCTGACCCATGGACTTACCTATTCTCAGCTAGCTCCAATCTGGTCACATGATCCACTGTGTGAGAGTGTGCTTGATAATGACTGGTAAAGCCTGGAGTGGTGACATTATGCATATGTTCCTATGTTCCATCTGTTGTTGGTACTCCCTCCTCTCCACACTTGTGACAGCACCCCTCTAAATTTTGCGCCCGGGGCGTTGGCCCCCCTGGCACCCCCCACACTATGCCACTGCTTGGAGGCAACTTGAAGTTGCCTCGCAAAGTCGTGCCGACTTTTATGTCGCTGTAGTGTAAACCAGCACTAAGTGCCGGTTCACACAGAGGCAACCCGACTTACAGCATGACTTTGTGAAGCGACTTCAGTGTGACTTGGAGCAACTTACAACGCAACTTAACCACTTCAATACAGGGCTTTTATACACACCTCCATACCGGGCCTATTCTGGCACTTCTCTCCTACATGTACAAATCATATTTTTTTTGCTAGAAAATTACGCAGAACCCCCAAAAATTATATATGTTTTTTTAGCACACACCCTAGGGAATAAAACGACGGTCATTGCAACGTTTTAGCTTGTACGGTATTTGCACAATAATTTTTCAAACGCCTTTTTCGGGAAAAAAAATTGTTTCATGGATTAAAAAAATAACAAAACAGTAAAGTTAGCCCAATTTTTTTGTCAAATATGAAAGATTAGGTTACACTGAGTAAATAGATACCTAACATGTCACGCTTTAAAATTGCGCACACTCATGGAATGGCGCCAAACTTCGGTACTTAAAAATCTCCATAGGCAAGGCTTTGACATTTTTTACAGGTTACCAGTTTAGATTTACAGAGGAGATCTAGGGCTAGAATTCCAGCGAGGTTCTTGCTGGTTTTCAGCGAGAACCTCGGCCGTGTGTACGGCGCCTAACACACGCGGCGATACCTCACATGTGTGGTTTAAATGGCGTTTACATATGTCGGCGGGACTTGCGCGTGCGTTCGCTTCTGCGCGCAAGCTTCCCGGGGACAGGGGCATTATAATTTTTTTTTTTATTATTATTATTATTTATTTATTTATTTATTTTACATATTTATTTATTTTTTTACACTTTTTTTTTTATTACTTTTATTCCTATTACAAGGAATGTAAACATCCCTTGTAATAGGAATGTGTGTGACAGGTCTTCTTTATGGAGAGATGCGGGGTCATTAAGACCCCACATCTCTCCTCCAGGCTGGAAACCATGAGATCGGTGAAAAAAATTCACTGATCTCATGAATCGCGGCTTTGTTTACTTACGGGACCCGGTCGTGACGTCATCACATCGCGCCCGGGTCCTCGGACGGTCTATACTTCCTGCCAGCGCCGGACGATTCTTTCTCCGGGCCCCCGATGGCACGGGAGAGCCCGGAGAAGCACCGGATGGCGGCGGGAGGGGGGGGGATGTCCCTTCCCGCCGCCTGTAAGAACGATCTAGCGGCGGAACCGCCGATCTGATCATTCTTACATTGTGCAGAATCGCCGGCACAAGAGATAGATATCTGGATGATGCCTCTTGCTGCAGGCATCATTCAGATATCCCCCTTCAAAGTCCAGGACGTCATATGACGTCCACTCTGGATGGGAGAGACACTTTGTGGACGTCATATGACGGTGGCTGGTATTGAAGGGGTTAAAGTTGCCTCCAGGACAGGCAACATTGGCTATGGCCAATCACAGAATAATAAGCTCTGTGGGTGGGAGGGGTTTGCCTCAGTAAACCATTTTCTCTTCCTGAAGTTGAGGAAGTGACCTCATGCCCGGAGAATATCCGCAGTAGTGCTGACCGGAAGCATCTGGACAGTAAAGGTACTGTACACTTCTGAAATACTGTATATAAACAACCATTTTAATCATTTTTAATATCGGCTGTACTATTAATGTAATCTTGAAATTAGGGTGGAGCTCCGCTTTAACCACTTGCCGACTGCCGCACACAGATATACGATGACAAAATTGCACAGACAGGCACATTGTCATCCCTTTAAATTTGCTGCATTCCTCGTGAGTGTGCCCACGGGTCCCAGGAACTCGATGTTCCCGGGCGGCCCGCGATTGCGGTTGGCAAAGGCAGAACAGGGGGATGCCTTTGTAAACAAGGCATTCCCCTGTTCTGCCTAGTGACACTGTCACTGATGGCTGTTCCCCCGTGATCTGGAACGGTCATCAGTGACGTGTCACGTGTAGCCACGCCCCCTAACAGTAAGAATCACTCCTTAGTACTGACTTAACCTCTGCAACGCCACCTAGTGGTTAACCCCTTTACTGCCAGTGTTTTTTTTGTACAGTAATCAGTGCATTTTTATAGCACTGATCGTTGTAAAAATGACAATGGTCCCAAAATGGTGTCAAAAGTGTCCGATGTGTCTGCCATAAAGTCACAATAGAAAATCGCTGATTGCCGCCATTACTAGTAAAAAAAAAAATATTAATAAAAATAGCAAAAAACTATCCCCTATTTTGTAGACGCTATAACTTTTGCGCAAATCAATCGATAAATGCTTATTGAGATTTATTATTACCAAAAATATGTAGAAGAATCGGCCTAAACTGATATATACTGTATATATATATATTTTTTGGGGGGATATTTATTATAGTAAAAAATATTGCATTTTTTTTTCAAAATTGTCGCTCTATTGTTTATAGCGCAAAAAATAAAAACCGCAGAGGTGATTAAATACCACCGAAAGAAAGCTCTATTTGTGGGGAAAAAAGGATGCCAATTTTGTTTGGGAGCCACGTTGCACGACCGCGTAATTGTCAGTTAAAGCGACGCAGTGCTGAATCACAAAAAGGAGCCTTGTCCTTTAGCTGCATAATGGTCCGGGGCTTAAGTAAGAAGTAAGAAGATTTGTGCGACTTGGTGGCAATCTTAGACACAACCAGGCCTCTAGCAAATGCCAGATTACTAAATATGAGCCTTATAAACATTGCTGTGTTCCAAATACAGTAATAACATATGAGAAGGAACTGTGAGCGCGGGGCAGAAATGCATGTCGGCTTTCTGGGGGAATTTTTCCTGGGACGTGTGGACGGCGTTCAGAAAGCGAGCGATCACTGGGGATGTAATTAAAGCTTGACTCTGGAATGAAGGTTCCTCACACTCACTTCTGCTGATTAACTCATGGGGAGAACCAAGTCGCACTTTCCCTCTTTATTTCATGCAAATTTCCTGATTTCCCAGCCCTAAATAGAGCAGAACGTCGGGTTTGTCCTTCTTTTTTTTTTTTTTTGTAATTTCAGTCTATGGATCTCCCGCAGGAATGTGATCGCTGACCTTTTAGCTCAGTTTAAAAAAGATTAAAATACAATGTTTGGAATGTAAATTTATTTGGCATTAAAAATTATTTTTAAGGGACTTTTCAAAAAAGGAAAACTTTAGAGTGGCAAAATTATTCTGAATTTTTGCTTTAAATTCTATTTTCATAAAAGGCTGTTTTATATATTTGCTGAAATCTAAGGGGGTTTCAGTAATTAGGTTTAATAATTTATTAAAGTGTATGTCAAGCCAAAAATATATATATATATTTTTTTTGATGAAGTGGGGAAGCAGGGCGTTTTCACCCCCTTCCTGCCCAGGCCAATTTTTAGTTTTCAGCACTGTCGCATTTTAAATGACAATCATGCAATACTGTACCCAAATGGAAGGTATATGATATGTTTTCCCCACAAATAGAGCATTCTTTTGGTGGTATTGGATTACCTCTGCGGTTCTTATTTTTTACGCTATAAACAAAAGAAGAGCGATAAGTTTGAAAAAAAAAACATATTTTTAACTTTTTTGCTATAATAAATATTCAATAAAAAAAAAAAAAAAAGATTTTTTCTCCCTCAGTTTAGGCCGATATGTATTCTTCTACATATTTTTGGTTAAAAAAAAAAAAATCTCCATAAGCGTATATTGATAGGTTTGCGCAAAAGTTATAGCGTCTACAAAATAGGGGATAGATTTATGGATTTTTTTTTTTTTTTAATAGTAATAGCGGTGATATGTGATTTTTATCATGACTGTGACATTGCGGCAGACATATCGGACACTTTTGACATTATTTTAGGACCGTTCACATTTATACAGCGAATGGTGCTATAAAAATGTATTGATTACTGTGTAAATGTGACTGTCAGGAAGGTGTGGGTGGGCAGTCCTAGTGTGTGATTCTAACTGTAGGGGGAGGGGACTCACAAGGGGAGGAGACCGATCGGTGTTCCTCTGTACTGGGAACATACATCTGTCTCCTCTCACCTGACAGGATGTGGATCTGTGTGTTTACACACACAGATCCACATCCCTGGCTCTGTTGTTGGTAATCGCGCGTGGCCGGCGGACAACGTGGCCTCCGGGCACACGCACCGGCTCCCGAGTGACGCCACGCAAGCGCGCACACCCCTTAGACACCCGTTAAGCCCAGGACGTCATGTGATGCCTGCCCAGGATGGGAGATCCCTCCTGCAGATGTCATATGACTATGGCTGGGATGGGACGTGGATAAAGGGTAACTCCACTTTCGTGGGGAAATAAATAGCAAATAAAGAAAAAATAATATAGCGTATACAATTGTAACAAGTCATAGTGTGTGTGTGTGTGTGTATATATATATATATATATATATATATATATATATATATAAAATACACACAAGTGGGTGTATATATATATATATATATATATATATATATACCGTATGAGTGTATATACACACACACACAAGTCTTTACACTTTGTAATCACATGCAAAAAATCTGACAGGCTGGTTCCACTGAAGTCGATCAAAGGACCAACTTCAGTACAACCAGCCTGCCTGTAAATTGCTTACATTTTGCTTTAGCAGGCTGATGACCAGATCAAGTGCAGACAAAGGTTCCAGACAGGTCAAAGGCAAAAATAACAATTTGATAATTGGGATAAGTACAGGCAAACACGTCACAGGAGGTATGCAGGGCATGAACAGAAGTCAGACAGACCTTAAAGGGTTACTAAAGGAAAAAATGTTTTTCTTTAAAATAACAAACATGTTATACTTACCTCCACTGTGCACTTCGCTTTGCACAGAGTGGCCCCGATCCACGTCTTCTGCGGTCCCTCTGCGTCTGTCTCTGGTTTTCCCCGCAAGAACTCACCACATTCATACGAGAGAACTTGCATGGTGATGGGTCCTTGCGGCGCGCTCCCGTGATACAGCAAGCGGACATAGCCGCTCGCTGTATCACTCGGCCCCACCCCTCAGCGCGCTGCGTCACTGGATGTGATTGACAGCAGCGCCAGACAATGGCTGCGCTGCTCTCAATCTATCCGCTCCAGCCAATTAGTGGCCAGGCTGAGCGGCGAAGAGGATCTTGGGACCGAGCGCGCGATTTTCGATGGGTCAGGTAAGTAAAACGGGGGCTGGGGGAGGAGGCAGGAGGGGGGCGGCATCATGAGATGTTTTTTCACCTTAATGCATAGATTGCATTAAGGTGAAAACATTTTGTCCTTTAACCCAGGGCAAGAGCAGACAGCCTGTTGATCAAGCACAGGCTGAACGTGCAGCAGTCTCTTAAACACTCCTGTTTCAAGCAGGTGTGCACCGGATCCTTGACACGCTCTCTTGGTTATAGTGTCTTTATGGATTATCTTTTATGACTGTCTCTGTTCTGCAAACTTAAATTGCTCTAGCCCCACCCACAGTACCCACCCAGGGGTGGGGTTTAGCTAAAAGGGGTACTAACCTCTGCTTACCAGAGGTTGTCCAGCCACCAAAGTTGGCAAGGTAGCTGCTCAGCAATCGTAGGCAAAGAGGGAAATCCAAGAGTGGGTCAGACAGAAGCCAGGTCAGGATCAAAGATCGCAGGCCACAGGGACACTGACTATGAGACCAATCAGCAGGACTAGGCCGACTTGGCCCCAATATCAGTGACAGACATGCATGAACCTTTGTGCATGCGCATGTGCATGAGGCCATTACCTGACACCATGACACCAGATGTCAGAGATCATAGGAATAGGTCATAGATAAATCCACACAATGGATAGGCTTAATGAATGCGATAAATGCTACAAAGCCCATTTCAAAGTATAAAAGTCCAGAACGATTGCAGAATCAATTATTGCTCCTTTCATAAATATACCCTGATACTTCCTCTTTGTATATTGGATTTTATAGCAGATTTTTATTAGTCGTTCTTTCCACTTCTTCTGCCTCTCACCTGACGTGACCTGGCCAGATCACACAGATACACAACATTGAGTGATCAGAAGAGACAGCTATGCTTGATAAAAGATTGGAAGGTCAGTTTGGTTCACAGAATCACGGTACAAATCTGCTCGTGAAGAGGAAAACATATCTGTTCCTCACGCTCAAATTTATTTTTATATCTATTATTAGAGGCAGACTCTACTCATTAATGAAGACACTTTGTATGTAAATTGTCTTACCAGGTACAGCCTACGTAGTAAGTGGCTCCAATTGTCTTTGCAGCATTTCTCGTCAGCAGATTTTCTTCCAGCTAGCTAAACCTTTCCGTTGTTGGTGTCCTTTTTCTCTAATCGCCCCTCAGTCTAAATTAAAGTAGGCCAGTTCCTTCACTGATTCCACTGCTACCCTTTCAATGAGGTCTGGGAAAGATGTTTTAGAACACAGAAACATGTGACACGAGGCTTCAGTCACATCTACAGGCCTACATCTATAGTGAGAAATGCTGGCTATATTTGGACACACTGTATATTTGAGGGTACAGTTTTAGGGGTATTTTTATTTTAAAAAAAATGTGCAAAACTATTTGTCCTGTGAAACTGCAAAATGGCTATTTCCTCTCCAGGTCCAATGGTCTTCATTCATAAGAATAGAGTAAAATTAGGAAATAATATCAATATGGTCTTTAGATGTAGCTGCCAAACCAAGTAAATACGTGATTATTTGTGCATGTGCATGATTCCAATGGATGACACCAGATGCCAGAATGGTTACTAGGCTATATTCTCTCCAGGTCCAAAGATCTTCATTCATAAGAAAAGAGTAAATTTTCGTACTGTGAGTAACCTCTTCACTTTCGACATGAGAGCATGCCACAAAAAAAGGACGTTCAGCCGTCTAAAAAATCCAAGCGTGTGTACGAGGCTTTAGGCTCTGCATTGGATAATTTTATAGAGGGCGGTGAAAGGAGGTTTGTAGGCAATCAGGAGGCAATAGTGTTGCCTCCTGATGCTTGTTCTTGGGGAGTGGTTAATCTTTTGCCATGGCAAATTTGCAATGTGGGACCGCACTGCTACTGTGAGCAGAGTGTTTTGTGTTGAAATATGGCCTTATTCACTTACATGGATGTGTTTGTAAGGTTTTGTTGTAAAATTGCATTAAAATTGCAACACTGCGATCCAAAGACTTGCAGGCTTGGTGCTATGTACCCATTTGGGTGGAACCATGAACGCCTGTAGGTGGGTGGTTGGGAGGCAGTGAAAATGTGGATCAACTGCTTGTTTTACCACCCCCCCTGGCAGCTTATGTGAAAGGAGACTATGGTGGCAGGAAGGTGAGATTTAAAGCCTTGTACACATGATCAGTTCATCCTATGAGAATGGTCTGAAGGATGTCATAGGTTAACCGATGAAGCTGACTGAAGTTCTGATGTGCCTACACACCATCAGTTAAAAAAACGATCGTATCAGAACGCGGTGACGTAAAACACGACGACGTGCTGAAAAAAATTAAGTTCAATGCTTCCAAGCATGCGTCGACTTAATTCTGAGCATGCATGGATTTTTAACCGATGGTCGTGCCTACTAACGATTGATTTTGACCGATGAAAACGGTCCATCAGACCGCTGTCCTCTGGCTATCCTGTCGTGTGTACGAGGCCTTAAGCTGCCTGTAGCACGCATTAAAATTGCTGCAATGCAAAGTGTAACTGGATTGACCCGTGACACCCAGAGACTTTTGCGGGGTGCTCCTGTGCCGGCGTCACCAAGGACTCTTATGTCTAGGGTCACCTTATGTCCAATAGGGCCATAGGGTGACTGGGAAATATTGCTTATAAATTACATGAGATGGGACATTACTGATAGTTCATATTGAAGGATGTCTTGAGATATTACAGGTGTTGGTTAATGTTGACCCAAACCAGGTCAATAGACTCCTAAGACCTTTTCATTGTGTGATTGTCTGACTAAGATGTGGATTGAGGGGAACTAATTGTGTGATGGTAACACTGTGAAAAGTCTATTGATGATAGATATGTGTTGTGAGTTAGCAGTCTAAAGGTCAGAGGTCTCCTTTAAGGGTTAGGGAATTAGCATGTCAATTATGTTTAGTAAAGGAATGTGACTTGTCAAGCTATATGCGGAGCCAGGCTGTCTGGATAATGCATTCTGTTACAATTAGTAATTAGCTCAACTGGATGTCAGTATTTAAAATAATGTAATTGAAGCCCCCCCCCCATAGTGTGATGTGTGGGTGGAGAGTTCATTGTTCCTGTGATTAACTTTAACATGCTGTACTGTATATAAGAAAGCTAAGAGACCATTAAAGTGTTCATACATTTGAAACCAGAAAGCACAGAGCGTATGTCTCGTCTCTCTGAGGGAATTGATATGGATCGCGTTGCAACAATGTGTACCCAACCAAGCAGCACCATGAACGCTTGTAGATGGGTGGTTTAGGGGCAGTAAAAATGGGATCAACTGCCTGCGTGTACCACCCCCTGGCAGCCCATGTAAAAGGTGCATAGGTGTTTGCAGCCTATTGCATTAGACTGTGCACCCCGAAGCCCAAACACACATGAATGTCACAGGTGGTGGGAGACAGTTGATTGGGAGCATATTACGTTCCACCCTAAATACAGGTGTAATGTGTTCCTAGTGTTGAACCTAGCCTTTAACATAATGGGGGCATTTACACTGGCCACTGGCACCCCCAATCACCCACCTGATGCTGCCCCTGAATAATGCTAATGCACATGGCTCATCCGGCACACCCTGTGCACACGCCTATGGAAAGGTGGCAAGTGGAAGTGAGGTCAATATTTACAGGTAAAGCAAACCTTAGTGTTGCATGAGATTTACCAATCACTCCAGCTGCCTATATCTCTGGATCTACTTATTTTTTACAGTTGGTACATGTAAGTACCCAAACTGTCTTGATATCAGCTTCCTAAATGACCATGTTTGCAGAGCTTTAATTTCTAGAAGGTGGAGAAGCACTGGGGCCCAATTTGGTGTGCTGCATGCCCATCTGCTAAACAATTCAAGCACTGAACCAAAATCGCTTGTTGATAGACGAATCGTTTGCTTTTTTGCATCATTACTGTACCAGCTGCGACACTTGATTTTTGTGCCCTAATCGAAAAGTGCCTGATCCAACATGCTGTTTTTTTTTTTTAGAAGGACAAAACAAACAATGGCACAATCGTATGAGCTTTTTTAGTTTTTCAATCGACAAAATGTTTAGTTTTCGATTCATCTATGGCTGACTTGTGTAATATTTTGTTACTGTGTCCTGAATGGTATAAGGCCGCGTACACACGATCGGACATGTCCGATGAAACTGGTCTGCAGACCGGTTTCATCTGACCAGTTCAATGGTGTGTATGGCCTATCGGACCGTTTTCCATCGGACCAAAGTTTTAAAACTTGCTTTAAAACCTGTCTGATGGAACATGTCCGTCGGACAGGTTCGATGGTTAGTACACAAAAGCATCGGACCGAAAACCCATGCATGCTCAGAATCATTTTTTTCATCACGTCGTTGTGTTCTATGTCACCGCGTTCTGGTCTGATCGGATTTTGGTCCGATGGTGTGTACAGTTCAGAGTTGTCTGATGAAAACGGTCCGTCAGACAAGTCTCATCAGACATGTCTGATCGTGTGTACAGGGCCTTAAAGTTCAGTGGTTAATTTTATTGGCTACCTGAAGTTGCGCTTTGGCCAGAAGACTATCCCAATCTCAATTCTCCCAGTCTTTCTATATGAAGTGGAAACGTAAAACACTAAGATGTTATAAGTTCAGAGTTCAATAGACATGTGCAGTGGCGTAACCAGAGTTATGGGCGCCCGGGGCAGAACTTTTTTTTTCGCCCCCCCGGAGCTAGCGCATGACCACATACGCCCAATCACAGGGCGCCATGCCATCAAATGCAGCCACTGTGCCATCAATTGTCACCACTGTGCCATGCCATCAATTGTCACCACTGTGCCATCAATCGTCACCACTGTGCCACCAATTGTCACCACTGTGCCACCAATTGTCACCACTGTGCCACCAATCGTCACCACTGTGCCATCAATCGTCACCACTGTGCCACCAATTGTCACCACTGTGCCACCAATCGTCACCACTGTGCCACCAATTGTCACTGTCCAGACATCTATCCACCTCGGAGCTTTATATTATAACCTGCTGGGACTTGTAGTTCTCCATCGTCTCTTGGGGCTCAGGTGCATGCAATCCACCATCTTTGTTCAGTTTTTCTTACTGCTGGGACTTGTAGTCCCATAGATGGTGGATCGCATGCACCTGAGCCCCAGGAGACGATGGAGAACTACAAGACCCAGCAGATTATAATATAAGGCTCCTAGGTGGATGGGTGTCCGGACATCCATCCACCTCGGAGTCTTATATTATAACCTGCTGGGACTTGTAGTTCTCCATCTTCTCCTGGGGCTCAGGTGCATGCGATCCACCATCTATGGGACTACAAGTCCCAGCAGTAAGAAAAACTGAACAAAGATGGTGGATTGCATGCACCTGAGCCCCAGGAGACGATGGAAAACTACAAGTCCCAGCAGGTTATAATATAAGGCTCCGAGATGGATGGGTGTCCGGACATCCATCCACCTCGGAGTCTTATATTATAACCTGCTGGGACTTGTAGTTTTCCATCTTCTCCTGGGGCTCAGGTGCATGCAACCCACACCCATCCACCTCAGAGCCTTATTGTATGTATAACCTGCTGGGACTTTTAGTTCTCCAATCTCCATGAGCCCCAGGAGAAGATGAAGAACTACAAGTCCCAGCAGTCTTACTAAAATGACAGGCTCTGAGGTGGATAGGTGGGGATCAGGCAGAGCACCCCTTTAGATTTACACCACCCCCCCCCCCCCCCTTACCTTGCTGGAGATGGAGAAACTTGCCGACGCCGCGCTGTAAACACATGTTCCAGGCCAATCAGCGCGCCCTTCTGCCTGGTTGGCTGGTGTTTCCCGCCACTCCCACATCAAGGGAGACAGACAGTTCCACCAGCCAACCAGGCGCGCCGCCGCCGGGTGTACCAAGATGGCCGACAGCTCCAGAGCTAGGCCAAAGCCGCGGCGCATTCCGCGGACGCCAAGATTTCGCCCCCAGCAATCTTTCGCCCGGTGCAGGAGCCCCCCCTGCCCCCCCCCCCGCTACGCCAGTGGACATGTGCACACTGAAATATTTTGTTTTGGAATTTCGTTTTCGTCCGAACAATACATTTTATCCTGAAATTCGTTTTTATTTATTTAGTTTCGTAAAAAAAATGCATTCGTCTGAAAATCTGAATTAACCACTTTGCAACCGCCCTATACCGAAAGTACGGCTATAGGGCGGTTGCTTGATTCTAAGTGGCCGTTAATTAACGGCCTTTTAGAATCGCGCTCCCGCTCGCCCCCTGAGGCGCGCACACGGGAACATCCGTGACCGCCGGGTCCAGAGGACTCGGCGCATCACGGATCACGGTAAATCGCCGCTGATAGCGGCGGTTTACCACGTGATCGCGCCGTCCAATGACGGCGCGATCACTTGTCAACAAAGCGGCGTCATGTGCTGACGCCGGTTCCTCCCTCCTCTCTCTGTACCGATCGGTACAGTGTGAGAGGAGAGGGTAGGGAGCGGATGGCAGCGGCAGTGCTGCGGGCTGGATCTGTGACAAATGTAGTCACAGATCCATCCATCCATCCCTCCCTGCTCAGCCATCCCTGCTGCAATACTCTGCAATACTCGGCAATACCTCAGCTGGGCATACTCTGCAATACTCGGGCAATACTCTGGGCAATACTCTGGGCATACTCTGGGCAATACTCTGGGCAATACTCTGGCAATACTCTGGGCATACTCTGGGCATACTCTGGGCATACTCTGGCAATACTCTGGGCATACTCTGGGCATACTCTGCAATACTCTGGGCATACTCTGGCAATACTCTGGCAATACTCTGGGCATACTCTGGGCATACTCTGGGCATACTCTGGCAATACTCTGGGCATACTCTGGCAATACTCTGGCAATACTCTGGGCATACTCTGGCAATACTCTGGCAATACTCTGGGCATACTCTGCAATACTCTGGGCATACTCTGGCAATACTCTGGCAATACTCTGGCAATACTCTGGCAATACTCTGGGCATACTCTGGCAATACTCTGGGCATACTCTGGGCATACTCTGCAATACTCTGGGCATACTCTGGGCATACTCTGGCAATACTCTGGGCATACTCTGGCAATACTCTGGGCATACTCTGGCAATACTCTGGGCATACTCTGGGCATACTCTGGGCATACTCTGCAATACTCTGGGCATACTCTGCAATACTCTGGGCATACTCTGGCAATACTCTGGGCATACTCTGGCAATACTCTGGGCATACTCTGGCAATACTCTGGCAATACTCTGGGCAATACTCTGGGCATACTCTGGCAATACTCTGGGCATACTCTGGGCATAATCTGGCAATACTCTGGGCATACTCTGGCAATACTCTGGGCATACTCTGGGCATACTCTGGGCATAATCTGGGCATACTCTGGGCAATACTCTGGGCATACTCGGCAATACTCTGGGCATACTCTGGCAATACTCTGGCAATACTCTGGCAATACTCTGGGCATACTCTGGCAATACTCTGGGCATACTCTGCAATACTCTGGGCATACTCTGCAATACTCTGGGCATACTCTGGGCATACTCCGCAATACTCTGGGCATACTCCGCAATACTCTGGGCATACTCCGCAATATTCTGGGCATACAGCGCCCCTGTCCCCGTGAGCTCGCATGCAGAAGCGAACGCATACGCAAGTCCCGCCCACATATAAAAACGGTGTTCAAACCACACATGTGAGGTATCTTTATATCATGTTTTGGGGTTTTATGTAATTTTCTAGCAAATAAATGATGATTTTTACATGTAGGAGAGAAATGTCAGAATTGGCCTGGGTGCTCCCTGCATGTTGGGCCTCTGTATGTGGCCTCACTGTGTAAAAGTCTCACACATGGGGTATCGCCATACTCAGGAGAAATAGCAGAATGTGTTTTGGGGTGTAATTTGTGGTATGCATATGCTGTGTGTGAGAAATAACCTAATAATATGAAAATTTGACGGAAAAAAAAAATCTTGATTTTGCAAAGAATTGTGGGAAAAAATGACAACTTTAAAAAAACTCACCAGGCCTCTTTCTAAATACATTGGAATGTCTTCTTTCCAAAAAGGGGTAATTTGGGGGGTATTTGTACTTTTCTGGCATGTTGGGGTCTCAAGAAATGAGAGAGGCTGTCAGTACATTAGGTGTGATGAAATTCATCAATTTTCAGTAATTGGTACCATAGTTTGTAGACCCCATAACTTTCACCCATACTAAATAATATCCAACATTTTTTTTTTTTTTTTTACCAAAGATATGTAGCAGTATACATTTTAGGCCAAATTTATGAAGAAAAATTACTTTTTTGCAAAATTTTATAATAGAAATGAAGAAAAATTATTATTTTTTGCAAAATTTTCGTTCTTTTTTCATTTATAGCAAAAAAAAAAAAAAAAAACGCAGAGGTGATCAAATACCACCAAAAGAAAGCTCTATTTGTGGGAAAAAAAGGACAAAAACTTCATTTGGTTACAGTGTTGTATGACCGAGTTATTGTCATTCAAACTGTGAGAGCACCGAAAGCTGAAAATTGGTCTGGTTATTAAGGGTGTTTAAGTGCCCAGTGGTCAAGTGGTTAATTAAGGTCAAATCTGTCAATTGAAGGCTTATGGTGTCTGTCGAATTTTCTAAGAAGGTTCGAAGAAGAAGCTAAACTGTACGACGCGACGATCGTTCATTTCTGGTCCAATGTTTCGCCTACAAGCTATAGTAGAATTCGAATGTTGTATGACTAGTAATAATTATATTTTATAAATTATCATTACTAGTCAACCAAAATTAGAATTCTTCCATAGCCTATTGGCGGAGAATTCAACCATAAATGTCTGCTTGTGGAGATCGTATGTTTTTAGATGCTTTGTCAAATCTTCATGTCTCTATAATGTCAAGTCTTTTCTCTCTATGTCGAATCTTTTTTCTCTATGTTGAATCTTTTCTCTCTATGTCGAATAATCTTGGACTAATAGAGTTTGGTGAGGCACATTTGACCGCAGATTCGATAGACACAGATTGCTATTGTCAGAGTCATGTCCAATCTTCTATCAATATCAAATTGTTGTCGCAATGAAAATAAAGCATTTTTTATGTTGGATCTTTCGGATTTTGGATTCTGCGCATTCGTTATTATTTGTTAAAACTAATCTGAAAATCCCAGAAATTCAGACGAAAATGCTTTCGGATGAAAATGAATGCACATGTCTAGAGTTCCACCCTACATCTCCCCCACCCTGCAATCGGCCTCCAGCTCTACACATCTCAGCCTTAAATTTCCTTTAGCAAGTCACCTCTGGAGATTTGCATCTTCTTACACTAAATCTTGATTTCTTTGCTGGAGGGAAGGTAAGTGCAATGTGCTGAATAATGGTTTTAGTTATGGAATATATATTTTCAGGTATTATGTGTATATATTATGTAAAAGATGCTCCAAGGAACATGTTTAAGACCAATAATCCATAATCACCAGGGACCTCATTGAGAAAAAAATTGATGCAGGGAATAGTGGTGGTGCTGTTTGGAGAAACCACTTCAAATTCAGTTTGTATTCTCCGACCTGCAATTGGAAATGTGGCATGGAGTCTGATTGGCTGTTGAGTAGAGCTTCAAAATGTTTTTGGGTTGCTGTTTTCATCAGTCAGATGCATGTTGACTTATGCCGCATACCCACGGTTGGACTTTTGACTGGGCAAACCTCCGTCGGAATTTCTGACGGAAAAAAAGAGAACCTGCTCTCTATGTAAGTCCGTCGGAAATTCCGACCGTGTGTACGTGGCATAAGGGTGACCATAAACTGGCCAATAATTGAAAGAAAGAAACACCTAAATATTATTGTGAAGACCCAACAGTTTATGACCACCTAGAAGGTAATGATAAAGCATCTGGCAGTCTGAAGCACAGAGAGATTTAGTGGTCCCAATCCTACAGGAATATTAGTGAAGGTTTACTGAACCACGTGTGCTGCTGTCCACATCAAATGAAAATTGCGTGGGTTCCAACATACTGTATGATCTGTTTGGGTTCCAACATTTGATCTGTTTAGGGGGAAGTTGGATAGATATTTACATGGCCATTGTTCTTGGGGAAAATATCTTGGGGAAACTACACAGGGAAACTCACACTCTGTATAAAATTTCCTGCAGTGGCCTCCAAACCAACTTTTTTCTGTCGGAGAAAGCTTATCTCTCCGGTTGCTTCTCTGCCCATTAGGAACGTGCTGGAGCCTTGCCATCAGACGGGCCTGGCCTTTGGGCATTGACGGCTGCAGGTATTCGGAGGCATTCTTAGGTATTACAGTACCTATAGGATCCAAATCTGTACATCCAGGGTTATGTCCTCTCATGTCCGTTTGGAGCATGGTGCGCGATTGCACCAAATTGTGCCCTTTCCGCTATGTTGGGTTGTGGGTATGTGCATTATCATACCTTCTTGAATTTGGGCATTACACAGGCCAAGAAGGTTGTTTAGGCTACTGTTATGGTAGCTGGTGCTGTGACGATGCTGTGACCTCTTGCCAGCTATTCTGTTAGTGAGATGGCTGATTTCCTTTGCTTGTTACTAACCCGGATTGCCTGACTCTTCTTGCATGGCCTGCCCCTTTTGCCAACTATGGCAAAAGGGGCAGACCTCAGCCTGGACACTGGCCTGGACACTGACTACATGTCAGGGGGATGTCTACACAGACAACTCAATACTAGAGGACAGGTCAGTGGGCTGCACTAAGGAAATAGGCAGAAGGTAAGTGAACAATATGAATTTATTGAGGACAAGGCACACGTGAAAAAACAGGACACCCACAAACAAGCACGCCAACTACACATACAATAAACGTCAAAACCACCAAAACTAGTGAACATAAATATGTACAGTAAATCAGAACGTAACCAGCAGGGAT
This sequence comes from Rana kukunoris, assembly GCA_029574335.1. Lineage (NCBI taxonomy): Eukaryota > Metazoa > Chordata > Amphibia > Anura > Ranidae > Rana > Rana kukunoris. The sequence continues at coordinate 705,816,544 of CM056049.1, forward strand.
AAGAAACAAGCAAGTCTAGGGTCAAAGCCGGGGTCAAGGATCGGAGACAGCAGCGAAGTCCAGAAGTACAAGCCAAGGTCAAGGGGAACAGATCAAGAAACAGACTGGTATCAGGACAGACAGGAACAGGGCTTAACAGACGAAATACTGCAGCACTGGACTATATACCAGTGCAGCTGCAACTTGGGAGACACCTGCTGGTGGCCACCAAAACTGCACCCCTGTTACCAGAGGGAACAGTGCCACCAGCAGGCGACCCAAGTCATGACACCGATCATGACAGTCCCCCCCCCCCCAAGGGGTGGCCTCTGGACACCCCATTCTGCCCTTGCCCGGGTAGTGCATGTGGATGCAGAAAAGTCCCAAAAAGTCTTCCGGTCAAAGTTCCTTAACCCATTGGGAGACAAGCCCCCCAAGTCCGGAAACGAAGCATGCATCCTACCACCACCAGGGTCTGGTAGTTGGTATCTAGAGGTGAAGGCAGGCAGGGCAGCAAACTCAGGGTTATTTGGCTGGGAAGGTGACACATCGAACTGAAAGTCAGGCACTGGGACATCAGACTGGAAGCCGGGCACGTAGGATCGAAAGCCAGGCACATCAGGACAAACAGGCACCCCAGGGTCGTCAAGCTGAGCAGCGGGCCGGAAGTCATCAGGCTGGGCAGCAGACTGGAAGTCATCAGGCTGGGCAGCAGACTGGAAGTCATCAGGCTGGGCAGCAGACTGGAAGTCATCAGGCTGGGCAGCAGACTGGAAGTCATCAAGCTGGGCAGCAGACTGGAAGTCATCAAGCTGGGCAGCGGACTGGAAGTCATCCAGCTGGGCAACGGACTGGAAGTCATCAAGCTGGGCAGCAGACTGGAAGTCATCAAGCTGGGCAGCAGACTGGAAGTCATCAAGCTGGGCAGCGGACTGGAAGTCATCAAGCTTGGCAGCGGACTGGAAGTCATCCAGCTGGGCAACGGACTGGAAGTCATCAAGCTGGGCAGCGGACTCAGGGTCATTAGGCCGGGAAAGTGACACATCAAACTTAAAGTCAGGCACCGGGACATCAGACGGGAAGCCGGGCACGTTGGACCGGAAGCCAGGCACGTCAGGCTGGAAGCCAGTAACCAGGACACCAGGGTGGACAGCAGGAACCAGGACACCAGGGTGGACAGCAGGAACCAGGACACCAGGGTGAACAGCAGGAACCAGGACACCAGGGTGGACAGCAGGAACCAGGACACCAGGGTGGACAGCAGGAACCAGGACACCAGGGTGGACAACAGGAACCAGGACACCAGGGTGGACAGCAGGAACCAGGACACCACGGTGGACAGCAGGAACCAGGACACCAGACTGAGCCGCAGATGGTGGCAGATCAGCAGACTCCGGGTCATCGGGCTGGGCAGCAAATGGGAACACCTCCGGCTGGGCAGCAAAGGGGAACACCTCCGGCTGGGCAGCAAACGGGAACACCTCCGGCTGGGCAGCAAACGGGAACACCTCCGGCTGGGCAGCAAACGGGAACACCTCCGGCTGGGCAGCAAACGGGAACATCTCCGGCTGGGCAGCAGACGGGAACTCCTCCGGCTGGGCAGCAGACGGGAACTCCTCCGGCTGGGCAGCAGACGGGAACTCCTCCGGCTGGGCAGCAGACGGGAACTCCTCCGGCTGGGCAGCAGACGGGAACACCTCCGGCTGGGCAGCAGATGGGAACACCTCCGGCTGGGCAGCAGATGGGAACACCTCCGGCTGGGCAGCAAACGGGAACACCTCCGGCTGGGCAGCAAACGGTAACACCTCTGGCTGGGCAACTGGCACTGGAACGGACTGGACCGCTGGCACTAGAACAGGCTGGACTGCTGGCATTGGAGCATTGGACTGGCAAACTGGCGCGGGAACATCAGACTGGCAAACTGGCACTGGAGCATCAGACTGGGCGACTGGCACGACGGGCTGGGTAGCTGGCACTGGAACAGGCTGGATAGCTGGCACTGGAACCGGCTGGATGGCTGGCACTGGAACAACGGGCTGGGTGGTGGACACTGGAATAACAGGCTGAGCGGTTGGCACTGGAACAACAGGCTGAGCGGTTGGCACTGGAACAACAGGCTGAGCGGTTGGCACTGGAACAACAGGCTGAGCGGTTGGCACTGGAACAACAGGCTGAGCGGTTGGCACTGGAACGACAGGCTGAGCGGTTGGCACTGGAAGGACAGGCTGAGCGGTTGGCACTGGAAGGACAGGCTGAGCGGTTGGCACTGGGACAGGCTGAGCGGTTGGCACTGGGACAGGCTGGGCGGTTGGCACTGGGACAGGCTGGGCGGCTGGCACTGGGACAGGCTGAAGCAGGTTGGCCGAAGTGGATGCAGATTGGGTTAGTGGCAGGATCGAGCGTGTTGGAAAAAACGTTTACTTCTTCTTTGGTTTCACCACTGAAGATTTGTATATGGGTATAGGGTTGGAAGTAATGGATACAGCTGGTAGAGGTGAAGAGCGGAGGGATGGTGAAACAGAGGGTTCCGACCTTGAAGAGGATTTGGTGGAACAGACGGAGGCAGTTAAGAACAGCAGAAGGGTTAAAGGCAGGGTAAGTGCAGCAGGAGGAAACAGGGGACCGGTACTTTTGTTGTTAGCAGGGTGTATTGTTCAGCAAAAGTGGGAATTGGGGGTAAAGAAAAAGATTTCCCAGCAGGTTGGTAACTAGACACAGAAATGGATGGTTGGGAGCTGACAGGGGCTGAGTACAACAAACTGGACCAGGCTTGTAATAATGGCCTCACAAAATCAGGTTTGCACATGGCTTGTCTGACCAGAGACTGCACAGAATCAATGCATGCTCCAAGCACCTGTTGAGGACAAGCTGAGTACTGCTCATGCAAGAAGGCTGAGTCATCTTCCAACAGCCACACTAAAGACTCTACCTGAGCTGCACTAAAAGGAGGTGTATAATCATCACGTCCACCATTGGCATCAGACAGAGCCAACTTTGTGTAGATCTAAATCAATGGCTACACATCCTCAAACAAAAAACTGCCACGATCAACAAAAACATGAGCCATACGGATACATTCCAATAACTGCTCTCTAGTGTATTCACCTAATTCCTGATAGCAGAAATCTCTGTCATCTGTTGCCAGGAGTGACAGGTACAAAATATCTTCCAGAAGCATTGTGTGTACAGTAAATCAGAACGTAACCAGCAGGGATAAGAAACAAGCAAGTCCAGGGTCAAAGCCGGGGTCAAGGATCGGAGACGGCAGCGAAGTCCAGAAGTACAAGCCAAGGTCAAGGGGAACAGATCAAGAAACAGACTGGTATCAGGACAGACAGGAACAGGGCTTAAAGGGGTTGTATAGGTACAAGTTGTTTTTACCTTAACCACTTTAGCCCCGGACCATATTGCTGTCCAAAGACCAGAGCACTTTTTGTGATTCGGGACTGCGTTGCTTTAACTGACAATTGCGCGGTCGTGCGGCGTGGCTCCCAAACAAAATTGGCGTCCTTTTTTTCCCACAAATAGAGCTTTCTTTTGGTGGTATTTGATCATCTCTGCGGTTTTTATTTTTTGCGCTATAAACAAAAATAGAGCGACTATTTTGAAAAAAATGCTATATTTTTTACATTTTGCTATAATAAATATCCCCAAAAAAGATATAAAAAACATTTTTTTTCCTCAGTTTAGGCCGATACGTATTCTTCTACATATTTTTCATTAAAAAAAATCGCAATTAGCGCTTATTGATTGGTTAGCGCAAAATTTATAGCGTTTACCCAAAAGGGGGTAGTTTTATGCCATTTTTATTAATATTTTTTTTTTACTAGTAATGGCGGCGATCAGCGTTTTTTTTTTCGGTACTGCGATATTATGGCGGACACATCGGACACTTTTGACACATTTTTGGGACCATTGGCATTTTTATAGCGATCAATGCTATAAAAATGCATTGGATTACTATAAAAATGCCATTGGCAGTGAAGGGGTTAACACTAGGGGGCAGGGAAGGGGTTAAGTGTGTTCCTATTTGTGTTCTAACTGTATTGGGGGGTGGACTCACTAGGGGAAATCACTGATCTTCTGTTCATACATTGTATGAACAGAAAATCAGCGTTTCCCCCGCTGACAGGAACGGGAGGTATGTGTTTACACACATACCTCCCGTTCCCCGCTCTGTAACAAGCAATCGCGGGTGCCCGGCGGCTATCGTACCCGCCGGGCACGCGCGCGGGACTCGGGGGCGTGCGGGGGGCGCGTACGCGCGCCCCCTAGTGGCCAAAAAGAATAGGACGTAGAGCTACGTGCTCCCGCGAGACCGCGCCACCGTCCCGCAGTAATATGACGGTGGGCGGTCGGGAACAAGTTAATGCATCCTATGCATTAAGGTAAAAAAACATCTCACAGCACCGCCCCCCCCCCCCCGAGCCCCCGTTGTACTTACCTGACCGTTCGAATCTCCCGGGCGCGTCCACGTCGTCCTCTTCGGTTCCCAGCCTGGCCGTTGATTGGCTAGGCTGGGCGGATTGATAGCAGCGCAGCCATTGGCTAGCGCTGCTGTCAATCAGAGCGGATGACGCGGCGCGCCGGGGGGCGGAGCCGAGTGATACAGTCGGCGGCTATGGCCGCCGCTGTATCACGGGAGCGCGCTCGCAAAAAATTTCCTCTGAGCGAGCGCCCTCGCATTAAGAGGGAAAGCTTTTGCGAGGAGGAGCCCAGACAGAGGGCCCCATGCCACTAGAGGGCCCCATCAGGGTTGCCAGGCTCAGTAAAACCAGGGACAGTATATAAAAGTCTGTGTTTTTTTACATCTGTCCCTGATATGTCTGAAATGGACATGCTTTTGATGTGAAAATCCCAAGATTTTAGCTGCACTGCCTCCTGGCATGGTGGCCATCTGTAAGGCCGGGGGCCCCATAAACTTCTATTGCCCGGGGGCCCCATGAGTTGTCAGTCCGCCCCTGACACTGAATACACTTTACCTCCACCTGCTTTAACCTCTGCCTGGACACTGACTACACTTGACTTGACCACTTAACCAGTGGTTAGTGGGAGAAAAAAAAAGGGACATAGTGCCTGTGGTCAATAGGAAGAGGTATAGTGCCCCATTTTTTGTATCAGTAGGAGGCAGTGGCGGAACTAGCAGAGTCGCAAAGGTCGCACTTGCGACGAGGCCCTGATGTTCCACCACTGTCGGGGTGCCCCAGCAGTGCACACAGAGGAGGAGAGGGGTGGGAGGAGAAGGAACGGATTGGCTTTCTGCTCTACCATCCTTGCAAGGAAGGGAGAACTGTCAGTGTAGGCTTTCAGTAGGAGGAATTATGCCCTATTGTTGATGTCAGTAAGAGGAACAGTACTCCATTATTGTTGTCAGTGGGAGGAATAGTGCCCCATCATTGACGGTAGTGGGAGAAATAGTGCCCCATCAAGTGTTAGAAGGAAAAGTGCTCAATCGTTGGTATCATTGGGAGGAATAGTGCCCCATCATCTGTGTCAGTAGGAGGAATAGTGCGCCATCACTAGCATTAAAGAATAATAGTGCACCATCGTTGGTGTCAATGGAAGGACACCATCATTGAAGTGGAAGGAAAATGTCCCATTGTTCATGTCAGTAGGAGGAATAATGACCCATTGTTGGTGTCAATGGTAGGAATTATGCCCCACTGTTGATATCAGTGGGAGGATTAGTTTCCCAAGGGCCAGAAAAAAAAACCAAGCAAAGGATTGCATCTAGCCCACAGGTCTTAGTTTGGAGACCACTGCCTTAGGGCAAGAAATTGGTCGGCCCGAAATGGCCTGTTTCTCCTCATGTTTTCTCCGGTGTTAACCTAACAGTGTAGGCACATTTTAATAGGTAAGCAATATCTTTATATCTGTCCATCACACTAAAATGAAGGGCAGTTGTGACATGACTGCTCAGCAATTATAAGGATATCTTCCATCAGGTTTGTTCCCTGCGTCCATGTTCATAATATAGTTTCCTACTGACGCTAACATCGTCTTTTTCTTTTTTATACGCTGTGTTGTGCGTCTTGGGATTGTGGATGTTGTTGAGTGGAATTTATTAAAAAGTGTGGATCTCTGTGCAGATGTTGATTGTCTCTGACATGTGTTACGCATTGCACATTGCAAATGAGTGAAAACTGCCTCCCAGAGTCCCTGAGATTAATTGTAACATGTATCGCTGGCAGTCAGAGACGGTGAAGAGTGTAACCATAGCAGCCAGCTCCTGCTGGCCGTATCCCACTCGCTCTGCTGAAAACCCAGAGATGAAACAAGGCTTTTTATAGCACATCCCTCCAAGATAGACCTTAATTAGGACCGGACTAACGCTGGCGGTCTGTGCTCTTTATAGGATCCAATGTATGCGCTGATAGATTTGAGTAATTAAAGGTTGCAAAAAACGATTTTATATAGATATCTATCTATCTAGAGATATCTATCTATCTATCTAAATCTAAATATATATATATATATATATATATATATATATATATACATATACACATAAGGATCAAGTCACTAAGCTTTAATATAAGGATCTCTCATTTCAGCCATAAGACTGTAGTTTTCAAATCTTACTAAATTCAGCTAAAAATAAGCACCACTTTTTGTTTTTTTAATGATGACCAGGGCCGCCATCAGGAATTTTGGGGCCCCTTACACAGCTTCAGGCATGGGCCCCCTGGAGCAGAGAACCGGGGGGGGGGGGTGCTGCCGCATGAAATTGAGAAGCGGGGGGGGGGAGGTGCTGCCGCGAATTGAGAAGCGGGGGGGGGGGCCCTTTACAAAAATAAGAAATAAAGAAAAATATATATAATAAAGGGGGGTAGCCATCCGGGGCCCTGGGGACCTCTGTGCCCTTTAATATAAAGAAAAAAAAAAATATATATATATATATATATATATATATATTTTTTTTTTAAAAAGGGTGGTTGCCAACTGTGGCCCCGGGGACGTTATTTTTTTTTTATAAAAGGAAATTACAAAAAAAAGGGGGCTTTCCATTCGGGACCTCTGGGCCCTTTAATAAAAAGAAACCTCTGGGCCCTTTAAAAAAAAAAGAAAGAAAGAAAAAAAAATATATATAAAAAATAAATAAACATTTATATATAAAAAAAAGGGGTTGCCTTCCGGGGCCCTGGGGACCTCTGGGCCCTTTAATAAAAAAAAATATATATAAAAAATATATAAACAAAAATAAAAAATACAATTATAAAAAAAGGGGGTTTGACACATGGGGCCCTGGGGACCTCTGAGCCCTTTAATAAAAATACATCTATATATTAAAAAAAAGAAATAAAAAATAATATAAAAAAGTAAAAAAAAATTATAAAAAAGGATAATATAAATATAAAAATAAAAGAAATAAAAAAAAATATAAAAATTATTATATATTTTTTTATAAAAAAAGGGGGGTTGTCATCTGGGGCCCTGGGGATCTCCAGGTCCCTGTGGACCTCCGGACCACTAAAAAATAAAATAAAAAAAATTGGCCCTTTAAAAAAAAATTAAAGAAAAATATATTAAAAAAATATATTTTTTTATAAAAAAATATATTAAAAAAAAAAAAAAAAAAAAGAGGGGGTTGCCATCTGGGGCCCTGGTGGCCTACGGGCCCCTAGACCCCTAAAAAAATGGCCCTTTAATAAAAAAATAAAATAAAAATATATTAAAAAATCTATATATTTTTTAATAGAAAATAAATAAAAAAAAGGGGGGTTGCCATCCGGTGCCCTGGGGGCCTCCGGGCCCCTGTGGACCTCCGGACCTCTAAAAAAATAAAAGAAAAAAATTGGCCCTTTAATAAAAAATAAAAGAAAAATATATTAAAAAAATATATTTTTTTATAAAAAAATATATTTTTTTATAAAAAAAAATAAAGAAAAAAAAGGGCTTGCCATCTGGGGCCCTGGTGGCCTCCGGGCCCCTGGGGACCTCTAAAAAAATAAAAGAAAAAAAATTGGCCCTTTAATAAAAAAATAATAAAAAAATATATTTAAAAAAAAATTTTTTTTTATAAAAAAATATATTTTTTTATAAAAAAAAAAAAAAATGTTATAAAAAAAAGGGCTTGCCGTCTGGGGCCCTTGGTGGCCTCCGGGCCCCTGGGGATCTTCGGACCCCTAAAAAAAAAAAAAAAAAAAATAATTTTTTTTTTTTTTTTTTTAGGGTGGTTCCCATCCGGGCCCCTGGGGACCCCCGGGCCCCTTACAGGTGTAATGCCTGTACCCCCCTGATGGCGGCCCTGATGATGACCCTAATCCTGGTGTGTTAGTTGTCACTTGAGCCTGCATTATATTGTATTTATGTAAATATATTATGGATTTTAGCACATCGTACCCTATATTGTCAAAAGTATTGGGACACCAGGGGTGCCCAACCTTTTGAAGAGCGAGGGCCACTTAAGCAACTTGGTAACTGGTCTCAGGCCACAATGAGCAGAGAGGGTGGATGGCATGTCCATGTTTGCTCTGCATATGCAGAAGTTGACATGGACACAGCCCACTATACTTTTTTTTTTTTTTTTTTTTTTGTGGATCGGAGGTAGGTAGTTATTTTAAGTCTGCCACTACTTAGAGGTGAATGGAGGGTCCAATTAGTCGGACTGACCGTATGAAAGGGGCCCAAGGCTGCTTTCACTCTAATGCACTGCAGTTTACCCGCACTGCTGGTGCAACGCAGTGTACCTTTGGATTTCCTGCACTTTGTCATAGGCCCCGTACACACGACCCGAGTTTCTCGACAGAATCCAGCGAGAAGCTCGCTGGGATCCATATTCTGCCGAGAAGCTCGATCGTGTGTACACTTTCGTTGAGCGTCCCGCGGGGAAGCTCGTCAAGCCAAAATAGAGAGCAAGTTCTCTATTTGCTCGACGGGCCATTGGGACTAATGGCTCGACGCCTTTTTCGACAGCCTGGTCGACGAACTCGACGGCCGGCCGAGAACCTCGTCGGGCGGAACGATGGGTTTAGCCCGACGAGGTTCTCGGTCGTGTGTACGCCGCCATAGACTTCTATTATATTCTGCAGGTTTGGTGCACTTTCAGAAAGCTCACCAAACTCACAGGTAATAACAGAAGTCTATGGCCCCGTACACATGACCGGTTTTCTTGGCAGAATTCAGCAAGAAACTCGATGGGAGACGTATTCTGCCGAGAAAACCGGTCGTGTGTACACTTTTTGCCGAGAAAACTGTCGAGGAACTCGTCGAGCCAAAAAGAGAGCATGTTCTTTATTTCCTCGATGGGCAATGGGAAATTGGCTCGACGAGTTTTTTGACAGCCGAACAAGGAACTCGACGGGGAAAACTATGTGTTTCGCCCGACGAGTTTCTCGGTCGTGTGTACGCGGCCTATGGCTCAGTGCAGGTAACCCCACAGGTAAACTGCTCTGCAGCTGCAGATCAGTTTGAAAGCAGCCCAGTAACCCCTGCAGAACAGATATGCCCAATTCCACTGTTATTTTAGGAATAAACTGACCTTTAATAACCGTATTCTATTCCATCCCAGAGCAGGAGGTCGCGGGCCACATCAGAGGGCTCCACGGGCCACTGGTTGGGCACCCTTGCTTTACATGCACATAAACTTTAATGGAATCCCAGTCTAAAGCCTCATACACACGATCGGACTTCCATCTGACTTTTCCGTGGATTTTGGTCTGAAGGGGCGTTGGCCATGAACTTGTTCTGCATACACACGGCAGAACTTTTTCAGCCAACATTCACTAAATTATGTGCTTTTTCAGCTCTTTACCGCCACCCTTTGGGCAACTTCTGCTATTGTTGTCTGATGGTTAGCATTGGTTCGGAGAATGCGTGTTTGTACTTTGGATTTTAGTCCCATGGTTTCGTCCTCCATCAGACATTTGTTCTCAAAGTTTGAGAGCATGCACAGCGAACATTTGTCTGTTGAGAAACCAACAACAATTGTTCGATGGAGTGTACAGATGGTCGGATTGTCTGATAAAACAGGTCTGTTGGACCTTTGTTGTTGAAAAGTCTGATTGGGCTTCCATCGGACTTTTCCGTGGATTTTGGTCTGAAGGGCGTTAGCCGTGAACTTGTTCTGCATACACACGGCACAACATTTTCAGCCAACAATCACCAAACCACGTGTTTTTTTAGCTTTTTTCCGCCACCCTTTGGGCAACTTCTGCTATTGTTATCTGATGTCTAGCATTGGTTCCAAGCATGCGTGTTTGTACTTTGGATTATAGTTGGACGGACTTGTGTACACACGATGGGATAAACCGAAGTAACAGATTTATTGCCAGACAGTTGGTGAGCATGAACAGCCAACATTTGTTGTCGTTAATTCAGGCAACAATTGTCTGATGGAGCATACACACGGTCGGATTATCCAACACAACACGTCCATCAGACATATATGGCCATAAAATTGGATCGTCTGTACAAAGCTTTAGTCTGTAGGGTTCAATATTGAGTTAGCCCACTTGTTTCAGCTATAACAGCTTCAAAACTCTTCTGGGAAGACTGTTCACAAGGTTTAGGAGTGTGTCTATGGGTATGTTTGACCGTCCTTTGGTAACATTCTGGAGGCCGTACTGGCTTTTGAAATATTTCAAATATCTAAAATACTTATTATTATTATTGTTTATTATTGTTTATTGTTTGTTTCTTATACAAGGCGCATAGTTCACAAAACATGTTTGCATCGATGCGCCTGCTTCCCATCCAGTCACGTTACCAGAAACATACCAAGAAAACAAACTTTAAAAACAACATAAAATCGAGTGGCGGTTACAATAAATATATAGACATTCTAACACTCGGTACTACATGTATACATTATAAAAACGTTAAAAACTGTAAAAAAAAAACAAAAAAGGAAGAGGGGGGAAAGGAAGGAAAGGGAAAAAGGGGAAGGGGAGAAGATAGAGAAAGAGATATCTCACCCCAAACCACTAAAGGCCCTAGTAAACAACAGGGTCTTCAGATCTTTTCTGAATACCTGGTACTTCTCCTGTTTTGTTCCAGGTGGCATGGAAGCAAATTCCATAACTGGGCAGCTTAAACTGAAAAAGCTCTGCCCCCCCCCATTTTTTCAGCCTATAAGGCCGAACCACCAATCTAGTTTGTGACGTGGCCCGTAAGGCTCTCGTCACAGACTGTCGCCGCAATTTCTTGCGGATATAACATGGGCCTAGATTATTAAAGGCTTTGTAAGCAATACAAAGTACCTTAAATTCTGATCTCTCCCGTATTGGGAGCCAATGGAGGCTCTTCAGGTGGGTGGAGGTGGACGTCCGCCCTGGTAGCCTGAGTGCCAGCCGAACTGCCTGATTTTGGATTTTCTGCAAGCGTCTAATCTGGGTCTGAGGCAAACCCATGAAAAGAGCATTGCAGTAATCCAAATGGGGTAAGACTAGCGCTCTAACTACAGCAATTCTGGCAGAGCTTGACAAAAAGGGTACAACCTTGTACAACTGCCTCATCTTGAGGAAACATAACTGGGTAATACTGCCGATGTGTGCATCCAGGGACAGACCGGAGTCCAGCAGAACGCCTAGGGTCTTCACCTTTTCGGCAGTTACAGGGAATCTCCCCTCCTCGTCCAGCCAAGGCAACACCCAGTGTAAGTTCTGGGCCGATCCCGTCCGGAGTACCTCGGTCTTTGCCTGGTTCAATTGGAGACAATTGTCGGCCATCCATTGTTTGATGGCCCCAAGAGTCTCCAGAAGATCCACCTCGTCCCCCGGCCCTCCGGCATCAATCCTGGTATACAACTGGGTATCGTCAGCATACGACTGACATCTCATCCCACGGTCCTTTATCATATCTTGTTTGTATTGAATACGTAACTGAATGGAATGGGGTCTGTTATATATCTTCTTTACATATACTTTAAATACTGAGTTCTTAGTGTTGTCTTAGAAGCATATGTAAGGCAGAGACTGTGGCATTCACCTAGAGGTGGCTCTCTAATTAGGAAAATTAGGCGGTCGCCCAAGGCCTTGCACCCACAGGGGCCTCGCGGCCGCCTAATTTACCTGTGATTAATACTAATGTCGGAGTCATCGGATCTCTCTATTACCCCTCTCTCTTTCTCACCTCCCCCTCTCTCCCCCCACTTGCATTGACTGAATATGTCTGATGGGTGAGGAGGTTGCCACTGGAGTCTCTTCCACTCCTCCATGATAACATCACAGAGCTGGTGGATGTTAGAGATCTTGCGCTCCTCCACCTTTCGTTTGAGGCCCAACAGATGCTCGATAGGGTTTAGGTCTGGAGACTTGCTTGGCCAGTCCATCACCTTTACCCTCAGCTTCTTTAGCAAGGCAGTGGTCGTCTTGGAGGTGTGTTTGGGGTCATTACTGCCCTGCGGCCCCTCACAACTTTACATTGTAGCAAAGTGTAATTTCTTCAGTGTTGTCGCATGAAAAGATATAATAAAATATTTACAAAAATGTGAGGGGTGTACTCACTTTTGTGATATAATGTATATACCGTATAAATAGTATTATTTAGAACAAATATCTTCACCATGTTTATTTAAAAAAAGTGTTGGAAAATTGTAACAGTAACCGTGGCAACACATGTTAATTACATTGACATGAAGCCATTCTTTCTGGAGTGAACAGGCCCTAAAGGGAATTCTGAATAGCACCCCAATGCACCTTGTGATGCACATATGTTCACACCGCATTCCACGTGATGTTACATGACCTTGTGAATTAGCATACCTGTGTAAAGTAGCGTGCTCACACATTGTGCCAATGGAAAATATGACGCTTGTAGAAACTTTCGAGCACACAAAACAGAATAGCAATAACCCTTGTTCTGCGAACATGCGCATATGCAAACCAGTGCTGCACCTTTGGTCACCTGTATCTTATAAAAATGTTTTAAGAGTGCTTTTTTGCTATTACCATTTATTTGGATTTACTTAAGATATCTTTGGGCTTATGAAATCTTACTTTTTACATTTGTATGTTGTTGCTAGGTTCACTAAATGCCTTTGGAAAAATGGAAATAGGACTTTTTCTTCCTGTGCTTCTTTTGCAAAATGGCCTTTACCTGGGGAAGTAAAGGTGTTAAAACCAGTTCTGGTCAGGATTCAGTGGTGGCCTAGTGGGGAAGAGTCTGCTTGCTTGGTGGTAGCACTCACTTGGCACACCTGGGCTCCCATATCTCCTGTGCCTTGGGGGTTTGCAGGACCCCATGTGGGCTATACCTGAGATCAATGTAATGAAATGTTTGAGAAACCTGAAAAAGTTGTTGTAACGGGAGGGCTAGTGGGACCCAGAAAATAATGGACAGTCAGAATATATCTTGGACTACTGGACTACCTGAGATGGGACTATTATGTAATTATTATCCACAATATATTCCAGGATATCTGTGGAGAACTAGCTGCTGTTTGTTGATTCTGAACTCAACAGATTAATTGAAAAAGTGACCCATTCATAATGTGGGGACACATACTGTTAGGTGTTAATGTCATCAACTCCAGCCCACCTGTCTGTCTGTTGTGATGTAAATGAATCTAGGATGGCTTCTGCTAATTGACCCTGTATTGTGTGAAGGTCTATTGATGGTAATGTGTATTGTGAGTTAAAAGACAGCCTAAAGGTCCGGTGTATGAATTATCAGCTGTAGTTAATTAACTCATGTAAATCATGTCAGAGCTGGAGCCAAAATGTCTACTAAAAGATGTGTATTGAGGGGGCTCGTTAGGAACCATAGTATGATGTGAGTGGAGTTGGGTCATTGTTCATTTGATTACTGCAGTATTCTTTTTGTATATATAAGAGCCCGCTGTCTCAATAAAGATTGTCAGACCTGCTTGAACTTCATAGAGAGCTATGTGTGTCTTGTTAATGGAGGAATTTGCATGGGTCGTGTTCGCCAGATTGTGGGGTGTCGATAGCTGCCTTGTGTGCGGGAAAGGAATATCCTAAACGGCTTTAACCCCTGTCCCATTTGGGGTTCCGTTACAGTTGTGAACCCGAAGGATCGGTTACTGCGGTTTTCAGACTCGCCATCATTGAAAATCAGATTGTGGTGCTCAGCACTAGTGATGAGCGGAATACGCCATATTCGATTTCGCGATATTTCGCGAATATTTTGAAGAATATTTGCGAATATTCGTTAATATCGAATATTCGTGATATTTTATAAAAAAAAAAAAAAAAAAATTGCTAATGCGAAATTTCGCGATTTTTTTATTTTTTTTATAAAATATCACGAATATTCGATATTTACGAATATTCGGTATATTTTCTAAAAAAAAAAAAAAAGCGAAATTTCACATATGCGGTCGCGAATATTCGTTAATATCGAATATTCGTGATATTTTATAAAAAAAAAAAAAATTGCGAATTTTCGCTATTGCGAAATTTCGCTATTGCGAAATTCGCGAATGCGAAATTGATTGCGATTTTTTGCAAAATTCATTGCGAAATTTATTGCGAAATTTGAAAAATACGAATATTCGAAATAGCGAATATTCGCCGCGATATTCGAGATATTCGCGAATACTCGAATATGCAATATTCGTAGCGAATATTCGCAATGCGAATATTCGTGAGCAACACTACTCAGCACATGAACCAGCTTAGCAACCTGCCACATGGCTGTGCTACAAGGGTCCTTTTCAGTACATGTCTTTGCTTTTCCTTAATCCAGTCTCACCCCTTGTACCTCTTGATGGGTTTGAAATAAAAATGTTTCAGTATGCTACATGTTTTTATGCTGTCATTCCTGAGTTCCCAAACCCTATTAAGATTTTTTTTTTGTTGCTGGTTGTTGTGAGTTTTGTTTTGTCGGTCTTATGCTGCCAAGCGGAGGAGGAAACATGGTGTAGATCTGTGTATGAGCAGTCAAGACCAGTTCCAAAAATGCATTCAGAATAACAAATAGCAGCATAGCATGTCAATAATTTTGTATTGTTTTTCTATGTGCAGCAAAAATATTTGTGGGTCTTAAAGCCACTGGGCTGAGATTTCTATTCTAACAGGGATTAAATACAAGTAAAAAAGCAGCACAATCAGATCTCAGATCCCGCTGCTGCCACCAGTAGGGATGAGCCGAACACCCCCGCGTTCGGTTCGCACCAGAACAGACCGCCCGTTCGCGTGAACATTTAGAACCCCATTGAAGTCTATGGGACTCGAACGTTCGAATTTAAAAGTGCTAATTTTAAACCCCAATATTCAAGTTATTGTTGGAAAACTTCTTTGAGAACCCGGGTCTTGCCCCAGGGAACATGTATCAATGGAAAAAAGTTTTAAAAACGGTTGTTTTTTCAGGAGCAGGACTCCTGAGAAAATTGCCATTTTTAAAACTTTTTTTTCCATTTATACATGTTCCCTCGGGCAAGACTCAGGTTCTCAAAGACGTTTTCACAGGCAAACTATAGACACCCAGCAGGTACAATATTTATTTAAAGGAATTTTTAATTTTTTTTTTTTAATTTAAAGCGGAGCTCCAGCCGCGATTTTTTTTTTTTTAAAGTCAGCAGCTACTAACAGTGTAGTTGCTGACTTTAAATAAGGACACTTACCTGTCCTAGGCGCCCGCGCTGATGGCCCCCCCCCCGATGCCGGTCCCACGATCGCTCCGGGTCCCGCGCCGCCATTTACACTATGGGAAACAGGCAGTGAAGCCGTACGGCTTCACTGCCCATTTCCTACTGCGCCTGCGTGAGTCTCACGCTGGCTTGTGAATGGGCGCGCTGCTCTCTGAGAACACACACAGTTCCCAGAAAGCAGCGCGCCCCATTTACAAGGAGAAGGACAAGAAGAAAAGGCACCGCGGAGTGGAAGAGGCAGATTACGGACTTCCGCATAGCAACAGGTATTTCGGGTGAGTTTTTTTTATTTTTTTAAACAACATGGGAAAATGTTGTTTTCCTGGGTGGAGCTCTGCTTTAAACATTATTAAAATCACTGCTTAAATAATAAAAAAAAAAATTAATTCCTTTAAATATTGTACCTGTCTATACCTGTGATAACGTCTTTAAATAGCACAATCACCTGCCTGCCAGTAAATTAGGAAGAACTGATCTATCTAAGCTATACAGTGTATAAATATATGTACAACTCCTAGGGATGTATATATATCCTCTACACACTGTAAATTAAGCTAAACTGACTAGCCTGCTCTATCTAGCTATACAAAGACAATCTCTCTGTCTCTCTGACTGGTCTCAGTTCAGCGCTGGAACACACTACATGAGGCCGCCCAGCAGGTGGCCTTATATAGTGTGAGGCGTGTGCTAAAGCCCTGAGCCATAATTGGCCAAAGCCACCCTGGCTTTGGCCAATTATTGCTCTCCGATTTTTGCGCGCTGTGATTGGCCAAGCATGCAGGGTCATAGTGCATGTTTGGCCAATCATCAGCGCGCAATGCCGCAGTGAATTATGGGCCGTTGCGCGTCACTCGAATTTGGCGCGAACGACCCGTTTTGTTCGAAATTCGTCGAACGTACAAACAGACAATGTTCAAGTCGAACATACGTTTGAATCGAACGCGGAGCTCATCCCTAGCCACCAGTATATTTATTAACTTAACCAGCTGGTGGTAATAATGTTGAAGAGTTCATGCAAATGACCCCTAATCTGATAATTTAGAGAGTTCTGCTGCTAACTTTCCACATGATTACTGATGAGGCTACAATGTCCTTTGCTTATATTGTACCTGCAAAGAGATAAAGCAAACCAACCAAACAAACCACAACACAAGGAGGGTGGGTGGGAAAATGCCTGCTGGTCACCTGTCCCTTCTCTGCTGTCCAGGAGACCCCACCTATCCCTTAACTAACTACCACAAACCCCTCCTCATCCTGTTGCTCCAACCAATCCACTTCTCCCCCATTCTTCACCTACAATCCTTACCCCCTAGTTGCTTCACCTTCTCACACTGTCATGCCGACCCTGCACTAGCTTTAATTTTTTTTTCTCGCGCTGCGGGCCTTACTATCCAGTCTACAACGTAAAATGCTACAGAAGAGAAATAACGGGTCACTTGGGCTACCAGGGATGTCTTTAATACAGGGCAAAAGGGGAATCTGCCCCGGGTCCAGTCATTGTTGTGGGCCCCAATGCAATGTCCCAGTGAGCCTGCACTGCCTGCAAATAGTTGATTCGGGAGAGCCCAAGAATATTTTGCACAGGGTCCAATCAATATTAAAGATGTCCCTGCGGGCTACAGGTCAGTGGGTTTGAAGGTGCTTGAATCTCAGGGCTTGTAGGCCAGAGGCTAAGCTTGGGGTGGTAACGAGGGAGCCAATTCCACTTTCAGGCCTACCAAGTCCGGCAGTAACGGTGTCATTAGGAGTACGCATACAACAAGAAGGTGTGGTATGGAGCTGTTTTAAGTATAGGTTAGTGTAGGCCTACATTTAGAGAGGGCCATGTGAGTGATGTCTGGTGTTGTGGTTATTGTGTGGAAAGGGGTCTCTGTATGTCAAAAGTGGGAGAAGGGGAAAGGAAGGAGAATAGAGAGAGGGAAGAGGAGAAGAGAAGAGGAGGAGAAGGAAAAAAAAGAAGCGGGGAGAGAAGGGGCCGGCTCTCTCTCCCTCCTATGTTTTATACAGAGTTTTTCCTACACCAGCTTGGGCAACAAAAAACAGTAAGGATAATCTTAGAAGGTGGAGTTTGGGGGTTAGAATCATGAAGTATGTATTTTATATTTCATCACAGGAACATTTACCAGGGTACACCACTGGGGGAAAAAAATGTTAGATATGGATGAAGTTCCTCTTTAAAAACTCTTCCAAGAAATGAAAATCTTCGTTCAAATATTTTTATTGAAGGTTTGTAAAAATACAAGGTAAGGCAAACATTGGTCAAATTCGGGCATAAGACAAAGATAGATCGTGTCTAAAATAGCATGAAAGAGCATATCAAACAATTACAAATTAAGGCGATTGTAGTTTCTGCTCCATTCTCCCTCCGCGCCCCAAGTGGGGTCATGCTGCGCAGGAGGTGTCTGGAGCTAACCATCCCCCATGTAGCATTTGCTCCGAGATACTTACTCCGAAAGTGGATAGAAAGTCTAAACCACTAACAGAATGATACCTGAATGAAGGCTAACAAGGTATTAGGGTCCTGGAAATTCCAAAAGCAGACGGAAGGAAAAGATTCCAAACTCCCAGGACTCGAATAGTTGTCTGCCAGTAATACCTAACATTAAGGGTAAAGTTACAAAACAAAACTAAGAATCAGAGCGAGGGGACCCTTATGGTCCAAAGCTTCCTCAACCAATATATTATGTTAACTATAAGGGTTTAGATAAGAGAGAAAGAAAAGACAGATGGAAAGAGAGCAGAGAAAGAGGGAGAGAGAGAGAAAGGGTTCGGAAGAACACGGAGGGCCAAGGATTCAGAGGATTCAAGTGTAATATCGCAGAATTCTCTGATTAGCATCGGGGTTAGATCAGAGGAGAACTCCAACATATGAAGCCCAAGGTTCCCAGATGAGCTTGAACTTGTCAGAAGTATCAAGGATTACACTGGATAGCCTCTCATTCGACATTATCCAAGAGATTTTTCGTTTGGCCAATGAGAAGGAGACTGTCGGGGTTTTCCAGGCCTTGGTGATGGTCATCTTGGCACCAAGTAAGATGAAGAAGATCAGAGCCTGTGTGTTCTTGGGTGTTTCAGGGATTGGGTCATTGAGCAAGGCTATGGTAGGGTCTCGGGTAACCCCTACACCCGTGATTTTTCGGATAAGATTAAAGGTTTTATACCAAAAGGACCGAATTCTAGGGCATTCCCACATTATGTGGAGGAGAGATCCTGTATGTCCGCACTCCCTGAAACACAGGGGGGAGGATTGTGGGTAGAACTTGGCAAGACGGGTGGGGACTAAGTACCATCGGGTCATGACCTTTAGACTCGCTTCTACCAGCGAGGTGTTCAAAATGCCTTTAAATGAGCGAGCCAAGTTAGAGTGCCACCGTTCCATCGTCCACTCAAGATCAAGGTCTCGGTCCCAATTAGACATATAAGACGCCTTCTCCAAAGGCTCGGCTAAAGCTGAGTAAATAAGCGAAATACCCCCTTTTGTGTCCATGGCTGAGGAACACCACTGCTCATAGGGGGTGACTGAGGGAGGTTCAACACTGGTTTTCTTGATCTGATGAAGGAAGTGAGAGAGCTGGAGGAACCTGAATTTCTCAGAAGAGGGCATTTTAAGTTTAGAGGTGCAAAAGCCTAGGGAAAGGGGACCATTGGAGTTAAAAAAATGTCCGATCCTATAAAGGCCTTTGTCAGTCCACCAATTGAAGGCTGAAATATCCAGCCCAGGGGGAAACCGTGGGTTGTGGAAGATATGGGCCAGTGGGTGCCAGTGGGATATCAGGGGCTTTAGTTTATGCAAGGAGTCACAGAGTGTCATTGAATGGGATAAAGTAGGAGCGAGAATCGGGGGCCGGTGTCTGGGGTGATTCCAGAGAAGAAAGTCCAGGGTAAATCCCGGGGTCGCTGCCCTCTCTATTGAAACCCAATCTGGTTTAGGTCCCTTCATGTAGATTGTCGAGAACTGGCTAAGTTGGGCAGCTCGGTAGTACCACCACAGATTGGGTAACCCTAGGCCTCCTTTTAGTCTAGGTCTGTAGAGGACGGTCTTAGCCAATCGGTGTCCTTTTTTGTCCCAAATGAAGCGATTAATGGCAGATTGGAGAATGTTAATGTATGATTTTGTGACTGGGATGGGTAAGGAACGGAAGAGATATAGAATTTTGGGTAGGAGGGTCATCTTGACTGCATTTATGCGGCCTAGCCAGGATAATTTGTAAAGGGACCATTGGCGTAGATCCTCCATAAGTTTACCAATCAGGGGGGGTAATTATGTTTGTGTAGGAGTTCAGTCCGCGAGGTGAGGTAAATGCCTAAGTAGGGAATGGAAACAGAGCTCCAGGAAAAAGGGAATTGTTCTTTTAAACTGTCTATTTGGGTTTGAGGAGTTGTTATGTTAAGAGCCACTGATTTAGTCATGTTGACTTCGAGGCCAGATATGCTGCCAAAATCTTTGAGGAGTTGGATAACAGAAGGGGTTGAGGTGAGGGGAGATGTAATGAAGAGGAGGATGTCATCTGCGAACAAAGCGCATTTGTGTGTCGATTGTCCGCATCGAACTCCTTGGATGTCCGGGTGGTTTCTGATCGCGATAGCCAGAGTTTCGATGGCAACCGCGAACAGGAGAGGGGAAAGGGGGCATCCTTGTCTCGTGCCCTTCCTGATGGGAAATTGATCAGAGAAGTTACCCTGAATCCTAACTTGTGCTATGGGTTGGGAGTAAAGTGCCTCTAAAGTTTTAATGAAGCCTGGACCAAATCCCCACTTTTGGAGTAAGGTGAAAAGATAGGGCCATGAAACCGTATCAAATGCCTTTTGGAGATCAATGGAAAGCAAATATCCCTCCTGGGGGGGGCCGCCATCCCAACCTGACTTCATAAGGGAGATGATGTCAATCGCCCTCCGGATCTGATCCGGTCCCTGTCTCCCCGGGATAAACCCCACCTGGTCCTTGTGGATATATGAGCGTATGAAAGATGCTAGTCTGTTCGCTAAAATTTTTGTCATTATCTTCAAGTCATTGTTGATTAAAGAGATCGGTCTATAATTGCCTACTTCGCTGGAGTCTTTGCCCGGTTTAGGAATTACAGAAATAAAAGCTAAGTTCATCGAGGGGTCAAGAGAGGGTCTCTGCGCAGGGAGTTAAAGAACCGGGCCAGATAAGGGGATAAGATCTCCGAAAAGGACTTGTAGTAATGGTTCGAGAACCCATCAGGGCCTGGGGCCGAGTCTTTCTTAAGGTCTTTAATGACTGCGCAAATCTCAGTTTCCTGGAAAGGCGAGTCTAGGATGGAGCGGTGGGCATCAGAAAGTTTAGGGATAGGGACATTCTGTAGAAAGGCAGCAAGACTGGTCTGGGGGGATTGGTTATCGGATGAGTATAAGTTGGAGTAAAATGATTTAAAAGCTTTAAGAATCTTCACAGGGTTCTGGGTCAGGGAGTTGTCCGATCCCCTGATCTTGGGAATTGTAAGATTTCGTAGTTTGGGGGTCAGTTTGGCCGCCAGCTGTGGACCAAACTTGTTCGCCCGCATATAATGTTTACTAGTCAACCATTGCAAATGTTTATCCGCTGATGAGGTGAGAGCCAAATTGAGCGCTAATCTAGCCGAGTCAAGTTTGGCCAGGGAGGTCTTAGAGGGGATTCGTTTATGGTTCTTGCTAAGGATCTTAAAATCTCTCTCAAGTTTTGCGATGTCAACCATCCTTTCCCGCTTCAGTTGCGACGAAAGTTGAATGATTTTACCTCTTATTACCGCTTTATGGGCTCCCCAAAGGGAAATGGGAGAGATATCTCCCCTGTCGTTATTCCTGAAGTATTCCCGCATTTCCCTTTCCAACACAGCGCAGTGCACCGGGTTGGAGAGGAGAGATGTATTTAAGCGCCATGGACCGCGTCCGGGGGAGGATATCACGTTAGAAAGCCTAAGGAGAACCAAGGAGTGGTCAGACCACGGGACCTCATGGATAGAGGCATGGGAAACAACGTGTATGTCGGATGAGGGCATGAGGATATGGTCAATCCTGGCGTAGGTTTTATGGGGTGCTGAGTAGTGTGTGTAGTCTTTCCCTGAAGGGTTAAGTTCCCGCCATGTGTCAATGAGGCCTAGAGAGTGGAGAAGACGTGCGATGTGGAGGCTCTGTTTAGGAGGTTTTTTGAGGAGGGGGGTCCCTGCCGCCGATTTATCTAGGATATTGTCGAAAGTAATGTTGGAGTCCCCACCCAAAACAACCCTACCTTCAAAAAGAGGGGCAATAGTATTAAGCATAGTGGAGAAAAATTTAGTTTGTCCCCGGTTAGGGGCATAATAGGAAACTATGGTGTGTACCAAACCTTCTATTGAGCCTTTGACTAGGATATAGCGCCCTTCTTTGTCAGTGACAGTCAGGGAGTGAATAAAGTGGGTCTTTTTAGAGAATAATATAGCTACCCCTCTCTTTTTAGTATCAGCATTTGCCAGGAAGAAGGTGGGGTACCCGCGATGGAGAAAAGAAGGGTTGTAGCTGCTAGGGAAATGGGTTTCCTGCAGAAGGATTATGTCTAGGCCCCTTGTGTAGTAACTCTGAAAGGCCTTACGTCTTTTGATTGGGGAATTCAGGCCTTGGGTATTATGGGAGGCTATTTTAAGGGCCGCCTGACAGAATGATGTATCAGCCATGGACACACAAGGGTGGGCACGAGCATACTGGAGACAGGCTTACCTTGATCCCTGAGAGACTGGAAGTGTGTACAGAAGATCCTGGGATAGATCGTAGTTGATGTCTGGAAAAAATGGAAGCCCTCCGTGTAAACTCCTGGGTAGGAACATAATAATAAGAAAAGCAGGATAAGTAAGACTTATACATGAAGCAAAAAGAAGAGTACAGGGGAAAGAGAAAAGAGAAAAAAGAAGAAGAGGAGGAAAGAAAAAGGGAGCCTAGGTAAAGACGCCTAGGAAGAAGCGTGTGCAGGACTGGTCGGTCAAGTCCTGTGCTGAGTCCCAATGAGAGGGTGGGCTCAGAATAGCAACAACCCCTATAGGGGTTGTACACCTGCAGTCACAAGAGGAGCGAGCTCCTACCCGGAACTACAGAGAAAGTGGCATGACTGTCCGCCCCAGCACAAAGGCCCCCAAAAATATAGTAAAACAGAAGTTAGGAGACCTCTATGCTGGAGCTTCAAAATTTAAGCTGAGACAAAACAGAATAACGAAAAGCTGTAATCATAAACAAAGATGGAGCATATACAGAGTGGCAAACAATATAAACGATATCATAAAAATCATGGTGCTGAGTGAGAGACAAAGGGGGGAGGATGGGAAGGGGGAGGGTAGGGAAGGGAGGAGAGACGTTGCAGGAGAGGGGGTAGTGAGTGGGATAGTAACTATAACACGGTGGGTATAGTGAGCACACACTATACACTACGACGTGAGGTGAGTCGTCCAACCTGGACACCGCGAAATTTAGAATGGGGTGGGAAACAAAGTCATCTGGTGGAGTGGGGGAGTGTGGATGGGTTGCTGTTGGTTCACAGGTGGAGTGGATAGGGCTGCCTGTGGGAGGCCTCTTGGAGGAGCCAGGGGTAGAGATAAGAGGGGGTAATTGAATGGGTAATGAGGCGAGGCGTAAGAGCAGCTGTTCCCGTCAACAAAGCTTGAGAAAACTTTATGGATTTGTCCTTGGTAATTGGGGAGGCGAAAAGGAAAGGACCACCTATTATTTGATGGACTTCTGTTGAGGACCCCCAGAAGGGGTTTCAGGGACCTCCTCTTCTGGATTGTAGTTGGGGAGATATCGGCGAAGATCTGTATTTTATCCCCTTGGAAATTGAGATCAGCAATATTGCGGGATCTTCTCATAACCTCTTCTTTAACACTGTAGTAGTGGGGCTTAACCACTATATCCCTCGGAAGACCATCTTGGCGGGGGGCTGTAATGCTCTATGGGCTCTGTCCAGCTCGAGCTTGTGTTCCGGGATATCAGGAATAACAGTTTTAATGAAAAGTTTCACTGCATCAGGGATATTAGTAACCGCCTCAGGATTCCCCTAATCCGAAAATTATATCTCCTGCTGCGATTCTCCAATTCGTCAATTTTAGCGAGTGCAACATCAAGTTGGTCTTGCAGTGTCTGTATACAGTTAGTGTTTTGGTTAGTGCGAGCTGCAGTGTTGTCAACTGCTTGTTCAATGGCTTCAATGCGAGCCCAATGTTTTGCAGGTCCGCCTTGATGGAGGATGTGATCTGTGCTGCTGTTTGCTTCAGCCCTGACGCTAGCATGTCTGAGAAGCAGTTGAGGAGATGGGCCAGATCAGATTGGGGGGGCTGCGGGATGGGGAAGGCATCTGGAAGTTCATGGGGGATTGCAGCATGGGTATATTAGTATTCTGCCATTGTGCGATTAAGGAGCGACTCAGTGGAGGCTGGAGAGACTAAGTAAGGAGGGGCGTACTCACTGGGGTGCCAGCCAGGGGTATATAGCATGCTGGATGGGGACACAGGGTCCGCAATAGTATCGAGGCCTGCCGAGTCGCCATGCGGAGAGATCGCGGCCGCCATCTTGGAGGCTGAAGGGGCTGCTAGGCCGAAATCTAGTTGCCGACTGAATCCCTTCTTGTCGCCGGGGCCAGACATCCAGAGTGAGCTCCGCACCCTGCTCTCCTTAAGGGTCCTGCACGCCTCCGGTCTCCCAATAAATCTTGAGTTAAGAGCCGCTACGTGCTGGGGCGGTCAGGAGCTCCCGGTCAGCGCGTCTTCCCGGAAGTCCCGCGCATGCGCATTCCAGAAATGAAAATCTAAGCCAGCAATTGATTTAGCATTCACTGGAACCCATGCAAAAAAAAAAAAAAAAAATTGGGGTAGAGTTGGCCTTTAAGTATACTCTAATCCTTGGGATTTAGCTCTGCTCGGGCTGTGTATACAGTGAATGTCTAGCAGTTGAGTGTAATCAAGTGTTCACATGAGATTTCACTGTTCATGTGCGTGGTGGTCGTCATGGTAACACAGACAATGACAGACAAGTCACCTTCTACTACCATAATTCCATTATCATGCAACAATTCCTTTTTTCAACAGACATATAGGACCTTATTTATAAAAAGAGTAAACAGTCAGATTGAAATATCAGTTTTTAAATGCAGGTTTGACCTAAAATAGATCTAACATCCTATTTGATAAACACAGTAGGCAGGTAGGCTTTTAATGCAGAAAAGACTATTCATATCTCCTGTGCAAAAAAATAAATATGCAACCTTTTTTTGGGGGGGGGGGTGTTGGGAGGCGAACAGACTGAACATTTTAACTGTTAGTAATGCAGGACTGTAAATAGCCATCTATCCAGGGGTGGCCCGTGCATTGTGGGCACCGCCCCGCCTAACACCTCTGGTGTCCTCCCTATCTATGTGCCTGGCCCCTTTCAGAACCAGGGCCGGCCTTTGGGGTGTGCGGGATGTGCGGTCGCACAGGGTGCCATAGCAACATGGGCACCTGGCCACCGGCACAAATTCTCTAATATCGCCCGCGTACTAAGTAGTGAACCCCCTCTACAGTGCCGACCCCCCCTACAATACAGAACCCCCCCACCCCCCTTTAGACCTGTATAGCAGGCTCAGCTAATGTGCTTGCCGCGTACTGCACACACACAGCACAGTACAGACAAGGGGGAGGCGGCTTCACTGCTCGGCTGCCTGTGACTGCGAGACAGGCAGCCGAGACTCAGACCTGCGGTGCTGTACAGGGAAGGGGGATCATTGCGGCCGTGTCCCGGGTATGCCGACGGCTCGCTCGGGGTCCTACTTGCACCCCCTGTATTGTAGGGGGGTCTGTATTGTAGGGGGGGTTCTGTATTGTAGGGGGGGTTCTGTATTGTAGGAGGGGGGTTTGTATTGTAGGGGGGTCTGTATTGTAGGGGGGTCTGTATTGTAGGGGGGGGTCTGTATTGTAGAGGGGTCTGTATTGTAGGGAGAGGGATTCTGTATTGTAGGGGGGTCTGTATTGTAGGGAGGGGGGTCTGTATTGTAGGGGGGTCGGCAATGTAGGGGGGGGGTTCGGTATTGTAGGGGGGTTCTGTATTGTAGGAGGGGGGGTTCTGTATTGTAGGGGGTTCTGTATTGTAGGAGGGGGGTTCTGTATTGTAGAGGGGGTCGGCACTGTAGGGGGGTTCGGTATTGTAGGGGGGTCTGTATTGTAGGGGGGTTCTGTATTGTAGGGGGGTTCTGTATTGTAGGGGAGGTCTGTATTGTGAGGGGAGGTCTGTATTGTAAAACACAACGACATGCAGAGAAAAATGAAGTTCAATGCTTCCGAGCATGTGTCGACTTGATTCTGAGCATGCATGGATGTTTTTTTTTTTTCTATCGGTTAGGTATCCATCGGTTAATTTTAAAAAAAGTTTCAATTTTTTTAACTGATGGATAAATAACCAATGGGGCCCACACACGATCGGTTCGGTCTGATGAAAACGGTCCATCAGACAAACCGATCGTGTGTACGCGGCATAACAGTTTTGTTCCAAACGTGTGAATTTTGGAGAAAATTAAGCGATACCGCTCAGTAAAAAATATTACATTTGTTTTTTGGCTTAGATCACTTGGATAACTAAATCCAAAAACAAAAATGTAATATATTGCAGCTTACAGTCCTTATGCGTACACACGATAATCTTTCGGGTTGTAAAAAATTAAGTTTTTTTTTAATGTCATTAAAAAAAATTCGAACATGCTCTATTTTTTCACAACGTTTTTAACGTTGTAGTTTTTTGGGTTCTAAAAAATGGTAGTGTGTGGGCTTTAACGATGTGAAAAATCTGCTCATGCTCAGAAGCAAATTATTGCTTATTGTTGTTGTTATTGGGAGCGATTGTTCTGGTAAAACTAGCGTTCGGAATGTAGTAAGCACATTCATCACGCTGTAACAGACAGAAAAGCGCAAATCGTCTTTTACTAACACAAAATCAGCTAAAGCAGCCCAAAGGGTGGCGTCATCCACATGGAACTTCCCCTTTATAGTGCCGTCGTACGTGTTGTACGTCACTGCACTTTGCTAGAGCATTTTTTTTTTCACGACCGTGTGTAGGCAAGGCAGTTTTAATGATCGGGTTGAAAAAAAAGTTGTTTTTTCTAGAGCCTGAAAAACTTTGTTTTTTACAACCTGAAAAATGACCGTGTGTACGCGGCATTAGATGCAGTGGCTGCATTGATTTTAATTTTTTCAAGCAAAGAACATTTGCTTAAAGCCCAACTCCAGGCAAAGCTATTTTTATTATTTTATTTTACTTTATAACTTTCACGTTTCCACTGTAATGTTTTTTTATTACTTTAAATGTTCTCTAAGCGCCACTTAGAGCTCCTGATATGTACAGCGGGGAGCCACACTTTTAGCTCCTGCTGCATTGGAAAAGTGTCTATGATGATCCTCCAATGTTGTGCCTCCAGCACCCCCATTCTGTTGCGGCATTCATAAAGGGCAGCGATGAGGTTTGCGTTGTGCTTTGAGAATAACACAACAGACTAATGTCGCATACACGCGCTAGGAATTTCCAACAACAAATTTTCGATGGGAACTTTTGGTCGGAAATTCGGATCGTGTGTAGGCTCCATCGGACATTTTCTGTCAAAATTTCCGACAACAAAATTAGTACTCGTAAATTCTGATCGTGTGTGGACAATTCCGACGCACTAAATTCCACACATGTTCTGAATCAAGTATAAGACGGGAGCGCTTGGTCTGGTAAAACTATCGTTCGTAATGGAGATATCACATTTGTCACGCTGTAACGGACTGAAAAGCACAAGGCTGAAAAGTGTGAATCGTCTCTCACCAAACATCTACTAACACGACTGGTATTGAACTACTCGTTTCTAGTGACGTCATACGCGTTGTACGTCACTGCATTTTTGACGTTCGGAATTTACGACAATATTTGTGTGACTGTGTATGTAAGACAAGTTTGAGCCAACATCTATCGGAAAATGTATCCACGGTTTTGTTGTCAGAATGTCCGATTGTCTGTACGCGGCGTTAGGTTACCGGATACACAAGATCAGAACTGGTGTCATTCAAAAACACTGTTCTGATGCAGTGGGAAGCCACCCCTGGTGACCACCTTTGCACAGGTAATTTTTCCCTATGAGTTGCTTACTGATCACAGCATGTAGTTTATGACTGTTCTGATGCAGTGCCTTTCCCAATGATTCACTGGGAGCAATGGAAATTGCTGCGCTGGAGCCTAGTCCTCCATCAGTACAGTTCACCATGCAGTAAGGGGAAAGGGAGCAGTTATTGGGACACTGTTGGTCTGGGCCACCAGGTGGAACCCTCAATGTAGACGGGTCATGTTGGTTCAACCATGTGTCTTTTTTAAAGGGGAAATGTAACAGAAAAATGCAGGGCTTTTTTTCAGCAGGAACGCGGGGGAACGCAGTTCCGGCACCTCCAGCTCTGAATGTATGTAATGGCAAGGGGTGCTGAGGTGTATTGGAGGGCCTATTAATGCTGGCTGCTGGGGGATCTATTGTTGCTGGAGAGGATCAATTTTTTCAGTGGAAGGGTCTATTGTTGCTGTGGAGGTCAGTTGTTGCTGATGGGGGGTCTATTGTTGCTGGGGGGCTCCTATGGTACTCTGAGACAATTGTTGCTGGGAGACATCTACTGTGGAGGGAGGGGTCCTTTGCTGATAGCTGTTCAGAGTCTATTGTTGCTGAGGGTGCTCCGTTGTTACTGGCTACAGTGGATCTATTTTACTTCCTATAATTAACAAATTACATACAAATTGAAACCAAGGAACGGTGCTCAGAAGTGAGTAGGGGGTGGAACCATGGAATGGTGCCCAGGGGTGGGTAGGGGGTGGAACCAAGGAATGGTGCTCGGAGGTGGGTAGCGGGTGGAACCAAGGAATGGTGCTCGGAGGTGGGTATGGGGTGGAACCATGGAATGGTGCTCGGAGGTGGGTAGGGGGTGGAACCAAGGAATGGTGCTGGAAGGTCGGTAGGGGGTGGAACCACGGAATGGTGTCCGGAGATGGGTAGGGGGTGGAACCACAGAATGGTGCTCGGAGGTGGGTAGAGGTGGAACCACGGAATGGTGCTCAGAGGTGGGTAGGGGGTGGAACCAAGGAATGGTGCTCGGAGGTGGGTAGGGGGTGGAACCACGGAATGGTGCTCGGAGGTGGGTAGGGGGTGGAACCACAGAATGGTGCTCGGAGGTGGGTAGGGGGTGGACAGATGAGGTGACTCGGAAGGAGAGAGTTCCTGCACCTATTCTCTGAGAAAAAAATCCCTGGATAAATGTAACGGAGAAAACAAGATTATATTATTACAGATTTGTTTCTAATTCTTATAAAGGGCAGTGGTTACAGAATCTGAATAGGCATCTAGCAGACATCGCTGTTCCCAGACATGGCGACTGCAAGAAAAGAGAGAAAAG
Organism: Rana kukunoris; assembly: GCA_029574335.1. Lineage (NCBI taxonomy): Eukaryota > Metazoa > Chordata > Amphibia > Anura > Ranidae > Rana > Rana kukunoris. The sequence goes on from CM056049.1 coordinate 705,845,467, forward strand.
ACATCCCACATCAAGCACCACACTGTCTGAGATCAATGCTCACTACTGAAGATCAGAGGGAATATTTTTCATCTCTCATAAGAGCCAAAATATAAGTCATGGGGAGATGAGAGTTATTGCTTTTGATAGTACAAGCTATGAGTTTTATGCAGGTACAAAATGGCATGTCCTTGCCTTATGAAACCACCTAGGGACTGACTAATAGGTTATGTAGTCCCTGCCTGTAGCCTGTAGCAGTTAGGTTAAAGTGGTTGTAAAGGTTTCTTTATTTATTTTTTTAAATAACAAACATATCATACTTACTTCCACTGTGTAGCTCATTTTGCAGATCGTCGATCGTCCTCTTCTGGGGTCCCACGGCGGCTCTCGCGGCTCCTTCCTGCAATACATAACCCCCTCTGGGAAGCTCTCTTGTGAGGGGGTTACCTTGCGGGCGCGCTCCCGTGTTATACAATCAGCGTCCATAGCCGCCAAGTGTATGACTCGGCCCCGCCCCCTGGCGCCTGCGTCATTGGATTTGATTGACAGCAGCAGGAGCCAATGCCTGCGCTGCTATTAATCTGTCCAATGAAGAGCTGAGAAGACATGAAGAGAGCGACGTGGGATTGCGCCCACGGAAATTCGGGGCTCGGTTAAGTAAAACTGGGGGGCTGGGGGGTGGGGATACATTGTGGAGAGGGATGGATGATGCTGGGTGAGGGTGGGGATACATTGTTGAGAGAGATGGATGATGCTGAGTGAGGGTGGGGCTACATTGTTGAGAGGGATGGATGATGCTGGACATAGGTAGGCTTAAATTGTGGAGAGGGATGGATGATGCTGGACATGGATGAGCATACATTGTTGAGAAAGATAGATGATGCTGGGCGTGGATGGGCATACATTGTGGAGAGGGATGGGTGATGCTGGGTGTGGATGGGCATACACTGTGGAAAGGAATGGATGATGCTGGGCGTGGATGGGCATACATTGTGGAGAGGGATGGCTGATGATGGGCGTGGATGGGCATACACTGTGGAAAGGGATAGATGATGCTGGGCGTGGATGGGCATACATTGAGGAGAGGGATGGATGATGCTGGGTGTGGATGGGCATACACTGTGGAAAGGATGGGATGTTGCTGGGCGTTGATGGGCATACACTGTGGAGAGGGATGGATGATGCTGGGCATGGATGGGCATACACTGTGGAAAGGGATGGATGATGCTGGGTGTGGATGGGCATACATTGTGGAGAGGGGTAGACAATGCTGGGCGTGGATGGACATACATTGTGGAGAGGAATTGTCATGGACCTTGGAATGCTAAAGTGTTTCTACTAGAAATCTGTTACACAGTGGTGGGTCTCTGTATGTAAGTTCAAACAGGACTTTTAATGAAAATACACAACACACTTTTATACAGAATTTTGAAAATCCCGCCCCCAACAACCGCTTTCCTATTGGTCAATTGTAAAATCCATGCAGTCCCCCTTCAGGTCCTCTTCCATGCAAATGAGGACTTCAAAATGACTCAGCAGAGATTGGTCGGATAGTTTGAATAGAAGTACTGCTATGTGTATTGAGACAGAAGCCCCAGGGGGCAATCAATGTACACAATAGCCATACACAGAACAATGAGGCCATCTGGAGAGGGAGTTAGCCTTAAGACGTTGCAGAGACCCCCCACTGTGTAACAGATTTCAAGTAGAAACACTTTAGCATTCCAAGGTCCATGACAGGAATAAATTATGCTGGGCGTGGGTGGGGATACATTGTGGAGAGGGATGAATGATGCTTGGCGTGGATGGGCATACATTATTGTGTTAAAATAAAGGTGGGTGCACCAAAGGATTCAGAGAGCAGATTCGGTGGACGGCCAGTGGGTGGGCCCTGGGGAATGTTGGTGATCAGGCCCCAGGGGGGCCCAGGCCTAAAGCCATGTAAGGGGCCCCAACATTTCTGATGGCTGCCCTGCCTGCATGCATTACAGGCTAAAAATAAACAAAATAAATGCACAAGTTTTTTCCAGTAATGTATTATGGGTGTATGCCCCATCACAAAATTTACTATTTTTCTAAAAGCTTTTTTCTATTCCATAGAGGGTTGTTGTTCTTTGAAATTACATAATTTTTTTTTGTTAGAATTCCAATTATTGTGTAATTAGAGCTTCAAAAAGTTTAATTTCAAGCACTACTTTTCTGGAGCTGCTCTAATAACAGATTTTATGTTTTAGAAATTCTGGTAACATAAGGAAAAGCAGTTTGGCACACTCGGTCCTTGTGTTTCTGGGCTGATCTCATTCTATTTTTATCAGTACACCCTCACAGCAAATGATCATTCTGAAGGAATGCCTGGAAAATAAAATTGATTATACGCAGTTTCTGTCAGCTCAGTTTAAAGAGAACCAGTCATTAACCACTTGCTTACTGGGCACATATACCCCCTTCCTGCCCAGGCGAAATTTCAGCTTTCAGCACTGCGTCACTTTAAATAAAAATTGCGCGGTCATGCGACGTGCCTCACAAACAAAATTGACGTCCTTTTTTCCCCACAAATAGAGCTTTCTTTTGGTGGTATTTGATCACCTCTGTGGTTTTTATTTTTTGCGCTATAAACAAAAAAGTGCGACAATTTAAAAAAAAAACCATAATATTTATTACTTTTTGCTATAATAAAAATCCCATTTAAAAAATGGCCGATATGTATTCTACATATTTTTGGTAAAAATTGCAATCAGCATATAGTAATTGGTTTGCGCAAAGGTTAAAGTGGCTACAAAATAAGGGATAGAATTCTGACAATTTATTTTTTATTTTTTTACTAGTAATACGGCGATCTGCGAATTTTGTCAGGACTGCGATATTGCGACGGACACATCGGACACTTTTGACACATTTTTGGGACCATTCACATTTATACAGCGACCAGTGCTATAAAAACACACTAATTACTGTATAAATGTGACTGGCAGGGAAGGGGTTAACACTAGGGGGTGAGGAAGGGGTTAAATGTGTATCCTGGGTGTGTTCTAACTGTGTGGGGGGAGGGGACTGACTGGGGAGGTGACCAATGCTGTGTCTCTATGTACAAACGACACAGCATCTGTCTCCTCTCCCCGACAGGACGTGGAGCTCTGTGTTTACACACAGAGCTCCACGTCCCTGCTCTAAAACTGCCGATCGGCGGGTACCTGACGGGCATCGTGACCGTCAGGCACGCGCGTCGGCATCTCGGGGACGCGCCGGGTGTGCGCGCACGCCGCCATCGGCCCGCGCGCACCCCCCAGTGGCCGGAGAAGACGATGCCGTCAAATGACGGCGGCTGGGATATTCAGATCCCCTTTGCCGCCGTCATTTGACGATAAATGGGGATTCAAGTGGTTAATGGGCAATTGTAATAATCAGACTCTCCATTCCTGAACTCTTATGCCGCGTACACACGATCACTTTTTGTGATGAAAAAAAATGTCATATTTCTTCTTGAAAAAAACGAAATTTTTCCAACTTCATCATTAAAAATGATGTTGCCCACACACCATCATTTTTGGAAAATGATGAACAAAACAACGGCACTCTAAAGGGGAAGTTCTATTTGCCTTGAGGCTGCTTTAGCTGATTCCCTGTTAGTAAAAGACAGTTTGCGCTTTTTTGTCTGTTACAGTGTGATGAATGTGCTTACTCCATTATGAACGGTAGTTTTACCAGAACAAGCGCTCCCATCTCATAACTTGCTTCTGGGCATGTGCAGGTTTAAAACTTCATTTCCTGACGCCAGACATGGCAGCATACCTATAATATAGCCCCGCCCCTATATCCGCCCACAGGACACGTGATAACTCTCTATAAAACTCTGACTGAGAGCTACCTCCCCCATTCTCCTTTTTTGTCCTTAATATCAGCCTACAGACAGTTTCATTCAGGATATTCCCTTACCTGCCGACTATGTCGAAGTTCCGGCTGGGTTCAGCCTCTCCCAGTTCGAGGTCCCACATCTTAGGCATGCTAAATGCACCAACAAGGTGGGGAACCCCTTCTGGTGGTCTTCTGGGGTTGAGGTGTTCTCTAATCAGAGACGACAGTCCTCCTTTGGCATTGCCGGCGATGGAGTCTGATTTTAGCAAGCTGGGACTGCATGATGCCTTCTTTCCTATGGAAGCCCTTTTCCAGGTCTGTCAGTTTTCCTTCTTGTTCTCATGTCTTTAAAGGCCCCATACACACTGCAACTTTTGTTGTCTGATTTCCTTTAGAATTGCCAGGACCATGTGGTGCCTGCCTGATTGCATACAGGTTGAGGCTTTAGGGTTTGGCCTCATGTTGTGTAGTTTTGATAAATCTGAAGGGTAAAATCTGCAGAAGATTGTATGGTGTGTAGCCAGCTTAAGGTGTCCTTTTGTGTGGATGGGTGTTGGCCTTCCTAATTGTATTAGAGTAGAGGTGAGAGAGGACTGAGTCTCAGGTGAGTCAATTGCAGGGAGCAGTTAAATAGCTAATGAATGCCTTTGCTTTTAAGCATCTCCTTCTGAGGTAAGTCTTATCTATCCTAGTAATGGGGATATATGGGGGAGAGAGGAGTAAGGAGCAATGTTTTACTAGGGGGATGGGGGTTCTGCCAGATTATTTTTACTATTTGTAAAAATGCTGAGATATATGTATATATTTTTCTCTTTCACTTCCCTTATTTCTGTGGTCATGCAGTCCCCCATGCACCTTTCAGTAACTCCCATCAGCATGAGCCTACTGCCACATAACAAAGACCACCCCCACTATCAGGTAGAGGGCCAACTTTTGGTAAGTAAGAAGACGCGGGAGAAAAGAGTGCATTAAGCCCTGACGAGCGTGCCTTCTTATCTGTTGCAACCCCGGCCGCTCACACCCGCTCAAGGAGGTTCAGAGGCCCTCTCTGGATCATCAGGATTTTCAGGGCGGAAGATGTCTCCTCCAGTCCTGGCAGACCCCAGTACAAAGGGTGCAAATGTACGCTTAAGAGAACGCACACAGCTTCTCCTCTGAGGGCTCAGCGCCCGAAAGGCGAGTGTTGGTCATGTGGAGATGACCCTATGCCTGGAAAGCTACTTTGCAGCGACTGCTTCAGGCAGCTTGCCAGAGAGGAGTTTGGGAGTCAGCAGGCGTCACCTTGCTCAGCAAAATAGTCCCATACCCCCTGGCTGAATTTTCCAGTCATCTCAGGCAGCCAAGGACAGAAGTGGATGGACAGTATGGGCACTACACCAGGTCTAAACCAAGCCATTCAACCCTCTCTAACTGGAGGGGTACCAGGCACTTCGGGGGTGACTCCAGCCCAGCAGATTAAGCAGGCTAGTTCCCCAAACCCAGTATTATAGCCAACCTTTCAGGCAGAGGGAGATGATATTGCCTCCTCCTCAACAGAAGATCCTGAAGGTTGAGGCTTTGTTTTATAATATCCTCATTTGTTATGGCAGTAAAGCTGCACTGTAATGGGTGGATCCGGTACCTCCTCAAAAGAAGGAGAAAACCTGTTATTACACACCGTACAATCCGATATAAAATTGTGTGACAATCGCTGTACAATATGCATTAGGTACCGTTATTCTTTCAGGGCACCCCAAATGCCATGCGATTCTGCTGTGATAGGTCACATTGGAGAACGCACCTTTCAAAACATTGTGCAAAGTTGGTCGCCCTCAAATAGGAGCAGGGGCTTCTATTTGCGCACATAGGGCAACCAAGTGAATGGGCCGCACCCATGCGATTTGCAACATTGTGTACAAATCGCTCTTTGAAAATCGCATTGCATATACATTGGTCTACTCTAAGTGACAAACTCAAATACCTCTGAAAGGTGACCTAAGCACAGATTGCCTTTTAGGGCAATGGCAGATCATGCTGCAAGTGTGTGCAAGCCTTTGGGTTCCATAGGAGGAATCTAAAGAAGCAGGTAAGCTACCTTTTTTCTCTTATGACAGAAATAGGAAGCCTGTTTTCAGGAGGAATTAGAAAAGGGAGAGAGAAAATCCTCCTCAACCAATAGGTTGCAGAAGTTGTTTCCACTAATGGGGAAGGATGCGACTCCTTTATCTACCCTCCAACGGTGGATGCGGCAGTCGCCAGACTGACCAAGAATGTCACACTTCCGATGGAAGGTTCTTCCTCCTTTCACGAGATCCTTGTGAGACGCATTGCTTTAACATCCATAGCAAGTGCTATGTGAGTATGTGGACGCAGAACTTGGAGTATGCGATTAAACCCAGCTGCCAAAGAGAAGAGTCATCAAGGCCCTTGATGAGATAACTTTCAGCGGACTCTACAGGTGAGGCAGCTATAGACATCATTTGATGGTCATCCAGAGCCATGCTTGGCTCAGTCGCAGCCAAAGGTGCACTGGGGCAAAATCCTGGGCGGCTGGCTCATCCTCAAAGCTGAATTGCTGTAAGCTGCCTTTTGATGGGAAGGCACTGTTTTGTTAAAATACTGGAAACTATCTTCTCCAGGATTATAGGAGGAAAATCAGATCTTCTGCCCCAGGATCGAAGAGCCAGAGGGGGCAACCATTCAAAGGAGCGCCAAAGAGGTACTGCGATTTTGGAGGCTTTCGCCCATCCAAGGGCGTCAGAAGGTGTTAGAGGGGTACACATTCAACCTTCATAAGATCGCAGGAGGCCAAGACCCATGCGGCTCCCCAAGATACTCAGAAGCCCTTTTAACGCCAGGCCTGCCCAGGAGGCAGTTGGAGCCAAGTGGCTCAAAGTGACCCAGTTCCGGTAAGACCACTACCGAAGAATGGCGGTTTCAGCCCTCAGTGGCGCAAGGCCATGTAAGAGAAGAAATGGCTGCGCATCCAGGAATTTCGATATTCCTTTTATTGTTCAAAGTGATGACACCAACACAAGGTCACATAGATGCTTTTCACACATTCATTTTGTGCTTAATCATTACCAATGGCAAGGCCGTTGTTTTGTCTTTTCAGTGAATGGGTGCTTCCAGCCTTCCCAGTGCAATCAGATGCCGATCTGCTCAAGTTAGGCTCTGAGGACTTTGGAATGTCCATCTCAGGCTACTTCTACATTCAGAATGTTTAAGATTTAAAGAGTAAGTGGCTTCGGCCCGAACCATCTCGGCCTGAATCGTGAAAATACTCACTGGGCATGTGGAGGCGGTAAGGATCCTCCAGAGTTGGTTAGAGCTCATCGCTCAACCAGGGTGATGTCATCTTCTTGGATAGCACAGGCAGGGTTGTCTCTGTAGACAGTCTGCAAAGAGGCTAGCTGGTCATCACATTATATGTTCTTTATACACCACAGGGTGGATCTAGCAGCTCTTACTACGGTAGAGTTTGGGAGGAAGTTTATCCAAGCTTCTTTGTCTTTTTTAAGTTACAGCATTAAACCCTCCCTCTAGAAAGCTCTTCATGTATCATAGGTATGCTGCCATGTCTGGCGTCAGGAAAATGGAAAATTGTATCAAATACTTACCGTAATTTTTCTTTTCTGATGCCAAGACATGGCAGCATACGAACCCTCCCTCTGATATTTTGTACTTTATACGGGGAATGGGGGAGGTAGCTCTCAGTCAGAGTTTTATAGAGAGTTATCACGTGTCCTGTGGGCGGATATAGGGGCGGAGCTATATCATAGGTATGCTGCCATGTCTTGGCATCAGGAAAGGAAAATTACGGTAAGTATTTGATACAATTTTCCATTTTTTGCCCACACACGATCATTTTTTATGACACAAAAAATTACATTTTAAAAAATGACATAAAAAATTCAAGCATGTTCAAATTTTTTTTTTGGTCGTTTTTCAGAACACATAAAATGACATTTTGCCCACACACGGTCATTTTAAATGACATTTTTAAAAATGTCATTTTTTTTTTCATCACAAAAAGTGATCGTGTGTACGCGGCATAAGAGTTCAGGAATGGAGAGTCTGATTATTACAATTGCCGATCATTTTTCGGCATGAAAAAATGTTGTTTTGTTTCGTGAGATAAAACGACGTTTTTTTACATCACAAAAAGTGATCGTGTGTACGCGGCATAACAGACAAAAAAGCATGAATCGTCTTTTACTAACAAGTAATCAGCTAAAAGCAGCCTCAAGGCGAATAGAACTTTCCCTTTAGAGTGCCTGTCGCTTTGTTCATCATTTTTCAAAAACGATGGTGTGTAAGGCAACATCATTTTTAATGATGAAGTTGGAAAAATTTTGTTTTTTTTCATGATGAAAAATTACATTTTTTTTCAACACCAAAAAAGCGATCGTGTGTAGGTGGCATTAGTCAAAACTGTCATAAAAAAAGGAATTACATGAAGGGAAAACTCAAGATCCTGACATTCCTACAGGGGGAGGTTGAGTTATCAGGCACAAGCAGGGCACAGAACAGCTTCAGTGGATGCCTTTTATCCTTTGATTGGGCTTGTAGGCAAATACCTAAAATGTTATTTATGATAGTAGTTTATATTGTACAGTGCATTGATATTATGCGCTGGAAGCTTTTTGGATACGGCAAACGGCTTTGCTTTTATGGAGAATTAGCAATGCATGTGTTACAACATGAGAAACATGAACAGGAAGCAGGTAAAGTCACGTGACAGTGACGCAACGCATCAGGAGGAGCTTAGTGACATCCCTTTCCGGTTACAGTCGTGACCGGAAGTCCCCGTTTTTTACGCTGGTTTTATTTGTTTGGCGTTTTTTTGCCATTTTAATGTTATCACCTATTTAAAAAATAATTGGAACCACACAGTTTTTGCTTTACTACACTATGAAGATCCTTCCTCTTTCTTGCTTTGAAAATGCGTGGAGTTAGAGGATATTTCCCTTAACAAAACAGTGGGTGAAATGGGAGACATAGCTGCAGCTGACCTTTGTCCAAGAGTTCCCAAGGAGGAAAGAGCCACCACTGTCTGCTGTGTACTACGGCTTGATTCACTACTAGACCCATGGGGGTCCACCGATGAGGTGAAAGGCTGGTATTACCGGGAGAGAATATGAGGATTCTTTTTGTGATGACTGTATAGACTGACGGACCTGGACTCCCTTATCCATCCCTTTCCCCCCTCTTCCCATCTTGTGTACATCTTTAACAATTCTGCTGTGTTAAAGACTGATTATATACACATACTTTTTTCTGGATCATCAGACACTTTCGTGGATGCACTTTTTTTATGCACATTGTTTTATGCACTTTATGATGGACTTGTTTATATAGTTTTAAATATTTGTTCATTTTCACATTATATAGTGCTTGCTGGATCATTTGCTGTGTTGCAATTTATTGTATTTTGATTTCGATTTACATTTTTTATTTTATTAGTAATTTATCACTAGATTAACAAGCGCTACTTCAATATAGAAAGCTACTTGCTGTTGCTTCTTCCAACACCCCTTCTCAACAGCATGTTCTTTGTCAAATTATATTTGTCTTCTTTTGGAAATAACTCTGACGTTGCTTCAATAAAGGCTTGGTGAGAGCATCGGCAGTCATCTACTCTGATGGGCAGTATTGAATGTCAATTACACATTGCTCTTGATTGTCCTTTAGTAGGTGATACTTGACGTCGATGTGTTTGGTTCTAGGATCGACCCTTTCTGATTGCATAAGCTTTATACATCCCCAATTGTCTTTAAAAATGGGAATTGCTTTTGACATGTCTATCCCAATGTCCACAAAAGGTTGACACATCCATATCACTTCTTGACATGCGTGTGCTGCTGCAATGTACTCTGCTTCAGTTGAAGATAGAGCGACAGTTGTTATAGTTTCTTCCCCATACTGGAAGATGAATCCACTTGTGGATTTGCAGTCTGAACAGTCCCCGGCCCAATCAGCATCCTCATATCCGACCAGTTATGGATTGGAACATATAGCAGATAACCGATTGCTCTATGTCTGTGATACATGTCATTGTTAGGTATCAAGTCTTTTGCTTCATTGCCCTTTAGATAGCCTGGTTCTATAGGAGTTTTCACTTCCTTTGCATCTTGCATATTGAGTTGTTCCAAGATTTTGGGAGATTTCTGAGATTGGTTGAGAAGATAACTTCCATCTTCTCTCTCTATTTGGATTCCCAGATAGCAGCTAATGTTCCCTAGCTCTTTGATTTAAAAATGTTCATACATCACTGTGTATGAGATGCAGGGGATGGGTATTTTTTCTTTGAGCCTGTGGAAGAGCAGCACGTGTGGCTTTTGCTTCTATACAGCACTTGCATTTCACTGAGCATTTTGCTATTGTCAAATTTCCTGCTAAGCCTCTCTTTATAATGTCCTGTATAGTTTCTGGACTTCTGTGCCCCAGCCGCCTGTGCCATAAGTGAATACATTTATTGTTTAGGTCATTAGAGAATATATTGGCTTGCTGGTCTGTGGTAATGAGCCTGTATAGGTGATCATCCAGTTTTCCTTTTTTCGAGGCATTGCTTGTTATTGGTAATTGTGCATTCATCACCCTGGAACTTAAAAAAGGAACATATTTAGAAAAAAAAAATATGAACGTTTACAACCCCTTTAACTGTGAGACCGTTGTTTGCAAGACTTTTCACTGATAGGAGGCTGCCTTCTAGTTCTGGAACATACAGCACTTTCTTTAAAAGGATACTTTGCTTGCATTGTGGTGTAAAGCAGTTCAGGAAGCCCTGGGCTTTACCTCCTGCAGTAATGCTTTTCCCGTTTGCTAGGAAAACATTGGGCCAGATTCACAGAGCCATTACTCCGGTCTATCTCCTGTTAGACCTGGAGTACTTTCAAATTACCCACGTCGTATCATTAGTTTGAATCCTCAAACCATGATTCGACGGCTTCGGGCTTCGATCCGACAGGCTTACGTCTTCGTACGCCTTCGGATCTACGCTGCAATCTTTTTGCGGCCGCTGGGTGGAGTTCGGGTCGTTTTCCGCGTTGGGGTATGCAAATGTTTTTTTTCCGGCGATCCGCGAAGTTACGATCGTCCTTCGCAATCTCTTGCGGCATCCGTAGTCATCTTTTTGCTGCGTAAAGTTATACCAGCTATTAGCTGGTCTATAGTTAGACGGCCCATGTTAAGTATGGCCGTCGTTCCCGCGTCGAATTTCAATTTTTTTTTTTTTTTCCGTAAGTCGTCCGGGAATAGGAATGTACGCAAACGACGCTACTCAAAAAAAATGACGTAACGACGTTATTTCGCACAATGCACGGCGGGAAATTTCTGAACGGAAGCATGCGCAGTTCGATCGCCGCGGGGACGCGCCTTATTTAAATGCTTCACGCCCCCTAATCGTGTATTTCGATTCCGCCGCGAGAAATACACTACGCCGCCGTACCTTACGGGCCGAAATCTACCTGAATTTGTCTTAGAGCCAGGTAAAATACGGCAGCGTAGTGTATCTCTGATACTCTGCGCCAGGACAATTGTACCTGAATCTGGCCCATTGTCTTTTGCACTGTAATCAATGTTTGTGAAGAAGGTCTCATCGCTAGTCATGTGGCTTGTCGCACCTGAGTCTATGCACCAGCCGCTTGGCTTGCCACTCTGTCACTTTAACCACTTAAGACCCGGACCAATACGCTGGCAAATGACCCAAGGGGTTTTTGCGATTCGGCACTGCGTCGCTTTAACAGACAATTGCGCGGTCGTGCGACGTGGCTCCCAAACAAAATTTGCGTCCTTTTTTTCCCACAAATAGAGCTTTCTTTTGGTGGTATTTGATCGCCTCTGCGATTTTTATTTTTTGCGCTATATACAAAAATAGACCGACATTTTTGAAAAAAAATCAATATTTTTTACTTTTTGTTATAATAAAAAACCAATAAACTAAAAAAAAAATCGCATTAAAAAAAAATTAGCTACCTAGCGGGAACAGCGACACTAATACAGCGATCAGAAAAATGATCGCTTAGTGATGCTGGCAATAGGGAGTGAAAGGGTTAACTAGGGCAGTGATCAAGGGGTTAAAACTTTATTGGGGGGGGTGGGGGGGCTACCCTGACACTAACACTGACTGACTGTCACACTGTCTGTCACACTGACACTAAATACAGTAATCATACATGTATGATTACTGCATTCAGTGACACTGTGACAGGGGGGAGGGGGGGGGGGGGCGAGCGCGGGGGTTAAAGGTGTTTGTGTCTGTGTGTAAGTGTGCTGTTGGTGCAGACTTACTTGTAGTTTTGTGATCTCTCCTCAGCGGCGCTTGAAACAAACGCCGAGGGAGAGATCACGTCGCTTCCTCCTTCCTGTGTTTACACAGGAGGAGGAAGTGACAGGGCGGGCGGGCGCGCGCATTGGCTGGGAGCGATCCGGAGGGGGCGGGTGAAAACGGATAGCCGCCCCCACTTGTCGGATCGCTCCTGCAGCCGCGCGGACCGCCGCATGTACGGGGGGGGTCCGATCGGACCCCCGATCCCCCCCAAGGCACCAACGTATATATACGTTGATGTGCCTGTCGGTGCCATTCTGCCGACGTAAATGTACATGCGGCGGTCCTTAAGTGGTTAAAGATGCCACTCCATGATGTGTCTGCGGTTTCCTTTGTGGCTGCTTTGACTCTTTTTTTTTGTGGATAGCTTTAGCTTTCGCTGCTCGGCTTTCCAGATAGAACAGTCCTTTTTTAAGTGACCGGTCCTTTTACAGCGAAAACAGACTCTGCTTTTTTTGTTGTGCTTTGTGCCTTTCTACATCTTAAGAGCTTTGTCATTGTGGTGTGTATTTTCTTTCCTTTTTTCGTATTCGTTGATTAATTTCCCTTTGACATATTCCAGTGTCAGCTCCTGCTCATGTCTGTTTTTTAAGCGTTAATAAGAGCAGTATATGTCTCTGGAAGGCAACAGGGCAACAATATGGTTATCTTTGATGTCCTCTTCGATGGCTGATCTATGATCTAGAGCATAGCTTTCATGTGGTTACACATTTTCTGGCATTCTTCTAGTCTTGTCTTCTAGTCTCATTTTATATCGGGTCGGCGGCAGCAATGGCCATCGTTAATTGACGTTGGAGCTACCACGAGGGACATTATTCATTTTTAATAAAGAACTTGTCAAAAAGTGCCTTCTGTTTTTCTTACACTACACTGTTTTTTTTGTGAATCTGTAGGGCCACGTACACACGATCGAATATGTCCGCTGAAACTGGTCCGCAGATCAGTTTCAGCGGACATGTTCGATCGTGTATATGTCCTATCGGACCGTTTTTCAGCGGACAAAAATTTCCAAACATGCTTGAAAACTTGTCCGCTGGAAACCTGTCCGTTGGACAGGTTCGATGGTTAGTACACAAACCATCGGACCAAAATCCCTTGCATACGCAGAATCAAGTCGACACATGCTTGGAAGCATTGAACTTTGTTTTTTCATCACGTCGTGTTCTACGTCACCGCATTCCAGTCCGAGGGGATTTTGGTCCGATGGTGTGTACGCACATCAGACCAACAGACAATTCAGCCTTGTCCGATAAAAACGGTCCGTCGGACATGTTTCCTCGGACATGTCTGATCGTGTGTACAGGGCCTAGGGGTACTATGTACCCCATACTCATTCACGTGGGCAGGGGTTCGGATCTTTCTTAAAGGTCTTTTGAGGGCATGTAGCCTGGTATGGTTCAGGAGGAGGGGGTCGCTCACTCATCCCACCCCTGTCCTGGTCTGCATACTCTGGTGTGGTTTGGGGGGCCATGCATTTTTCGCATGGGGTTTCACCTCCAAATCCTTAGATCTGGTATGGATTTGAGGGGGGGGGGGCTGATGTCATTTTTTGTATTTTGGCATGTGGTTTCTCCTAAAAATCTATACAACACCCAAGTCTCACTCATCTCAAAGTTGGAACAAAACCAGATGCAGTTCATTAAAGTTGCATGGAAGTCAGATTGATGTCGGCCTGAAGTCACAGGGCAAAGTCAGATCGACAGTTGCACAGCTTTTGTGTTTCACCAGTGTGAACCGGGATAATTGAAATGGTAAAGCAGGTCATCTGTAGCAGCTGATGACTCTGTTGTTTGTAAGTTTGTGAGTTTACACACATTGGGGTTTAGATTACTAGGTGTACACACTTTATTCACACTTGGAGCACACACATACCAGTACAGTGATACATAGATATTGTCAGCACTGCGCTTTATCTTATATTATTACTGACTTGTGCTAGACACGTGACCCTGGAGAGGCAGCAGGAATTCCTGGTATGTGAGTGAATACTGGCTGCAATATGTAGAGGTCCAGTTATTGCTGCCACACTGCCCGACTCCTGGGATCGCTGCACCTGCAGCTACACAGAGGACCTACTAGCCACCACCGACCTCCACATCCAGGGACGCAGGCCACATGCACTCACAGGTAGGAAGATAAGGGGAGCTACAGGAAAGAAATCGAAAGGGAGAGCAGCAGCAGCAGCAATGGTAGCAAACAGGCACATGTTTCAAAGGAAAGGGAACAATCCAACACACACAACTGTCTGTAAACTTTGTTTTTTCTAGACTCTGCACCTCCGGCTTTATGGCTGCTTTACCCTATACCTTAAACCTACATTTTTTTGCTCCTAAAAATATTTGTTTGTTGGCATTTGCAACTTTATCTGTGGACAGCGAACTTGTGGGCTTGTGTAAATGGGAGAAAATTGTAGCCAGGGTGTGTTATAGATAGTAGGAGTAATGCCGCGTACACACAATCATTTTTTGGCATGTAGAAAAAACATTGTTTTTTCCAACTTCATCATTGAAACGACATTGCCCACACACCATCGTTTTTAAAAATGCTCTAGCAAAGCGCAGTGACGTACAACATGTACGATGGCACTCTAGAGGGGAAGTTCCCTTCGCCTTGGGGTTGCTTTAGCTGATTCCGTGTTAGTAAAAGACGATTTGCGCTTTTCTGTCTGTTACAGCGTGATGAATGTGCTTACTCCTTTATGAATGGTAGTTTTACCAGAACGAGCGCTCCCGTCTCATAACTTGCTTCTGAGCATGCACAGGTTTTTAACGTCGTTTTAGCCCACACACGATAATTTTTGACATTGTTTAAAACGTTGTTAAAAATGCAGCATGTTCGGAAAAAAATTGTCGTTTTTCAGAACCCGAAAAATGATGTGAAGCCCACATACGATCATTTTAAATTACATTTTTTAAAAACATAGTTTTTTCAATGCCGAAAAATGATCGTGTGTACGCGGCATTAGGCAAATGAGCTTGGCTGTAATGTTAAAGATGTGTGGTAGCTTCTCCAAGCCAATGAAGAGGTACCTTGGAGAAGCTATGAAACATCTTTAACATCACATAACAAGTCCAGTTAGAAGTGACTATTACTTGCTATGTATTTACATATACATTGTGTGACAGTATGACACTCTGTCATGGCGTGAGATGGGTTAAGTAGCACACAGGGTTCTCATTCATACAGTTTGAGGGGTTCCATGATGCATTTCTGGTGCAGAGCAGTGGCGGTGCGTCCATAGTGGGTGCAAGATCTCCGCCCCCTCTCTTCTGCACCTGTCAATCTACTGTCGCCGCTGCCGCCCACTATTCAGGTGTCCGGCCCCATATTGAGTGTCGGCCATCTGAATTACAGCGGTGGGTGTATTTTGGAAGTGCTCTAATAGGCTTCCTGATTAGAGCTGGTGGGCTCTAATCGGCTTCCAAATTGTTAACCAGCGGGCGCACTGCTGTGAGTTCCCTGTTTAAACAGTGCTGTGTTAGGAAATCGCTTCCCTAACACTGACCCGCCTCTCAGCCAATCAGGTGCACCGGGTCTGGTTACCGGTCACCTAATTGGCTGCAGCGACAGGCGAGCAGAGATGACATTGAGAACTCGGAAGGGGGCATGGCGGAGGGAGGTGCTGACCGAGAAAGGAAAGTGCTGGGCAGGGGGGGGGGCAAACTGTCTGTATTTGAGGGGGCAAACTGTCTGTATTTGATGGGGCACACAGGCTGTATTTGAGGGGGCAAACTGGCATCATTTAAAGGCGCAAACTGGTTGTATTTGAGGGGGCAAACTGGCATCATTTGAAGGGGCAAACCAGCTGTACTTGAGGGGGCAAACTGGCATCATTTGAAGGGACAAACCGGCTGTATTTGAGGGGGCAAACTGGCTGCATTTGAGGGGGCAAACTATCTGTATTTGAGAGGGCAAACTGACTGCATTTGAGGGGGAAAAATTGCATAATTTGAGGGGGCAAACTGGCATCATTTGAGGGGGCAATCTGGCTGTATTTGATGGGGCAATCTGGCAGCATTTGATGAGGCAAACTGGCTGCATTTGAGGGGGCAATGTGGCATAATTTGAGGGGGCAAACTGTCTGTATTTAAGCGAACAAACTGGCGGCAATTTCTGGGCACAGTGGTTGCATTTGATGGCACAGTGGTGACAATTGATGGGCATAGTGGCTGCGTTTGATGGTCACAGTGGCTGCAATTTCGTTTTTTTTTTTTTTAAGTTTGTTTGCGCCCCCCCAAAAATGTTGAGCACCAGCCGCCACTGGTGCAAAGGAAACATAGTTGAATGAATGAATGAATGACTTGTATAGTGCTGCACATGTGAACTGAATCGCCTCTAAGCGCTTTTTCCAGCCAGTGTCTGCTTGGCTGGAGCGGTCATTTTACCCCGTAGGATCTCGACACGCTTGGACACACAGTCATACATATATATACTGGGCCAATTTGGACAAGATCCAATTTACCTACCAGCATGTAGTGTGTGAGAGGAAACTGGAGTACCCAGAGGAAACCCATGCAGACACAGGGAGAAAATGCAAACTCCAGGCAGATGGTGTCGTGGTCAGGATCCAAACCAGCGACCCTTTTGCTGCTAGGTGAAAGTGCTACTCACTACACCACTGTGCTGCCCTTAGTTAGATAGTTAATCTGGTTGAAAACAGACAAAAGTCCATGGAGTTCAACCAACAGAGAGAAAAAAAAAGAGTTCGAACACATTTAAATAGAAGACCTCCATACACACTATCCACAATCCATAGTTGATCCAGAGAAAGGCACAAAAATCCCCAATAAAGCATGATCCAATTGGCTCCAGCAGGAGAAAAAATAGTTCCTCCCTGATCCCCCAAGAGGCAAACAGGTTGTGCAGTGTGCTCTAGGGTTAGTGATTCCCGGTAGGGTTCCTGGAGCCCAAAGGCTTCATAGAGACTTGAGAGGGATAAAGTCTCCAATCCTGGATCCAAGTTTTGCCAGTAGTCAGCACCCAGGTGTGCACAACCCTTATAAGTTGGGTCTTCGGTTTCTGGGGTGTTTTGTTGTAGAATTTGAGGAGGCATTTTTGCATGCATTTCAGACTTGAGCAATTTTGAGCATGAATAAACATACCTTACCCATGTTTTTGTGCGTTTTTCAGGTACTGACATTAAAGTCAGTCACTTATATTGAAGTTGTGTGACTCTGTCCCAAAAAGTTAATGTGCTTTTTGAGCAAGGAGCTCCAAGCTTCATGTGATACTAGGGTTGCTCCCTGTCCAGGATTCACCTGGACAGTTCAGGTTTCGAATCATGTGTCCGGGTGTCGGTCCAACCGGAAACATTATTCAGACCAGGCAGTTGCTCCCCAAGTAACCAAGATAATCATACACAAATCTGTTGCCCCTGCAGGTGGCTGCTTGGGGGCAGGTTTGGCATCACCGAAGGGTGGGGTGATAATGTCAGCAAGAGTAATTTGGCCACACCCACTGGCACGCTCTGTTACTACTCTCCTTGGGGCACCCAAATGTGTCCCAGGTCTTTTATAATCCTATAGTTTTTACTGGAAAAAAAAAAGAAAAAATGCCCTGTGCCACAAAAGTGCTCGGGTTTGGCTTGAAGACAAGGTGGCAACCCTATGTGACACCCTGTTCAGATGTCAGCTGGCACCATTAAATATAATGGAAAATCTAGTGTTGAGCCTTGAAGTCTGTCTGATAAAGCTTCAAATTGCTCTGGCATACATGAGGCCTGAAAGATTATTTTCTTCTCATCCAAGGGATGGGGTATGATTTCCCTTTGCAATTTCATAACCCAAGCTCCTTTACTTGTTGATTAGTTAGTTGCTCTAGCTTGATGGGCCTGGGAAAAATTCTCTTTACAGTGCCTGCCGCCGAGAATGTGTTTTCAGCACGCCAGCATCGCGCTGAATCTCGGCGACAGGCTGCCGACATCTCGCACTCGCTGGAATAGTAAAAGTACATTCCAGCGAGCGCGTCATAGAAGCGACGGGGATCCGACGCGGATTCCCGCCAATTCTACACGTGGGCGGAGTTTGTTATGAATTCTGAAGGAGAAATCCCCGCCGGATTTTTAAAGAAAAATCCGGCATGGGTTCCCCCCTCAGGAGCATAACGGGCCCTTAGGTCGGTTATGGGTTGTAAGGAGACCCCCCTACGCCGAAAAAACGGCGTGGGGGTCCCCCCACAATCCATAACAGACCCGTATCCAAAGCACGCCGGCCGGCCGGTCAGGAAGGGAGTGGGGGCGAGCGAGCGCCCCCCCCTCCTGAGCCGTACCGGGCAGCATGCCCTCAACATGGGGGGTTAGGTGCTCTGGGGCAGGGGGCGCACTGCGGCCCCCCACCCCAGAGCACCCTGTCCCCATGTTGATGAGGACAGGGCCCCTTCCCGACAACCCTGGCCGTTGGTTGTCGGGGTATGCGGGCGGAGGCTTATCGGAATCTGGAAGCCCCCTTTAATAAGGGGGCCCCCAGATACCGGCCCCCCACCCTAAGTGAATGAGTATGGGGTACATTGTACCCCTACCCATTCACCTGCAAATACAAAGTGTAAACACAAATAAAACACACAGGGTATTGAAATATTTTATTAGTTGGCCGCCGGGGGGGGGGGGTGTGTATGATCGCTTTTATAAAAGCGCCCCCTCCGGCGGGCTTCTGTGGGGGGGTGGGTGCCGCCGTCTGGTTCTTTTCCGCCGCCGGGGGGGGGCGCTTTGATAAAAGCGCCACCACCCGGCGGGCTTCCTTCGACGTCTTCGGCGGCGGGGGGGGTCTTCTCCCACTCTCGGGGTCTTCTCCCACTCTCCGGGTCTTCTCCCGCTCTCCGGGGTCTTCTCCCACTCTCCGGGGGTCTTCTCCGCTCTCCGGGGGTCTTCTTCTTCTTCAGGACTCGCCGCCGCTATCTTCGTGTGTTAGCTCAATTACTAGCGGCGGCGGTCCCTCTTCTGCGACGTCGGCGTCTTCTTCTTCTTCTTCTTCTGCTGTCCAGATGTTGACGCGGACGCTTCCTCCCGCTGTTATGCCCGGCGCGCGGCTCGCAGGGAAATATATAGGCCTGTCTTGTGACGTCGCAGTCCCATCATGCTCCGGTAGGTAGCACGTGCTACCTACCGGAGCATGATGGGACTGCGACGTCACAAGACAGGCCTATATATTTCGCTGCGAGCCGCGCGCCGGGCATAACAGCGGGAGGAAGCGTCGCGTCAACATCTGGACAGCAGAAGAAGAAGAAGAAGACGCCGACGTCGCAGAAGAGGGGACCGCCGCCGCTAGTAATTGAGCTAACACACGAAGATAGCGGCGGCGAGTCCTGAAGAAGAAGAAGACCCCCGGAGAGTGGGAGAAGACCCCCGGAGAGTGGGAGAAGACCCCCGGAGAGCGGGAGAAGACCCCGGAGAGTGGGAGAAGACCCCCCCCCCGCCGCCGAAGACGTCGAAAGAAGCCCGCCGGGTGGTGGGCGCTTTTATCAAAGCGCCCCCCCCGCGGCGGAAAAGAACCAGACGGCGGCACCCACCCCCCACAGAAGCCCGCCGGAGGGGGGCGCTTTTATAAAAGCGATCATACACACCCCCCCCCGGCGGCCAACTAATAAAATATTTCAATACACTGTGTGGTTTATTTGTGTTTAAACTTTTGTTTTGCAGGTGAATGGGTAGGGGTACAATGTACCCCATACTCATTCACTTAGGGTGGGGGGCCGGTATCTGGGGGCCCCCTTATTAAAGGGGGCTTCCAGATTCCGATAAGCCTCCCGCCCGCATACCCCGACAACCAACGGCCAGGGTTGTCGGGAAGGGGCCCTGTCCTCATCAACATGGGGACAGGGTGCTCTGGGGTGGGGGGGCCGCAGTGCGCCCCCCTACCCCAGAGCACCTGACCCCCCCATGTTGAGGGCATGCTGCCCGGTACGGCTCAGGAGGGGGGGGGCGCTCGCTCGCCCCCACTCCCTTCCTGACCGGCCGGCCGGCGTGCTTTGGATACGGGTCTGTTATGGATTGTGGGGGGACCCCCACGCCGTTTTTTCGGCGTAGGGGGGTCTCCTTACAACCCATAACAGACCTAAGGGCCCGTTATGCTCCTGAGGGGGGAAACCCATGCCGGATTTTTCTTTAAAAATCCGGCGGGGATTTCTCCTTCAGGATTCATAACAAACTCCGCCCACGTGTAGAATTGGCGGGAATCCGCGTCGGATCCCCGTCGCTTCTATGACGTCTTTGTCTCCATCGCGGCAAGCCAGCTCGGCGCTGGCTCCCGCGATGGGGCTCGTAGGTGGTCAATCTCGCCGAGAAAGGGAGCGAGATTGACACAATATCCCAGTCACCTACTGTAACTGTGGGGTATCCATACCTCTTTGCTGAATAGGAACCAAATAGTGAAGGTGTGGGTTTGGATGTCTAAATAATAATAAAAAAAACAGGATTGTAGGCAGGTGCAGTCTACTTTCTCTACTGCAGGTGGAGCTCTTCCACAATGGCACTGCAGTTGTAGAGGAAGTCGAGGGGAACACAGTTTCTGTATGGTTTTTTGGGTCACTGGGGCAGCACCCGATTGGCTGCTGATACCCCATGTGACTCAAGCAGCCATATTGTATCAGGCAGAGTCTGCTTAAGGCCCTGGCTCCCAGGCTTGGCACGCTTTAGGCGAGTTGGTAGAGTAGGGACATGTATCTCACCTGTTAGGGATAGTACTAGTGATAGGGAAAGGTTCCTGACGAGAAGGGAAAGTGTAGGGTCACAGCTCCTTTGGACATCTTGACATTTGGGGCACTGGATGGCCAGCTGATACCTGTCATCTCTGCCTCATTGGAATTTGTGAGTGTAGCTGGCAGGGCAGGCGTCCCTTAGGGATGTTGTGAACTGTTTTTGCTTTACTTCTGTACAAGTTTTCTATTGCACTTGTCTGTGTGAGCTTCTACTGCCGCACATGGTGCACCCCTCTAACTATTTTTTTTCTTTGTGATTTTTTTTTATTTATTTTTTTGTATGCGTGAATTTCTGCTTATATATATTATATAAATACATGTAAAAAAAAACCCTGATGATTTTCTTTTAGATGTTTCACCATCCATAAATAAAATCAAGCTAGTGGTAACCTTTGTAGTCATAAAAGGACTTATGCTGTGTACACATGGTCGGTTCGTCTGATGAAAACGGTCTGATGGACACACCATTGGTCTCCTCTCCCTGACAGAACACAGAGCTCCACATCCCGGGCTCTGTGACTGCCGATCGCGGGTGCCTGGCGGACATCGCGGCGGAAAGGCACGCACATCGGCACCTGTGTGATGCGGCGGCGCAGCCGGAGGCCATATATAGACGGCCTCCCGCCAGATGAGAGCCACCTCGCGGCCATATATAGTTGGCCGCAGGGTGGGAAGTGGTTAAAGGAACCAATTTAGAAAAAAAAACTAACCTTTACAACCCCTTTTAAAAGTTAATTAGGCAATAGGATAAAAAGGTACATTTTTATAGCTATCTGTACATCAGACCAACAAGGATACCTGAGGAGGAAAGAGGGACAGAGGAATTTGGTTCCAAAAGAGGGACAATGTTAGACAGTTGTCGATATGTCTGATTTTGACAGTAGATATTGGGCAATCCATTGGAGGAGGAGGAGTAGGAAAAGGGGGGAGTGGTCTATAACTGTAAACATTATAAGAACCCTTCCTTTAAATGCCCAGATGTTTGTATTGCATTGCTGATTGTAAGTTGACTTCTACAGAATAATCATGAGCGCAGAGTGATTGCAGGGGCAAAGGTTGTGCACCGCGTCTCTGGCACGGTACACCGACATTCCATGCTAACAGGACATGGAGAACATACAACACTGATGATACACAGATCAGGTAATGATGGTACTTTCACAAATGTGATTCACACGGGGGCTGAGAGCATCTTATACAATCTTTCCTGCGTGTTCTGCTTAATGTTTGCTGTGCATCTGAGTTACATGAAGAAGAATGTGTCTTAATCTGTCATTTCTGTTTGAAGTATGCAGCATCCTATGAATACTGCAGAGTTGACTCACTTATTGCAGGAATAATTATAGAATGTATCCATGTAAGGCATGCAAGGCTATGCCATGAAAAACACTATTTAAAGGAATACTCCAGTAAAACGTGACAATTATGCCGCGTACACACGGTCGTTTTTCGGCATGAAAAACTTTGTTTTAAAAAAATGTAATTTAAAACTATTGTTTGTGGGCTTCACATCATTTTTCGGGTTTTTTTTTCTGTTTTTTTTTTTTGAACATGCTGCATTTTTTAACGACGTTTTAAATTATGTCACTTTTTGGGTTGTAAAAAGTGATTGTGTGTGGGCTAAAACGACGTAAAAAACTCACACATGCTAAGAAGCAAGTTATGAGACGGGAGCGCTCATTCTGGTAAAACTACTGTTCATAATGGAGTAAGCACATTCATCACGCTGTAACAGACAGAAAAGTGCAAATCAGCTAAAGCAGCCCCAAGGGTGGCGCCATCCACATGGAACTTCCCCTTTAGAGTGCCGTCGTACGTGTTGTACGTCACCGTGCTTTGCTAGAGCATTTTTTTTAAATGACCGTGTGTGGGCAACGTCGTTTTAATGATGAAGTTGAAAAAAAATCGTGTGTACGCGGCATTAGGCATTTAAAGCGGAGCTCCGCCATTTTTTTAAAGTCAGCAGCTACAAATACTACAGCTGCTGAATTTTAACCACTAAGGCCGCGTACACACGATCGGTTAAAACCGATGAGAATGGTCCAACGGACCGTTTTCATCTGTTCACCGCTGAAGTGGCCTGATGGTCTTATGTGCGTACACACCATCAGTCCAAAATCCGATCGGGTCAGATCGCGGTGACGTAGAACACAACGATGTGCTGAAAAAACTAAGTTCAATGCTTCCAAGCATGCGTCGACTTGATTCTGAGCATGTGTGGGTTTTTGGACCAATGCTTTTGCGTACTAACCATCTATTAGGACCGATGGCCAGGCGTCCATCGGTCAGATTTTAAAGCAAGTTTTAAAACTTTGGTCCGACGGACGACGGACCTATGGGCCATACACACAGTCGGTTTGGATCGATGAAACTGGACTTAAGTCCATTCTCATCGGTTTGAACCGATCGTGTGTACGCGGCCTTAAGCCCCAGACCATTATGCAGGTTCGGCACTGCATCGCTTTAAATGACAATTGTGCAATTGACACCTTTTTTCCCCACAAATAGAGCTTTCTTTTGGTGGTATTTGATCACATCTGCTGTTTTTATTTTTTACGCTATAAACAAAAATAGAGCAACAATTTAAAAAAAAAATCTATATTTTTAACTTTTTGCTATAATAAATATCCCCCAGAAAAATATAAAAAAACTTTTTTTTTTTTTCCTCAGTTTAGGCCGATACATATTTTTCTACCTGTTTTTGGTATAATTTTTTTTTATAGCGTTTACAAAATAGGGGATAGTTTTATGGCATTTTTTTTCTTTTTTACTACTAATGGCGGCGATCAGTGTTTTTTTCATGACTGCGACATTATGGCGGACACATCAGACACCTTTGACACATTTTTGGGACCATTGTCATTTTCACAGCGAAAAGTGCTATAAAAATGGACTGATTACTGTGAAAATGACAATGGCAGTGAAGGAGTTAACCACTAGTTGGCGCTAAGGGGTTAAGTGTGGCCTAAGGGAGTGATTCTTACTGTAGGGGGGTGTGGCTGTAGGCGCGACGTCACTGATCGTCGTTCCCTATATCAGGGAACAGACGATCGGTGTCACTGCCACAGAGAAGAACTGAGGCCATCCTACATCCTCTGTACAGGTTCGACTGCCAACCACCCCGGCATGCCACCATTACCCAACGCACAGCAGCTTTGGTAACAAGATGCTGTCAGCATTGTACCAATGACTGACTTATTCCAGACCTCATTCAGTTGCGGATCAGGAGGTTCAAGTATGACATTCTCATGTTTGGGTAACGACATCACAAGCTTCCCTAGGCATTTGTTTACATTCAACGCATAGGCAAGTGTAGGCTGACCTCCTTACACAGGTGGCGCTGTCCACAATCACCATGCAGGGAGAGTGGAGGACCCAAATGACCTCTGTAGGCATGTTTAGTGAGGGCAGTTAGAAAAAGCACTGGCTCACTGCAGTTGGCGCACATTCTGCACGTGGTTTGGATAGTGACAGAAACCCGCTGGATAGGGAGAGTATGCCTAGCATAGGGGAAGATTCCAGAGGAGGAGGGACACTATAGGGACTCTTTGTTATCGCTGCTGTGTGGAACTTTCCACTTCTAGTGCCTCATTGCATACTGTCTGATAGTTGCCTCCCATGCCAGATGCTGTTGGTCCTCAAGCATTGCTCTCCACAGTACATAATCATTTGTGAGAGTTTCTGCCAGTTTGAAACTTCTGGAAACCTTTGGAATGTTCTTGACAACAGACTTCCTTGAAAACTCAGATCTCTGTGTCGTTCTTTTCCTCTTGGGTGCCTACCACCTGGCCTCTTCATCTACAAGCTGTTGGCCAGGGAATCTCAGGTCCAGCAGCTGAATGAGACTGTGAAAGAGTTACTGGTTGCTAGGACTCCAGCAGCAGATGGCTTCATAGCAACCAAGGAGCCCTGTGCAGGAAGCTGTCACATTCATGTTGCTCCCATACACATGCATGTTGTTCCCCAACGCATACATGCCCCACTCTGAGCACTGATGTTTCTCTGTATGCCAACTCACAGCTGGTCTTAATAACAGCCAATTTGCTTATCTGCAAACGTATGGTAATTTATCTTAAATATGTTGTACTGATAGAGGAAAACCCTTAAAGGAGTTGTAAAGGATTTTTTATTTTTTTTTGCTGAAATCACTGTTTACAGGGTATAGAGACATAATAGTTACCTGATTCCTTTTAAAAAAACAATTAAAAATAGATAAAAATCAATCATATAATGTACCTGCACTTCTAGTTTAGTTTTTGCATGTTGTTTCATGCTTCTGTCATGTACAGAGCCACAGAGCCAATACAGGGCAGTGATGGTTTGGAAAACGAAACTGATTGGTGCTGAGGGGTTTTAGACACAGAGTAATCACACCTCCTTGATTAGTGACCACAGAGAGAAAGCTCCCAGTACTGTGGTCATCAGGAAACAGACAACCAGGAAGTGTGGAGATCAGAGAAGAATTACAGCAACTTGAGAGCAAAAATGAACAATGAGGACATGAAAACAGCACTGCATTAAGGTAAAGGAAGCTATTAAGATAAAAAAAAGTTTCCTTTACAAACCCATTAAAGTGGTGGAAATAAGTACTACCTTAATCAGGCACAAAGGTGTTTCTCTACAAATTCCGGCTACTGTAGAATAGCAGTTGATAGTCTTAAGCCCTGTACACACGGCCGGGAATCCCGTCAGCAAAAAAAACATCGGTTTCCCTGACGGAATTCCTGGCAAGCTTGCCTTGCAAAGCCGTGTATACAGACGGCCACTCAAAAGAACCGCCGTTCTTTTGCATGGCAAGAACGCAGTGACGTCATCGACTATGACGAGCCGGCGTCTCGTCACATTCAATTCCAACACCGCCATCTTGCTACACCCCACACTAACTTTGTATGCTACTGAGCATGCACTGTTTTTTCACCGCATACGGTGACTGGTTTTCTCGGCAACACTCTGCCAGGAATCCCAACGGGAAAATAGAGAGCAGGGTTCTCTATTTTCCCATTGGGATTCCCGGCTGTTTTCGTGAAGGGAAAACTGGTCGTGTGTGCGAGGCTTGAGTGGACCCAGACAAGCATGTATTATGACTGTAGCTGTGTTTTTGTTCAGTACTTTATTAGTACTGGATATGCACATGTGAGTTCATGTTATTGGTTACAATTTATGCTAATAAAATAATAACAATGATATTGATCAGCTGTTGAAACATGATCTGTTTTTTCTACATGACTTATTTGGAGAGAAACTGGTTTATGCAGCAGGCAAAAGTACAAGGGGGTTTAATCATTAACTGTACAGATGAGGTTTCCGGACTACAGGAAAACATTATGACAGAGATCAAAGAATTTCAGAAAAAAGGTGACTTATCTCTTCATGGCTGGATGGTCTTTGTACGGCACAGAGCCTACCTTATAACCATTAATGACTATTTATTGGTAAAGTAGTCCACACCCAAAGTTATTGCAATCGTTCTGGGATAGAGCTTCTGTTACCTGACCTTCGCAGATTAAAGAAGGTTTATCAGTCAATCTTTCGTTCAGCTCAATCAATACATGATTTATTTTAATCAATCTTCCATTCATATCAATCTTATCAATTAATTTTCAATATATATATCAAACAATTAGGGCCAAAACAACTAATTGATTAAGCGACAACTAATCGATTATGAAATTAATCGATTACAATTTTCATAATCGATTAATCGGCCAGTAACATAATGGGGTTAAGAAAACTAAAATTATCCCTTTATAGTACAAAAGAGAAAAAAATCGCTACTGTAAATATCACTGTCCCACAGTAAAAAATGAACCCCTTACAGTAGCGATTATTTGCTCTTTTTGTACTTATTTTTGTGTTTTTAACTCCATTATGTTACTAAACATCTCAGGCCGGGTCACACCTCTGTTTTTTGGTGCTTTTTGCAGAAACACAATACAGTTCATTTACATTTGCATGGGACACGTTCACATCTATGATTTTTTTTTTTTCAGCTGCTGCATATTTGGAAAGGGCAAGGACTTTTTTTTAACACAAAACGGTGCTATTTTGTTTTTTTTGGTTCAATATACTTCAATGGAGAAGCTGCAGAAAAGCATGTAATGTGTTTTTGTGCCAATTTGTGTTTTATAATCTGCCCAACAACAAATTGCCCCAATTTTTTTTTTAATGGCAGTTTTTTTTTTTAAGGCTATTATGCGATTAATGGAAACAATAATCGGCCATTTAATCGATTATGAAAATTATCGTTGGTTGCAGCCCTACAATCAATACATGATTTATTTTAATCAATCTTCCATTCATATCATTCTTATCAATCAATTTTCAATTCATATCAATCTTCCATTCATATCAGTCTTCCGCTTTTTTTATCAGTCAATCTGCCCTTCATATTATTATTGCGTTCATATCAATCAATCTATCGTTCATGTAAAAAAGGGTGTAACACTTAATAGAAGTCTCTCATACATTTTTGGTATGTTAAATGAGTAAAAATTCTTAAAGTCTGTAGTGATAAATCTTGTAAAATCCACTTGTAAGTACACCACCATCATCACCCAAACACACTGCCGCTTACCCTTAGGTAGATTAAACAAGAAAGGTAATTATTCATTAAGACCCCTTTCACACTGAGCCGCCTATAGCATCAGCGGGGAAACGCTGCTATTTTACCGCCGACGCTATGGGCAGAATTGCAGCGCATTTTGGCTGCTAGCGGTGCGCATTAACTAGAGAAAGGGTTAAAACCGTCTGCAATGCGCTGCTGATATAACTGTGCTGTCCCACTGATTTTAATTGGCAGCAGGGGTGGAGGAGAGGTAAACACACCGCTCCTTTACCGCTCCAAAGGTGCGGCTAGCAGGGACTTTCACATTGGAGACAATGGAGCAGCTTTTTAAGGGCAGCTTGCAGGCAATATTTTTAACACTATAGCGCCTGCAATACGCCCTCAGTGTGAAAGGGGTCTTACCGCTCCTCAGCAGCATGGGGAATTAAGGACTACAGCTCCTTCAGGTAGATACCAGCAAGCCTAGATGTTTCTCAAAATCATATCCACAATCATATGGGAATGATTATCCACATCACGCAGAACCCAGTAGAGAAAAAATACATTTCATGGTGCAGACATCCCAACCATCTTTTATATAAAGAGTTATGAAAATTGTTACACTCACATTTGCAAAGTTAATAGCAAGCAAAAAGACCAGCGTTTCCAACCATAAAAATGGCCGCTGCATCCCAATACACAAGTCACGTCACCGACTCAACCCCACGCGTTTCATCATCACTGACATCGTCAGGGGCGTTACCAATCAGTCTTTCTGTTTATATCAATCAATTTAATGTTCATACCAATCAATCTTTTGTTCATAGGTTTCCCCTTGAATTTATTGTTTACATTTCCCTTTGAGCTTTCCTCGCATATTGTGTTAGCTGCTTTGTCATTTATTTATGGTCTCCTTTATATGATCCCAGAGCAACAAAATTGTGTATTTTTTAAATCATTCATCTAAATCATTTTTCATTCATATCAATCTATCTTTTATTTGTATAAATCTTCAGTTCATATCAATAAATCTTCTATTTGTACCAATCTTCAGTTTATATTCATTAATCTATTGTTCATATCAATCATTTTACGTTTTTATCAATCAATCTTCCATTCATATCAGTCAATTTCATGTTTATAGCAATTAGTCTTTGTTCATATCAATCATTTTCCATTCATATCAGTTAATCTTCCATTTATATAAATCTATTTTTCATTCATACCAAGGAATCTTCAGTTCATATCAACCAACCTATCATTTATTAATCAATCTTTTATTCATATCAGTCAATTTTCAATTCATATCAATCAACCTTGTGTTCATATCAGTCAGTGGGCCAGATTCTCAAAGGAGATACGACGGCGTATCTCCAGATCTCTGTATCTCTGTTTTTCGCCTGATTCTTATGCCGCGTACACACGGTCGTTTTTTGCGATGAAAAAAAAACGACGTTTTCTGTGAAGTAAAAACGACGTTTTTGAAACGTCACTTTTCAAAGACAATTTTGCATACACACCATCGTTTTTTCACAAAAAGCGAGGTTACGTTCACCACTCTTTTCCATTGAAGCTCGCTTCATAACTAGCTTCTGGGCATGCGCGGGTTGAAAAACGTCGTTTTGAACGACGTTTTTGCTACACACGGTGACTTTTTGTGAAACAAAAAACGACGTTTTGAAAAACGACACAAAAAATTCAAGCATGTTGGAATTTTTTTTTGGTCGTTTTTTTGAAGACAAAAAACGATGTTTTGCCCACACACGATCAATTTAAATGACGTTTTAAAAAACGTCGTTTTTTTTCATCGCAAAAAACGACCGTGTGTACGCGGCATTAGAATAAGTTACGCATAGATTTGCCTTAGATCTGACTGGCGTAAGTCACTTACGCCGTCCTATCTAACTTGCATATTTACGCTGGCCGCTAGGTGGCGTTTCCGTCAAATATGCAAATGTGCTATATACACCTGTAACGGTCACCACCGCTTACGACTTTCCATCCAACCACGACAAGCTTATCTGACACACTGCGACAATATTGCATACACGATCCATATCTTTTCCCAGAATAAAACGAGACAGAGCTCCGTTCTTGAATCCAAAGATATGACAACTTATTAGTAATTTCTCAGCTTCTTATATACAGTGCAGCATAATACAGTTATTCACAGGACAATGTAGTCTCCACCCCCCTTCACACCATGGGGGGCTTCAATCACACTCTAAAAGGCATTCAGGTAAGCTAAGGCCGGTCGGCACCGCATCTTTATCACACAATGGCAGTGAGAGTGGGTGTAATCCACACCTTCAAGTATTTCAATAGCATATTATACAAAGGTATGACTCACTCTGGTCTTGTAGACCTGAATTAACACCTTTCAAAAGCATGTGTCCACACATTGAAGAGCCAACCTCACTTAACGTTTCAATAGCCTATTATACAAAAGGTATGACTCACTGGCTGACCTGGTCATGTCATCATGACTCCTTGTGATATCTCAGTCCTGCAATATGACGTATTATTAATGTCCCATCTCATGTAATATATGAATTATGATTCACTATTAGCCACCCTACACCCAAAAGGGCACAGGGTGGATTTCGACCCAAGAGTTTTTGGTGCTGCTGGCACAAGAGTATCTCTCATCCTTCCAACGTCTCTGGGTGTCACGGGTCACCCCGTTACAACACCTATTCCCGAACGTATTTGCGCCCGCTCGTCGTAGTTTACGTCGTTTGCGTAAGCGTAAACTTACCCCTGCTATATGAGGGGTAACGTTGCGTAGGTCCGGCGTATGCAATGTTAAGTATGGACGTCGGGACAGCGTCGTTTTTTTCCATTCACGTTCACGTCGAAACCAATGTATTTACGGCGAAATTTGGAGCATGCGCACTGGGATACGTCCACGGACGGCGCATGCGCAGTTCTAAAAAAACATTAAAAACGTGGGGTCATGATTGATTTACATGAAACACGCCCACCTCATCCACATTTGAATTACCCGGGCTTACGCCGGTCCATTTACGCTACGCCGCCGCAACTCTGGACACAAGTGCTTTGAGAATACGGCACTTGCTTCTCTAAGTTGTGGCGGCGTAGTGTAAATAGGATACGCTACGCCCCGCTCGTATGTGCGCCCATCTACGAGAATCTGGCCCATTGTGTCCATATTACAGTAATCAATCTTTTGTTCATATAAATCAGTCTGTCATTCATATCAACCAATTTTGCATTTATATAATCAATCTTTTGTTCATTTAAATAAACTGATCGTTCACATTAATCTATTGTCCATTTAATCAATCTTCCGTTCATATCAATCAATCTCACATTCATATAAATTATTCTATTATTCATATTAATCAATCACATCACTCAATCTTCCATTCATATCAATCAATTTTCTGTCATATCAATCTTTTGTTAATTTAATCAAATCTATTATTCATATCAGACAGTCTTCCGATCACATCAATCAATCCTTCATTTACATATACCAATCAGTCTTCCGTTCATATCAATCAATTTCATGTTCATACCAGTCAATCATTTGTTCATAGGTAACCCCATGAATCTATTGTTCATATCAATAAATCTATCAATCATATCAATCAATCTTCTGTACATATCAATCTTCTGTTAATAGCAATCAATCTCATATCATACCAATCAATATTTTGTTCATTTAAATGAATCTATTGTTCATATCAATCAATCATTCATATTTGTCAGTCTTTCTTTCACATCAATCAATCTTCCATTCATATTATTCAATCTCATGTTCATACCAATCAATCTTTTGCTCATATAAATTAATCTATTGTTCAAATCAATCAATCTTCAGTTCATATCAGTCAAAATTCCATTCATATCAATCAATCTTTTGTACATATAATCAATCTATTGTTCATATTAATCAATATATCTATCATATAAGTCGGTCTTCAGTTCACATCAATCAATCTTCCATTCATATAAAGCCAAATTGTCCAAATCAATCAATCTATTCATGTAAATCAATTTATCGTTTATATTACTAAATTTTCCATTCATATCAATCAATCTCCAAATAATATTAGTCAGTCTCCCAGTTTCTGCTCATAGACTGGGCAACAACAGAGAAGTGACTACTTTAGCCACTTCATTACAAGGCCATTTTTTGCGATATGACTCTACATTACTTTAATTGACAACTGCGCGATAATGTGACACTGTACTGCAAAAAAAATGGTATGATTTTTTTTCCCCCACAAATAAAGCTTTCTTTTGATGGTGTTTGATCACCGCTGAGTTTCTTACATTTTTTTTGTGCTATAATTTTTTTTGCAATTTTCGAAAAAAAAATATATATATTTTTTACTTTACTTGCCTGTCCCCCTCCTATTGTTATGCCGGAACCTCCTCCTAATACTGCTCGGTTTAGTGCCGCGGGCAGCTGAGCCGTCTGACGAGTCCCCCCAGTGTGAACCGGCTCTTAGAAGTTAAACTGGGTGGGCTGAGGAAGGGGACGGGTACAATGCATTCTTATTGGCTGAGGAAGCAGCAGAGAGGCTGTATCCCAATCCACCTCTGAAAATCAGGCTCCTGGGTCTAACTAAATATTAGGCCGCGTACACACGATCAAATCTGTCTGCTGGAAACAGTCTGCCAGACCGTCCCAGCAGACAGATTCGATCGTGTGTACGGGCGAGCCGACGGATTTGGCCAGCCGACATATTTGAAAGCATGCTTTCAAATCTGTCGGCTGGGAACCCGTCCGCCCGACATGTCTGCTGGTTAGTACGCTAACCAGCAGACATGTCTTCTCGCACACACGTCGAATGGTTTCGACGCATGCGCGGAAGTGTTTTACTTCCTGGTACACGATCAAACCAATACGTCCCCAGCAGACAGATTAGTTCAAATCGGTCTGTCCGACCGATTTGAACAAATCGGTCTGCTCATGTGTATTGGGCCTCACGTCTGGAGTAGCTGTACCCTTCAACAGGAAAAAAGAGTCCCCAGCCTTCTGGCATCAATAGAGGATGTACAGGTACAAAAAAGAAATAAAAACTGTGACATATGCAAGTAGTGACATATGAATTTGGGGGTGCTATGAGGATGCTTAAAGTGGATGTAAATCTGATTCATGAAAATTGAGCTGGGCACATATTCCTGCAGTGTTTTCTTATCTCTCTTCAAAGCCCTAAGTCCAGTGGCTTTCTCCTGCTCTGTTCTTCTGTTATCAGCATGATAACTTCTGAAAAGTTCTCTGTCAACTGTGATAAAACCAGGCTGAATTTTGTGTCAGGGTGGGTGCTATAAATAGATTATTAGCAGATAGCTGGTCAAGTCTCTGTCTATGTGGAGAGGGGTGTGTGCCTTTCCTCCAATCAGCTATTTCACAGTGTATGGCAAGAATCCACACCCACAGATGCTTCAGGAAGAGAAAATTCTAACTAGATGTGCACTTTGTAAACAGTATATAAAGCTGAAGAAAGCAGACATACATGTAAAACTTGTGTAGGAGGATTTGTTTTATCTTGGTGTATCATCTGAGGCTGTTCACTTCACTGGGTGTATGTGAGGGTTTACATCCACTTTTAAAGAATTTTAGGGGGTGCTGAAGCACATCCAAGCACCCACCTGGTGCCGCCCCTGCCGGGGACAAAACCGGGGACAGACTTGGTCCAAATACAGTGTCCTTATTCTGGGGACTGTCCCCAGAAATCGAAGATGTCTGGCCATCCTACTTTGTAATGGCGCTCATGGGAGGCTCCTGTGCCCAAAGTGCCTCAGTGAGTCTAAGGGGGCTGTCCTATGCTAGGTGGGAATGGAATAAAGAGTACAGGTGCTCTGCCACCACATGGCTGTACACGCAGAGCCCAGGATACGGCTAGGCCATGGCACAACAATGACCACCATTACTCCACAGACCTAGTAAAGCCGCGTACACACGGCAGAGAACCTCGACGGGCAGAACACATCGTTCCGCCCGTCGAGGTTCTCTGCCGGCCATCAGATTCGGCGACCCGCCCGTCGGGATGGGCAACCAGCCATTCATCCAGGCGGGCCGTCGAGCAAATAGAGAACATGCTCTCTATTTCTGCTCGACGGCATTCCCGACGGAACGGCCGAGGTTCTCGCTGGAATGCAGCTCCCAGCGAGGTTCTCGCTGGTTTCTAGCGAGAACCTCGGTCGTGTGTACGCCGCCTGAGAGTTGTGGTCTGAATTTAATAAATGTTGGAAAAAGTTAAACCTTTTTGGTGCCAAATTCACCAATGTGGATACATTAGTGTTTGGTTTTCCTATCAGTTAAGATTAAGCGGAATGATAGAAATTGTGTTAATATTTGAAATGTTCTGTGCTAAAGTCTATTGAATCCTCTATTGATTTTCAGCTTGTCTTTCTGGTGAACCAAGTGGGATTCAAGCCCTTTATAAGTGTGAAAAAAAAAGGATAAAATGGTAGAAACCAGGATGAATCTAACCTGTTTGATCCCCTAGGACTGTGTTAATTTTTTGGCTGAGATTGGGTTTTTGGTAATCAAATTCCCTTGCAAGTTTTAAGTTCACACACAACCCGACACGTACTGGCAATTTATGAACTTTCTCTACAGGAGCGAATATTATACATATAACCTTTACTTCAACTCACTTTCATCTTCAGCTCTTGAAGCAAACACTTAACTGGGGAAATCTCTCGACTGAAAAATTGACTTTGACAGCACTGAGGCCAGAGCATCGTAGGGAGGTGTAGAGGGAGGGGAGCCAAAAGTTCACAGCTGAGGCGAGAAATTCGAGAGGGACCAAAACTTCATACACGGGCAAAGTTGTTAACGAGGAGAGGGACAACGTGCCTTACATCATAAGTAGACAAATGTCAGATTGAAGGGAAGAATTTTTAGTGATACCCTTTTTTTAACAAGTTTTTATGCAGGAGCTGTCATATGGAGGTGTAGCCAATTACACAAACTTTCTACTCTAGGGTGACAGTAATCTCACACCAATACCCTCGTGTTGGAGGAGTCTTTAAAGTTGGCATGTCAAGCTGGTGTTTCTAGAGCTGCTCATGACCCTTCAATCCCTACCTCGAATCTGTCAGAAGATATAGATGGTTTAGACCCTTGGTGCTAAACCTGTGGCCCAAGGGACATATGTGACTCCATGGAACTTATTGCATAGTTGTCAAGCCTCAGTAGCTGGTAGTCAAAGTGTTCTCTGCCTAGAAGCATACTCAACCTACTGTTTCTAGGGCTGCTCATTATCCTTTAATCCCTACTCTGAGGCTATCTGAAGAAATAGATGGTTTAGACCCTTGCTGCCCAACCTGTGGCCTAAGGGGCATATGTGATGGTCAAGTCGTCAGTAGCTGGTAGTCAGTGTTTTCCCCACCTAGGTGCTTATTCATGCTATTTCAGAAAAATTATTAATGAGACTGGTTCATAAAAATCGAATGGTTTACTTTTCTAATTATCCTTTGCTGTCAGTGATGTGATGCTAGTCAGTTTTAAGGTAGCTGTAGAGGCACAAATGTGGAAGAATTAATTGATAACTTGGCTATCATAGCTGTGAACGCTATCAGTTTCTTGTAACTTGTCTCCAGTCTCTGACTGTCTCCAGCAACACGATCTCAGTAACCATGCATCCCTGTAGCGTGTCTTCAGTCTTTGACCATTCTCCAGTATGTTTACAGTCTCTGACTATCACCTGCAGCATGTTAGCATTTTCTGACATTCTTCTATAGCAAGGGTGTCAAACGCAATTTTATCGTGGGCCGAATCAGCATTTATTGTCCTTAAAAGGGCCAGATTTATCTGTAAGATTGGATGTCCAGCGCAATCCCTACCCTTACATTGGATGTTACGAGCAGGGCCGCTGATAGGGGAGGACCACCAGTCCTCCTGTAGGGGACCCGGGCACACAGGGGGGCCCAAACACCAGAGGGAAGAAGTGGGAATTGCAGGATGCCCTGTGGGGCTCTCGGCAACAGCTGAAAACCCTCCCGCCGACTTTTAGCTGTTGTAGGGAGAGACACAGACACAACTGCCGGCTTCCTTGTCTTATTAAAAATAAAATGTAACCCTGTATTGTTTTAATCACTTGTAAAAAAAAAAAAAATTGTAAAAAAAAAATTGTAAAATTAAATAGTTTATTTTTTTTTTTAAATATTAAAGGTTTTGGTTCAAAAATGTTGAACACTATTTTAAAAAGGGCTAATTCAGACAGCTTCTCTGTTATCTGTGTGTCAGCTAAGAATGATTTTAGTATATTTATTGTGAAAATATTTTTTTATATATATATGCAGGTAGGATGTATGGGGCCCCTTGATTTCTAACAGCAGCCCTGGTTACGAGCCACCCCACCATCAGAAGTTGAGTCCCCAACTCTCCCTTACATCACAGTGCACCCCCCTTACCTTGTACTGCTGCTAGGAAGTAGTGATGAGCGGAATACGCCATATTCGATTTCGCGATATTTCGCGAATATATAGAAGAATATTCGCGAATATTCGTTAATATCGAATATTCGTGATATTTTATAAAAAAAAAAATTGCGAAATTTCGCTGATGCGAAATTTCGCTAGTGCGAATGCGAAATTGATTGCGAAATTCTCGTCAACACGTGAAAACGGAGATCATTTCCTGGATTACTAAACTAATAGGCACTAAACACTAAGGGCCAGATTCAGGAACACTTGCGCTGGAGTATTTCGATATGCGCCGCGTAACTGTGATGATGCGCCGTCGTTTCTATGTGCCCGTACCCACCAAACTAGATGCGCCCAATAACGGGTCATTTGCGACCGGCGGAACGTTCCGACGCCAGAGTATCGTCAGCGCTTAATTTCGCTGGGCGCATCAGTCGCGCCTATTGATTTCCCCTGCAAATATGCAAATGAGGGATTTTTCCCAATTCACGAACGGATTAGCACCATACGCTGGCTACATGCGCCGCGCGTATCTCGTCCGTCCGGCGCAAAGTTATTTCTACAAAAGGCTGCTTTATCTTTACTCCAGATGGCCACAGGTCAGCAGGAGAGCAGCTACAGCAGCGTTACCGACGATAAGAGCTAGCTGAGCACCCCCACTTGCAGGACAACACCTCTGTCCATGCTTGTCTGTCAAATTTTACAGCCATGGAGGAAGACATCATAGGTCTCCATAGCCGAGATGATGGCTGACAGCTCCTGGCCATTAAAGTTCAGCTTTCTCCTGTGTGTTTGCGGGGAACGGGAGCAGCCATCTCAAAACAAAAGTAACATCACTGCGGGGAGGGGGAGCAGGATATACTTTAGTGCCGAAATGGCGCTTCTACGGGCGCATTTAAACGCCCAACGGATGGCATTGCGCTGACGTTTCCCGTGAAGTGGTGCCGACGGAAGTTATGAGCATGCGCACAAAGGGGGCGAGTGGAGCCTCACTCACTGCGCATGCTCCGTGGTTGATGCGCTGAACGTAAGCCTCTGCGCTGGGCTCCGCCCATCATTTACATATGATCACACCCACTTCCCCTTGCGTCGGGTTACGCCAGCGCATTATCGTTACTCTGGCGCAAGTTTACGCGCAACTGCTATGTGAATAACAGTACTTGCGCTGAAAGGGTCGTCAGAGTAACGTAAATGAGAAGCGTTACTCTGGAGCAAAGATGCTCTCATCTACCTGAATCTGGCCCATACTCTACTTACACAAACGTATATGACTAAAACTAAAGCTAATTTTTTTTTTTTTATACACAAAACACAGAAGGGCAGAGAACGCATTCGCGAATATTCGTAATAGGAATATTCGCATTGCGAATATTCGGCAACATAAAAGGATCGCCTCAGCTACTCGGCCCAGGGTCTCTAATCATACCAGCAATGCTTTTAGACGTCGATGGAGATCACTAGGATGTGATCTGTTTTAAAAATAAATTTGAAAAAATACGAATAATCGCAATAGCGAATATTCACCGCGATATTCGAATTATTCGCGAATACTCGAATATGCAATATTCGTGAGCAACACTACTAGGAAGAAGCTAAATGCTTGAAAGCAGAAATTAAGGGTCTGGAGGAGGACCAAAAAAGGGCTGGAGCTCTCTTGCAGAGGTCTGAGGCCCACATAAAATTTCCTTCTTCTATAGCGTGCCTGCAGTCTCTTCCTTCTGGTGTCTGCAGTTTCTGACCATCACCTGTAGCATGTATGCAGTCTCTGACCTTTTTCTATAGTATATTTGTAGTCTCCAACCTTCCCCTATATCATATCTGTAGTCTGTGAATATCTTCTCTAATATACTGTATCTGCAGTCTCTGACCATTGTACTATATCTACAGTGTCTGACTATCTGATATACCATGTCTGCAGTTTCTGACCATCTCTTGTAGTATGTCTGCAGTCTATGACCACCACCTGTAGCATGTACGCAGTCTCTGATTATCTTCTGCAACATGTCTGCAGTCTCTGACCATCTCCTGTAGCATGTCTCTAGTCTCTGATTATCTCCTGTAGCATGTCTTCAGTCTCTGACCATCTCCTTTAGCATGTCTCTAGTCTCTGATTATCTCCTGTAGCATGTCTGCAGTCTCTGAGCACCTCCTGTAGCATGTATGCAGTCTCTGATCATCTTCTGCAACATGTCTGCAGTCTCTGACCATCTCCTGTAGCATGTCTCTAGTCTCTGACCATCTCCTGTAGCATGTCTCTAGTCTCTGATTATCTCCTGTAGCATGTCTGCAGTCTCTGACCATCTTCCTGTAGCATGTCTCTATTCTCTGATTATCTCATGTAGCATGTCTGCAGTCTCTGAGTACATCCTGTAATAGTTCTACAGTTTTTGATGGCCTTCTTTAGCATTTTGTCCACTAAATATTATTTGTGGTCCTTAGCTGATGGCACAGTGGCACTTACGGGCCCCTATAACAGATAATTTGGCCTTTTCTGCTTTATAAGCTGAATTAGAAGCAACCAATCTTGTGTTTTATGATGTGTTTATATGCTAACTTTCCTCATAGCCTTAGCCACCAGATGAGATTCAAGGCTGTATGTGTGTGGTACTGGCTCCCAGCTCTCATTCAATAGAGCTTCTGGTTAACATTCCAATTTTGCCAGCTCCATCTTACTACAGGACCTCTGCAGCTAAAAGGCCAGCATTTGTGATGTTTGTGCAATTGTGATGGCAGAGAAGGCCTATGCACCACTGTTGTAGAGATGCTTCCCCTGGCAGGCTTCCAGCCCAATCTGATGACACATATTTTAGTCCAGGGAGACGCATTCATCTAAGACAGGGATCTCCAAACTACGGCCCTCCAGCTGCTGTGGAACTACACTTCCCATGAGGCATTGTAAAACTCTGACATTCGTAGACATGACTAGGCATGATGGGAATTGTAGTTCCTGAACACCTGGAGGGCCGTAGTTTGGAGACTCCTGATCTAAGAGGAGACATATGCAGGGGGAGAGATTCAGCTGGAAAGTATGTAAATTGAGAAGCAAGTAATAAAACAAAAAGCCTCTTAGGCCTTGTACACACGATCAGTCCATCCGATGAGAACAAGTCTGAAGGACCGTTGTCATCGGTTAACCGATGAAGCTGACTGATGGTCTGATGTGTCTACACACCATTGGTTAAAAAAACGATCGTGTTAGAACATGGTGACGTTTACGTGTTTTAACACAACGACGTGCTGAAAAAAATGAAGTTCAATGCTTCCAAGCATGCGTAGACTTGATTCTAAGCATGCGCAGCCTTTTAACCGATGCTTTTGCATACTAACGATCGGTTTTGACCCATCGGTCAGGCGTCCATCGGTCAAATTTTAAAGCAAGTTATCTGACCGATGGGGCCCACTCACGATCGGTTTGGACAGATGAAACGGACCTTCAGTCCGTTTTCATGGGTTTTGACCGATCATGTGTACGTGGCTTTAGAGGAGGCCAGAGAGAAACGGCTCAGAATAACTGTTGTTAGTAGACCATGTGCATAACGAAGCCAAGGAAAGATGGAAAAATCTCCAAAAGGCATCAAAAAGGCAAAAGGCCAAAAGGACATCAAATTACAGATTAGACATTCTTATGTCAAAAAAAGTTTTATTTACATCATTTACACTTTTAAAATTACAGAAAACAAAAAAAATTACATCTGCAAAAGTTTGGGCACCCTGCAGAGTTAATATCTTGTACTGCCCCCTTTGGCAAGTATCACAGCTTGTAAACACTTTTTGTAGCCAGCCAAGAGTCTTTCAATTCTTCCTTACACAAGTCTTCCAGTTCTTTGAGATTTCTGGGCTGTCTGTCACGCACTTCTCTTTTAAGGTCTATCCATAGATTTTTAATTATGTTGAGGTCAGGAGATTGTGAAGGCCATGGCAAAACCTTCAGTTTACACCTCTTGATGTAATCCCCCGTGGATTTTTGAGGTGTGTTTTAGGATCATTATCCATTTGTAGAAGCCATCCTTTATTTAACTTCAGCTTTTTCACAGATGGCATCAAGTTACCATCCAAAATTTGCTGAAATTTTATTGAATCCATTTTTCCTTCTACTCGTGAAATTTTACCTGTGCCACTGGCTGCAATACAACCACAAAGCATGATTGATCCACCCCCATGCTTAACAGTTGGACAGAGGTTTTTTTCATTAAATTCTGTGCCCTTTCTTCTCCAAACATACCTTTGCTCATTCCGGGCCAAAAAGTTCTATTTCAACCTCATCGGTCCACAGAACTTGTTTCCAAAATGCACCAGGCTTGTCTATATGTTCATTTGCAAAGTTCAGACGCTGATTTTTGTGGTGAGGACGTAGAAGAGGTTTTCTTCTGATGACTCTTCCATGAAGACCATATTTGTACAAGTATCTCTTTATAG
This sequence comes from Rana kukunoris, assembly GCA_029574335.1. NCBI lineage: Eukaryota > Metazoa > Chordata > Amphibia > Anura > Ranidae > Rana > Rana kukunoris. The sequence goes on from CM056049.1 coordinate 705,885,669, forward strand.
TGGAATAGTGTACCACAACTCCAGTGTCTGCCAGATCTTTCTGAAGGGACCGTGCAGTCAAACATGGGTTTTGAATTGCTTTTCTTACAATCCTTGGAGCTGTTCTGTCTGATATCTTGCTCTTCCAGATCTTGCTTTAAAGGGTTTGTAAAGGATTTTTTTTTTATCTTAATAGCTTCCTTTACCTTAATGCAGTGCTGTTTTCATGTCCTCATTGTTAGTTTTTGCTCTAAAGTTGCTGTAATTCTTCTCTGATCTCCACACTTCCTGGTTGTCTGTTTCCTGATGACCACAGTGCTGGGAGCTTTCTCTCTGTGGTCACTAACTTCAAGGAGGTGTGATTACTGTGTGTCTGGTTTCTAGTTTTGTTTTCCAAACCATCACTGCTCTATGGCTCTGTATGCTCTGTAAGGCAGAGAGGCAGGAAACAACATGCAAAAACGAAAACTAGAAACTACAGGTGCATTATATGATTGATTTGTATCTATTTTAATATATTTTTTAAAGGAATCGGTTAACTATTATGTCTCTATACCTTGTAAACAGTAATTTCAGCAAAAAAAAAAACATTTTTTATTTACAACTCCTTTAACTTCCACTGTTCCTGATGACTGCCATTTCTTAATTACATTCCGAACAGAGGATATTGACATCTGAAAACGCTTTGCTATCTTCTTATAGCCTTCTCCAGCTTTGTGAGCTTCAACTGTTTTCAGTTTCAACTGCTTAGAACCCATGGTGCTGATTGTTGGGGCAAGGTCAGATGAGTCTGGGCATTTAAAACCTTTGAGATTGACATCACCTGGTCTTCCCAGACAATGATTGAGAACAATCCATGACACCGGCAGGTCTCAGCTTTGCAAAGGGCGCAGTGCATGCTATAAATTCTGCAGGGTGCCCAAACTTTTGCAGACGCCATTTTTTTGTTTTCTGTCATTTTGAAAGTGTAAATGATGGACATGAAATCTAACTTTTTTTTACATATTATAAGAATGTCTAATCTGTAATTGTATGCCTTTTGGAGATTTTTCCATCTTTCCTTGGCTTCGTTATGCACATTAATACAAATGTTTCCCTGGGGTAAACTTTCGATCCCCACTGTAGGTGTTGCGTTATCCAACAAAGTCAGTGTTGATTTTAAGAACATCGGTCCATTTGCCCAATAGTAAATAAACACTATGGCTAAGCATTTGCCAACCGCCAGTAAATTTAATCTGTGCTTTTTTTACAACTGCCAGTAAATATCAGGTGCTGATAATTTCATGCTGTGTTGACTTTTTAAGTGTAAATCTAGCAAATTACTTTGTTATAGGTATTGTTTCCATATCATATTTATACTGCTCAAATATTCACAGTGTTAGTTCTCAATAGGAGTTCTGTAATTTCTTAGGTTGGCAATAAAAAAAATGTGCTCCGCCAGTACATTTTCCATGTTTTGTCAGTAAAAAATAATGTGGGAGGTTGGCAACCCTCATACCTGATCATCTCAGCTACATATATGGCCAAAAGTATGAGGATGGCCTTCCATTTTAGTGAGTTCAGGTGTTTCCAATGAAAGGTGCTATTAATTCTACAGCATACAAATGCCTTTTTAGACATTTTGTGCACTTTCAACCTTGAGGCAACAGTTTAGGAAATGTTCTTTTCTATTCCAATCGCATAAAAAAATTGTAGTGCAAAATCCAACTTAAATTAACTACACGTCATAAAGTCCAAAACCCTTTACATCAAATAGTCTTTTATCAATATATCAAAAATATCTGCAGTCTTACATGTTCTTCTTTAAACTTGTTTATCCACCGTGCCGTGCAATATATGTGCTCACCTTCCACACTGGACCTCATTGTGAATCAAGGTCTTACAAGTATGTACTCTCATGACTGAAGGGATGTCTTAAAGTGGATGCAAACTCTCCATGGACCCAGTGAAGCCTCAGATAATACACAGATATGAACCAAATCTCCCTACATAGGTTTTACATATATATCTGCTGTCTTCACATTTATATACTGTTTAGAAAGTTGAGATCGTGTTAGATTGTCTCTTCCTGTTAGCTAACATTGATGATTGGAGGAAAGGCACACACCCCCTCTCATCATATGCAGAGACTCTCAGGCCCCGTACACACGTCCAAGCTTCTCGGCAGAATCCAGCGAGAAGCTCGCTGGGATCCATATTCTGCCGAGAAGCTCGATCGTGTGTACGTTTTCCCTGAGAAAACTGTCAAGCAAGGCGTCGAGCCAAAATAGAGAGCAGGTTCTCTATTTCCTCGACGCCTTTTTCGACAGCCTGGTCGACGAACTCGACGGCCGGCCGAAAACCTTGTCGGGCGGAACGATGAGTTTAGCCCGACAAAGCTCGACGCCTTTTTCGACAGCCTGGTCGACGAACTCGACGGCCGACCAATACGCCGACCCAAAACCTTGTGCGCGTCGTGCGACGTGGAATTTGCGATAGAGTTTAGCCCGCTATAAACAAAGTTCTCGTACGTGTGTACGTAAAAAAAAATCGGCCTCACAGGTGTTTTGTAATAGCGGCGATCAGGCCTGCTCCCTGCAGACACATTTTTGGGACAAGTCATTTTCACAGCAGCTTTTGTCTAAAGTGTCTGTAGGGAATGTGTGCCCTAATGTGTGTGTTTACAATTTGTCAGGAGTCCCCCTATTACAGGGATGACGCATCGATGCTAACAGAGGAACAGTTCAGGAATCAGGAGAGAGATAAGGGACTTGGCTTATTAAAGAAAGATGACAAAATACTGCAGATATATGTGCCCAGCTCAAATTTCATGAATCTGGTTTATATCCACTTTAACTACTCCACTTTGATCTTCTCCATTTCCTCTTCCCGTAAAATTCACTCACTCGGATAAATGTACATGCAATAAAAAAAAATCTAGTGCTCACTATTTTGCACTTACAATATAATAATACATAATATGAAAATAGAAAATCCTCTGTGAATCCTCCAAAGTGCTTATATACCCTACTGTCTTCTCAAATTCTTTAATTGACCTCAATATGTCGAGGTTATAAAGGCATATGCTACTCCTTATGAAACAGTATCCCATTCAAACCTCTTTTAGACTCTCCTTCTTCCACAGCACGGCACTTAAGTACAAGGCAACATGCAAACAGAGAAATGGGACCAATAGTGTACTCCGCATAAAGCTATACTTTATTAAAACATCCACTCACAATAAAAAAGCACCCACAGTGCTATGCTCTGCGCTTAACAACTTCAAAATGACAATATGAACAGATACTCAGAGAAAGAACTCAAGGAACATGTGCATCTTACAGTACTGGCAGCATGGCTCTGCCCCTATATGCATTGCGCCCACTGGGCTTCCTCAGTAGGTGAAAGATTGCACATATTTTTGATACTGATAAAGGACTATTTGATGTGGAGGATTTTGGACTTTTATGTGGTGTGGTTAGAAACACTATTGATGTTTAGCAGCAATATTTTGTTAAGTTCACGTTTTTTATCACTGCACCGATTTGTACACTTTTATATAGTTGTAGCGCCCTGCTCCTGAAGAACAGGCACTGCTATAAATTTAATGGGGGTCTAAGCTGTTTTTTGGCTCAGACCAGAATGATTGAGGGCAATTTAGCCTCTGTTCCAGCCATGGCTGTGCTGGGAGTATCCACCATTGATCGCCTGGGGGTGTTGCTACCACCCCAGGCCAAGGGTGTCAGCAGCCAGGTCATGGTGTTTTGAGTGGCCCCCTGAGCAGCAAATCAGTGGGAGTGGTCGCCCTGCTGTGCATGCTGGGGAGGGGTACTTAAGGGGCAGACGCCATTAGTGGGGGTCTGTCGTCCATCCGCGCCTCGTGGCCCGCCTGGCCAGGGGTGCGCATTGTGAATCCTGGCTCCGGGACCACATTGGTTCAGGGCTGCGGCTTCGTTTGCTGGTCCCAGTTGTCTGGCTGGGGGTCTGTACTGTAGAGGTGATCCTGTGCTTTCCGTCCTGCGGGAGGAAGCCACTTGATAAAGGAAACCAGGGGAGGACCTATCCAGGTAAGGACCATGCAAGAGTCTGGTGCCTTGGGGGAAGGCCTGGAAACTTCATCTGAGGATGCACCGTACACCGAGAGGCCTGACAGTGTCGCCTGTCGGATCTAAAAGTTCTAGTGAAACAAAGCTAAAGAGATCCGGCTGCTGAATCCTGTGGCAGAGGATACTGGACCGAAACAACTCACCTACAAAGGAAGGTCTGCGGCAGAGCCATCCCGGCTGCTAGGCCAGTGAGAGGGACCTATCCGGGGAAGCAATACCCACTCTGGCTAGAGTAGCGACGAGAACTGTTTGCTGGAAACAGGAGTGTTTCCTTACTTGTGACTGTGCACCTCAACCTACCTACCCGTCCACCCTTCATCCTTCTTTTCTACTAAAGTTCCTCCAAATAAACCCAAAGGCCTCGTACACACGATCGGACATATCCGATGAAAACGGTCCACGGACCATTTCCATCGGATATGTCCGATCGGGAGTTTGATCCGATGGCGTGTACACACCATCGGATCAAATTCCCTGCCGCCGGACGGCGCGGTGACGCGGCGGTGACGTTGACGCCGCCACGTGACCGCACCAGGAAGTTAAACACTTCCGCGCATGCGCCGAATCCATTCGGCGGCGGCGCGGCAGCGGTGGGGGACGACATGTCTGCTGGTAAGTGTACTAACCAGCAGACATGTCGGGCGGACAGATTCCTACCGGATAGATTTCAAAGCATGCTTTGAAATCTGTCGGGTGGAGAAATCTGTCCGCTAGCCCATACACACGAGCGGAGATGTCTGCTGAAACGGTCCATCGGACCGTTTTCAGCGGACATATCCCCTCGTGTGTACGAGGCCAAAGAGAAAAGAGGTACATTGTGTGTGGACATTGAAATTCTTGGGACTTTCCTTTCACCCTAGACCAGGGATCTCCAAACTACGGCCCTCCAGTTGTTCAGGAACTACAATTCCCATCATGCCTAGTCATGTCTGTGAATGTCAGAATTTTACAATGCCTCATGGGAAATGTAGTTCCGAAACAGCTGGAGGGCCGTAGTTTGGAGATCCTTGCCCTAGACAGTGAGAACATAGAGGTAACGTGCCACCCAAAATATAACCAGCAGCTCCTGCAGGGGTAGTGCTACATAGTATATTTTATATACCAGCTTGGCCTACCCCAGTGCAAAAATACAGCTCTATAAAGACATGGTTCAAGAGTTTGCTGTGATGGAACTTGAGTAACCAGCACACAACTCTGACCTCAAGCTGACTGAATACTTTTTGGTTGATTTAAAGTGCAGGCTAAGTCTTCTCATTTAACATCAATTCCTGACCTCACAATGGCTTTTTGGCTGAATGCGTACTAATTACCACAGACACACTCCAAAATCTTGTGCTATGCCTTCTTAGAAGAAGGAATATGATGGAATACGATGTCCTAAATGCTCATGTATGCATTAGTTGTGATAGCCAGGGGTCCAAAAACATTTGGCTATATAGGGCCAGATCCACAAAGAATTACGGCGGCGTATCTCCAGATAAGCCGCCGTAATTTCAAATTCCCGCCGGCGTACCTTTGTTTTGTATCCACAAAACAAGATACACCAGAACTACCCTAAGATACGACTGGTGTAACGTTATTACACCGTCGTATCTTAGTAGCATACTTATGCGGGACGCTACGGGCGCTTCCGTAGTTTTTCCGCGTTGAATATGCAAATTAGCGAGTTACGGCAATTTACGAACGCACATTCCTTTTTTACGTCGTTTGCGTAAGCGTATGTCCGGCGTAAAGTTACCCCTGCTGTATAGAGGCGTACGCAATGTTAAGTATGGACGTCGGGCCAGCGTCAAATCTTCCGTCCACGTCGTTTGCGTAACCCGTTTGCGAATAGGGAATTTCGTAAGTTACGTACACGTCGTTTTCATTGACTATTTGTGACGTGATTTCACGCATGCGCACTGGGATACGTCCACGGCCGGCGCATGCGCAGTTCAAAAAATACGTCGTTTGCGTCGGGTCATTGATAATTTTAATAAAACACGCCCACCTCTTGTTCATTTGAATTACACCCGCGAACGCCGGCCCATTTACGCTACGCCGCCGTAAGTTACAGAGGTAATTATTTGTGGATAAGAATACGCTGCTGTAACTTACAGCGGCGTAGTGTAACTAAGATGGGCTACGCCAGCGGGAGATCTTTGTGGATCTGGCCCATAGTGTGTATTTGCATCCCATCAAATTTCCACTGCTAGAACAAGATAGAAATTTAAATTGTACATCATATACTGTATCTATTGGAGTATAACACTCACTTTTTTACCCTGAAAATAGAGGGTAAACTGTGCCTGCGTGTTATACGCAGGGGGCTGTTGAAAGTTTTTTTCCTGAAACTTCCCTCTTAGGCCTTGTACACACGATTAGTCCATCCGATGAGAACGGTCTGACGAACCGTTGTCGTCGGTTAACCGATGAAGCTGACTGATGTGCCTACACACCATCGGTTAAAAAAAGGATAGTGTTAGAACGCGGTGACGTTTACGTGTTTGAAAACAACGACGTGCTGAAAAAAAGTTTAATGCTTCCAAGCATGCGTCGACTTGATTCCGATTATGCGCAGCCTTTTAACCAATGCTTTTGCATACTAACGATCGGTTTTGACCCATCGGTCAGCCGTCCATCGGTTCAATTTCTAAAGCAAGTTCTATTTTTTTTTAACTGAAGGATAACTGACTGATGGGGCCCACACACGATCGGTTTGGACTGATGAAACGGACCTTCAGTCTGTTTTCATCGTTTTTGATTGATCGAGTGTACAGGGCTTTAAAGTTAGGGTGCGTGTTATAAATACGGTAATTCTTCAAATAGTTTTAATTTCCTGTTCTCAAACATAGCAATGGGCCCAAGGTTCCTTACATCCTAATTTCAAAAGCTCAAGACATGCGGCACATTATTTTCTGACTTCCTGTTCATTCTCAGGGAAGGTGGCCTAATCACTGAATTTTCTCTGACAAATAAGGAAAGAATACAATATAATAGAACATTTTCTATTTTTGTCTTTCAGTGCCGTTAACTGCCATCATACGTCTTTCTCTGTGCTGCCATGGCAAAACTAGACTCAAGACCTGTCCTGAGTGACACAACTTACCAGAGTCAAGAGTCCTTCCACTCTTACACCAGCAGATCTTCCGACTCTCCTTCCCAGGGCACTATGGGTAGTGTTGGCAGTGGAGTGGCCAATGATCAAGAGTTTGCTATGAAGAGTGTTGGAACTAGAACACAGAACAGCCTAAAGCAAAATGATGGCTTCAGGAATGGCTACTCCAACCGATATTCGGGGGAGGAGAAGTGTTACAAGACAGAGAAAAATTCAATGTACATCAATGGGGAACAGCGCAAAAGTGAGAAGGTGAGAAATAGAGTTGAGCAATGAGCATATATTGAAAAATGTAAGGGCAGCTACATACATATACAATGTCTATTCATAGAGATAACGGCTGATATGCCAACCTGTTGAATAACAACTTAAGGACCCCTTCACGCCGATATACGTCGGCAGAATGGCACGGCTGGGCACATCAACGTATTTTGTAAACGCTATGGGCTAGATTCAGGTAGATGGGCGTAAAAGTATGCTGGCGTTGCGTATCCCATTTACGCTACGCCTCCGAAACTTTTACGGGCAAGTGCTGTATTCACAAAGCACTTGCCTGTAAAGTTGCGGCGGCGTAGCGTAAATGTCCCTGCCTAATTCAAATTAATTTGGCGGGTAGGGGGCGTGTATCATTTAAATGTAGCCCAGTGCGCATGCTCCAAATCACGTCGGAAATAGTCAATGAAAATGACGTGAACGTCACTTACGCACAGCCCTATTCGCGAGCGTTTTACGCAAACGACGGAAAAAATTACGCCAGCACGCCGTCCATACTTAACATTGGCTGCGCCTCATACAGCAGGGGTAACATTACACCGGACCTACGCTAACGCAAACGACGTAAAACAAATGCGCAGGCCGGGCGTACGTTCGGGAATCGGCGTATTACACTCATTTGCATATTTTACATGGGAAAGCCACCTAGCGGCCAGCGTAAATATGCAAGTCAGATACGACGGCGTAAGAGACTTACGCCAGTCGGATCTAATAGAAATCTATGCGTATCTGATTGTATGAATCAGGCGCATAGATAGGAGGGCTCAGACGCAGAGATACGACGGCGTATCTGGAGATACGCCGTCATATCTCCTACCTGAATCTAGCCCTATAAATTTTGCGCAAACCAACCGATAAACACTTATTTTTTTTACCAAAAATAGGTAGAAGAATACGTATCGGCCCAAACTGAGGACATTTTTTTTTCTTTATATATATTTTCGGGTTTTTTTTATTACAGCAAAAAGTAAAAAATATTGAATTTTTTTCAAAATTGTCGCTCTACTTTTGTTTATAGCGCAAAAAATAAAAACTGCAAAGGTGATAAAATACCACCAAAAGAAAGCTCTATTTGTGGGACAAAAGGACGCCAATTTTGTTTGGGAGCCACGTCGCACGACCGCGCAATTCTCAGTTAAAGCGAAACAGTGCCGAATCGCAAAAACTGTCTGGGTCCTTTTAGATGCCTAAAGGTCTGTGTCTTAAGTGGTTAAACATGGGCTAACCTGAAGCAGCTAGCAAAGTGGCGAACAAGACCTGGTTACTAACCTGCAGGACATGAAATAGAGGTTTATGCCCAGATCCTTGCAGAATGTATATGGAGTGCTAGAGGGGCGTGACCACAAGCCTAGCCATTGGTCACCTGATTTTAACAAAGGGGCATTTAGGCCGTGCTACCCAATCGGTATCTTTGCCTTGGAACTGATCATCTCCCTTGGCTGAGATCAAAGCCCCAGCACTTCCTTTGGTGACCAGCTAACATAGGCTTAAAGGGGTTGTAAAGGTTTGTTTTTTATTTTCTAAATAGGTTCCTTTAAGCTAGTGCATTGTTGGTTCACTTACCTTTTCCTTCCATTTCCCTTCTAAATGTTTTTTTCTTTGTCTGAATTTCTCACTTCCTGTTCCTTCTCAGTAAGCTTGCCCCTATCATCCGAGGCGTTCTGGCTGGGGGTTAGTGAGATGGCTCGCCCCCTCCCTTGGGACTACATCCCTGCAGGGAGATGTCTCCTGCAGGGGTGTAGTCCGAAGGGAGGGGGCGAGCAATCTGGTTCCCCTTTTGTGTGGAGCTCCGCTTCAAACTCAGTGCACCCGCTCTTTAAGACTGTCAAGATGGGCTGAAATACTGAGTTATGCGCTGTTCTGAGATGCACTTAGTGAAGTATGCATTCAGGAATATGTTATTACAAGGGATGTTTACAAAATAAATACATTTTTTTAAAGCATCCCGAGCTCGCACACAGAAGCGAACGCATATGTGAGCAGCGCCCTCATATGAAAACGGTGTTCAAACCACACATGTGAGATATCGCCGCGATCGTTATGCCACGTACGCACGACCGTTTTTCATGACGAGAAAAATTCAATTTTTTTAATTGGTCATTAAAAACGTTTGTGTGTGGGCTCCATTGCATTTTTCTTGTTGTGAAAAATGGGCATTAAAAATTTAGAACATGCTCTAATTTTTCTCGTCGTTTTTCACGTTGTCGATTTTCACGTCGTGAAAAACGGTCATGTGTAGGCTTTAGTGACAGGAAAAAAACGTGCATGCTCAGAAGCAAGTTATGAGACGGGAGCACTCGTTCTGGTAAAACTAGCGTTTGTAATGGAGATAGCACATTCGTCACGCTGTAACAGACTGAAAAGCACAAAGACTAAAAAGCGCGAATCGTCTCTCACCAAACTTTTACTAACACGAAATCAGCAAAAGCAGCCCGAAGGGTGGCGCCATCTGAATGGAACTTCTCCTTTATAGTGCCGTCGTACGTGTTGTACGTCACCGCGCTTTGCTAGAGCATTTTTTTTTCCGCGATCGTGTGTATGCAAGGCGGGCTTGACAAGAATCACGTTGAGAAAAATTTTGTTTTTCCTATGACATGAAAAATGGTCGTGTGTATGCGGCTTTAGAGTGAGAGAAATAATTGTAGCCCTAGACCTTCTCTGTACCGTATTTATCGGGGTATTGCGCGCTCCCGCGTATATCGCGCACCCCTAAAGTAGCCCGGAAATTCCTGTAAAAAAAAACATTTTATAACATTTCATTACTTACAGTTTTGGTGTCTTCCCCGGCGTCCATCGTCCGGTCCGGCATCCGTCTGCGGCCTCGGTGGTGTCCTCCCGGCTTCTCCCGCGCTGTCCGAGTCGAATCCCCGCTTCCCGCACTCAGTTTGAAGCCTCCACCGACATATACCAAGCGCAGTACACTCAGGCACGCTCGGACACGCTCGGCTTCTCACGCATAAACGTCACAGAGCGTGACTACAAGTGAAGCCGAGCCTGGCTGAATGTACCCGAGTGTACTGCGCTCGGTATATGTCGGCGGAGGCTACAAACTGTGCGCGGGGAGGGGGTATCGGCGTATATCGCACACCCACGATTTTCCCCTTATTTTAAGGGGGAAAAAGTGCACGGTATACGCCGATAAATACGGTAACTCAAAAAATGCAACCTATAGAATTTTTTTAAACGTCGCCTATGGAGATTTTTAAGGGTAAAAGTTTGTCGCCATTCCACCAGCGGTTGCAATTTTGAAGCGTGACATGTTTATTAGGCTAACTTTACTGTTGTCTTATTTTTTTATTCAAAAAAGTGTATTTTTCCCAAAAAAGTGTGCTTGTAAGACCGCTGCGCAAATACAGTGTGACAAAAAGTATTGCAATGACCGCCATTTTTTTCTCTAGGGTGTTGGAAAAAAATGTATAATGTTTGGTTGTTCTAAGTGGTTTTCTAGCAAAAAAAAAAAAAATTTAACTTGTAAACACCACTTCTAAAAAAGAGGCTTGGTCCTTAAGTGGTTAATCTACTGCACAGATTTTATTCTTACTTAAAAGCTCATTTGCAGCTTGTTAAGAAAATGCAATGACTTGACCTAGCTCCAGGTTAATTTTAACTTTGTCTAAATATGTCTGTGCTCTCAATCTTCACAGAATAACGAGCCTTTGATTCGGGCATCTGCCTTTAAACCGGTGGTTCCCAAGAATTTCCATTCCATGCAAAACCTCTGCCCACCTTTGAATAACAGCGTCGCTGAGAATCGAAAAAGCTCTGGCCATGGAAACAGCAACAGTCCTGCAGTCCTGAAGAGCAGTTTAGAGAAGTCCAGTCACAACAGGTCATCGAATCAGGTGGGAGGTCTGTCAGATTCTGGCCGCAATTCCTTGACCAGTTTACCCACCTATGGGACTGGTTACAGCCAGCACGTTGGCCCAATGAGTGCGTCGACAAGCCATATAAACCGCATTGGGACCTATATAGAGAAGAATATAGTAGGATATAATGGAATATCTACCTCAGAAAGTGGACGATCTTCCAGTAAGAGCGCCTCTTCTTTCAGCCGGCTTAACCATCTTAATGAAACCTTGCCTTTTCACTCGCCCTCTAGCGATGACATCATACAAGACTTGGAAGACCGACTGTGGGAAAAGGAACAGGAGGTGATACAAATGAAAAGGAACTTAGACAAAAGCGAGGCTGCCATTTTCCAGGTCTTCGAGGAGAAGCAGAAGATCTGGGAACGTGAAATGGAGGACCTGAGACAGAACTATGCCAACAAACTTCAGCAAGTGTCTAAGAAAGCACAGAGGGCCCAGCAGGCATTGCAACTGCAAATCTTCAAGTTGCAGCAAGAGAAGAAGAAGCTTCAGGATGATGTTGCACAGTTGCTTCAAGAACGGGAGGAACTGGAGAAAAAATGTATGGCCTTCAAGAAAGAGCAGTCAGAGTTTCTCCCAAAAATTGAGGAGACCAAGTGGGAGGTAGGATGCTATGAAATTGGTTCAACTGTGGTCATTACTTTAAGTCCATCAAATGTACTTCGCTTCTACATACATAAGCTCAGCCCCTGTAAGGAGATTAGGCTCCAGATGTGTTTTGCAACTGCTATATCTGCCACATCTAGCTTGCATTGTTACCATTTTAAAGTATATCCTAAAGCCGTGTACACACGATCAGTTTTATTGTCTGGAAAACTGTCATGTTTTCTCTTGGATGAGAAAACCGGTTGTGTGTAGGTTTTCCAGCAGTTTTCCTGACGAGAAAACCGCCGAGAATCACGATGAGAAAATTTAGAACATGTTTTCATTTTTCTCGTTGCGAATCGCGGCGTTTTTTTCCTATGCATTTTTGCCATAGCGAGCCTAAACATGGCCGGTTTTCTTGACCAAGAGAAAACATGTCGGGAAAACCGTCCGTTTGTACATGGGGAAAAGGGACCAAGTCGGTCCTCGGTTTTCCCGTCGGGTTTTTCAGTTGTGTTTTCACTGCCGAGAAACCCGATCGTGTGTACGCGGCATAATACTGAGCATAAGATTAACCCTTTCAGTGGGGCTTCCTCTTCACTGCAAGAGGTAAATTAGAACCATAGGCAAACTTTTTCATTTGGATAGAGCAAGGGAAGGTTCCAACCCTTGTCAGATATTTTTGCCATCTGTATCCCATTGTGTAGATTTCCCTTTACTTCCTGTCCCATGGCCAAACAGGAAGTGAGAGAAATCCTAAGGGACCCCCAGGTCATCAGAACTAGTGTCCCCATTGTAACATTTCCCCTCTATTACTTTTCTGGGGACAACCCAAAATGTGGGTTTTCTTTTACGTTCACTTTCAGTGATAATGGTAAACAGGACCAATAGAAAGGGTGAATCGCCCTAACGGGGGCACATAGAACATTAGATACTGACAAGCACTCTAATCTCTCTCCACTATCCAAAACAAAAACAAAAAAAGTTTTGCCTTTAGTTATACACATATAGTCAAAAGTATTGGGGCGCCTGCTTTTACATGCACATGATCTTTAATGGCATCCCAGTCTTAGTCCATAGGGTTCAATATTCGGTCCAATTAACCTCTGTTGTTTTTACATTAGGAGGATTAGTCCAGCAGATAGATGGGAATTTTTGGGGATAAGGTGAGAACCTTGTACAGGGTATGCTAACATCTGAGGATGAGCGGGATGGCAAGTTTGAATAAAGCCCCGTACACACGATCAGACCTTTGTCCGACCAAAATCACATCGGAGTTCCGACGGAATTCCATTGGAGTACAAAAGAAAATGTTCTCTATCGAAACTCTGATGGAATTCATCGGAATTTTCGATCTAATTCATCGGAATCTCCGATGGAAATACTCCGATGGGACATACATACGGTCGGAATTTCCGATGGAAAAAGTCTGTCGGGCTTTTACCATCGGAATCTCTAATCGTGTGTACAGATCTTAATTATTCATAGTAAATACATGACCTTCCACTTGGCACTTATTTGGATAGATTTCAGCAAACACAAGGCCAAGTCCTAGGACCAGTATCTTTAACATCACCTAAGAAATCACGGGGGCTAGCATTGCTGAACCCATTCTGAAAATGTCTATTGGCTTCCTCCATGGTTGCTGTTTGGGTTTGCAAATCTTCTGAAGGCATGGAACAAAAACAGAGAACAGGAATTCCAATTTTAATTTGTGTCATGATTCTTCTAGGACTCTGAATCAAAGAAACTCAATCCACATGAAGCTAGACAACTGCCATTTTCAGTAATGCAAGCTGCCATGTTTTTGGCATTGTAAGGAGGAATCTGAAAGAAATTAGCTTAAAATCACAGAAATTAAGAGAAGTATTGGAATTTTTCTTGTTTTAATCATACTTACCTAATTGGATGCAGCATTTATTCCGATGTTGCATCTGTACCCCACTGGTACTAAGGCTGAGAACCGAGCGTTCAAACACAGCCGATTGCTCAGTTCTACTATCAGTCACCAGCTCTCTGCTCTGCCCCCCCACACGCTCACTGGAGTTCTGGGCTGTGGAGGGGCGGAAACATCTGGCTCAGGCTCTCAGCAGCTCGCTCAGAGGCTGAGCCGGGTGCCATACCAGGCATGTGAGTGGATCTGAAACATATGGTCGCAATCTTTCCTGAGCCTGGACTGGCCCTGTGATGTCAGCCCACAGTGGACTTCAGTTTCAGCCCGCTGTCTGCTGAAAACAGGTCACAGGAGTGGAAAATTATCTGCACTCCTGTGATCCATAGAAGAAGTATAGCCAAACAAGCTTGTCCATGCAGAGCGTCTTAGCTGAGAAAGCCCCTCCTTCAGATGAAAAAAACAAAAATGTCCATGGAGACTCCTGGCAAGTATGATATCATTGTGGCCTAGGCCAGAAACCAGGAAGCAACTGAAAACATGTAAAAAGTTAAAAGAGAAGTATGTTTTTTTCTTTTCTTTGCGAATCATACTTACCTCGGTGGATGGAGCATCAGACTGATGCTGCAGCCATCCCCCAATGTCTCTGCACTGAGAACTGAGCCACCGAACACCGCCGATGGCTCAGTTCTCACTCCTCCCCGAGCAGAGCGATGCTGACTGCCAGTCAGCATCGCTCCTGCTCTGCTTCTCCATGCTCATTGGAGCGATGGGCTGTGGAGAGGCAGGGAGAGGCTGTCTCAGCGCCTCAGCGGTTCGCTGAGACTGCCATCAATCAAGGCATCTCGCGAATCCAGACTTGGGAAGTCTGGGTGACGCGCTGCCTCGACTGATGGCAGTGAGGTCAGCGGAGAGCAGACTTCAGACCACTCTCTGCTGAATACAGGTCACAGGAGTGCAAAATGAATTGCACTCCTGTGACCCTTAAGAGAAGCCCAGCCTAAAAAGCTCAGGCTGGACTTCTCCTTTAAAGCAGGAAATATATTATATCTTCCTATCTATTCACCAATGTTTAGTTCTTGCTTTAAAAAGCTGGATGAAACAAAACAAAAAAAAACCTGTGGGTGGGGAAAGTTAGATAATACACTTACCTTTCTCCAACTTCCTCCCACTGCGCCTAGGTGGTGATAACATCTTCTATCTTCCAGACAGATTTCGAAGAGTGTTGAGTAGCTCAAAACATACAAGGAGTTGATCCTGCATAGTGTTGCAGTGTCTTCTTCCAAAATATGGGTTCCTTGTTATACCCTGGGATCTTTTTGGCTGGATGATGTTGTCCTCTGCACTACAAAAGTTAGAAAAGGCTATATCCAACTATTATTGCCCCCACAGTTTTAGGGAGGGGGGAGAGAGGCCACATTAAATAAGCAGACCTCCATACCTCCCAACTTTTTGAGATAGAAATGAGGGACACCGATCAGCAAAAGTATGCAGGCATAAGACACACACCCTGCCACGCCCCCCTTAACCACTTAAGACCCGGACCAATATGCAGGTATCCAGGCCCCTTTTTGCAATTCAGCACTGTGTTGCTTTAACTGACAGTTGCGCAGTGGCTCCCTTTTTTTCCCACAAATAGAGCTTTCTTTTGGTGGTATTTGATCACCGCTGCGGTTTTTATTTTTTGCGCTATAAACAAAAATAGAGCGAAAATTTTTAAAAAATGCTATATTTTTTACTTTTTGCTATAATAAATATCCCCCAAAAATATATATATAAAAAAAAATTCTTCCTCAGTTTAGGCCGATATGTATTTTTCTAGGGGATAGTTTTATGGCATGCTCACGACCCACGGCTGGGCATCTTAAAGGGGACGTACCTGTAGGTCCATGTGCCCTGCCGTGCCATTCTGCCGACATAAATAGTCGTGCGGCGGTCCTTAAGCGGTTCAAGGAGAATTGTACAAAAAAACAAGATTGGTTAAACCAACAAGTGCTTTTTTACCATTACTATTCCTTTATATTGGCTTATGGAATTTATAAATGCAGCAAATTTGAAATCAGATGAAAGGTTTAGTGCTGGAAAACACTTTTTGATAGATAAAAAGTGCATTTTATATACATCGATATAGATCAGACCAAAACGAGGGACAAATCAGGAGGAAAGAGGAACATTGCTCCAAATCAGAGACAGTCCCTCCAAATCAGGGACAGTTACAGTAGGAGCTATGGACTTTGTCTGAAGTACAAGGTTCACTATAAATACTGTACTTGACCGTTTATCCTGTCCTTCCTTTTACAAATGTAGTGTTTCATTTTTAGACATGGTTGTGCTGACTTTGTACAGTGAAACTGTAATTTGTAACCAGATGGAGACAAACTCACACAGGAAGTCAAATTAATCCTAAAGTATGTACAAGAGATAATGAAGCTGAGCTTGCCTACACTGCTATATCTCTTGGAATTTTGGAATTGTGCCCAAAAATTGCAGATAAAGTAGAGCAGCCCCTAGCAAAGCTGATAATAGACTTATGCCCTGTACACACGATCACTTTTTGTGATGAAAAAAAATGTCATTTTCCTTCATGAAAAAAAATGACATTTTTCAAACTTCATTTTAAAAAATGACGTTGCGTACACACCATCATTTTTGGAAAATGATGAACAAAGTGAAGGCACTCTAAAGGGGAAGTTCTATTTGCCTTGAGGCTGCTTTTAGCTGGTTACTTGTTAGTAAAAGACGATTCCTGCTTTTTTGTCTGTTACAGCGTGATGAATGTGCTTACTCCATTATGAATGGTAGTTTTACCTCCCGTCTCCTAACTTGCTTCTGGGCATGTGCGGGTTTAAAACGTCATTTTTTACGTAGTTTTGCCCACACACGATCATTTTTTATGACACAAAAAATGACATTTTAAAAAATGACATAAAAAATTCGAGCATGTTCGAATTTTTTTTTGGTCATTTTTCAGAAGACATAAAATGACATTTTGCCCACACACCATCATTTTAAATGACATTTTTAAAAATGTCATTTTTTTTCATCACAAAAAGTGATCGTGTGTACGGGGCATAAGAGTAGCGCCCTTTAATCTTTACTTTGCAATATGTTTTTTGTCCATTTTCATTTGGCATTTAAAGTTTTTTTTATAAAAAATTCATTGCAGTTTGGTAAACCGTACACCATTGGTGTATGGAACACACCCAGAAATGTCATTTCCTACTTCTGCAATTGGCTCACTGATTTTCCCTGAAGACTGCATGATAGTAAAATTTTAGGCACCCTCTCCAATCGGAAGATACTCCCCAATGGTTAAATACTTCTAAAAGGATTAAGACCCTGCAGCATTTCTCATTAGAACACTGAGAGTGCACCAGGTAAGTATATTGAACCAGCCCCTCCCATTCACTATAGCCCCTCCCACTACAAGGTTTGGTAAAATTCCTGCAATGTACATTGATCAATAGGAAGGGATTGGTTTTTTTTCGCAACAAAAGGGAAGACACGCCTTAATTTTACAGGTTCATAAACTGATATTTTATGCAATGCTTTAGGCTGGCTTTACCCTTATGTGTTGCAGTAATTCAAAATAAAACATGCATTCAAATTTGGTGTGCCCCCACTCTTCCCAGTAGTATCTGGCTCTCTAGCCTCTAGGTCATGCCCGGGGGATGTCTGCTGTTCCCTTCTGGTATTTATCATTTAAGAACTTTTCTAGATATTATTGTTAAGAACTGTTCTTCCTCTTCTCACCTTTTTCTATCTTTTTCTGTGGTACCTGGCGGGGTAGAATGAGGGTTTAATCATTTATATTTGGCCACCATAACCACCATTAATGTGATATTAAAAAAAAAATCTGATGCTTTAATAACAAACATGTCATACTTACCTGCTCTGTGCAATGGTTTTGCACAGAGCAGCCCTAATCCCCAATCCTCCTCCCCCACCGGTGCTCCAGGCACCTTCCCCCTGCTGAGTGCCCCCATAGCAAACTTCTTGCTCCTAAACCGCCTCTGTGTATCTATAAAAGCACAGAGCTAGGCTTGGCACATCCCCCACTCCCTCACTGGCTGTGATTGACATTGGCACTTGCTGCTGTGTCTCAGCCAATGAGGAGGCAGAGACCACTCTCAGACATACAGAAACTTAGTGACCCAGGAGTAGATTCTTAATTCTCAAATGGAAAATATATAACAATCCATTTATGCTTGTTCCTAGACAGGGAGTAGTAGTAACTCTTCTGAGACAACGAGGACACTTCAGAGAAGTTACAGAAGCTCTAGGGGAAGACCTACATTTAATTCTTAACCCATCCCTTGACACTACATCCCGTGCACCTCATATCTCCTTGTCTTAATTAAATTAACTAAAATGTCAACTTCACAAACATCAGTTCACTGACAAGTGGCGACTGCTTCTTCCTTGCAAAGGAATTACATCTGCCACTCCTTGACCCACTCTACTTATAGAATAATTCTAGTCTATCACTGCATGTTGAGTTGGCAACCCCAAGACTCAATTGGACCCCAATTCTGATCACCACTGTATTCTGTAATTGATGTAAACTTCATTTACAGCTATGGCTTCATCTAAATTCTATATTATAGCAAAAGGGTCAGTTTAAAATAAACAAAGTTGCCGGGCAACCTGTAAAATTTCCAAATCCATTTGTTGATCTTACAGTTTAACTTCTGGAGCCCGTATACAATACAGCAGACTCAGATTTCTGTTTAAGACACTAGAGCCTGGTAGACATGTGCATTCCCATTCGTAACAAATGGATTTTCGTACGAATTTGTTAGTATTCGTACATTCGGATGAATTCGAACATCTAAAAAGCTGAAAGAACCAAAATATGAAAATTACGGAATTATGAATAAGCAAAATAACGAACAAACAAAAATATGAATGTACGATTGGGCAATCTTACTAAAATACGAAACACCAAAACAGCAAAGGAACGAAAATGCCATCTATAACGAACGATTTGCATTCCATATTTTAAATCCTTTGTCTGTTCGTATTTTCATTTGTATGTTCGTATTTTCATTTGTGTGTTTTGTAAATCTGTTTCTTTGTCTGTTCGTAAATTTGTGTACTCGTATCATTCTTTCGAATGGGCACTGGGCAGTGTAGTTAGTGAGTGATGTATCTTACTTAATATCTTAGCCAATAAGCTTATCTCTTTTGTGCTGAGTCACATTGTACAGTGTAAAGCCTCATACACACGATCGGACTTTAAACAAACTTTTCTGTAGATTTTTGTCTGAAGGGAGTTGGCCGTACTTTTGAAACTGAAAAAGTTTGTTCGATGGAGCATACACACGGTCGGATTTGGAAAACGCTCATTTTGAAGTTTGTTGGCAAAAAGTCTTCTGACCGTGTGAAAAAAAGTCTTTAGTATGGATTAACCGCGTGTTGCGATGTATTTACGAAAGTACAAAATTACCAAACCATTAAACCAAAATTATTATCTAACAAAATTATGAATTTCGAAAATAAATTAGACAGAATTACGAATCATTCAGTATAAGCGAAAATAAAACTGTTATGAAAATACGAACGGGTCCGAATAGGAAAACTTGTGACTTACGAAATTACGTATCTTTACGAATCTACGGATATAGACGAAACAAAACAAAAAAAATAAATTAAAATTTTGTTGTGCACATGTCTAGAGCCTGGCACTGTCCCAAGAATAGCACAGCACCATAACCAAGAATAGATCAGTCTGCAGCTGAATGCAAAGTGTGGCTTCCAAGATTTTGACATTGCAATAATGAGACTGTGAAGATCACTTGAAGTGGTCACGTTTGCACTGGAAATGATGTTTTCAAGAACTTATCCTACCCACAACTTTTAGTATATTGTCTCGCTGTCTATTAAAATAAAATAAAAAATACTGAAAATATTTCACATAACTGATTTCTGTTTCTCTTTGTAGGTTTGTCAGAAAGCTGGTGAGATATCACTGCTAAAGCAACAGTTGAAAGATTCCCAATCTGACGTAACTCAGAAACTTAATGAGATAGTAGGCCTAAGAACACAACTAAAAGAAGTCAAGTCTTTTCTGAGAGAGAAGGAGGATCAGATTGTCTCTATTAAGGATTCATATAGCTCAAAGAGCGTCAGCCTTGAGATCTGTGAGAACGAGATGCAGAGGAAACAAAGTGAGGCTCAGCAAATGAAAGAGAAGCTTGGCCAATGCGAGCTAGAGATTGCCGACCTAAAGGAGGTCTTATCAAGTGTAGGTCAGAACCCATACACCCAAGAACTCAATGAAAAAATTAGAGATACTCTTTGTGAGAGTGATGAGGCCAAGATGAAACGCCAGAGCGAGGACATTGTAGTAAGCCTAAAGAAAGACATAGAAAAACTCCAATTAGAATTAGCCCTAGAGAAACAACATAGGGATCAGCTGATTTTGGACTTTGAGGAGGAAAAACGTACTTGGCAAGAGGAGAAGGAGAAGGTGATAAAATACCAGAAACAGCTACAGCTCAATTATGTTGAGATGTATCAGAAAAATCAACAACTGGAGCAAAGGATCAGTGAGGTAAATACAAAGGTCACAACTCCACCAGCTGAGGACAAGAAACCTTGGACACCATCCAGGTTGGAGAGGATAGAGTCCACCGAAATATGAGGACAACAGACCAAGTGTACAAAGCTAGTTCCTCACTGTGCATGTGCTACCTAACCAGCTCATGGTCATCGGTAAAAGACCTTACTGAGTTCTGAAGGGACCATAGACTCTAGAATCTGGTAGACCCTTCAGTACAGAGAAGGTGTCTCATCAGAAAAAGTGCTTGCTGTAATCTAAGTGCAGATGAAATATTTATGGTATACAGTTTGTTATGCCGCCAATGATGCTATATGTCTGTTTCCCCTTTCCCTTCCCTGCACCTCCTTCGGTCTGCAAGGCCACTATCCTTTTAACAAATAGATGTGTCTGTTGTAGACTAAGTGGAGGTGCAGGTCTGTGACTGTTACTGGTTCTTAATCCTTTTTTGGACTCTTGGAAAGAAAGGTCAAAATGACTTGGACTTTGAGTTATTTTAGCCATATTGGCTAGTAATGAGAGTTCTGCTGTGCGGTGAAATCTAGCGATCTACCTATGATACACGTTCCACAGCTCTAGTCACTGTTTACTGTGAATTATCCAAAAATCTTAGAGGGATAGTAGTAATTGTATTTTATATTAAATAGTAGGGTTCCAACAATAGAGGATAACAATATTTTTGCCAGCACACCATGCTGTTTACATCCATGTTATGACTTCGAGGTAAAGCTCACGATTATGTCTCTGGCTAATGCTGCAAGATTATTTAATGAACACAAGGAATATATTATTATAATTTTTTTTAAATCTCTCCAATGGTTCTGTATGTAGGGGTGAAAGCTTTCTATATAGGTGAGGGTTTCCAAAAGAGGTGCCAATATTTTAAAAACGAGGTTCAGACAATTTCTACAATCGTAGAAGTAATCTATGAAGAGGTAGGATAAAGTTGGGTAGAGGCTAAAATGTTTTTTGGAAGTGGAGATATTCTGTGTATAGATGGAGATATTCCGAATATTCCGTGTGAGATGAGGACAGCCAGTGCAATTTTAAAAATTCTTTGTAGTGGTTTCTTTCAATGTATTAGTAGTAGAGGCATTCTTCTGTGACTGAACACCGGGGAACATTCAATACAGTGTGAAAGGCCATGAATATTATGGGGTCAATTCACAAAGCTTTATTTTCAGATTGCGGGTGTTATTTTAACGATTTTGCACGTTATTGAAGCTAGTTCAATTCACTAAACGATTTAACGCTTTGAAAAATAATCAAATAACGTTTCACTACACAGAACCGATATTTTAAGGTGTGGCTCCTTATTAAAGAGTCAAATCGTTATTTTAAAGAGTCAAATCGTTATTTTAAAGAGTCAAAACGTTATTTTAAAGAGTCAAATCGTTAAATATGTACAGAAGTGCAATTCACAAAGATTTTTTTGACAGTTATCAATCGTTAAGCAATCGTTAAATTAACACCTCCCTCAGGGTGGCGTTATGACATTTCCCAGGCGATATTTTGTTGTTAGAGGAAGCTTTTGGCGATTTTTGTAGTGTAGTGAAGTTTTAGTAGTGTTGGGCAAGATGGAACCGTGTTCTATTTGAACTTAAAATTATCCAGAGGCGAAGAAGAACACGTTAGAATGTTGTTCAGATTTATAAACGTGTATTCCCTTCACATACTATTTTGGATGACTTTTCTGAAACCCAGGTGATAGCTAAATTCCGATTATCATCTCCCATGATTTATTCTCTGTATGAGGAAATACACATGGCTTTAGAAAAGCACACACTAGAAGTTTTGCACATCACATGCTCAATCTCCATGTGTATTGCTTGTGTCTCCCTCTCTCTCTCTCTGTATCTGCTCTTTTCCACATGCAGCTGTTCTCCTCCCCTTCTGCTCCCAGAATGCATCTCTCCAGCATTATTTAATGATCTTAAGAGTTATTTTAACGTCCCGAATCTTAATAATAACGTCTGAGTAGTTAGAATAACGATTGAATAAAGAGTCAGTTGAAAACCATAAGGACTGTGTTAAATAACGCTTATAGCTTTCGTGAATACCATGTTTGCTAGCGTTAAATAAGGAGTGATAATTTAACACCTGAAGAAAACCAATAACGTTTCTCTTTGTGAATTGACCCCTATGTGTGAGAATATTCACGAGGTGGGGATATTTTATGCAGAGATTCAATTATTTTATGTAGAGGTTGTATGTTCTATGTAGAGATGAACATTCTATGTAGAGCCAAGGCTGTTTTATGTGAAGAAGAGAAGGAAGTTTGTATTTGAGACATAGCGTTTTTGCAGATGAGGCACTTTATGTAGAAATGCAGAAATTATATTTTAAGGTAAATTCCATTCTGTTTAGGAATCAAGGATGAACTCCAGACAGATAAGAAAAACACAAATGAATGTACAGTGGAGCCTTGTTTTACGAGTAACGCGGTTAACAATCATTTTGAAAAACAAATTCTGACTCAGTTTGCGATGGGGTGTGCAATACCCCATTTGGTCAGAGGTGCAGGGGCACAGGAGCCGAGCGGATCCGGTTGGAAATCTTTGAAAATACTATATTCCCGGGTGTTTCCAAGCCTTTCCGGGGTCAGCCGAGCTATCCTCTGGCCTTTCCAAAATGTGGCCTTTCCAAAATGGCCCCATCTACCTCTGGCCACATGCGATATTGCATGCCATTGATGTCAATACAGAACAAATTATTTTAATTTCCATTAACTCCTATGGGGAATCTTGCTTTGATATGCGAGTGCTTTGGATTACGAGAATTCTCTTTGAACGGATTATGCTCAAAATCCAAGGTTCCACTGGGGTAGATTCACATAGATCAGCGGATCTTTAGATCCGCGTAATCTATCTTCTTTACGATCTGCCAACGCCAGTTTTTGAGGCAAGTGCTGTATTCACAAAGCACTTGCCTCTAAAGTGGCGCCGGCGGCTCGTAAATCCCGCTGGCTAAATTTCCCAGAGTGCATTGATCCAAATGACGTTGCAAGGACGTCATTGGTTTCGATGTTAACGCAAATTACGTATGGCCGTATTCGCGAACGACTTACGTAAACGACGTAAAAAAATCAAAACTCGGCATGGGAACGACGGCCATACTTAACATAGGATATGCCGCACTTACCCCTGAATGCAAACGACGTAAAAAAAAAAAAACAATGCCGGGCGTTCGTTTCTGAATCTGCGGTTCTCCTCATTTGCATATTCGTCGCGTATACAAACGGACGCGCCACCTAGCGGCCAGCGGGAGATTGCAGCCTAAGATCCGGCGGTGTAAGTCACTTACACCTGTCGGGTCTAAGGGAGATCTATGCGGAACCTGATTCGATGAATCAGCCGCATAGATCCGACCGTCGGATCTCAGAGATACGACGGCGTATCAGTAGACACGCCGTCGTATCTCTATATGAATCTACCCCACTGTATTTATCTATACATCCTTGGATGCATTTTGTTAAAAGCAAGCTGACTGTACCTGAATTTTACTTGATATCCGCTTTTTGCAATCACCTGTACAGCAGATCTTGTACTGGGGAGGGAGAAGCAACGGAAGGGGACAATCAGTTAAAAAAAAACTGCAAGACAAAGGCATAATGAGCTAGTATGCATAGCATACTAGCTCATTATGAATTACTTACCCGAGAACGAGGCCCCCGCAGCGGTCTTCGGACACCTTCTCTGTCGCCACCATGATACTCGGAGTGACTTCCGGGTATCGCTGCTCTGGCGCTGTGACTGGTCGGAGCAGCGATGACGTCACTCCCGCGCATGCACACAGAAGCCTTCACTAACGGCATGATGCCAATAGTAGTGGCACACTCAGTGCGCCTGCACGACGTTGTCTACAGTGCATGCGCCATAGACATCGGTGCCGTGTAGGTTAAGGGGATATTTCTTGGACCTACCGGTAAGCCTTAATCTAGGCTTGCTTATCAAAGTGGTCTGTAAGGGTTTACAACCACTTTAAGATGAGCTCACCTATCTGCTTCTTCTTCTTCTTCTTTCACTGTCCATTCGCAGGCTGGGGGAGGAACAAGACCTGTAATGCCGCGTACACACGGTCGTTTTTTGCGATGAAAAAAAAACGATGTTTTCTGTGAAGTAAAAAACGACGTTTTTGAAACGTCACTTTTCAAAGACAATTTTGCATACACACCATCGTTTTTTCACAAAAAGCGAGGTTACGTTCACCACTCTTTTCCATTGAAGCTCGCTTCATAACTAGCTTTTGGGCATGCGCGGGTTTTGAACGACGTTTTTGCTACACACGGTGACTTTTTGTGAAACAAAAAACGACGTTTTGAACAAAAAATTCAAGCATGTTGGAATTTTTTTTTTGTCGTTTTTTTGAAGACAAAAAACAACGTTTTGCCCACACACGATCAATTTAAATGACGTTTTAAAAAAACGTCGTTTTTTTTCATCGCAAAAAACGACCGTGTGTACGCGGCATTAGACTTACTGAATTGCAGCAGAGAAAAATTAGGTCTCCTGCCATGGCAGACTGGGCTGTGCTGTGTGGTAGAGCTGTGGAATTTTGCAGGAGTGGATAGACAGAAATTCAAATCTCAGTTCCCTTATATCTCTTTCATCTCTGTATTTAATTATTTGTCTGGAGTTCAGCTTGCATGTTCTGTAGCTGGAGACGTGCTTTGCAAAGTTGAAGACATTATAGCGCATGGAGAAATTATATGTGGAACTGAAGACATTGTAGTAAGTGAGGACATTTTTTGTAGACATTGAGAATTTTACTACACTTTTGAAGTGTCTTCCTAACAAACTGTTATCTGGGGAAATTTCTTAATGCAATTATATATAAAGGTAAATAGCTGGCATAGGTGTGCACAGCTTATTGCATTAGGGTGTGCACCCCAAGGCTCAAACAGGCATGCCTTTCTCTGCAGCCTCAGCTGCACTGGGCAGTGAATGAATGGAAAGTGCTCTGTGCTGAGTGGCTTCCTGTTCATTCACAAACTGAAGCATAGTAAACACAGTTTGTAAGTGTGTTCACTGTGTTCATTTAGAATATGAAGGGGTTGGTAAATGACATATTGATTAGCCCCTTCCCCCACTCTCCATCCTGAAACATCCCCCACAGCAGCGAGAGGAGAGGAGAGGAGAGGAGGGAAGCCAAAAGATCTGTGGTGGTGGGGGGGGGGGCTGGTTTGGGGAAACAGGGGGGGGCAGGCAGTAGGGGGAATCGGCACACCTGGCACACCCCCTGTGCATTCCTATGATAGCTGGGGTATATTACCTTCACCTTCTATTTGGAAAATATGCAATGTTAACGCACACTAAAAATGTAGCCTCTGTGATACAATTCTACCGGTAATGTTGACTGTGCCGTCAAAAATTAAGGTTTATTATCTGTTAGACCCCATACACACTATTCGAGGGCCTGCCTGATTGCATACAAATTGAAACTCTCATGCCCTGTACACACGATCGGTTCGTCTGATGAAAACGGACCAATGGATTTTCTCATCAGATATCCGATGAAGCTGACTTTCAGTTTTGCCTACACACCATCGATTAAAAATCCGATCGTGTCCAACGTGGTGACGTAAAACACAACGACATGCTGAGAAAAATGAAGTTCAATGCTTCTGAGCATGCGTCAACTTGATTCTGAGCATGCGTGGATTTTTGACCGATGGATTTCCCCACAGACGATCGTTTTTTTCTATCGTTTTTTTTAACCATAAGGAAATTTTAAAACAGGTTCTAGTATTTTTCACCGATGGGGGAAAAAAAACTATGGGGCACACACACGATGTGTTCGTCTGATGAAAAAGGTCCGTTTTCATCAGACGAACCGATTGTGTGTACAGGGCATTAAGGTTTGACCTCATATTATATGGTTTTGGTAAATCTGAAGACAAAAATCTGCAGAAAATCGAATGCCTTGTACACACGATTTGAATTTCCAATGGAAAAAGTCAGACGGAATTTTTTCATCGGATATTCTGACCTTGTGTGCCCCATCTGAGTTTTTCCATCAGAAATTCTGATGGACATAGAAAGAGAACATGTTCTCTTTTTTTTCCGATGAAAAAGAAAAAAATCGGAAATTTTGTTCGTCTGTATGGAACTCAGACGGAGAAAAAAACATGCATGCTCAGAATCAAGTTGACTCATGCTCGGAAGCATTGAACTTAATTTTTCTCGGCTTGTCGTAGTATTGTAAGTAGTGTTGCTCACGAATATTCGCATTGTGAATATTCGTTACGAATATTGCATATTCGAGTATTCGCGAATAAATCGAATATTGCGGTGAATATTCGCTATTTATTTTTATTTTTATTTTTAAAACAGATCACATCCTAGTGATCTCCATCGACGTCTAAAAGCATTGCTGGTATGATTAGAGACCCTGGGCCGAGTAGCTGAGGCGATCCTTTTATGTTGCCGAATATTCGCAATGCGAATATTCGTATTACGAATATTCGCGAATACTTTCTCTGCCCTTCTGTGTTTTGTGTATAAAAAAAAAAAATAGCTTTAGTTTAGTCATATAAGTTTGTGTAAGAGTTCGGGCCAGATTCAGGTAGATGGGCGCTTCTTTAATGTGGAGTAACGTTTCTCATTTACGTTACTCCGCCGAAACTTTAGGAGCAAGTACTGTTATTCACAAAGCACTTGCTCCTAAAGTTGCGGTGGCGTAGCGAAAATGAGCCGGCGTTATTCAAATTGGGCGGGTAGGGGGCGTGTATTATTATAACTAGGCGTGATCCCGCGGCGAACGTACTGCGCATGCGTCGACTGTCAGTGCACATGCTCCAAATTCTGTCAGTGAACGTCAATGACGTCAATCCCCATTCACGGACGTTTTACGCAAACGACTCGAATTTTATTTTTTTTCGACGCGATGACGACGGCCATACTTAACATAGGATACTCCACTAGGGGGCTGCTTTATCTTTACGCCGCGTATCTCTTACGGAAACGTCGGAAAGTCACTGCGTCGGGCCCGAATACGATCGTGAATTGCCGATTCTCGCTGATTAACATATTCTCGGCGTTAATCAGCGGGAACGCCCCCAACGCCATTTTTAAAATTGCAGTTCCGATACGACGGCGAACTCCAACCCGGCGTTTCTTGTTTTCTGACTACAGAAAACAGAAACGCCGGCTCAAAGTGAGAGTTAGGCTGGAGTATCACTGATACTCCAGAGTAACTCTACCTGAATCTGGCCCTTAGTGTTTAGTGCATATTAGTTTAGTAATCCAGGAAATGATCTCCGTTTTTGCGTGTTTACGAGAATTTCGCAATCAATTTCGCATTCGCATTAGCGAAATTTCGCATTCGCATTAGCGAAATTTCGCCAAATTGTTTTTTTTTGATAAAATATCATGAATATTCGATATTAACAAATATTTCACGAATATTCTTCTATATATTCGTGAAATATCGCAAAATCGAATATGGCGTATTCCGCTCAACACTGATTGTAAGTCACTACGTTTTGGACGGTCGGAATTTGGTGTGACGGTGTGTAGGCAAAACAGCTTGAACGGAATCCGTCAGAAAAATCCATCCCGACGGAAATTCCGATCACGTGTACGGGGCATTATAGTGTGTATGGGACTTTAGCCACAAGTCTGGTAGAGTTGCCCACAGACATGAGTTGAGTCGCTCAGTCTGGCCAAAGATGGATGGAGGGTGATGATTTTGTGTATATGAGTGTTCTACAGACAGTACCAGCCAACAGTATCCATTACAAGCAAGACTTTTACAGATCTGAAAGAGTTGTTTGATTCACTGTAGATAACTAAGGGTGTTTGTGCGCATTTCCTCTGTTCTTTATAAGTCTAACATGACCAATTGGTCAAGCCAAGCTTTCATGTTTACGCAGCAATCTGGTCTGAAAGACCTCAAGACAAATCACGCTTTTCTATCCTGTCTTCTGGTATCTGTGGCCAGATTATAATAGGTACAGCTTGATACATATGTGATCTCTATATGTCCTTAGCTGATGGATGGTTTAATCTTTGTTTGCAGCTGGTAAAAAAAAGTCCACTTTAGCCTTACTAAGGAAAAAATCCCAAGGTTAGGCCCCACCATCTTTGGTGCCATGAGAAACTAGATATTCCCTTTTTTTAGCAGGGCCGATCCTAGGGTCACAGATGCCTGGGTGCAGAAATATTTCTGGCGCCCCCCACATGGGCGTGGTCATCTTACTAACTCCTCCCCTTTACACATGTTTCTATTGCTACGATTAAAACACAGAGATGCTCCCCTAAAAAGTTTTCATTAGTCTCCCCCATCAGAGCCCCCCCCAGCAGGTGTCCCCCATCAGAGCCCCCCACAGCAGGTGTCCCCCATCAGAGCCCCCCACAACAAGTGTCCCGCATCAGAGCCCCCCACATCAGGTGTCCTCATAGATCAGTACTTGTCCAAAAGATCCCTGTAGCTAAGGTGCGCTGGGATCAGAAGCACATTACAGGGGGCGGGGGGGCATACGTGGCATCTTTGGTTACTTGGAGGGTAGGCACTCGAAGAGCATTCCTGGGAGTGCACGGGATGATTGGCAGCAGCTCCGGCCAACCCAGAAGCCTCTCATAACCCCGCCAATGGTAGAGGAGCCGACAGATGCAGAGGGGGCGGGCAGGCAGGAGACTGGAGCGGGAGGTATGTGCTCTTGTCAGTTGCCAGCGGAGAGAGCAAGCGGGATGGCGAACCGCAGCACCCGCTACATGCACTCCGCCTCTGGACACAGACGAGGAGGGAGGGGAGCACTTTGGAGCTTCGGCGCCCCCACCTCTACGGCACCTGGGTGCGCGACGCCTGGGTGCGGAGCACCCCGTGCACCCTGCCTAGGATCGGCCCTGCTTTTTAGCAATCACACAGTAGCCCTGGGGGGAATATTCAGGAGAACAAGGGTTGTAGCATCAACAAATACAATCTGCGTTCATTACATATGTACGAAACCATTTGTCTCTATACGCTTTTTAGACCCAGGTGTCAAAGCTTTTATTTGGAATAAATATATTTTAATTATATGTTCTCTAATTATACTTATATGGATTAGATTATTTAATGACATATCATTATATAGAAGACATTAACAAAAACTATTATTTCAATATTCCACCAAAGTTTATTCCTAGAAATATAGGACATTCTTAGAATTGTAACCCAGACTCATAATTATGAACAGAAGGATATCGGACAGATGTATTTTTGATAGAATATTTAAAAATACTATTATGAGAAAGCGCCTTGGACACGTTTGTCCCTTTTTATATCGAGTTAATCACAAATGGAAAATTCTTGGAAAAAGTTGTCTAATTTAGTTATTTTTTCCCCACTTTGTTAAGGCCTTGTCTTAAAGGGGTTGTAAAGTTATTTTTATTTTTTTAAATAACAAACATGTTATACTTACCTCCACTGTGCAGCTCGTTTTGCACAGAGTGGCCCCTAACCTCGTCTTCTGGGGTCCCTGGACAGCTGTCTCGGCTCCCCCCTGCTAGGACTCAACACTCCTGCGGGCGTGCTGCCGTAATACAGCCGGCGGCTATTGGCGCTCACTGTATCACTCGGGCCCGCCACTGGCGCGCCGCATCATTGGATGTGATTGACAGCAGTGTGAGCCTATGGCTGCGCTGCTTTTTCAATCCATCCAGTGTAGCCAATCAACGGCCAGGATGAGCGGTGAAAAGGATGTCAGGGACGAGCGCGGGACTTTCGAGGGGTCAGGTAAGTATAACGGGGACTCTTGGGCGGGGTGTTGTTGTAGGATGTTTTTTCACCTTAATGCATAGGATGCATTAAGGTGAAAAATCATGTACCTTTACGACCCTTTTAAAATTATCTGTTCATCCTGTTATTTTAGGTTTTGGAAAAACACAGACAGTCTCCTGCGCTCGGGAGCTTGATCACTTAGTGAACAGCCAGAGTCTTCCATTGGAATAGGGAATGACCAGGGATCTTGCTGCCCTCCTCAGAATATTTGGTATTCTTGAGACTAAAATGTAAAAGTAAAAGAAGGGTGCACCGACCTAGCGCATTACCGATGGCTAGGTTTAATTAAAATTGTATTAAAGATCATGAATACTCACAAAACAAGTAAAAAACAAGCATTAACATCTCTCCATCAAAGGGATAGTAATAGTCTAGCACTGTTACTTTTGGCTCTGAGGAAGAGGGTCCACTCTCGCAACGCGTAAGCCGTAGCTGTAATCTATGTCGCCTGGACTCTTCGGCTGTTTGGTTCCAGCAGGAGACCTTTTCGGAGGCATCTTTCCCTTTGATGGAGAGATGTTAATGCTTGTTTTTTACTTGTTCTGTGAGTATTCATGATTTTTTATACAATTTTAATTAAACCTAGCCATTGGTTATGCACTAGGTCGGTGCTCCCTTCTTTTCCTTTTACATTTTAGGTTTTGGAGAACTCATTAGGCAAGAAGTGAGTCCTAATACATTGTATAAATCCCTATATTCTTCAAATTATATAGAATATGTCTTAATATTCTTAAAATATTGAATATTTATTAGCTGGACGTTTTCCTATAGCTGCTTAATCCATAAAGGGGTTGTAAATGTTAGTTTTTTATTTTCTAAATAGGTTTCTTTAAGCTGGTGCATTGTTGGTTCACTTACCTTTTCCTTAGATTTCCCGTCTAAATGTTTTTTTCCTTTGTCTGAATTTCTCACTTCCTGTTTCGCTTCAGTAGGCTTGCCCCCATCATCCGAGCCGTTCTGGCTGGTGGCTAGTCAGCCAGAAAAGCTTACTGAGGAGGAACAGGAAGTGAGAAATTCAGACAAAGCAAACAAAGAAAAAAAACATTTAGGGCCAGATTCAGTAAGAAGTTCTCGAGATACACCGCGTAACTTCTAAAATGCGCCGGTGTATCTTTTTTATGTATTCAGAAAACAAGATACGCCGGGATTGATCTAAGATACGAGCGGCGTAAGTGTATTACACCATCGTATCTTAGTTGCATATTTACGCTGGCCGCTAGGTGGCGCTTCCGTTGATTTACGCGTCAAATATGTAAATTAGCTAGATACGCCGATTCATGAATGTACGCCCGGCCTTTGCAGTAAGATACGCCGTTTACGTAAGGCCTTTTTCAGGCGTATAGATATTCCAACAAAAAGATGGCCAGCCAATGTTAAGTATGGACGTCGGGACCGCGTCAAAATTGATAAATTTTACGTCGTTTGCGTAAGCTGATTCAGAATGGGGCTGGGCGTAAGTTACATTCACGTCGTTTTCATTGACTATTTGCGACGTGATTTGGAGCATGCGCACTGGAATACGTCCACGGCCGGTGCATGCGCAGTTCGTTTGGCGCGTCATTTACGTGGGGTCACCGTTAATTTAAATTCAACACGCCCCTTACCTGCCCAATTTGAATTGCGCGCGGATACGCCGGCCCATTTACGATATGCCGACACAACTTACGGAGCAAGTGCTTCGTGAATACAGCACTTGCCTGTAAAAGTTGTGGAGGCATAACGTAAATAGGATACGTTACGCCCGCACAAAGATACGCGCTCCTACGTGAATCTAGCCCTTAGAAGGAAAATCAAAGTAAAAGGTAAGTGAACCAACAATGCACTAGCTTAAAGGAACCTATTTAGAAAATAAAAAACTAACCTTTACAACCCCTTTAAATGTGAGGGTTTTCTGGGGCTACATCACTTCTTTATGTGGCCTGCTGACTTGTGCTTAGATTTGTTCTAGCTAATCAATGCCCATCTCCCTGAAACACGAACTGATATTAAAAAGAAAAAAAAACTTGGCGATACCGCAAACTTGAGTCATAAACCGCCCATAGATGGATCAAATCTCTGTTGGTTCAGCAGGGACCGGCCGGGATTCGATCCATCTATGGGCAGGCTGATTGTACTGAAGTTGATCCATCTCCACAGTAGTACAACCAGCCTGATTTTTTTATGCATAGCTGCCAGGAGTGATCATTGTGTTCTGCTGGCAGAGACGGATTCCTCCACAGTTAGTGTTGATCGGGAAATCAAGTAATTTTTTTCCCTCCACCCGTGGTAGAATGCAAGAAAATTGCATAATCTATGGCCTGCTTTAGTCACTCACTTCTTCTCCCTTAACCCACCATTAGGCTAGAATTCCTTTTTGGAGGGTTAATCTCTCTACAACTGATACTTGAAGTGGAGCTCCACCCAAAAGGCTCCACTTGTCTGCCTCCTCTCCCCCTCCGCTGCCACATTTAAAACCATTTGGGGGAGGGTACCTGGTTTTGACAGGTACTCATTTCCACTTCTGGCTCAGTTCGCCGTGCTCCCCGCTGCTCTTTCCCCTCGCAGCCGACTCATTCATAAGCCGCAACGCGTTTTGCGTATGTGCAGTAGGAAACCAGCTTTGAAGCGACAAGGTTTCACTGCTGGTGAGGACACTGATGGATTCCTGGGCAGGTAAATGCCCTAAAAGTCAGCTGCTACAGTATTTGGCTGACTTTACATTTTTTCTGAAAGAGCCCAGAGCTGCTCTTTGAGTTCGTATCGTTGTCCCTCTTACCCTTGGGTCCTCCTATTGCAGCCTTTCTTGATTTTT
Organism: Rana kukunoris; assembly: GCA_029574335.1. Taxonomy (NCBI): domain Eukaryota; kingdom Metazoa; phylum Chordata; class Amphibia; order Anura; family Ranidae; genus Rana; species Rana kukunoris. The sequence goes on from CM056049.1 coordinate 705,918,563, forward strand.
TGCTCCAGAGGAACCCCTAAAATTAAGTTAAGATTTCAGAGGACCCCTGCTTAAACCAATTTATTGGGGGTCAGTGGAAAATATGCACCTTACAATGGTGGCCAATGGGGGGGGGGTGCCCCCCTTATAGTGGTGGATAGAATGCCACTTTTCTAGACAGCTAAATTGATGGTCAGCAGCTGGTTCTGGGGTTGGCCCTAGAACTGTGTAGGTGCCATTAAATGGGAGGACAAGAAGTCAAAGCTCCAAAAAACCCTTAGCATCCTCTGATGGAACCCTAGGGTTTCATGGAACCTTTTTACGAACAACTGTCCTACGGCAAGAAAGCGATCCAACAACATCCTTTGCAAAGCTAAATTTTTGGTTTTGATGATGGGGCCCTCTACCCCCCTCATAAGCATACACATTGATGATGAGAAAACTGGCGAAGATATGTTTCATCTCTTGGAAATTTTCATACACTCTGAAACAACTTCAGATAACAAACCCAGGGATCAAACCAAAGAAACACTCTGTATGTCTTCAGGAATATGTTGCCTATTTGCCACCAATTCTTCAGGAATTGGTAGGTGTGACCATTACAATACAATAATACAGTGCAATAACCTACAGACTAATATTTCAGCCAGGAGACTGCCATCTAGAACTTCCTGTCAGCTGTGACTATTCCGATCCTTCACTTGCCACTATTATGCCCCGTACACACGGTCAGAATTTACAACGGAAAAATGTCCGTCGGAACGTCCGGCGGAAAAATTAAGAACCTGTTCTCAATCTATTTCTGTCGGAAATCCCGACAGAAAAAGTCAGATGGCGCATACACATGGTCGGAATTTCCGACCAAAAGCTCCCATCGGACTCTTTCTGTCGAGAATTCTGACCGTGTGTATGGGGCTTTACTTTCATAATAATACCTGTTTACTGACCTAGATTCTATTTCATAAACAATGCTGCAATGAGTGCAATGAGTGTACATGTTTACTAATCCAGTGTAGAGTGTGTCCCTGATGCCACGTTAACAGGAAGGACTAAAATATCAGTTGCGGGATTACTCAGATGATTGGAATTTAATACACTGATATGCGTATTTACTAGATCAGGGATCTCCAAACTACGGCCCTCCAGCTTTTGCAGAACTACACTTCCCATGAGGCATTGTAAAAATCTGCCATTCGCAAACATTACTAGGCATGATGGGAATTGTAGTTCCTGAACAGCTAGAGGGCCATAGTTTGGAGACCCTTGTACTAGATCAAAGAGATGTGCAAGGTGCAGAAGTGCAATAATTTATAGCATCAAATCAATATTTTCCTTTTAGAAAAACTGTAAGTGGTTACTTCAGAATTTTACACTGCTAATTGATAATGCTCTCTGCACTACCGTGTTAAAGTAAAAAAACATGATGAGGGCGAAGCACTGGATATGGATCCACTACAAATAAAAGTATATTCCAAATCTTTAGTGGAGCCAAATGGCTTGGGTTTGGCGGCTCACCACAAAGTGGGTAGCCCTAAAAAATAGGGTCATCTAAATTGAGTAGTTAACAGTTGACCAGGGAGAGCACCAAACAAATAATACAAGAATTCGGCAATGATTTTCTGGTTCAGAAAATGACCAGGGAAAGGATTCAATGCATTTTAAGGGCCCATAGATCTTATTGCTTAAATGTTGATTCATTGGTTCACTGATCCTGGTCATATCTGACTTTCCACACAGTATGCAATCAAACTCTGGTGACCAGGGCTTTTTTTTCTCAGAAAATAGGTACAGGAACTCTCACATTACCCCCTCAAAAGACTCCTCCCCCCTCACCCTCCAAACTGCTTTAAATATGGGTGGTGTCAAATGTCACTAACAGTGGGAGGTCTTAAAAGAGTGCATTACAGAGTGCAGTGTTCAGGGGTGCACTGCATACAGAGTGCAGAGTTCAGCCTTCTACCACTTTTGCTTACCTCTGCATCCGCCATCCACATCTAACTTTCACCCCTTTTCAGCTCTGACCTTTACATGCAATACCCCTCCCCACTCCTCTGCCCCCATCTTCCCCCCACCGCCTTAAAAGCTTCCACATGTCTTTTTTTTGTTTCTGTATTAGACTGAAGCACCCAATCGGCTTTAGTACTTCCCCACACACTGTAGTTGGCTCCACCTCTCTCACTTGTGGGGAGAATATCCAGTGGGAGTATTGACATCTGCACTGCACCCCGGGCACCTGAAACTTCCTTGTCCCCATCCTGCATTCAGTGGGGGCCACTCAGGATATCAGATCTGTGGGAGCTATTGGGAGGCAAGCTGTCACTTGTAAACACAAAAGCCGGACTTCTGTGTTAACAAGTGATAGTGGTGAGCAGGGAGCAGAGGGCTTGAGCCAGAGGTGGTGGAACTGAGGCCGCATACACGACCAAGGAACTCGTCGGGCAAAACTGTCATTTTCAACATCAAGTTCCTTGTTCGGCTGTCGAGGAACTCGACGAGCCAATTTTCTCCATTCCCATCGAGGAAAATGAGAACATGCTCTCTTTTTGGCTCGTCGAGTTCCTCGACAGTTTCCTCGTCGAAAAATGTACACACGACCAGTTTCTTCGGCAAAACATGTCTCCCAACAAGTTTCTTGCTGGATTCTGCTGAGGAAACTGGTCGTGTGTAAGAGGCCTGAGTTCCACCAAGTTTCAGCTGAAAAAAAGCCCTGCTGGTGACTATGCCACTTCTGAGTCCCTAGATCATTTTGTTGTATTTAAACCTTGTGGAAGTGGGAGATCTATGGGCCCCTGAAATGCATTGGATGTTTCTGTGGTCATTTACCAAACCAATATCAAATCATTGTTGGACTCTTGGATTGTTTGTTTGGCACTCTTTCTGGTGCAACTGTTCATTAAATTAAGCGATTCACAAAGATGGACAATTCAAACTTGAGAATATGATGAAACTTTGCATTAGAGGTCTCTAAGCAGATCCAAAAATGCATGTTGCTGAAATTCTACGCAAACCTTAATTCCTCTCCCCTTAAAATCAGAATTTGATCCTGCCCATTAATACCTCTCCAAGAGTCACAGAGGCTGTCCTTCACTATGATGACCAATTGGAGGTATGTAAGGCATTAGGGGATAGGGTTAAGTTCAAAAAATTTCCGGAAAAGGCAAGAATTACGTAAAACTTCAGCCCATATCTATGGATTTATTGATCGTTTTGTCATGTGCTTTTCACTTGAGGTATCCTCTGCTTATACACTTTTCATTCTGTTCTCATTTTAGACTTCCCAGGTTTGTGACTGGTTTACTTAAAAGTGGATTTTGACCCCCTCCCTTTTTTCCCCCCTGCTTACCTAAAGTTGTGTTCTACACAATTCAGATACTCACCCATCCAGCGTTTTACTATTGAGATCCACTTCTCAGCAGCCCCTGCTCTGCCTTGCACCGCCATCTTCTTGCTTGCTGGCTGCCCGCTTTTCTTGGTTCAGCCAGTGGGTCTCCTGATGACACGCCGCTAGGCCTGTTTTCCCTCCTCCCTCTGTCAATAAAGGGCTTTGCCTCCTAGGATATGTGACGTTGCATATTCCGGAAGGCACAGTGTACATACACATAGGTAAATGGGGCAGCAGGCCAAAAGTCTTTTAGTAAAGAAAATAAAAAAAATGTGCCCCATCTGCATAGCAGAGGGGAGGAGCAGTAGAAAGGAGGGAACTTTCAGTTGAAGGGTGAAGCTCCCCTTTAAATAAGCTAAATTGTTATGTTGCTGTAACTACTGTATGTTACACTGTAAATTCAGCAAGTATACATTCTAAGTTATTATTGTAACATTTGCCCTAAAGTAATTCTATGATGTCACATTTTTGTCATTCCTCATTTTCCTAATTGTTTTTACCATATGGATTTATTGAGGCTCCCTCTAGTGGCTGTCTATATATTGATACGAGGTCAGCATCTCTGCTGAAAGACTGAGGCCCCGTACACACGACCGAGAAACTCACCGGGTGAAACCCATCGTTTTCCTCGTCGAGTTTCTCGTTTGGCTGTCCAAAAACTCGTCGAGCCAAATTTTCCCATTGCCGTCGAGGAAATAGAGAACATGCTCTCTTTTTGGCTCGACGAGTTTCTCACCGGTTTTCTCGGCGAAAAGTGTACACACGACCGTTTTTCTCGGCAGAATACGTCTCCCATCAAGTTTCTTGATGGATTCTGCCGAGAAAAACTCGTGTGTACGGGGCCTAATGCTTTAGCCATAATGGAGCTGATTAAAAAAAAAAAAAAATGTGAAAAAGAGAAAAAAGGGGAATTAAAAAGCAGCCAAGTAGAATTCACTGTTCACTTTTGCCCTGTTTTTTTTTTTAAGATTTGTTTTCATTCTGTATATCAGTCTATCAAGATTTACTATACTTTTGTTAATAGAGAGGGAAGTAGGACAATCAGCATTTGGTATTTTTTAAGTAGGCAGCAGGGCCTGCACATGTAATGAACAAATATGGCTGCCATCATGTAGGTATATAATTATGAACCGCACCTTAAAACAAAGATTTGGAAATATTAATTAAAACAAGAAGATGATTTACTTTGAGCTGATCACATTCACATGTATATTTAATAGATTTGAAAAAACAATAGTTACCATTTTGAGTTACCAGCCAGTCAGATCCATAGGATCTGGACTGGGATGTATTTAGATGCCTTGCTTCAAGGGAAGCATCAATAGATGGGCAGATCTGTTACTGAGAACAAAGGGTTGGCAGAACAGACCTTAGATCTGTGCACTACTGCTACCTACTGCGATTTCCCATGACTTACCCAAGATACAGATATGTGTATGTGCAATGTATGGATCATTCTCTTTTGTGTAGAACAGAAAGGTCAGGACAGAATAGGGACAGGGTGATACTGTAATCTATAAGATTACATGTACAGGTTTGTTTACCTTTTTAAATTTGGCGCCGTTTTTCCGTAACGTCGCAGGGAACGGAGATGCTGTGTGAATCGAGCGAGCACCCGCTCGACAATGCATCTTCCAGGAAGAAGGTACAGCGCGCGCTGCAGGCTCTGCATGGCTACCCCGAGCGTGAATACCGATCTCTCGAGTCTCGGGGATACCGCCAGGGAGGTTAAAGCAAATTTGTCATAAAAAAACTCACCAGCCCACCCATGACCACTCCTGGAGCACACTCCAGTGACACTTCCTCAGCCTTATATAGATTTGTTATATTGTTTGCATTTTCCAAGCCATTGATGGGTGCCCAAAGTGCCAACTGCTAGACTTGGCTGAGGTGATGTGATGATATCAAGTTGGTTTCAGACCACACTCCTCTAGTTGTTACTATAGCTCTGTAGCATAAAGGGTCAAATTGGAACAATGGAACTATGTAAATATTGCCATAACTGCAATTCACCTTTAAACAGGACAAAACTAAAATTACCTTTTTTCTAAGGTTTCTCTCTATTTAGATAATAGATATCTCCAAGCCTGGGGTATCAACTTTCACAAATTGGCCTAACTTAACTTCAAAATATATTTTTGTCAACTGTGAAAATGTGTGCCAAAATAACACTAAGCAGATATGCCGCGTACACACGATCGGAAAATTCGAAAAGAAAACCGTGTATTTTTTTCCAACGGAATCTTGTCTCAAACTTGTCCTGCATACACAGTCACACAAATATTGTCGTAAATTCCGAACGTCAAAAACGCAGTGACGTACAATGCGGTCACACCAAATTCCGACCGTCAATAATGCGGTGATGTACTTTTCTTGTCGGAAGATTTGAGAACCAGCTCTCAAATTTTTCTTTCCGATGAAGCCTACACATGGTTGGAATTTCCGACCAAAAGCTCACATCAGACTTTTTAGTCGGAATTTTCCATCATGTGTACGTGGCATTAGTATTACAAAATTGGCAAGATTGTTATTTTCTCAGAAAAAAAGATCGAGCAACCAAATATATACCAAGTTAGGTCTGTGGGTGTCCAGATGTAAATGATTACCTCTGATCCATCACATTAGGTCAACTTCTGTTGAGCAGGAGAAGCCACACGTGAATCAAAATTTGGTCGGTTCCTACTGAACCAGCCAAATTTTAATTAATCTATGGCCATCTTAAGTGTCTTTGCCTCCTAAACAATTATCACCAAAGCAAGTGTCCCTATGTCTACAACCATAATATTTTCGATTTTCTATCAATTTCTGTCCCGGTGGTACTGGACACCAGATCACAGACAGAAGGTTAAAGGGGTTGTAAAGGTTTGTTTTTTTATTTTCTAAATAGGTCACTTTAAGCTAGTGCATTGTTGGTTCACTTACCTTTTCCTTCAATTTCCCTTCTAAATGTTTTTTTTTCTTTGTTTTCTTTGTCTGAATTTCTCACTTCCTATTCCTCCTCAGTAAGGTGATCAGTAAGCTAGTCTAAATGACTTTCCACTACTCAGATGATGGTGGAAAGCTTACTGAGGAGAAACTGGAAGTGAGAAATTCAAACAAAGAAAAAAAACATTTAGAAGAGATAATGAAGGAAAAGGTAAGTGAACCAACAATGCACTAGCTTAAAGGAACCTATTTAGAAAGTAAAAGATAACCTTTACACACCCTTTAATCTCCCTGGTGTGGACAAAGAACTCCTACACACTCTATCCAAAACATTTTGGCTATAAATTCTCTTTAAAGTTAAAATAACTAAACCACAATTACAAACACAAATGTAAAGAAAAGTCATTTTAACCTTCTTACAAATTAGCAGTATCATTTCTAAAGAAATGTGTCAATTAGCACTTGTTGGAAAATAAAGTCACATTTGAACACTAACCTAAATAGTGGTCTGGTATGGATTTTAAGAGGGGCTCCATGCAAGAAAATAAAAAAAAAGGTATAGACTCCCAACCAAATTCTATACCAGACCCTTTGAGTCTGCTATAGATTTATACAGTATGGAGAAACCCAATGCAAGAAAAGTAGAGCAAGGGGTCCCAACTGTCCCCATGTTGATAAGGACAAGGACCTCTTCCCCAAATCCCTGTCCTGGTTTAGGATTCTGGCAGAAGAATTTTTGACAATTTTCGGGTGCTTATTAATTAGTGGTATCATTCCCAAAAGAAAGGTGTCAATTAACACTTTGATATGTGATTTTCAAAGCAAGAAGTAGAAGGTTGGTGCTTGAAAAATTCACAAGTCAAAAAAAAAAAAACAATTATGTCAGGAGAAACATTCTATAAAATAATGACAGCATCTATATCCAAACAGTAATATACTCAAATGATAATTAGTTTAGTTTAATTTAGGCGCAACAATAGAGATGGATACATCATGACAAGAAAGCCGCTAAAAGCCGTAAAAGTTGCCTTCAAATATATACAGTTTTAGGCCCTTTTTGACCCAACACTTAATTAAGAATTGTCCTACTTTTAATTAGGATAGTTAATATGAAAAAATAGATATGGCCTCTTTACGCTATGTTGTGCTTTATTTTTGAATGGGCCCCAATCCAAGAAAAATTGGACCTGTGCTATTTTTTTTACTGTTACTTAGGCAGCTGTGCCACGGAGAGCTGCAGTGCAGGTGCATTGTGTTGGGGTGGCTATTAGTGTTGCTCACGAATATTCGCATTGCGAATATTCGCTACGAATATTGCATATTCGACTATTCGCGAATAACTCGAATATTGCGGCGAATATTCGCTATGGCGAATATTCGTATTTTTTCAAATTTATTTTTAAAACAGATCACATCCTAGTGATCTCCATCGACGTCTAAAAGCATTGCTGGTATGATTAGAGAGAGACCCTGGGCCGAGTAGCTGATGCGACTCTTTTATGTTGCCGAAAATTCGCATTGCGAATTGTCGGCAACATAAAAGAATCGCATCAGCTACTCGGCCCTTTTTTTGCATCAGAGCCAATCAGAATAACTCGAATATTCGGCAAAAGGAATATTGCGCGATATTCCTTTTGCCGAATATTCGAGTTATTCTGATTGGCTCTGATGCAAAAGAAGGGCGGAGAAGATAATCGCGCAATAGGAATATTGCGCGATTATCTTCTCCGCCCTTCTTTTGCCCCCTTATTCTCCTTTCTTTTAAGTAGAGTTAGTGTAGAGTTAGTGTTTAGTGCATATTAGTTTAGTAATACAGGAAATGATCTCTGTTTATCACGAATATTCGATATTAGCGAATATTCGCGAATATTCTTCTATATATTCGCGCAATATCGCGAAATCTAATATGGCGTATTCCGCTCAACACTAGTGGCTATAAAAAATGAATGCCTTTGTACATATTGCCAATATTTTGGCTACCCCTTGTAGATATCAATCCAAATCATCATCATAAAAAGTTCTATCACCTAGGCCACTCCAACACTTAAAGCCAAAATAACTAGCGGTAGGCTGTATTTCTAAAAGTATCTGAAACAACTTTCTGCCCATAGATCCTGCCAAGAAACTTTGGTAAATAAGGCTAAATCTTACATATTCTTCATTTGCCCCTAGACAGCCTGTATTTAAGTTGCTGCTCACATCTTCTTTTTTGTTTCAATTAATCAATGACTTTACTTGCATTTGGCCTCCGTTATCAAATTATTTGAATTAAGTGGTACCTCATGGCAACCAAGTAGACCACCAAAAAACATTTTTTCAATGATGGTTGGAAAACCAACAATAGTGTCCAGTTGGTTGCTATGGGGAAGGCCATAATTCACTGTGATATTTCCAGTAGCATACTTGCTAATATTTTAGGTTGCCCACAACCCACCTGCTTGCAGGAGTTGCCTGCACAAAGCCTACCTGCCCACCCACTCACGGCCTGCAATCACCATAATGACTGCCTTATTGAGTTACTGCACATACGTGATAACTCAAGCAAGAGTGATCCCAGGACATTGCCAAGGACACAGTATTGTCGGGACTGAGGTCCAAAATGCAGACTGTCCCAACATATCTGGAACAGTTGGCCAGCAACAGATCATTAGGCCTCAAGCATTAACCTCAAGCAATGTGTTTGTGTTGCCTATGGTGACCAATCAAATTTTAAATACTATTTTTCTACTGCAGTTAAGCCCCTATTCACACCTAAGCAATTTGTCAAACATTTCCTAAAGAGAAAACATGATCAACATGAGCTTTCCTATAGTCAATGCCACCTGTTCACACAGTCATGCTGCCCCATGTAAATGAGTTTTTTCACACATAATTGTGCATTCTTGACCCCAAACACTGCAACAAAGCTACTTAAGGCCCCTTTCACACTGGGGGGTTATTCGAGCGTTTTTCGAGCGTTATTCAAGCGTTATTCGAGCGTTATTCGATCGTTAGTCGAGCAAAGCCTCATCTGCAATACCAATGTGCTGGTAAAGCACCTCTAAGACCCTAACGTTTTAGGGCGTTTTTGCAGTGCCTCAGTGTGAAAGGGTAAGGCGTTTTTACAGCGCTTTCAATTCATTTCAATGGAGAGGGGCGTTTTTGGAGCTTTTTTTATTTCAGCGCCCAAAAGCTGCTCCAAAGATTCTGCTTGCAGGACTTAGTGTGAAAAGGTCCATTGAGATGCATAGAGAGAGCGTTTTATGAGCGCTGTTTTAAACGCTAAAACACTGTAAAAACGCTTCATTGTGAAAGGTGTCTAAATATGCACAACACAAGCATTTTAGCACATTTGTAGTGCATTTTTGCATCCAATGTTCATCCTACTAGTGAGGACCCATAAGAAGCCATGTGGTGAGGAACCCTTTAAAGAGTGATCCAATACAATGCATGTGTAAATGAGGCCTAAAGTTGTTCCAAAGGAAAGTGGGAATTAGTGCGCAGCCTTTTTTGGGATACGGAAACATATGAAATCCCAGATTATATGTTTTTTCCATTGGCCAAAACAAAAATGCCTCAAAAACGTACATGAAAAATGCATGTCACGTGCAACAAAAGCGCACAAAAAAAGCTTTAAAATCCCCTAAAAAAGGGTCAGGCCACGTACACACGATTTTCGGGTCACCGCTGAAGTGGTCCGATGTGCGTACACACCATCAGTTCAAAAACCGATTGTGTCAAAACGCGGTGACGTAAAACACAACGACGTGCTGAAAAAACAAAGTTTAATGCTTCCAAGAATGCGTCGACTTGATTCTGAGCATGCGCGGGTTTTTGAACCGATGCTTTTGCGTACTAACAAACAGTTTGGACCGATGGTCAGGCGTCCATCAGTCCGATTTTAAAGCAAGTTTTAAAACTTTGGTCCGAAGGATGACAGACCAATCGGTCGTACACACGGTCGTACTTCAGTCCATTTTCATCGGTTTGGACCGATCGTGTGTATGCGGCCTCACGCTCAGGGGTAAATTGGGACCAACTGGCCCCCATAGCAACACAGGCCCATTTCCCTTCCTTTGGTCCCAAAACATTTTGCACACCTCATCCTTGCCCCTTGTTACCCACCAGCCACCTCCCAAAATGGCCACCAAGGGCAGTCTCCCCGTTTTATACACTCAGCACCCTTGCTATGCCCTGCGCACAATACCGAGCATCGAGGGAGTTTGCAATAATATGTGTGTGTGAGTGCGTGCGTGGTTACGTGTAGAAGTGCACGCGTGTGCATGTGTCCAGCTGCCTGTTGTGTGCATGCACAGAACTAAAAATACTTCTAAGAATAGGCAAATAACTGTAAATATCTAATTTTATATGGGGGGAAAAAAAAACTGCCGATAGCGCAGGGCGTTTATGAGAGAAAAACAAAAAAACGATATATGTGAAAACCTATTTTCTGTTACATTATTTAGTAGTTTATGCCGTATGAACTATTGTCGGTGATTTACTGGTGAAGAGGTATACTATGATATCACCCAAGTTTATTGTTGAATGTTTCACCTTTGAACACAATGCTGTATGCCATGGCTCACGTACACATGTATATTTTATGTATATGGGGGTTGTGATCAATCACAGTGCACGTGGGACCTAAACAGAGTCCCGGCGGCCATTTTGTAGGCCGAAGCACTCACAACAGGCTTTTAGTCATTCGCTAGGCCTCAATATCCTTGACAACGGTGGAGCTCACAAATTGGCCACCGAGCTGTGCTGTGCTAGGAGGACCGGTGCACTTTAAATACATTAAAATTAAAAAGGAATAAAAAAAGAACTTTAAACAAGGAATTGCTGGAAGTTTTAAATATGTGACCTGGATTCCAGAGTTGAATAGAATTTTATTCTTATTTGATATGCTGCTAAGTTATATATAAAAAAAATTAAGTGTACTTTGATATAAATAGGACTATTTCTGTATATAAAGTATGTACACGTATATGTTAGCAATACTAACATGGAGTGTATGTTTCTATGAGGATTTACAGCGAGATTTGTGACAAGAGATGAAGAAAGCCTGTATTAAAATAAAGTCGAGTCATTTTGGGAAACGGTTGTGGTGTGTGTTTTTTTTTTCTCTTTCTTCACAATTTAATCCAATAAAAACATAGCATATCGATTTCTACATCTCAAGTTCTCAAGGAGTTCAGGAATTTGGGGGGCCCATTTTCACACGCTGGCCACTTTATTAGGTACACTTTGCTAGTGCTGGTTTGGGCCCCCTTTTGCCTTCAGAACTGCCTTAATTCTTCATGGCATAGATTCAACAACATCCCTCAGAGATTTTGGTCCATATTGACATGATCGCATCACGCAGTTAGAGTGACCACATTTCCAAACTACCACTCAGGGACACTTTCCCTTCCCAAAAATCAGCTTGTGCTGTAACGAATCACAGCACAGTGATTGGACACAAGAGGCGGGATTTATGATTTCTCCAATTACAAGCAGGGGGCGGGATTGTGCTCCTCCAAGCATTTCTGGCCAGGACAAGTACTGTAAGTGAGTAAAGCGGTGATGTGGCTGCTTTTTTTTGGGGTATCAGATTGGCCTGGGGAGGGGGGGGTGGTGGCTGTGTAAGTTTCATTCCGGGACACTGTATTGTCCTGGAATAATGTGCCCAGGACAGACATGCAAAATGCGGGACTGTCCCGGGCAATCCGGGACAAGTGGTCATTCTAGTTCCACCACATCCCAAGGTGCTCTATTGCAGGGGTCATTAGACATTAGTTTTCGTTAGAATGCATTTTCGTCCGAAAATCTGTTTTTTTCGTTAGCGCAAGAAACGAAAACCGAAAGATCTGACATAAAAAATGCCTTTTTTTCGTTTTCGTTGCGGTAAAAATTCGATATAGAGAGATTCGACGCTGACTGAATACAGTGAATGAATAGCAATCTGTCTATCGAACCTGATATACACACACATATGGTACTTTTCGACATTATAAAGAAAAGTTTCGACATCATAGGGAAAAGATTCAACATCATAGGGAAAAGATTCAACACTATGGGCCAGATTCAGGAAAGGTTACGCTGGCGGATCGAGTGATCCGCCAGCCTAACTGTGGCTTTGAGCCGGCGTTTCTGTTTTCTGTAACCAGAAAACAAGAAACGCCGGGTTGAAGTTCCGATGCGAGCAGCGTAACTGAGTTTCGCCATCGCATCGTTACTTCAACTTAAAAATGGCGCCGGGGGCGTTCCCGCCGATTTCCGCTCAAAAAATATGTTAATGAGCGGAAATCGGCAATTCACGATCGAAATCCGGCGCGACGCAATGACGATACGACGTTTCCGGACGGGATACGCGGCGCATAGATATACCTACATGGGGTTGGAGTATCCTATGTTAGGTATAGGCGTCGTCATCGCGTCGGAAAAAAAAAAAAAAACGTCGCTTGCGTAAAACGGTCATGAATGGGAATATTGACGTTCATTCACAGATTTTGGAGCATGCGCACGGGGATGTTTTGACACTCGACGCATGCGCAGTACGTTGGCGGCGGGATCGCGCGTAGTTAGCATACTACACGCCCCGTACCCGCGACATTTGAATTCCGCCGGCTCATTTGTGATGCGCTGCCGCAACTTTAGGAGCAAGTGCTTCGTGAATGACAGCACTTGCTCCTAAAATTTCGGCAGCGCAACGCAAATCAGAAGCGTTACTCCAGAGCAAAGATGCTCTGGAATACGTGAATCTGGCCCTATAGAAATAATAGATTCCACATTACAGATAATAGATTTGGATTTATGAGAAAATAGATTCAACATTATAGAGCATAGATTCGACATTATAGAGAATAGAAGGGTTATGGTGTATATCGAAAGTGCTAAGCAGATTTGACGGAGAAGATATACTGCACTCGTACATTTTAATGTATGATTCGACGTTAATTTTATTCTTTATTCTTTGACCATTCGACAGAAACCAAGTATTATTGGATTTTCGGACGAAAGCTATTCCCCAACGAAAAACGAAATAAATCAAAACGATTTTCGGGAGTAACTAAAATCGGCCCCCTTTTGCCTTCAGAACTGCCTTAATTCTTCATGGCATAGATTCAACAACATCCCTCAGAGATTTTAGTCCATATTGACATGATCGCATCACGCAGTTAGAGTGACCACATTTCCAAACTACCACTCAGGGACACTCTCCCTTCCCAAAAATCAGCTTGTGCTGTAACGAATCACAGCACAGTGATTGGACACAAGAGGCGGGATTTATGATTTCTCCAATTACAAGCAGGGGGCGGGATTGTGCTCCTCCAAGCATTTCTGGCCAGGACAAGTACTGTAAGTGAGTAAAGCGGTGATGTGGCTGCTTTTTTTTGGGGTATCAGATTGGCCCGGGGAGGGGGGGGGTGGTGGCTGTGTAAGTTTCATTCCGGGACACTGTATTGTCCTGGAATAATGTGCCCAGGACAGACATGCAAAATGCGGGACTGTCCCGGGCAATCCGGGACAAGTGGTCATTCTAGTTCCACCACATCCCAAGGTGCTCTATTGCAGGGGTCATTAGACATTAGTTTTCGTTAGAATGCATTTTCGTCCGAAAAGCAATCTGTCTATCGAACCTGATATACACACACATATGGTACTTTTCGACATTATAAAGAAAAGTTTTGACATCATAGGGAAAAGATTCAACATCATAGGGAAAAGATTCAACATCATAGGGAAAAGATTCAACATCATAGGGAAAAGATTCAACACTATAGAAATAATAGATTCCACATTACAGATAATAGATTTAGATTTATGAGAAAATAGATTCAACATTATAGAGAATAGAAGGGTTATGGTGTATATCGAAAGTGCTAAGCAGATTCGACGGAGAAGATATACTGCACTCGTACATTTTAATGTATGATTCAACGTTAATTTTATTCTTTATTTTTTGACCATTCGACAGAAACCAAGTATTATTGGATTTTCGGACGAAAGCTATTCCCCAACGAAAAACGAAATAAATCAAAACGATTTTCGGGAGTAACTAAATAAATTTATTTTCCAGACAAAAACGAAAAAACTAAACAAAATATTTCAGTCTTCACATGTCTAGGGGTCACCAGTACCGGTCCGCGGCCTGTTGTTGATCGGGGCGGCCATCAGAGAAAGAGGTGAGCCCTGTCATGGACCGCATATAGTTAGCAGCCTGTATGTATTCTGCCATTCCTCCCGAGCGGCCGACAATGTCAGCCTATTAGCAAGGCAGGGGGCGGGATCGTGACAGAGAGCGAGAGCTGACAAACTTATATTAACAAGCGGGCGATTGCCCACTTGTTATTATGAAGAGTCTCTCACTCTCTGTCACAATCTGCAGCTATCCCGCCCCCTGCCTTGCTAATAGGCTGACATTGTTGGCCGCTCGGGAGGAATGGCCGAATACATAGCGGCTGCTAACTATACTGCGGATCTGTCACAGGGCTCACCTCTTGTTAAAGCATGAGGAAAGACATAGGCTGCAGGGAAGGCAGTGATTAAAATTGGCACTATGCATGGAGTAATGCGACTGGAGGGGGGTGCATAACTGCAGGGAGGACTGTGATTGGAGGGGGAAAGGCGGTGCATGAATGCAGTGAGGACTATGATTGGGGTGGGGGGGGTGAATTAATGCAGGGCGGACTGTGATGGGGTGGGGGTCATGACTGCAGGGAGGACTGTGATAGGGTGAGGGTCATAACCGTAGGGAGGACTGTGATGGGGGGCCATGGCTGAAGGGAGGACTGTGATGGGGGGCCATGACTGCAAAAGGGCACTGTTATATAAAGGGGAGTGTAATCTTTACAGTGCAGGCCCCTTTATATTACAGTGCTCCTTTACAGTGCAGGGTGGGTTGTAACTCTACGCAAACCACCCCCCCCCCCCACCGGGCCCTGAAAAATGTGGCTACACCAAAAGCGGTCCCCAGTGCCACAAAGGTTGGGGACCACTGCTCTATTGGATGAGTGTGGAGGACATTGGAGTACAGTGACCTCATTGTCCAGTGGTGAGATGATTGGAGCTTTGTGACATGGTGCATTATCCTACTGGAAGGTGTCAGTGGGGGAAATAGTGCTCCGTATATGGTGTCTGTAGAATGAATAGTGCTCCACATTTGGTATCAGTGGAAGGAATAGTGCCCCATTGCTGTTGTTAATTAAAATATTGTCATGTATCAGTGAGAGGAATAGTGCCCTAAGGGCTAGCAAGCAAAGGGCCACTGCCGGCCCCGGGGCCACAGTTTGCAGACCACTGATCTAGAACATACAACAAATGTCACATTATATTGGTATGACTTGGAAACTAGAAAAATGTTGTTTTGGACCACAGTTCACTGACTTTATGGGTACACAACACTCATATAAGTAAAAATATCAATTCAATCCATTTAAAATCATAATATCAATTTTAAAATCCACTTGACCACTGGGCACTTAAACCCTCTTCCTAACCAGACCACTTTTCAGCTTTCGGTGCTCTCACATTTTGAATGACAATTACTCAGTCATACAACATTGTACCCAAATGACATTTCTGTCCTTTTTTTTTCACACAAATAGAGCTTTCTTTTGGTGGCATCTACCGTATTTATCTGCCTATTGCGCGCACCGGCGTATAGCGCACACACCTAATCTGGACGGGAAATTCCTGAAATTTTTTTTTTTTTTTAGTTTTGTTTCAGTTTTGGTGTCTTGCTCGGCGTCCATCGGTGGCCTTGTCCGGTCCGGCGTCCGTCTGCGGCCTTTGTGGTATCCTCCCCGCTTCTCCCGCGCTGTCTCTGAGCCGATCCCCCGCTTCTCGCACTGTGTTTGAACGCTGCCGACATATACCGAGCGCAGTACACTCAGGCACGCACGGCTCCTCTCGCATAACCGCAAGGGCAGCCAAGCCTGGCCGAGTGTACCCGAGTGTACTCCGCTCGGTATATGTCGTTGGCTCAGTTCAAACACAGCGCGGGAAGCGAGTATCGGCATATATCGCGCACCCACGATTGCCCTGATTTTAAGGGCGAACAGTGCGCGGTATACGCCGATAAATACAGTAATCACCGTTGGGTTTTTTATTTTTTGCGCTATAAAAGAAAAAAGACTGAAAAATCTGTAAAAAAAAAAAATTTAAATTTTTCTTCATAAATTTTGGTCAAAATCTATACTGCTACATATCTTTGGTAAAAAAATAAGTACAAATTGGTGTATATTATTTGATCTTTGTGAAAGTTATACACAAGCTACTGTATGGTGGCAATATCTGAAAATTGATCACACCTGAAGTACTGACTGCCTATCTTGAGACCCTAACATGCCAGACAAGTACAAATACCCCCCAAATTACCCCTTTTTGGAAACAAGACATTACAAGGTATTTAGAAAGGGGCATTGTGAGTTTTTTTAAGTTATAATTTTTCTCCCAATTCCCACAATTCTTTGCAAAATTAAGATTTTTTTATTTTTTTCTCCACAAAATTGTCATATTAGCAGGTTATTTCCCACACATAGCATATGCCAGGGCTCGTCAAAATCCAGGCGCCAGGTCGCAATTGCGACAAGAAAGTTCTAATGTGTAAATTTTCACTGCCATCTCCTTCCCTCTAATTAGAACTCCCAAACATTATATATATTTTTTATTCTAACACTCTAGAGAATAAAATGGCGATCGTTGCAATACTTTCTGTCAAGCCGTATTTGCACCGCGGCCTTACAAGCGCACTTTTTTGGGGAAAAAATACACTTTTTTCAATTAAAAAATAAGACAACAGTAAAGTTACCCCAATTTTTTTTACATTGTGAAAGATAATGTTACGCCGAGTAAATTGAAACCCGACATGTCACGCTTCAAAATTGCGTCCGCTCGTGGAATGCCGACAAACTTTTACCCTTTAAAATCTCCATATGCGACGTTTAAAAAATTATACAGCTTGCGTGTTTTGAGTTAGAGAGGAGGTCTAGAATTATTGCTCTCGCTCTAACGATCGCGGCGATACCTCACATGTGTGGTTTGAATACCGTTTACATATGCGGGCGCTACTTATGTATGTGTTGGCTTCTGCGCACAAGCTCGTCGGGACGGGGCGTGTTTTCTGGCTCCTAACTTTTTTAGTTGGCTTCTAGATTCCAAACAAATTTGTCAAACCCTGGCATATGCATACCACAAATTACACCCCAAAACACATTCTGCTGTTACTCCCGAGTATGGCGATACCGCATGTGTGAGACTTTTACACAGCGTTGGCCACATACAGAGGCCCAACATGCAGGGGGCACCTTCAGGTGTTCTGGAGCGCCCAGGCTAATTCTGACACTTCTCTCCTACATGTAAAAATCATCATTTATTTGCTAGATTATTACATAGAACCCCAAAACATTATATATGCTTTTTTAGCAAAAACCCTAGAGAATACAATGGCAGTGGTTGCAACTTTTTATCTCACACGGTATTTGCGCAGCGTTTTTTGAAAAAAAAAAAAAAAAACAGTTTTGTGCTTTAAAAAAACAAAAGAGTAAAGTTAGCCCAATGTTTTAACATAATGTTAATTATGAGTAAATAGATACCTAACATGTCACCCTTCAAACTTCGCTACTTAAAATTTAATTTTTTTTACTGGTTACATGTTTTGAGTTACAGAGGACAAAATTATTGCTCTAGCTCTAACGTTCACATCAATACATCACATGTGTGGTTTAAACACCTTTTTTATATGGGACTGACATATGCGTTCGCTTCTGCATGCAAGTGCATGGGGACCAGGGCGCTTTACATTTTTTATTTATTTTTTATTGTTCATTTGACTTTATTTATTTTAGTTTGACACTTTTTTCCCCAATAAATCTTTTTGGATCAATTTTATTCCTATTACAATGAATGTAAACATCCCTTGTAAGAGGAACATGGCATGACAGGTCCTCTTTACAGTGAGATATGGGGTCAATAAGACCCCACATCTCACCTCTAGGCTGGGAAGCCTGAAATAAAAACGATCCTGACTTTGATCGTATAGGTGAGTCGGTAGAAGCACCTCCCTTAAGAACAACCAAGAGGTGGAACAGCTGCTATGATCATTCTTATGGTGTAGGGAATCGCCAGCTGAAAAATCTGATATCTGAATGATGCCTGTAGCTGCAGGCATCATTCAGATATCCCCGCACAAAGTCAAGGACGCAGTGGCGTATCGTGGGGTGTGCCAGGGGGGCCACAACCGGGGCACAAAATTTAGAGGGGCGCTGTCACAAGTGTGGAGAAGAGGGAGCACGAACAACAGATGGAACATAGGAACATATGCATAATGTCACCACTTCAGGCTTTACCAGTCATTATCAAGCACACGCTCCTCTTTCCTAGATAAGTCCATGAGTCAGAGAGGTGCAAATTACTTGCCTCGCCCCAGGCACTAACAACCCACGCTATGACACTGTTCAGCCACTAGCGGTGCAGTATTAACCCACGCTAGCGGACAAAAAAGGGTTAATACTGCCCACAACGCACCTCTGCAGAAGCGCATTGCTGGTGGTATTACCGCAGTGTCCCGTTGTTTTCAATGGGAAGGAGCGGTGAAGGAGCGCTATACACAGTGCTCCTCTCACTGCTCCAAAGATGCTGCATGCCAGAATTCTAAACCGAGATTTCATCTTCCCTCGATGTTCCATCTTGTGAGGAAAAAATTCATGTCTGTAGGCCGGAGGGACGCCGTGGGAAGGGGACAGAGGGACTACATCTCCCAGCAATCTCTGTCCATATGGGGAACTACAACTCCCAGCATGCACTGTGTATGTAATGGGGCTTCAGCTCCCAGGGTGGAATAAGATGTTACAGGACTACATATCCCAACATGATTTTTTCTATAGATGTACTACAGGTCCCAGCAATCTCTAAATACCCCAGCCTGCTCCCCTCCCCCTCCTCAGGGGTAATTTCACCCCACACTCCTCTCCCACCACGGGTGGTGGGTCCTTTCCCCGCAGGATAAGGGTGGGCTGGTTGTTCCTGTGGGGTAGGGGTAAAGGGCAGTGGGAGATGAGTGGGGTGGTGGGACTGGGGGGTGCAATCCCCCATGAGGAGGGGAGCAGACTGGGGTATGTAGAGATCACTGGGACCTGTAATATCTCCATAGAAAAAATCATGCTGGGATATGTAGTCCCACAGCATCTTATTCCAGGCTGAGAGCTGAACCCCCATTACTTACATTGTGCATGCTGTGAGTTGTAGTTCCCCACGCGGACAGAGATTGCTGGGAGTTGTAGTTCCCTTAGAGCCTGAGCAGAGGCGGCAGATTACACCGACATGTCTTGACCCAAAGTAAAAATATATATACAAAAGTGCATATAACACCGCGCTACCTAACTAAACATAAAAAAGCTGCCAACACACCAGAACTCGATTAGTTCTGCAACAGAAAACAAATAGAAAAACAAAAAGTGTAGCGCTAAAATTATGTAAGGAATAACAATATAACACTGCAAAGCATCATATAGACTTAGAATGAAATAATATATATAGTATGTGAAGCAACACATAAACTAATCACCAAGTTCAAAATGATCATATCAATTGGATATGAAGAGACTAAAAAAAATGATTTGATTCAAAGTGTCCAAAAAACGTGACAATAGGTGAAGAAAATTTTAAAAGCAGATCCACCACCAGAGAAAATAGGAGGCTTACCAAAAAGCGTGGACTCAGCTAAGTATACACTTAACTCGTAGGACCCGACGCGTTTCGATCAAACGATCATCATCTGGGGTGCTGACCGACTGCTATAATGAAACAAGTGTTTCATTATAGCAGTCGGTCAGCACCCCAGATGATGATCGTTTGATCGAAACGTGTCGGGTCTTCTGCTGACTTTACTGCTAGACGTTTTTACATGCTTTTGATATGTCTGCTGAAATGTGAGTGCAACCAACTGTATTTTGTGTATTACAGTAAAAGTACCATACGTTATTACACTATGTTTGCATCCATTTCTTTCCTCCCCTAACTGTTGCATCTGAGCATTCTGGATCCTCTGTAAAGAACCTACAAGTCTCATATATCAGTCCTGGTGTTGTTACATCTTTCTTGGTCTCTCACCTACTGTATGAGGAGTTGATTTATACTCAAAACTCATCCCTGTTTTCCAATGGAAGGTTGATGTCCGGATATCATCATAATAAGCCTGATTGACTCATTAAGTGTATACTTAGCTGAGTCCACGCTTTCTGGTAAGCCTCCTATTTTCTCTGGTGGTGGATCTGCTATCAAAATTTTCTTCACCTATTGTCACGTTTTTTGGACACTTTGAATCAAATCATTTTTTTAGTCTTTTCATATCCAATTGATATGATCATTTTGAACACTTGGTGATTAGTTTATGTGTTGCTTGACATGTCTTGACCCACCTGTTGTCCAGACAATGGCTCCTCCCCCGGAGCTCTGTGTGGGCGATGGTCCCTCGCTCTCCACACACTGACACCCATATCTCCACTCACCTACCATGGAGGGTGGGGCTCCAATTGGCCGCCCTCCCCCACACACATGGCTGATCAAGGAAATATTCGATTGCCTCTCGGGGGATCAGGAAGGAATTTTTTCCCCAGCTGGAGCACATTGGATCATGCCTTGCTGGGGATTTTCGCCTTCCCCTTGATCAACTGCCTCACAACCCAACACACACCCACTCATCTACCACCAAGAGGGTATGCTACCACCCTGGGTAGGGGGTGAGTGTGGCCAATGGAACTTACCCCCAAGTTTCATCTGCCCTCACTCCCCCACACCCAGCATACTGGTAATACCCCCTGCCCCCACCTACACCCACTCATCTACCACCAAGAAAGGGATGCTACCACCCTGAGTATAGGGTTAGTGTGGCCAGTGAAACTTCCCCCCAAGTTTCATCTGTCCACACTCCCCCACACTCAGCATAATGGTACTACCCCCTGGCCCCACCTATATGCACTCATCTACCACCAAGAGGGTCCAGAGAAAATGGGTTGCCTTACATATAAGCTGGTCTACTTGCCCAGGTAAAAACAGAACTAACATTTATTTACTAACACACTGGTCAACATACAATGACTGGCATGTACTGACCTACACTAACAGACAACGTCCAGATGTACATAAACTGACCGCTCCATGCTTTAGATAGATGCACACAGACAGACGACCAAATTAGGAGAGAGTAGATCGCACACACAGATTATAGGATGAGGCCTACTACAAACATACATCCAACATTAGAAAAAGGATGGCTAGCATCCAGTAGGGTATCTTAGTGTAGTTAATGTAGGTCCTGCCCTAGAATAGTCTACCTTGCCGTGGTGGGCAGGCTTGGAATCTTTTGGTCAAAAGTGTGTATATATATAGTTGGAAAAGGAAAAAAATTGTATAGGTGACGGTTCATAATTATCATTTCATAAACACACAATAAACATTTGGTATATTTACATTTGAATTGCTTCCTCTTTTATTTATTCCTTTTAATGACCGGGGGTCATTACCACTTGGATGCACAGTCCCCCTTACATCAGAGTGCCCCCCTTGCATCAGAGTGTCCCCCCTTGCATTAGAGTGTCCCCCTTACATCAGAGTGTTCCCCCTTGCATTAGAGTGTCCCCCTTGTACCAGAGAGCCCCCTTTTGCCTTAGAGTGTCCCCCCTTACATCAGCGTGTCCCCCATTGCATCAGAGAGCCCCCCTTGCATCAGAGTGTCCACCTATGCATTAGAGTGTCCTTCATCAGCGTTTCCTCCTTGCTTTAGAGTGTCCCCCATTGCACCAGGGTGTGCCCCATCAAAGTGTCCCCCATCAGTGTGCCCCCCTTGAATCAGAGTGCCCCCTCTCCTCCCCCTCCCACATGTACTCAATCACAGCTCTCCAGAAAGGCAGCATTGTTCCTCTCTCCAATCATGTGATAAGTGACAAGGGATAAGGGGAGAGAGGAAGGAAAGTCTGCCGGCTGTCTATCTCCCCCTATAGGGCAGGAGGGAGCAGAAAGGCTAATACTCACTCCAGCAAGTGGCAGCTGCTGCTTCTCTTGACAGGAGTGAAATTGAGATTACTCACTGTCAGAGAGGAGCGATTTGAGGACTGCACCTGACCGGCCCACTGAGCCAACGGCCCACCGGGAAACTCCCGGTAGTCCCAATGGCCAGTCCGTGCCTGTATAGGTCCATAATTATCATTTCATAAACACACAATACAAATTTGGTATATTTACATTTGAATTGCTTCCTCTTTTATTTATTCCTTTCATGACCGGGGGTCATTACCACTTGGATGCACAGTCCCCCTTACATCAGAGTGCCCCACCTGCATCAGAGTGTCCCCCTTGCACCAGAGAGCCCCATTTGCATTAGAGTGTCCCCCCTTACATCAGAGTGTTCCCCCTTGCATCAGAGTTCCCCCCTTGCATCAGAGTGTCCCCCTTGCACCAGTGTTCCCCCTTGTACCAGAGAGCCCCCTTTGCATTAGAGTCTCCCCCCTTTACATCAGAGTGTTTCCCCTTGCATCAGAGTGCCCCCCTTGCATTAGAGTGTCCCCCTTACATCAGTGTTCCCCCTTGTACAAGAGAGCCCCCTTTGCCTTAGAGTGTCCCCCCTTACATCAGCGTATCCCCCATTGCATCAGAGAGCCCACCTTGCATCAGAGTGTCCCCCATTGCATTAGAGTGTCCCTCATCAGAGTTTCCCCCTTGCATCAGAGTGTCCCCCATTGCACCAGGGTGTCCCCCATCAAAGTTTCCCCCATCAGTGTGCCCCCCCCCTTGAATCAGAGTGCCCCCTCTCCTCCCCTTCCCACATGTACTTATTCGCAGCTCTCCAGAAAGGCAGCATTCTTCCTCTCTCCATTCATGTGAAAAGTGACAAGTGATAAGGGGAGAGAGGAACGGAAAGTCTGCCTGCCGGTTGTCTATCTCCCCCTATAGGGCGGGAGGGAGCAGAAAGGCTATTACTCACTCCAGCAAGTGACGGCTGCTGCTTCTCTTGACAGGAGTGAAATTGCGATTACTCACTGTCAGAGAGGAGCGGCTCAAAGACTGCACCTGACTGGGCCACTGAGCCATCGGCCCACCGGGAAACTCCCGGTAGTCCCAATGGCCAGTCCGTGTCTGTATAGGTCCATAATTATAAATTTATAAACACACAATAAAAATTTGGTATATTTACATTTGAATTGCTTCCTCTTTTATTTATTCCTTTCATGACCGAATCTGCCATTGAATACTTATGGTGTCTGTCGAATGTTCAAAGAAGATTCAACGGAGCAGCGAAACTGTACGTCAAATTGTACATTTCCAGTCGAATATTCCAGCCTACAAGCTATAGAAGAATTCTAATGTTGTATGACTAATAATAATTATAGGGCTGTGGAAATTAACTATTAATTCCTTGATTAATCTTTAATTTCTTGATCGATCAAAATTCTTTCAATCGGTACTCACCTCTCCGCCGACTTCAGGACTGTCAGGGACTCCCCACTCTGCCATCTACCTCGGTTCAAACGCCCTCCATGCAGTCCTCCTCCTCCATGCAGGCCTCTCCCAGGAAGCCAGTGCACAATCGCGGGTCTCGTGCTCGTGCACGCGCGTCAATGGGGCGCGCACATGCACAGAGACATGAACGGAAGCGCGCGCGTGCACGGGAGCACGCGCGTGCACGTTAGCGGCTGTGGCGCCAAACAGGCCTTTAAAAAGCCATTGCTGTTTGCAGCACATTGCTGCCTGATCTGCAGTTTGATCGGATCCTTACCTGAGACCTGTTTTGTCTGCTATTTATCTGAAACCTGATTGAACTCTGAACCTGGCTCTGACCATCCGAACCTCTCTGCTCCAGACCCGGCTCCGTTTGACCACCCACCTGTTTGACCCTTCTGTTGCCAGACCCACCTGCTTGTTTGTACCGACCATTCTCCAGCTATCTGCCTGCATGCATACAAGTTGTGACCCTGCTTGTTGGACTTGCTGTTTCCAAGAGAATCCTAACTACCTACCTGTTTGTGCCGCAGTATCGCAACATCCGTGTGGGTCTCTGACCCTTCGCTTCAGCGTCTCTGCTTGTCGCTCCGGAAGGTATTCATCCACCTGCATCCATCCACCATCATTGCGGCACTCCTACCTCTCTGCGCTCCGAGTCCGCTGTTCCCAATTCAGTGGCTCGCGAACCAGAGTCGTAAGAGAGGCTACCCTGCATCAGACTCTGGTACCAGGTACGTGACAAGGACCTTCAGGGAGTTCCGTCGGAGATCCAGTGACGTCACGGACACCAGCGGGGCTTGCCGTGTCCATCTGAAGGGCTTATTTGCTTCACCTTCATATCTGCATGCCGGCGGGACCTTACTATCTGCCACACGCAAGGGCTGTTGCACTTCCCTCTATCACTTCCCTCTATCAACCTGGGATTCTACAGCCATCCACTGGGAGTTGTGATAGTTCCCTTCATGGGACATCTACATGCCAACGGACTGATGTTGCCCTCTCCTCATCTAGATTCAGCATTGGCATCGTTGTACACATTTTTATACCAGTATCATACTTGGCTACATGTTTTGATGACTGCTTTTGCTACCGTTTAGTATTACTCGAACCATTTTTACAGTTTATGTAGCTACATCGATTTTATCTCCAGTGCAAATTTTATTTTATTACCTATTTGAAGACTATAAAAGTTTTAATGTTATTCCCATTGAGCGCTGCCTTTGTGTATTTTTTGTATCCTGCTATCCATTTTTCCAGTGGTTGGTAGCTGCACTGGGAATCAGCCTGCAAGGAGATCAGCTAAAAGTAGTTGGATCTGTATGTGCTTTATAATTATTCGAAATTTGTCGATTAATCGATTAAAAAAAAAAACGATTAATCGAACACAAAAAATTTGATCAGTAACAGCCCTAAAATATATATATATATATATATATATATATATTTTTTTTTAAATGGTAACAGCATTATTATTACTAGTCAACCAAGTTAGAATTTTTCTATAGCCTATGCCGAGGATTTGATCAGAAATGTATGTGCTTTATAATTATTCAGACACCTTAATTTGTCGATTAATCGATGTTGAATTGTCAAGTTAGTTCTAGCTATTTTACTGCTCCTCCTCTTTGGTTACAACGATTAATTCCAGCAGCGAATGTCGAACTATAACAAAATTTGATCAGTAACAGCCCTATAAGAAAAATGTATATATATATATATATATATATATATATATATATATATATATATATATATATATATGTCGGATCATTCGGTTTTCGTATTCTGCACTTTCGTTTTCGATTGTTAAAAAATAGCTGAAATTCGGATGAAAATGTATTCAGACGAAAACAAATGCACATGTCTATCATCTATTGTGTATCACCTGAGGCTCGTTACTCCACTGGTTTTATGTGAGGGTTTACATTTACTTTAAAAGAGAAGTATGGAGTTATTTCCCCCAATTATACTTACGGTGGATGCTGCATCTGTCCCCAGCCGGCTCTAACACTGACGACCGAGTGATTAAACATCGCTGATTGCTTGGTTCTCAGGGCACCCTAAGCAGAGAGCTAGTGACTATTAGGCACCGTTTGCTCCCCCCGTGTTTTTTGGAGCCCTGGGCTGTGGGGTGGCAGGTGCAGCTGGCACAGTCTTTTGAGAAGAGGGGGTAGCCCCTGGATCCCGCACATCTGAAATGCCCTATGGAAGTGAGTGGAGTGGCAACCTCAGCCTAGACTCTGACCAGGCCACATCCCCAATGTGTTTCACTTTGCCCCTAGGAGCTTAGTCATGGGTATGACTAAGCTCCTAGGGGCAGAGCGAAACATGTTGGGACGTGACATGGTTGTAGTCCAGGCTGAGGTTGCCACTTCCAGATGTGCAGTTCTCTTGAGCTATTGTAGGAGCCAGGACTAGCTCCATCCCCCGCCAGCGCTCTGAGCAGCAGCAACCGATTTAGCAGCTTGCTTATCCCCCAGCCTTAGTAGCACACACACTAATCGGTCACAGCTCAGGCTCTTAACAGGTCACTGAGAGGATAGATCCCGACTTAATTGTCGCAATCTTGCCTGAGCCTGAACTGGCTCTGTGATATCAGCCGACAGCGGGCTTGCTGAAAATGGATCACAGGAGTGCAGAACAAACTGCACTCCTTGTGATCCACAAGAGAAGTACAGCCAAATGAGCTTTGGCTGTATTTCTCCTTTAAGGATTAACCAGAGCCTAATTCCAGTATTGCTGGGTCAAATCCGGTAAGTTCCCAGGTATGAACACAATATTACCCGCGATGTCCGCCGGGCACCCGCGATTGCCCGCAATCACGGCAGGCTTACTACTCGTTACATTTGGGTGAGTTTAAACCCCGATGGGGCGAGTGATCACAAGTGGTGAATAGAGAAGAATTTTGGTGGACGGTGCACTCTACTTTATTCTGTTTAAATACTCATCCTTGGACATTTTCAGAATAATCCATTTGTTGTCATTTATCTATCACATTTTTATAGTGGTGGGGGTATTTCCACCACAATACCAGCGCTGTTGGTACTTTTTGTTTTCTGAATGGACAGATTGGTTTCATTGTTAAACATATGAGTACTTTTTTTTATATGCTTTTATTTTTCAAACAGCTGCTTGCACTTATGTGTTCGGCTATTTAATTGGCAGATTACAAATTTATTGATTTTGACTGTGTATTCATATTCAGGTCTTGCTGGGATATATACATCCGGGTGGCGCTAAGCAGTGTATAGTAGGCCTTCTATACACTTTTTGTAACAAAGTAAAAGATATTGGGCCAGATTCTCAGCAGCGCTACGACGGGGTATCTCAGATACCCCGTCGTATCGCCGTTTTTTTCCCCGGGTATCTATGCGAGTGATTCCTAGAATGACTTTGGCATAGATACGGGTGAAGATCCGACAAGTGTAATACAATTACACTTGCGGATCGTAGATGTAATGACAACTCCGGCCACTAGGTGGCCTTTACGTTGTTTTCTCATTTGCCTATGCAAATGAGGCAACTACTCTGATTCCCGAACGCTTTTACGCTGCCCCGTCATCGCTTATGTTGTTTTCGTCCGCGTAAGGTTACCCCTACTAATATGTGGAGTAACCTTACACAGTACCGTCGGATGCCGTCGGGTGCCGTCGGATGCCATGTAAAGTATGGCGTCGGGTCAGTGTCGGCTTTTTCCATCGGTTTCTTCGTTTTACTAAGTCGTTTGCGAATAGGGCATTGCGTAAGTGACGACGACGCTTTCCGATGTGAGCTGGAGCATGCGCACTGGGCTTTTTCCCCGGCCGGCGCATGCGCAGTTCGATCGACGCGGGGGCGCGCTTAATTTAAATACAAGCCGCCCCCTTTGAATTACGCAGCCTTACGCTGGGCCATTTACACTACGCCTCCGCAAACTACGGAGCAAGTGCTTGGAGAATACGGCACTTGCTCTGTTAAGTTGCGGCGGCGTAGCGTAAATGGCTTACGCTACGTCAGCGCGATTCTATGAGAATCTGGCCCATTGTGTTTTTTTTTTAAATTGTCGCTCTTCTTTTGTTTATAGCGCAAAAAATTTAAACCGCAGCGGTGATCAAATACCACCAAAAGAAAGCTCTATTTGTGTAAAAAAAAGGGGCGTCAATTTTGTTTGGGAGCCACGTCGCACGACCGCGCAATTGTCATTTAAAGTGTGACAGTGCTGAAAACTAAAAATTTGTCTGGGCAGGAAGGGGGTGAAAATGCCCTGTATGGAAGGGGTTAAAATGCAAATAAATAAAAAAAAATTCTCAGAGGACTTTAGGGCCCCGTTTGTCCCCCCAAAAACAATATATGTATCAATTCTTTATCTTAAGAAATTACTTGTGAACAGACACAACAGAAATGTGAATTATGGTCTAGTCCATAGGGGGTAAACAGATGTGAGAGCCGATGGGGTTTTACTATGTTAAAATAAGGTTGTTCAAGAATGAAATGGGTGAGATAAATGGGTTACGATCCCATGGAGCAATCTCCTTTATATGATGGCCATGAATCTGACACTATGCTGTTGCAAATTGCATTTTGACCACTAGATGGCGACAAATATCAACAAATCACACATAATACTGAACTTAAAGGCTACAGCCCGGATTCACAAAGCACTTACGCGATGTATCTCGAGATACGCCGCATAAGTGTAAATACGCGCCGTCGTATCCATGCGCCGTACCTATAGAACTAAGATATGCCAAAATACTGACTTCATCTGACCGACATAACTTGCCTACGCTGGCGTATAGTCGGCGCATATTTACGCTGGACGCATTTGGAACTCCCATTGATTTTCGATGCAAATATGCAAATGAGGGAGATATGCCGATTCACGAACGTACTTGCGCCCGGCGCATATTTTAAGAGATTTGCGTAAGGGTTACGTCCGGCGTAAAGTTATTCTTCATATAGGAGGCGCAACTCATGCAAAGGTATGGACCAGTGAATGAACAACGTTGAAATTTACGTCGTTTACATAGTACGTGAATAGGGCTGGGCGTAGGTTACGTTCACGTCGTAGGCAGTGATTCGACGTCTCTTAGGCAGTTATTTTGACGTGATTGTGAGCATGCGCACTGGGATGCGTCCAAGTTACGACACATGCGCAGTTCATTTTTAGTACTTGTTTGTAGCGCAACCCATCATTTGCATGGGGTCACGCTTCATTTAAATGTATCATGCCCACTTCCAGCCCACTTCCACCTACTTTGACTTACGTCGGCTTACGCCGGCGAATATACGCTACGCCGGCGCAACGTTGGGAGCATTTTCTTTGTGAATTCCATACTTGCCTCCCTGCGTTGCGCCGGCGTAGCGTAAAAGACATACGCTACGGTGGCATACAGTATATATGCACCGATGTACGTGAATCTACCCCTACCTTTTACAAAGAATAACCTATGCAGTGAAAAGGGGCCCCAGTAGGTATTGAAAAAAATTTGCAGCTTTGTAAAATGTTCCTTCATTTTATGGTCTCATTATATAGGCCATTTTGGTCCCCTCTGGAAGCCTGGCCAAAAACTTCCATTTAGCAACCCCTATGTCCTGCTGCTAGACAGTCTCCCCCAGCATTGCTGGAGTGAAAATCACAAATTTGTCTCTCCAGTCTGAAATATTTTTTTTTCTAATTGAGTACTAAGCGACTCTTGTTCAGCTTAGTGTACAAACTAGGGGGCCGGGACGACATAACTCCCAAGCACAAGCCATTTGGGGATCATCTCAATGACCCTGAGGATAACAGGTTGAGCATAATTATCCAGAACTTGTTTCTATTTATTCCTCTTCTTATTTCTTCCAGTTCTGTGCAGTAATTCAATGTGAGACTTTCTCTCCTGTAATAAACGTGCTTCAGAAAAAAAAAAAAAATCCCCCATTGGAATCCATGCGTCCAGCACCCTGCATGTAGATTAGGGGGCCGGATGCATGGATGGGGGGGCGCCTGTGCGCACCCCTAATGGACAGACCGCCACTGTTGAAATACATGTTAAACACCATCCATGTGTTTTTAATGCAGAAAAAAACCCAACTGGACTGCATCTGGTGTGAACTCAACCTTTAGAGGGAATTATAACCCCTGTCAGTTTTTTTTTCTTTTTTTTCGCCATCTATGTCTAGGGTGACAACATTTCCAGACTGCCATTCAGGGACACAATGTCTCTCTCACATTCCCCAAAAAAAGATGAGTGGGGGGAAATGTAGTCTCGGGGGTTGATGGGGAATTTGGCGGCAGGTTATTTGTCAGGTGAATGTGCCACTTGCCACCAGATGCAGTGCCGCTTGCCACCCATAGCCTGCCACCAGATGCAGTGCTGCTGTCACTCCCTCTGCATGAGCCACGTGCGTAGAAGGAAAGGAGTGGCGTCACTATCTGGAGAGTGAAGATCACACCAGTCCCTTCTGGAGGAGGTGCCGAGGTGGGTGGTGACAGCAGTGCTGCACTAGGCGCAGGCCTTGCTCCCGGTCTCACTGTCTGAGAGTAAATTGTCTCTGGTTGCAAGATGCCAGGCAGGGCTGGACTGGAACAAAAATTTGGCCCTGGACTTCATCCAGACTGGCCCACTTTGACAGGTCTCTCCAATGGCGGCCGGACAACTTTCGCCCCCCCCCCCCCCTCTCGGCCACCCAAGCCCCCTCTCCCCCTTCACTAGCCACTAGATATTCTACTTTTTTAGAGTAGAACATGTGGTACTGGCACTCTTATAGGCAGTACCAGTGGGGAATTTAGACATTATTTCACCCGGGGCAAAGAATCAGTTTGGTGCCCCCCTTATGTAACAAGATTAGACAGAAGTGAGAAACTCCCAGGCCATAGCTGTTGAGTCAGCTGTCTGTCCCCTCCCCCGTGCTCCTCTGTCATCCCCTCTGCTTCTCTGTTCCCCCCAGGTGAGCGCTGCGGGGAGGGAGAGGAGGTGAGCACTGCAGGAAGGCAGAGACAGAGGAGTGGAGGGGGGGTGGTCCACTGTCACTGAAGCCGGCCTACTGAGCCATCGGCCCACCGCGGAAACTCTCTGTAATCCCAATGGCCAGTCCATCCCTGACGCCAGGCAGCTCCGGCCCTAGCAACCAGTTCCGGAAATGTAGTTATTGGTTAGTAGGGGGTGGCTGTGTCCTCTATTTCATTCTATTGTATTGTCCCGGAATGAAGGTGCCGGGACCAGGGACAGACATGTCAATTGCGGGACAGTCTCGGGCAATCCGGGACATGTGGGCACCCTATCCCATTGGAGAGATTTTCCTTCACTTCCTGTCCATAACCAAAACAGGAAGTGATAAAATCTCTGCAAATTTAGGGAATCCCTTAGGGCCCCGCAGGTCACCAGAACTGGTGTCCTTTTTGGAAGAGTTCCCCTCAAGTACTGTTCTAGGGACAACCCAAAATTTTGGATTTTCTTTTACGTTCACTTTTAAAGGGGTTGTAAAAGTTTGTTTTTTATTTCCTAAATTGGTTCCTTTAAGCTAGTACATTGTTGGTTCACTTACCTTTTCCTTCAATTTCCCTTCTAAATGTTTTTTTTTTCTTTGTTCTCTTTGTCTGAATTTCTCACTTCCTGTTCCTCCTAAGTAATCTGTTCTGGCTGATTAACCCCCAGCCAGAACGGCTCGGATGATGGGGGTAAGCTTACTGAGGAGAAACAGGAAGTAAGCAATTCAGACAAAGAAAAAAAACATTTAGAAGGGAAATAGAAGGAAAATGTAAGTGAACCAACAATGCGCTAGCCCAGTGGTCTCCAAACTGCGGCCTGAGGGTCGGACGCGGCCCTTTGCTTGCCTTTATCTGGCCCTTTGGGCACTATCCCTCCCACTGATACGAGACACTATTCTGCCATCTGACACTGACAATGGAGCACCATTTCTCCCACTGACACCACTAATAGAGCACTATTCCTCCCTATGATACCAGCAATGGGGCACTATTCCTCCCCCTAATACCAGATGTTCACTAACAATTATGCCAGGAAATTTTTTACTCCTGCTGGCCAAAGTCCGGCCCTCCAAGAGTCTAAAGGCCAATAAACCGCCCCTTTGTTTAGTGTGTTTGGAGACCCCT
The DNA here is from genome assembly GCA_029574335.1 of Rana kukunoris. Taxonomy (NCBI): domain Eukaryota; kingdom Metazoa; phylum Chordata; class Amphibia; order Anura; family Ranidae; genus Rana; species Rana kukunoris. Next base: position 705,950,386 of record CM056049.1, read on the forward strand.
GCGCTAGCCTAAAGGAACCTTTACAACCCCTTTAATGATAGTGATAAACATTATAAACAAAGAGGATGAATCTCCCTAATTTGGACACAGACAGCAAAAAAAAATAAAACATTTGACAGGCATTTTAATCCCTTTCCACTAAAAAACTAAACTAAAAAAAGAAAAAAAAAAAAAACTGTCCAAAAATAAAAAAGATAAAAAAAAGTTTTGCCTTTAGTTATAGTTTAAGCTTTCTAGTTGTAATGTTTCAATTTCCTCAATGTTGCATCTGATTTTTTTATCTATATTTTACTTGATACGTTTTAAAGAATCAATAACACAAATAATGTTGAGTAACAATGAAATTTTATTTTTTGTTTACCACATTTTTTAATCCACCAGCATATAACAACAGGCATCGTCTTGCTGCTGCAAATCACATCTTAGCCACTAGATGGCGATAAATCATTAGCTCGTCAAACTGAAAAGCGAGCATTGGTCAGGTATATACAGAGCTTTGCAGTGAGCTCTGCGGTTTGGAGGGGGGGGGGGGATTGAGGCCCATACATATTCGGATCGTTAGTACGATGCGTTTGACAGCCGATTCTGATTTTTCGTACGACAAAGACTGGATGTGCAGACTATAAAAATATAATCGTACGTGAACGCAACCTCCGATTATCGCTTAATTAGAAAAAAAAAACGCAAGCGCAAGACTACGCATGCTCAGAAACAAAAGAATACATTCAACACATTACATCACTTCTGACATTTAATTCTACGAACATTTTCATATGTAACCTCTTCACTTTCGATATGAGACCAGCATGCCACAAAAAACAGACAAACTTTCGTCTGAAAATCTGATCGTGTGTACAAGGCTTTAGGTACAGCGGGGCTCAGTTTTTAGTAGTAAACACCTTCCCGACCAGCCGCCGCAGTTATACTGCGGCAGGTTGGCTGCCCTGTGTGAACCGTCATAGCTGTACGTCGGTTTGGCTTTTTTCCTCCTAGGGGGCGTGACGCGATCGCTCCACAGAGACAGAACGGAGATCTGTCTATGTAAACAGACATATCTTCCTGCTGTCAGGGGTGAGGAGAGCGATCTGTTGTTCATACTAAGTATGTGCAACAAGCGATCACTCTCCTCACCCAGGCAGTCCCATCCCCCCACAGTTAGAATCAATCCCACAGTTAACCCCTTGATCGCCCCCCTAGTGTTAGCCTCTTCCTTGCCAGTGACATTTATACAGTAAGCAGTGCATTTTTATAGCACTGATCGCTGTATAAATGTCAATGGTCCCAAAAATGTGTCCGCCATAATGTTGCAGTACAGTTAAATCACACTTGTTTAATAATAATGTGAGAAACTTATATAGCGCTACAAATGCGAACTAAATAATAATAAAAAGATAAACAGAGTAGTAGTGAAAACATAGCCAGAGTTCAGGAACCGGATCGGATACTCAGACAAGCCAAAGGTCAGAGAGCCAGAGATGAACGTAGTAGAACAGCAAGCAGGATCGGGAGCCAGAAGGGATGTCAGCCAAGCAAAGTCTTCAAAAGGAACGCAGGAGAAAGTCTCTGTGATGTTGACCAAGGTGAAGGCAGAGAGCAAGTGAACTTGGAGGCTTAAGTAGACACGACTGACGAGCCGGATCATCAACAGGTGAGTCACTGTGGAGAGATAGGAGCTGGCAATTAGCCAACAACTGAGCAGCCAGCCCTGACACTCAGATACAACAGCAAGAGACATTAGCTCCAGCTGCTGTCAATCACAGCCAGTGATGAGGAAGCAGGGGGTGGGAACACACAGAGCAGGGCTCAGGAGCAAGCACGCATGAGTGCCCCCATAGAAAATTGCCCTACTATGGGTGGATATAGCAGGGGGAACCAGGGGCACCGGCAGAAGTGGGCCCCAGAAGAGGAGGATCAGGGTTACTCTGTGAAAAACCATTGCACAGAGCAGGCAAATATAACATGTTTGATTTTTTACTGTACATATACCAAGTGAGGTGACTGGCCTCAGGTGATACACAGAGATTAAACAAATCCTCCTACATAAATTGTGCCTGTTTATCTGCAGCCTTTCTTCTCTACACCCGTTCACAGTGCAGAATTCATATAGATTATATGAGCTTTTTCAGAAAGCAGGGGATCCAGAGCTGAAATTACACTCTCAGTGAGGAGAGCTCTGAGAGCTGATTGAATGAAAGGTACAAACCCCTTTCACACAACACTCAGGAACAGAGCAGAGGCTGTCAGTCACAGGCTGTGTGCTGGAGCTCCTTCCCCTGACTCCTGTTCATCTCTTGGTGTCAGGAAAATGTGTCAGAAGTGACTCAAGCTGAGCAATTTGTTTGAACAAAAAGAAGTGACTCATGCTGAGGAACGAGGCAGCAGACAGAAATGACACTTAGACAAGTACATACAATGGAGACAAGTACACAATATAGAGACAAGTGCACACTCTAGAGACAAGTACATACTATAGAGACAAGTACACACTATAGAGACAAGTACACACTATAGAGACAAGTACATACAATGGAGACAAATACACACTATAGAGACAAGTACATACTATAGAGACAAGTACATACAATGGAGACAAGTACACACTATAGAGACAAGTACATACAATGGAGACAAGTACACACTATAGAGACAAGTGCACACTATAGAGACAAGTACACACTATAGAGACAAGAACACACTATAGAGACAAGTACATACTATAGAGACAAGTACACACTATAGAGACAAGTACACACTATAGAGACAAGTACATACTATAGAGACAAGTACACACTATAGAGACAAGTACACACTATAGAGACAAGTACATACTATAGAGACAAGTACACACTATAGAGACAAGTACATACTATAGAGACAAGTACATACAATGGAGACAAATACACACTATAGAGACAAGTACATACTATAGAGACAAGTACACACTATAGAGACAAGTACACACTATAGAGACAAGTACATACAATGGAGACAAGTACACACTATAGAGACAAGTACATACTATAGAGACAAGTACATACTATAGAGACAAGTACATACTATAGAGACAAGTACATACAATGGAGACAAGTACACACTATAGAGACAAGTACATACTATAGAGACAAGTACACACTATAGAGACAAGTACACACTATAGAGACAAGTACATACAATGGAGACAAGTACACACTATAGAGACAAGTACATACTATAGAGACAAGTACATACTATAGAGACAAGTACATACTATAGAGACATGGAACAAAGTGTGCTTCACAAAGGCCTAGAGGCACATCTCAGCGCCACAGATGCTAATAGTTAAATAATGGTAGAAAAAGTAAAATAATTAATAATATATAAAATATTAAATCAACCTAATATCCAAAAAACAGAAAAGGTAAATCAAAGCAGCTGTCTAAAAAACATCAGCACAAGGCTGATTGAAAGCATATATAACAAAGTATCATAATTAGAACAAAGTTCAAAATGATAAACAGCGCTAAACAATGTTGGATAAATGTCCAGCAACATCAAGCTAAGATGGCGTAGAAAAGATAGAGAGGTGATGTGAACATCTCAAGGAGTTTTCAAAATCTTTCCACCTTGTCCCAGAAGACCACCACGCGTGAGGCACACTCCCCTTTGGGGGTTAAACTCACCAGAGGGCCAGTGATATCAGGCCTTACACAGGTATCTTTCCACCATACCATCCATCAGCTAAGCAGGGAGGAACGCTCCATATAGAAACAAATGAAACTCCAAATAGTGTAATTCGGTTTTAATTTATTAAAAAGCAATAACCCTTCACCACACATAAGATCCCCGCTCACAGTGTACGTACCATGAATCAGTAGTAATGAGCAAATAATGACGAGTATCGGAAGGTCTCAGGAATCCCAGAAGCAAACATGTAATGTCTTTAAAACAGAACAGAGCAAATGGTCCTTCCTGGTCAAAAACCACCGATGGAGCGCAGATCACGTCACTTCCGGTAACGTCGCGTTAGCCCCGCCCTGACCGGTTTCGTCTACCAATGGACTTCAACTGAGGGCGTGGCTGAGCGGCAAAGATTAGATGTTTATAAATACCCTCCTGTTCCGTCATTGGCTGCTATTACGGCGCGGAAAGCTCCCCTATTGGTCCACCACCGAGTCGCTCAAAGACAGATACAGAGAGGGGCATAAAATCAGTACGCTATCACAGGATAAAACTAAGGAGCACACGTAATATAAAACGGGAAACCAATTTACCATATAGCCCGCGCTATAACGATCCAATCTTATTTCTTTTTAAAAAGAAATTTTGAAGGGAAAGCAAAGTAAAAAGACTCGTTCGGAAATAGTATAATATTGTACAACATGTTGCTTCTGGGGTTAATGAACACCACATAGAGCATAACAGGGCACTTTGGAAACAATAGAAACATTTTATATATAAGCATTACTGCATATATATATATATTTAGATGATACAACCTTTCAGTAAAAACACTAAAAAACACTAAAAAAGAGATGATGGACTAAAATTGAATACTAAAGGCTATTAATGATTTTTTGAAAACAATTAGATATTTTAAAACCAATTAAATAATTCTAAAAAACAAAATAATCGTGAATCTGATCTAAATACAGATAGATTTGCTTCTCATATAGCACACAAATACATGTGCCACATCGATAGAAGCAAATACAGAATACAAAACATAAGCATATATTCAAAAAGCTCACTGCTTATACAAAATTTCCTATATCCATAGAGGTAGATAAATGGGCAAGGAAAATATATAAATAATACAGTTAAAAGCGTTCAACTCTAAGGATATAAAATATATAATCAATTATACCTAAAATAAAATACAATATATCAAGAGTAGACATTATGCATAAATATGTAAAGTAGATAAGAGAGTATTAGACTTTGCTAATAAAGCAATATTAAACATCACTAATAAAGCAATTTATGTCTAATTCGACATTTAGTCCCTTAGGAGCCAAAGTGTCAGCAGAATAAATGTATTTGGTCTCAAGTTTGGAGAGTTCCCTCACTCGGTTACATCCTCTCCAGGGGGGTTTTAACTGTTCCACCCCCCAGAATCTGAGACCTGCCGGGTTTTCGTTATGATGCAATTTGAAGTGCAACGATACGTTATGGTCTTTGTAACCCAGTTTTATGTTTGCAATATGTTCTGCAATTCTGATTTTTAATTTTCTTTTTGTACGGCCCACATAAAGTAATTTACACGGGCATTCTAGGAATAGACAATGTAGGTGGTATTGCAAGTGAGAAAGTCCTTAATCGCAAAGAAACATTATTACTGGATGTAAAGTTCTCGAGGCCTCTAACCCGGCTGAGGACTTCCCTACAGGGACCACATTTTCTGCATGCAAAAAAACCATTTTTTCCAAAATATAGTGGGTTTCCTAGGGGGGTCTAAGACTTTTTTAATGATCCTATCTCCATAACTAGGAGCCTTCCTATAGATAAAGGAGGGTTTTTTGGAATCACATATCTCAAGACTTTGTCCAAAAAAAAGAATGTGCCAGTGAGAAGAAAAGATCTTTTCAACCTCTTTATATTGTGAATGGTATCCAGAAATAAAACTCCATTCAAAGTTGTTATGCAATCGAGAGGGGACGAGGCAGCATTTGGGAAAGAGGGTACAGGGACTACACGTAGTTCTTCTATAAGTTTATTCAATTTCACTTCACAGTAACCCTTCTCCATAAATTTATTCTTAAGGAGCCCTGCTTGTATGACATAGTCAGTATCTTCAGTACAGTTACGTCGTACTCGCATTATCTGACCTTTGGGTATATTTCTAAGCCAGGTAGGGTAGGGTGATGTCCGCTTTTCATTGGTAAGTAGCTATTTGTCAGTGGGTTTGAAATACACCTTTGTTCCCAATTTATCTCCATTTCTATATATCTGGAGATCTAAGAAATGCACATTCTGACGATTGTATTCACATGTTAGATTAATGTTCTGGTTATTTTTATTCAAAAACTTCTAAAAAGAGTTCTAGAGATACCAGTGTCCCTGTCCATACAAAGAACAGGTCGTCTATGTACCTGCGGTATAGTAACAGTTCCTCTCTCTTAACATTGAATATGGTTTTATCTTCCATTCAGCCATGAAGAGATTGGCTATGCTGGGGGCAAATTTAGCCCCCATTGCCACGCCTCTCTTCTGGGAGTAGAAGTTACCGTCAAACCAGAAATAATTGTGCCCTAAACAAAAGTCCAAAGCATCACGTAAAAAAACTTTTTGAACATGCACTAAGTCTTCCTCTGGCTCAATGCCCAATTTAATGCTAAAAGGGCATCGTCATGTTGTATGGACCGTATAAAGGGATGCTACATCAGCGGTGACTAAATAAACTTCTTCTTTCCCCACTAAATTTATATCATTCAAAAGTACCAGCAGATCTTTTGTGTCCTTCAGATAAGCTTTTGTAGAGCTTACACTTTTTTGTAGGAAGTGATCGAGAATTGGCCTAATCGTGATGTAATAGAACCAATACCATTTACAATTGGCCTTTCTGGTGGCTGAACCAAATCTTTATGTATTTTTGGTAAGGTGTAAATGGTTGGTATACGGCCATTACTAGGTACTAGGTATTTCCTTTCTTTATTGGAAAGGGCTCCTTTATGGTAACCCATTTCCACAAGGAATTTAAGATTTTTTTCATATTGGGGAGTGGGGTCCTTATTTAACTTCTGATACGTCGCCTTATCCATTAGCATATTAGTCAATTGGTTTTGATAAAAACTTTTAGTTTAAATGACCACACCTCCTCCTTTATCCGCAGGTCTTACTACGATATCTTTCCTCTCTTCTAAAAGTTCAATACCCTCTTTATATAGGGGGTTCACATTCTTTTTTAGGGGTGATACCCTCTAAATCTCGTAAAACTAGTCCTTTAAAAACATCAAGTGGTTGATTTGATCCAACCTGAGGATTAAAAAGGGATTTATTACGGAGTCCACTATCAAAGGTACTAGCGAGGTTTGAAGTCCGGAGTAATAATTGTCACTGGATTTACTGTATTGAGGTTTTTATTAAAAAAATACTTTTTCATATTTAGCCTGCGTACGTATTTATGCACATCAATAAAGACATCAAATTATTGATTGGGCGATGTAGACCACATTTTAGACCTAAGTTTAAAATGTTAGTCTCTTTATCAGATAAAGTTATATCTGTCAAGTTAAAAATAACCCCCTAGTCGTGACTCCTTTCGTGCTCGTTCCTTCTTCTTTTTTTGGACATTACGTCCGGCCCTACATCCTCTTGTTCTTCTCTCGTTATTCTGGGTTGCCCTAATCTGTCCCGATCCCATTGGGATAAATCTCTCCAAGGTTGGCTCTGGTTGTTCTCTACGGGATAATACTCCCGATATTGGGGGGGGTGTTGGGGGTAGGGTGACTGGTCGTCCCCTGTGTTGGTTCGAACCCCTGCCTCTCCTCTGCCACCCTCTGCCTCTTCCTAAAAAAAGGCTGTGATGTTTGATAACCCGGCCTATTTGTATCATCTCTTAGTGGTTCAAACCTATTGTACACTGGTAGTTGATATTCATTAGGTGGCCGTTGGTTAGAATAATTAGAAGGGCCCATATTCCTGGATCTACCTCTTCCATGGTTAGAGCCCCTTCTATTCGGGTGTGGAATGATAGATAGGCACTTGTGGTGTGGGGAGAGTTCTCCCATCACTAACCCTAGAGGGTTGATCACTGGAGGGTTGTGAAGCTCCCACATTTCAACCTGTTGTGTTTCCATAATGCCAGGATCATCTCTCTCTCCAAAAGTTGTTGGATTAGACTGCTGCCAAGCATAAATTGATTTTGTCCTGAAGTCTTCAACATCACGATGGAATTTTTTAATTTTTTTCTTCTGCGTCTCCTTATCTACTTTTTCTAATTTCTTTTTTATACGAATATTAAAATCTATAACTTGTTGGGTATCCTTAAATAGGGTCAAGTTGTTTCCTTAGCTCCTCAATTTTAGTTCCAACTTAGTCATCTTTTTTAGTTTTCTTTTTTAAAATAAGTTCCTGAAGTTCAAGACCGGCTCCATTAAAAAATCAAGCCACTCGGTCATGGATTCAGAATCTGTAAGTCCATCTTGGGGGACTACCTCCCACCTCAGACTTCTTACTATAATGTGCTCCTTTAGATATTGCTTAAAGGTACAATGTCCCACCAGGTTCTCACCTGTTTTTCAAGGCAGTTACCCAAAGCACTATAATACCATTAAAATTAACCTGTGCGGAGGTATGCTCATTACTGAAAAAACTATCCAAATCAACATTTTACTACTCAGAAAAAACAATGATCCATGGCTGCTTACGAGAAAAATAGTTATATCACTATAAATAGAGATAAACAAACAGATATGGAACAAAGTGTGCTTCACAAAGGCCTAGAGGCACATCTCAGCGCCACAGATGCTAATAGTTAAATAATGGTAGAAAAATGTAAATAATTAATAATATATATAAATATTAAATCTAACCTAATATCCAAAAAACAGAAAAGGTAAATCAAAGCAGCTGTCCCTAAAAACATCAGCACAAGGCTGATTGAAAGCATATATAACAAAGTATCATAATTAGAACAAAGTTCAAAATGATAAACAGCGCTAAACAATGTTGGATAAATGTCCAGCAACATCAAGCTAAGATGGCGTAGAAAAGATAGAGAGGTGATGTGAACATCTCAAGGAGTTTTCAAAATCTTTCCACCTTGTCCCAGAAGACCACCACGCGTGAGGCACACTCCCCTTTGGGGGTTAAACTCACCAGAGGGCCAGTGATATCAGGCCTTACACAGGTATCTTTCCACCATACCATCCATCAGCTAAGCAGGGAGGAACGCTCCATATAGAAACAAATGAAACTCCAAATAGTGTAATTCGGTTTTAATTTATTAAAAAGCAATAACCCTTCACCACACATAAGATCCCCGCTCACAGTGTACGTACCATGAATCAGTAGTAATGAGCAAATAATGACGAGTATCGGAAGGTCTCAGGAATCCCAGAAGCAAACATGTAATGTCTTTAAAACAGAACAGAGCAAATGGTCCTTCCTGGTCAAAAACCACCGATGGAGCGCAGATCACGTCACTTCCGGTAACGTCGCGTTAGCCCCGCCCTGACCGGTTTCGTCTACCAATGGACTTCAACTGAGGGCGTGGCTGAGCGGCAAAGATTAGATGTTTATAAATACCCTCCTGTTCCGTCATTGGCTGCTATTACGGCGCGGAAAGCTCCCCTATTGGTCCACCACCGAGTCGCTCAAAGACAGATACAGAGAGGGGCATAAAATCAGTACGCTATCACAGGATAAAACAAAGGAGCACACGTAATATAAAACGGGAAACCAATTTACCATATAGCCCGCGCTATAACGATCCAATCTTATTTCTTTTTAAAAAGAAATTTTGAAGGGAAAGCAAAGTAAAAAGACTCGTTCGGAAATAGTATAATATTGTACAACATGTTGCTTCTGGGGTTAATGAACACCACATAGAGCATAACAGGGCACTTTGGAAACAATAGAAACATTTTATATATAAGCATTACTGCATATATATATATATTTAGATGATACAACCTTTCAGTAAAAACACTAAAAAACACTAAAAAAGAGATGATGGAATAAAATTGAATACTAAAGGCTATTAATGATTTTTTGAAAACAATTAGATATTTTAAAACCAATTAAATAATTCTAAAAAACAAAATAATCGTGAATCTGATCTAAATACAGATAGATTTGCTTCTCATATAGCACACAAATACATGTGCCACATCGATAGAAGCAAATACAGAATACAAAACATAAGCATATATTCAAAAAGCTCACTGCTTATACAAAATTTCCTATATCCATAGAGGTAGATAAATGGGCAAGGAAAATATATAAATAATACAGTTAAAAGCGTTCAACTCTAAGGATATAAAATATATAATCAATTATACCTAAAATAAAATACAATATATCAAGAGTAGACATTATGCATAAATATGTAAAGTAGATAAGAGAGTATTAGACTTTGCTAATAAAGCAATATTAAACATCACTAATAAAGCAATTTATGTCTAATTCGACATTTAGTCCCTTAGGAGCCAAAGTGTCAGCAGAATAAATGTATTTGGTCTCAAGTTTGGAGAGTTCCCTCGGTTTAGTCACCGCTGATGTAGCATCCCTTTATACGGTCATACAACATGACGATGCCCTTTTAGCATTAAATTGGGCATTGAGCCAGAGGGAAGACTTAGTGCATGTTCAAAAAGTTTTTTTACGTGATGCTTTGGACTTTTGTTTAGGGCACAATTATTTCTGGTTTGACGGTAACTTCTACTCCCAGAAGAGAGGCGTGGCAATGGGGGCTAAATTTGCCCCCAGCATAGCCAATCTCTTCATGGCTGAATGGGAAGATAAAACCATATTCAATGTTAAGAGAGAGGAACTGTTACTATACCGCAGGTACATAGACGACCTGTTCTTTGTATGGACAGGGACACTGGTATCTCTAGAACTCTTTTTAGAAGTTTTGAATAAAAATAACCAGAACATTAATCTAACATGTGAATACAATCGTCAGAATGTGCATTTCTTAGATCTCCAGATATATAGAAATGGAGATAAATTGGGAACAAAGGTGTATTTCAAACCCACTGACGCAAATAGCTACTTACCAATGAAAAGCGGACATCACCCTACCTGGCTTAGAAATATACCCAAAGGTCAGATAATGCGAGTACGACGTAACTGTACTGAAGATACTGACTATGTCATACAAGCAGGGCTCCTTAAGAATAAATTTATGGAGAAGGGTTACTGTGAAGTGAAATTGAATAAACTTATAGAAGAACTACGTGTAGTCCCTGTACCCTCTTTCCCAAATGCTGCCTCGTCCCCCTCTCGATTGCATAACAACTTTGAATGGAGTTTTATTTCTGGATACCATTCACAATATAAAGAGGTTGAAAAGATCTTTTCTTCTCACTGGCACATTCTTTTTTTGGACAAAGTCTTGAGATATGTGATTCCAGAAAAACCCTCCTTTATCTATAGGAAGGCTCCTAGTTATGGAGATAGGATCATTAAAAAAGTCTTAGACCCCCCTAGGAAACCCACTATATTTTGGGAAAAAAATGGTTTTTTTGCATGCAGAAAATGTGGTCCCTGTAGGGAAGTCCTCAGCCGGGTTAGAGGCCTCGAGAACTTTACATCCAGTAATAATGTTTCTTTTGCGATTAAGGACTTTCTCACTTGCAATACCACCTACATTGTCTATTTCCTAGAATGCCCGTGTAAATTACTTTATGTGGGCCGTACAAAAAGAAAATTAAAAATCAGAATTGCAGAACATATTGCAAACATAAAACTGGGTTACAAAGACCATAACGTATCGTTGCACTTCAAATTGCATCATAACGAAAACCCGGCAGGTCTCAGATTCTGGGGGGTGGAACAGTTAAAAACCCCCCTGGAGAGGATGTAACCGAGTGAGGGAACTCTCCAAACTTGAGACCAAATACATTTATTCTGCTGACACTTTGGCTCCTAAGGGACTAAATGTCGAATTAGACATAAATTGCTTTATTAGTGATGTTTAATATTGCTTTATTAGCAAAGTCTAATACTCTCTTATCTACTTTACATATTTATGCATAATGTCTACTCTTGATATATTGTATTTTATTTTAGGTATAATTGATTATATATTTTATATCCTTAGAGTTGAACGCTTTTAACTGTATTATTTATATATTTTCCTTGCCCATTTATCTACCTCTATGGATATAGGAAATTTTGTATAAGCAGTGAGCTTTTTGAATATATGCTTATGTTTTGTATTCTGTATTTGCTTCTATCGATGTGGCACATGTATTTGTGTGCTATATGAGAAGCAAATCTATCTGTATTTAGATCAGATTCACGATTATTTTGTTTTTTAGAATTATTTAATTGGTTTTAAAATATCTAATTGTTTTCAAAAAATCATTAATAGCCTTTAGTATTCAATTTTAGTTTATCATCTCTTTTTTAGTGTTTTTTAGTGTTTTTACTGAAAGGTTGTATCATCTAAATATATATATATATGCAGTAATGCTTATATATAAAATGTTTCTATTGTTTCCAAAGTGCCCTGTTATGCTCTATGTGGTGTTCATTAACCCCAGAAGCAACATGTTGTACAATATTATACTATTTCCGAACGAGTCTTTTTACTTTGCTTTCCCTTCAAAATTTCTTTTTAAAAAGAAATAAGATTGGATCGTTATAGCGCGGGCTATATGGTAAATTGGTTTCCCGTTTTATATTACGTGTGCTCCTTAGTTTTATCCTGTGATAGCGTACTGATTTTATGCCCCTCTCTGTATCTGTCTTTGAGCGACTCGGTGGTGGACCAATAGGGGAGCTTTCCGCGCCGTAATAGCAGCCAATGACGGAACAGGAGGGTATTTATAAACATCTAATCTTTGCCGCTCAGCCACGCCCTCAGTTGAAGTCCATTGGTAGACGAAACCGGTCAGGGCGGGGGCTAACGCGACGTTACCGGAAGTGACGTGATCTGCGCTCCATCGGTGGTTTTTGACCAGGAAGGACCATTTGCTCTGTTCTGTTTTAAAGACATTACATGTTTGCTTCTGGGATTCCTGAGACCTTCCGATACTCGTCATTATTTGCTCATTACTACTGATTCATGGTACGTACACTGTGAGCGGGGATCTTATGTGTGGTGAAGGGTTATTGCTTTTTAATAAATTAAAACCGAATTACACTATTTGGAGTTTCATTTGTTTCTATATGGAGCGTTCCTCCCTGCTTAGCTGATGGATGGTATGGTGGAAAGATACCTGTGTAAGGCCTGATATCACTGGCCCTCTGGTGAGTTTAACCCCAAAGGGGGAGTGTGCCTCACGCGTGGTGGTCTTCTGGGACAAGGTGGAAAGATTTTGAAAACTCCTTGAGATGTTCACATCACCTCTCTATCTTTTCTACGCCATCTTAGCTTGATGTTGCTGGACATTTATCCAACATTGTTTAGTGCTGTTTATCATTTTGAACTTTGTTCTAATTATGATACTTTGTTATATATACTATAGAGACAAGTACATACAATGGAGACAAGTACACACTATAGAGACAAGTACATACTATAGAGACAAGTACACACTATAGAGACAAGTACACACTATAGAGACAAGTACATACTATAGAGACAAGTACATACAATGAAGACAAGTACACACTATAGAGACAAGTACATACTATAGAGACAAGTACATACAATGAAGACAAGTACACACTATAGAGACAAGTACATACTATAGAGACAAGTACACACTATAGAGACAAGTACACACTATAGAGACAAGTACATACAATGGAGACAAGTACACACTATAGAGACAAGTACATACTATAGAGACAAGTACATACTATAGAGACAAGTACATACTATAGAGACAAGTACATACAATGGAGACAAGTACACACTATAGAGACAAGTACATACTATAGAGACAAGTACACACTATAGAGACAAGTACACACTATAGAGACAAGTACATACTATAGAGACAAGTACATACAATGAAGACAAGTACACACTATAGAGACAAGTACATACTATAGAGACAAGTACATACAATGAAGACAAGTACACACTATAGAGACAAGTACATACTATAGAGACAAGTACATACAATGGAGACAAGTACACACTATAGAGACAAGTACACACTATAGAGACAAGTACATACAATTGGGATAAGTACATACAATGGAGACAAGTACACACTATAGAGACAAGTACACACTATAGAGACAAGTACATACTATAGAGACAAGTACATACAATGGAGACAAGTACACACTATAGAGACAAGTACACACTATAGAGACAAGTACACACTATAGAGACAAGTACATACAATGGAGACAAGTACACACTATAGAGACAAGTACACACTATAGAGACAAGTACATACGATAGAGACAAGTACATACAATGAAGACAAGTACACACTATAGAGACAAGTACACACTATAGAGACAAGTACATACAATGGAGACAAATACACACTATAGAGACAAGTACACACTATAGAGACAAGTACATACTATAGAGACAAGTACATACAATGGAGACAAGTACACACTATAGAGACAAGTACACACTATAGAGACAAGTACATACTATAGAGACAAGTACATACTATAGAGACAAGTACATACTATAGAGACAAGTACACACTATGGGCCAGATTCAGGAACAGTTAGGCTGGCGGATCCAGTGATCCGCCAGCCTAACTGTGACTTTGAGCCGGCGTTTCTGTTTTCTGTAACCAGAAAACAAGAAACGCCAGGTTGAAGCTCCGATGCGAGCAGCGTAACTGAGTTTCGCCATCGCATCGTTACTTCAACTTAAAAATGGCGCCGGGGGCGTTCCCGCCGATTTACGCTCAAAAAATATGTTAATGAGCGGAAATCGGCAATTCACGATCGAATTCCGGCGCGACGCTATGACGGTACGACGTTTCCGGACGGGATACGCGGCGCATAGATATACCTACATGGGGTTGGAGTATCCTATGTTAGGTATAGGCGTCGTCATCGCGTCGGGAAAAAAAAAAATCACGTCGCTTGCGTAAAAAGATCATGAATGGGAATGTGACGTCATTGACGTTCATTCACAGAATTTGGAGCATGCGCACGGGGATGTTTGGACACTCGACGCATGCGCAGTATGTTGGCGGCGGGATCGCGCTTAGTTAGAATACTACACGCCCCGTACCCGCCCAATTTGAATTCCGCCGGCTCATTTGCGATGCGCTGCCGCAACTTTAGGAGCAAGTGCTTCCTGAATAACAGCACTTGCTCCTAAAATTTCAGCAGTACACACTATAGAGACAAGTACACACTATAGAGACAAGTACATACTATAGAGACAAGTACATACAATGGAGACAAGTACACACTATAGAGACAAGTACACACTATAGAGACAAGTACACACTATAGAGACAAGTACATACAATGGAGACAAGTACACACTATAGAGACAAGTACACACTATAGAGACAAGTACATACGATAGAGACAAGTACATACAATGAAGACAAGTACACACTATAGAGACAAGTACACACTATAGAGACAAGTACACACTATAGAGACAAGTACATACTATAGAGACAAGTACATACAATGGAGACAAATACACACTATAGAGACAAGTACACACTATAGAGACAAGTACATACTATAGAGACAAGTACATACAATGGAGACAAGTACACACTATAGAGACAAGTACATACTATAGAGACAAGTACATACAATGGAGACAAGTACACACTATAGAGACAAGTACACACTATAGAGACAAGTACATACTATAGAGACAAGTACACACTATAGAGACAAGTACATACTATAGAGACAAGTACACACTATGGCCAGATTCAGGAACAGTTAGGCTGGCGGAAGTGATCCGCCAGCCTTAACTGTGACTTTGAGAGCCGGGTTTCTGTTTTCTGTAACCAGAAAACAAGAAACGCCAGGTTGAAGCTCCGATGCGAGCAGCGTAACTGAGTTTCGCCATCGCATCGCGTACTACTTCAACTTAAAAATGGCGCCGGGGGCGGGTTCCGCCGATTTACGCTCAAAAAAATATGTTAATGAGAAATCGGAAGATCTCGATCGGCAATTCACGATCGACGGCTATTCCGGACGCGACGCTATGACGGTACGACGCCGGACGGGATACGCGGTGCATAGATATGCTTAAAACTACATGGGGTTGGAGTCATCCTATGTTAGGTATAGGCGTCCCAGTCATCGCGCTCGGGAAAAAAAAAAATCACGTCGCGTTGCGTAAAAAGATCATGAATGGGAATGTGACGTCATTGACGTTCATTCACAGAATTTGGAATGACCAGAGGCACAGGGATGTTTGGACACTCGAGCGCATGCATCAGGGGACGTGATCGGCATAGCGCGTAAGGATCGCGCTTAGTAGATACTAGCCCCGTACCCGCCCAATTTGAATTCCGCACGGCTCATTTTGCGATGCGCTGCCGCAACTTTAGGAGCAAGTGCCTCTGAATTAACAGCACTTGCTCCTAAAAAATTTCAGCAGCGCAACGCAAATGATAATGTTTGTTGAGGCAGGTAGCCATGACATGAGGAGAAATAGGAGAGTCCCCCATAGAGACCTGTATCTGGCCCTATAGAGACAAGTAATACTATAGAGACAAGTACAACACCATTGAGACAAGTACACACATATAGAGACAAGTACAACTATAGAGAAGTACATGTGTACTATCAAGTACACACTATACAAGTACATACGATAGAGAACAAGTACATACAATGGAGACAAGTACCACACGTTAGAGTACAAGTTCCCACTTAGAGACAAGTAACACTATAGAGACAAGTACACACTATAGAGACAAGTACACACTATAGAGACAAGTACACACTATAGAGACAAGTACATACAATAGAGACAAGTACATACAATGGAGACAAGTAAACTATCAGACAAGTACACACTATAGAGACAAGTCACACTATAGAGACCAGTACATACTTATAGAGACAAGTACACACACTATAGAGACAAGTACACACGATAGAGACAAGTACGTACAATGGGGATAAGTACACACTATAGAGACAAGTACGTACAATGGGGATAAGTACACACTATAGAGACAAGTACGTACAATGGCTGCATTTGAGGGGAAACTGACTGCATTTGAGGGGAAACTGGTTGCATTTGAGGGGAAAATGGCTGCATTTGATGGGGCAAACTGGCAGCATATGATGGGCCCAGTGTCTGTGTTTAATGGGCACAGTGGCGGCAATTGATGGGCACAGTGGCTGCACATGATGGGCCCAGTGGCTGCGTTTAATAGGCACAGTGGTGGCAATTGATGGACACAGTGGCTGCAATTGATGTTTTTTTTTTTCAGTTTGTTTGCGCCCCCAAAAAAACTTTGAGCACCAGCCGCCACTGACGCTCCCTGTCGACATTGGAGGACAGCTGCAACCAATATTATAGTTTTTGTTCTTCATTCAAGATGTACTCTTAAGAAAGAGTAATTAAGAAAGTAATTTCCTTTCTTTAATGTGTATGCATCCCTGAAGAAGAACATCTCATTTGAAACGCGTTGTGGGTTCAGCAATTTCCATCCTTTGTTCTCTTAGTAATTCCATCTTGAGTACAGTATCAAGAACATTTTTTTCCATCATTTTAAGATGTATTGTAATGTTTTAGTTACACACATTGTACTAATAAAGATTTGTTAACTTTTATACTACTAAGAAATAATTCTCATTCACTTGATACACCAATGTCCTAGTACCGACCCAGATAGTCTTAGTACTCATAACCCATATTTTTGAGGGTTTCTTTCCTTACCCACTGAGCAACTCAAGGACATCTCTGTAAACCTAACCTGACCTGCCCTGGTAATGAATTTAGAACTAAAGCCATTTTTTACATTTTGGACAGTTTAGTGGAGGGATATAACCCATGCCAGTTTCTTTTTCTTGCCATCTGTGTTCCGTTGGGGAGATTTCCTTTCACTTCCTTTTCCAAAGGCAAACCAAGAAGCTGTTTCCAGAAAGAGGCAATCCCCTATTAGTTGTCACCAGCGCTAGTGTCCCCGCTGGAAAATTTGGCAAATGTCCTCTCCAGAGCTTTTTTTCTCAGAAAATACAGGAACTCAACCACGACCCTGTTCAGATCAACGGCAGATCCAGGGGGGGGGCAACTGGGCAATTGCCCCCCCCCCCCCGAGGCAATCATGTCACATTGGTGATTTTGATTTTTTTTTTAAACTGCTTTTGGGTGCCTGCAGTCAGGGGCGGGCTGGGCCAGGGGGGGTGGATTTCCCCCCCCTGGCCGGCTACTTTGTATTCAAAAAGGCCGCGCTGCCTGTCTGCTATTTTTTTTGCCTGTAGATGGTAAATTCGGCCACAGTGGCTGCTGATTGGCTGGCTGGCTGCAATGTATTCTGGGAGTTGTAGTTTGAACCATGCTTCCTGGTGGCGGTGGGTGGAACTGGGCACTGCAGCAATAGGCAGTCCCTAATCACCTCCTGCATGTTACATGCAAACAGCAGTGACCGTCCTGCCACAGCTCAACCCTGGGATCATTGCTGTAAAGACAACAGAGGTATCATTGCTTGTAGTGTATGCAGAAGCTTCCAATCTCGTTTTTTTCTATCTCCCCCCCAAGTCTCCTGTCTGTTTGATCTGTGCCCTCATTCACTTAGATCCTCCCCCCTATCTCCAGTGCCTTCTGCCATGTCTTCAGCCTCTGACCGTCTCTTGTACCATGTCTTCAGTCTCTGACCGTCTCTTGTACCATGTCTTCAGTCTCTGACCGTCTCTTGTACCACGTGTGCAGTCTCTGACCATCCCTTGTACCACATCTGCAGTCTCTGACCATCTCTTGTACCACATCTGCAGTCTCTGACCATCCCTTGTACCACGTCTGTAGTCTCTGACCATCTCTTGTACCATGTCCACAACCTGTAACCATCTCTTGTCTTATATAATGTCTGCAGTCTCTGACCAACTCCTGTATTATGTCTTCATTCTCTGACCATCTCTTGTACCATGTCTGCATTCTCTGACCATCTCTTGTACCATGTCTGCATTCTCTGACCATCTCTTGTACCATGTCTGCATTCTCTGACCATCTCTTGTACCATGTCTGCATTCTCTGACCATCTCTTACAGTAGGGCTTCATTTATATACAAAAGTGGGGCTGCATTCATATGTACAGTGAGGCTGCAATGATGGGCACTGATGAGGCTGCATTGATCTCTTGTACCATGTCTTCAGTCTCTGACCATCTCTTGTACCATTTCTTCAGTCTCTGACCGCCTCTTGTACCATGTCTTCAGTCTCTGACCGTCTCTTGTACCATGTCTTCAGTCTCTGACCGTCTCTTGTACCATGTCTTCAGTCTCTGACCATCTCTTGTACCATGTCTTCAGTCTCTGACCGTCTCTTGTACCATGTCTTCAGTCTCTGACCGTGTCTTGTACCATGTCTTCAGTCTCTGACCGTCTCTTGTACCATGTCTTCAGTCTCTGACTGTCTCTTGTACCACGTGTGCAGTCTCTGACCATCCCTTGTACCACATCTGCAGTCTCTGACCATCTCTTGTACCACATCTGCAGTCTCTGACCATCCCTTGTACCACGTCTGTAGTCTCTGACCATCTCTTGTACCATGTCCACAACCTGTAACCATCTCTTGTCTTATATAATGTCTGCAGTCTCTGACCAACTCCTGTATTATGTCTTCATTCTCTGACCATCTCTTGTACCATGTCTGCATTCTCTGACCATCTCTTGTACCATGTCTGCATTCTTTGACCATCTCTTGTACCATGTCTGCATTCTCTGACCATCTCTTGTACCATGTCTGCAGTCTCTGACCATCTCTTGTACCATGTCTGCAGTCTCTGACCATCTCTTGTACCATGTCTGCAGTCTCTGACCATCTCTTGTACCATGTCTGCAGTCTCTGACCATCTCTTGTACCATGTCTGCAGTCTCTGACCATCTCTTGTACCATGTCTGCAGTCTCTGACCATCTCTTGTACCATGTCTGCAGTCTCTGACCATCTCTTGTACCATGTCTGCAGTCTCTGACCATCTCTTGTACCATGTCTGCAGTCTCTGACCATCCCTTGTACCATGTCTGCAGTCTCTGACCATCTCTTGTACCATGTCTGCAGTCTCTGACCATCCCTTGTACCATGTCTGCAGTCTCTGACCATCCCTTGTCTTATATCATGTCTGCAGTCTCTGAGGGAGTCTGGAGAGGAGTCAAGAGAGGGAGAGCTGCCAGAATGGGGGTCATGGGAGAAGTCAGAGGTGTGTGGATGTGGAGAGCAGACTATAGAATAAAACCAGAGCCACCAAGCTGAAGCAGACTGACTAAGCCCTGCATGGTGCACCTGAGAGGAGGTCAGTGACAGCACCACTAGGCCAGTGATGTAAAGGGGAAGTGAATACAACAATGTAATGGGGCACTGATATAAAGGTTTTCTCTTATATTAGTAACCCCCCCTTTAGTGTATTCTTTCTGTGGAAGGTGGTCTCTGACCAACAGAGTCACCCCCCACGTTCCCAGAGTTCCTGGGGTCCCCCATGATGATTGACCACTTTTGGCACTATTAACTAGTGCTTTCATATCTGTCTTCTCTATATAGAATACACTCTTCAAATGTGCTTTAAAATGCATGGTTTTCCCTTTGATGAACAAGAAAATAATGATGTTGTGCTGTTGGCCCGATCAGCGGTGCCACCGTCGAGAGAGAAACGGTTTATTTTCTGGCAGTGCCCCTCCCGAGACTAGACTCTGGATCCACCCTTGGTTCAGATATCACAAACAGTAGAAGGGTCTTAAAGGGACATTTAATACCAGGATTGCATTACATACAGAGTGCAGAGTTCAGGGGGTTACACACAGAGTGCACAGCTGTCACTTGTAAACACAGAAACCAGACTTCTGTAATTACAAGTGATTGTGGTGAGCATGCACCAAAGGGTCTGAGCCAGAGGTGGCAGAACTGAGTTCCCCCAAGTTCCCCCTGAAAAAAAGCCCTGGTCCTCTCTATTCCAGTTTTGGTGGCAACTCCCCAGGACAAATAGAGAGGACAATTATCCCTAACGGGGGCACAGACAGCAGTACAGAACTGACCAGTGTTCTTATCCCTTTGCAACTTGTTTGCAGTTACACTTTAACCGCTTCCCAACCAGCCGCTGCAGTTTTACTGCAACAGCATGGCTTGGCTGTGCGAAATGATGTTATGTTACGTCGCTTTGCCCTGTGGCCACTAGGGGCATGTGCCGCCGGAGGCACGTGCACCCGCCCGCTTCTCGTCCCCGGAGCCGATAAGAGTGGCCGGCCTGCGATCACTCGTGAAACAGTGAGGCCGTGTACACACGGCAGAGAACCTCGACGGGCAGAACACATCGTTCCGCCCGTCGAGGTTCTCTGCCGGCCGTCGAAATCGGCGACCCGCCCGTCGGGAATGGCAACCAGCCATTCTTCCAGGCGGGCCGTCGAGGAAATAGAGAGCGTGCTCTCTATTTCTGCTCGACGGGCTTCCCGACGGGAAGCTCGCCGAGACCGTACACACGGCTGAGGTCCTCGCTGGAATGCAGCTTCCAGCGAGGTTCTCGCTGGTTTCCAGCAAGAACCTCGGTCGTGTGTACGCCGCCTGAGAACCGGGATATGTGTGTGTAAACACACAAACCCTGGTTCTCTCAGGGGAGAAATGACTGATCGTGTGTTCATACTTTATATCTGTCATTTAGCCTAGTAAGTCCCATCCCCCTTCATTTATAACATGCAGAGGGAACACAATTAACCCCCTAGTGTTATCCCTTCCCTGCCAGTGACATTTATACAGTAATCAGTGCATTTTTATAGCACTAATCGCCGTAAAATTGTCAATGGTCCCAAAAAATTTGCAAAAGTGTCCGATGTGTCCGCTATAATGTCGCATTCCCGATAAAAATCGCAGATTGCCACCATTCCTATTAAAAAAATATATATAATAATAAAAATGTCATAAATCCATCCCCTATTTTGTAGACACTATAACCTTTTGCACAAACCAATCAATAAACGCTTATTGCAATATTTTTTTTCCAAAAATATGTAGAAGAATACAAATCTGCCTTAACCTTCTTACTACTGGCCATCGTCAATTGACGGCGGCACGATAGCGCTCTGGTTCTAAGAGGACATCATACGACGTCCTTGTCTTTCAGAGCCACTAGGGGGCGCACTGCCGGCGGCACGCGCACAGCCGCCGCGTTACTGGGAACATGATGTGCGTGCCCAGTAACTGAGCAGGACCGTGGATCTGTGTGTGTAAACACACAGATCCACGTCCTGTCAGGGAGAGGAGACCGATACTGTGTCTCTTGTACATAGGGACACAGATCGGTCACCTCCCCCAGTCAGTCCCGTTCCCCCACAGTTAGAAACACTATGCAGGGCACACATTTAACCCCTTCCTCACCCCCTACTGTTAACCCCTTCCCTGCCAGTCACATTTATACAGTAAGCAGTGCATATTTATCGCACTGATCGCTGTATAAATGTGAATGGTCCCAAAAATGTGTCAAAAGTGTCCAATGTGTCTGCCATAACGCCGCAGTCCCAATAAAAATCGCAGTTTGCTGCCATTACTAGTAAAAAAATTAAAAAATACATAATTATGTCCCCTATTTTGTTTTGTGCAAATTAGTAACTATATGCTTATTGCGTTTTTTTTTTTTACCAAAAATATGTAGAAGAATACGTATCGGCCTAAACCGAGAAAAAAAAATAGTTTAAAAAAAATTGTATTATAGCAAAAAGTAAAAGAAATGTTGTGTTTTTTTCCAAATTTTCACTGTTTTTTTGTTTACAGCACAATGAATAAAAACTGCAGAGGTACCCTATATGTCAATACTGGTTTAAAAAAGACCACAGACCCGTAACCAGAAAAAATGCATGATTTCAGGCAAATACCACAATATAGCCACTAGATGGAGCCGATGATCATAGAAAATACACATATTGGCACATTATGGTTGTGCAAATGGTGAGCAAATGTTTTCTAAATAGGCCCCTTATGCCTTGTACACATGGTCAGGCTGACCGTGCAAAAGTCCGCTGTGAGTCCGTCGGAAAGATAGATAGAGAACAGGTTCTCTATCTAAGGTCCGTCGGATTTCCGAGAAAAAAAGTCAGATGGAGGCTACACATGGCCGGACTTTCCGAGAAAAAAAGCCTGTCTGACTTTTTTTCTCGGAAAGCTCCGGCCGTGTGTACGAGTCATTATTATTTACTGCATGTCACCACTATGCAGGAGAAACATTGTAAATAAACTGAGGAAGGTTCTTTCAGAATAAGGCAGAAAGATTCAAAAGTCGAGCAGATAATAAATATGTAGTTTCATCAGAAAAATACTTTAAAGTGGTTGTAAAACCTCAGATATACCTAGTGAAGTGACTGGCCTCAGGGAATACACACAGATGAAACAAATCCTCCTACATAAGTTGAACCCGCTTATCTGCAGTCTTTCTCTTTTTTATATCCATTCATAGTGCAGATTTTATATAGCTTGTCTGAGCTTTCAGAAAGCAGGGGGTGGAGAGCTGACGTTACACTCTGCAGAGCTCAGTAAGAGCTGATTGGAGGGAAGTTACACCCCCGTTCACATAGCACACAGGAACAGAGCTGAGGCTATCAATCACAGGCTGTGTGCTAGAGCTCCCTCTCCTGTCACCATATTATTCTTAGTGTCAGTAACATCTATTAGATGTAACTTATGATGATAGCAGAGGAACGAGACAGCAGACAGAAATTACACTTAGAGCTCTGGATTGAGAGAAGAACATGCTATAGAGGGATATGCTTTGTTGTTCTTATTATTTAATGTCTGATGTTTACAACCAAGTGAAACAAAACCTATTGATTTACCTTTTTCTTAAAACAGTTATAATCAAGGCATGCCGTGAATGATAACTGCCACAGTTGCTTGTGCTCTCAACTGAACTGTCAAGCCATTAAATGGCTGTTGTCATGACTGGCCGCATGTGCAGCACCATGGTCACTGCAGATAAAACAGAGGCCAAGATGGCAGCTTCTTTGGCGGTAAGGGAAAAGGTTTAATTCCCCTTTAAGTGACTCTGGTTAAATAATGTTCAAATAATTAGAGAGCAGACTTGTGTACATTGTTATCAGATACTTTATTCATCATACAGTACACCTATACTCAGGCTGTTTGTATTCGGCTCGATGTGTTGGTGCCGTCTTGCTGAGATGTTCTTGGTAGATTTGCACTGGATGAAACGTGTTTGTATGTACAAGGACTAGGAAAATACAGAGTCTTGTTCACAGGCCGGGTCCACGGTACAGCTTTCTGCAGGAGAAACAAAGGGTGAGTTTAGTTTACAGCAGTAGTTTTCAACTATAAAGCAATGGCCCACTGCCAAGTGCAGCCTCCAGCCAGCTGCCGATCTCCTAACCTCCCACAGTGCTCCTCAGCTCCCATAGTGCCCCTCAACCTCCCAGCTCCCATGGTGCCCGTCAACCTCCCACGGTGCTCCCTAGATCCCATAGACCCCCTCAACCTCCCACAGTGCTCCCCAGCTCCCAAAGTTCTCCTCAATCTCCCACAGTGCTCCCAAGCTCCCATGGTACCCGTCAACCGCCCACGCTGCTCCCTAGCTCCCATAGTGCCCCTCAACCTCCCATAGTTCTCCCCAGCTCCCATACTACCCCTCAACCTCCCAGCTCCCGTGGTGCCTGTCAACCTCCCACAGTGCTCCCTAGCTCCCATAGACGCCCTCAACCTCCCACAGTCCCCCCCCAGCTCCCATAGTTCTCCTCAACCTCCCACAGTGCTCCCCAACTCCCATAGTGCCCCTCAACCTACCATAGTGCTTCCCAGCTCCCAGAGTGCCCCTCAACCTCCCATAGTTCTCCCCAGCTCCCATAGTACCCCTCAACCTCCCAGCTCCCATAGTACCCCTCAACCTTCCACAGTGCTCCCCAGCTCCCATAGTGCCCCTCAACCTACCACAGTGCTTCCCAGCTCCGATAGTGCCCCTCAACCTCCCATAGTTCTCCCCAGCTCCCATAGTAACCCTCAACCACCCCAGCTCCCATAGTAAACCTCAACCTCCCACAGTGCTCCCCAGCTCCCATAGACCCCCTAAGCCTCCCACAGTGCTCCCCAGCTCCCATAGTTCTCCTCAACCTCCCACAGTGCTCCCCAGCTCCCATAGTGCCTCTCAACCGACCACAGTGCTTTCCAGCTCCCATAGTGCCCCTCAATCTCCCAGCTCCCATAGTACCCCTCAACCTACCACAGTGCTCCCCAGCTCCCATAGACCCCCTCAACCTCCCACAGTGCTCCCCAGCTCCCATTAGTTCTCTCAACCGACCACTGTGCTTTCCAGCTACCATAGTGCCCCTCAATCTCCCAGCTCCCATAGTACCCCTCAACCTACCACAGTGCTCCCCAGCTCCATAGACCCCCTCAACCTCCCACAGTGCTCCCCAGCTCCCATATTTCTCCTCAATCTCCCACAGTGCTCCCCAGCTCCCATAGTTCTCCTCAACCTCCAACAGTGCTCCCCAGCTCCCATAGTGCCCTTCAACCTACCACAGTGCTTCCCAGCTCCCATAGTGCCCCTCAACCTCCCACAGTGCTCCCCAGCTCCCATAGTTTTCCTCAACCTCCCATAATGCTCCCCAGCTCCCATAGTACCCCTCAACCTCCCAGCTCCCATAGTACCGCTCAACCTCCCACAGTGCTCCCCAGCTCCCATAGTGCCCCTCAACCGACCACAGTGCTTCCCAGCTCCCAGAGTGTTCTCCCATAGTAACCCTCAATTCCCTCAACCTCCCACAGTGCTCTTCCAGCTCTCATAGAGCTCCCATCACCGATCCACAGTGCTCCCCAGATATTTCTCTCAATCTCCCACAGTGCTCCCAGCTCTCATAGTTCTTCACAACCTAACAGTGCTCCCCAGCCAGCTCCATAGCCCTTCAACCTACCACAGTGCTTTCAGCTCCATAGTACCCCTCAACACAGTGCTTTAGTGCTCCCAGCTGCAATAGTGCTCCCCAGCTGCTCAACCCCAGCTCCCATAACACCCCTCAACCTCCCACAGTGCTCCCCAGCTCCTATAGACCCCCTCAACCTCCCACAGTACTCCCCATCTCTGTGTCTGATAGTCTCCCACATTGCCCCTGCAAAGCCCCCAGCCACCTGGCGAGACCCCCAGCCCATTCCAGGAGTTTTTTCATTTATATTTATATGCCAGTAAAACACGTAACACATGTAACCAGAACTACAGTTACTGAATTATGCACATTCTCTCTTCCACCACAAGATGGCAATAGTGGATATGTTCTGTTATTGGATTTTGAATTTTGGAACGCTGAATGCTGAGACTGCTTAAACTACATCTCCCAGCCTGGTAATTGGTGCCATTATTATTGCTGGATGAAATAACTACTAGGCTCAAAATATATGGTTGCAGGAGAAGCAAATCAGGGAGGAGGAGGAATAAATAAAAATGCAGGAAAGAGTCAGGGGAGTTGGAGATTGACACCAACCCAAAAGGAGAGCTACAGTTTATGTTGCTGGAGTTACAGTGCATACTAGGATCTAAATTAATGCAAGGAACCCTGTGCACCAGGGGTGTCAAACTCAATTTCATCATGGGCTGCATGCAGCGTTCAGGAGTGCATTATGTACAGAGTAGGGATGAGCTTCGAGTTGGAGTCAAACTCATGTTCGACTCAAACATTGCCTGTTCGCCGAACAGCGAACAAATTGGGGTGTTCAAGGCAAATTCAAAAAGCTGCAGAACACCCTGGAAAGGTCTATGGGAGAAATCTAAATCTAAAGGCTAATATGCAAGTTATTGCCCCAGTGGGTATCAATGCAAAAAAAGTTTTAAAATAATGGCCGTTTTTTCGGTAACAGTGATTTTAATAATCCCTGGGGGGGGGGGGGGGGTATAGTATGCATGTAAAGTAGCGCTTGTTTCCCGTGCTTAGAACTGTCCCTGCACAAAGTGTCATTTCTGAACGATAAAAAGTCATTTAAAAATCACTGGTCCCGAAAAAACTGCCGTTTTTAATTATTTTTGTTGCATTGATACATGTCCCCAGGGGCAGGACCTGGGTCCCCAAACACTTTTTAGGACAATAACTTGCATATTAGCCTTTAAAATTAGCACTTTAGATTTCAAACGTTCAAGTCCTATAGACTTTAACGGGGTTCTAAAGTTCACACAAACTTTTGGTGTGTTCGCAGTTTCTGGTGCGAACCGAACTGTGGGGTGTTCGGCTCATCCCTAGTACAGAGTGCAGGGTTTAGGGGTGCATTTTGTACAGAGTGCAGGGTTCAGGGGTGCATTTTGTACAGAGTGCAGTTCAAGAGTGTAGAGTTCAGGGGTGTGCTATATTCAGAGTGCATGGTTTAGAGGTGCGCTACGCATAGTGGGCACAAGGAGGTTGTTCTCTCTCTTAGATTCTGGAGATCTGTCCCCACTGCACTCCACCATGAGTGCTTGTAGAAATCTGTTAGTTTTGGGAGCCACTGAGAGGGAAGCTGTCCCTTGTAAATATAGAAGGTTTCCAAGGGGCAGCATGAGAGGATGGTGAGAACCAGATCTGGTGGAAGGGAGTTCCTCTACATTCCAACTGCAAAGCTGGGTGCGAGGGCCACATGACAAGGCCTGGCAGGCCGGATTTGGCCCACAACCTTGTGTTTGACATATGTGCACTCTTTCTTGGCGGGCCTTGGGCACCTTCCCGTTTTCACCCAATTACTGAACTGGTTCTGGCCAGTCTGAGTGCTATACAAAGCAGTAGTTATGTTTATGCATATCCTGCAGGATCTCACCGTGGTTACAGCAGATGCCAGAAGCCGCACAGTTGCCGCCATTGTTTCCACATGGTTTCCTCCCGGATTCACAGGGTGAGGGCAGATAATTTTCCTCCTGGCATCTAAGAGTCTCTGAAGTGCCAAAGTAGCAGCCCAGCTCCTCACCGCAGCAGATACTGGGCCCGAAGCAGTGACCTTTGTTTCTTGGACCACAGGGAATGCACTGGAGTAAAGAGAGCAAAACATGGTTAGCAACAGGGACACAGAGGAATGCACAAAAACCTTTTCACTCTTTTAAACCTTTTCCCTCCCAGGGGAACTTGCACTCACAGGTACGGTGACCACATTTCCAAACTACCATTCAGGGACACCCTCCCTTCCCAAAAAATCAGCTTGTGCTGAAACGAATCACAGCACAGTGATTGGACACAAGAGGCGGGATTTATGATTTTTTTCAATCACAAACAGGGGGCGGGGATTGTGTTCCTCCAGGCATTCCTGGCCAGGACAAGTACTGGAGTAAAGCGGTGATGTGGCGGCCTTTTTTGGGGGCATCAGATTGGCCCGGGGGGTGGCTGTGTCAGTTTCATTTCGGGACACTGTATTGTCCTGGAATGAATGTGATCGGTACAGACCTGCAAAATGCGGGACTGTCTCGGGCAATCTGGGACACGTGGTCACCGTACTCACAGGTATAATCAGTGGAGATGTTGGATTCTGCTTGAACTAAGCCTGCAAACAGCAGTTGCACACTTTATTCCTACTCATGTTATAACTCTTTTGTTACAATGTACTGTATATTGCCTAGAGGTGGGACACTGTACACTCCTTTAAGGATATTGGCCTGGGTGCAATCCATGAAAAAAAGTACATACAATATGAATCAGGCAGTAGGTGGCTTTACTCATCGGGACCTTCAACAGGAGGAATTTCCCAACATAGTTCAATCAAAGTCAACTTTCCAGGGGAGCAAACTTTGATTAAACTACATTGGAAGTCCTGCTGCAAGTCCCATTGAGTGCTACTACTGCCTGCTCCATATATCCATATATTATATATATATATATATATATATATATATATATATATATATATATATATATATATATATATATATTTGTATATATATTATAATGTATATACATTGACAGGTGTCTT
Organism: Rana kukunoris; assembly: GCA_029574335.1. Classification (NCBI taxonomy): domain Eukaryota; kingdom Metazoa; phylum Chordata; class Amphibia; order Anura; family Ranidae; genus Rana; species Rana kukunoris. The sequence goes on from CM056049.1 coordinate 705,979,011, forward strand.
AACCATTCCTAAACTAATCTGTTTTAGCTTTATATAAACTTATACAATTAAAAAATAATAATTGTTGTATTGACTCACTTATTTTCTTATATTTAATCAAGACCTTCCTACCCTTTTCCTCTTACCCAATACTGTCAAAAGAAAGCCTTATGATATACATAAAAATTTGATAAAATTTACAAAAATAACTGCTATAACTAAAGTGTAAAAACTGATCTGGTTCATTGGAGGTATACAGGTGTGGGAGCTCTAAGGCCACACAGGTGTGGCAGACTGAGGCCAGAGGGAATAGAAATGTCCTGGTGTCAGTGGTAGGAATAGAGCGCCATTGTTGGTATCATTAGGAGGAATTTTACCCCTTCGTTGGTGTCAGTGTGAGGACATATGCTCAATTGTTGGTGCAAGTAGGAAGAATTGTTTACCATTGTTGATGTCATTGGGATGAATTGTGCCCCATTGTTGGGTTTATTTAGAGGAATTGTGCCCCTTATTGGTGTCAGTAGGAGGACATATATGCCCAATTGCAGTGGATGGAATAGTGCCCCAAGGGCTGGATAAAAGTAAGCAAATCGCCAGTTTCGGCCCCCGTGCTGCAGTTTGGAGACCACTGGGATTGTAGATCAGGTTCAAAAAAGCCCAACGATTTTGGATTGATCTAACATTAAAGTCATTGTAAACAATAATCTTGTAAAACAAACTATTAAGGTTATTAAAATAGAAATAAAAAGGCAAAACATTTGTGTATAGGTATAAAAACATTATAAATACCCATTTTGCCTTTTTTATAAGTGATCAAATTTCCTATGTTCTCAGGTGCATAAGAGCTGGGGAGGAGAAGTAGCAGCACACTGACCTGTCAGGGCAAGCCTGATTATTGGAGGGGAGCACACTGAGCTCCCAGTGAATGTCTGTGCAGGGGGGGGGGGGAGTCTGATCATTGGAGGAGTGCACACTGAGCTCCCAGCATAGCTAGAGAACTGACCAAAGTGTGCTGTCCTGCTTAGTGTGGTCAGTTTTTAATAGAAAAAGCAAGGGGACTAGCAGGACCACAGAGATTTCACATGATGGAAGGCTATTCAAAGAGAATAGGATACTTTCTCATACAAGTACATAGTACAGCAGGCACATATCAGGAATATGAAGTGTTGGGGTAACAAACACTTTAAGGGTAAAGAGAACCCCCAAGGCACAGGACTTCCTCTGGTACCAAACTCCTGTGTACTTTCTACTCCAAAACTGTGAAGAAAGAACTAAATTGCACACCGGGCACTGGTAAGCAACTTATTTCTTCCTTCCCAGTTTTGGTAAATTGGAGATTCAGCAAAATCGTGAAGAATGAGATTGAGATCATCACATGAACTATGAGTGGATAGTGTTTCACTTTTAGGTGTTTTGTATCTTGTTATTTATTATATATTTTTTGATATCTCACTCTTCTTTGTACTTTGTTTAGTGAAGCACAATATTTGCTAGTTTTTACATTTATATTCACATTTATATATTTTTTGTTTATTTGACCACTTGTGCGGTCTACTACCTTTGGTTCATAGGTGTGCGCAGCCTTTGGCATTAGGGTGTGCACCCCAAAGCTCAAACACACTCTACCGATCACCAGGGCTGGACTGGGACAAAAATTTGGCCCTGGACTTCACCAGACTGGCCCACTTTGACAGGTCTCTCCCGAGGCGGCCGGACAACACCTGCACCCCCCCCACCCGCCACCCAATCCCCCTCTCCCCCTTCACTAGTCACTAGCCGTTCTACTTTCTTAGAGTAGAACGGCTGGTACTGGTACTCTTATAGGCAGTACCAGTGGAGAAGCTAGACATTATTTCACCCGGGGCAAAGAATCAGTTCGGTGCCCCCCCGTATGTGACAAGATTAGGCAGAAGTAAGAAACTCCCAGGCCATAGCTGTTGAGTCAGCTGTCTGTCCCCTCCCCCGTGCTCCTCTGTCGTCCCCCTGCGCCTCTGGTCCTCCCCCCTGCTTCTCTGTTCCCTCCAGGTGAGCGCTGCAGGGAGGGAGAGGGGGTGAGCACTGCGGGAAGGGAGAGACAGAGGAGTGGAGGGGGGCGGCGGTGCACTGTCACTGAAGCCGGGCCACTTAGCCACCGGCCCACCGGGAAACTCCCTGTAGTCTCAATGGCCAGTCCCTGCCGATCACACACGATGTTCATTCAGAAAAGGAAAGGGGCCGGTAAATGGCATATTTACTGGCCCCTTCCCCCACTCATCCTAAAACATCCACAGCAACAACCGGTGGGAGAGGGGGGAAGCCGGCAGTGCTGTGGGGGGAAGAAGGGGGAGCTAGGTCAGTAGGGGGAATCTGTTTAGCACAGGGTGATTAGGGTGGGCCTGGGCAAACCCGACACACTCTGTGTCCACACCTATGCTTTGGTTATAATGACTGCAGCCTGCTTTAAGTAATATATATATATTTATAATCAGTCTATGCTTTTTTTTAACAACAGTAACATTTTTCCTAAGGAAAGTGGAATCTACAACCATTTTTAAAATCGTTTTTCAACTTCACGGAAGGAGAATATAAATCATCACACTTCTCTTCTTGCAAGACATAAAGAAAACAGTTGCTTTATGCAGCTCATTTACCAGGATATAATATAAAATAAATCACTTTGACCTTTCAAGTAGCTATTAAAAGGTTTCAACATTACTGTGTACTGGTTTCTGAACTGCAGGACAAAACTACATTCCAAGAATATCGATATTCATACATTCTGTATAAATTATACACAAACACCTTCACTGATGTCCTTCACATGCTCATAGTATGAAAGGCTCAGCAGCCCTCCGTATTCATACTTGTATCTTTGTTCTTTCTTATAAACATTGCCAGAAGCTGGAAGGGAATCAGTGAAAAGTGATTTATGTGTAAAAGTGTATACAAGTGTATACAAAAATGATTGTTTACCTATAAAGTAAAACCTTGGATTGCGAGTATAATTAGTTTCAGAAACATGCTTGTAATCCAAAGTACTCTTATATCAAAGCAAATTTCCCCATAAGAAATAATGGAAACTCAAATGATTCGTTCCACAACCATTTATTCATAGGTCCTTCAGTTTATAGTCCATATAAAAAAGATTAAAGCAATGTGATTGGTTGTGTAACCATAAAATGTCCATCCACAAATGGAAGCCTCCACAAGGGGATTAGAGGCAAAATCCAGCAGGAGCTACAAAGTATAAAAGAGAAGAGAGGCGCCTCTGAAGCCCTGTACGCACGGCAGAGAACCTCGACGGGCGGAACACATCGTTCCGCCCATCGAGGTTCTCGGCCGGCCGGCAGATTCGGCGACCAGCCCGTCGGGAAAGGCGACTGGCCATTCATCCCGATGGGCCGTCGAGCAAATAGAGAACCTGCTCTCTATTTGCTCGACGGGTTTCCCGACGGGCTGGGCTCGGCGAATCCGTACACACGGCCGAGGTTCTCGGCAGAATGAGGATCCCAGCGAGGTTCTCGCTGGTTTCTGCCGAGAACCTTGGCCGTGTGTACGGGGCTTTAGTGTAGCAATATGTTGCTAAATGTTGAACCTTCATTAAATGTAACCATATTGCTACACTAATGCCGCGTACACACGATCGGATTTTCCGATTATACAAGTCTGATGGACTTGTTTCATTGGAAATTCCAATCGTGTGTGGGCCCCATCTGACTTTTTTCCATTGGAGTAAAAAAATAGAACATGTTTTAAAGGGGTTGTAAAGGTAAATGTTTTCTCACCTTAATGCATCCTATGCCACTTATCTATACCCTATGCTGACACCACCAATGGTGGAAGGGAGTTCTACATGCTTACTGCCCTAACATTAAAGAGCCCCTTACGCATTTTCAAACTAAAATCACTTCTTTCTGTGGCTGTATCTTTTTTTGTGATCTAAAATAAAAATAAAAATTCTACCATGTGACAGACTCACGCGGGACATCCCTGGACCCTCTTATGTCTAAAATCATCCTATGTCCACTAGGGGCATAGGATGACTGAGAAATGATATCTTGGACTACCTGAGATGGAATTATTATGTAATTATTATCCACAATATATTCCAGGATATCTGTAAAGAATTATTTACTTTTTGATGATTCTGAACTCAACAGGTTAATTGTAAGAGTGACTCATTCATAATGTTGGGACACATACTGTTAGATGCTAATGTCACCAAGTCCAGGCATCTGTATGTTCTCTGTGCTAATTGACCCTGCTATTGTGTGAAGATGTCCTGTGTTTACATTTATTATAATGTGTATTGTATAGCAGGTGAGCGAGGAGACGTGACGTCTACTCTGAAAGGTCATATCTATGAGTCGCCTAGTCTCGGTAAATGATTAGTTAATTAGCTCATGTTAATTTATGTTCTGGTTACCTCCTCTTTAAACTGTATATAAGATTGTATTCTTGGTTCTATTAAACACTCCATGTTCAGCAGACAAACAAGTCTCGTCTTGTTGTGTGCTTGTGAGCAGCTTACTGAGGAGGAACAGGAAGTGAGAAATTCAGACAAAGAAAACAAAGACATTTTTTTTTAGAAGGGAAATGGAAGGAAAAGGTTAGTGAACCAACAACGCACTAGCTTAAAGGAACCTATTTAGAAAATAAAAAACAAACCTTTACAACCCCTTTAAAGAGTGTATAGCAAAATTATTATGGAGCCATGGCCAGTCACATATTGTGGCCCCACAAATATTTTTTCCTGTATTTCTGTGCCCACATCACCCCATCTTATGATATGTCAATGGCTTACAACTAAATCAGAGAACTGTTTCTTTGCCCCTGCGTTATCTCTTTGCTTGCTTTTATGAGGCTTTGCTATTGGAATAAGAGACTTGCAGTAATGTTCAATGGGCCACCATATTTGAACCCAGGTCTTTCACAAGCTCTAACACGTAAACAGGGCAGCAAAGAACAGGTTTGCTTTAAAGTCCTTCCCCACACAAATATGGTTCCACCCTCAATACCTCCTAGCCACCTACTCCCACCCATTCACAAACGTATTTAAAAAAAACGAAATTTTGTATTTTATTTACCTGAATCCGCTGTCACGTGACTCTCCGTGGCGGCTCTTCCAAAAGTTAAGACCAGTGATCCACCGCTGCAGTCCAGGCTCGTTGTTGGCTGGTCTTGTTACCACCCCTCTTCGCGATATCATCAAACCACTGCCGGAGTCTTCAGGAACCTGAGAGGACCCCACCGATGAACAGCCAATGAGAAGCGTCTACTTCACAAGGTAGCGACATTGGCACAAACCAAGGAAAAGACCTGTTGCACTCTGAGAGAGTCCCCCTGCTCTTTCAGGGGACACCTCTAGGACCACCTGGCACCTTTTTCAGGCAGAGACTCTATGTTCATGCTGTCAAAATAAATTAATTACCAATGATCAAATTTATTTTTTTGAGTGTAGAGCTGGTCTTTTTCTTTGGATTTGTGCAGTCTGTGGAGCATAGAAAAAGGACAAGCCCTCCGCTGGCGTTCAACATGAGGGTGACCCAATTCAGGGCGTTGGAGCAGCATATCCCACACTTCTTCCTAGCAACATGGGTAACAGAAAAAGAGCCCTTCCACCCTGCATTCCCAAAGAAAAATAAAGCCTTGGTACCTCACATGACCACGAGTTCGGGTAAGTGTCTCTGGCATTTTTTCTCTCTTTTTTTTTTATTACTGGGGTAAATAGCTAATCAGTTTTAAGGATCCTATAAACAGGCTGAGCTCTTACCTTGCCACAGCCAATTTCTGGGGAGGTGTTCCCAGCTGGTGGGTGGGAGGCAAATAAATAGCCTTGAGCCCAGAGAGATCTGTTCCTCCCCTGGAGGAAGGGGGCCATGTGCTTCAGTGGGCTGATAAGCCCTAAAGCGTTCCCGATTGGCCGTTGGACTACACCCTCCTCTGGATCAAGCCTATGGTCTTGCTTCTGGGATAGAAGCCCAATCACCTGAGCTGCATTTTAACTATGGTCCCCACCTCTGAATGTTAAAAACTGCTGTCGAAAGTTGTGTATATACTATACGAAAATCGTACGAAAATTCTTTGGACGAAAATGTTCGCTTGATTTTCTTATAGTGTGTACAAGCCTTAAAGAGGTTGCATCTTTCTATTAGCATGTTCCTTGCACTGCAGCATGACTGATTGGCTCCTGCTGTTGCTTCTCCCTCCCAGAATCTTCTGTACATGGACTAAAAAAAGACTAATATCAATACTCTTTAATAGCATCTGTAAGCAATCATTCTACATGAATAACTTACAACTTGTGATACTAATTGTATTAAAATGTCTAGATTTTACATATTTTTTTTTGTTTTGTTTTTCTTGTTTTGAATTTACATAGTTTTATATTTGTTCGTATTAATAATGTAGCACCCTAATAGTAGGCAGGGTTGCTAACAAATTTTAGCTTGCTAGGTGGTAACTAGCATGACTGATAGATGGGCGATTCACTGGCCTTTTTCCTAACTCTGGATTTGATGCACTTCTCTCTTCTGTCACTAGGTGGCATTGTTGCCTGTGGCAGTAGAATGATCAGAGCATAGGGAATCCAGACTAGGATAATTAGGTTGACTCAGCCAATCGGCAGGGGTCTCTTTGGTCCCTTGGCCTGCTGGGAGCGCCTATTTATTATGGAGGAGTCAGGTGACCGGGGTTCTGTGCCACCTGGACGGCTGTCTGGGTGGACGTGTGTTACTAAGGCACTGGGCTGCTAGCCTGAGGCCTATCCCGGGAGCACCTGGCTGCTAGACTGTCTGAGACCTATTCAGGTTTGAGAGAAGCATCTCGGGGTTGGGGCTTAAGGCCTGAAGCCCAACCTAGTTGTAGAGGTTCCACCAGCCGGGGGAACTCTATAGTTGCCAGCGGTGAGGGAGAAGCAGTTGCCATAAGGAATGGCCACTCCTGTCGCCAGGGGCAAGTGATGATCAAGGCCAGAGGTAAAGGGAGGAATAGTCACCAGCAAGGGACAATCATTCCTGTTATCAGAGGCCAGTGTATTGAAGTCTGAAGGAGTATCAGAGCAGCCTTTTCACCAGCCGGGGACGGTGAAGAAGTGGGAAAGCTTCAGCAGGGTGCCAAGCCAGGGATCCAGCGGGTTAGCGTGGATGAAGCTTGAGGAGTAAACAGTGGGATAGGCATGAAAAAGCTCAGAAGATCCAGGATCTTAAAGTCTAGTGAGAGATCGGGAGCTCAGTGAAGTGAAGATCTACAGTAGGATACCGTGAGATGTGAGAGAAGATCTATAACATGTTGCTGTGAGTTACGTATATGGATCTCTATTGATTATTCAAAGTTCAGTTGCCATAAGAGAAAGCAGTTCTACAAATACAGTTGCTTCATCCAGCTTAAATGCCCTCTGCCTGTATAGCTGTCTACCTATTATTTTGTCCAGGAGTGTGCCAATTGCTATTGCATCTGCCTAAGGGTGTCCTGGCCCTAACCCTCTCTCCCCCAGTTCTGTTTAAGAGACAATAAATCTCTTTTCTTGCATTCCAAAAGGTGATTGGCACCCATGTTTCCAACTTGCAATACACCCACAATGCCTAATAACCCACACTACAAGGAAGGATGTCGGCTCACCCTGACTCTGGAGGTCACTATTAGGCCTTTGGAGGTCAGGGATGCCACTACAGCAGTGGTTCTCAACCTTCTAGTGCCGTGACCCCTTGATAAAATATCCCAAGTTGTGGGGACCCCTAACAGTAAAATTATTTTCATAGTGTGGGTTGAAAGCACCCAAGGCAAGACAAGTAATTTGCGCCCCTAACCCGCGGACATTTAGCGCTCCCTGAGTGCCTTCCACTTGTACAGTATTAAAACCCCTTATGGTACATTTTAGGATGTACCACTATTTCTGTTTGTTCTCCTTTCTTTACCTTTCATCTCTCTCTCTATCCTAATTCCTTGTTTTTTCCCCCATCTTTCCCTCTAACTGTCTTTCTTGCTCTCTCTGTTTTTCCTTTCTCTCCCTTTTTCTTTGTTCCTCTCCCTCTTATCATCTCCCTTCCTGAGAGAACAGTGCTGGCTTCAGGAACAGCCCAGGATTTGGTGACCCCTGGCAAATCATCATTTGACCCCCGAGGGGGTCCCGACCCACAGGTTGGGAACCACTGCACTACAGTATAATACATACAAAAATTCTATCTTTTTTGGAGCAAAATTATAACTATACTCATAGAAATATATACATTTTATGCCAATAATTGGTGGCTGGTTTAATGATATGGGGTATATACAATATACAGTACATCTGCCACGTATATTGAGATTCATGGATTTGATTAGGACTGACAAGTAAATATAGCAGTTAATTGGGTCTTCAAAAAGTAGAGTATAACTTTTTTTTATAAATATTAAAACAAACCTGTGCCCAGACTATGTACAATAAAGTATTAAAGAGAAAGTAAACCCTGATGGGTTTTACTTTCTCTTTTTCCCCCTGCAAAGTAAAAACATAAAGGGCTAGTATGCATCGCTTACTACCCTATTATGTTGCACTTACCTGCAAACGAAGCCTGCATTGTCTCCGCTGGTGGCCGCATCCATCTTCGCCCCTCTTCCTTTCCGTGGCATGTGTGCGAAAGCCGTCAGTCACGGCAATTGCTCTTCACAGCACATCCACGATTAATGCAGCGCAAGTATATATGGTAAATATCACGTAAACCGTGCAGGTTTAGAAGATATATACAGTACCTACATTATTAGCTTACCTGTAGGTACAAGCGGTGTAACTAGGTTTACAACCACTTAAACATATTCGGAACAAGCAGTAAAAGCTTTAAACAAGTACTTATTCACCTCTGTAGCTATGTGCATCATGGAGGAATTCACCTTCACAGTTCACAACAAAGACACTGAAATATTTTCCTATTATTTTCTATTGCAACAAAATATTGGCAGCCTGCCAGCCCTCTAATCAAAGCTGTTAGAATCCAAATAAACCAGATTCTAGAGTCTTTGCTGTGCTCTTTGAAAATGTATTATTTTACAGTACATGTAGTGACAGAGATCAGGGATGGTTTATTTTAGAGCTCGTTCACTGTTTGTTAAGAATATTTATTACGAGGGTTCTTCAAAAAGTTTATATTAAGAATTACAAAAACAAATGACATCGCTTTTCCGCATTGTCAACTTCCTCTGCGATGCATTTTTCCCCAGTCCCATGACACTCCCATTTCCAATGAAAATATAAAAGTATTTGAGGACCCCCTTGTATTTTAATTTCCAGTCTCAGCACTTTTATTCAATTCTATTCTTTTAATATTTTAGTAAAATTACATTATATATGATTATGCTCCAGTTGATTAAAATATCATAATGGAATTTAAATTATATATATATATATATATCAGATTTTTTCTTTTTTTTTTAGATTGAGTAGGGAACTGTAAACCTTGCTAAAGAAGAGCAAATAAATTGTGATTTAAATCCTGATTTAAATCAAATCCACCCACAGCACATGCCAATCACCAGGTCCCAGCAAATGATTGACCGCCAGAACCCTGTGATTGGCTCTTAGCTTCACTACACACATCTCTGTGAATGTAAACAACACAGAGCTGTGTTCCATGACAGCCTGGGGATCTTGTTATTTTTTTTTTGTTCTTTCCCCACTAAGCAGGGAATGAAAACAATTGGACCCTCAGTAAAAACAGCACACAGTACACACATAAACACTTGTTAGTAACATTTAAACCTTTGATCGCCTTAGATGTTAACCTCTTCCTGCCCAGTGTCATTAGTACAGTGACAGTGTATAGAATTAGCACTGATCACTGTAATAATTTCACTAGTGATGTCAGTGGCAGTTAGTCAGCTCCAACCTCAGCGCCAGTTAGTATCAGATCGTCCACCGCACTATTGCAGTACTGTTATGAGTCGCTGATCGCCACCAATACCAATATAAAAAACCTAAATAAATAAAAATTCCAGTTTATATCCAATAGTATGCAGACGCATACCTCCCAACTTTTTGAGATAGGAATGAGATAGGAATGAGGGACACCTATCGGCAAAAGTGTGCAGGTATAGGACACACACGTTGCCACGCCCCCTTAAAGGAGAATTGTACAAAAAAATACGATTGGTTAAACCCACAAGTGCTTTTTTTTTTTTTTTCTACTGCTATTACTTTATATTGGCTTTTGGAATTTACAAATGTATCAATTTAGAAATCAGATGAAAGGTTTAGCGCTGGAAAACACTTTTTGATCGATATATGGATCAGACCAAAATGAGAGAAAAATTAGGAGGAAAGAGGGACAGATGGACAGATGCTCCAAATCAGGGACAGTCCCTCAAAATCCAGGACAGTTGGGAGCTATGTTATTACTTTCCTGCAAACCAATCAATATACACTTATTGGGATTTTGTTTTTTTTACCAAAGACATGTTGCAGAATACATTTTGGCCAAAATGTATTAAGAGATTTTTTTTTTCATGTGATATGTTTTATAGTAGAAAGTAAAAAATAAAATATATATCTATATATATATATAGATATATATCTATATATATATATATAGATATCTCTCTCTCTATATATAGATAGATAGATAGATAGATAGATAGATAGATAGATAGATAGATAGATAGATAGATAGATAGATAGATAGATAGATAGATAGATAGATAGATAGATAGATAGATATGGATATAAATATATATATATATATATATTTTAAATTGTTAGTCTTTTTTCAATTATGTAATAAAATATAAAAAAAAAAAACATAAGTGATCACATATCACCAAAGAAAGCTCTATCTGTATTAAGATTTTTTTTTTTTTATTTAGTTGGGGAACAGCGTTGCATGACCGCGTAATTATCAGTTGAATTAGTGCAGTGCAAAAAATGGCCTGGTCATGAACGGGGGTAAAACCCTCCGGAGCTTAAGTGGTTAAGAGAGAAAATGTCCTTGCAAAATTAACAGCCTATTTTTTTCCTTTAGAAAATCAACCCAATTACCTAAATATTTCCTTCAATTGTTCGATCACATGAAAAGCATCTGCACATTATTAGGGTAAACAGAAATGTACTTTTCTCATGGCTGGATAACTGAAGTGTATAGTCACACTTTTTGAAGATTCTCAACTTTTTTAGTAAATCATCCTCCCTGTACTCCATTCAAGAGCATGCCTGCCTAGCTAAGATGCAAGGACTCCACAACAAAGAGATAACGGAAAGTATTTTGAAGGGTTGGCAACTTACCTTTCGGACGTCCATGATGTCCAGCACTGATCTCTTCCCTCCGATCGGACAGTTTTGGATGTAGCATGCTGAGGAAAGGGCTAAGAGGCAGAAGAAGCCAACAGCCAGGGAGCTATAAGTCATGGCTATCATGTTGCAAGTGTCAAGATTATTGACTGTATTTGAAAGTTCTCCTATCACCTGGTCCTATAGCCCTTGCTATATATCTCCCCTGCAGCTCCTCCCAGCCACCCCCTTCATCTGCTACGTCATGGACTCTGTTGTTAGAGGAGCACGTTGACTGTGACACCAAATTCCTCCATTATTAACCCAAGGTTGAGTATGTGAGGTTTCCAAAGAACACATCATTTTGTCGAAAGATTACTGAAACGTGTTAAGAAATAATGTAAGGCTGTGCGAGACATTCCTTTTAATTTCTACCGTCCTCAAGGTCAGTCGGCGGTGGGCAGAAATTTTATGAGCGATCACAACCTTTTTAAGCCTTATAATAGGCAAATGGCTGTGCTTCTTCCAAATATAGAATGCGGATGAATTAAATATTCTCTAAGAAAGAAATATTTTTTTCCCTCCTAAATCAAATATAGTGTGCAGAAAATGGAATTCAAGGAATGACTCAGAACTTGAATCAAGATATCCACAGGACACAGCGGTACATTATATTGTCATGTGTGGGAAGAACGAAAGAACGAAAGAACGAAAGAAAGAAAGAACGAAAGAAAGAACGAAAGAAAGAACGAACGAAAGAAAGAACTAAAACATGAAAGAAAGAAAGAAAGAAAGAAAGAAAGAAAGAAAGAAAGAAAGAAAGAAAAGAAAGAAAAAAATATATCCATAGTTGACCTAGACTAGAGAAAGGCAACACAAACCCTATAAAGCATAAGAAAGAAAGAAAGAAAGAAAGAAAGAAGGAAAGAAAGAAAGAAAGAAGGAAAGAAAGAAAGAAGGAAAGAAAGAAAGAAGGAAAGAAAGAAGGAAAGAAAGAAAGAAAGAAAGAAAGAAGGAAAGAAAGAAAGAAAGAAAGAAAGAAAGAAAGAAAGAAAGAAAGAAAGAGAAAGAAAGAAATATCCACAGTTGATCTAGACTAGAGGAAGGCAACAAAAACCCAATAAAGCATGATAAGAAAGAAAAAAGAAATTATAGATGCTTGCTAATTATATCTTGTTTCAACAATAGAAAAATGTAAAAGATAAAAAAAACATTATCCACAATTGATCTAGATTAGGAAGGCAACAACAACCCTATAAAGCATGCTAAGATAGATAGATAGATAGATAGATAGATAGATAGATAGATAGATAGATAGATAGATAGATAGATAGATAGATAGATAGATAGATAGATAGATAGATAGATAGATAGATAGATAGAATTAAAAACATTTTAATATAAAAAAAAACTATCCACAGTTGATTTGATCTAGTGGAAGGATCAAACAAAAACAAGCATAGAAAGAAAGAAAGAAAGAAAGAAAGAAAGAAAGAAAGAAAGAAAGAAAGAAAGAAAGAAAGAAAGAAAATACAAACAAAAATAAATAAAGAAATAATAGATAATAGCTAATTACATAGTCCATCTTGTTCAACCAATAGAAACATGTAAAAGATTAAAAAGAAGTGTCCACATTTGATTTAAGGAAGGCAACAAAAGCCCCATAAAGCATGGTTAGAATAAGATAGATCGATCATTTAAAATCAATTTAAATTTACATATTTATCACCTTGTTAATCAAGCTACTTTTTGGCACAACTGGTCATTTGCACTCTCCCTCCCTTGGGTGTGAATCAAAATTGATTTCATTGATTAGATTTCATCATTGCTGATGCAAATCTTAATTGACGGACCAATAAGAAGGAGGGGCACAGGGGTTATTACCTATATTCAGTGCACTGGGGATTATTGAGTGTTCATAGACTCCTTGTCCCAGTAGAGGTGGTTGGTAGAGATGGGAAGTAAATTGGTAATAAGTAAGTTGTTGATGTTTGTAGCTTGCAGGGTTTTTTTTGGGCTGTCAGAGGCCAATTCTGGAACTGTGGCTGTGCCCTTATTTTCTTAATATGACCAGGTCTGTCTTTAGAAAATGTGAAGCCCCTTTAGCTTTTGGCACTGAGACTTTGGTGCCAATCACAAGTAGCTATAAATGTCCCCTAAGTATCATTCACTATTGCTAATTGTATAGCACTTTTTAAAATTAAAGTGATGCTGTTGTCAATCTCAAAAAGTTGCCTGTAAAGAAAAATAGTTGCCTTTTCTGCACACCCACTTTAAGGTGGCCCAGCTTCTGCTACACGTATGTGAAAATATTTATCAGAAAATAAGCCTGTGGTCAAGAACTTGTGATATCACTGGGTTTCTGGTTGGATCAACAGGTATTATTATATTTGTACTAAGACCACTTTCACACTGGGGCGATTTTCAGGCGCTATTGCACTAAAAATAGCGCCTGCAAACCGACCGGCTGCTGTTTCTCCAGTGTGAAAGCACCGAGGGTTTTCACACTTGAGCGGTGCGCTTGCAGGACTGCTCCAAAAGTCCTGCTAGCCACATCTTTGGAGCGGTAAAGGAGCGGTGTGTTTACCGCTCCTCCACCGCTCCTTCCCATTGAAAGCATTGGGAAACCACGCTTATACCACCGGCAAATCACCTCTGCAGAGCAGCGGCGCTTTACCGCCCCCACACCTCCCGCCCCAGTGTGAAAAGGGGCCTTATTGAACAAATGATAAAACATTATTAATTGCACAAATAAAGCCTGAGTTAAAATAAATAAATATAAATAAACACAAAATCTGCACGAGGGACATCACTTATCCTCAGTGTGATGTGTCCTTTTTGCTGTTGTCTGTCTCCACCTTCAGGAGTTTTAGGCAGGAGGTGCAAGAGAGGACTTTACAACAATCCAGTCATTACCAGGTACAAGATACTTATCTTCTCTGGTGCAGTGCTAAAAGGGTTCTACATTAAGAATCAGCAACACTAATAGCTCCATGCTATTAATTCAAGATGTGTAACAAAAATAATTGGACTAACCCAAAAAGTGAATTAAACGGCAAATCAAGATAGTGAAAACATGTAGTCCATAAATTGCTTTGCACGCGTCGGGTGGAGCTACAGTCTCTGACGTCACCACGCACCAGCTGGTGTGGCTTGAGCCGTGGCTGTGTTTTTGAAGAAACGTGTTGGGTGAAGCTACAGTCTCTGACGTCACCATGGGCCTGGTAATTGACTGCGGTGGGGAATAGACATGTGCAATTTTAGTTACGAATACGTTTTCCGTCATTATTCATTATTTTTGTTGATATTTCCAAAATTAACGAATATGGAAAACTACGAAGATACGAAACTACTAAATGTAAAAGAACAACACAACGAAAGAAAAAAGAAACGAAAACATAGAAATAACAAAATACCGAACACAAAAAAAAAAGGACGAAAAGAAAACAACCGAAATGCCTAACAAAGAATAAAAAACGAAAAGCAAAACTAACGAAAAATAAATTACGAATCTTCGGAAAATGGAAATGAAAACAACGAATATAGGAAATAACGTAAATTCACTTTCATTAGTACTGTGACCAATAGCCACTCAGCGCTGTCCCTTCCCCTGAAGAGGTTTGTTCCTTCCCCCAATGAGCTTCTTTCTTATTACCTAGTGGCTCCTTGACCTTGTGTCTTTATCTGTGTCAGGCCCCGTACACACGTCCGAGGTTCTCGCCAGAAACCAGCGAGAACCTCGCTGGAAGCTGCATTCCAGCGAGAACCTCGGCCGTGTGTACGCTCTCTGCTCGCCCCGCCCGTCGGGAAACCCGTCGAGCAAATAGAGAACAGGTTCTCTATTTGCTCGATAGCCCGTCGGGATGAATGGCTGGTTGCCATTCCCGACGGGCGGGTCGCAGATTCTGACGGCGGGCAGAGAACCTCGACGGGCGGAACGATGTGTTCCGCCTGTCGAGGTTCTCTGCCGTGTGTACGGGGCCTTAGACTGCAGTGCATTCCATCCAGAGTCCAGGTAGGGTGTGTTTGGGTAGGTTGTACCGGTTTTGTGGATCTGTCAAGTCAATCGCAGTAAATTACAATGTTTTACAAAATTACGACGAGTAGTGTGTCGAATAAACGTAAAATGTATTTTAACAGAATTACGAATGCAATAAAATCTACAAAAGAACGTTGTTACAATCAAATGAAATTAGACACAAAAATACGAATGATCATAAAGCAACGAAGATTTATTTCTTATGAAAATACAAACGCGGCATGATGAAAAATATAATGTAAATACGAATATCAAAACAACGAAAAATAAACCAACGTAAGAACGAATGAACGAATAAATTCATTGTAAAAATACGAACGAGGCAGAATACAACATTTAACGAAAATACTAATCTCGAATCAACGAAAAATAAACTAACATACAAAAACGGAAACGGAAAAAAAAGTGTTACGAAAATGCTAAAGAGTACGAATACGATAACTAACGTCTTACGAAATTACGACTCATTACGAATCACGATAAACGAACAGAAACGAAACAGAAATAAACGTACATTTTTGTTGTGCACATGTCTAGTGGGGAATCCCTGCCGTTTTTTTCAATGACTTTGATCTGTATTGCTGGGACCGATAATGCATTAATTCATTAATAGCCAAGAGTAGTTTTGAATGACTTTTTTTCCTTTAGAAATTACATTTTGTGCAGGGACAGTTCTAAGCACAGGAAACAAGCACTACTTCACAGGCATACTATACACCCCCCAGGTACGAAATTTAAAGGAATATTTCACTTTTATTATTTCACTTTAACCACTTGTCCTCCACCCACCGTCAAATGACGGCGGGCGGAGGACTCAATTGTCCTGACATCACGTCATATGACGTGATGTCCTTTTAAAGCCGCGGGCGGGCGCGCGCCCGCCGCTTTGCTGGGATCCCGGTGCGAGTGCCCAGCGGCAACGATCGCCGCCGGGCACACGCGATTGCCCAGTAACTGAGGTCGGACGACGTCCGTATGTAAACACAGAGCTCCACATCCTGTCAGGGAGAGAGGAGACCGTTGCTGTGTCCCTTGTACATAGGGACAACAATCGGTCACCTCCCCCAGTACCCCCTCCCCCTACAGTTAGAACACTCATAGGACACACATTTAACCCCTTCCCCGCCCCTAGTGGTTAACCCCTTCACTGCCAGTCAACATTATACAGTAATCAATGCATATTTATAGCATTGTTCACTGTATAAATGTAAATGGTCCAAAAATGTCAGAAAAGTGTCCGAAGTGTCCCCCATAACGTTGCAGTCCCAATAAAAAAAATCGCAGATCGCCGCCATTAATAGTAAAAAAAAAAAAAAATGCCATAAACTATCCCCTATTTTGTAAACACTATAAATTTTGCGCAACCAATCGATATACGCTTATTGCATTTTTTTTTTTACCAAAAATATGTAGAAGAATACGTATCGGCCTAAACTGAGGGAAAAAAAAATGTTTTATATATTTTTTGGGTTATTTATTGTAGCAAAAAGTAAAAAATATTGCATTTTTTTCAAAATTGACGCTCTATTTTTTGTTTATAGCGCAAAAAATAAAAACCGCAGAGGTGATCAAATACCACCAAAAGAAATCTTATTTTTGTGGGAAAAAAAAGGACGCCGATTTTGTTTGGGAGCCACGTCGCACTCGAGACGCGCAATGGTCAGTTAAAGCGACGCAGTGCCGGAAGCTTAAATTTGGTCTGGGCAGGAAGGGGGTGAAGGTGTAGTGGTTAAGCATTATTAAAATCACTACTCTTGAAAAAACTAGCCGTTTTTAAAACTTTTTTTTTTATTGATACATGTCCCCTGGGGCAGGACCCGGGTCCCCAAACAATTTTTATGACAATAACTTATATTAACCTTTAAAATTAACACTTTAGATTTCTCCCATAGACTTTTAACAGTGTTCCGCGGCTTTTCGAATTTGCCGCGATCACACCAAATTGTTCGCTGTTCGCCGAACGAGCGAACAGCCAATGTTCGATTTGAACTCATGTTCGACTCGAACATAAAGCTCATCCCTAGTCAGGAGTATTGACAATCCTTCCTGCACATTTGTCTGCTTTCTAGATTAGAATTAGGATATGCCGACACTCTGTCTTCTGGGATCCAGGGATATATTCCTGTCTCTGCTTTGAGCGGCGCAGCAGGTATCATTCTATAGACCACAATCAGAATTCTTTTTTAATGTTTCTCCAAAATAAACTCTGAAATCTGGTCACAAATCTAGTACTCTACTTTTTCTCGTTTTTATTATGATGTTAAAGAAGAATTCCCTGGAATGGTACAGTATATTTTTATACAATTACATTGCTCCAGCTTGGACCTAGGTAGCTATATACACTGTATTACCAAAAGTATTGGGACATCTTCCTTTACACTCACATGAATTTTAATGGCATCCCAGTCTTAGGGCCAGATTCTCGTAGATGCGCGCCTAATTATGCAGGCGTTGCGCATCTCAGATGCACTACGCCAACGTAACGCGGAGTGGCAAGTACCGTATTCTAAGTAAATGCGCTCCAAGATGCGCCTGCGTCGCGTAAATCATCGGCGTAATCCGGCGCAACTCCAAAGTAGGAGGGGAAGTGGGCGTGCGTGTTTGCATTGTAATGAAGCGTGACCCATGCAAATGCAGGCCGGGACGAACGGAGCATGCGCCGTGACGTGGATGACCCGCGCGTGACGTGGTTGACCGCGCCGTGACGTGGATGCCTTTGCCCATGCGCAAAGCCTCCCTACGATTCGCCGGCGCAGGGTATATAATGCGCCCACACATGCGCCCGTGCAGCGCAAACGTCTCCCATTTTCTTGATAGTGACAGCCAAAGTTTGTGCAGGACAAAATGACAACTGCTGTTAAGGAGAGGAGGAAGAAAAAATTCTCCCCAGAGGAGAGGGCCATTGTTGTGAGGGCAATGGAGAAATATGACTCGCGGCTCCATGGTGCTGACAGTGCCCGGACCAGCAAGTCCCGGAGGGATCAGATCTTAATGAAGGTCGCGTGCCAAGTCAATGCCCTCTCTCATGAGGTCCGGACACCGCAGGACATTCAAAAGAAAATGAATGACCTGCGGCGTCTCGTGAAGGGCAAGCTGGCTTCCATAGCTCGGCATGCCAGGGGCACTGGAGGGGGCCCACCCTGCACTGTCCGCCTGACTGAGGAGGAGAAGGTGGTTGCCCGCTGCTGCAGACGGAGCAGGTTGAGGGAGTTGGGGGCTATGAGTCCCAAAAGCCAGCCCTGAGGACAGGTAAGTGTGTTTTATATTCTATCTGTTGTGTACATGTATGGGGGTGGAAGGGAACATGTGCCAAGTGTGTGGGTCCACCAACATGGGCATCTTTTGTGTCATCCACAGATGTGCAGGAGGGAGCGGGGCCATCTGTTGATGCCAGGGCCCGTCAGGATCCATCCCCCGAACATCCAGTCCCTCTGGCTGCCCCCCTGGAACAGGACTTGGAGGGAAGTGGGCACACCTCAACGGAGGAGGTGGTTGAGCAGGATGTCGTAGTCCAGGACCAGGACCTGTATGTTGTTTTGGAGGAGGATGATGGGTTGCCTGGACCAGCCCAGGCTACCCCCCCATCTTTAGCGAACCCCTCAGTGTCCCCCCCCAACCTCTCCAGTCCCTCTGTTTCCCCCCCCCTCATCTCCGGCCCCTCAACATCCTCCCCTTATGCCCGGTCCCCTGCCACTCCCCAGAAGGCAACGTGCAAGACCAGGGGTGTTCATAAGGTCCTGCCAGAACAGCTCGCCAGACAGCAGGACCAGCAAAATCGGCACCTGTCAGAGGTCGTGGAGGAGATGAGGCGCCTGGCCGATAGCCTGGCATCCTCGGGACACATAACAGATGCCATCCAAGATCTTGCTGTCAACAGCGCAGCAACGCTGACCAGCCTGGGGGAGCTGCAGGCGAACACCTCCGACCTTGTGGGGGAGGTTCATGCCCTGCGCCTTGCAGTCGAGGAGCAGACTGCTGTGCAGACCCGCATAGCGGTTGCCCTGGAGGGCATGCAGGCAGCCAGGGAGGGAAGTGGGGATGCTCCTCCTCCACCTGCTACCCCCCCCCCCCACCTGTGGCTGCCCCCAGGCAAGTGAGGGGCAGGAGCCGTGGCACCAAGCAGAGCCCCTGCCAGGCCCATACATTTTTTGATTTCTTATTATTTTGCTCTGGGTAAGAGCTTTTTATTTTTTTTTCTATTATGCTCTGGGTAAGAGCTTTTTATTTTTGTTCTATTATGCTCTGGGTAAGAGCTTTTTATTTTTTTTCTATTATGCTCTGGGTAAGAGCTTTTTATTTTTGGATACTGCACACGGTGCAGTGTGAATGGTGTGTGAATGTGAGGGGGTGGCACTCCTGCCAGTAAGGGGTGTCACCCTCGGCCGTTGGGGAGAAGTTATCCCCACGGCTGTGTGAATGGTGTATGAATGGACAGCAACATCATTGGGGCCTTGACGTGGCGTTGCTGCTCCCAAGTCCGACATGCTGGACTTGGGCTAATCCAATGTGATGTGGATGTGGGGTGTGTGTGCTAGGGACCACAGTGGTGTACACGCGTGCATTGTCTGTGTGTGTTTAAGGGTCAAAGATACGTAACATGAGGACCCTCCTGACTGCTCTTCCATCAGATGATGGGGTCTCCTCTGGCAGGGGGGGGCTGTGTGGTTGGGGGGACAGGTCATCACGTAGGGCAATCTGCAGGCCCTTTCTCATGGCAAAGTTGTGCAGAATGCAACATGCACCAATGATCTGACCCACAAAGTTGGGGGAATACAATAGGGCCCCCCCCAGACTTATCCAGGCATCGGAAACGGGACTTCAGGATGCCAAATGTGCGCTCCACCACTGCACGGGTTTTGATGTGTGCTTCATTGTATCTTCTCTCTCCTCTGGTTTGGGGGTTCCAGGAAGGAGTCATGAGATGGGGTCCCAGTACATATGCAGAGTCACCTGTAAGGGAAAAGACAGGAGGATGTTAGTCATGCATGTGCCCCTTGTGATGTCAGCATCATGGGGGGGGCAGTCATGCCTGCCACCCATGTCACTCACCAACCAGCCAGCTGTCCCCATACATGTCCTGCTCAAAATCTTCTGGGATGTTGCTTTGACGGTAGATGTAGCTGTCATGGCTGGAATCGGGGTCTTTGGCACGGACGTGCCATATGAGGTATTTGGCATCGGCTATCACCTGTATGTTGATGGAGTGCCAGTGCTTCCGATTGCGGTAAATGTGCTCTGTGGCACTGGGGGGCTGGAGTGCCACATGTGTGCAATCAATGGCCCCGATGGTGCGTGGGAATCCGTCAATTCTCTAGAAATCTGTCATTGCCTTCTGCCGCAGGTGCTCAGTGGTGGGTCTGATGATGTGGTGGGACATGCGTCTGAGGATTGCGGGGACAACCTGGTGCAGACATCTGCTTATGGAGGATTGTGACATCCCAGCCACCACTCCACTTGTACGCTGGAATGATCCACTGGCCAGGAAATGGAGTGTTGCCAGGACCTTCACCAATGGCTGCAGTGCATGTGAGCGGTGTGTCTGGCTGGTGATGTCATCCTGCAGGGCTGTGGTTATTTCCAGGATGGCAGCAGGGCTGAATCTGAAGATGCAATACACCTCCTCATCACCCATGCCAAAGAGCCTCATGCGCGCTCGGTAGATCCTCTCACGTGCCCCCTCCTCCTCCTCCTCCTTCTATGCTCCTCTTCCTCTGCATACATTAGTAGTGATAAGACCATGGCTGCCCCTGGCATGTTGGCATACGAATGTGTTGTCCAGTAAGTGTGATTGCTCAGCTCGTCCGTTATGGTGCTGCTGTAGTTGCTCTCCAGCTGACTTGCACACGGTCTTGAGCAAAGTTACCCGTGCTTTTATGAGGGGTAGGTTTACTCAAGGCTTTTGTGTTACGCGCACCACGAGTAGCCAACGCTTCCTCCTCTCCTTAACAGCAGTTGTCATTTTGTCCTGCACAAACTTTGGCCGTCACTATCAAGAAAATGGGAGACATTTGCGCTGCACGGGCGCATGTGTGGGCGCATTATATACCCTGCGCCGGCGAATCGTAGGGAGGCTTTGCGCA
This sequence comes from Rana kukunoris, assembly GCA_029574335.1. Taxonomy (NCBI): domain Eukaryota; kingdom Metazoa; phylum Chordata; class Amphibia; order Anura; family Ranidae; genus Rana; species Rana kukunoris. Next base: position 706,000,324 of record CM056049.1, read on the forward strand.
TGCGCAAAAGGCATCCACGTCACGGCGCGGGTCAACCACGTCACAGCGCGGGTCATCCACGTCACGGCGCATGCTCCGTTTGTCCCGGCCTGCATTTGCATGGGGTCACGCTTCATTACAATGCAACACGCCCACTTCCCTCCTACTTTGGAGTTGCGCCGGATTACGCCGATGATTTTACGCGACGCAGGCGCATCTTGGAGCGCATTTACTTAGGGAATACGGTACTTGCCACTCCACATTACATCGGCGTAGTGCATCTGAGATGCGCAACACCTGCATAATTAGGCGCGCATCTACGAGAATCTGGCCCTGAATATTTTCGATGCTTAACTATGCGCCTACGCCGCGCTAGCTTAAAGCATTTTCGGCGCCCAGACGAAAAAAAATTTCTCGCGTATGTGGTTCTGTGTTTACCGCGCATCGATACGCAGGTGCACATTTACAATTACGCCGCGCAAATCCATTTACGCAGGCGTAGCGCCGCTGAGAATCTGGCCCTTAGTCTATAGTGTTCTATCTTGAGTTGGCCCACCCTTTGCAGCTATAACACAAAGTGCACAAAGCAAGGTCCATAAAGACATGGATAAGCCAGTTTGGGGTGGAGGAACTTGACCGGTTTGCACAGTCCTGACCTTAACCCAATAGAACACCTTTGAGATGAATTAGAGTAGAGACTGAGAGCCAGGTCTTCTCATCCAACATCAGTGCCTGACCTCACAAATGTGCTTCTGGAAGAACGGTCAAACATTCCCATAGACACATTCCTAAACCTTGTGGACAGCCTTCCCAGAAGAGTTGAAGCTGTAATAGCTGCAAAGGGAGGGCCAACTCAATATTGAACCCTGCAGACTAAAGCCTCGTACACACGATCGGATGTCTATCTGAAAAATCCATGGATTTTTGTCCGAAGGGCATTGGCCGTGAACTTTAGCGGGACACTTTGGGCAACTTCTGCTAATGTTGTATAAGGCCACGTACACACGATGAGACATGTCCGCTCAAACATGTCTGACGGACCATTTCCAGCGGACATGTCTCATCGGATTTTGGTCCGATGGCGTGTACACACCATCGGACGAAAATCCCCTCGGGCTGAGGACGCGGTGACGTGGCGGTGACGTTGACGCGCCGCCACGTCACCACTCCAGGAAGTAAAATACTTCCACGCATGCGTCAAATCAATTCGACGCATGCGCGGAGATTTCTGTCCGCTGGTTAGTGTACTAACCAGCGGACATATCCGACGGACATGTCTCCGGCGGACAAATTTCAAAGCATGCTTTGAAATTTGTCCGCTGGGAAAACATGTCGGCTAGCCCGTACACACGATCGGAGATGTCTGCTGAAACGGTCCGTCGGACCAGTTTCAGCAGATAAATTCGATCGTGTGTACGCGGCCTTATGGTTAGCATTGGTTCGGAGCATGCATGTTTGTACTTTGGATTTTAGTTTAAAGGACTTATGTACACACGATCGCATAATCCGACGGGAAACATTTGTTGTCGGACAATCTGAGAGCATGACCATCCAACATTTGTTGTCGGAAATTCCGACAACAATTGTCCGATGGAGCATACAGACGGTTGAATTATCCAACAAAGCACCTTTCATCGGACAATTGCTGTCAGAATAAAAGTTCATGTGTGTGTAAAGGCAGGTATCCCAATACTTTTGGTAATATAGTGTTTATACCATACCTGTTCGACCCTCCTGGAAGCTGGAAATGACTGAAGTGACACCACTGTACTAGTGATGTCCACTTGCTTCCAGGACCTATCCCAGCCCTGCTGCATTCTGAACCAATTAGGTCAGCCGCTCAGCACTGGTGCCATACAGAGAATGTTTTGCATTTTCTCAATAATGGAAAGATGGGGTGGTGACGTTACACTCTGGTTTTGTTATCTTTTAACCTTTTGCCGACCGCCGTCTGTAGATATACGTTGACAGAATGGCACTGCTGCGCAAAGCAACATACCTGTATGTTGCTTTGAATTTGCCACCGTGCAGGCGCACCCTGCCGCGGGCTCTGTGCCCGTGGGACCCGCGGACACGATGTCCGCCGGGTGCTCGCGATTGTCTCGCGGAGAGGCAGAACAGGGAGGGCATTTCCCTGCTCTGCCTAGTAACATGACAGTGATCTACTGCTGCCTGTCATCGGGAGCAGTGATCACTGTTGTGTCACTTGTAGCCCATCATCCTTCCTAGTTAGAATCACTCCCTAGGACACACTTAACCCCTTCCTCAACCCTAGCGGTTAACTCCTTCCCTGCCAGTGTCATTTACACAGTAATCAGTGCATTTTTATAGCACTGTTTGCTGTATAAATGACAACGGTCGCAAAATAGCGTCAAAAGTGTCCGATGTGTTAGCCATAATGTCGCAGTCCCAATAAAAATCGCAGATCACCGTCATTACTAATTTAAAAAAATAATAATAAAAATGCCATAAAACTATCCCCTATTTTGTAAACGCTATAACTTTTGTGAAAACCAATTAATAAACGCTTATTGCGATTTTTTTCACCAAAAATATGTAGAAGAATACATATCGCCTAAACTGAGAAAACATTGATTTTTTTATATATATATTTTTGGTGGATATTTATTATAGCAAAAAGTAAAAAAATATTGCTTTTTTTCAAAATTGTCGCTCTATTTTTGTTTATAGCACAAAAAATAAAAACCGCAGAGGTGATCAAATACCACCAAAAGAAAGCTCTATTTGTGGGGAAAAAAAAAAATACGTAAATTTTATTTGGGTGCCATGTCGCGCGACCGCGCAATTGTCAGTTAAAGCGACGCAGTGTTGAATCACAAAAAGTGCTCTGGTCAGAAAGGGGGTAAATTCTTCTGTGGCTGAAGTGGTTAATAGGCTTTTCACTTTGATTCTATTGGCTGGAGCTCTGCTTTAAAGCTAGGTTCACACCTATGCAAATTGGATGCGGTTTCTTCACCTCCAATTGATATAGCAGGAGAATGTGACTGGCCCTCTATGAAGCCGGTCACATATCTCCGCAGCGGGTCCGGTGCGATTTGCTGGAAAAACGTGTGCCTTTTTTGGTCCGTTTCAGGTCCGAATTCAGCCTAAAATTCAGGCTGAAATTGGACCTGAAACGGTGAACCAGCATGCACTGGACCCCTGCTGATCTGGCGATGGTGTGAGCCCAGCCTCAATCTTTCTTCTTTTGAAGAGTTTGAGGACTGCTGCTTTCTGACATTTTCCTGGATGTCAGATATTGTGCCCCCCACCTTCCACCAATCCAGTGGCGGTTCATCCATAAAGGGTGCAGGAGCACCGCCCCCCCTTCCTGTCATTCTCTATCACACATAGATAGATTCATGCATTGCATGAATCTATGTATGTTCGCTGCTGACACCCCCTATTTCAGGTGTCCGCTCCCTTTTTGAGCACCGGGCACCTGAATTACAGCGGCGGGGTGTTTTTTGGAAGCACCTGATTAGAGCCATTGGCTCTAATAGGCGCCCAAAGATGCTAACACTGAACCGCCTCTCAACCAACCAGGTGCTCGGGACCTGTGTTACCTGTCACCAAAGTGGCTGAAATGACAGGCGTTGTGATCGGACGCCTATCAGGTGTCCAATCATAGAAGGGGACAAGAGGAGGAGCGGGCTGGAGAGCAGAAGACATCAAGGAATAAATGGAGGACACCACTTGCTGCCTGTCGCCGTCACCCGCTGACCACCCGAGACAAGGTAAGTGTCGGGCAGACGGCGGGAGGGGGGCCACAGTGGCAGCATTTGGGGCACATTGGCAGCACTTGTGGCACAGTGGCAGCATTTTTGGGCCCAGTAGCAGCACTTGTGGCAGCATTTATTGGTCACAGTGGCAATCTTTGGGGCACAGTGGCAGCATTTGGGGCACAGTGGCAGCGTTTGATGGCACACTGGCAGCGTTTGATGGCACAGTAGCTGCGTTTGATGGGCACAGTGGCAGCGTTTGATGGACACAGTGACTGCGTTTGATGGGCACAGTGGCTGTGTTTGATGGGCACAGTGGCTGCGTTTGTACAGTGGCTGCGTTTGATGGCACAGTGGCAGCGTTTGATGGGCACAGTGGCAGCGTTTGATGGGCACAGTGCCTGCATTTGTACAGTGGCATTGCGTTTGATGGGCAAAGTGGCTGCGTTTGATGGTACAGTCTCAGCGTTTGATGGCACAGTGGCAGCGTTTGATGGGCACAGTGCCTGCATTTGTACAGTGGCATTGCGTTTGATGGGCAAAGTGGCTGCGTTTGATGGTACAGTCTCAGCGTTTGATGGCACAGTGACAGCGTTTGATGGGCACAGTGGCTGCATTTGATGGGCACAGTGGCTGCGTTTGGTACAGTGGCAGCATTTAATGGGCACAGTGGCAACATTTGATGGCACAGTGGCTGCGTTTGATGGGCACAGTGAGGCTGAAATTGATGGGGTTTTTTTTCAGAATTTTTCAGTTTGTATGCACCCCCCCCCCAAAAATTTTGAGCACCAGCCTCCACTGCACCAATCCCTAAATTACTAAAGAACACAGAAGACGATGACCTCGCTAAAAGTCTACCTGGACCTCCATGATATTTCTTACATTCATGTCATCCAAACGCCAATCTGTGATTCCAATAAAAGTGTATTTAGTGGGGAACAAGGCTATGAAACGCTGATTGATAATTATTTCCCTAACGAGGCCCAGCATGTAATGGATAGCTGCTTCTTTTTTCCTGTCTTCCCTTAACAATAGCCAATAAGTATCAGTCATTATCTTAATGCTCTTCAGGATCTTGGAGTTTCAATATCAGACACTTAAACAGTAATGTGTGACAATGACAGGTCATATAATTGAAGAGAAGTCGGAGCTGAGGCCTAATTACAGCACTTAGACTGGAGCATGGACCTGCTTAGCCAATGAATTGCCCTCACATGAAGTATCTAATATCCCAAGAAATTAAGCCATTAAGAGGCAAGCAGAGTGACATCTCTAGAGTTTGTCAATGTAAAAATTAAGGATTAGCGCCGGCCTTAATCTTTTAAAAGATTTCGCTAACCCCTTCACTTCCACATGATAAAGACACATTTTCTATTTTCTTGAATTAAATAAACCGAAGCCATCGCAGTTAAAGGGGTTGTAAAGGTAATTTGTTTCCCTAAATAGCTTCCTTTACCTCAGTGCAGTCCTCCTTCACTTACCTCATCCTTCCATTTTGCTTTTAAATGTCCTCATTTCTTCTGAGAAATCCTCACTTCCTGTTCTTCTGTCTGTAACTCCACACAGTAATGCAAGGCTTTCTCCCTGGTGTGGAGTGTTGTGCTCGCCCCTCCTTTGGACTACAGTCGAGTCAGGATGCTCTCTATGTTGCAGATAGAGAAAGGAACTGTGTGTTAGTGGGCGTCCTGACTCTCCTGTAATCCAAGGGAGGGGGCGAGCATGACACTCCACACCAGGGAGAAATCCTTGCATTACTGTGTGGAGTTTCAGAAGAAATAAGGACATTTAAAAGCAAAATGGAAGCATGAGGTAAGTGAAGGAGGACTGCACTATGGTAAAGGAAGTTATTTAGGGAAAATGTTTTACCTTTACAACTCCTTTAAGTTCCCTGCTTAACCCTCCATGTGTGCCACCATGGTTAGCCGCAAGCTTGTGGGAGGTGGAACTTCTACTGTAGTGGTCTCCAAAGTGTGGCCCATGGGTCATATGAGGACCTGTGCTTGGCTTTATCTGGACCTTGGGGCACTGTACCTCCAACTGATACAGGGCGTTATTCCTCCCACTGGCACCAACAGAGAGGCACTATTCTTCCAACTGATGCCAATGATGTGGCACTATCCCTCCCACTGATATCAACAATGGAGCACTATCCATCCCACTGATACCAAAATGGAGCACTATCCATCCCACTGATACCAACAATGTGGCACTATTTCTCCCACTGATATCAACAATGGAGCACTATCCATCCCAATGATACCAAAATGGAGCACTATCCATCCCACTGATACCAACAATGGGGCACTATTCCTCCCACTGATACCAACAATGTGGCACTATTTCTCCCACTGATACCAATGATGGGGTACTATTCTTCCCACGGATGCCAATAAAGGAATTCCGATTGCCTTTTATTGTTCAAAGGGATAACACCAAAGACACCAACACAAGGTCACGTAGACGCGTTGATTAAGCACAAGATGCTTGTGTGAAACGCGTTTACGTGACCTCATGTTGGTGTCTTTGGTGTTATCACTTTGAACAATAAAAGGCAATTGGAATTCCTGGATGTGCAGTCATTTATTTTCTTACAAGTTTCCCATGGAGCCGGGCCTAGGCTGGCACTCTACGAGACATTCCACCTCAGCTTATCATCATACACCTGGAGCAGCGGCTCTTTTTCTTTGGATACAAATGAATGGTCACTATTTCTCCCACTTATACCAATGATATTGCACTATTCCTCCCAACGATACCAATAATGGCGCTCTATTTCTTCCACTGATACAATGATGGAGCACTATTTCTTCCACAGATACCAATGATGGGAAACTATTCCTGCCACTGATACCAGTGATGGGTCACTATTTCTCCCACTGATACCAATGATGGGTTACTATTTCTCCTACTGATACCAATGATGGTGCACTATTCCACCACTGACACCAACAATGGGGCATTATTACTCATCCTTCTGACCACAGACACAAAGGGCCAGATTCAGAGTGAACTTACGCCGAGGTATCTGTTGATATGCTGCGTAAGTTCTAAGATGCGCCGTCGTATCGGTGTTCTGTATTCAGAAAGACGGATACGCCGAAATTTGGCTAAGGTATGACCGGCGTAAGTCTCTTACGCTGTTGTATCTTAGTTGCATATTTACGCTGGCCGCTAGGTGGCGCTTCCGTAGATTTACGCGTCGAATATGCTAATGAGCTAGATACGCCGATATATATACATAGTTTATGTAGGCATTCGACCGGCGTAAAGTTACCCCTGCTATATGAGGCGCAACCCATGTTAAGTATGGACGTCGGAACAACGTCGTATTGTACGTCGTTTACATCGTTTGCGTAAGTCGTTCAGAAATGGGGCTGGGCGTAAGTTACGTTCACGTTGAAATCAATGAGTATTTCCGACGTGATTTTGGAGCATGCGCTCTGGGATACGTCCACGGCCGGCGCATTTGCCTTTCGGTCGGCGCGTCATTTACGTGGGGTCACGATTATTTAACATACAACACGCCCACGACCAGCCTACTTTGAATTACACAAGGTTACGCTGGCCCATTTACACTACGCCGCCGTAACTTAGGGCGCAATTTCTTTCTTAATACGGGACCTGCCACTCTAAGTTACAGCGGCTTAGTGTAAATGAGATACGCTACGCCGCCGAAAGTATACGAAAAAGTATCTGAATCTGGGCCAAAGTATTTTTTTTACTTCCAATTGCAACCAAATCTAAAACATTGTTTACTTCCAGTGATGGAAGGTTGCACATTTTCTACCCTTTCTGGCTACAATACGACCCCTCATAAAAAACTTATGCCCCGTACACACATGCAGGATTTCCAACGGGAAAAGTTCCTGTCGGAAATCCCGAGGGGAAAGCCGAGAACCTGCTCAGTCAGTCTTTTCCCCTACAAACGGCCGGTTTTCCCATAGGAAAACTGCCAAAAACCATCGGGCAAAAGTCTGCCGGTTTTCCCGGCGAGAAAAAAGAGAGTTGGTTCTCTTTTTTTGTCCAGGGTTTTTTGGGCAGTTTCCAGGTTAGGGTTACAGAGAGGTTTAGATGTCTATGTATAAAACCATTGTATGGATATGATGAACAGGCACACAATCAGGATGAAAATTGCCCATCAATCGCAGCCACAAGCTGGCATTCAGATAATGTAATGCTACAGCCCTTCCCCCGCCCTCTTGTTGCTGTGCCTAATTGTGTTGGTTTATGACACATAGACAATGGTCTGGACTGAAGACGTCTCTTCGCGGGGGTTTGTATTGAGAGGCTGCCTGCTTACCATAATCTCATTATGTTTATCTGTAGCCTGTTTCAATGTACAAATGTTCAGTTCCCATTGGTTGTTCCTTGTCCCTCACCCCCTCTTAGACAAGGCTAAGGGGAGTGTCCCTAACTGTGTGTAAAAGTGTATGTCTTGGAATTTAATAAACAGTTTAAGCTCTGCATGTTTAACCCTCAACACCTGTGTGGATTGTCTCGTGATTGAGGGGTTAAGGGCTGGTTATGGCGAATCTGCAGGCTGCGGGTGCCTTTGGAGGACAGGAGACACAGGTCTGGCGGATGTGCCCACCTGGGGTATTGGAGATCCGTCACAGAGCCTATGGCTCTAATCAGGTGATAAAAAAAACACTGCTGTAATTCAGGCGCCCAGCGCTCCAGTACGTAGGATACAATAGGGTTCACCGCCGAGGTAACCCAACAACTATGGACGATATGTGGCATTAAGCCAATAGTAAATTCGGCATACCACCCCCAGTCCAATGGTCTATGCGAAAGGTTTAATGGTACGCTGAAGCAGATGCTCCGTACATTTGGAGAGGCTCATAAAGACTGGGAGCGCTTTCTACCCCATTTGCTCTACGCTTATAGAGAGGTACCCCAAGAGTCAACAGGGTTTTCCCCTTTTGAATTACTGTTTGGGAGAAGGGTGCGAGGGCCACTAGACCTAATTAGAGAGCATTGGGAGGGGGAGAGTAGCCCAGACGGAACCCTATTGTATCCTACGTACTGGAGCGCTGGGCGCCTGAATTACAGCAGTGTTTTTTTTATCACCTGATTAGAGCCATAGGCTCTGTGACGGATCTCCAATCCTCTATCGGATATGATTTCTTGGAGAAACCCCACCCTGGAAAATATTTTCATTAAGGCCTCTGCCACAGTTTCGGCATGAATGTTGGTGAGGGCTATAGCCTCGGGGTACCGGGTGGCATAGTCCACTACAGTTAAAATATATCTTTTCCCGGAGGGACTGGGTTTTGGTAAGGGCCCCACTATATCTACGGCCACCCTACTGAAGGGTTCTTCAATAATGGGAAGAGGACATAACTTGGCTTTGTGGCGGTCACCTCGCTTGCCTACTCGCTGGCAAATGTCACAGGAGGTGCAGTATTGCCTCACATCCTTGGAGATCCCTGGCCAGAAGAAAGCGTGGGTCAACCTGTATCGGGTACGTGTCATCCCCAGATGCCCAGACAGGGGAATGTCGTGGGCAATCCGAAGCAGTTCCTGCCTATACTTCTGGGGAACCACTAACTGTTTAGTCGTTACTGTGGCCAACCCTCCCACTCCTCTTTCAGCAATGCGGTAAAGTAGCCCTTTCTCCCAGGTGTACTGCGCCCCCTCTAGCCCAGCCTGGTCAGCGTGTACCCTGTCCCTGTATACCTGTAGCGTGGGGTCTGACCTCACCTCGGCCTTAAACTTAGTCGGGGTATCCCAGGACATACGTGTCGTGTGGGGGTCATGGTCTCTTACCAGAGCCTCAGAGTGTGTCGGTGGAACCGTGGTGCGAGCCTGTTGCCGTGTGGTCACTGGATGGGCTTCCTGGTATGGGGCCTGGGGTACAAAAGCAGAGGTCATCTGGCCCAAGTCATTTCCCAGCACAACATCTGCTGGTAAATTTTGCATGAGGCCTACTTCTACCGTTCCCCCTCCCACACCCCAATCCAAATGTACTTTGGCAGTGGGTAGTCGGTACACTGCTCCCCCTGCCACTCGTACTGCCACGGATCCGCCAGTGTGTGCCGAGTTAGGGACCAAATGGGGTGTTATCAAGGTTAAAGTAGCTCCTGAATCCCGAAGCCCATGGACTTCTTTCCCCTCCAAGGTCACTGGCTGTCGATGATGCTGCCGGTTATCCGTGGCTCGGACTATCATCACCTCATGCAAGATTCCCAGGGGTTCTTCTGCTGGAATGCTCAACATCTCTTGAGTGGCCGGCTCCCGTTGATAATGATGGGCAGCAGCCCTTGGTGCCGGGTTCGGTCGGGTGGGTCTGCCCCGGTTTTGGGTGCACTCGCGTGCCATATGTCCCCACTGTTTGCAGGTGTGGCATTGGATGTTGGCACGTCCGTTATATCTGGAGGGTGGTGGTAAAGTCCCTTGGGATTGACGAAAAGGGGAGGCTGTGAGAGGGGGGGTGGTAGAGTACTGGGTGGTCCCGCGGGTCGAGGATAGCTCTTGGTTAGGGGCCCATGATGTCTCCTCGCATCAAAATGCTGATCCACTAATCGAGCTGCTTCAGTTAGGGTGAGAGGTTTCTTGTCTCGCACCCGTTCTTGTGCCTCTGGGGACAAACCGTTGAAGAATTGCTCCAACAGCATTAACTGTCGCAATTCCTCCATAGTAGTGGCTTGGCTGGCTTGTATCCACCCTTGGGAAGCTTGGTCCAGCTTGTGTGCCCATTCAGCATGTGAATCCTTCTCTGGTTTGCGCAGGTTTCTATACTTGCGCTGGTATGCCTCTGGAGTAATGGCGTATCTCTCTAATATCGCTCACTTCACTTTATCATAATCCTTGCTGTCCTCACTGGGTACAGCGCGATATCTTTCTGCTGCCCGACCTGCCAGCTTGCCTGCTAGCAATGGGACCCATACTGTCCGTTCCAAGTCATGTAAATCACACAGTCTCTCAAAATCCTGTAAATACCCATCAATCTCATTCTTCTCTTCACAAAACATTTTAAATTCATGATAGGAAATTTTGGGTTTTACCTGGTTGTAGAGTGACCCAGTAGTGGATTATGCTCAAATGATTTTTGTTGTAGTGTTGTGTAGTGCGTGACTGTGTATGCTGCGCATGTGTGCCATCACGTACTCCTGCACTGTCGCCATTACCATGTGCAGCATGGCATCTGATATGGGCTGTGGCAAAAATTCCAGCCTGGTCCTCATTTCTCTCTGGTAGAGGGTTTCTTCCATGGCTGCTGGTGGTGTAGCGCTGCGGGCTCTGTCTCCCTCCATCAGCTTGGCAGTTAGTACAGCTTTGGATTTGTTGCTGGCTACCTTACCCCTGGCTTCTAGCAGTTCCTTTAATGTCTGCCGCTTTAGCGTAGAATAATCCGTCTCCATTTACATCGGTAGTTCACATTGCTCGAATTGCGCTTATCGGCTGTAAGGTTGGATCCCGTCGCTTGCCACCAATTGTAGCGGAGTACAATATTAAACTCCGCGATCTCCGCTGGTAACCAGGGTAAATCCACAGTCAGTGTTGAAAAGTAAGGCAATGTCCCAAATCCCCCCCCCCAGTAATCGGACGAAACACAGCTCTGAGAGTCAACTGACTTTTTATTCACAGGCTTCCATATTTATATAATTCCCCATGCAAGGGGTTTCCAAACAGCCAAACAGATTTAGCAGGGGTAATACAGTGAGGACCACATGGGGAACTTAACATTTTGGATAATTCTCCCATCAGGCATTGCTGCACGAGGGAAAAGTCGGTTGGTAGCTGGGGTCTGGGGTTATGTGTTGTGGGAGTTCGGTTTAAAACTGCCGAACACCGATTGGGCAACATAAAACAAAGTACTTGAATGCTAGTGGCTTTTGGCTGCCAGCATACGAATTACTATGCCCACATACGACCCAGCAGAATACATAGCATATAATACAGACAACCTTTTGACATATAATACAGACAACCTTTTGACACTGGTTTGTCACAACCCCCTTTCAGCACAAATCCCCCTTCTCAGTACAAAATGCCCCCCATATCCCTTGTCCCAGTATAAATCCCCCCAAACCCCTCCTTCTTATACAAATTATTTTCCCCCCCAAATCCCCCTCAGCACAAATCATCCCCCCATTACCCTGCACAGATCCCCCTCAGCATAAATCATCCCCCATCTCCCTGCACAGACCCCCCTCTCAGCACAAATAATCACCCCATCTCCCCCCCCTCCCTGCACAGATCCCCCCCCCCCCCCGAGCACAATATTAAACCTTTCTTCTTGCCCAAATTCTCTTATTCCCCCAACCAAGCCACCCTCAGCAGAAGACTTACCGAGTCCTCAGTGATTGATGGCTGACACTTTAGCAGCTCCCAGTCCCATCTGTCCCAGCCGGCTGCCTGAGATCTCCTTCAAATGTGTGTCGGCATTTTCTGACATCTCCTGCGGGGTGTCCCCGGGTCTCCAGCGCAGTGATGGGTGACACTTTAGCAGCTCCTATCTGTTTCCGGCCAGCCGCATGTCAGCTGTGTCAGGGCGCCAGGAGATCCTCCTCCCGTCCCATCAGAAGACCCGCCAAAGCAGGGGAGGAACCTGGGAAGGAAATCTGCTGGCGCCCTGACACGGCTGACATGCGGCTGGCAGGGAACAGATAGGAGCAGCTCTTCAAAGTAACCAGGCGCTACAAATAGATTCATGCAATGCATGAATCTTTGTATTGTATTCAGTGGCGGTGCAGGAGCGAGAGGGGGCGGCGCTCCTGCACCTTCTTTTTTTTTTTTTTTACCACCTCAGCCTTGACCAAGCACAAGAGACCAGCTCATGAAATGGTGCCTCTTATCGTCTCTATTCGGGTTTGCATCATTTGTGGTATATCAAATAGCCTTAAATGTGTCTTTCTTTTTTTTTTTTTTTTAACTATAAATTAGTATTATTTTTGTCAAGAAAAAAAAAGAATATAAACGATACTGATATATCCCCCCCTCTCCATGGGAATGGGGTGATACCTAATTTCCAAACATTTTAGTGCCCTTATCAAGGGTGGAAACCAAAACAGAGAACAAACGAACACCCATTCAGAAAGGAAACACCCTCCCCTCCCCTCCCACACCCACCCCACCCTCGTGGCTCCCCGGACTCTACCCTTTTCCCGTAATTAAAAGTCACCGAGAATTTAAGCTAAAAGGTTCTATACCGGGAATATATATTAGAAAGCTCCAGGTTGGGGCGACCTGCTCTATCTATATACATAAACAAATCCGGGCTCTGCTCCAGAGTTGATATAGACTATATCAACCTCAGTCTCTCCGCATAGCTCCAAGTTTTTTTATATTTTTTCCACTTTATCCACTTTTCAAGGAAATCCCCTTTCGTTTCTAAGAAGTTCTCTTTAAGCTCCTCCATCCTATACGTTTCCTCCACTGCGTTGATCCAATCCCAAACACTAGGGCATTCCACTTCCTGCCACTTACGAGGGATGAGTCTTTTCGCGGCATTTAATAGATGGGGTAAAAGAGATTGCTTATAATTTTTAAACCCCTCCTGCCCCCCATGGAAGAGAACCACCCAGGGGTTTTTCTTGATCTCCTTGCCAGTTATTTCTTTAATGAGGCTAAGTATAGTGTCCCAATATTTTTGAATGTACGGGCAAGACCACCAAAGATGGGCCATTGTTCCTTTATCTGAGCATCCCCGCCAGCACTTGTTTGATTGGCCTATTTTGTATTTATTGGCTTTATCTGGCGTGATGTACCAGCCCGAAATGCATTTAAAGTTTGTCTCAGCGGTTCTTACATCTATTGCTGAGAAGTAGTGTTGCTCACGAATATTCGCATTGCGAATATTCGCTACGAATATTGCATATTCGAGTATTCGCGAATAACTCGAATATTGCGGCGAATATTCGCTATGGCGAATATTCGTATTTTTTCAAATTTATTTTGAAAACAGATCACATCCTAGTGATCTCCATCGACGTCTAAAAGCATTGCTGGTATGATTAGAGATAGACCCTGGGCCGAGTAGCTGATGCGATTCTTTTATAAAAGAATCGCATCAGCTACTCGGCCCTTCTTTTGCATCAGAGCCAATCAGAATAACTCGAATATTCGGCAAAAGGAATATTGTGCGATATTCCTTTTGCCGAATATTCGAGTTATTCTGATTGGCTCTGATGCAAAAGAAGGGCGGAGAAGATAATCGCGCAATATTCCTTTTGCCGAATATTCAAGTTATTCTGATTGGCTCTGATGCGCCCTTCTTTTGCATCAGAGCCAATCAGAATAACTTGAATATTCGGCAAAAGGAATATTGCGCGATTATCTTCTCCGCCCTTCTTTTGCATCAGAGCCAATCAGAATAACTTGAATATTCGGCAAAAGGAATATTGCGCGATTATCTTCTCCACCCTTCTTTTGCATCAGAGCAAATCAGAATAACTCGAATATTCGGCAAAAGGAATATTGCGCGATATTCCTTTTGCCGAATATTCGAGTTATTCTGATTGGCTCTGATGCAAAAGAAGGGCGGAGAAGATAATCGCGCAATATTCCTTTTGCCGAATATTCGAGTTATTCTGATTGGCTCTGATGTGCCCTTCTTTTGCATCAGAGCCAATCAGAATAACTCGAATATTCGGCAAACGGAATATTGCGCGATTATCTTCTCCGCCCTTCTTTTGCATCAGAGCCAATCAGAATAACTCGAATATTCGGCAAAAGGAATATTGCGCGATATTCCTTTTGGCGAATATTCGAGTTATTCTGATTGGCTCTGATGCAAAAGAAGGGCAAATAGAAGATTGCGCGATTATCTTCTCCGCCCTTCTTTTTCCCCTTATTCTCCTTTCTTTTAAGTAGAGTTAGTGTAGAGTTAGTGTTTAGTGCATATTAGTTTAGTAATACAGGAAATGATCTCCGTTTATGAGAATTTCGCAATCATTTTCGCATTAGCGAAATTTCGCAAACATTTTTTTGGATAAAATATCACGAATATTCGATATTAGCGAATATTCGCGAATATTCTTCTATATATTCGCTCAATATCGCAAAATCGAATATGGCGTATTCCGCTCAACACTACTGAGAAGTGCGTCCTGTGCATAATCCTTTGAAAGGTGTGCTCCCCTCTTGATATTCCCAACTCCCTTTCCCATTTTTCTATGAATGGGTCTCCCTCCCGTGTTCCTATTTTAGTGAGTATCTTATATAATTTAGTGATAGTGCCCTTGGAATTGACCGATTTACAGACCTTCTCCAATAGAGTCAATTCACCCTTTGTCCGCAGTGGGCGAGGAAGATGTCGAGCGAAGTGATACAACTGGGAATAGTGCCACTTATCAAGGTTCCAACAGTCTGTTTTAGTTTTTAACTCTTCAAAAGTCTTTATCTCACCGTCTCTGATTATCTCTCCTGCACCTTCTATGGACGCACCGCCACTGGTACATACAGTATAAAAAAATGAATCCAGAAAAGGTTCTAATCCTTCCCCATTTAATTCGAAACCAAAAATAAAGAATAACCAAAGTTGGGCCTAAAAATAATTGGTTAATTATAGTTCCCCATTGACAGCTCTGGACACAACCCTTCTCTTATTTTAGCACAGGAGGAAAGCCTGCACTGGCAAAGTAGGCAATTCTGGCATTCTTTAGATCCCAGTTCACCTACCAGTAGACTTTTGGCCTGCAGGAGAAAACACACAAATTCCATATATACGGCAAGCCAAGGGGAACTTAAAGCAGGATCCTAGAGAAAAGACGGTGGGAGTGCGAACCACTACATCGACAACGAATGAACAACATATTTTCACGTCCCATCCTTCTGATCAGATGTTTGCACGCACATGCACAATCTGATAATTGTCTGAAATGATCATAATTGCTGCAACCAATGACAGCAAGAAGGAGAACCTTGAGCCTGACCTATGACCATAAGGTCTGAAGAGTAGACTTGTTGTTCTCGTCTTGCTCTGTCTATTAAAGTTAATGATGTGAATTGTAATAAGACTGTCAAGCATCCTCCTCCGAAGTGTTTATAAAGATGGTTACTTGTGTCACTCCCTCCCTCCAGAAGACGGAGGAGCCAAGACTCGGCCGACTCCGATATTCACCTTCTTATACAAAATGAACACTGCTGAGCTCTCTGTGCGAGACCTGAAGGTAAGAGAAAGAAATAGAGAGTCTGCAGAGGAAAGGAGAAAAAAAGAGAGGAGGAGAGAAGGTGTAAGAGAGATATAGAGAGTCTGCAAAGAAAAAAAGAAAAGAGAGGAGGAGAGAAGGTGTAAGAGAGATATAGAGAGTCTGCAGAGGAAAGGAGAAGAAAAGAGAGGAGGAGAGAAGGTGTAAGGGAGATATAGAGAGTCTGCAGAGGAAAGGAGAAGAAAAGAGAGGAGGAGAGAAGGTGTAAGAGAGATATAGAGAGTCTGCAGAGGAAAGGAGAAGAAAAGAGAGGAGGAGAGAAGGTGTAAGAGAGATATAGAGAGTCTGCAGAGGAAAGGAGAAGAAAAGAGAGGAGGAGAGAAGGTGTAACAGAGATATAGAGAGTCTGCAGAGGAAAGGAGAAGAAAAGAGAGGAGGAGAGAAGGTGTAGGAGAGATATAGAGAGTCTGCAGAGAAAAGGAGAAGAAAAGAGAGGAGGAGAGAAGGTGTAAGAGAGAAATAGAGAGTCTGCAGAGGAAAGGAGAAGAAAAAGAGAGAGGAGGAGAGAAGGTGTAAGAGAGATATAGAGAGTCTGCAGAGAAAAGGAGAAGAAAAGAGAGGAGGAGAGAAGGTGTAAGAGAGATATAGAGAGTATGCAGAGGAAAGGAGAAGAAAAGAGAGGAGGAGAGAAGGTGTAAGAGAGATATAGAGAGTCTGCAGAGGAAAGGAGAAGAAAAGAGAGGAGGAGAGAAGGTGCAAGGGAGATATAGAGAGTCTGCAGAGAAAGGGAGAAGAAAAGAGAGGAGGAGAGAAGGTGTAGGAGAGATATAGAGAGTCTGCAGAAAAAAGGAGAAGAAAAGAGAGGAGGAGAGAAGGTGTAAGAGAGATATAGAGAGTCTGCAGAGAAAAAGGGGAAGAAAAGAGAGAAGGAGAGAAGGTGTAAGGGAGATATAGAGAGTCTGCAGAGGAAAGGAGAAGAAAAGAGAGGAGGAGAGAAGGTGTAAGGGAGATATAGTCAGCACAGGAAAGGAGATATGGAGAGAGAGAGAGAAAGAGAAAATCTGCAGAGGAAAGGAGAGACAGATAGAAAGAAAGAAAGAAAGAAAGAAAGAAAGAAAGAAGGAAAGAAAGAAAGAAGGAAAGAAAGAAAGAAGGAAAGAAAGAAAGAAAGAAAGAAAGAAAGAAAGAAAAAAAGAAAGAAAGAAAGAAAGAAAGAAAGAAAGAAAGAAAGAGAGGAGGATGTAGAGCAGAGAGCTATAGAGGTGTAGAGGAGAGAGTTAGCAGAGAATTAGAGAGAGGAGGCGGCAAGGTGTAGGGGAGGGAGAAATAAAGACAGTCTGCAGAGGAAAAGAGAGAAAAACAAAGTGAGGAGGATTGAAGCTGAAGAAAAAAGACCTATATAGGGAAAGAGAATCTGCAGAGAAAAAGAGAGACAGGGAGAGAGGAGGAGTGAAGGTATGGGGAGAAAGCTATGGAGGGAAAGAAAATTGAGAGTCTGCAGAGCAAAGCCGAGAGAGAGAGAAAGAGAGGAGGTTGGAAGTTGTAGAGAAGAGAGCTATAATGGGAAAGAAAGTCTGCAGAGGAAAGGAGAGAGAGGTAGAGAGGAGGATTGCAGGTGTAGAGAAGAGAAATACAATGGGAAGAAAGTCTGCAGAGAGAGAGAGAGAGAGAGAGAGAGAGAGAGGATGGAAGGTGTAGAGAAGAGTGTTATAGTAGGAAAAAAGTCTGTAGAGGAAAGGAGAGAGAGAGCGAGAGAGAGAGAGAGGATGGAAGGTGTAGAGAAGAGTGGTATGGTAGGAAAAAATGTCTGAAGAGGAAAGGAAAGACACAGAGAAAGTAGAATAGAAGCTGTAGAGAAGAGACCTATAGACAGAAAAAGATCCTGCAGAGGTAAGGAGCGACAGAGAGTAGGATGGGAGATGTAGAGAAGAGAGCTATAGAGGGAAAGAGAATCTGCAGAGGAAAAGAGAGACAGTTAAAAAAGAGGAGGGAAGGTAGGGGGAGAAAGCTATGGAGGGAGAAAAATAGAGAGTTTGCAGAGAAAAGGAGAGACAGAGAGAAAGAAAGAGAGGAGGATGGAAGATGTAGAGAAGAGAGCTTAAGAGGGAAAGAGAGTCTGTAGCAGAACGGAGAGACAGAAAGCGAGAGAAAGGGGGAAGGATGCAAGGTGTAGAGAAGAGAGCTATAGTGGGAAAGAAAGTCTGCAGAGCAAAGGAGAGACAGAGATATATGAGAATAGAAGCTGTAGAGAAAAGACTTATAGATGGAAAGAGAACATGCAGAGGAAAGGAGAGACAGAGAGAAAGAGAGGAGGATGGAAGATGTAGAGAAGAGAGCTACAGAGGGAAAGAGAGTATGCAGAGAAAAAGAGAGACAATGAGAAAAGAGGAGGGAAGGTATGGGAGGGAGCTATGAAGGGAAAGAGAGAGAAAAATAGAGAGCCTGCAGAGGAAAAGAGAGGCATATAGAAAGATGGAGGGAAAGATGTAGAAGTGAGTGCTATGGAGGGAAAGAGAGTGAAAAATAGAGAGGAGACTAAAAGAGAGGAGGAGAGAACATGTGTAGAAGAGAGTGCTATTGAGTTTAAGAGAGAGAAAGAAATATAGAAAGTCTGCAGAGGAAAGGAGAGTGTAGGGAAGAGAGCTATGGAGGAAAATAAAGAGTGATGAATAGAGAGGGAGCATGCAGAGGAAAGAAGTAGCAGAGAGAGGAGGAAAGGAGTACCGTGGATGGAAATAAAGAGTAATAAAGAAAGGTTGTAGAAGAAAGGAGAAAGACAGGAAGAGAAAATTAAGGCAGGAAGGTGTAGGGTAGAAAACTTTGAAAGAAAAGAGAGAGAGATCAATGAATAGAGGAAAAGAAAGGCACACAGATAATAGAGGGGGAAAGACAGAAGGAAAGACAAAGATAGAAAGAGTAAATCAGAGCAGCAGAAAGTGAAGCCCGATACACACTATCAGTTTTCCTGACGGTTTTCTCATCAAGTTTACCAAAACCATGTAGTACAAGGACCTGCCTGATTGCATGCAAATTGAAACTCTTGAGGTTTGACCTCATATTAGATGGTTTTAGTAAACCTGAAGAGAAAACCGTCAGGAAAACTGATAGTGTGTATGGGGCTTGAGACAGAGACAATGAAGAGAGCAATAGACAGAAGGAAAGAGATAGAGAAAATAGAAAAGAAGGTACAAAGTAAGGAGAACTATGAAGAGAAAGAAAGATATACAGATACAGGACTATATTAAAAGAGAGAGTCTGAATGAAAAACAGTAAGGGGACAACGGCAGGGGACGGGCAGAACACATCGTAAATCCGCCTCCGGAGGTTCCTCTGCAATTCCGGCCGGGGGCAAAAGACCCCTTGCCGTCGGGAATGAGCACACCCATCCGGCGTAGGCCGTCGAAAACTTTGAAAGAAAAGAGAGAGAGAGAGAGATTAATGAATAGAGGAAAAGAAAGGCAAAAAGATAATAGGGGGAAAGACAGAAGGAAGCAAAGATAGAAAGAGTAGCAGAGCACGGCAGGTGAGACAGAGACAATGGAAGTGCATAGCAGAAGGAGAGATAGCGAAAAGAACCTCGGCCAAAAGTAAGGAGAACAATGAAGAGAAAGAAAGATATACAGATACAGGACTATATTAAAAGAGAGAGAGTCTGAAGGAAAACAGTAAGGAAAGAGAGAGAGAGAGAGAGAGAGAGAGAGGCTGACAAAGAGAACAGGTGGGAAGGGGGAAAACAATAGATAGAAAGCCTGGGATGGAGGGAAAGAGGGGGAGAGGGGGGCAAAAAATAGAGAGTTCAGGATGGAAAGACACTGCATATTAAAATATATACGGAGAGAGTAATTCTGCGTACACACAAACGGATTTTCCGCTGGAAAAAAATCAGATGGTTTTTCCGATGGAATTCTGCTCAAGCTTGGCTTGCATACACATGGTCACACCAAATTCTGACTGTCAAGAACGCAGTAACGTACAACACTACGACGAGCCGAGAAAAATGAAGTTCAATGTTTCTGAGCATGCGTTGAATTGTTTCCGAGCATGCACGTTTTTTTTCCCATCCAAAATTCCATACAGACGAATGGATTTTCTCTATCTAAGTCATCGGAATTTCCGACTGAAAAAGTCAGATGGGGCATACACATATGGAATATCCAATTAAAAGCTCCCATCTGACTTTTTCCATCGGAAATTCCAACCGCGTGTACAGGGCATAACAGAGTGAAAAGTATGGAGAGGAGGACAGCGAGACAAGTAAAGATAGTGATAAAAAGGAGAAATGGGAGGGACAGGAAGGGAGGGAGAAGGAAGGAAGGAAGCATAGTGTTCAGGGAGGTTTATAGTTAAGGAGAAGGCACATTTTTTCATATATTAAGCATCCTTTACCTGCAGACAATCTCTTTCTCACTTCCTCATTGTTAGAGTTTTTTGGCTCAAAGTTGCTCATTTCTTTTCTGTTTGTTTACTTCCTGCTTGCCTGATTGTTACTCACCACCGTGAAGGGAGGCTTTACTGCGGTGGTCAGTGACATGCTCGCCCCCTCCGGGGGAAACTACATCTGTGCGGCCAGCGGACATCTACGTGTACGTGTTAGGCCACGTACACACGATCGAACATGTCCTCTGAAACTGGTCCGCAGACCAGTTTCCGCGGACATGTCCGATGGTGTGTACAGCCTAGCGGACAGGTTTCCAGCGGACAAAAGTTTTAAAACATGCTTTAAAACATGTCCGCTTGAAACATGTCTGTCGGACATGTCCGCTGGTTAGTACGCTTAACCAGCGGACCGAAATCCCCCGCATGCGTCGAATGGATTCGACGCATGCGTGGAAGCATTTTATTTCCTTGTTTTAGCACGTCGTGGCGACAACGTCACTGCCACGTCACTGCGTTGTCTGTCCGCGGGCATTTTGGTCTGATCGTGTGTACACACATCAGACCAAAATATCCCAGGAGACATGTCCCGGGACCGCGGACCGTTTTCATTGGACATGTCTCCTCGTGCGTACGCGGCCTTAGAGACTTCAAGGAGGTGTGAATTACTGGGAAATGTAGTTCTTACATGAACGAGCCCCGCAAACCAGGAAGTGAATGAGAGAACAGAAACTAGAACGTCTGAGGTGATATAGATGAAGGAATTTAATAGGTATTTACTCGTCTGTTAACAGAATCATTACACTATTCTGTCTGTCTACCTTGCAGACATTAATTTTAGGCAAAAAAACTTTTTCCTTTACAACTCCTTTAAAAAGACAGAGGGCAGAAAAGAAAGTGAAAAGGAAAAAATAAATTGAAAGGAAAGGAGAGCACTAGGAAAGGAAAGTTATTATCATAGAAAGAAAAAGAGAGCGAGAGTGATGCCTCGTACACACAATCACTTTTTGTGATTGAAAAAAATGAATTTTTTTTTCATGAACTTCACACGTACACACCATCATTTTTGGAAAATGATGAACAAAATGACGGCACTCTAATGCCGCGTACGCACGGTCGTTTTTTGCGATGAAAAAAAACGTTGGTTTTTAAAACGTCATTTAAATTGATCGTGTGTGGGCAAAACGTTGTTTTTTGTCTTCAAAAAAACGAGGAAAAAAAAATTCCAACATGCTTGAATTTTTTGTGTCGCTTTTTAAAACGTCGTTTTTTGTTTCACAAAAAGTCACCGTGTGTAGCAAAAAACGACGTTTAAAACGACGTTTTTCAACCCGCGCATGCCCAGAAGCTAGTTATGAAGCGAGCTTCAATGGAAAAGAGTGGTGAACGTAACCTCGCTTTTTGTGAAAAAAACATCGTCTTTGAAAAGTGACGTTTCAAAAATGTCGTTTTTTACTTCACAGAAAACGTCGGGTTTTTTTTCATCACAAAAAATGATCGTGTGTACGCGGCATAATTTTTTAAAACGTCATTTAAATTGATGGTGTGTGGGCAAAACGTCGTTTTTTGTCTATTAAAAAACGACCCAAAAAAAATTCCAACATGCTTGAATTTTTTTGTGTCGTTTTTCAGAATGTCATCTTTTGTTTCACAAAAAATGATCGTGTGTGGGCAAAACGACGTTTTGCCCACACACCATCAATTTAAATGACGTTTTAAAAAATTATGCCGGGAGCTTCAATGGAACAGAGTGCCGTCGAAAGTGTGTTACGTAACCGCGCTTTGCGAGAGCATTTTCAGAAAACGATGGTGTGTATGCAAACATCATTTTTTAAAATGAAGTTTGAAAAACGTCGTTTTGTTTCATGAGATAAAACGACGTTTTTTACATCACAAAAAGTGATCGTGTGTACGTGGCATAATGCTGCGTACACACGATCACTTTTTGTGACGAAACAAAACAACGATTTTCAAACATCATTTTCCAAAACGACATTGCATACACACCATCGTTTTTCCAAAATGCTCTAGCAAAGCGCGGTTACGTACACCACGTTCGACGGCACTCTGTTCCATTGAAGCTCCCGTCTCATAACTTGCTTCTGAGCATGCGCGGGTTTAAAAACGTAGTTTTAAAAGTCTTTTTGCCCACACACCAACACTTTTTATGACTCAAAAAATTACATTTTGAAAAACGACACAAAAAAAGCATGTTCAAATTTTTTTTTGGTCGTTTTTTTGAAGACATAAAACAACGTTTTGCCCACACACCATCATTTTAAATGACGTTTTTGAAAACGTCGTTTTTTTTCATCACAAAAAATGATCGTGTGTACGCGGCATTAAGAGGAAGTTCTATTTGCCTTGAGGCTGCTTTTAGCTGGTTACTTGTTAGTAAAAGACGATTCCTGTTTTTTTGTCTGTTACAGGCGTGATGAATGTGCTTACTCCATTATGATGGTTAGTTTTACCTCCCGTCTCCTAACTTGCTTCTGGCATGTGCGGGTTTTAAAATGTCATTTTTTACGTCCTTTTGCCCACACACCATCATTTTTTATGACACAAAAAATGACATTTTTAAAATGACATAAAAAAATTTGAGCATGTTCTTTTTTTTGGTCGTTTTTTCAGAGAAGACATAAAATTACGTTTTGCCCACACACCATCATTTTAAATGACATTTTTAAAAATGTCATTTTTTTTTTCATCACAAAAAGTGATCGTGTGTACGTGGCATGAGAGAGAAAAAAAGCTAATAAGTGAAAAGAAAAGGGTGTAAGGGAAAAGAGAAAGCAATTGGCAGAGATTGAGGGAAAGAAAGTGAAAGGGTGAAGGCAGGGGCGGACTGACCATTGAGAAACTCGGGCACTGCCCGAGGGCCCCATGCCACTAGGGGGCCCCATCAGGGTTGCCAGGCTCATTAAAACCAGGGACAGTATGTAAAAATCTGTGTTTTTTTTACATCTGTCCCTTATATGTCCAAAACTGACATGCTTTTGATGTGAAAATCCTGAGATTTTAGCTGCCCCGCCTCTGTACTGCCACCTGGCCTGGTGGCCATCTTTAAGCCTGGGGGCCCCATAATCTTCTATTGCCCGGGGGCCCCATGAGTTGTCAGTCCGCCCCTGGGTGAAGGAGACAGAGTAGGGAGGAGAGGGACGTTTGAGATAGAGAGTAGATATAAAGGAAATGCCACAAAGAAAAAAAGACACGGTCATTGCAAAAGAAAAAGGAGGGCAGCAGCTGGTAAAGGACTAGTAAAAATGATTGAAAACAATCATCACCAAAAAAAAAAACAGTTTTCCATTTTATTGGTTGCAGATGGTAAGTTTGCCGTGTTAAACAACACACCTACCATTAGGAATGTTAGTTAAAGCAGAACTTTACCCATAACAGCTTAATTAAAAATAATGTTCATACATTTCACATTAATAATTATGCTACCAACATTAGTGAGTGCTGTAAACCACCTCCAGCATTGCTCCTGTTTCTTCTCACCATTTTGCTGAAGCCCAGAGAATGGCTGGTGTCATAACTGATCACATGTACAGCATTATGGCAGTTGCAGATCAAACAGAAGCAGCTTCTTTGGCTGTAAACGATAGGAGGGTTTAGTTCTGCTTTAAGGCTCTCAACAGATCGGCCTCTACAAACTCTGTAGTGCCTAAAAATGTGGAGCAGTAAACATTATAGGCACTTATTTTTAATGTTTTATTGTTTTTTTTTATTTTATTTTTTATTATGGTTAGAGAAGGGAAGGGTTGGAGCTCCTGTCAGATTTTTATTTATAAGGGTCTATATATAAAAAGCCACTGTGCCAATGCCTCATCATTCACACAGCTGTTGCAAGTATTCCCCATAATATGAGTAGCGCCCCCCATAGGGACTGCTGATAAACATGGATTCCCCCACTCCTGCATAGCCAGGCACACCAAATTTTCACAAGCTGTTAAATGACCTGACAGACTCCCAGTCAGATTTAGCAACAGCCCTTTACAGGCAGGAACTCTTGTTGTAGAAAAAAATGTAGTGAAACAGCTTGGAACTTCTTCTCTGTGGCTACTCCCAGCACTACCTCTTCAGGCACGGCCTACCCACCTGGCTGTAGCTGCCCCTTTCACTAGCCCTCCAGGCACTACCTCTTCAGGCACGGCCTACCCACCTAGCTGTAGCTGCCCCTTTCACTAGCCCTCCAGGCACTACCTCTTCAGGCACGGCCTACCCACCTAGCTGTAGCTGCCCCTTTCACTAGCCCTCCAGGCACTACCTCTTCAGGCACGGCCTACCCACCTGGCTGCAGCTGCCCCTTTCACTAGCCCTCCAGGCACTACCTCTTCAGGCACGGCCTACCCACCTGGCTGTAGCTGCCCCTTTCACTAGCCCTCCAGGCACTACCTCTTCAGGCACGGCCTACCCACCTGGCTGCAGCTGCCCCTTTCACTAGCCCTCCAGGCACTACCTCTTCAGGCACGGCCTACCCACCTGGCTGCAGCTGCCCCTTTCACTAGCCCTCCAGGCACTACCTCTTCAGGCACGGCCTACCCACCTGGCTGCAGCTGCCCCTTTCACTGGCCCTCCAGGCTTACTCTCACACCAGTCCTCCGGACTGACTCTTCACCAGCCCACCTGGCAGATCTCAGGAGATTGTTCAGGGAAGGATTAAGACTTAGAGGGCCAAGCAGGAGAGTCAGGACGCCCACTAACACACAGCTCCTTTCTCTATCTGCAATGTAGAAAGTGTCCTGACTCTCCTGCTTGCCCCCTCCCCCTTCAAGGGAGGGGGCGAGCATGACACTCCACACCAGGGAGAAAGTTTTGCATTACGATGTGTAGTTACAGACAGAAGAACAGGAAGTGAGGATTTCTCAGAAGAAATAAGGACATTTAAAAGAAAAATGGAAGGATGAGGTAAGTGAAGGAGGACTGCACTGAGGAAAAGGAAGCTTTTTAGGGAAAACATTTTTTTGCCTTTACAACCCCTTTAATACAGGTAATGGTGAGTGGTGATTGGTCAACCCAGCCACTTGACCTCTCATAGGCAGGGCCGCTGATAGGGCAGTACAACCAGCCCTGTTGTACTGGGCCCGCCCAGATCAGCTACACAGTGGGGCCTGGGCATCATGACAATTTGTTGCTGCATTTAAAAAAAAAAAATTCTACACTTTTCCCCACTTGCACTTGCTTACAGAGTGGGTATATTGTTTTCCTGGGCCTCATCTGGTCAACACAGGGGCCCAGGAGAGGAGCACAGTGGAGGGACTATTTCTTTATTTTCGGGGTGCATGTACATCATGCCGCTCCACTATTCTATGAGTCCCGGCTGGCGGAGTAATGCTGCGATTGGCTGCTCCTGGCTGCTTTTCTCAAGAGGTGTGAAGAAGTTGAGCGTCTGGAGATCGGGAGAGCAGGAGGAGATTGTGGCTGCACTTGGACACAGTGAGTGGGGAATAGGTGAAAGAATACTCACTGTGTCCTATTATTTATCTCACAGCACAGCAGGTTAGGTTACAATCATCACACAAGCAGCACATCAGGGTCTCTGTCATGGCTCTGTGTTACATTGATTTTGGGTGCTGATTGTTACAGTCTGTTATATACAATAGAGCCATAAGTTAACTAAGCCAGCACTCAACAGCCATGTGACATAGAGCCATGACAGAGCCATGATAAAGCCATGATAGAGCCCCTGCTTACTGTGCTGCCTGTGTGATAATTGTAACCTGATGATAAGAAACATGCTACTTTAAACGTCACTTGGGGGAGCAGTAAATGTGCAGCGGAGCTACATTTTTACTGCCCCCCAAACCAATCCACTTTAACCACTTAAGCCCCGGACCAAAATGCTGCTAAAGGACCAGGCCCCTTTTTGCGTCGCTTTAACTGACAATTGCGCGGTCGTGCAACGTGTTTTCCAAACAAAATTGGCGTCCTTTTTCCCCCACAAATAGAGACTTCTTTTGGTGGTATTTGATCACCTCTGCGGTTTTTATTTTTTGCGCTATAAACAAAAATAGAGTGACCATTTTGAAAAAAATGCAATTTATATTTTACTTTTTGCTATAATAAACATATTTTTTTCCTCAGTTTAGGCCGATACGTATTCTTCTACCAATTTTTGGTAAAAAAATCGCAATAAGCGCTTATCGGTTGGTTTGCGCAAAATGTATAGCGTTTACAAAATAGGGGATAGTTTTATTGCATTTTTATGATTTTTTTTTTTATTACTAATGGCGGCGATCAGCGATTTTTTTCGTGACTGCGACATTATGGCGGACACTTCGGACAATTTTGACACATTTTTGGGACAATTGTCATTTTCACAGCAAAAAATGCATTTAAATTGCATTGTTTACTGTGAAAATGACAATTGCAGTTTGGGAGTTTAACCACAAGGGGACGCTGTAGGGGTTATGTGTTCCCTGTGTGTGTTTACAACTGTAGGGGGGTGTGACTGTAGGTGTGATGTCATCGATTGCGAATTCCCTGTATAAGGGATCTCGCGATCGATGACGCCGCCACAGTGAAGGACGGGGAAGCCGTTTACACACGGCTCTCCCCGTTCTTCAGCTCCGGGGACCGATCGCCGCACTTCAGCGGCGATCGGGTCCATGAGTCCCGCCGTCCCGGAGCTTCGGACCGGGTAACGGGAGCACGCCGTGGGCGCGCGCCCGTGACCCACGACTGGGTAGTAGTACAGGACATACTTGTAAGTGGATCTGCCCAGCCGTGCCATTCTGCCGACATATATGTGCAGGAGGCGGTCCTTAAGTGGTTAACTGTTTCCCATCATCACTGAATTGGAAGGCTGGTATCTCGGTCATCACTACAGCAATGATCGGGATATAATTTTTTAGCCCTATCGATTCTGCACAAAGTAAAAGTAATTGTAGTGGCTAAGAAGCCCCTGGATTACTTTTACAGGCAGTGGAAGGGGGTCCCACCACAGCCTTTACTGCTTTTAAGATGTGACCAGTATCATCCAGTTGCCATTCCTCCCACCGTGCAACATCAGAAACCAGAAGTTTTTTATCACTCCTGGTTTTGGTCTCAGGTAAAGAAGCCATTACCGACTTGAAAAAGCATCTGATCAAACTGATCTTGGTTTTTTGTTTTTGTTTTTTTTAAGTGTATTTTGTGTGTGAACTCGAGAGAGAGGAGC
Organism: Rana kukunoris; assembly: GCA_029574335.1. Classification (NCBI taxonomy): domain Eukaryota; kingdom Metazoa; phylum Chordata; class Amphibia; order Anura; family Ranidae; genus Rana; species Rana kukunoris. Next base: position 706,027,656 of record CM056049.1, read on the forward strand.
CGGACTGCAGGAGTTGGGTGTAGGCAGACCCTCCCCCCAGAGGCAAACGCCATCCCATCCTTCTCCATGCCCCCGGTGGCAATGGCGGGTGTGAGGGGGGGGGCCTCCCACTCACCCCGCCCTACCTGCTCCACTTGGGAGCCCAACGGGACACCCGTAGATCCTTCGCCTCTCTTTATTTTAGGAGACCGCATGGCCAAAGTGTGTGTGCGTGTTAAACCAATTTCATGTGCATGCAAGTGTGGTGGCATACTAAGCACAGGGGTACCTTGCATAGCACACCCACCGGGAGCCGGGCTGAGACCACCAAACTCAATTCACATGTAGCCGAGACCGGGATCTGAACCCTTGGCTGCAGAGGTGAACAGCTTATCAGCGCAGTGCAAATCACGTTGAGCCACCACAGCTCCACAACTGATCTTAGTTTGATCAGATGCTTTGGAGGTCAGAAGACAGATATGAGGTCTAAAAAAAAAAATGATCTCTCCATAAAGAGGACCTGTCATGGCCCATGCTATCACAGGAATGTTGCCTATCCAATGTGAAAGCAAAAATTACCAAACAAAATGTAAAGATACAGTGTAAGATATTAATTTTTAATTACTTGTAATAAATAAAATACAATAATCAGACCCCCCCCCTCGTGGGTCAGTTTGTCGGGTCAATCGCACAAGCCCCCCCCCTTCTACTGGTCAGTCAGGTTACCAGCCCGGCACTAACCCTATCAGTGGCAAGGCCAGCACTTCACTCACTCCAGGAGAAGGGCAGTGGCTTCCCCTGCATCTCGGTGGCCGTGCGTCTCCTCCCTCCTCCTCGGCCAATAGGATCGCTTATCCTTTCTGCCAATCAGGAGATGGGTCTCAAGACCCACTTCCTGATTGGCGGGGAGGAGAATCAGTGTGACAATAATGAATATTCATTCGCTATTGTCACACAACTGGGTGGGCTCGGGGTGCAGTGCTCTGAGCGCCGAGTCCTCCCTTTTTTGAAGCCAATTAGAGCCTCTGGATCTAATGACGTGCAAAAAAAAAAAAGGAATCCATGCATCCGGCGCCCCACATGTATATTAGGGGGCTGGATGCATGGATGGGGGGGTGCATTACAGGCTGCCACTGGTGCTGACACACCCCCTTCACAGCAATTTACAGGGGTGGAAAAACGAGTGGGGTGATTTTAACTTAAAAAAACCTTTAGACTTTAGAATCACTTTAATCTATCCTGGCACCAAGGCACATTAAGAATTTACACTGAGCAGAACATTAAAGGTAAAGCTCTGCTTTAACCGTTTGCCGACTAGCTGCCACCGTTATACTGCAGCAGGTTGGCTCGGCTGCACGGATCGCCGCAGCTGTATGTCTATCCCTTTAATAGCTATTGCAGGCACATGCGTCGCCGGAGCCGATGCGCATGGCCGGCAGCCGCAATGTCCTCCCGCCACCCACAATCGCTCCACAGAGAGCCAGAACGGGGATCTGTCAATGTAAACAAACAGATCCCCGTTCTAACAGGAAAAGAGAGAGATTGTCTGTTCCTAGTGATCAGAAACAGCAATCTTTCTCCTCCTACAGTCAGTCCCCTCCCCCCCACAGTTAGAAACACCTCCCTAGAGAACACTTAACCCCCTTAATCTTCCCCTAGTGTAAACCCCTTCTGTGCCAGAGTCATTTATACAGTAATCTGTGGCTATTTTTAGCGCTGATCGCTGTATAAATGTCAATGGTCCCAAAAAAGTGTCAAAAGTGTGCGATCTGTCCGCCGCAATATCGCAGTCCCATCAAAAATCACTGATCACCACCATTACTTTAAAAAAATATATATAATAAAAATTAAATAAATATATCCCATTTAACTTTTGTGCAAACCAATATGCGCTTATTGCGATTTTTTTTTTTACCAAAAATATGTAGAAGAATACATACAGTATTGGTCTAAACTGATGAAGATTTTTTTTTTTTTGAATACTTATTATAGCAAAATATATATTTTTTTTTAAATCGTCTGCCTTTTCTTGTTGATAGCGCAAAAAAAAACTGCAGACGTGATCAAATATCACCAAAAGAAAGCTCTATTTGTGGGAAATAAGGGACATCAATTGTGTTTGGGTACAACGCCGCACGACCACACAATTGTCAGTTAAAGCGACGCAGTGCCGAAACGCAAAAAATGGCCTGGTCATTAAGGGGGCAAATCCTTCTGGGGCTGAAGTGGTTAAATTAGTAGAGCTGCATAGTCTTACCCAGAAAATTCCCCCCGTTATTTACCTAACTTATTCTTCCTCTAATGGTGCAAAAAAAAAAATTGATACAATTGTAATAATTTTTATTATTTTTACTCCAATTGTTGTGCTATTGACGTACCCTTTACTGATACCTCTATGTCTGGCCTGAACGTGGCGGAGACAATCACAGAAGACAATCGTCATCAGAAAGGTGAACTCATCAAACACTTGGCATCCACAAATATTTTATTGCTTTGATAGGTGTTTGAACGTCAAAATGAATATTTCTTCCTTAGCCTCAATGTGCATCTTACAAGCACAATACAGGAACTCATAAAGAGGAGAGAAGGAAGTTACAACATATGATTAGAGGGAGGAATTACAAAAAAACAAATGCAGTTAATACAGTGACCACAGGGTGGCAGCATAACCATAAACGATTACCTTAGTGAAACAGCATAGGTTATATCCTTTTCATGCCTAAACCTATTTCTGACATTTGTTGCTTACAAGTTAAAATCTGTATATATTTTTCTACAAAATTACTTAGAAACCCCAAACATATATATATATATATATATATATATATAATATAATTATATATATATATATATATATATATACCATATTTATCGGTGTATAACACGCACCCTAACTTTAAGAGGGAAGTTTCAGGACAAAAACTTTCCACAGCCCCCTGTTATACACACGCAGGCACAGTTTACCCTCTATTTTCAGGGTAAAAAAGTGAGTGTTATACGCCAATAAATACAGTATATATTTATATATATATATCCCTAGACCCTAGAGAATAAAATGGTGAACGTTGCAATGTTTTATGTCACACGGTATTTGTGCAGCGGTCTTCCAAGTGTACTTTTTTGGGAAAAAAAGACACTTTTATGAATTAAAACAAAAAAGTTAAGTTAGCCCAATTTTTTTCTATAATGTGAAAGATGATGATACGCCGAGTAAGTAGATACCTAACATGGAATGGCGACAAACTAAGGCACCTAAAAATCTCCATAGGCAACGATTTAAAACGGTTAGTAGATTAGCGTTACAGAGGAGGTCTAGTGCTAGAATTATTGCTCTCACTCTGACGATCATGGCGACACCTCACATGTGTGATTTGAACACTGTTTACATATGCAGGCGCGACTTACATGTGCGTTTTCTTTGCTGCGTGAGCTCGCGGGGACAGAGATGCTTTAAAACATATTTTTTTTTCTTTTTTTTACATTGTCAATGAAAAAAAAAAAATTCTGATCACTTTTATTGCTGTCACAAGAAATATAAACATCCCTTGTGACAGTAATAGGTGACAGGTACTCTTTATGGAGAGATCGTGGGTCTAAAAGATCCCAAAAACCTTATTGTTTTTCTAATCGATTAGAACTTTTTAAATTCGGATCGATTCGAAAAGTTTTTGGAATGAATTTCAAATAGTTTTCGAATACGAATAGTTTTCCAATTTGCAAAGAGAATAAAATAGAATAGAAAATAAAGGAATAGAATAGAATTTTTTTTTTTTTTCCGATTCTATTCCTTTATTTTCTATTCTGTTTTATTCTCTTTGCAAATTGGAAAACTTTTAGAATTTGAAAAGTTTTCAAAATCGAATTTGCAAACTATTCGGATTTTCAAACTTTGAAAAGTATTTGTAAACTATTTAAAAACTATTTGAATTTCATCTGAATTTTTTTTCGTTATTTCGGATTCGTTTAAATTTGGTACTATTTCGGAAATTCGGATAGCATCATTTTTTTTCCAAAAAAATAAAATTTGTCAGAATTTGAATTCAAAACCGCACATCTACTTCTGGGTTTTAAAACAAAGTTTGCTCAAAGATCTACTGCATCCATTGGGTATTTCTAATGCATGGTCACTCACTCTGCTTTCTTCCGCCCGTGTGTGACTCTTAGGCGGCGTACACACGATCGGACATATCCGATGAAAACGGTCCGCGGACCATTTCCATCGGATATGTCCGATCGGGAGTTTGATCCGATGGCGTGTACACACCATGGGATCAAATTCCCCACCGCCGGACGGCGCGGTGACGTGGCGGTGACGTGGCGGCGACGCGGCGGTGACGTTGACGCCGCCGCGCCACCGCCACGTCACCGCACCAGGAAGTAAAACACTTCCGCGCATGCGCCGAATCCATTCGGCAGCGGCGCGGCGGCGGTGGGGGCCGACATGTCTGCTGGTAAGTGTACTAACCAGCAGACATGTCGGGCGGACAGATTCCACCAGATAGATTTCAAAGCTTGCTTTGAAATCTGTCGGGTGGAGAAATCTGTCCGCTAGCCCATACACACGAGCGGAGATGTCTGCTGAAACGGTCCATCGGACCGTTTTCAGCGGACATATCCCCTCGTGTGTACGCCGCCTAAGGCCCCTTTCACATGTACGGACCGTATGTCCGCATTTTCATCCATTCGTTTGCGGATGAAAACGGGACATACATTGGTCCCTATGTGATCACAGGTGTCGGTGGATAAATATCCGCCGACACCCGTAATTGTCCGCATCCGCAATGATCCGTTTTTTCGGACGGAAGAATGTCCTATTTTTCTTCCGTCTGGCGGATTGGATTAGATGAATACGGACATACGGTCCATGTTCATCCGATCCCCCCATAGGGGAGAGCGGAAGGAAAGACAGGGCGGTCTCTGCACAGTGTGCGGAGACCGCCCTGTCAGCCGACAGCTCAGCGGGGATTTTACGGAGGATCCCCGCTGAGCTTACGGACACACACGGAGCGGATCAATACTGATCCGCCCCGTGTGAAAGGGCCCTTACCTTTTTGCTGACCACAATGCCAAAGAAATGGTAACTTTTTTTTTTTAAGTGTATTTTTGTGCGTGAACTCGAGAGAGAGGAGCCGGACTGCAGGAGTTGGGAGTAGGCAGACCCTCCCCCCGGAGGCAATCGCCATCCTTCTCCATGCCCCTGGTGGCAATGGCGGATGTGAGGGGGGCCTCCCACTCACCCCGCCCTACCTGCTCCTCTTGGGAGCCCAACTGGGGCCCAACGGGGCAGAGGGACACCCCCTATGAGGGAGTGAGGGGGCCTAGCCCACCCAGCCAGCCCCGTAGGTTCTTCGCCTCTCTTTATATTTTAGGAGACCGCATGGCCAAAGTGCGTGTGTGTTAAACCAATTTCGTGTGCGTGCAAGTGTGGTGGTTTTTGTGGGGGGGGGAAGGGGGGTGGGCGTACTAAGCACAGGCGTACCTTGCATAGCACACCCACCGGGAGCCGGGCTGAGACCACCAAACTCAATTCACATGTAGCCGAGACCGGGATCCGAACCCTTGGCTGGAGAGGTGAATAGGCTTGTCAGCAAAGAAATGGTAACTAATAGGAGGAAGGAATGCCTCTCAGCATCAGAGGTCAGTGGGTAGATGAAGGCCCTGGGGCCTGGTGGACAGTTTGAGGAAGAACTCTTTTAGCATCAGCAGTCAGTAAGAGGAAAAAATCCCCCAATGTTGGTGTCAGTGGGAGGAAAAATTGGAGGCTGTGAGATGTGCTTAGGGCTCTGAAGGGGGGCTGTAGGGGGCTAGGGGGGTTCTGTGGGGGTGTTGGAAGCTTTACAACAGGCTGTGAGTGCTGGGGTTTGGAAGGGGCTGATTGTCTCTGCAGCAGGCTTAGAGCACTGTGGTGGACTCTACAGGGGTTTGGGGAGCACTCTAGAAAGTTGGTAGGCACTGTGGGAGTTGGGAGGGCAGTGGGAATAGGCTTCTATGTGGGGGCTTGGGGATTTTGAAAGTAGCTGGGAGCTCTTTAAGAGGCTGAGAGGGGGCCTTTGCAGGCCTTTTCAGCTTTTTCCACCCCCTCTCCCATTTACTTTTCCCCTTTTCCATTTACTTTTTAGACAGGCTATGACCTGCTATGACTGTGGGTTCTGGGGTTTGGAAGGTGGTTTGAGGAGTCGAACTCTGCAGCAGGCTTACCACGCTGTGGTGGACTCTACAGGGGGTTGGGAACACTCTAGAAGGTTATTTGGCAATGTGGGACGGGAGGGCAGTGGGAGGGGGTGGGGTATAGTGTTCTGTGTGGGGGCTTGGGGGTTTTGGAAGCAGCTAGGAGCTCTTCAAGGGACTGAAAGGGGGCCTTTTCAGCTGATATTTCCACCCCCTCTCCCACTTACTTTTCAGACCTTCTATGACTATGGCATGGGCGTCCGCAGAAGTTTTTTCAGGGGGGGCATCATTTTAAGGGTCACCCATGCTCCAACCCCTTTTAACAATGTCATGAAAGAGAGGGGCTTAGCCGTGACTCGCAAGTACTTATTTTTGAAGGGGAAATGGCAGACTTTATTCCAGACGTGTGCTATATACAGGGTGCAGATTCCAGTCGTGTGCTATGTACAGGGTGCAGATTCCAGTTGAGTGCTTTGTACTGGGTGCAGATTCCAGTCGTGTGCTATGTACAGGGTGCAGATTCCAGACGTGTGCTATGTACAGGGTGCAGATTCCAGACGTGTGCTATGTACAGGGTGCAGATTTCAGTTGTGTGCTATGTACAGGGTGCAGATTCCAGTTGAGTGCTTTGTACTGGGTGCAGATTCCAGTCGTGTGCTATGTACAGGGTGCAGATTTCAGTTGTGTGCTATGTACAGGGTGCAGATTCCAGACGTGTGCTATGTACAGGGTGCAGATTCCAGACGTGTGCTATGTACAGGGTGCAGATTTCAGTTGTGTGCTATGTACAGGGTGCAGATTCCAGTTGAGTTCTATGTACAGGCTGCAGATTCCAGATGTGAGCAATGCACAGGGTGCAGATTCCAGGCATGTGCTTTGTACAGGATGCAGATTTCAGGTGTGTGCTATGTCCATATACATTGAGCAACTGTGGATAACCCACCCCTCCTCTGTTGTATAATGCAGAGCTGGAAAAAACCTGTGTGCACGCCTATGGTGGACACCTTGCCGATCCCTGATTCCGGGGGGGCACGTGCCCCCCCTTGCCCCTACCTGCGGATGCCCATAGACTATGGGTAATCCCAAAAAGTGAAATGTATTCCATTCACAGGTCATGTGATAGGTCATATGTCAGAAAGAGGAAGAATGAGGCTTGCACTTGAAGGCACAACACTTCTTTAGATATCCTATGAGATCCTGATTGGTAGGGATGAGCAACATTTTGAGAAATGCTTTGGAAATAATAATAAAAACCATGAGATCATTGTGGAGATCATAAATCCATTTTCATGACCACTTTTGAATTTTTTTTGATGAATTCACACCGCTCATCTCTACTGACAGACTTGTCAGCTCGCACAAGGGTTCTTGCCCAAATGAGAGTCAGATTGACCAAATGTGTTTCTGAAAGTGAGCCTTCTGCGTTCTGTGTGTAACACTACCACGGCAGGCATGGGCAGACTGACCATTCGGGCACTCGGGCACTGCCCAAGGGCCTCATGCCACTAGGGGCCCCATCAGGGTTGCCAGCCTCAGTAAAACCAGGGACAGTATGTAAAAATCTGTGTTTTTTACACCTGTCCCTGAAATGTCCCTTACCGACATCCTATGGGTCTAAAAATCCCAAGATTATAGCTGCCCTGTCTCTCCAGTACCTTCTTAGTATGTGTATGTATTTTTTGTGTCTGTATGTGTATACTGTGTATGTATACTGTATGTGCCTGTGTATGTGTATACAGTACTGTGTGGCCCCATAATCTATTGCCTGGGTGCCCCATAATCTCCTATTGCCTGGGGACTCCATAATCTCCTATTGCCCAGGGGCCCCATAATCTCCTATTGCCCGAGAGCCCCATGAGTTGTCAGTCCGCCCCTAGGGGCAGGAGCCGCTTCTTAACCACTTAAGCCCCGGACCAATATGCTGCTAAATGCCCAAAGGCGTTTTTACAATTCGGCACTGCATCGCTTTAACAGACAATTGCGCGGTCGTGCAACGTGGCTCCCAAACAAAATTGGCGTCCTTTTTTCCCCACAAATAGAGCTTTCTTTTGGTGGTATTTGATCACCTCTGCGGTTTTTATTTGTTGCGCTATAAACAAAAATAGAGCGACAATTTTGAAACAAATGCAATATTTTTTACTTTTTGCTATAATAAATATCCCCCAAAAACATATATACAATTATTTTTCCCCTCAGTTTAGGCCGATACGTATTCTTCTACCTATTTTTGGCAAAAAAAATGCAATAAGCGTTTATCGATTGGTTTGCGCAAATTTTATAGCATTTACAAAATAGGGGATAGTTTTATTGCATTTTTTTTTTTTTTACTACTAATGGCGCCGATCAGCGATTTTTTTCGTGACTGCGACATTATGGCGGACACTTCGGACAATTTTGACACATTTTTGGGACCATTGTCATTTTCACAGCAAAAAATGCATTTAAATTGCATTGTTTATTGTGAAAATGACAGTTGCAGTTTGGGAGTTAACCACAGGGGGCGCTGTAGGATTTAGGATTCACCTGTTTACAACTGTAGGGGGGTGTGGCTGTAGGTCTGACGTCATCGATCGAGTCTCCCTATAAAAGGGATCACTCGATCGATGCAGCCGCCACAGTGAAGCACGTGGAAGCCGTGTTTACATATGGCTCTCCCCGTTCTTCAGCTCCGGGGAGCAATCGCGAGCGGGCGGCTAGAAACTAATAGCCGCGCCCTCGTCCCGGATCGCTCCCCGCGGGTTTCCAACCGCTGCATGTAGCGGGGGGGGTCCCGATCGGACCCTCGACCCGTGCAAAGGCAGGGACGTAAATTTACGTCCATCTGCCTTAACGTGCCCTTCTGTGGACGTATATCTACATGCGGCGGTCGGGAAGTGGTTAATTTGTGATCCCCTCTCTGCTTCTGTTCCAGTCCTGTGTGAGTTCCACAACCACACTGACACCAACAGTATATCTTTCTGTAAGCTTTAGGCTGCATTCACACCTGAGATTAGGCGGGAGCCGGCGTATTGCGGCGACATGAAATCGGCGTTTTGTCCCCGCGATTTGCGGCGACAAGTTGCTCCTTGTTTTTCGCTGGATGGGTGATTTTAACATTGTCGGCTATGCCCGAACACCTAATACGCCTGAAAAAAAGGGTCCGGGACTTGTTTCAAGTTTCAGGCGTACGGCGTACGCCGTTTCGGCGTTCGGCGTAGAGATGTGAACCATCTCCATAGCCGACAATGTTAATTCGCCCCTCCAGCGTATCTCAGGCTGCTACAGCTTCCAGGCGTAGGGCGACAAAACGCCTAGGTGTGAATGCAGCCTTAATGAGCACCCAAGAACTGGACTTACTACTAGACATGTGCAATTCGTTCTTTTACAAGATCGAAATTAGTTGTTATTTGGAAATTCTGGTGTTTTCGAATTTCCTAATCACAACAGTAATGAATTTCAACAAATCCAAATGAAATTATAATGATAAAGTAATAAAATAACAAATTCAAAACATTCAAAAAATTGATTGAAAATTAATTTGAATGCAAATTCGAAATGGAAACATACAGTATTGCTTATAAATACAGCAAGGCATACAAGTGAAATATGATGATAATAACAGAAAATAATTGATAGAAAAAAAATGAATAGAATAAAATAGAATTTTAATCGATTTGAAAATAACAAATATACTAACCGGCAGAGGGATGAGTGCTCAAGGTTTAGAGCAGGGGTCTCCTTACTTTTAAAGCAAAGGGCCATTTTACGGTCTTTCCGAACTTCAGGGGGCACGGATTCTGACCAGTTGGGGTAGAAAATGCCCCAGGGTCGAGCATCAGTGAGAATAAACATGGCCCCAGTGTTGGTGGGCAGTAGGAGGAGGAATAGTGCTCCATCATTGCTATTAGTCTAAGAAATAGTGCCACCTTTGTTGGTGCCATTGGAAGGAACAGCGCCTCATATCATTAGGAGCAATACAGCCCCAAGGGCCGGATGAAGGCTAGCAAAGGGCCACATCCGGCCCTTGGGCCGCAGTTTGGAGACCCCTGGTTTAGAGCATCAGGTGATTTCATACATATGCTATGGAAATGCCCAAAGCTATTTAGATATTGGGAAGAAGTGGTAGATAAAATAAAAATAATTTTTAAAACAAACTTAAAACCCGAGGCTAAGACATGCCTTTTGGGTAGTATTGAGGAGGCTAGAGTGCCAACGGGTTCTTCCGAAGTGGTACTGAGGTGCCTCTTCCAAGCTAGGATATTAATCGCACAAAGGTGGCAGGCACAGACACCACCTGTAATAAAAACCTGGATGGACGCTATAAATTCAATGATCTGGAGTGAAAGAGTGACTCTTATCAGACAGGGCAACTATAAGAAGGTCGAGAGGATGTGGAAGCCTTGGCTAGATGGAACGGGATGTTCTATATAAAGCTGTGGGCACCTAATTTTTTGATATCATACTTTATATGTTGATCTTATTTTTCCAGTTATATATCTATTAGGAAAAACTTAAATGAACAAAATAGACTACACTAAATCACAGGATGGTGGTGTGGAGTTGGTTGGGTGGGTGGCAATATAGGGGGTTGGAAGGGATGGGTAAGGGTGGGGGTGTAAAGAGTCAAAATCAATGCAAACAAGGGGTATCCTTATTCTATCTTTATCAGAAATCTTGGTTGGGTATTTAATATGTATATCTGATAAACATTGTTGTATTTTTTGTGGTGATTCCCCTTTTTGATATGCAAACAATAATAAAAAATTTAAAAAAATATATACTAACCGAATCCGAATATATGAAACAAATTCCGAAAACAAATCATTCTAACATAACAAATATGATGAAGCAAAATTATTAACTTAAAGCGGAGCTCCAGCCACGGTAAAAAATTGTTTTAAAGTCAGCAGCTACTAACAGTGTAGCTGCTGACTTTAAATAAAGACACTTACCTGTCCTAGGCGCCCGCGCTGATGGGCCCCCCGATGCCGGTCCCACGATCGCTCCGGGTCCCGCGCCGCCATTCACAATATGGGAAACAGGCAGTGAAGCCGTACGGCTTCACTGCCCGTTTCCTACTGCGCCTCCGCGAGTCTCACGCTGGCTTGTGAATGGGCGCGCTGCTCTCTGAGAACACACACAGTTCCCAGGAAGCAGCGCGCCCATTCACAAGGAGAAGAAGAAAACACACCGCGGATTAGGAAGAGGCAGATTACGGACTTCCGCATAGCAACAGCTATTTCGGGTGAGTATTTTTTTTTTTTTTTTCAGGCAAACAACATTGTAAAATGTTGTTATACTGGGTGGAGCTCCGCTTTAACAAACGACTCTAAAACAAAATACATCTTTCCGTTGTGCACATTTCTACTTAATACTCTATTAGAATAAGCAGAATGTATAGCAACTTAACCACTAGAGATCCGCGCCATTGACAGAATACGTCAACAGCGCGGACCTGAGGCGCCGGGGTCACGTCTTTGGACGTGATGTATTTGTAATTCCCCGCGCACGGCACTGGGTGGCGCGCGGCGGGGAAAAACAGTCCCGTCGCATCACCGAGGATTCGATGCGTGTACCCGGCGGCCGCGATGTCCGTCAGGTACACGCGATCGGCGGTGACAGAGCAGGGACGTGGAGCTCTGTGTGTAAACACAGAGCTTCACATCCTGTCAGAGGAGAGGAGACCGATGCAATTTGTCCCTTTTGAATAACAACAACAGAGGTATTGTGCTAACATACGAAGCTAATCAAGATGTTATCAACTTTCTAGATCTTACCCCCCTCCCCCCACACAGTTAGAACACACCCAGGCAATACATTTAACCCCTTCCTCACAACCTAGGAAGTGTTAACCAAGAAGCCAATTCATTAGGATGAGAAGGAACTGCACAACCCTGGATGACTATAAGACACATTAGTGCAGATATTCTTGCCAATAGGCTGTCTGAAATGTGAAGGATACGATCAAAGAATGCTTGAAACCACCCTAATAGAAGTGGGGGAAATAGACCGTTCTGAGCTTTTGCAATTGTAGTGTTACAAATAATAAAAATAATCAAACTGGACCTATAGTCGCCGCCATTACATATTCCAGCCAACACTATAAGATTAAAAATATTATAAAAAAAAATTGGCATATACTTGAAAACGATAGAGTCCTAAATACTTTCCCACCTTCGAATCCACATGTGATTTTGTAGGGGTGTACCTTTTTGAGGGACAAAATAGCCCCACAATGTGGTGGACCGCAGTGCCGGCGAAAAAAGGTCTCCTTCTTTCAAAGAGGCATCGTAGGGGGTTACCACCAATGTGCCGGAGGTGCCAAGGTTTGTACGTTAAACAAAACGTAAAAACGAGCAAATAACAGATACACATCATTTTTTTCACAGCGTCCCTTGCAGTGATTCTAAACTCCAGCATATACTGATTGAAGCCCTTTATAACCTGTAGCTCTTCTCATGGAGATGAACTGCCACAAATGACAACAAGAAGTATCAAAAGAGATCAGGCTAAGTCACTTGAGAGCTCTCCCGTCATTGGGACTAGGTTTAGGCCTCAGGTTAAAAAGCCATGCACAAGTCTGCCCTCGGGATGAAGTAATCTGGATATAATCTTTAATGTAAACATTTGGCTGGCTAAGTTGGGGCCCTTGAAGACGTTGGTGCACATGGTGGGATATGCCTATGGTTTGAGTAGTTACAATACTGTACCCCATGAGTTAAGACTAAGTAATGGGGGTGATCCTTAGATACAGTTGCAATAATTAGATGGAAAGAACACGTAGATTGGCCCTCGGGCAGTGCCCGAGTTCCTCAAATGGTTCAGTCCGCCCCTGCTACGACCTACATCGGATATCTGATGGAATCTAATCCAATGGATTTTTTTTCGTTGGATATCCGACTTGAAATGTCTTGGATCTATCGAGTCTTGCCTACCTACCTTATGGGTTCAAATGTGGATCCAACCGTCCAACGCTTGTAGTAAACAGTAAAACAACAACGTGCTGAGAAAAATTTCCTTACCATTACTGTAGTGTGTACCATGCGTCTGATGTCTGGGTAGATTTGAGAATCATGGATAAATTCTGACCGATCAGTTTCACCCTCATTAATAACTTCAGACATCGTTACACTGTTTAGTCTATCGTTTTTTATCCATAGGAACATTTTAATTAATCTCATTTTCATATTTTTGTTCACCGATGGAAAACAAACCGATGGGGCCCACACATGATCGGTTAATGTCCGATGCTGCACAGTCCATCGGATTTCCGTTCTTACAGTTACTTCCAACACAGATGTTTTTCCGTGTGTACAGGGCTATAAGAAGAATTCAAAAAGGGTTGTGTTAATTAAACCTGCTCAAGTGAGTGTCTGGTGTATGATCTGAGAATCAACGTCTCCCAGAGTTGCTACAGTCCAAAGTCCTTCACCTCATTAACAACTTCACATCGTTACACTGTTTAGTCTAGTCGATCCGCATCACCAATTTAATTAATCTTGTTTTGAAATAATTTTTTTTTGAAATCCTGCAAAGCCCATTTTATTATATCCTGTCCTTGTTACATATGTTTGATTTTCCAACATGGTTGCCGACCAATGATATGCTGGAAGTTGGATTTCTGTTTTTACAGTTACTGTCCCAACACAGATGTTTTTCGTGTTGGGCTGATTCACTTCATTTGTTGTATAAAGGGCATAATATATATTCATTCCAGTGCCCTATTTCATTATTGATACCACAACAAAGCAACAATGTCATTCAGAATCGTATTCCCCCCCACCCCAAAGCAATAAGAATGCAATGGGAATAATTCATGCACAATCAGACCTAATTATTAGATTTATTAGGTTTGCATAAAACATCTTGGCTTCTGTTTGTTGAAATCGTTCACAGCAATAAAAACATTGGATTATTATGATACTGGAGAATGTATAATTCAGAAGTAAGAAATACCTTTGACGTAGAGCAGCTAACCTTTTTGTTTCTTTTAGAAAATGGTGGACTTGGAAAAGTTACAGCTGGCGACAAATAAAACCAATCAATCTGTAAAGCTCCTTAGTTTGATTCAATACAACTTGTTTTGTTAGGCCCAGGGTCATCACAATTTTTACAGATCTTCCGGAAGGGGCTGCAGCCTCTTGTCACATGATTCTGTCATATGCATTTTATTGCACATACCAGTTTATGTTGGAAAGACTGTAGTTGGTTCCGAGAGAGGGATTATTTTATCTGCAGCACAGGCTCCCCCCCCCCCCCCCGGGACACACGAGTTTGCTTCCCTACAAAGGCTTCCAATTCGCTTGTTTGGACATTGTACTAGGGCGACCTTACTGCAAAAGGTGTTCTGGATTCAATGTTTAAGGCAAGCGATCCCTTTTTGCCTAACACGGTTGATTGCTGCCTGTTGTCTTGGTCCCGGTCTATCCTAACTCTGCTTGGGATATATTTCAGATCATTTTTTTTATCACTAAGGGTGATCTTAAACTATAGGAAATTGTATTCAAAGTTCCCAAGGCACTGGACCCCCTGCTTATACTATTGGCAAGTTACGATCCCTCTTCAACAGATGGCCCGATCGACCACTGTGTCTCATGATCCCCAGACGTCAGAGAAGGGCGGTCCTATCTGAATGTTACAAACTAGCAATACCTTAAAGGTGGTTAATCCGAGTCAGCGCGCCGCTCGTTGCCCCTGGAATGAAGTCTGCTATTGGACGAAACGGCGTAGGCGAGACGAACGATAATATTGCGTGCTGACGAACACCATTGTTTTTTATCCTCACGACCATCCGGAAGGACGGGCGGATTGTGAGAGCCGGCCGGCTTACTATTGTATATGCTTCCAAAGGATTCGTTTTTTGTAATGAAAAAAAAAAAATTGCAATCGAATTATACTTTTATTATAACTTTTAAAACGTTACTACCTATGTTGGCTTACCTTTCTCTTTTTCCAAATATTTCGGATGTTGGCTACACTCTGGTGAGTGCCTTCATTGTTTTTCCCCTCCGCTATATTTTTTTGAATTATTTTACCTAAGCTTGGAGATACACACAGGATTCCACTATTAATATCCCGTTAAGGCAATCCAGCCTGCTGTGCTGTTGATGCTCACGATTATTTTATCTATCTGGTAAGCAGATTGTACTTATTGGAGTGGAGGCTCTCTTCTGTCCTGCAGTGGGATCTCATTTATCCCCTACTCAACAATGGGACTATTTCTCCACTGAACTCACTGAACTTTGATTTTTCCCTGGAGCTTTTGTACGACACTTTGTCAATTCATGGGGCTTTTTGTTTTTACACCCATGATACCATTTTGTCACTAACATCAATGATTGGGTTTATATTGCTCCCACTGATACAATGGGACTTATTTTGCACTCAATGCACATTTCTAAGTTATCACCTTCAGACTCTACTTTTGATGTATTAATTTTAGCCCCAGCCTCTCAGCAGCACACCCAATTTACTATGAGCGTCTCAGCCGCCTGGAGATCCCACGGACCCCAGACCATCCTGGGCTCCCGGAGGTGACTGGCCGCCATAGCGACCTGCCATGGGTCCACCCTGACGGCCAAGATAGAGGAGGTGCAACTCGATGTTTGGGACAATAATATGCCGTCAGGACATGGTAAACCCTCAAACACAACATTGTCTTAAAAAATAGCCCATAACAGAGGCAGCTGATAATTTGCATGACGTCACTCGGCTTCCCTCCGCACATTAGCTCCACACTAAAGTGAAGGCCTTGGAATTTAGGGCGGAGGACTTGCCGAGAACCGAAACCTGTGAGGAACAACCTTCGTATCATCCGGCTCTGTCCGGCACAGAGGGGGTTGAGGGAAAGGATCCGACAGCCTATGTGGAGGGCTTACTGCGCTCCGTTCTCCCTGATGCAAACTTCTCTCCCCATGTGACACGGCAGAGAGGGCGCACAGAGTCCCCCCTAAGCCGGGACCCCCCCGGAGGAGGACATTCATCCTGCGGCTGCTGAACTTCAGGGATAGAGATGCAGGTCCTCCGGGCTGCCAGGACTGCAAGGGAGATTCGGTTTCAAAACACCAGCGCTGATGATCTTCCCGGATTATTCTGTGGAGACCGACAGAGGCAACGCAAGTCTTTTGACCAGGTCAAGGGAAGCCCTGAGATCCGCAACATCAAGTACGGAGCGTCCTTTTTCCCCGGCCAGACTCAAGGTTCAAGACGGCGAATCCCTCCGGTTTTTTAAAAGTCAGAGGCCTCTGACTGTAGCTGCTGACTTACCCTGCCACCGCACCACTGAGCAAGCACCTGTGAGTAACTGCCATGTTCCTAGATGTACTGATCCCTGCCTCTCGGGTGGGGACCCTGGCCCTCGATGGCCAGTGACTTGTTACACGATCGCTCCTGTTTGGAAGTCCGCCCTTTTCGTGGCCTCCCTTCCCCGGGACGCTACCCTGGCTCTGGAAGGGCCTGTGAGGGGGGCATTGGTGAGAGGACTGCCATCCCCCCTTAACGGCTTCACTTTGCCCATTTCCTACTGCTGATGTTGCAACACAAGTTTTGTACCCCGTGAGTACCTCAGGAGAACACTTGTGAATGCGCGGGCCCCCCCGCGCGCTGCTCTCTGAGAACAGACACAGTTATCCTAGCAGGGGGTGGGGAGAGGCTCATATGTCCATTGCTGTCGATCCCCCTTTTTCGATGTGCTGCCCCACCTGCCTCCTATACTCATTGGAGGGGCCAGGAGCGGAGAGGCTCGTGCTCAAGAGGACACCCCCCGGACATTCTGGTATACGCCCCGGCTCGCCGCTTGAGCACCTACCCCCTTTTGCAGCCGGCGTGCTGATGTGGACTGGGGAATGGAAGCTCTTCCGCAGTTTTGAGGGACTGAGCAGGGTGGGGGGGGGGTTATGTTGCCCGGTCTGGGTGAGTATTTTTTTTCTTTCCCTTTTTTCACTTTGTTATTTGTTTTTTTTTTTAAGTTTATGTTCAGATGTTTTATATTAGCATGCACGGTACTGTACAATGTCTGGTCTTATGCGGCAGGAACCGCCTCGGGTCCTGGCGCCAGCTCCCTGGAGCTTTAATTGTTCTGATCCGGCCCACTCACCATACCACTGCATTGTCATGTCGGCACTTAACATTATGTCCTGGAATACCAGGAGCCCTCAATTCTCCGGTTAAGAGGTCACTGGGTGTTCCAATTCATCAGGAGACCCACCTGGTGGGTAGTAGAACCCTGGCTCTTAAAAAACCCTGGGGGGGCCCACTATCACTCTACATACTCCACCTTTGCCAGAGGGTTGAGCTGTTATAGCTTAGTTAACAAATCCCTCCCCTTGCAAGCTCCTGGACCTGGCGCTGGACCCCGACGGTAGATATGTGGTTATCAATGCTAAATCCTGTCTCAGACCTGGTCTATAGTGGGTCTCTATCTGCCCCCCCAGCCTCCTTGGTCCTATTAAACAAGATAACTGCCATTCTAGCTGACTTTGCCTCCATCACATGAATTGAGTACTGGGTGACTTTAATATGGCCCATATCTGACCCGAGCGCGGACAGGATGGCGGGTGTGGGTCCCTCTTCCCCGGGACTGGCTTCCTGGGCTGAGGCCTATGGCTTAAAGAAATGTATAGAAGGTAGGGCCCCAAAAGTTACTCCAACCCAGGGGCCCCCACCACCCTGATGCTGCGTACACACGACAGTTTTTCGGATTTTAAAAAATGTTGTTTTTTTTTTATGTCATTAAAAACAATCGTGTGTGGGCTTCAGAGCATTTTTTGGGTTCTGAAAAACATGCAATTTTTGGATTTCGGAACCAGGATGTGGAGTCCTCTATTTGCGGGGGTGCTTGACAACGTTTTTTTGGGCCACTAACTCAGACACGGCCTCTTCGGCCGTTCGTTTGGGATACCTTTAATGGCCTTCACTAGTGGGTCAATATCAGACCATTATAGCTGTTTGGCTAGATGCGGCTGAGGCGGCCGCCTCAGCACAGGAGGCACATTCATCACGCTGTCCTTACTGGGGAGGTTATGTCCCTCCGCACCTCCTTGACTCAGAAAAAGCTGCTGGCCCAATCCCAACGTATATTTGAGCAGGGCGAAAGATCGGCAAAAGCAGACTCCTCAAAGGGCTTGGCTCATTCAGGGAACACTCGGGGGGCATGGCTGTCCCCCAGATAGCCGGTCTGGACGGAGGTCTCCTGTACACCCCGGAGGAGATCAACCGTACCTTTGCCATGTACTACCAGCGCCTCTATACATCATCAGTGTGACCTTTAGGGATGACGATCTGGCCCTTTACCTTTGAGGTTTGACGTCCCTGTCCTGACTGATCAAGTTTAGAACCACCCTGACAGACCCATCGTTTTTCCCTAGAGCTGAAATACTTAAGGGCTTAAGACCATGCAACCGGCAAGACCCCTGGACCTGACGGCGTATCTCCCTGTAGATACTCTACGTAAACAATACCCTGACGTGCTTTAGCGGCCAGATTCTCGGGAGATGCTGGTGGCTGCTGAACGCAAATACGTGCAGGCTCTCTTCCCGACCTCCATGGGCGACGCCAGCGTATGATTGTGGTCATTCCAATACGCTGGCCGGGTAAGGATCGCTTCCGTCGATTTGCCCCTCCTACAGACCCATATCATTACTGAATGTTGATGCCAAACTGCTAGCCAGGTCCTGGCCTATTCCCGGTTGAACACGTAGTTTTTTACGTCGTTTGCGTAAGCGTAAAGTTACCCATGCTATATGAGGGGTAACGTTACGTAGGTTCGGCGTAATCAATGTTAAGTATGGACGTCGGGACAGCGTCGTTTTTTTTCCGTTGTTTACGTAAATCGTTCGCGAATAGGGCTTTGCGTAAATTACATTCACGTCAAAACCAATGTATTTGCGGTGTAATTTGGAGCATGCACACTGGAATACGTCCACGGACGGCACATGTGCAGTTAACAAAAAACGTCAAAAACGTGGGGATCACGGAATGTTGGCCCCTTGCATGAAAAACATCTCCCTTTATGCCGACGATACCACATTTGACTTAGCCGACCTCGTCCGGATCCCTTGACAAGGCCCTGGCTCAATTTGACCGCTTACGCTGCCGCAACTCTGGACGCAGGTCCGCTTTGAGAATACGGCACTTGTGGCACTGAGTTGCGGCGGTGTAGGTTAATAGGATACACTAGGCCCCGCTCGTAGATTGCGCCCATCTACGAGAATCTGGCTCCCTCTGTTCAACTATACTACTGGGCGGCTGAAAAATGATTGGTGTACTGTCCGGTGGTGGTTCGCCCAACCTAAGCAGAAATCCGGCCCTGGTTACGTTGGGAGGCAGCTATTTGGACTGGGCTCATACGCCGCTCTGAGCAACCTCGCATTTCGTGGTTGCCGTTCGAAAACCCCTTCGGTCACAGTCCCCATGACAACTACCATCAAGGCGAAGAAATGTTGTGAAAGAAACCCCTCCCATGTCTCTCCTCATATGCCCCTTTGGGAGTAATCCCCTACTGCCCCATTTCCACTCCCTTCCTGACCCCTCATGTATGGGCAGGTAAGGGGATGCTACCCTTAAGACATATTGTTTCTGACGGCACTCTCATGGGACTTTTCAGGAACTACGGGATCCGGTACTCATTGTGTCCCGCCGCAGTGGACGTTTTGTTGTACTGGCAGCTCAGACACGCGTACGGGGATTCCCGGACAGACTCACACTCCATGGCATCAGACTCAGTCGAGAGACTCCATGACTCGCGTGCTATGGAGGCGACCACTATCTGCGCAGCTTTATCTTTATCTGACGGTAGCATATGACTCTGGGTTGCACCCGCAAAGCATTTGATAAGGGCAATGGAAGGCTGATTCGGTACCTGAGCTGGATGACGATGTGAAAGTGGGCAGGACTGATGCGTCAGTTTATTTTTTATATCTCTGTTCATCCCGTCATTTTTTCTTATAGCAGCTAGGGATAGGTTTATCCAAATCAAATTCCTTTTTTTTTTTTTTTTTACATAGAGCATACTATACCCCCCAAAGGCTGGCCCGTATCTTCCCCCAGCGAGACCCCCTCTGCCCGCGCTGTAGGGTGCAGGAGGGCTCGTTCTGGCACATGGTCTGGTCTTGTCCTAAAATTCAACCCTACTGGGGCCGGGTGGCCGAGGTCTTGAGCGAGGTGTCTCAGCTGCGGATCCCGTTGGAGCCCCTGGATTTCTCCCTGAGCGATTTGGAGAAGAGATCCAGGGGAGGACAGATACTCCCCAAGCTGTTTCTTACCTTCTCCCTCTTGCTATGCCAAGGAGGGAAATCCTCCTTACAGTGGAAGGCGTGCCCAGGATCACACCGACGGTGGAATCGTGGACCCTATCTATCAATAAAGTGCTCCACGCTGTACAGGATCACGTATGAGAACAGACAATGCCCGCAAAATTTGACAAGGTGTGGTCTGCGTGGATTGATGCCAGGGGTTAGATGTGGTCTGGTTTGGTTGATGTACTATTCCTATATGACAAATAGCTGATCCTAGAATATTGCCTTCTCCCCCCCCCCCTTTTTTTTCTCTCTCCCCCAACCCCCCCCCCCAGTTTACAATACCAAGGAGTATGGACTATAGAGTAAGGTGGTATGGGGGTAATATTTGGGATGTTTGTATATCGATAGTATAATGTACAAGAATCATTTGATTGGAGAACAGTCCTACCATATATGAGTCTTACGCTGCGTACACACAATCAGAAATTCCGACAAGAAAACGGTAGATTTTTTTTAAGCAGAATGTATAGCTCAAACTTAACCACTAGAGGTCCGCGCCATTGACAGAATACGTCAACAGCGCGGACCTGAGGCGCCGGGGTCACGTCTTTGGACGTGATGTATTTGTTGGAAATTCCCCGCGCACGCCCACGGTGGCGCGACGGCGGAGATCAATGAAGTTCAAAACAGTCCTCGTCGCATCACCGAGGATTCTGATGCGTGTACCTGGTGGCCGCGATGTCCGTCAGGTACACGCGATCGGCGGTGACAGAGCAGGGACGTGGAGCTGTGTGTGTAACACAGAGCTCCTCGTCCTGTCAGAGGAGAGGAGACCGATGCTTTGTCTCTTGTACATAGGGATTCCGACAGCATCGGTCACCTCCCCCAGTCACCCCCTCCCCCCACACATGGTTAGAACACACCCAGGCAATACATTTAACCCCTTCCTCACCCCCTAATGTTAACCCCTTCAATGCCAGTCACATTTATACAGTAATTAGTGCGGATATTTATAGCACTGGATCGCTGTATAAATGTGAATGGCGCCAAAAGCTCACATGTGTCAAAAGTGTCCGATCGTGTGTCCGCTGCAATTATTCTCTTTTTGGGTTTGACATCTTCAAATGGTAAATTTTTAAGTTTTTCTCCTGTGCATTTCTTAGTTGTGAAGAATCTGTGGAAAAGCATGATGGCTTTTTGTCAGCTAGGCCAAATGGTCACCCCTAAATCTTTAGACCATGCCTCCATGTCTTTGGGCAGAGAAGAGTGAGGGGTTATATGTGCCCATGTTGAGAGATGGCAAGTGGTTGCAAAAAGTCAACCAACGTAGAGCATAATAACAGATACTCAATCAGATTCACAGCGTCCCTTGCAGTGATTCTAAACTCCAGCATATACTGTGAGCCCAACAGCATAAACTGTAGCTCTTCTCATGGAGATGAACTGCCACAAATGACAACAAGAAGTATCAAAAGAGATCAGGCTAAGTCACTTGAGAGCTCTCCACGTCACAGAATTGGGACTAGGTTTAGGCCTCAGGTTAAAAAGCCATGCACAAGTCTGCCCTCGGGATGAAGTAATCTGGATATAATCTTTAATGTATTGGGGAATTGGCATGTATGGAATGCCCTTGAAGACGTTGGTGCACATGGTGGGATATCGCCTATGGTTTGAGTAGTTACAATACTGTACCCCATGAGTTAAGACTAAGTAATGGGGGTGATCCTTAGATACAGTTGCAATAATTAGATGGTACAAAGAACAGGTAGATTGTTATTTTCTCTGCCATTTTCGTTGGGTTTAGTTCAGCAGCAACAACAAACTGTTAAGCCCTCGTACACACGATCAAGGATACTCTGTAAATGGAAATCTAATCCAATGGATTTTTTTTCGTTGGATATCAGGCTTGTCGATGAAGCTTGACTTTCATCAGTCTTGCCGTACACACCATCAGTCAAGACAAAATCTGACGTCGTGTCCAACTCGTGGTGACGTAAAACACTACGACGTGCTGAGACTATAAATGAAGTTCAATGCTTCCGAGCATGGCGCCACCCTTCTGAACTTGTGTGAGTTTCTAAGCATCCATGGATGAGAGGAACAAGAAAACTTGTTTTTTCATCGAGTTCCACGATGGACACAACACACAACCATTTTCCTCGATGCAAAAAAGCTCTGCCACCAAGTTTTCTTGATGGATCGTCGTGTGTACAGGGCTTAAGAAGAACAGAACAAAAAGGGTTGTGTTAATTAAACCTGCAGGCCTCTTCATGTGAGTGCTAAGCTGTGCAATGACCTCTGACCGAATTACGTCTCCCAGAGTGCTACAGTCCAAAGTCCTTCTCAACAACAAGCACAACCACTGCTGCCACCCTGTGGATGAAAATAAATCCTGCAAAGCCCAGTTGCATTACCTCCTGTTACATGTGTTTGCCATGGGCCCTTTTTTTTACTGTCCCCCTACAAAGATGCCATGCTGATTCACTTCATTCCTGTTGTTAGCTTCTTCCAGTGCCCTATTTCATTATTGATACCACAACAAAGCAACAATGTCATTCAGAATCGTATTCCCCCCCACCCCAAAGCAATAAGAATGCAATGGGAATAATTCATGCACAATCAGACCTAATTATTAGATTTATTAGGTTTGCATAAAACATCTTGGCTTCTGTTTGTTGAAATCGTTCACAGCAATAAAAACATTGGATTATTATGATACTGGAGAATGTATAATTCAGAAGTAAGAAATACCTTTGACGTAGAGCAGCTAACCTTTTTGTTTCTTTTAGAAAATGGTGGACTTGGAAAAGTTACAGCTGGCGACAAATTTTAAAACCAATGTTTTTTTTTTGCAATCTGTAAAGCTCCTTAGTTGTGATTCAATACAACTTGTTTTGTTATAGGCCCAGTGGTCATTTCACAATTTTTACAGATGTAACTATCGTTTGTCATGGAAACATGGGGACTGCAAAGCACACCACCATCTTGCCATGTGCTGTAAAGCACATTCGCCATCTTAAATGAAATTATGCCATTTTATCTGCAGCACAGGCTCCCCCCCCCCCCCGGGACACACGAGTTTGCTTCCCTACAAAGGCTTCCATCATTCTTTGGCTTGTCCTATATTGGACCAATTGTACTAGGATTACCAACAGTTCTGGATTATATCCTCATGTTACCATCCTTGCAAATCATCTGTTGTCTTGGTCCCGGTCTATTCCTAACTCTTGATATATTTCAGAGTTTTTTCATTTTTTTTATACACTATTATCGGATGGTCAACTATAGGAAGCCATTCACCAGTATTCGCCTTTTCCCCATCATGGGACCCCCTTCTTTTTTGAAGTTACTCAGATGTCTCCTTCACACATCGTCGACCACTGTGTCAAATCGTGTATATTTGGATGACTGGCGGTCTATAATCTGTATGCACGAAACTAGCAATACAAACCTTAGTGTTAATCCGGTCTCAAACTCGTGCCCCCCCCTGAAGAACCCGTTAGGCAGAAACGCGTAGGCGAGACGAAAGCCCTCATAATATTGCCTGTGAATGACCTTTTAATCCTTTGTTTTGTCTTTATGTATATAATTTGTTTTTGTATGAAAAAAAAATGTTGTAATTAAATTTATACTTTTTATAACTCTTTATGTCCCTGTGATTGCCTAAAAAAAAGTCCGCCCTGTTGCTACCTAGTGTAGTTTCTCTTTTTGACCCAAATATTTCGGATGTTGGCAAAATGTGAGTGCCTTCATGTTTTTCCCCTCCCTATATTTTTTTGAATTATTTTATCTAATTTACACGATTTATTGAGAATTATTTTATCCCACTAACACCAATGATGAGGTTTATTTTAATCCAACTGGTACCAACAATTGTAGCTCTATTTAGAGCTGGTTGGGGACAAGTGTCAAGACTGGGACTTGCCAATTATGACAATACATAATAAATACATCTTCAAATTTCCACTGACACAGTCCTCCCTTTTTGTCATATTGCTCCCACTTGTCCTTCAAATGGGGCTTGATAGTTTCTTACACCACTAATCAGTCCTTACAGTCCATAAAAAGGAAAACACGGCTTGACATGTAGACTCTGTTCTTCAGGAGACATGACATAAGGAGGACACAACTTGGTGAGCTGTAGTAATCGCAGATTGGGTAGTGATCCTCTGTGTCTTGTCCGTTAGTCCGGCTCCGGGGGCGTCTCATCTGGTACGAGGGTCATCTGCTCCGGGGCGTCTCATCTGGTACGTGGTCATCTGCTCCGCGTCTCATCTGGTACGTGGTCATCTGCTCCGGGGCGTCTCATCTGGTACGTGGTCATCTGCTCCGGCTCTGGTCACGCGTCCAATCAGGCAACAGGAGCGCTCATCACGACACAGAAAGAATAGAAATAAAAACGACATGAGTACATGTTTCCCATTTCAATCACACGATCTGAAAAATAAGAATTAAATCCCCTCAGATTCCAAGACCCTTCAAAGGACTCCCAACCTTCACTCAGTTACAGCTCTGGCTTTGCTTGTAGGGACCCAGACCTTATCCATATGGGCTTGAACTGGGCTATTCAAGCCCATGGTATCCCCTGCCCAAGAGGGGCCTCTTATGTTTAAGTTTTTTCAATAAATGCCAGTCATTTAAAGTGGTTGTAAAGTCCCAGAAACCCCCCCTTGGGCTATCAGAACTTCCTTGTAGCTTCAACAGCTTACATGAAACATTCCCATCCTCAATAGGTGTGAATTGTTCAAACGTATCATAAGCTCAAGCCCCCCCACTCTTGTACATGCAGGAAACCGTGCCCAGACGTAGTCCGGGTTGGTGAACAATTCCCTTCTAGCTGTCCCCGCAGACATTCCCAATTTCTCTCGCGCCATCAGATCCTCGCAATTGGCCGCGACATAGGACAGGGACAGCTTCACCACCACGCATGAACCTCTTGCATTGGGGGAATTACCTTATAAGCTGTAGATCTGCATAAACACCAAACTAAAGTTACACACTTGTGGACTACCCAGTCCTGATACCCGACCGACAAGAGGCGGAGCCATAAAAACAATAATCAATTTTACCCTCTAAAAACATATTAATAAATTCCATTGACAGGTGTCTGTTTGGAGTCTCCACTCGTTTGTCAATAATCCTCATAATTAGCATGTACCACTGTCATCGCTGGGAAGACTAAAGAAAACAACGGAGACTCAGAACAGACCGCAGCAATTTCGGTCCCGTTCGTATTTTTTTTTTTTCTTAATTAGTCATGGAATACAACATTGTAAAATGTTGTTAATAACTGGGTGGATGCTTTCCATCGCTTTAACTCTTGAATCACATAACAGCAGTACGAATGGCGCTTGAGACTACACAAACGGAAATACAGAGAATGAAACTTTTCTAAAAAAGGATATTTGCTGGCCTCGTTCTTTGGGGGATATATGTGGTTAGCCGCTTCTTGCAGTGGCTGGCGATGAGTCTCGTTCCATCAAGCTTCTTTACAAATGAACCAGTCACCTGGTTGGGGAAAAACTGCAAATATCGGCCGGGGTTTACTTCAGAATCGTGATCTCTTATTTAATTTTCAGTTTATCCAGAATTGAGTAGCTTTAATACATATCTTGTGTATGTATCATTTTGTTCTATTTAAAGAAATGTATAGAAGGTAGGGCCCCAAAAGTTACTCCAACCCAGGGGCCCCCACCACCCTGATGCTGCGTACACACGACAGTTTTTCGGATTTAAAAACGACCCTGGTTTTTTTTTTTTTATGTCATCAATGACAACAACCCAGACCTCGTGTGTGGTCGCTTCAGAGCATTTTGTGCGTGGTTCTGAAAAACACCGTCGCCTGTAATTTTTTTCGAACCATGCTCCTGTAATTTTTTCACAAGCGTTGTTTTTTACCCGGAACCATTGTCAGTTTACGGGTTAGTAAAAAATGGTCATGTGTGGGAACCTACTTAACCAGACTACTGCTTGCCGTAATGGAGTAAGCACATTCTATCACGCTGTAACAGACAGAACAATCTTGGCGCAAATCGTCTTTTACTAACACAAAATCAGCAAAAGCAGCCCAAAGGGTGGCATCAGTTCGGAGAACTGGTATTTCCACCTTTATAGTGCTGTCGTACGTGTTGTACGTCATCCTCCACGCTTTGCTAGAGCATTTTTTCTTCCTCATCACAAACTGGAGGAAGAAATCGTGTGGTGAAGGCAAGGCCGTTTTAACGATCAAGTTGAAAACAAAAATCGTTTTTCTAGAGCCTGAAAAACATAGGGCCAGATTCTCAAAAGGTTTACGGTGGCGTATCTCCAGATACGCTGCCGTAATTTTAAATCTGCGCCGGCGTTGCTTTACGCCGATTCTCAAACGCAAATACACCTGCTCTCTATGTAAAAAATAGGCTTCTTCCGCCGACGTAACTTGGCTACGCCAGCGTATAATTGTGTGCAATTATACGCTGGCCGCTAGGGGCGCTTTCGTCGATTTGCCGCATCGAATATGCAAATGAACTAGATACGCCTATTCCCGAACATGATTGCGTAGTTTTTTACGTCGTTTGCGTAAGCGTAAAGTTACCCATGCTATATGAGGGGTAACGTTACGTAGGTTCGGCGTAATCAAAGTAACCTCTGTAACCCTTAACCCTTACTTTTCCGTTGTTTACGTAAATCGTTCGCGAATAGGGCTTTGCGTAAATTACATTACAAAAGCCAATGTATTTGCGGTGTAATTTGGACGCATGCACACTGGAATACGTCCACGGGACGGCACATGTGCGGTAAGTTTGAACAAAAAACGTCAAAAACGTGGGGTCACGAATGTTTACTACATACAAACACGCCACCACCCCACTAATCCACATTTGAATTACCCGGGCTTACGCCGGGCCATTTACGCTACGCTGCCGCAACTCTGGACGCAGGTGCTTTGAGAATACGGCACTTGTGGCACTGAGTTGCGGCGGTGTAGCGTTAATAGGATACACTAGGCCCCGCTCGTAGATGCGCCCATCTACGAGAATCTGGCCCCTTGTTTATTACAACCTGAAAAATGATTGTGTGTACGCGGCATCAGTCGTGCCCTGGGTATGGGAATAGGAATGATTGGACTGGGCTACTAGGTGGGGTGTGGAAAAGGTCAGGAGAAAGGCGAAGAAATGTTGTGAAGAAAATCATAAGGGGAGAAGACCCATTCCACTCTCCTCGAAAGCTACCCATCACATGTTTCATGGATGCTATAGAATATTCTGGAACTCTTGGGAGCTTTTAAAAACTAACAAACAATCCACATCATTGTGTAGTGTTCTGTTGTATCATGATCCTCAACAGTCAGGATTCCATGTACATTATGGCATCAGACTCTGTAACTCATTCAGCTATGGAGGGAACATAGGTGTGCGCAGCCTATTGCATTAGGGTGTGCACCCCAAAGCAATAGGGCAATCCGGACCTCAGTGTGCGGTAGAGCAGCTGTCTGACTGATGCACTGAAATGGGCGAGCACATCCCATGACGATTCGAATCGTTTTTTTTTAGTGAGCTCTGCGTCCAGTCTAAACACACCGCGCTGATTTTTGTTTTCGGAGCGGTTCTGACTTGCGACCTTTTTAAAGTCAAAACCGATGCCTGCATTCTGATTATGTCTACACAGCCTGAGCAGGACCACTAGCGTACTACTCCTACACATTTATGCTAATATAATCGCTAATAAGAATATCTCCGACTATCATACACGGCCAGATCTGTATCACGATATAAAGCCTCCTATGGGGGAAATGTGGTCGTCAGACAACATACAAAGCACCATGGAGAAATCCTCCACTTTTCAAAACAATATTATGGCTTCTTTCTACCTGCGTCTATATGATACAAGAATAATGGTAGACGCCCCTCTGTTTCCTCTCATACCCAAAACTGTATTTACCGTATAAAACTTCACAAAAACACGACTGAAATTAAAGTTCAATAACACTCTTTCAAATATTTCTGTTGTCCGTCAGGACACAAATCTCATTGCTCATCTTTCAGAAGACTTCAAGAACTCCTCCCACTGACTTCCTGCATATATATAAATGCTGAGAAAGGACTTCCTGTTGTATGCTCAGCTCTTTAAAACCCAAATCTGATTTGTTGTCGGAGATAATCCGACAGAAAATGTCCGATGGAGCCTACACAGTCGGAAGTCTGTCTTCACTGCCTCGTCTCAACACCAAAAGCTCACATCGGACCACATATACCTTGTCTGGAAGTATTCCGATCGTAAAGTAGTACGGAATTTTCGACCAAAAGCTCACATCGGACTTTTCTTGTCGGAATTTCCGATCGTGTGTACGCGGCATTATTCTCTTTTTGGGTTCGACATCTTCAAGATGGTAACATTTTTAAGTTTTTCTCCTGTGCATTTCTTAGTTGTGAAGAATCTGTGGAAAAGCATGATGGCTTTTTCCCGTCAGCTAGGCCAATGGTCACCCCTAAATCTTTGCCTCCATGTCTTTGGGTAGAGAAGAGTGAGAAGGGTATATTAGAATGCTGTAATGTTGAGAGATGGCATAAGTGTTGCAAAAGGAGGTGGTCAAAAGAGGCAAGGGAAGTAAGGTGAGATTCGGTCTGTTTGTAAGAGTGCTTCTGAACGATGTGCCAATGATTGTAAAATCGCAGGAGGAGAGCTCCTCATGGAGAACACCAGGGCACCGTTAGATAGAATTGGTATTAGTCCCCTATAAGTAGTTTTGTTCCACTCACAGAACGTGAAGCAGTTTATAGCAGTAGGGAAAACCAGCAGGTTATCAAATAGGGAAGTCCTGTATATAGGGCCCTAGCGTCCGCAAACGCTTGACTCATTGAAAGATTAGCGCTTTACTTATCTGAGTCACATGTATGGAATGGCCGACAACAAACCAAGCAACGGTATATTTTATGTTAGCCCATAGTTTAGCATGAGCGTCAAGTATCCAATCTACTATTTTTGTCAGGACTGAGACTAGATGGTACAAGAAATCACCTGTTTACCACAGGACATAGAGAGTCTCAGGCCTACGTACACACAGCCAAGGACTCGTTGTAAATTAAACATCGTTTCTCCTCGACCCGAGTTCCTAACACAGAAAAGTCAGCGCGCTTGTCGAGAATCTTGACAAGCTTTCTTTGCGTACACACTGTCAAGACATCGAAATCTCGTCGTTCTCAAACGTGGCTGACGTAAAATCCACCAGCAAAATAGCCAGACGGCACTATAAAGGGAGAAGGTTTGATTCCACCGCCCCCCTGGGGTGACCCATAGTGCAAACAGACTACGCCCCCAAAATGGCCACTGATGACGAATGGCCGCCATATGCAGTTTTTTTAAAAACTTGCCTAGAACCTTTCTTCCACAAAGACAAAACATTGATCATCAAAAACAAACAATAAAAAACATTTTCTAAAAACAACCAACCTAAAAGGCACACAACTTTAGGTTCCTTCAAATCTGACCTTTTTATGGTGTGAACCCCTCATAATGAGGCCTCATTTGAGTCTAGGGCTGGCTTCCTGATCCTTTTGCCATATATATTAATAACATGCACATTCAATAATATGTTGTTGTTATATGAAGCAACATAAAACAAAAACACTTTTCTCAAAGCTCCTGTAAGAATCCATTTAAAAAAATACATACAGTGAGCTTACATTTAAAACCTTCCGAAATAAAAAGCATGTATGCCATTGTTTACAGAGGGTTACCATCCCTGACTCAGTGATGGGACAGCCAATGCTGGTTGCCCATTCCCCGAGCCTCATGGCAAGAAGGCCATCTTATACGACATGACTTCCCTGTCTGAACTACACACAGGCAACCCTTCCAACACGAAATGATCTAAATACACAGTCGCTCCATTTCACATTCAGTTTCTTACTGTTACTGCACGCAGCCTCACAGGAACAAGACATTCAGAAAATACAAAAAGACTCAGCCCACCTCGCAGGCTGAATAAGCTCACCTCTATACTGAGGCAGGTACAATAGACCATGTTCACTCAACATCAATGGCACTCAAAAGTAAAAATGCTAATTACATCTAACTATGTTCTGAAAGTTGCAAATGGTCATTATGTCCACAATGAAACTTCATAGAATGAACAGCGAGGTTCGCCCTTCCCCCCATGCATGGAGAGAATGTGGAATGGAGGCGAACCCATGCCCACATATGGTGGCAGCTTGCCCTTCGATACAACAGATTCAATCTGGATTGATTCAAACAATCAAGTTAGTGGGCAAGAGATAACAACTTGATCGCCATGGGATTGTCTGTTCCCCCCCCCAAGCCGCATGGCTACGAGGGTGCCATGTTAGAAAAAAGTACTAGGGGTCTAACCTATCTGGCTCCCGTTTTTATACATCACACAAAACGGTTCAGCCACAGGTTCTTCATACAGCATTTAGGTACATGGACAAAGCAAACTTCCAGTCTATTGACGGAATGGATACAGGAAATGGAGAGAATTAGACTGATGGAAGATCACTATGGGCTCTACATACGGTTTCCAAGTCGAGGTATGACGGGATCTGGAGGGGATGGAGGGAATTTAGGGAGTTGGGGTCTACAGGGAGGGGAGTGATGGGGGGTTTTGGTCACACACATGCTTTTTCCCCGCTTTCTCCACTAAAATTGCACGCTATTATTATTATTTATTATCTTGACTCGGTCTTTTTTTTTTTTTTTTATTATTTTATTTTTTTCACATACACAAGGGGAATCTGTCATACACAACTCTATCACATTGGGTTTTTTTCTTTTTTTTTTATTTTTTTTTTTTTTTTTTTCTTTTTTTTCTTTTTTTTTTTTTTTATTTTCTTTTTATTTGGGAGGTGTTAGTGAGCACTCTAGGTATCACACACACAATGGAATACATTCCCCTATCAAATTCAGACATACAAATCAGGGGATTCCACCATGTGCACACACACACACACCCCTTTCCATATTATATGGGTTTTTTTTTTTTCTTGCATCTGTGTGCACTTACAGCAGTATATAACAATCAGGAAATAATTCCCTTAAAACAGATGTGTTTTTTTTTTTTTTTCACTCACATATAGGGGAATCTGTTCCCCTTCTTACTCAAGTATAGGGGTTGTTTTATTTCAAAAATTTTTTTTTTTTTTTTTTTTTGATGGCAAATTTGTTTTTCTTTTTCTTTTTTTTTTTTTTTTTTTTTTTTTTTTTTTTTTTTTTTTTTTTTTGTATTTGGGAGTGTTAGTGAGCACTCTAGGTATACAACAATGGAGACTAACTGTCCCCTAAAATAGATCTGTTATTTTTTATCTTTTTCGATGCTCCACAAATAGGGGAATCTGTTCCACTTTCCTATTATACGGGGTCTTACATATAGGGGAATTTGTTCCGCCATTCTTAACTGTCATAGGGAAACTGGGTTGTTTTTTTTTTGGGGTGTTAGTTTTTTTTTTTTTCTTTTTTTTTTTTTTTTTTTTTTTTTTTTTTTAATTTATTTATTTATTTATTTATATATTTTTTTTCTTTTTTTTTTTTTTCTCACCACCATCTTGCCATGTGCACTCAAGGTATATAAGCACATGGAATAACTCCATCTTAAATGAAATTTATTTGTTTAAGCTTTTTACTCACCATCATAGGGGAATCTGTTCCCCTTCCTTATGGTATAGGGTTTTTTTTTTTTTTTTTTTTTTTGTCTCAATCAATATTAGGGGAACAGCTGTCCCCCTTTTCTACTTCACTGGGTTAGTTGATTTTTTTTTTTTTTTTTTCCTCTCTCTCCTTCTCATCTCCCCTCCAGGGCTCAGCTATCCGGATCCGCTGTTTATATACACAAAACAGGAAGCCATCCCTCTTCATTCGGTAGTAAGTCGCCTCCCCACAGGAGTTTGGGCCAGGGGGGATGTAAAACATTACCAGTAATGGTATCGTCTTTTAATTAAAATACACAGGGGTATATCATGAGACCTTTTTTTTTTTTATACTGTATGTTTGTTTCAAGTAATGTATTGTATATTTGTTGTCTTTTTTTTGTATTGTGAGAAATAGACTATAATAGAATGTATTTGGGAACAAAAATAGAAAAAAAAAACATCCCCGTGCGCATGCTCCAAAATCTTATGGGTGAATGAACGTCAATGACGGTCAGGGTGTGCATGTCCCCCCCCCTGACCCCAGAAACGCGATGACGACGCCTATACCTAACTGATAGGATACTCCAACCCATGTAGGTATATCTATGCGCCGCGTATCCCGTCCGGAAACGTCGTAACGTCACTGCATATAAAGATTATCGCCCTTATTGAGGCTATTTACAGATGTACCCTATGAATCGGAACCAAATCCTGCTGATCAGACATGACCCAGATAACAGCGTACATCTGTCCAAGCCACTAGCGTGTTTGCGGAACTGAACGCATCGCCCTTCAACGGGATCGTCTGTGCTAAATGCACAGAGGGGCCCCTCGCTGGTGGGCATATGCCCATGCCGCAACCATCACACTCCAAACCTCAAGAGTCAACCAGTCTCAGTATTTTAGACTGCCACATGGTCAGCTGTTAGAGCTGGTTGGGGAAGTGTCAAGACTGGGTGCCAATTATGACAAGGAGAAAAAAATACATAATAAATACATCTTCAAATTTCCACCACTGATGTAATATCGTTGAGGGGGCACGCTGGACACCTTCGCTGCCATTGTGTTATATGCTGGGTGTCCAGCGCCTTTAAAAAGGGATGGGCTCCCTCCAGGCTCACCTGCCCTCTATCTATCCATTAGAATGCATGTGCTTCCACTATGGAGGCTCTCATAAATTTACAAGAGTTAGGACTGCAGAAATATTGGGGTGCCTTGGAGCGTCTCTGCAGCTTATGCATGAATTTGCAAATGTGTGCTAACTTAACCCCTGTTTTTAAAGTGGATGTAAACCAGATTCATGAAATTTGAGCTGGGCACATATATCTGCAGTATTTTGTTATCTCTCTTCAGTGAGCCAAGTCCCATAGCTCTCTCCTGAACTGTTCCTCTGTTATCAGCCTGATAACTCCTGACAAATTCTCAGACTTTTTAGACAAAAGCAGCCTGAATCTTCTGTCTGGGAGGTTGCTGAAATAGATTAGCAGAGAGCAAGACCTATTACAAAACACCTCTGAGAGTCTCTGCCTATGATGAGTGGAGGTGTGTGCCTTTCCTCCAATCAGCTATGTTAGCTATCTTGGCTGTATGCCCAGACATCACACTCTGTGGTAACCGGAAAGAGAAAATCTCCTAACACAATCTGAACTTTCTAAACTGTATATAAATGTGAAGACAGCAGGTATACATGTAAAACCTATGTGGGAGATTGGTTTCGTCCCTGTGTATCATCCGAGGCTGTTCACTTCACTGGGTGTATGGAGGGTTTACATCCACTTTTTTTTTTTTTTATAAATCTCTTTATTAATTTTCCAATTTTCCATACAAAAATAGACATACATATACATACATATTTCACCTTTTAGAATAACATTTATCTGCCCTTTCCTGAGCCTCAAAATTTTTTCACTAACTTTCATTTCATCTAGCACCTTTACCTTCTTTACATTCATTTCCTTCACTTTCTTTAATGGTGTGTTTAACTTCCCCTTATACCCTTTTTTATCCTGAAGCTGTCATAGGGTTTTCTATCCAACTTACCCATACTCTCTCGTATTTCTCTCCATGTCCTCTATTGCAATACGTTTCCCTTTATAATGGCAAATTATTATTTACTAGATTTTTCCAATGTGCTACCGAGGGGGCATCTGCCTTTTTCTGCCCTTTTCCAATTTAAGATTTAAGATTTTCCTAGCGTAGAACAATAATAGGCCCACCTGTATTCTCCTTCCTGTCGGAACAATCTTCTTTCCTACCAGTCCCAATAGGCAGATCTCTGCCTCCTGTTCCAAAGTTATTGATGGTACTATAGCAACTATTCTCAGCACTTCCCTCCAAAATACCACTATCTTTGGGCATAACCAAAATATGTGCATAACATTTCCTGGAATGTCTGCATATCTCCAGCAGTTCTGAGGGTTTCATGGAGAGATCTTATATAGCTTAAATGGTGTATAATGACTCCTATATATTATTTTAAATTGTATTAATTTGTCTCGGAGTGATACCAAGATCTGAAATGGGGACCTCCATACTTCCTCCCAGTTCTCCTCCACCAAATTTGGAACGTCCCTTCTCCAATGTTCACTTACTTTGTAACTAATAATGTATCTCTTAATAGATCCCTATATAGGGTTGAAGTTGACCTTTTTCCACTTTTGCCATTTGTTAAAGACCTTCCATTATTTGCAGAGTTCCCCCAGGAAACTGAGCTGATAACGCATGAATAAGTTGCCTATATCTAAAAAAATAACTCTCTGGGATGTTCCATAGATCCCTCATTTCTATAAATGAGGAAAATCTTTCCCCCTGTATTATTTGTGGTAACTTTTTCACCCCATATTTAGTCCATGCACATGGGTCCTGAATGGAGTCCAGATGCGGAAATTCAGGATTCCTCCACAATGGGGTATTTGGGGATAGATTGGTTTTTAAATATCCCTCTTTTACTATAGCCGCTTTCCATATTTTAACTGTTGTTGTCATTGAAGGGGTTAATTCTTGCTTTGATTTTAGCCCCCTATATAACAATCCCTGCAGTGCCTCTACCGATTGGACCACCGCTGCTTCTAGCATAGTAGCAGAATCAAACACGTCAGGGTTCAACCATCTCCCCACCGTCACCAGCTGTGTAGCTAAATAGTACTTGTGAAAATCTGGAAAATCCAGCCCCCCCTGTTCTGCCGGTTTCATAAGTGTACTCAGTTTAATTCTAACTGATTTGTTTGCCCATATGAATGTAGAGAGCATTCCATGTAGTTGTACAAAAAGTCTTTTAGGTAACCATTGTGGGGAGTTCCTAAATATATACAGGAACTTAGGAAGAATCTTCATCTTTACCAGATTTATGCGTCCTAACAAGGACAGTGGTAACGATACCCATATCTTTAGTTTCCTCCCAAGTTCCCTGTATCACCGGATCTAAGTTCAGTGCCCGGAAGTCCTCAACTTGTCTAGATATTATTATGCCAAGATATTTAAATTTCTTCATCCATTTCAATGGTACATTTGGGGCAGCGGTGCCCTGTGCTCCCTGATCAATAGGGAATAATAGGGACTTCCCCCAGTTTACTTTAAGTCCTGTGAAGGATGAAAAGTTATTCAGTAGTTCTAAAGCTCCCTTCAATGATGGACCCGCATCTCTTAAAAACAATAACATATCATCAGCATACAGAGCTGCCCTCTCCTCCACCTTTAACTATTAAGCCCTGTACACACGGGCCAGAATCTCATCAGAAAAAAACCCTTGTTTTTTCTGACGAGATTTTTGGCATGAAGCTCTTGCCGCCCGAGTGTACAGACTCTCCTTTCAAAAGAACTGCAGTTCTCTTGAAAAGCAAGAACGATGTGACGTTATCGCGTACGACAAGCATGCTCTCGTCATATTCGATGCTGTCGCCGCCATCTTGCTGCACCCTACCTATGCCTAGGAAGCTACCGCGAATGCGTCGTAGTCATTCCGAGCATGCGCAGGTTTCCATGGCGACAGGAAAGTATACACACTCTCGGGTTTCTCGGCAGGAAAACTGCAGAGAATCTCATGACGAGAAAAGAGAGAACATGTTCTCTATTTTTCCCATCTAGATTCTGGGCAGTTGTTAATATGTAGAGGAGTCCGGAAAAT
Source organism: Rana kukunoris (assembly GCA_029574335.1). Classification (NCBI taxonomy): domain Eukaryota; kingdom Metazoa; phylum Chordata; class Amphibia; order Anura; family Ranidae; genus Rana; species Rana kukunoris. The sequence continues at coordinate 706,063,763 of CM056049.1, forward strand.
AGACACCCTTGATCGGTTCCATCATTCAGGATTTTGTGTGACGTAGATTAGTTTGCATGTACTCTTGCTTATGTGAAGAAATATGAGCCGGTAAAAGGTTGAGAAGCAGACTTACTTGAAGAAGAGTACAAAATATTTGAGTTAAAAGCAACTGACCTTATCAAATGACTTTTCCATGTTTTTTTAAGGTTCTTGTTTAACCACTTAAGGACCACCGCATGTACATTTACGTTGGCAGAATGGCACGGACAGGCACATGCCTTGACGTGGGTCGGGGGACCCCCCCCCCCCCCCGGTACATGCGACGGTCCCGGTGGCTGTGCGAGCGATCCGTGCTGAGGGGGCGGCTGTTCGTTTTTGTCCGCCCCCTCCGGATCGCTCCCAGCCAATGCGCGCGCTCCCTGCAGTGTCACTTCCTCCTCCTGTGTAAACACAGGAAGGGGGAAGTGATGTGATCTCTGCTCTCGGCGGTATTTTCAACCGCCGCTGAGGAGAGATCACATCACATAGTAAGTCTGCACAACACTACACTGACACCAGGACACGCAGGCACATTAACCCCTTGCGATCACCCCCCCCCCCCTTCCCCTGTCACAGTGTCACTGAATGCAGTGATCATATATGTACTGATCACTGCATTTAGTGTCAGTGTGACAGTTAGTGTGACAGGCAGTTAGTGTTAGGTCCAGGGTAGCCCCCGTACCCCCCCTAATAAAGTTTTAACCCCTTGATCACCGCCCCAGTTAACCCTTTCACTCCCTATTGCCAGTGTCACTAAGCGATCATTTTTCTGATCGCTGTATTAGTGTCGCTGTTCCCGCTAGGTAGCTATTTTTTTTTTTATTGCGATTTTTTTTTACTAAAGACATGTGGCTAAATAAATGTTGGCCTAAATGTTTGACTAAAATTTAGCTTATTTGATTTTTCTTATAACAAAAAGTAAAAAATATTGATTTTTTTTTCAAAAATGTCGCTCTATTTTTGTATATAGCGCAAAAAATAAAAATCGCAGAGGCGATCAAATACCACCAAAAGAAAGCTCTATTTGTGGGAAGAAAAGGACACAAATTTTGTTTGGGGGCCACGTCTCATGATCGCGCAATTGTCTGTTAAAGCGACGCAGTGCCGAATTGTAAAAACCCCTTGGGTCATTTAGCAGCATATTGGTCCGGTCTTTAAGTGGTTAATGCATTAACAGTGTTTTCAAACTGTTATCTCTGTCTTCACAAACTTGGATAAACCCCATTTGTGTATGAGTTTGTGAAGAAGCGGTCACAGGCAATTAGCAATTTGTTTGGATCATAATTCCAGATCTACCCTTATCATGGAAATTGGGTGATAACTGAGGCATAAGATGTAGTCTTTGTCAGATTTGGGTAAATGAGAAATACCATCAGGGTCTGACCTGGGATTTTTGTTTCTGGGGATAAAAAGTTGATGGCTTTTCCTTAGATTTACCAAAACCATATACAGTGGAACCACGGATTACGAGCATAATCCGTTCCAGGAGAATGCTCGTAATCCAAAGCACTCGCATATCAAAGAGCTGTTCAGCTCGTTTTGCACAGAGTGGCCCCAATCCACGTCTTCTGGGGTTCTTCTGTGGCTGTCTCGGCTCCTCTGCGCATCAGATAACCCCCTCTGGGAAGCGCTCTCCCAAGGGGGTTACCTTGCGGGCACGCTCCCAAGTCCAGCATTTGCGTCCATAGACACGAATGTCAGACTCTGCCCTGCCCCCCCGGCACCCACGTCATTGGATTTGATTAACAGCAGCACGAGCCAATGGCTGCGCTGTTATCAATCTATCCAACGAAGAGCCCAGAAGACCGGGCCGAGAAGAGCCAAGAAGCCAGCGCATTCTTGACGCAGGACTTTCGAGGGCTCAGGTAGGTAAACCAGGGGGGCTGGGGACATAGGATGCATTAAGGTGAAAAAACAGGACTGTTTACAACCCCTTTAAGTCCTGAATATTATAAATAATTTGTATACATACAGCTGTGGGCCAGGGAATCTCCTATCTCCTACATGCAGTTTTGGACTGAACCCAAGCTCATTCAAAGTCTACATCCAATCTAAATGGAACTGGAACACTATTAACCCAATTGATACCAATGATATGGCACTATTTTTTTCCTTTAACATCAGTGATGGGGCACTATTTCTCCCACTGACACCAATGATGGGGCACTATTTTTCCTATTAACACCTATGAAGGGGTACTATTCTTCCCACTTACATCAACTATTCTTCTTACTAACACCAATGAAGAGGCACTATTCCTCTGACTGACACCAACGATGGAGCGCTACTTTTCCCACTGGCAGCAACGATGTGGCACTATTATTCTTACAAATACCAGTGAAGGGGTACTGTTACTACCACTGATACCAACGATAAGGCACAATTCCTCCTAGTAAAACCACTGATGAGACACTATTCCACCTACTGACACTACTGATGGGGAACTATTGTTCCCACTGACACCAATGATGGGGCATTATCTCTTCCCCATAGGTGCTGGGTCATTTTTTACTCCCACTGACCATTGATGTCAGGGAATTTTCTATTCCCACTGACCACAGTTTGCCCCCCTAAAGTTTAAAGGTAAATAAACTTGAGTTTGAAGGTTTGTGGCTGAGATCGTCATCCTTGCACTATTTAGTCATCATTAACTGGAACATGTACACAAGTCAAGAGTTCACGGGCCAGAAGGATCAGTGACTTACTGAATAGGAAAACAAGAATTAAGTTATGCACTCAGGGCTCGAGTCCTGTGGGAACGGCGTCCCTCCACTTTTTTTTAAAGCAGGAACGCCGTTCCCTTTGCAGGACTCGAGCCGCCCAGCCTTCGCTAAGTGGCGATGCCACAATGTCTCCTCTCCTGGGAGCTTTTGTTATTGTTCCCAGGAGACATTGCCGGGAGTTATCTTGGAATTGAGAAACACTTGCTTAAAGTTCTTTCTAAATATCGCGATAACTCGCGGCAGGCCTCCGCAATGTCTCCTAGGAACAATGACAAAAGCTCCCAGGAGACATTGTGGCATTGAGGAAGTGAGTCCAAGGTGCACTCAGTGCACCTGGAAATAGCCCTTGTTCTATCATATGCTGGATGCTGTTGAGAAAACACCAGCAGCCTGTGCTGGAAGAGTTGCTACTTACTACTAAGTCTGCATACATTTTTAATTACCCAGCCAACTATCTTGAGTCTGTGGTTGGTATTGTGAGCAGAGGAGGTTTTAAATATTTAGTACACTGTCACATGGATCTGATATAGCTATTTTACTTTCTAGGTGAAAGTGGGCATAAGCCCTTTTGGACTCCCCAAGACTAAGGTCCTTGGAATATGTACAGCCACCCTAACCTTAAAGCGGAGCTCCAGCCGCGATTTTTTTTTTTTAAGTCAGCAGCTACTAACAGTGTAGCTGCTGACTTTAAATAAGGACACTTACCCTGTCCTACTTGCCCGCGCTGATGGGCCCCCCGATGCCGGTCCCACGATCGCTCCGGGTCCCGCGCCGCCATTCACACTATGGGAAACAGGCAGTGAAGCCTCACGCTGGCTTGTGAATGGGCGCGCTGCTCTCTGAGAACACACACAGTTCACAGAAAGCAGCGCGCCCCATTCACAAGCAGAAGGACAAGAAGAAAAGGCACCGCGGAGTGGAAGAGGCAGATTACGGACTTCCGCATAGCAACAGGTATTTCGGGTAAGTATTTTTTTTTTTCAGGTTTTTTTTATTTTATTTTTTTAAACAACATGGGAAAATGTTGTTTTCCTGGGTGGAGCTCCGCTTTAAGAGGAGACTCCTGCAGCATGCTGTACATATGCCAAGGGCCTTAGTCTTGGGGAGTCCAAAAGAGCTTATGCCCAGGGAGAAGTGTCTGTGTAACATGCAGGGGGGAGGTGTCTGTGTAACATGCAGGGGGGGAGGTGTCTGTGTAAAATGCAGGGGGGAGGTGTCTGTGTAACATGCAGGGAGGAGGTGTCTGTGTAACATGCAGGAGGGGGGGGGCACAGGTGTCTGTGTAACATGCAGGGGGGGAGGTGTCTGTAACATGCAGGGGGAGGTGTCTGTGTAACATGTAGGGGGGAGGTGTCTGTGTAACATGCAGGGGGAGGTGTCTGTGTAACATGCAGGGGGGAGGTGTCTGTGTAACATGCAGGGGGGGCACAGGTGTCTGTGTAACATGCAGGCGGGGAGGTGTCTGTGTAACATGCAGGGGGAGGTGTCTGTGTAACATGCAGGAGGGAGGTGTCTGTGTAACATGCAGGGGGGAGGTGTCTGTGTAACATGCAGGGGGGAGGTGTCTGTATAACATGAAGGAGGGGGGGCACAGGTGTCTGTGTAACATGCAGGGGGGAGGTGTCTGTGTAACATGCAGGGGGGAGGTGTCTGTGTAACATGCAGAGGAGGTGTCTGTGTAACATGCAGGGGGAGGTGTCTGTGTAACATGCAGGGGGGAGGTGTCTGTGTAACATGCAGGGGGAGGTGTCTGTTTAACATGCAGGGGGGAGGTGTCTGTGTAACATGCAGGGGGGAGGTGTCTGTGTAACATGCAGGGGGAGGTGTCTGTGTAACATGCAGGGGGGAGGTGTCTGTGTAACATGCGGGGGGGAAGTGTCTGTGTAGCATGCGGGGGGAGGTGTCTGTGTAACATGCAGGGGGGTCCAAAGCTGGGGGAGTTGGGTAATGTAAAGGGGTCCAGAGGTGCAGGATGCTGTGTGATGTAAAGGGGTCCAGAGGTGCAGGATGCTGTGTGATGTAAACGGGTCCAGAGGTGCAGGATGCTGTGTGATGTAAAGGGGTCCAGAGGTGCAGGGTGCTGTGTAATGTAAAGGAGTCCAGAGGTGCAGGGTGCTGTGTAATGTAAAGGAGTCCAGAGGTGCAGGGTGCTGTGTGATGTAAAGGGGTCCAGAGGTGCAGGGTGCTGTGTAATGTAAAGGAGTCCAGAGGTGCAGGGTGCTGTGTAATGTAAAGGAGTCCAGAGGTGCAGGGTGCTGTGTAATGTAAAGGAGTCCAGATGTGCAGGGTGCTGTGTGATGTAAAAGTAGTGTCTGAGTGTGTGTGTATGTATGTATGTGTATATATATATATTACACACAATTTTCTATTTTTGAGGCGAGTGGGGAATCTTGCGTGAGTTCCCACACTTTTTTTCCCCAGGACTTGACCCCTGTATGCAATACTTGAGAATACAGACTCTATTCTGAAAATTGTCTTTAGACGAGTAGTAAATGAGCCAAACAAACTGGCTGGTCATCCAACTAAGCTCAATAAGGCACAGGCCATACGACAGTGCAATAAAAGACTTTATTGACTTTATATACAATAAGCTGTCAGACGTTTGTTTGTCAATACATTCATCATAAATAAAGGGCAGACCGTAGATATATTAAGCACGTGTTACAAAGTGAGGTAACAGGAGGTGGCGCTGTGCTCAGTAGTGTTTCGTCTGTTGCCTGTTTGCCATATGCATGAGTCTCCGGAGGAGGTCGCTGGCTGATCCGTCCATCTGGGTCATGTTCTGATCTGGAGAAACTCGCTGCCTCTCGCTGTCTTCATCCAGGCAAATGGAATCCACAGTGCAACTGTCTGCAGTTACAGAAAAAAGACAGTTAAAGTGTTTCTTTATATTAACACAAAATAAGAACATCCCATTGGATCATTGACATTTATTGTTTTGAATACTTATATTATTCTGCATGTATTTGACCAAATATGCCTATCTTCATATGAGGGTATAGACACAACTCTCTTAACATTTACCAAGATTTTTTTTTCTTTTAATAGGTTACTTCTGATATTTTATACTCACATGGGAATATCATTTGTTTGTGTGTGACTTGTATTACCACTCTTGCTTATTCCACTAAGGCTGCCTTTGCTTACTGTATTATGGCAGATTATGTATGATCCACTATGTAATTTGACTGGCTGGTTTAGGGCCACATAGTGCAGGGGTCCCCAATTTCCAGGCCACCAGCTGGTTCCAGTCCGTGGCCTGTTGAGGACTGAGCCACATGTCGTAGGGGGGGGAGGGGGTGGGCGGCGTATATAGGGAACAAGCACAACCACCCGAGGGTGTCCACTCCTTTTCTCCCAGAATCACTACTTCCTTCCCTCTCTGTGGTCACATCAGGAAGAAGAGGAAGAGAGATGAGGGGAAGGGGGAGGGGAAGAGGAGGAAGGAGCTTCAGACCTGGGACAGGATTGTCATCATCATAGAGCACTGGTGAGGCCCATGAGCTGACTTCAGGTGACAGGATACACCACCCCCATGCCACCCCGTCTGTGGAGGGATTGACTTCCAGAAAGCCAGTCCCTGGTCCCGGGGTGGTTGGAGACCTCTGCCATAGAGGGTGACCTGTCTCTAATTTAAGTACAGGACTGATAACTGACAATCTTTTCAAGCTGAGAGCTGAGGGTAGAACTGTTAATTAACAAAGCGGGTATCAGAATAGAGTTTAGCTCTCTGTAACATGGAACATAATTTGGCATTGATGGAAATTTGGTGAAAGCAGTGGAGACATCAGTTCTAGGTCTACCCAAATACCAGATTTCTCGACTACAAGTCGTCCAGAACACAGCAGCAAGACTGATAAGAGGAAAAAAACATGGGAATCATTCACCCCGGCCTTGAGGACTCTTCATTGGCTATCCGTAAAGGATCGGGTTACATTCAAGACCCTCTGCCTCACCCACAAATGCACACAAAGAAACCCGCCTCAATATTTATGTGAGAAAATAAAACACTACACCCCAAATCGGGCTCTTTGGTCAACTAATCAAAATCTCCTCCACATCCCCAAGTCTCCTCCACATCCCCAAGTCCAAGGACCACGGCTATGGAACTCTCTACCCACGAACATCCGCATGGAAGAAAATCATTGGGCCTTCAGGAAAAAACTTAAGACCCACCTCTTCTGAAAGACCTGGACGAAATTGGACAAAAATTTGGTTCGCATTTGTAGCGCTATATAAGTTACTCTCTCACTTACTCACTCACTCAGTTCAATAATTATGAATGTAAAATAATGCACCTAGTGGACAAGAATCCCCTGAGAGAGTATAACATTGGGGGTACAGTGTTGGCCAGTACTACAGAGGAAAGAGATTTGGGGATACTTATTTTAGTAAGGCCAGGCAGTGGGAAAAGTAAATAATAGGATCACTAGAGGGATCATCAACGGGAAGAAGGAGGTCCTGAATATTCATCTTTAGTTACCACTAGAAGGATCACCAGCAACAAGAAGGAGGTCCGGAATTGTTCTATATAGATCTTTACTTATCACTAGAGGGATCATTAGCAGGAAGAAGGAGGTCCTGAATATTCTATATAGATCTTTGGTTATCACTAGAGGGATCAACAGCAATAAGAAGGAGGTCCTGAATATTCTATTTAGATCTTTGGTTATCACTAGAGGGATCACCAGCAACAAGAAGGAGGTCCTGAATATTCTATATAGATCTTTGGTTATCACTAGAGGGATCACCAGCAACAAGAAGGAGGTCCTGAATATTCTATTTAGATCTTTGGTTATCACTAGAGGGATCACCAGCAACAAGAAGGAGGTCCTGAATATTCTATTTAGATCTTTGGTTATCACTAGAGGGATCACCAGCAACAAGAAGGAGGTCCTGAATATTCTATATAGATCTTTGGTTATCACTAGAGGGATCATCAGCAACAAGAAGGAGGTCCTGAATATTCTATATAGATCTTTGGTTATCACTAGAGGGATCATCAGCAACAAGAAGGAGGTCCTGAATATTCTATATAGATCTTTAGTTCTTTATCCTTACAGTCTAGAGGGGAGAAGGGAAAGGGGAGACATGACTGACATGACTGAAACCTTCAAATACATCAAGGGGGTGAATTATGTTTAGGAGGACAGTATTCTTAATATGAGGCTTAGGCCCCGTACACATGACCGAGATTCTCGGCAGAATCCAGCGAGAACCTCGATGGGAGACGTATTCTGCCGAGAAAACCGGTCGTGTGTACACTTTTCGCCGAGCCAAAAAGAGAGCATGCTCTCTATTTCCTCGTTGTTCTATGGAGGAATTTGGCTCGACGAGCTCTTCAACAGCTGAACGGGAACCTCGACGGGCGGAACGATGAGTTTAGCCCGACGAGTTTCTCGGTCGTGTGTACGCGGCCTAAGATCACAGGGACAAGACCTCAAACTAACAAGGAGGAAAGTTCAAAACTAATCTTAGAAAGTCTTATTTTACCGAAAGAGTAGTTGATCTTTGGAATAGACTTCTAGCAGAGGTAGTGACTTAGTCAACAGTAAGTGGATTCAAACATGCTTGGGACAAACATAGATCTATACTCAGACAAAAAAGTAAAAAAACAAACAAAAAAAATCTGAATAAACACACAAGGATCCTTAGAAGGTCAGTTAGAGAGTCTGCAGGTGTGCTCCAGCATCACCATCAGATATGTTTCAGGATCACCATCAGTTGTACTCCAGCATCAGCAGCAGGTGTTTGTTTCAGAATCACCAGCAGGTGTGTTCCAGGATCACCAACATGTGTGTTTTAGCATTATAAGCAGGTGTGCTCCACCATCACCAGCAGGTTTGTTCCAGAATCACCAACATGTATTTAAGCATGTTTTGGCATTACCAGCAGATGTGCTCCGCCATTATGAGCAGGTGTGTTCCTAGGATCACAATCAGAAGTGCTTCAGAATTACCAGCAGTTGTGTTCCAGAATCACAAGCAGGTGTGCTTCAGCATCACCAGAAGGTGTGTTACAGGATCACCAGCAGATTACAGACAAAATTATGCGAAGTGGACTGCCTGAAGAGAAAATTAAACTACCACCAGAAGGTGTGTTTTGACATCAGCAGCAGGTGTATTCCTCCATCACCAACAGGTGTGTTTCAGCATCACAAGCAGGTATGACCACAATACAACCAAATGTAAAATGCCCCATGCTGTGAAAGCTTTAACCATGCAGCAGAGAACTAACAATGTGCAACCGTGTGTGTTCCTAGTTCTCAGAGCCACTGTTAAACAGAAAAATTAGTCATAGGGTTCTATTTATAAAAAAAATAATTGGCTGCGTGTTTACACAACTGTCATAAAAAAGAAAATATGTTTATGCTCTATGATTGTCAGCTCCATCTAGTGGTCATAATGTGATATTTTTCGAAAATACCCCAATCCAGAAAATACTGCATTATGGCCACTAGATAAAGCCGATGATCATAGGATACAAACAGAAAAAAAACGGGGATTATTTGTGACTGCTGTATGAATGCTTGAGATATTCGCATGGCGAACTAGACTAGAGACTAGAGGCAGAATGATGCGGCTTAGGTTCAGAAATCAAAGCTTTGAAAAAACATTATGAACATGAAAGGCTTAATACAGTTTCTTTCCCTTTCCCGACATGCAGACTGTGCTGAGGACACATCAACATCACAGCAAGCTAAGCACGCTCGCTTATTTGTTTTTAAGCTTTTAAAGGATTGAGACAAAATACCTGGGGCTGCCCCAAACATGCCCCTGGTAAAAGTTAGAGAATAGGACTATATCGGTACCCAAGAATTAGGTAGGAATTATAATAAAGAGAACATTTTAATTTATAGAAAAACATGATTAAAAACAATTTAGCAAAAAAGACTATATACAATCAAGAGTTACAACTGTACATTGTTAAAAAAAAAAAAAGGTTTTAAGGAGTCGAGGAGACCCAAAGATCATAAGGGGCACAGAAATGTAGATCTTGACATAGTCCTCTACGTGTTTCGCGGCTTGGGCCGTTTCCTCAGGTCAGGAGTAGTCAATCATTGTCATATACAAAATAGGTACAAAATAGGTATAATCTCAATAAATACTGTAATATACTCAATAAATACTGCAATATATCTCTAATATAATGAGATTATACCTATTTTGTAGAAGGCAATGATGGACTCCTCCTGAGGAAGCGACCCAATCCATGAAACATGTAGAGGACTGTGTCAAGATCTACCTCGACTCAATGAAACCTTTTGTATAAACAATGCACGGTTGTAAATCTTGATTGTATATAGTCTTTTTTGTAAAAAAATTTAATTATGTTTTTCTATTAATAAAATTGTATTTTTATTATAATTCCTGCCTAATCCTTGGGTACAGAGATAGTCCTATTTCCTCCATTTTACCAGGGGCATGTTTGGGGCAGCTTCAGGTATTTCATCTCAATATCAAACCATTATGGATGATTGTACCCGCCCCCCACCTTTAGATTAATTGGATTGAGGCATTTCTTTAAATTAAAGCTTTTAAAATAGATGAATGATGTATTAGTATTATTATTATTATTATACAGGATTTATATAGAACCCACAGTTTGTGCAGCGCTTTACAACATAAGGGCAGACAGTACAGTTACAATACAATTCAATACAGGAGGAATCAGATATCGGCTTCACTTACCATCATTGCAGCAAACTCCCGGAGCAGCACATCGGCCTCCGGCACCACAGGGCTTTCCACCAGCCTCACAGGGAGAAGGTAAGTAGTTTTCTTCCACGCAGCGCAGCGTCTCTGGGGTCCCAATATAACATCCTAAGTCTTCTCCGCAACAGATGTTTGGTCCGAAGCAATTGCCTCTATTTCCTGGACCGCATGGTATACACTGCAAAGAAATTTAACGTATTAGCAAATTTAGATGCATTCCAAACTCCAGTTCACACTTTAAAATCAGTTACAGCAAACTGTTTTTTTTTTTCCTTTTGGGATAAAGGTTTTAAATGAAAAAATAAAAGCTGATCATTGTAAGCACCCCTGCCATTGTTAAGTGGTTTGTCTCATCCATGTAAACTGATACATTCTGCTGGAGAGTTTGTGCTTTTGGAAAAACAGACTTTCTAGGTGGATCACCAGATCAAAATAGAAGAAAGAAAGCCTAAAAAAGTAAATTAATGCAGCCATCACATCCAAGAATTGGTAAGAAGCAATATAATAAATGTTATAACATTTGTATTGTATTTCTAATGTAATATTCAACATATTGAAGCAGGACTTAGCATGAATTATTATTTACTTTAGAATAAAAGCATTCTTACACTCCTCCTCACTAATACTTTAGAATATACAGCTCAATGGACATTCTGAGCACAGAATGAATGAACTCTCATGTGTGGGTTGTGTCATTCCAGCCCAGCCAATCAAAATGACTAAAGGGGGGGGGGGGGGTTGGAGGGAACCTATGGACATCAAATTGCTTGGGGAGAAGGGGAGTATTGGCAACTGAAAGGGAGCTCACGGACAACACATTACTTGGAGGTGAGTATTGGTGACTTTAAGGTTGTGGACCTCACAGTGCTTGGGGGTGAGTATTGTTGACTTTAAGCTCGTGGACCTCACGTTGCTTGGGGGTGAGTATTGTTGACTATAAACTCATAGACCTCACGTTGCTTGGGGGTGAGTATTGTTGACTTTAAACTCATGGACCTCACATTGCTTGGGGGTGAGTATTGTTGACCTTAAGCTCATGGACCTCACATTGCTTGACGGTGAGTATTGTTGACTATAAACTCATAGACCTCACGTTGCTTGGGGGTGAGTATTGTTGACTTTAAACTCATGGACCTCACATTGCTTGGGGGTGAGTATTGTTGACCTTAAGCTCATGGACCTCACATTGCTTGGCAGTGAGTATTGTTGACCTTAAGCTCATGGACCTCACATTGCTTGGCAGTGAGTATTGTTGACCTTAAGCTCACGGACCTCACATTGCTTAGTGGTAAGTATTGGTGACTTTAAGCTCATGGATGTGACATTGCTTGGGGGGTGAGTATTAGGGACTTTAAGTTCATAAAGTCATACTGATTGTGGGGGGGGGGGGTGGTAAGTATTGGTGACTGTGAGGGAGCTTGTGCATGTCAAATCTCTTGAGGGAAGGTAAATATTGAACAGTTTAATTGAGCTTTAATGTTTTGTCTTATAATTTCCATCAAAGTGGAAGCTTACTTGCAATCTATCATAAACTACTTTGCTGAAAAATCCTTTTTGTATGCAGAGCTCAGTAGCTCAAATTAAAATGTACACACACGAAAACTGGAGCTAGATGGATCTGCCTTTTTTTCAACCTCATCAACTATGTAATACTAAAAATGATTAAGAGCAGTGACTCGTGGGAGGGGGGGGGGGGGGGGTGTTGCGGGATATTTTTGAATTTGGATGATATATTTATAACTGTTTTCTTTTTTTTCTTTTTGATACGTCATGTATTAAGGAATCAAGATATGTGTAAATGGAAAAACAAATAAAGATAAATAAAAATAAAAAAAAGCAGTGACTCTTCCCCCTCCTTCATTTAGGTGGTCCCATATCCCAGTTTTAATCAGGTAGACACAGTCTGAAGGCAAGCAGCTTCTACTGTTTTTTTCTGAGACAATATCCATGGTGCCCAGTAAGCAATGGGTCAGGTCTTGCTGGCACAGCTCTCCATAGATATAGCTACATAGGTATTTGGGTTGAAAAATACATGTATCTGCATCTCATGAGAGAAACTACAAAGCTGCCAATGCTAGCATCTCCCTTTGAAATGTTAGTTGCCTGACTCCGATTCATGAGCTTCAATGCCTTCTTACCTGGAACAAGTATACAAATCAAGAATTTGCTTTGATTGTGGCATGCTGTTCAGGTCACCAGTGGAGTCTCCATCCATATATCTTACAGATTTAATTTACATGAACTGTATATATATGTACAGGATATTTGCTTTGCCATTACCTAGGGAAGGTTGTATGCAATTGCAGTCTGCCTAGGAGCACCCACTCCTCCAGACTGACATTCACCCAGTAATTGAATTTTCATATTTACATAACTATTCTCAAGAGCCAGCTGATTTCCTGCATCGGGGTTGGGGACTAATTAATCGCACGATGTATATTTAATACATTTTAGCAGGGGTTCCCTGGAACCTGGAATTTATTTCAAAGGTTCCTCCATTGTAAAAAAAAGTTTGAGAAAGGCTGTCCTACATATTAAAGTGTATGTATAGTGAAGCCCATGTTATTGCTCCCTCACATTTGTAGTAGTAGTACAAAACTAGTACTGCAAGCTTAGCTTTTTACAGGTGATTGCATAAAATGATAGTTTAGGAAGAAGATCATTGACAAAAGGCACAAACAAGCAGCCTACAGCTGTAGTGGAACTAAAAGTACCAGCATGCAACCCATGGCTAGAACTTGTAATTCTATCTAGAGCACTTGCTATTCTAAAGAAGTCTGGATACTTTTCGGTTGCTGTAAGGCAATAGTTCTAAAATGCTTGAAATTGGGGTTTCTTGGTAGTCAGGTGTTGGGTTTTCATGGTTTCTATTTTTTGGGCAAAAAAAAAGACTGTCAATCAAGCTGGAATTTATAGTTCTCAAACATTTACTCAAATATTTGCTATTACCCATTTTGAATACAGCACAGTTGGTGGTCTCCAGCCATTGTCAGTTCTATCATGATGAGATCTAAAATGTATAGTTCTACAACATGTGGTTCAAAAGCTATCGTAGAACTAAAAATGTTAACCTTCTGAAACATATTGCTCTATTATTGCTAAGCACCAGATTTTTCCAAGCTATGGTAGAACTACAAAACGCATCTTTCTAAAACGTATAGCTCTACAGCTTGTAGCCATCATATGGTTCTCAAGCTGTGGTGGAATTACAAATCAAATTTTTCTGAAATTTATAGTTCTATATCTGCTGGGTATGATGTTGTTCCTAAACTATAATACAGGGGTCTCCAAACTTTCTAAACAAAGGACCAGTTTACGGTCATTCAGACTTTAGGGGGGCCAGACTAGGGCTATTGGGAGTAAAAAATGTCCAGTGGGATTAATACCATCTTTGGTGACAGTGGGAGGACTAGTGCCCCACCATTGGTGTTAATGGAAAGAATTGATGGTGTCAGTTGGAGGAATTGTGCCCCATTGGTGTCAGCAACAAGTATTATGCACCATTTAAATTGGATGTAATAATGCCCCAAGGGCCGCATTAAGGCAAGCCAAGGGCCACATCCGGCCCCAGGGCCTCAGTTTAGAGACCCCTGCTATAATACAACAACAAATCTCCAGTTTCTAAAACATATAGTTCTACAACTGCTAGGCATCATGTGGTTCTCCAGCTGTGGTAGCACTACGCATAACATATAAACTCTACACCTACTAGGCATCATATTTACTCTAGCTGTAGTTAAAATACTAATTAAATCTTTCTGAAAATTATAATTCTACAACTGCAAGGCACCCTGTGGTTTTAAAGTTATGCTAGAACTACAAACCTCGTCTTTCTTATGCTTAAAGGTTCTGCAACTGCTATGACTTACAGTATGTGGTTCTTGAGCTGTGTCACAACCACAAATCTCACATTTCTGAGACCTATAGTTATAAAACTTCAAGGCACCATGTGGTATTTTAGCTGTGATAGGACCATAAACCTCATATTTCTGAAACCTATAGTTCTACAACTGCTAGGCATCACGTTGCTCTCAAGCTGTGATGGATCAATAAATCCCTTGTTTCTAGGATTTCCAGTTCTACAACTACTGGACATCATGTGGTTCTGAAGATGTGGTGAAACCACAAATCTCTTGTTTCTAAGATTTGCCATCATGTAGAAAGAAATGTTTGGACAGCCGCACTCTGGAAAAACTTCTTGGTTGCATTTTATTGGTAAAAGTTTTCAAACACCACACATCACAGCAAAAAACAGGGGCATACAGGGGCATACAGCTGACGCATTTCACACTATTGGTTAGTGCTTATTTATAGCGTAATGAGTAAGCACGAACCAATAGTGTGAAACGCGTCAGCTGTATGCCCCTGTTTTTTGCTGTGATGTGTGGTGTTTGAAAACTTTTATCAATAAAAGGCAACCGAGAAGTTTTTCCAGAGTGCGGCTGTCCAAACATTTCTTTCTACATTTGCTTTGTGCATTTCCGGCAACTGGGTCTCTCTGAGAGGACACGGATTCATCCATATACCGATCTGGAGTGGTGACTATCATTTCTTTACTAGCCATCATGTGGTTGTCAAGCTGTTGTGGAACCACAATTCACGCGTCTCTAAGCTTTTCAATTTTACAACTGCAAGGCGTCAAATGGTTTGAAATCTGTAGTGGAATTGCAAATCAAATTTTTCTGAAATGTTTAGTTCTAAAACTGCTTTTGTTTATGTAGCTATCCATTTGTGGTAGAACTACAAGTTTCATCTTATTGAAACACATAGTGCTACAACTGCTATTATGTTGTTCTTCAGCTGTGACAGGACCCCAAATCTCATATTTTTGAGAGTTATAGCTCTACTACTGCTAGAAATCATGTGGTTCTCAAGCTGTGGTGGAACCACAAATCTCATGTTTTTAAGATTTGAATTTATAAAACTGCTAGGCATTATGTGGTTGTCAAGCTGTGGTGAAACCACAAATCTATTCTTTCTAAGATCTCCAGTTTTACAACTGCTATACAACACATAGTGCTACAACTGTTTTACATCATGTGGTTCTTCAGCTGTGATAGAACCACACATCTCATATTTATGAGACTGTAGTTTTACCACTGCTGGATATAATGTGATTATTAAGCTGTTGTGGAACTGAAATGCTCATGTTTCTAGGCCAGGGTTATGCAATCAGCAGACCTCCAGCTGTTGCAGAACTACAAGTCCCATGAGGCATCGCAAGACTCTGACAGCCACAAGCATGATACCCAGAGGCAGAGGCATGATGGGACTTGTAGTTTTGCAACAGCTGGAGGACCGCTAATTTCATATCCCTATTCTAGGCTCTCAAGTTCTTTGACTGCTAGGCATTGTGTGGTTTTCAAGCTCTAGTAGAATTACAATTAACATTAAAATTAAAATTGATGGTTCTACAACAGCTTGTATTTATGTGGCTATCCAGTTGGTGGAACTACATGTGTATAGCTTGAAACATATAGTTTTACAACTACTGGGCAACATGAAGTTTGTAAACTGTAATTAAATGAAAAATCTCCCTTTGCTGAAACACATAGTTGTACAACTGCTAGGCATCAAACCATTCTTCCATATGTGGTGAAATGAAAAATCTCCTTTTGCTGAACACATAGTTCTAAAACTCCTAGGCATTAATTTTCTTCAGCTATAGCTGAAATATAAATTTTTATGTTTCTGAAAATTATAAATCTACAACTGCTAGATACAGTATCCCGTGGTTCTCCTGCTTGGTTTCTACGCCAATCCCATCTTTCTAATACCTATAGTTTCACAATTGCTAAGAGCCACATGGTTCCCAAGCTATTGTAGGACCACTAACATCATATTTTGTAACAGACAATTACTTCTGCACATCAAAGGGTTCTTCAGCTGTGACGCAACCACAAATATCTTTCAGAGACTTATAGTTCTACAATTGTTAGGCATTATGTTGTTCTCAATAAGTTAATCAAATTTTTTATTTTAAATGTATAGTTCAACAATTGCTAGCATTTATGTGGCTATCCAGTTGTGATGGAACGACAAGTCTCATCTTTCAAAAAACGTAAAGTTGTACAACTGCTAGGCATCACGTCGTTTCTAAACTATATTGAAATTTACAAATTTCCTGTTTCTGAAACGTATAGTTCTACAGTTGCTAGACAGGCATTATTTGGTTTTCCACCAGTGCAGAACTACGAATCTCACATTTCTAAGACTTATAGTTCTACGACTGCTAAGCATCATGTGGTTTTCCAGATGTAGTGGAACAGAACTATGAATCTCATCTTTTTTAAACATATTGCTCTACAACTTCTAGGCATCTTCCCCAGCTGATGCTGAAACACAACTTTCATTTTTTAGAAAATTGTAGTTCTACAACTGATAGGCAACATGTGGTTTTCCAGATGTGGTGGAAACACTATTCTCATATTTCTGAGACTTAAAGTTCTAGAATTGCTAAGCATCATGTGGTTTTCAAGCTGTGGTGGAACCACAAATCTCATGTTTCTAAGACTTCCAGTTCTACCATTGCTAGGTGTCACGTGGTTCTCAAGCTATGGTGGAATTACAAATCAAATTTTTAGTCCTACAGTTGCTAGTGTTTTATGTGGCTTTCCAGTTATGGCGAAACTACAAGTTTCATCTTTCCGAACCGTATAGTTGTACAACTGCTAGGCATCATGTAGTTCTCAAACTGTAGTAGTTCTCAAACTGTAATGAAATTACAAATTTTCTGTTACAGAAAATTGTAGTTCTACAGTTGCAAGATAGGCGATATTTGGTTCTCCACCTACGGCAGAGCTACAAATCTCATCTTACAGTTCTACAGCAGATTAGTATTATGTTGTTTGCCAGCTGTGGTAGAACTACGAATCTCATCTTTCTGAAACATATTGTTCTACAACTTCTAGGCATCTTCCCCAGCTGAGGCTGAAACACAACTTTCATCTCTCAGAAAATTGTAATTCTACAATTGCTAGGCATCATGTGCTTCTCAAGCTGTGGTGGAACCAGAAATCTCATGTTTCTAAGATTTCCAGTTCTACCATTGCTAGGTGTCATGTTGTTCTCAAGCTATGGTGATGAAATTACAAATCACATTTTTAATGTTTAGTACTACAATTACTAGTGTTTATATAGCTTTCAAGTTGTGACGGAACCACAAGTTTCATCTTTCCGAAATGTATAGTTGTACAACTGCTAGGCATCATGTAGTTCCCAAACTGAAATTAAATTAACAAATTTCCTGTTTCTGAACATGTAGTTCTACAGATGCTAGACAGGCATCACTTGTTTCTCCACCTATGGAAGAGCTAAGAATCTCATCTTACATTTCTACAACTGCTTAGTATCATGTTGTTTTCCAGCTGTGGTGGAACTACGAATCTCATCTTTCTGAAACCTATTGTTCTTTAACTTCTAGACCTTTTCTCCATCTGTAGCTCAAACATGACTTTCATCTTTCAAAAAATGTTAATTCTACAACTGCTAGGCAACATGTGGTTATCCAGCTGTGGTGGAACCACAATTCTCATATTTCTGAGACTTATAGTCCTACAACTGCTAGGCAACATGTGGTTATCCAGCTGTGGTGGAACCACAATTCTCATATTTCTGAGACTTATAGTCCTACAACTGCTAGGCAACATGTGGTTATCCAGCTGTGGTGGAACCACAATTCTCATATTTCTGAGACTTATAGTCCTACAACTGCTAGGCAACATGTGGTTATCCAGCTGTGGTGGAACCACAATTCTCATATTTCTGAGACTTATAGTTCTACAATTTCTAAGCTTCATGTGGTTCTCAAGCTGCGGTGGAACCACAAATCTCATGTTTCTAAGATTTCCAGTTTTACAACTGCTAGGTGTCATGTGGTTCTCAAGCTGTGGTGGAAATTACAAATCACATTTTTAACTTTTAGTTAGTGTCTATGGGGCTATCCAGTTGTGGTAGAACTGCTAGTCTCATCTGTCTAAAACGTATAGTTATACAACTGCTAGGCATCATGTGTGTTCTAAACTGCAGTGCAATTATAATTCTCCTCTTTCTGAAAATTATAGTTCAACAACTTCTAGGCATCATGTGGTTCCCCACCTGAGGCAAAACTACAAGACCCAAATTCCTGGTACTTATAGTACTACAACTGCCAGGCGTCATGCTATCCAGCTGTGGTGAAAATACAAGATCTAGCATATCCTATAGCTGCAGATACAATACAATACAGTACATTACAAAGCATTTAATGAGAAGCATCTTGAGGAGGTTGATACTGCACCTGTCGCACTTCTGTGTCTGGGTAGGACCTCTTGCCTCCTCTTGGGCAGTTCTGGATGTAGCAAGCTGAGGATAAGGCGAGAAGGCACAGGAAGCAAGCAGGAACCGAGGTGTCAGGCATACTGACAGACTGGAGGTGCAGCTGGCAAATTGTAGGAAGAGAGACTGCTTGTGCAAAGCTGAGACTGAACGTACTGCTTTCTCCACCTGCCTCAGCTCCCTATTTATACCCCATTCTTTTATTCCTAATGTCGACGTAATTGTTTGTGTCCTATTGTTGTGCAGCCTGTGTTTAGCATCCAAACAATGAGTGACAAGCAATTAACAGAGTCAGGCAAGTCATCCATCTCCGTCATTAGCAGACATCAGACTATGTGATCAAACCTCAGTAGTACTTTATTCTAATGAGCTGTTAAAATAAAAAAGTGTACTACTGCTGTGTACATCGATATGCAATAATGTTATTTAATGCTTATGTATGTAACAAAAATGCTAAAATATTTTTGGGGTTACATTTTTTGTGGTCAAGGTTTGTCATAAATACGATTAATAAAATAATTATATTTTGGAATGCGCTTATATTGTGAAAAATAGAAATATTCTGATATACTGCAGAGATGATATTTCTATAGGATCCTTTTATTGCAAGGTACCATATCAGCACAAAATACTATGGGCCAGATTCAGGTAGATCAGAGCATCTTTGCTCTGGAGTAACGCATCTCATTTACGTTACGCTGCAGAAATTTTAGGAGCAAGTGCTGTTATTCATGAAGCACTTGCTCCTAAAGTTGCGTCAGCGCATCGCAAATGAGACAGCGGAATTCAAATTGGGAGGGTACGGGGCGTGTAGTATTCAAACTACGCGCGATCCCGCGGCGAACGTACTGCGCATTGCGTCGAGTGTCAATGCATCCCAGTGCGCATGCTCCAAGTTCTGTCAGTGAACGTCAATGACGTCACGTCCCCATTCATGAATGTTTTACGCAAACGACGCGATTTGTTTTTTTTCCGACGCGATGACGACGCCTATACCTAACATAGGATATTCCACTAGGGGGCTGCTTTATCTTTACGCCGCGTATCGCTTCCGGAAACGTCGGAAAGTCACTGCGTCGCGCCCGAAAAAGATCGTGAATTGCCGATTCCCGCTCATTAACATATTTTTTGAGCGTAAATCGGCGGGGACGCCCCCGGCGCCATTTTTAAGTTGAAGTAACGATGCGATGGCGAAATTCAATTACGCCGATCGCATCGGAACTCCAACCCGGCGTTTCTTGTTTTCTGGTTACAGAAAACAGAAACGCCGGCTTAAAGTGACAGTTAGGCTGGCGGAACCATTGATCCGCCAGCCTAACTCTACCTGAATCTGGCCCAATATTATCACATCTACATCTACACAGGAATGTGCTGGTGAATACCGAACTTTACCCCTGACATGACTTACTATTATCACAGCTACACTATATATATATATATATATATATATATATATATATATATATATATATATATATATACAGCCCATCATTCATATATTATACATAATGTAGACTTTATGTTCATATATAGTTGTTTAAAGGAAACCTGACACATGTGAGGAAATATTTCTTAACCACTTAAGACCCGGGCCATTATGCAGGTTAAGGACCTTGCCCCTTTTTGCGATTCGGCACTGCGTCGCTTTACCTGACAATTGCGCGGTCGTGCGACTTCGCTCCCAAACAAAATTGTTGTCCTTTTTTTTCCCCACAAATAGAGCTTTCATTTGGTGGTATTTGATCACCTATTTTTTGCACTATAAACAAAAATAGAGCGACAATTTTGAAAACAAATTCAATATTTTTTACATTTTGCTTTAACCACTTGCTTACTGGGCACTTATACCCCCCTCCTGCCCAGGTGATATTTCAGCTTCCTGCACTGCGTCGCTTTAACTGACAATTGCGCGGTCGTGCGACGTGGCTCCCAAACAAAATTTACGTCCTTTTTTCCCCACAAGTAGAGCTTTCTTTTGGTGGTATTTGATCACCTCTGCGGTTTTTATTTTTTGCGCTATAAACAAAAAAGAGCGACAATTTTGAAAAAAATACAATATTTTTTACTTGTTGCTATAATAAATATCCCAATTAAAAAAAAAAAAAACTTTTTTTTTCTCAGTTTAGGGCAATACGTATTCTTCTACATATTTTTGGTAAAAAAAAAAAAAAAAATCGCAATAAGCGTCTGGTTTGCGCAAAATTTATAGTGCCTACAAAATAGGGGACAGAATTATTATTTTTTATTATTTTTTTTTACTAGAAATGGCGGCGATCTGCGATTTTTATTGTGACTGCGACGTTATGGCGGACACATCGGACACTTTTGACACATTTTTGGCATCATTCACATTTATACTGCGATTGGTGCTATAAATATGCACTAATTACAGTATAAATGTGACTGGCATTGAAGGGGTTAACACTAGAGGGTGAGGAAGGGGTTAAATGTATTCCCTGCATAGTGTTCTAACTGTAGGTGGAGGGGGGGTGACTGGGAAGGTGACTGGGAAGGTGACCGATCTGTGTCTCTATGTACAAGAGACACAGATCCGTCTCCTGCTCTCCAGAGACAGGACGCTGTCTCTATGTAAAACGGCAATGAGAGATGATCTATGAGATCATCTCTCATTGGCCGCACAGATCGCATTGCAAACGGCCACTCTGATTGACCGTTCGTGGCGATCTGTGATTGGCCGTGTCCAAGGGACACGGGCAACACAGTGTTTCCCCGCAGCGCGCTCTGGAGCCGGGAAACAGCTAGTGACAAGCCGTCAATTGACGGCTTGTTGACAATTTAGATTCGCGCTAGAGCCGTCATTCGGCTGTAGCGCGGATCTCAAGTAGTTAATAAATATCCCCAAAAAGATATTAAAAAAAAATATTTTTTCCTCAGTTTAGGCCGATACGTATTCTTCTACCTATTTTTGGTAAAAAATCACAATAAGCGTTTATCGATTGGTTTGCGCAAAATGTATAGCATTTACAAAATAGGGGATAGTTTTATGGCATTTTTATTAATAATTATTTTTTTACTACTAATGGTGGCAATCAGCAATTTTTTTTGTGACTGCGACATTATGGCGGACACATCGGATAATTTTGACACATTTTTGGGACCATGTAATTTTTCATAGCGAAAAGTGCTATAAAATGCACTGATTACTGTCAAAATGTCAATTGCAGTTTAGGAGTTAACCACTAGGAGGCGCTGTAGGGGTTAAGTGTGACCTCATATGTGTTTCTAACTGTAGGGGGCCGGGGTTGGACGTGTGACGTCATTGATCGTCTTTCTCTATATCAGGTAACAGGCGATCAATGACATTGCCACAATGAAGAACGGGGAAGGTGTGTTTACACACACCTCTCCCCGTTCTTCAGCTCCTGTGACCGATCGAGGGACACTGGTGGTGATCGGGTGCGCAGGTGCCGCAGGCGCAGTCACAGAGCTTCGGACCCGGTCGTGAGCGTGCCGCCGCCGGCGAGTTCGTGACCCTAGGGCTGGGCTCTTAAAGAGGACGTACAGGTACATGCTTGTGCCAGCCGTGCCCTTCTGCCAAAGTATATCGGCGTGAAGGGGTCCTTAAGTGGTTAAGGTGGTTGTAAACCCTTAAAAAAAAAAAACCTGCAAGACAAAGGCAAAATGAGTTAGTATGCATAGCATACTAGCTCATTATGAATTACTTACCTTAGATCGAAGCCCCCGCAGTGGTCCTCGTCCCCCCTCTGGAGGCAACATCTCTACCGGGGGTTACTTTAAAATATCGTGGCTCCGGCGCTGTGATTGGCCGGAGCCACGATGATGTCACTCGTGCGAGTGGGAGCCTCTGTTAATGGCACACGGACTGAAACAATGCCACTTAGATGACATTGGCACATGCAGGGGATAGGGGATATCTCCTAAACCGTGCAGGTTTAAGAGATATCCTGGGTAGCTACAGGTAAGCCTTAATATAGGCTTACCTCTAGCATAAAGTGGTTGTAAAGGGTTTATAACCACTTTAAGAGAGCAGCCTGAAATATCTTTTACATTTTTAAGTTGTGGCTCTTTGCTGAGTAATGAACAGTGGAAACAAGTACACTGCTCAAAAAAATGGAACACTTTTTAATCAGAGTATAGCATCAAGTCAATTAAACTCCTGGGATATTGATCTGGTCAGTTAGACCCCTTTCACACTGGCACCATCCGTGTTAGCGGTAAAGCGGCGCTAGTTTTAGCAGCACTTTACCGTCGTTTTAGCAGCACTTAGGGCGGGATGATTTAACCCCCACTAGTGGCCGAAGAAAGGGTTAAACGCACCCGAAAAGCGCCGCAGCCCATTCAATTCAGTGGGCAGGGGTGATGTATACACCGCTCCTAAACCGTTCCAAAGATGCTGCTTGCAGGACTTTTTCTAACGTCCTGCAAGCGCACCGCCCCAGTGTGAAAACACTCGGGCTTTCATACTGGGGCTGCAGGGGAGGCGTTTTTCAGGCGCTTTACAGACACTATTTTTTGCCCTTTAGCACCTGAAAAATGCCTCATTGGTGGGAACCCACACGAACATCCACCGTTGCAGACAACTCAGGTGCAGGCAATGCACTTAGCAAAGCAGGAACAAAGATTGTCTCTGGACAGCCGCACACTGAACAAATTGTAGTCTTTATTGATAAAAGGACAGCACTACAAGTCACAGCACAGCAAAGTAAAATAAAACTCAACCACTGACGCGTTTCGCACTAACACTATGTTGCTTAACTTCTCCTTTGTGCAAGGAGGAACAGGATGAGCACTGCCAGAGCCCTACAAAACAACCTCCAGCAGGCCACTGGTGTGAAACAGTGAATGTTTGACCAAACAATCAGAAACAGACTTCATGGGGGTGGCCTGAGGGCCCGACGTCCTCTAGTGTGCTCTGTGCTCACTGCCTGGCACTGTTGATTGGCATTTGCGGTTGAACAGCAGAATTTTCAGGTCCACCACTGGTGCCCCATGCCTTTCATAGATGAAAGAAGGTTCACCCTGAGCATATGACAGATGTGAAAGGGTCTGGAGAAGCCATGGAGAACGTTGTGCTACCTGTAACATCGTTCAGCATGACCGGTTTGGTGGTGGGTCAGTGATGGTCTGTGGAGGCATATCCATGGAGGGACGCACAGACCTCTGCAGGCTACACAATGGCACCCTGACTGCCATTAGGCATCGGTATAAAATCCTTGGACCCATTGTCAGCACCCTGGGTTCCTCCTGGTGCACGACAATGCCCGGCCTCATGTGGCAAAAGCATGCAGCCAGTTCCTGGAGGATGAAGAAATTGATACCATTGAATGGCCCCCACTCTCACCTGACCTAAAAACCCATAAGATATTGCCATTGTATTCAGTGGTTCTGTTTATTTGTATAATTAGGTTTATAGTAATTTACTTCCCTTTTCATCTATTTTAAAGGGGTTGTAAAGGTTCATGTTTTTTCACCTTATAGCGGAGCTCCACCCTAAAGTGGAACTTCCGCTCATCGTATTCCTCCCCAGGAAGGGGTCTTACCGCCCCCCGTTTTTCCTACCTGAACTCTGAAAAGTCCCGCGTTGCAAACGCGCTCGATCATTGCCGGGGCTTCTTGGCTCTTCATTGGATAGATTGATAGCAGCTGACAGGTATCCTTTCCCACTTCCAGGAGTCCCGCCTCGGCCGTGATGCAGCAGTGACGTCACCACGTGGCTCCCTCCACCTTCTCCCCTGGCCACCGGGCTAATAGGAGAGAGGATCAGGGCCTCGCGCATGAGCAGTAGGGTTCCCGGCATGAAGCCGAAAGGCTACACTGTAGGGTTCCTTTACCGGCAATGGCAGCGGCAGTGTAGCCTTTCGGCTTCACGCCAGGAACCCTACTGCCGACATCGCTGGACTCCAGGACAGGTAAGTGTCCATTTATTAAAAACCAGCAGCTGCAGTATGTGTAGCTGCTGGCTTTTAATTTTTTTTCCTTCACCTCCATTCTATGCATTAAGGTGAAAAAAAACATCCGACGATTACCGCCCCCCGTTTTTCTTACCTGAACTCTGAAAAGTCCTACGTTGCAAATGCGCTCGATCATTGCCCGGGCTTCTTGGCTCTTCATTGGATAGATTGATAGCAGCGCAGCCATTGGCTTGCGCTGCGGTCAATCAAGTTCTGCAATTGGCAGCTATGGACGCCAAATGCAGGACTCGGGCGAATGCCCACAAGGTAACCCCTTTTGGGAGAGAGCTTCCCAGGGGGGTTATGTAAAGCAGGCAGGAGCTGGGAGAGACGCAGAGGGACCCCAGAACAGGAGGATTAGGGCCACTCTGTGCAAAACGAACTGCACAGTGGAGGTAAGTATGACATGTTTGCTATTTAAAAAAATAAATAATCAAACCTTTACAACAGGGGTCTCAAACTCAAATTACCTGAGGGCCGCAAGACAAGTTTTCATATCCCATGGGGGGCCGCATGCAAACTTTCAAACTTTAAAAACAGTACTGGTGTCAGCGGACGCATTATTAACCCCCAGCACTGGTGTCAGCAGACACATTATTAACCCCCAGCACTGGTGTCGGCGGACACATTATTAACCCCCAGCACTGGTGTCGGCAGACGCATTATTAAACCCTAGTATTGGTGTCAGCAAATGCATTATTAACCCTGACCACTGCACTGCACACGGACCACTGCACACGGACCACTGCACATGGACCACTGCACTGCCGACAGACCACTATACTGCCGACAGACCACTACACTGCCGACAGACCACTACACTACACACTGACCACTCACCATCATGGCACAGCACATCAAGGCTCAGAGCCCAGCAAATCAGGGCACATGGCACAGCACACCAGGGCACAGGGCACAGCACACCAGGGCACATCACATCAGGGCACATCACATTAGGGCACAGGGCATCAGAGTACAGGGCACAGCATATCAGGGTACAGGGCACAGCACACATCAGGGTACAGGGCACAGCACACATCAGGGTACAGGACACAGCGCACATCAGGGTACAGGACACAGCGCACATCAGGGCACATGAAAGCAAATCAGGGCAAAGATCAGCGTTTACTTGTTGTTTTCTTTAGATGCAGAGCAGTGCAGGAAGCGTCTGTCAGAGGTTCACTTCTCCCTCATGTCACGCTGCTACTCCCCGGCGGCCCCTCCTCTCTTCTTGTCCATCCCAGATGATGTCACAAGCAAATAGGGATGGACAAGAAGAGAGGAGGGGCCGTCGGGGAGTAGCAGCGTGACATGAGACACAAGTGAACCTCTGACAGACGCTTCCTGCGCTACTGTTCATGCACCTCGATCTACACTTCCGCGGCACCCGCCCTGCCTGCGGGCCATTTATTACCGGTCCGCGGGCCAGTACTTTGAGACCCCTGCTTTACAACCTCTTTAAGTTTTTATTTATTATAATAACTTCATTATGTATTTTTTTACCTGCCGATCTCCAATATCATTAGCAGAAAGGTAAGTACACTATCAAAGACCTTCCTTGGAACATTGGCAAATGAAATTAAGTCGTTCTTAAGTATAATATGAAGGATCTTAGGAACAATGGGCCAGATTCTCATATATTTTCGGCGGCGTAGCGTAAGCCATTTACACTACGCCGCCGCTGCGTACTAGAGCAAGTGCTTTATTCTCAAAGCACTTGCTCCGTAGGTTTCGCCTGCGTCGCGTAAATCGCGCAGCGTAAACCCGCGCAATTCAAATGGGGCGGCTTGTATTTAAATTAAGCGCGCCCCCGCGTCGAACGAACTGCGCATGCGCCGGCCGGGGAAAAAGCCCACTGCGCATGCTCCAGCTCACGTCGGAAAGCGTCGTTGAAACCGACGTCAAAACGACGTGAGCGTCATTTACGCAACTCCCTATTCGCGAACGAGTTAGTAAAACGACGTAAGCAACGGAAAAAGCCGACGCTGACCCGACGCCATACTTAACATGGCATCCGACGGGACACGACGGCATCCGACGGGACCTCGTAAGGTTACTCCACATAGAAGCTGGGGTAACCTTACGCGAACGAAAACGACGTACGCGACGACGGGGCGGCGTAAAAGAGATCGAGATTCGGTGTACTACTTCATTTGCATATGAAAAAACAACGTAAAGGCCACCTAGTGGCCGGAGTTGTCATTACACCTACGATCCGAAAGTGTAATGCTTTTACACTTGTCGGATGTAGAAGCGTATCTATGCAAAAGTGATGCTCAGCATCACACGCATAGATACGAGACAAAAAAAAAGGCGATACGACGGGGTATCTGAGATACTCCGTCGTAACGCCTCTGAGAATCTGGCCCAATGCAGATAAGGTAGGCTTAATATAAAGTATTGCGCCAGAAGACACCAACGAAGTCACATCTTTCATTATGCAGTGTCAGCATGAGTTTGTAATCCACAGAAGCATAAGCAAAGTTAAGGTCTTTCTATAAATAAATCCTCTATTTGAAATGTCACTTGAAGGATGACATCAAAAAACATCTCCAGAATCTACATGTTTTTTGCCACTGCCTGATATACGGAGATCATTTTTAATGACATGTCCTCTATGAAAAAACTTGAATTTAAAGAAAACCTTAATGTGTATATTTTACAGCTAAATAACAGTGTGCTGCTAAATAATGAATAAATAAATAAACATACCGTATATACTCGAGTATAGTATAGCCGAGTTTTTCAGCACATTTTTTTGTGCTGAAAATGCCCCCCTCGGCTTACACTCGAGTCACCTTTTTGCGCCTGATCTCCGGGACTTTGGGGACCCGGTATCGGAACTCAGCACATGCGTAGCATCACTCTTCCTCTACAAGTGTGAAAAGTTTGTTGTCCAGGGGACCTACAGCCGGGGAGCACCAATTTTTCAAAACCGGGCACCCCTTCCTTAGACTTCCATGTTAAGTGATAATTTCTCCGGTGATTTTGGGGACCCGAAACCGGCCAGTCGAAGATTCCCTAGACACGGAACTTGGCACACATGTAGCCCCATTTCTCTTCTACAAGTGTGCAAAGTTTGTTGTCTGGGGGACCTAAGACTGGGGAGAACCGATTTTCCAAGGCCGGGCCCCCCCGTTCCATAGACTCCCACGTTAAACGCCAGTCTAGTCATGGACACAGTGAGGCAAAGGCACAGTCAGGCATGTACATGGACACAGTGAGGCACAGTGAGGCATGCACATGGACATCCTAGGCTTATACTCGAGTCAATACGTTTTCCCATTTTTTTGTGGTAAAATTAGGTGCCTCGTTTTATATTCAGGTCGGCTTAGGCCACGTACACACGATCGGTCCATCCGATGAGAAGGGCCCGACGGACCGTTTTCATGGGTTCGCCGATGAAGCTGACTGATGGACTGATGTACCTGCACACCATCAGTTAAAAAAACGATCGTATTAGTATGCGGTGACATTTACGTGTTTTAACACAACAATGTGCTGAAAAAAACAAAGTTAAATGCTTCCAAGCATGTGTCGACTTGATTCTGAGCATGCGCAGCCTTTTAACCGATGCTTTTGCATACTAATGATCGGTTTTGACCTATCGGTTAGCCGTCCATCGGTTCAATTTTAAAACAAGCCCTCTGTTTTTTGACCGAAGGAGAACGGACCGATGGGGCCTACAGACGATCGGTTTGGACCGATGAAAACGAACTTCAGTCCGTTTTCATCCGTTTCAACCGATCGTGTGTACGCGGCCTTATACTCAAATATATTCGGTATTTTGATCCAAAACTATAAAGTAGAAATAAAAAAACATCTGCAATGGGCAAAGGTGAATAATTAAAATATGTGAATAAAATGTGAAAAAATGTGCAAAAAAAATCTTGATGTGAAAAATTAAAAAAACTATTCAGAATGATTTCAAGGTGAATACAAAAACATCCTAAGAAAGTCCATATTAATTCAAATAAACATAAGCAAATAAGTAAAAGTCTTTCTTGTGCTGTTCCATTTAGCCTTAATGGTGCAATCAAAATGATAAGGTTGTCACTGTTACCAGACTCGGTGGGTCAAAAGGGCAGTTTTGAGGGGATAACCTCAATGGATTCCGCCACAACAGGAACGGTCCTTGGAAAATGAGCTCCACTGGATGTTTTGGTAGGATGTTTCAAGCATCAAGGGAAGGAACTTCAAAGATGTGCAATGAATCGCATCAAATGTTGCAGTGATCCATGATGATATGCATAAAAAACAGATAACCGCACATAGTGTGACTCACATCCGATAAAAAGAAGCTTGTAACTTCAAATATAGGCAAATGCAACGATTCCACGAGCGGTAAATCTATATATAAATCGCAACGATCATACACGATCCTCACGCGCCAGATGATATCCTATAGGACGAAATGCGTTGGGTGACGCTCGTAAAATTGTTGCATTTGCTTATATTTTAAGTTACAAGCTTGTTCTTATTGGATTTGTGGTAAGTGTAAACCCCCCCCCCTTTTTTTTTCTTAAATAAACCTAATATATAGAGTCAAACTATGTGTGGTTATCTGTTTTTCATGCATATCATCATGGATCATTGCAACACCTTTGGAGTTCCTTTCCTTGATGCTGGGAGCTCACTTTGTGGGAACCAGTGACACTAATACAATGATCAGTGCTACAAATATAATAAATAAAGGCTTAAATGTGTGCCTAACCAGTGTTTATGTGTGTGCTGCTTTCACTAAGGGAAGTGATGGATTTTATTCCCTGCTTTGCAGGGACACAACATCCATCTTTTCCTCCTGTCAGAACAGAAATCTGCCTCATAGACAAAGCAGACCTTTCCCAGAAGACACAAAAAGCATGGTATATGAAGTAATGCATGCGCATGCATAAAGATTATTAAGGCTCTTTTTATTCAAATGACTTTTTTAAAATTTACAGTTTTTCCTGCCCTCTTCCTGGTTTCCCTGAGGCGCTGATGTCATAGTGAGGTTCTGTTATGACTATCTTAACTATGCATGTAAATAATTAATATAAGCTATAAAAACCTTCTTGTCTATATAGAAATCAAAAGCAAACAATAGGGGTGTGGAAAAGAGAAAGGATTACATTTATTGATAACGAGAAGACACTCGTATTATTCCAATATTTACAACCATAACATAAATGATATTACTTTAAATCGAAGTGGATACAGCTGATCCACATACAACATACAAGTAGTGTTATAACATATAAGATACAAATAATAATGATAATAATGGCTGGAAAGGATTCAACAATCAGTAATGCTAAATTGTAGAAAGATAGATAGATAGATAGATAGAGAGAGAGAGAGAGAGAGAGAAAGGGGGAGAGAGAGAGAAAGGGGGAAGGAGGGAGGAAGATATATTTACTTGTCTTGTGTCTTGCTCAAGTCATCGTCTGCAGGAAAAGGGCCGAGCTATTGGATGGCCTTCTAATTTTATATCCTCCACTTGGTCCCTGCCCTCTCTTTACAGGATTCAAAATCCTTAGGATGCTATTGGTGTAAAGTTGCCTTACAACCAGATTGGTTTAATCTCAAGTCTAGATATTCATTGGTTCAGAGTATCAATCCGTATCTGATTGGTCGCATTTTCAAGCCTTTAAACAAATGTTTCTAGCATGTACAAACTCTCTGACTGGTTTGTCAGGAAACCGTTTGAAGTGTAGATTGACCAGCTGTCTAATCTGACTAACTATGTTACATTAGCATTCTAAGGGCCCCTGCTGTGATGTGGTCCTTTAGCTTCCCTTCAAGACAAAGGGACAATTTAGCTAATGTGATTATCACCTGGGACCTTTATCAGAAGGAATGAATTTCTTAAAGAACAGCTGAGCTATTAATCTATCATATTACACAATTCAACCAGTCCAGTAAAAACATACATTCATCTTTGCACTGGTTACCCTGGTATAAAATAATGAAGATCAATCTCTCCACCACAGTCCCCCCTGAAGTTCATTCTTGAACTTATGTCCTCCTTCAATGATCCGGTACCCACTCACAACGGCCCAGAACCCCCGACCCTTCCCCCCACCACTGCGGCCTCTTCCTTTCTTGAACTCGCCGTAACTCATCAATGTAGCCTTGAGACAGTCTTGGTGCCTTTTGAGGCTTCAGATCCAAACCATGAGTGCCTGTACTGCAATGTTTCATCACCCCTCTGCATTGGAGGAGTGGAACTCCAACATTGATGGCGGGATCCTTACATACTTAGTCCTGTATCCTGGAAATATGGTGTTATAATTGTCACAATTGGATCGGACCGCGAGACAGCACTTTTTCAGCATGATGAAGGAAAGTTCAGGAGAGTCTTCTCCGTGGCACGTTTGTCTCAAAAAATAATGACTTGGTTTTCGTTGCTTCTTCAGGTGGTGGTTGGGTGGGCCTCCGGACAGTCATGTATGAATACAAAAGGAGAACGTCAGTGTACAGTTTCTGGAGGAATGTCAGATAGGAGCAGTGGGGTGGCTATAAAGCTGTAGGTAGACTAGGGGAGGTAGAATTACATTTGGGAGGTAAAAAAACAGAAATGCCCAGGGATAGTTTGGTTTCTCTGGGTGTACAATATGGCACTGGCGGGCGGGAATGCTCACGCCTCTTATAAAAAAAACAAATTATATGACTGATATCCTAGTTACATTATCCTGAGAAGATGGATAAAAGAAACCAAAATAACAACTTAGAGAGTATACTATTACAGAAGGAAAGGACGAGAGGTGAGTAATGACAAAGAATAAGGAAAATAGAGGAGAAGAAAAAAATAATACACCTAAACGTAAAAAACTACCGATTTAATGCTGCTCCAACCAAGATCTTCAGTTTACATCCCACTTTAGGTCGTTAAAGAGCATTGAATCGGTATTCAAAAAAATTAAAATACCTAGTTTTCCTGCCAACTTTAGCTGATAGTGAGAAAAAAATATTTTCGTTAAAAACGACTCCTCTCTCATACTAGTAATTGGTGGTATTTTTGCCGGTCAGGTAAACAGATAATAACGAGAGAGATGATTAAAATTTGTAGAATTTAGGTAAACCTGACGCACTTTATTATTACAAATTGAAGAGGCTTATCCCTAGAACAACAAGAAAAAAAATAAAATATAGTTCTAGGGTCCTCTCTTAAAAGAGGAACAAAAAAATAAAAAATAAAATAAAAATAAAAAATAAAAATAAAAATAAAATTAAAATTAAAAATAGACTCCTTTCCCTTATTAGTGATCAACAGGTGAACATGATCATGGTTACTCAACAATTCAAGTCGGGTTAAAAACACAAAAATAAAAACTTTAAAAGGAGAGGCTAGACAATGGTTGCCAAAAAAACTCTTAGACTTTAGTCAAACCTGACTGTACTTATTACTAAAAAAATTTAGAGGCTTTTCCCCAAACCACACACTGCATTATTAGTATTTTCAGGTTTATGCACTATTCCCCTCCTTCAGGTGGACAAAGTTCAAACCTTTTGGAACTTTTCTCACCTGAATGAAATGAGAAAGAGAAAAAAACGTCAAAAAATTAAAGTAAAAAAATTATAACCATAACACTACAGGGAGAACAACAAAAATAATAAAAACTGATAAAATAAAAAATTAATAAGAAAAATGAAAAATTTGATTAAAAAAAAAGAATAAAAATAGAGAAAAAATAACAAATGAATAAAGAAAAATAACTTTTAAAGAATTAAAAAGGTATAACAATGAAAAGCAAAAAAAATAAAAAAAATAAAAATAAAAAATTCTCATCGAGAAAAAAATGTATAAAAAAGTGAAATAAAAATTAAAAATTTTGTTTGAACATGATACTGGTCAGGATTGGAACAGGTTTCCTCAGAAATTTGTTTCTCAGTTAGTGGCTTTTCTGTTTCTTGAGAGAAGATACCTCGAGGTGCACATTCTCATAGTTTTTGCATTCATTCTCCTGATAATAATGCACATTATTACTTGCATCAGGGAGAGCAATAAAGCTACACAGATTAGGACAACAACAGGGTGGAGCAAAATGTTTAGGAAAGCTGTAGCGTTAGGACTATACCCAAATACCCCTTCCCACCAGGAGATCTTAGCATCTGCCTCTAAATTGTGGGATACTTGGATCAACTTATTTTGATCATGGGTGAGTCGTATAGTGGCTTGTTTCTCTGCATCTCTCAGCACATTTAGTATTTCATCCTGTTGCCCAAAATCTAACAGCCAAGCCTTTAACTCAGCCCCAAATCCCAGAGGAAGTTTTCTGTAGATGTATGGGGGTGTCAGGTTGGATATCAAGCCTTTTCTCCGGGCGACTCGGGGTGCGACCTGGGATTCCTTCTATATCCATCCAAAGGACAAGAGAATAGGTACAATAGACTCCCCGAGGTAGTGTACCCAGTTGAGTACAATTCAACCTAATGCTGACAACAGTGCATCACTAGACATGTGGTACCAGCACCTGTACCCCAGCATTCGGTATTGAGTCCAACAGTTCAAGAATCACCCTAGTTCCATGACTAACACCCCATCGGTATCCTCCAGGACAAAGAAACAAAACTTGCCTATGTCCTACATAATACCTAGGTGTTTTCTCCCTCACAATGATCTCCCCATTCAGAATACAGAGTGAAATACCTTCCCAACATTCGTCATTCACCACCGTGTATTGACCTGAAATGTAAAAGACATTGTGGTCATGCTTCTGACAGAGGGAAATATCAACCTGCCCCCAGCTTCCATACCCTCTGATCACATGTGGGTCACTTAGCCACAGATGCAACAACATGGAATCCCCAGTCAGTAAGGCCATTGATGTCCACAGATCTATAGACCGAGTCCGCACTTCCATCCATGGGATCATATAGCACCTCACCTTTCACAATCCAAACCAGTACAGCCCATCCAGGCATTTGACCACTACTTTGGATTCGTATAAGCGATGAGTTGTGTTAAAGTCTTACTGAGTGGTGACGCCAACTCCTTAGGCTACTGCCCTTCATACAGATATTTGTATAATCAGCTTGATACTGGTCGATAACTCCACCTGCCCCTGCATGTACGCCAGAGCCAATGACATGTTTTTGTCCTATACTCTATCATACCCTCTTCCAATCTCTTAATATGGTCAACGAAATCTCGAGCCATATTAAACTGGGTATTTATGTAACTTTGTTGCATGTTGTCACGAATGTCACCAATCTCTCTGAGCAACAAAGCCGTGCTTATTGTCTGAAGCCATGGCTGCGAGTTTGTTCCTCAGGAGACCACCTTCCATCCTGTTACTAACACCTATCCTGGCTCCTATTCCCCCTATATAGTGCTGAATACACCCCTGCTCTGTTGGGTTACTCCTCAGGGATAAGCGTCCTGCGTGAACCTCAGTCTGTGTCTGCACGTTTCTGGGAGCAAGCCACTGGTCACTTGAGTTAGTGTATACTCAGCACATACAGGGTAATAGGTTTCTTATCAACCACTGTGAGATGCTGAAGCGATGTGTTACCGGCCTACTGTACCCTGTTAGCCAGCGTTTATTCCCTTCTTTTAACAGGGCATGTTCCTGTATGTAGTTACTCACCTTACTCGTGTCGGGATTCAACCTCTCAGGTGAGACATCAACTAGGGGTACCTCACATGTCCCGTAAACAAGAGCTTCTCTGTAGGACTGCTAAGCTTGAGACACTACCTCTGCGAGGAAGTTTTCACCCCCTTGATGTATCACCTGGCATCCTCTAGTTTGGCCAACAGACACCTTATTATGCAAAGGTGCCAGTCTCCTGGGTACCTGCCCCACATACATTTAGGTTATCGTAGTCACCCATTCAAACATTTCCTTCTTTCAATTCCTGCCTGGATTCAAAACCCTCAGAACAGGATGGACTCCAGGGTTTAACCCAATAGGGTCTGATAGCTTAGTACCCAAGTCGACCGTGACATATGCACAAAGTTCCGTCTCTGCCCAAAGTTCCATCCCTGCCCCTAGGGATGGGAATAGAACGAGTTGGATTACCTAACCCCTCCCGGATATGTATCCCAGGGTCTCCCAATGTGTTCCTAATTATCTCCAGCTCTATAGTAATTACGGTACCCAATGACCCACCTCCCACTCCAAAGACAGTTGCCCTTGAGCCTCCCTTTTTCCTAAGTATGGGAAATAGTCTGGATACCCAGATTGAAAACCACCTGCCACCAGGTGCACCCACTACCTCCTAGAGGCTGCACACCTTCTCCCCCGCTCTATCAGTAATTAGACTATGTTATCCTTCACCACTACAAAACAAACTGCCTCCATTATTCAGACAGGACCCACATGGAAGACAGGAGTCTAGTGCCACCCTGGGGTGCTGATCTTCTTGGCATGCAGGTCACAGACCACCCATTAAAGTACACAAGTAATCTAGGACAGGAAGGACACCTTTTGCTATTAACTAAGGAGAATACTGCATGCCCACATATATATCGGAAGCGAGGGCCCTTGGAATAGCCAAGAGCTGGTATCTTTTCATACGATCTTCCTACACACCTTTTCTCCAGACTCAATCAAAACTATATAATACAAGGTCAGACCTATACACTTTCAACTTGTATGCAATCAGGCAGGCCCTCATACCACATGTCTGCAGGTAAATCTAAAAGAAATTGTAAAACACAAATTGCATAATGTGTATCCAGCTCAAGGGACTGGTGCTACCCCTGAACGCTACTTAGCCTAATATATGTGTTAGAGTGCCAATTATCCCCTGCCGTCTTACTCAACTTTTCATTAAAAAAAAATGTATACGTAGACTTCAGTTAGTTGGTTCTGCTATTCAGTGGATCAGAACATACCATCCACGTTAGGTGGTCCAAAAAACATGGTCCGATGGACTGACAACTAGACGGTAGTGGTCATGAAAACCTAAAAACATAGTGAAACCTGACTGACTGACCAACTTAAAGTTGTCTTATTCTGAAAGACTGGAAACTCAGTTATCAAATCTGTAAAACACAAAATAAAAGTTAGTAATAAACATTCAAAAAAAACAAAAAAAAAAAAAAACATTCTTATCCTGGAAACACGTCAATGGTTATTTACCGGTAACAATACATTAGCATATGAAACACAAATTTTCATTACATTACATTCCCTGTGCACTTTTTAAAATACCAAAAAATTGTTGAGCTCAACTTTTCATTTATATGTATTATTTAGTACATATAGACTGCCACGTGGACTTCATTTATATATATATATATATATACAAAAAAGGAGGAAAAGAAAAAGATGTTTTTCTTTTTTCCTTTTTTATAGTATACTAATAGTTCCCCCCAAAAAAAGAAAAATGTATTCACCATGGTTAAAAATGAGCAGCTCAAAACAAACACAAACACAAAGTGCCCCCTTTGTCTGGCAAGACAGTTATACTTTACCATACTGAGCACACTGAAAAACTTCAAAACAACAAACTGTTTCTTCTATGGAAGTAAAGTTACAGTTAATATTAGGAGGCTTTTTACTTTTGTTTTACAGTTCAATTGTTTGCATGACAATACAGCTGTTCACACATTCTCACAGACCTGGAAAGAAGGGGGGGTCATTTGGGCTGTCAGCAGCTGAGAACACACGTCACACACACACACCATTCAATGTGTCAAAGAAATAGGTTGAACTACAGAACACCATTCATAATTTTAAACTTTAACAAACACAAAACATCATGATCCATGGATCTCACACACTTCCGCACAACACACTTTGCCAGGTCAAATATGACCTCAAGACCATACACAGATCATCCTGTTCTTTATCATACTTGAATCCATAACCTCTGTTCCTTACTACTACATTTTAGTGGCTGACCCTGCTTGTCCGTATTAGAAAATACTCACCTCATCAGTTCTGTTCATCTCTGTACTTCAAGCATCCTTTAAAATACCGTTTCCAGTCCAGCGATTCCCAATATTGCATATTTCACAACCCAAGGTCCACATTTATCTATCATTTCTTCCTTCCGGGTCAAGTGGTAAGGTTCCCCACGGTTAGACCCTGGAAATGATTTGATTTCCCATCCTTTTATGGACGAAGGACCTGGAGTTGCTCCCGCAGACCTTTTTTACCAGTCGCATTCCCCAAAGCTTAGCTAGAGCTTTGATCAATAATTGGGTCGACAGGTACCGCCCCTGCCGCCTTTACCTCCTCTTCTTCACTACTTGTCATCAAGTGACTATAGCCCTTCGAAAAAGTTAGCCCGGAGATTTTCCAAACTAAATAAGTTTAATCTCCCCGTGGACTTTCCATTATATTTTAAAAGAAATGCTTACTTACCACAGAGCTTCCCAAGCATTAAGCTTGATTAGACCCTATGATTGTTTGTAGGGTAGGAGGCAATTCTAACTGACGCTCAATGATCTTTTAGCAGTCACAATACAGCCAGTGTTTGCAGATCTAATTACACCGTTAGTTTACACAGAAAGATAGATTCACATACATCCAGATAATTCAGTGTGATTTAGTCTCCGTTTCCCCTGATGCGATTTGCCATGTGACCTTGGACCCAAAGTCGCATTACAAATCGCAGCCTACTGTTTTCAATAGCCCCCATTCCAATCTATGTGGCTCAAAGCTGCAGCGACTGTTAAGGTACCTGCAGCATTCTGATGCGACTTCTGGATCAAAAAAACGCATGCAAGGCCACACCATAGTCGCACTACAGCTGCATCTCACAATCGCATCCTGTATCAGGTGACTTTGGAGTTGCATTAGGGGAAACGCAGCCCAAAAGCATAGGTGCGTTTCACTCACAAGATTGGCCTAATATTCAAAGGGTTCACTGAAATTTATTTTTGGCAGAGACACACTGGGCCAGATTCCCGTAGATTTGCGGTTTCCCGGCGTAGCGTGGCGTATTCCATTTACGCTACGCCTCCGCACCTTTTACGGGCAAGTGCTGTATTCTCAAAGCACCTGCTCCGCAATTTGCGGCGGCGCAGCGCAAATAGGCCGGCGCAACTGTGCGTACTTTAAAGTAGGAAGGAGGGGGGTGTGCTGTGTCTAAATTAAGTGCGCCCCCCGCGCCATACGAACTGCGCATGCGTTGGCCATAAATGTAGCCCACTGTGCATGCTCCATAGTACGCTGCAAATAAATTGGTTTCAATATGAATGTAATTAACGTACAGCTCCATTCGCAACGAGCTACGTAAACAACGGAAAAACCAGACGTTGTCCATACCTAACATGGTGTACGCCGGACCTACGCAAGGTCACCCCTCCTTCTAGCAGGGGTAACCATACGCTTACGCAAACTACGCTAACTACGACGATGGCGTGCAATTACGCTCAGGAATCGGCAAATAACGCTCATTTGCATATTCGTCGCAGAAATCGATGGGAACGCCACCTAGCGGCCAGCGTAACATTACGACTTAGATCCGACGGTGCAAGCGACTTACGCAAGTCGGATCTAGGCAAAATCCATGCGTAACTGATTCTAAGAATAAGTCGCATAGATACTGAGGGCCAGAAACATAGACACAACGTTGTATCTGGAGATACAGCGTCGTACCGCGCTGATAATCTGGCCCACTGTGTTCAAGATTCCCAACAGCATCCTTTATTATTCGCACTGACACCCTGCTGCAATTTCATTTTTATATATCTACATTATTCAAAATCAGTCTCATCAACATATTCACATAGACAAGAAGTAAAAGGTTAAGTTCTGAAAAGTTAGTTTGTTAGGTAAAAAACAGGTTAAAACATAAAAACCAGCTCTGCCTACCATAAAAAGAAATCATATTTATCCAAACTTTAAACTCTCCTATCACACGGGGAACCATTTGTTATGACTATCTTAACTATGCATGTAAATAATTAATATAAGCTATAAAAACCTTCTTGTCTATATAGAAATCAAAAGCAAACAATAGGGGTGTGGAAAAGAGAAAGGATTACATTTATTGATAACGAGAAGACACTCGTATTATTCCAATATTTACAACCATAACATAAATGATATTACTTTAAATCGAAGTGGATACAGCTGATCCACATACAACATACAAGTAGTGTTATAACATATAAGATACAAATAATAATGATAATAATGGCTGGAAAGGATTCAACAATCAGTAATGCTAAATTGTAGAAAGATAGATAGATAGATAGATAGAGAGAGAGAGAGAGAGAGAGAAAGGGGGAGAGAGAGAGAAAGGGGGAAGGAGGGAGGAAGATATATTTACTTGTCTTGTGTCTTGCTCAAGTCATCGTCTGCAGGAAAAGGGCCGAGCTATTGGATGGCCTTCTAATTTTATATCCTCCACTTGGTCCCTGCCCTCTCTTTACAGGATTCAAAATCCTTAGGATGCTATTGGTGTAAAGTTGCCTTACAACCAGATTGGTTTAATCTCAAGTCTAGATATTCATTGGTTCAGAGTATCAATCCGTATCTGATTGGTCGCATTTTCAAGCCTTTAAACAAATGTTTCTAGCATGTACAAACTCTCTGACTGGTTTGTCAGGAAACCGTTTGAAGTGTAGATTGACCAGCTGTCTAATCTGACTAACTATGTTACATTAGCATTCTAAGGGCCCCTGCTGTGATGTGGTCCTTTAGCTTCCCTTCAAGACAAAGGGACAATTTAGCTAATGTGATTATCACCTGGGACCTTTATCAGAAGGAATGAATTTCTTAAAGAACAGCTGAGCTATTAATCTATCATATTACACAATTCAACCAGTCCAGTAAAAACATACATTCATCTTTGCACTGGTTACCCTGGTATAAAATAATGAAGATCAATCTCTCCACCACAGTTCCCTCATCAGTACTTTAGGAAGACCTCTCATGTGTGTCTTGTACTGTCAATTAAATGGATCCTCTTTTTACTCTGCATGGTCATGACTGCCGAATTAGTCAATTTCTTCCCACCACTGACACCCAATAAATACACAGACTGCACAACATGAATCTGGCCAACTATCATCTTCAACTAACCCCCCTCCCCTCCCCCACCCGAGCCTTAGTAAAGATTACCAGTACCAAGAGAGAGCCCCATACCACCAGATTGATTCTCACATTTTGAAACCATCCTACTATTTCACAGACCCCCAAAGACCCCCTACTTAAATCGTGACAAATCTTTCTATATTCTGACCTAGTTGTCGCACAAAAAATGAAGAGATCTGGGTTAGACAACTTTCTCTTCGAATCCACGCTTCTGAAATGATCATCTGGCATTCACATAACTCCTACCCCTGCAGTTCTTCCCAACCTTTTGACTGCCAATCAATGGCGGCTGGAGTGTTTTTTTTGTGGGTGGGTGGCAAGCAGTCACCCCCCCCCCCCCCGGTCGGTCAGTGACAACCCCCCGGGAGGAAGGTTGGGACATAAAAGCCCCACACTTACCTCATCTATCAAGCGGATGGGCGGGCAGCGTATCCGGCGAGTGGCAGCTTTCTTTCTTCCTCCTCCTGTGGTTTACAGCTGCTTCCGCATCTCCCTCCTCCTCCTCCTACTAAGCATCCAATAGGATTGCCTGTCCTTTCAGCCAATCAGGAAACGGTATCAGACCCGTGCTTCCTGATTGGCGGAGAGGCGATTCATTGTTAGAAAAGTGAATATTTATTTGTTTTTTTAACACACTTGGGTGAGCTACAAGCACAATGCTCTGTGCCATGAGGCCACCCTTTTTTAGAGCCTCTGGCTCTAATCAGGCACTTCAAAAAAACACCAACCCTGGGTGCAATTCATGCGCTCGGTGTCCTGAAAGGGGCCGGATGCATGAATAGGGCAATGGAAAACGGAGGTGGCGCCCGTGCGCCTCTAATGGACAGGCTGCCCCTGCTTCAATCAGGTAAGGTCTCCACATAGATCAACTTTCTTTTTGGACCATTCCTCCCCCAGTCATGTAGTCCCTCTATTCATTTTATTCCTCTGGTTTTGTGTAGGTTTGTAGACGCCTGTCCATCCTACCGGTATACGCTTTTTTGGACATCCCATTCCAAAACCATGAGTATTATTATTAAGCCCCCCTTCAATGGTTATAACAGCATGCACTCTTCTGGGAAGACTTTTTTATGAGATTTTGAGAGTGTGTCCTTGGGAACTTGGCTCGTTGAGCAGTAGCGGTGCGTCCATAGTGGGCGCAGGAGCGCCGCCCCCTCTCTCCTGCACCCGTCACTCAACAATACATATATATCTATTGTCGCCGCTGCCGCCCACTATTCAGGTGTCTGGCCCCCTGTTGAGCGCCTGCCATCTGAATTACAGTGGTGGGTGTGTTTTGGAAGTGCCTGATTAGAGCCATCGGCTCTAATAGGCTTCCTGATTAGAGCCTTGGGCTCTAATCGGCTTCCAA
The DNA here is from genome assembly GCA_029574335.1 of Rana kukunoris. Lineage (NCBI taxonomy): Eukaryota > Metazoa > Chordata > Amphibia > Anura > Ranidae > Rana > Rana kukunoris. The sequence goes on from CM056049.1 coordinate 706,104,803, forward strand.
TTGGTTAAACAGTGGGCCCACTGCTGTGCGTTCCCTGTTTAAACCATGCTGTGTTAGGGAATCGCTTCTCAGCCAATCAGGTGCACCGGGTCTGGTTACCGGTCACCTGATTGGCTGAAGCGACATTAAGGACGGGAGAAGACACCAAGGAGGGAGCGGAGGGAGTGAAGGGAGCGTGGCGGAAAACGGTACTGACCCGAGAAACGTAAGTGCCGGGCGGGGGGGGGGGGTGACGACAAACTGGTAGAGGAATGCCATTACAAACTGACCAGATCCTTTTACTTGCAAGAGGAGCTGGCTGGGGGTTGGTTAAGTCCTGTATACTACAGCTATAACTTCATCTGGCCACACCACAGAAGCAGGCGGGACTCCGTGACGAAACAGCATCTTTAGTTAAAGTGGATGTGATCCCGATTCATGAAATTTGAGCTGGGCACATATATCTGCAGTGTTTTCTTATCTCTATTCAAAGCACCTTGAGTCCTGTGTGTTCCTTCTGTTCCTTAGGTCTGTTATCAGCTTCATAACTTCTGACAAGTTCTCAGAGACAGGAGCAGGAAATGTGTGTCATGGGAGGTTGTTATAAATAGATTAGCACAGAGTTGAACTATTAACAAAATAGCTCTAAGAGTCTTTGCCTATGAGGAGAGGGGTCGTGTGCCTTTCCTCCAATCAGTTGTCCAATCAGTTGTCTTGGCTGTATGCTCAGACTCCACACTGCAGTGCTGAACAGGAAGAGAAAATCTCTATCACTATCTGAACTTTCTAAAGAATATATAAAGCTGAAGACAACAGATATACATTTATTAAAACTTATGTAGGAGATTTGTTTCATCTCTGTGTATTATCTGGAGTTTGTTACTTCACTGTGTATATGTGAGCGTTTACATCCACTTTAAGTATTCTTATATTTTCTATTACCTTTTGTACCACTTTTCTACCGTTATTACCTTATGTACCACACCCCTCCCTTTAGAATGTAAGCTCTAAAAGCAAGGCCCTCCTGTACCTTCTGTATTGAACTGTACTGTAATTGTGCTGTACTCCCTCCAAATTGTAAAGCGCTGTATAAACTGTTGGCACTATATAAATCATGTATAATAATAATAATAATAATATTTTCTAATACTAATACTTATTCTTATCTGTCATTACTTAATTAACTGTTATACATACAAGTGTGTGTGTGATCTCTCTTTTGTCATCTGGACATATTGAATACAACACCAAATAAAACCTAAAGTGATATTAAAGGCAATATTTTTTTAAAGCGTTCACCCACATGACCTTATTCAGACGTGCTCCATATGTACTAATATATTCTGCTATCCGCAAATCATTTCTGTACCTTGATTCTGCTGTTATTAGCAGCCACTTCCTGCTATCTCTCCCGCGGGAGTGGGCGCGTCTCCCTTCTCTACAGCATCGCAGTGTCTCCTGAGTCTGACGCTTCCCTCGAGAGGTTTCCGAACACAGCCTGACGAGATATCGTGATATTTTACTTGTCACATGACTAGGGAACCAGGTCATGTGACGAGGGCGGATCTAATTCCGCCATTTTCTCGATGGCAAACAGGCCTTATACACGGCGGATGGCAACCGTGTAGTGTTGACAGCGCCGCTTGCCGTAAACACTGCGCCTGAGCGGGATAGAGCGGTGACCATATCCTGGAAGTATTTGCTTGTGGGCTTCACAGTGCCCACAAGCAAGATGGATCCATACAGGATACTTTTTTTATAAATCATTCTATAAGGCTGAATGTCGATCCGGAGAGGTAAAAAAACAAGACACGTGAGTACTATCTTAATTATATGAAGAGCGGTAAATGCACCTGAAAAAAAAAAAATTCCCGCCGAACCCCCGCTTTAAATAACAAACATGTTATACTTACCTGCTCTCTTCAGTGAGGATCCTCCTCTTCTCGGGTACCTCCCTCCTGCCGAGTGCCCCCAGAGCAAGCAGCTTGCAATGGGGGCACCCAAGCAGGCTCGCTCCTAAGCCACTTCTCTGCATGTCCATTTACACACAGAGCCATGGCTAAGCTAATGTCTCAGCCAATGAGGAGGGAGAGTCCCCAGAGAGCCAAGGTTCTCATGTACATCGGTAGATCGTGATGGGGCTCAGGTGAGTATTAGGGAGGTTGGAGGCTGCTGCACAGAGACGTTTTTTTACAAAAACCTGGAGCCTTTTCAAACACTTTAAACTATCACCTATCTGTGATAAAATAGAAAAAAAATTAGGTATACAGAACTTTTCCTGATATATAATTACATCACAACAAATATACAATTCCTGGATACAAAGGCCCCCACACACAGGATTGGTTCGTCACCTCTATGCAGGTCACGACCCGGTGTGAACCCTCCTCTACAGGCATATGTTACACCAAAGTGGCTCATTAGATTCATCAGAACGCCTGCTTTATTTTTATTATAAGAAGTAATCTGGAATAATTAATGCATGTCAAATGACTTCCTCTGTGTGCAAAGTGGTCCCTGTGGAGAAGAGACTGCCTCCCATTGCTATGCGGGGAGGTGACCCCGGCAATGTGAAATTAACATTCAGCCAACTATTAATGCAATAATGACAACATCAGCCTGTCCGAGGGACTGTCAGACTTACGTCTCCAGGTGACAACTCCTATTCATAAACCACACGTAATATCTCAGAGCCGGAAGATGAAGAGAGCTCCACACTCATTGATCCATTGATGGATACGTCAGGGGACTCCACCGGACTCTTCTCACGCCTTTCCGTAGGGGGGACATCTCCAATTACCAGCTGTTATGTGTTAAGTAACAAGTGAAGAGGATTCAGAAGATGGATGGGGATTTTACGGATCTGCTGTTAATGTCTATTAAAAAGTGATAAGTAGTCTTGAGTACTAAGTAATGATGATCGTACAAATGTGTAGCACGGTATAATTATCCTGTCTTGTTCTCACAAATACGGAATGCAAAAAAAGAAAAAATATAAAAAAACACACAAAAAGAAAAATCAAACAGGAAACTAAAATAAACCAATAAAAAAAAAAAAAATGGCCTCCAACCCAAGTGCATCAAATCTGTCAGTCAGGACAGAAGGGGAGAGAAAAAACAATACAAAAATACCTTATAGTACAGTGAGGAATTGTTAGAACATCTGACAATGTGATTTTGTTTAATACATTTTTATTTGAATGTAGGCAGATGCAGTGGTAGAATCCATTTTAGGTGGGATCCCTCCCTGGGAGGGGTGAGTGGGAGGACATCCCATTCGGTGGATGGCTTTGGGGCTGGGAGAAGTTGTTTCTCCTTCACTGATGGGCTGCATGGATGAAGTAGCACTTATGGGCACTGATGAAGTGGCACTTATGGGCACTGTTTAGGTGGCACTGATGAGGAGGTAGGAATATACCGCACTTATGGGCACTGATAGGTGGCACTGATGAGTACTGATAGGCGGCACTGATTGGTGGCACTGGTGGGGACTGGGCACAGAGAGACGGCACTGGTGTGCCCAGATATGCAGCACTGATGGGCACAGATAGGCGGCATGGATAGGTGGCACTGATGGGCACTGATGGCCATTGATGGGCGGAAATGTGGCATTGATGGACAGCAATGATGAGCATTAATGAGCAGCAGTGGTGGGCAGCACTAACATCCAGCACTGACTGTCATCACTTATGGGCACTGGTTGCTGGCAGTTTTGGGCACTGGTTGCTGGCACTTTTGGGCACAGATTGGTGGCAATTATGGGCACTGGTTGGCACTGATTTCTGGCAGTGGTGGCCAATTATTGCTGGCACTTAATTGTAATCAGGGCACTGATGATCAGTGCCCTGATTACATACCTAGTTGTCCCATTGGTGGGCAGGTGGCAAGTGGCTAAACCCGAACACATATGAATTACACAGGTTCTGAGGCTAATTTAATGCAGATAAGGCACCTTAATTAACACTTTAATCAGCCACACAACCTGTGTAATTAATAAGTGTTCAGGTTTAAAGGGATGAGGTGGCAACCCTAGCTGGGAGTTCAGTTGACCCTAGAAGCAAGGAGGAGAAAAGAGGACACCATAACTCTTTCTTTCTTCCTCCCCTTTGGCAGGGGGGAGAAGAGGAATTAGAAAGCTAGGCCAGGAAAAGACTTCCTTAGGACACACACCTAGGATGTGGAAGGATTTTACTGGGTTCCCCAAGGGATGGAAGAAGAATTATAAAGTTGTCTAAAAACCTCAGCCCCCAATACCGACCAATATCACATATATGGCTATTAACTGAATCTAAAGCTCAGCCATTGTATGAAGAGCCGTGTCTTTTTGGAGATGTCTTTACCAGCTTTGAACATCTAGAAACTAGACCAGCCATTCTCAACCAGGGTTCCGTGGAACCCTAGGGTTCCTCCAGAGGTGGCTAGGGGTTCCTTGAGCTGTGGCTGATTTACCTCCTGTTTGATGGTGCCTACATAGTTCTGAGCCAATTCCACTTGGAGGAGCCAGTGGTATTACACCAATGATTTTCATGGTTCTCTGTAAGGAGGGCATTCCTACCACTACTGTAAAAAAGGGCATTCTTCTCACTGACCACCAAAGTAAGGGGCATTGTTCCCACTGACCCCCAATGAATGGGTTTTATCAGGGGTTCCCCCGAGACCTAAAAAGGTTGAGAAAGGCTGAACTAGATAGAGAAATTTTTGCCCATTCTTCTTCCTCCTCCCATCTCTCTCCGGTGCCCTCCGCCGCTTACCGGAGCTGTCGGCAGTGGAGGAGGCGATACGGTTGTGTCCCTTCCTGGACAAGTCTCCATATCATTGCAGGGTGGAAGCAACGTCAAAACGTCCACCCAAATCTGTGTAAAAAAAAAAGTAAAATAAATAAGAACAAACATAAAAATGTTTCAAAGCACCCGTCCCGATGAGCTCGCGCGCAGAATCGAATGCATACGTGAGCAGCGCCTGCATATGAAAACGGTGTTCAAACCACACATGTGAAGTATCGCCGTGATCGGCAGAGCGAGAACAATAATTCTAGCCCTAGACCTCCTCTGTAACTCGAAACATGCAACTTGAATTTTATAAGCGTCGCCTATGGAGATTTTTATAGGTAAAAGTTTGTCTTCATTCTACGAGCGGGCGCAACTTTGAAGCGTGACATGTTGGGTATCAATTAACTGGGCTTAATGCCGCGTACACACGATCATTTTTTGTGATGAAAAAAAACGACGTTTTCTGTGAAGTAAAAAACAACGTTTTTGAAACGTCACTTTTCAAAGACGATGTTGCATACACACCATCGTTTTTCACAAAAAGCGAGGTTACGTTCACCACTCTTTTCCATTGAAGCTCGCTTCATAACTAGCTTCTGGGCATGCGCGGGTTGAAAAACGTTGTTTTAAACGACGTTTTTGCTACACACGGTGACTTTTTGTGAAACAAAAAACGACGTTTTGAAAAACGACACAAAAAATTCAAGCATGTTGGAATTTTGTTTTGGTCGTTTTTTTTACGACAAAAAACGACGTTTTGCCCACACACGATCAATTTAAATGACGTTTTAAAAAACGACGTTTTTTTTAATCGCAAAAAACGACCGTGTGTACGCGGCATTACATTATCTTTCACATTATAATAAAAATTGGGCAAAATTTACTGTTGCCTTATTTTTTCATTCCAAAAAGTTTTTTGTTTTTTTAAAAAGGTGCGCTTGTAAGACCGCTGCGCAAATACGGTGTGACAAAAAGTATTGCAACGACCACCATTTTATTCTCTAGGGTGTTAGTAAAAAATATATATATATATATATATATATATATATATATATATATATATAAATATAATGTTTGGGGGTCCTAAGTAATTTTCTAGCCAACTGTTTTTAACTACGGTGCTTAGGTGGTTAATTTTATTATATCTTTTCCTGAAACATTTAATTCTACAGGGTCTCTGCGTTCAGGAATGTAATGTTCTGGGGGGAGTTGAGTAACTTTTTTTTCCAAAAAATTAAGATTTTTACAGGTGTGCAAAAATTGCTCTAGAACAGTGATGGCGAACCTTGGCACCCCAGATGTTTGGAACTACATTTCCCATGATGCTCATGCACTCTGCAGTGTAGTTGAGCACCATGGGAAATGTAGTTCCAAAACATCTGGGGTGCCAAGGTTCGCCATCACTGCTCTAGAGCTTAATTGGTTAATATTTATTATGCCAAGATTTCAGCCTTAAACAGAGGGATGAATGACTTTTGTACAGGAGCCCTCAGATAAATTTAACAGCCAAAATTTAAATACTATAACAAAAAAAACAATTGAGCGCATTACTTATGCTTAGCATACGCAATGAGATTATCGGACAAATGATCGTTTGTGCGTTTTTTTGCATGCTAGTCTCATATCGAAAATTAAGAGGTTACTAAATTTAACAAAATTCTCTTATGACTGAATAAAAATTTGGAAGTGAAGTTATGTATTGTAGTGTATTTTTGGACGACAACTGTACTGATTTAACAAAAATCATACGATCTGGTATCCTACAAGAACATTTTCATGCTTGTCCCATCACATAATTTCACATGAATTGTTGTGATCGGCTCTCGAAAGTTGTGTACTAACAATCAGATTACTTACGATACTTACAATCGGTTTGAAATCTGTATTTTTCATTTGATTTTCTGACCGTGTATACGATCATTAGAAGTGAGAAAACTTGTTCCTCACTAGATCTTAGCACCCGGAAGGATTTAACCCCTGTATGACCAGGCCATTTTATGCGATACGGCACTGCGTCGCTTTAACTGACAATTGCGTGGTCGTGCGGCTCCTTACCCTAAAAAAATCGACGTCCATTTTTTCCCACAAATAGAGCTTTCTTATGATGGTATTTAACCTCTGCCGTTTTTGTCTTGTGCGCTATAAAAAAAAGACCAACAATTAAAAAATGTTTACTTTCTGCTATAATACATATCCCAAAAAAATATATATACCGTATTTGCCGGCGTATAACACGACCCCCGGCGTATAACACGACCCCCTATTTTTTCAGGACAAATTTTGGTTTTGGGATAGACTCGCTGTATAAGACGACCCCCTTCCTACTAGTTTGTCTGGAAGCTGAGGGGTAGCCAGAACAACCGCTGACAGGAACAACCGCTGACAGGAACAACCGCTGACAGGAACAACCACTGACAGAAACAGGCTTTTTTTTAGCTTTTTTCTAATCTCACTGTGCCATTACATGCCTCACTGTGCCATCACATGCCTCCACTGTACCATTACATGCCTCCACTGTGCCATCACATGCCTCCACTGTGCCATCACATGCCTCCACTGTGCCATCACATGCCTCCACTGTGCCATCACATGCCTCCACTGTGCCATTACATGCCTCCACTGTGCCATCACATGCCTCCACTGTGCCATTACATGCCTCCACTGTGCCATTACATGCCTCCACTGTGCCATCGCAGAGCCAACCTGCCGCAGTATATCTGTGTGAGCTGGTCGGCAAGTGGTAAAGAGAAATTCCAGCTGAAACCATGTTTATTAAAAGTCATAGAGAGAAAGGAGTCACCGCTCCAGGTGGGATCACTAAATGGTTACAGGTGGTGCAGGATACCGAGGGTGCTGGCGGTGCACTAAGCAAAATGAAGACAAAGAAAAATGGATAGCCGCACTCCAAAACCTGATGGGTGGTCTTTTATTCAATAGACAGCATGTACAAAAATAGGGTCACAGCAGTGAAAACAAGGAACAGCCGACGCGTTTCGCACTGGATTAGTGCTTAAGCCATGAATAAGCACTGATCCAGTGCGAAACGCGTCAGCTGTTCCTTGTTTTCACTGCTGTGACCCTATTTTTGTACATGCTGTCTATTGAATAAAAGACCACCCATCAGGTTTTGGAGTGCGGCTATCCATTTTTCTTTGTCTTCATTTTATTAAAAGTCAGCAGCTACATAATGTGTAGCTGCTGACTTTTAATAAACAGGCACTCACCTGTCCCACAATCCAGCGATGCGGCCCCCTGAAGCTTCTGTTGTCTCCCCGCCTGTTCTTGAGGCCGGCATTGCAAGTGTGTTCTATCAAAAAAAAAAATACCTCCGATGGGTCTGCACATGCGCAGTACGCACGTCACTCCAGCTGATATGTTGATCAGCTGGCATGATGTCAACATCGCAAATGCGCAGATCGTTAACACACCCACAACCCACCCCGCAATAGCGAGGCAGAATCTGACAATTATATTCTCCCTCGACGCTTGGCAGGTCATTTGATATTGCCCTTAGAAGATCTGCACATGTGGCGTATTGACGTCACACTAAATGATCAACATATCAGCTGGGGTGGCATTGGTTACTGTGCATGCGCAGACCCATCAGAGGCATTTTTCGACAGAGGGCATTTCTCGATAGAACACTCGCTTTCGGCTGCACGAGTCGCGATGCGTGTCCTGAATGGCCGAGCAATCTTCTGGTGACGTGTTCCAGAAGATTGCAGGGAGGTAGGAGTCGCATAGGCGGCGTGGGCGGAAGTGGGAACTGGGTACCTGTCAAAACTAGGTGCCCCCCCCCCCCCACCAAAAAAAATGTCATGCCAAATGTGGCATGTCAGGGGGTCAGGATACCTTAAAGTGGAAGTTTAACAAGGTATATGGCATTGGCACCTTCTTAAAGGATACATTCTTTTTCATTTTTGTTTGGGTCTAAATAACATTTCTATGTTTGCAGGTTTATTAAAAAGTTTTGAACGGAGAATTCTCCAAGTCAAACACGGTAGAGTGAATTTCATATAGGCTAGGCACAAGGGACTGACAGTGGGACTGAAAGCAAAACTTCCAAGCATTCTCCAGATACCTTTGTCATTCGAATAGCCCTATAAAAGGAAAATCTCCCGGGTTTTCTGTATTTACTTCAAGATAAATGAAAGAGATTGACAAGAAAAACACAAAGCACAGTCAAAAGTACACAGTAAGAATGTATACTTGTGTCTGCTTGTTGTGCTTAAGCTGAAGTTTAACCACTTGCCGACCAGCCACCGTCATTATACGGCGGCAGGTCAGCACGATCCCGCAAATCGCCGAAGGTGTACGTCGGCACCTTTAACTTCAATACATGGCACTTTCACCCCCTTGAATGAATGAATGAATGAATGAAAACTTGTATAGCGCGACACATGCGAACTGAATCGCCTCTGGGCGCTTGTTGTTCCTGTCTCCTTTGATATCAAAAGAGAAAAGTCTTGACCTTTTTTCTAAATGCTAGGTGGTTCTCCTCCAACCGAATGCTGGTTGGTAAAGCGTTCCATAGTCTGGGGCCTTGGATCGCGAATCTCCTTTCTCCTTTGGACTTGAAGTTGGCTTTCGGAACCTGGAGTAGGTTCCGATTCGTGGATCGCAAAACGCGATTGGGATTATGCGCTTTTATTATTTCGCATAAATAAAGTGGGGCATTCCCATGGACACATCTATGAGTAAGACAGAGAGCTTTAAAAGCAATTCTGTCTTTGACTGGCAGCCAATGAAGTGCCCTCAGTGATGGTGAGATGGATTCCCAGGGTTTTTTCCCAGTCACAAGTCTGGCGGCCGTATTCTGAACGACCTGTAGACGGGCGATTTGGTACTTGGGGAGGCCGAGGTAAAGGGCATTTGCATAATCCAGCCTGGAGTTTACAATTGCTCCCACCACGACCGCTAAATCTTCTTTAGGGATAAACGGAGTGAGTCTGCGTAGTAGGCGCAGTAGATGGTGAGATCCACTGACTACTGATCCTATTTGTGCGTCCATTGTCATAAAGGAGTCAAAAGTGACCCCTAGGCTTTTGACTTTGGCGCTAGGGGTGATGAGCTTGCCCAGAATGGGCGGGGGGGTCCACGCTGTTGAAAGTTGATTCCTGCGCTTGGCATGAAACAGGAGAAGTTCTGTTTTTGCTCCATTGAGTTTAAGATAACTCTTTGTCATCCAGTCCTCTATCAAAGAGAGGCATGTCTCTAGATTGAGGCGGTGATCCTGTCTGTTGCAGATGCGAAAATACAGTTGCGTATCATCTGCATATGAGTGGTAAAGCAGTTTTTGGCTGCTAATAATCTCAAAGAGAGGACGAAGATAAATGTTAAACAGCACTGGTGACAGAGGCGATCCTTGAGGGACTCCGCATGTTACTGTGCGTTTTTCAGACGTGAAAGGTCCTAACTTCACTGTTTGCGATCGGTTGTCCAGAAAAGAGGAGAACCAAGATAGATCGCCTTCTGCGACTCTGGCTACTTCAGCAAGCCGAGTCAGTAACAGATTGTGGTCTACAGTGTCGAAAGCGGCACTTAGGTCCAACAGAACTAGAAGACAAGATTCTCCTTCGTCTGCGGCCTTGAGAACATCGTCCCATACTTTCAGCAATGCTGTTTCCGTCCTGTGTCCGGGACGGAAGCCTGATTGCAATGGGTCAAGTAGCTTGTAGGTATCTAGATGCTGTTGCAGCTGTTGTACCACTACTTTTTCCATTATCTTTGAGAGTACGTTGAGGCTTGTTATGGGGCGGCGGTGGAGTGGATCCTTGGGGTCCAGGGAGGGTTTCTTCATGATGGGTTGGATTATACCCTCTTTCAACTGTGAGGGCACTATGCCTTCCAAGAAAGACTGGTTGATAAGCTGCGTGATGGGAGGAGCCAGAATGTCGGCGCATTCCTTCAGCAGTTTAGTGGGGATAATGTCATTTGGCGCTGTGCCATTACGCAGAGTACAAATGACATTCTTAGTGGTCTCGATGGAGATGGGTTCCAGGGCGAACTTACTTGATATAGAAGAATTACTATGGGTGTTGTGTGAGAGGCTGCAGGGGGGGCTGAGGGGGGAATTGTTTTGCTGAATGCTTTCACGGATTACCTCGATTTTATTAATGAAGTAATCCGATAGTTCATTGCAAAATTCTTGTGTGTCCGAGCTGGGGGTTTCAATGCATCCTGGCTTCATGGTCTGGGTGACCATCTTGAACAGTTCGCGGGGGCGGTTTAGGGCGCCGTTGATAGCCTCCGAAAAATACTTTTTCTTAGCTTGGAAAATTCCTTTGTGGTATTTTCTTGTAGTCGCCTTGTAGTTGGATAGGTTTAGCTGTGAAGAACATCTTTTCCAGGCAGATTCGGCCCTTCTGCGTTCTTGCTTCAGTAACGACAGTTGGTTGTTAAACCAGCTGCGGTTGTTTTTCCGAATGCGGGTTCGTCGCTTCGGCGCTACCAAGTCGGCTGACTGAAGCATGGCCGAGTTTATGGCTTCCAATGTTTCAACGGCCGTTTGATGCGGCAGAGTTGTTTCTATTTTTTTCCTTAAGGTGGTTTTGAAGAGTTCCGAGTGGAGCTTCTTCTGACATCTAGTCCAGTGTGTTGTCACTGGATTTGATGTTTTTGTTGCAGGGGGGATGGTGGAAATACTGAATCTAATTGCATGGTGGTCTGTCCATGGCAATTTTTAATTTTCCCAAATTTTTATTTCCAGAGCTTGTCTGAAAATAAGATCAAGTGTGTGACCTGAAGCATGTGTGGGCCCACATACTAGTTGCTGCAACCCTAATCCTTCCAGGTGGTCAATACAGGCGTCGGCAATGGGGTCCTGTGAGGAGTTGGCCCAGAGATTGAAATCCCCGAGCAGCAAAAGATGTTTGCTGTTGAGGGTATAAGTGGAGAAGAAATCCGTCCATGATGATAGCAGCTGCGATTTTGGGCCGGGCGGCCTATAGCAGAGCAAAATGTGGACGGTCTCCTTTGAACTTGCTTGCAGTTGCAGGGTAAGGGTTTCCATGAATGGAAGAGGGTTTTGGCGGACTGGTTTGGTGATCGTAAGATGAGTCTTGTGGATCACCGCCAGGGCCTCCTCTTTGCCCTATTCTGTTTTCCGTTATGATACGGTAATTTTCTGGCACCAGTTTCTCCTAGAATGGTGTTACAGTCGGCTGTGAGCCAGCTCTCTGTAATAAAAAGACAATCTAGATCTTTTTGTTGAATGAAGTCGCGGATTTCAAGTCGGTGTTTTTACTGCCGATCTTGTGTTGATCAGAGCACATGACATGTGCTTGAGCTGGGGTAAATGGGCTGAAATGACTGACCGTCGATCTATGATCGATTCTCAATAGTCGCTCAGTTTCTTAGGGCCTTTTTGGTGATGGCTGGCAGTATTGCGGCGCATTGCCTCAAACTCCAAATGGTTTCGGCAGAATATTGCCTACGTGCCATGATCGTCAATACACGGGGGGGGGGGGGGATTTCGGGGCAGTGGGGAGAGGAATTGGCTAACTCCTCTCTCCTAGCTTGGTCCAGAGGAAGGCAAAAAACCCTGGCGGCGCTCGGCCAATATGCTCCGGCAGGGAAAAAATTCCTTCCTGACCCCTGTAAGAGGCGATCCCCTTCATGCCCAAGCCATTTTTTAGCTTTCAGCGCTGTCACAATTTGAATGACATTTGCGCGGTCATGCAACACTTTACCCAAATTAAATTTTAATAATTTTTTCCAACAAATAGAACTTTCTATTGGTGGTATTTGATCACTTCGGCGTCTTTTTTTCCCCCGCTATAAACAAAAGAAGAGAGACAATTGTGAAAAAAAAGCAATATTTTTTACTTTTTGCTGTAATAAATATCCCCAAAAATATATAAAAAACGAATTTTTTCTCAGTTTGGGCCGATACGTATTCTTCTACATATTTTTGGTTAAAAAAAAAAAATCGCAATTAGTGTATATTGATCGGGAGATTTTCCTTTTATAGGGCTATTCGAATGACAAAGGTATCTGGAGAATGCTTGGAAGTTTTGCTTTCAGTCCCACTGTCAGTCCCTTGTGCCTAGCCTATATGAAATTCACTCTGCCGTGTTTGACTTGGAAAAAAGTTATAGCGGCTACAAAATAGGGGATAGATTTATAGCATTTTTATTTTTTTTACTAGTTATGGCGGCGATCAGTGATTTTTATCGTGAATATAATATAATATATAATATATATATATATAATAATATAATAATAATATATAAATATGCACTGATTACTGTGTAAATGTGACTAGCGGGGAAGGGGTTAACACTAGGGGGCGATCAAGGGGTTAAATGTGAATCCGAGTGATTCTAACTGTAGGGGGAGGGGACTGACTGGGGGAGGTGACCGATCCGTGTCCCTATGTACAAGGGACACACCATTGGTCTCCTCTCCCTGACAGGACGTGGATCTCTGTGTTTACACACAGACATCCATGGTCCTGCTCAGTTACTGGGCAATCGCGGGCACGCGCATCGGGTTCCCAGTAATGCGGCGACGCACGCGCTCCCTAGTGGCTTGGCAAGGTGAGGACATAATATGTCGTCCTCCCAGAACGAGAGGATTATCGTGCCTATGTCAATTGACGGCGGCTGGTGGTAAATCGGTTAAGGGCGATAGCATGCGCATGCCCGCTGCATGGCGGGGGGCCCGATGCGCGTGGCCGTGATGTCCGCTGTCCACCCGCAATCACTGACACGAGAGCCAGAACGGGGATGAGTGTATGTAAACACACAGATCCCTGTTCTGACAGGAGAGAAGAGACAGATCTGCTGTTCCTAGTAATCAGAAACAGAGATCTGTTTTCTCCTCCAGTCAGTCCCATATAGCACTGATCGCTGTATAAATGTCAAATAGTGCCAAAAAGTGTCAAAAGTGTCCAATCTGTCTGCCGCAATGTTGCAGTCCCTCTAAAAATCGCAGATCACTGCCATTACTAGAAAAAATAATAATAATAAAAATGCCATAAGTCTATCCCCTATTTTGTAGACGCTATAACTTTGGATTCTGCTATATACAGAGAATATAAATCCGCCTAAACTGATGAAGAAATTTATTTTTATTTTTATTTTGGGGGGGATATTTATTATTGCAAAAAGTATAAAATATTAAATAATTTTCAAAATTGTTGCTATTTTTTTGTTTATAGAGCAAAAAATAAAAACCGCAGAGGTGATCAAATACCACAAAAAGAAAGCTCTATTTGTGGGAAAAAAAGGACGTAACTTTTGTTCGGGCACAGCATCGCACGACTGGGCAATTTGCAGCTAAAGCGACGCAGTGCCGTTTCGCAAAAAATGGCCTGGTCATTAAAGGGGAAAATGTTCTGATCTGTAGGTGGCAGAATTTTACTCAAAAACTGTAAAGTCCTTCGAGTGCTGATTTTTATTGGTACCTACTCCCACTTCCACAATCCCTGCCTGGGTGAGGATTGCATCGTTTGCCCCAACCCCACCCTTCCCTCAGCCTTCAGGAACACATCACACTTCCCAGGAGGCTTCAGGATTATTGACAGGGCGCTGAGCGTGCATGTGCAGTGGGGAGCCGGCTGTGGTTCATCAGGAAGCCACAGCTGGCTCCCGTATCCAAGATGGCGGCACAAGGGACCCGCAGTAGTAGTATAACAGGCTGCAGGAAGACTGCACTGGACCACAGGCACTGGCAAGTACCTGATTTTTAAATGTCAGCAGCTACATTATTTTTAGACTTTAAAGGATAAGTTCACATTTGGAGCACCTTACATGTTAAACCCATATTTACATATTTAAAGTATAACATGCAACATAATCTAAAGCCCCACCCACCCTTCCTCTCTGTGACAGCAGGCGGGGGATCCTCACCCCGCACCTGCTGTCACATCTTAAAACCGTGGCTGCTGTGTGGGGCTCTGGCTGCAGCCACGTCATTCGTTTTAAGCAATCTATGAATGAGAAGACTACAAGTCCTGTTCGGTGCCCTTGTAGTTCAGTCACAAGTCCTGCAGCTTTTAGGCCTCATTTCCACTGGCTTTTACAGCCACTTTTCTGAGCGTTTTTTGCAGCTTAAAAACGCCTGTCCATGTTAGTCTATGGCCTCATGCCCACCATGACGTTTTTGAGCTGTAGATGGCTAAGCTGCAAAAAAAACGCGGGACCAGTGCGTTCTGAAGCTCCAGCAATAGAGCTGTAAAAACGCCAGACGTTATAAACGCGCTCAAAAGCGCTCAAAAATGCGGCCGCAGCGTTTTTAAAGCTCCAGCTCCAAAAAAAAAATATATATATATATATTTTTTTTTCTAAAATAAACATGGACAGGCGTTTTTAAGCTGTAAAAAACGTGGCTGTAAAAACGCCAGTGGAAATGAGGCCTTAAGCTGACAGTCCATACAGTATTACAAGCAGAAAGCTATAGGACTTGTCTGCAGGAGTCTAACATTGTACCCGCGATCCACTGAACAGGTGCAATGTTTTGAAGGTTCCTTGGGGAAGAAAACATAAATGGACTTTTTTTTCTGAAAAAAAAATATTTTTTCTCAAAAGGTGAACTTAGCCTCAAGCTGAAGTTCCATTTATCAAGCAAATTAGCAACACAACTGGAATCCATTAGGAGCTCCTCTCACTTATGCTTGCCTTAAACCTGTAGAATTTTGTTCAAATGTTTGGACATGAAAGTATAAGGCCTCATTTCCACTGGCGTTTTTACAGCTTAAAAACGCCTGTCCATGTTTATTTTAGAAAAAAAAAATATATATATATTTTTTTTTTTTTGGAGCTGGAGCTTTAAAAACGCAGCGGCCGAGTTTTTGAGCGTTTTTGAGTGTTTTTTGCGCGTTCTTGAGCGTTTTTTAATGTCTGGCGTTTTTACAGCTCTATTGCTGGAGCTTCAGAACGCACTGTTTTTTTTTGCAGCTTAGCCATCTACAGCTCAAAAACGTCATGGTGGGCATGAGGCCATAGACTAACATGGACAGGCGTTTTTAAGCTGCAAAAAACGCTCAGAAAAGTGGCTGTAAAAACGGCAGTGGAAATGAGGCCTAAAAAAAAAACAGTTGTCCGGCCATTCAATGGTGTCTTCATGGAAGGGACTATTGCCGCGTACACACGGTCGTTTTTTGCGATGAAAAAAAACGACGTTTTTTAAAACGTCATTTAACCACTTGGAAACCGCATCACTTCCAAAGACGTGAACAGCGCGGACCTGAGGCGCCGGGGTCACGTCTTTGGACGTGATTTGCTTGTAATTCCCCGCGAGCGCCACAGGGTGGCGCGCGGCAGGGAAAAACAGTCCCGACGCATCACCGAGGATCCGATGCGTGTACCCGGCGGCCGCGATGTCCGTCAGGTACACGCGATCGTCGGTGAGAGAGCAGGGACGTGGAGCTCTGAGTGTAAACACAGAGCTTCACGTCCTGTCAGTGAGGTGACAGATGCTGTTTCTCTTGTACAGCATCGATCACCTCCCCCAGTCACCCCCCTCCCCCCATACAGTTAGAACACACCCAGGCAATACATATAACCCCTTCCTCACCCCCTAGTGTTAACCCCTTCAATGCCAGTCACATTTATACAGTAATTAGTGCATTTTTATAGCACCGGTCGCTGTATAAATGTGAATGGCGCCAAAAATGTGTCAAAAGTGTCCGATGTGTCCGTCGCAATATCGCAGTCCCAATAAAAATCGCAGATCGCCGCCATTACTATATAAGTAAAAAAAAAATATAAAAAAAAAAATCATAATTATGTCCCCTATTTTGTAGGTGCTATAACTTTTGCGCAAAGCAGTCACTTATTGTGATTTTTTTTTTTTTTTTTTACAAAAATACGTAGAAGAATACGTATCGGCCTTAACTGAGAAAAAAAATATATAAAAAAAATGGGATATTTATTATAGCAACAAGTAAAAAATATATATATTTTTTTAAATTGTCGCTTTTTTTCTTTTTTTCATTATACGCAAAAAATAAAAACCGCACGGGCGATCAAATACCACCAAAAGAAAGCTCTATTTGTGGGGAAAAAAGGGACGCCATTTTTGTTTGGGTGCCACGTCGCACTACCGCGCAATTGTCAGTTAAAGCGACGCAGTGCCGGAAGCTGAAATTTCGCCTGGGCACGAAGGGGGTTTATGTGCCCAGTAAGCAAGTGGTTAAATTGATCGTGTGTGGGCAAAAAAAATTCCAACATGCTTGAATTTTTTGTGTCGTTTTTCAAAACGTCGTTTTTTGTTTGACAAAAAGTCACCGTGTGTAGCAAAAACGTCGTTCAAAACGACGTTTTTCAACCCGCGCATGCCCAGAAGCTAGTTATGAAGCGAGCTTCAATGGAAAAGAGTGGTGAACGTAACCTCGCTTTTTGTGAAAAAACGATGGTGTGTATGCAAAATTGTCTTTGAAAAGCGACGTTTCAAAAACGTCGTTTTTTACTTCACAGAAAACGTCGTTTTTTTTTTTATCGCAAAAAACGACCATGTGTACGCGGCATAAGACTTTTTTTTCCAAGTACCATGTCAAGGATTTTGATTTTCATAGAATGGGAAAGGAAAGGGAGTAGCCATCTAGGCTCTCCTTTCCTCATGGGTCCACGGCAGGGGCATGCAGGTAAAGGGTTCAAAAGTTTAAAGTTAAACCAGCAAGGTCAAGTAGGTATGTAAGAGGATAATTATTTCAGCTGGGTGAGTAGGAACAGCTGGTTAAGAGAGGGTTCTGGAATACTAGCAGCCTGGGTCAGTGATTGGGCCTAATAGGTCAGGTGGCTAGCTAGAAAGTTCTGGAGCTTGTCCCGGCCTATTTAAGGGTCTGTACAGTATGAGTCAGGTGCCGGTGACCAGGAAATCCTAGCAGGAGCAGCTCCCCGGACAGTGCGTACAATGGAAGCCCTGATTCAGCAGCTGATTAAGAGAGCAGAGGGTTCGGGCGCGCGCCGAATGGATCCAGCATTGCTTATCCCTACCTGAGGAGCTGAACTTGGACGCCAGCGGCATGGAATCCGTCCCTGCACCAGGACCGAGCGAGCCGGGCACATACAGCATGCAGCCATTCCGTTCAGAGGAGGCGGAGTTCCCGACGGTCACCTTCCCAGAGATGACAGGCCTAGATGACGCAGAGGAGGAAGAAGGCGTCGGACGGAGGACCAGCAAAAGAAGGCGTTCGCAGGGGAAGAGCCTGAGCCCTGCGCCTAGCAGGACCAACGATGTCTGCAGTTTTTCTCCTCTCTTATCTTTCAGGAGCCAGAGTTCGGGATCAGCAGCCCCCCCTGGAGGTCGGGGGAAGAGCAGCAAGTCCACAGCACGCCATGCTGAGGATTTTTCACAACAATCCAGCACGCCTGGAAGCAGTCAGAGCTCCCGCGGTGGTGGCAGGGGAGGTCGGAAGAACACCAGTCCACCCACTCAGCAAAATACTAGGCAAACCGGCAGCATTCCTGTGCGGTGTGATGTGCCTGCAGCGTTCCCTGGACCTCAGTCTACTCAGGGATTGGAGGGTGAGTGCCAGACGGCAACACAGTTATCTATTCTATCTACAGCTGTTGAGAAGTTAATAACTGTAATGAAAGACCAGGTTATCCCTCCTAATTTAAGATCTGTCAGCAATGAGGCAAGGGTCTGGTCAGCTGACCCTGCTCCTGTACCTCAAACCCCTTGTACTGATAACAATGCTAGGATACTGACAGGATTTATATGCATGCCATTTATTCTATCTATTTATAGATTTTCATTTGTGTTTTTGATTTTTTTCTATTTAGTATATTATTTTGTCCACTATTTTGCCTTAAGGAGTTTTACTAATTTTGATAGGAGGGAGGAGAAGCAGGACGAGCGTAAGCCAGTTATAAAATCCTTTTATGGAATGGTTATTAAGCCTTTTTTTTTTTTAGTGTTTTAATTATATATCCCCAGAAAAAAAGTTCTTTTATTCAGAAAGATATCGTATTTAGAAGCTTACAGAAGCTTCAGTGGGATGTCTTGGCTGACATATGATGAGGCTTTCAGGCAAAAGTTAGCGATTCAGCCATCTTTACAGTGGGGATCAAAGGATGTTGGTCTGTGGCTCAATTTATTTTTACCACAGAAACAGCCTGTCGTTCGGTCAAGCACACTCCCGGCATCACAGCCCCTGCTGGTGGCTCTTATAAAAAAGGTTTGTGCTTTGCCTTTAACGATACACAATGTAAATGGGCTAATGCTTGCAAATATAAACACGAAAGTGCCTTTTGTTCTGGGAACCATCCAGTCTCGAAGTGTTTTCGGAAGCTACAGGCCCACACGAGAGAAGGGGTTTCCAAAAGCAGCTACCCCAGTGATATTACCAAACATGTTCCCCTGGTTGCAGGTGTACCCAAACCAGCAGATGGCTTCCCTTCTCATTAAAGGTTTCTCCGAAGGTTTCCACGTGCCAAGTTTTGAAGGCAGTGGTTGCCATGTGGTTGAAAATTTAAAATCAGTCAGGGAAGCACCATTGTTGGTTAAAGCTAAACTTTTGAAAGTAAGGGCGGGTAGGATGGAAGGTCCCTTCGATCACCCACCCTTTAAGAATTTCAGAATCTCTCCTTTAGGCCTAGTCCCCAAAAAAGAGCCTTTTCAGTTCCGTTTAATTCATCACTTATCATTTCCGTTTGGTCACTCGTTAAATGATCAGATTGACACCGGCGAAGCATCGGTTTCATACTCATCCTTTGACGCAGCCATCAACAAACTACGCCTCCTGGGAAAGGAGGCTCTAATGGCCAAAGCAGACATTCAGTCAGCTTTTCGGTTACTCCCTTTGAACCCCAAAAGTTTTAATTCATTAGGAATTTGTTTTGAAGAACAGTTTTACTTCGACAAAGCGCTGCCAATGGGCTGCTCAATCTCATGTTTTTATTTTGAGACATTTGCAACCTTTTTGGAGTGGGTAGTAACCAAGGTATCAGGTTCAGACAATTTAATACATTACTTGGATGATTTCTTGTTTTTGGGGGCCCGGTAGGTTCGGCTGAATGTTCTCACCTGTTGCACTCTTTCCAATTGGTGTGCAAACACTTTGGGATTCCGTTGGCAGCTGAGAAAACTGTTTCTCCTACAAATTGCATTGATTTCCTGGGTATAATTATAGATTCTGTTAAGATGGAATTCAGGTTGCCGGACGACAAAATTTATAGGTTATCCCAGACTCTGAGGCTACTTGTTAGAAGGCGGAAAGTGACACTAAAGGAGATGCAATCCCTACTGGGCCAACTGGCATTTGCATCAAGAGTGCTACCCATGGGCAGGGTTTTTTCTAGGAGCCTGTATGCAGTAACATCTGGTTTTAAAAATCCGGCATCGCATATTAGGTTGACTACGGATAATAGGAAGGACCTTTTTGTTTGGTTGCAATTTCTGGAGGTTTTTAACGGTAAGGCAATATGGCAGCAGGAGTTTGTATTAGACAGCGATTTTCAATTAGAAACAGATGCAGCAGGATCGGTCGGTTTTGGGGCAGTTTGGGGAAACCATTGGTGCATGGATACCTGGCCAGCTAGGTGGATCACCCATGGTTTCTGCAAAAATATTGTACTTTTAGAACTCTTTCCTGTGATCGTGTCGCTGGAGATATGGGGGCATTTATTTGCAAATAGAAGGTTGCTATTAAGTACAGATAATAAAGGTGTAGCCTTCGCAGTAAACACATTATCAGCTAAATCTCCCACAGTAGTAACTTATTTACGTCATTTGGTTTTTCTTTGTTTAAAATGGAACATCTGGCTAAAAGCACGGTACATCCCTGGCAAGAATAATAGAATTGCTGACGCTCTTTCTCGTCTACAGATGGACAAGTTTTTCGATTTTCTTCCAGGGGCAGATCCAGTAGGGGTGGTATGTCCTTCCCATCTGTGGGACCTGATTTAATTTCGCAGAATATCCAGAACTCAGTGGCAGGTTCTACGTGGAAGAGCTACACTTCCTCTTGGTTACTGTGGTCGACCTTCCTAATGTCATTAAATTTAACAGTATCAGACTACTCAGAGGAGCTGGTACTGTTGTTCCTCAACTCTTTAATACAGAGACATTACTCTTGGTCCCATATTAGCAAAACACTCTCGGGAGTTTCCTTTTTCCTTCGCCTCTATAACCTGCCACCATGCCATAGTTTTTTTACGGTTAGGCAAGTTTTAAAGGGATATAGGAAGAGCGCTTTCAGAAAGGACACCAGATCACCGGTTACCCCTGCTATTTTATCCCAAATCTGCGAAGCTACCTCGGTAATATGCTTCTCGGCGTATGAGGCCACATTGTTTAAATTTATGTTTATCATTGCCTTTTTCGGTGCATTTAGGATATCAGAGTTGCTTCCCTCCTCTGGTAAGGATACTTCGGGAATTTTATTGTCCGAAGTACTCTTACTGGACAATGTTCTAAAGTTGTTCATCAGGTTTAGCAAAACAGATGCATTAGGTATAGGAGCTTGGGTTTCATTGAATGAGTATAGTGTGAAACAGATTTGCCCAGTGGCAAATATGAGGGAGTACCTGTGCATCCGCCCAGCTGTCCCTGGCTTATTATTTATTCATGTGAATGGCTCTCCCGCATCCAGTTTTCAGTTTTCTGCATTATTAAAGAAATGTTTATCTCATGTCCACCTAAGCCATCTTAGGTTAACATCTCATTCGTTTCGGATTGGAGCAGCCACAGAGGCTGCTAGGATCGGGTTGGAGGATAATGCAATTAAGAGAATTGGTAGATGGAAATCGAATGCATTTAAATTATATATTCGCCCGTATTAACAATTGATTTATTACAGGTCATCAGCATTCGGTATGGATCATAGGTCATTCATTTATTTTTTGGGCACAGAAAAGAGCAGCGGATAGGATCTATTCAGAAAATCTGGGCTTTGGACCCCGCAACCTCAGAGTGAACTGGTATGGTCGCAGAGGAATGGTTTGGGATGATCTAATCTTTGAGTTAGGCAGATTGTATGCAATTTTTCCTCCTCCAGACATTCTGTTTTACACTTGGGAGGTAATGACATAGGTAAAATTAGAACTTATGAGTTGGTCAACAAAATGAAGGATTATTTTCAATTTTTAAGAATGGTTTCTCCGCATACTGTTTTAGTTTTCTCTGAGATAATTCCTCGCCTACGCTGGCTGGAATCTTTAATTTTCAAACCTCTGGAGAAAGTCCGTAAACGGATCAATAAGGCTATGGAATTTTTTTTATCTCCTGAGCTGGGTATTTCCTTCAGGCATCGGGAACTGGAGGGTGGTATTCAGGGCCTGTATAGGGCGGATGGAGTCCATCTGTCAGATATAGGCCTTGACATTTTTAATACGGAACTCCATCGTGCATAGAGGCGGTGCGGTTTGGGGTGGTGGTGTGGACAGAAGGGGGCTATCGCTCCCCCCTCTGTCGTTTGGGAGAATTGAGATTTTTGATGGTAAATCAGCTCGAGTCTCAGTGGCTGAGCTGGGGTTGGTTATGGTGAATTGATTGGTTAGTGATATAGATTCATGATTTTCAAGTAAGAGTTATTATCGTTATTAATTATTAAAGCAAAACCAATGAATCAGGCCGTGGCAAGTTATTTCCAAACAAACTATGGAATTTGTGTTAAAATAAATATTTGAAATAGATTCTGTGGTTGTTCTTCTTTATTTCTATGCACGATTGGGTTATGCATGATGCCTGTGGTCCCATGGGAAAGGAAAGGGAGTAGCCATCTAGGCTCTCCTTTCCTCATGGGTCCACGGCAGGGGCATGCAGGTAAAGGGTTCAAAAGTTTAAAGTTAAACCAGCAAGGTCAAGTAGGTATGTAAGAGGATAATTATTTCAGCTGGGTGAGTAGGAACAGCTGGTTAAGAGAGGGTTCTGGAATACTAGCAGCCTGGGTCAGTGATTGGGCCTAATAGGTCAGGTGGCTAGCTAGAAAGTTCTGGAGCTGGTCCCGGCCTATTTAAGGGTCTGTACAGTATGAGTCAGGTGCCGGTGACCAGGAAATCCTAGCAGGAGCAGCTCCCACCCTACCCCCCCCCCTTCCCGTCGCGGCCGATTCATGTGGTGGCTCACTCGGCAGGTCGTCCGAGGGGAGAATTGAGATTTTTGATGGTAAATCAGCTCGAGTCTCAGTGGCTGAGCTGGGGTTGGTTATGGTGAATTGATTGGTTAAGTGATATAGATTCATGATTTTCAAGTAAGAGTTATTATCGTTATTAATTATTAAAGCAAAACCAATTAATCAGGCCGTGGCCAAGTTATTTCCAAACAAACTATGGAATTTGTGTTAAAATAAATATTTGAAATAGATTCTGTGGTTTTTCTTCTTTATTTCTATGCACGATTGGGTTATGCATGATGCCTGTGGTCCCATGACCGTTCTACTTCCAGATTAACTTTGGCAAGTGCACGTGCATAAGACAATTGTTCTCATCCAGGAGCAAATTCAATGATTAGAAATTGGTTTGTTCCCATTAGATTTGCCAACATTTTTCCTTCCTTGCCCTCAATTTTTTCCTTGCTCTGATTGAAACCATAGTATAATCATACACACAATCGGACATTCAAACAACAAAAACCGTGTTTTTTTTTTCCGACGGATTGTTCACTCAAACTTGTCTTGCATAAGCACAGACACAAAAATGTTGTCAGAATTCGAACGTCGAGAAAGCGGGGTCACGTACAACACTACGACGGAGGCGAGAAAAAATAAGTTCAATGATTCCGAACATGCGTAGGATTTTTGTGCATCGGAATTGCATACAGACGATTGGAATTTCTGACAAAAAACTTTTGTTGTCGGGAAAAATTGAAGAAACCCAGCTCTCAAACATTTGTTTTCGGAAATTCCCGCAGCAAATGTCCAATGGAGCCTACACATGACCAAAAGCTCAAATCGAACATTTGTTGAATTATCTAATGTCCCACCGTGTGGACGGGACATTAGATAATTGAATGAACATTCTGGAAATTTTCTAAGTGTAAGTCTTTAGGTAAAGTCTGTGTGTATTTGCAACTGCCAGGCTTGGAATCCTGGGTAGCCAACTGCAAACGATTTGTACAATACTATGACAGATTCAACAATAAATAAAGAAGAAAAGAGGAAGACGGTGCTAATGGAATAGCCGTAAAGACAAACAAAGTTTTGAATTGTATCTCAAAGTGCATCAAAGGAACCCATGTAAAACCCCCAATTGTCCCACTGTGCTACAGTATGTAGTTTAAAAAGACAGCGTTGCCAATGTCAACACTAATGAACACATCCCCTACTTAGCAAAATACTATAACATCAAGGTGAAAACAACCTTAAACTCTCCATCATTGTATTAAATTGAATAGCACATTGTCCAGAGCACTAGATCAGGCTCCACAGTTCAAATGAAGCACAATGGGCTGAAAGATAAGAAGCTCCAAGTTTATTTTTGCATGGAATGGCGGCCAGTCCAGAGTTATAGGGGCACTTTATGGGTGTAGTATACTATGATTGCTTTTATAGACAATCCATCCCAGCTACTGCAGAGTGTCAAGTGACTGGTCTAATCCATAATATAAAGATGAATCTTGTAAGTGCACTTGCACATATCATATGCCATAAAACTCACCAAAATGAGTTCATTGATAGAACATTTACCAGGCATAATAGATAAACTCCATGGGCCAGATTCAGAAAGATTTGCCTAAGTTTCCGCGGGCGTAGCGTATCTTTAAAGGTGCTATATAAAATAAAAAAATGTACTACTATTATTATTATTATATACGTTTAATAAAATGGGATGGGAAGAGAAAAATAGAGGGCGCTCTACCACGAAGTGATAAATCAATATAACATGAATTAATCGTGACCATTGAGAAACTAATATTACTATAGTGAATAATAACAAATAAAATAATGTCTCTGTGTCATGAATCACTTAATGACATAATGTCACAACATCCATAGGTGGAGTGTAACAAATAAATGATTTGAATCTTCTTAATTTGTTTATGTGAAAGTAAAATGCCACCACCAGATTTGAATCTTCTTTACACCCAAAAATGTGCTGATAAAAATGGATGCGCTTACCAGAATGAATTGACTACTTTAGTGAAAAAGTTAGTCAAATGAGCATATGCAGGATTGTGCCTGCACACATACCGACAGGAAATGATTGATGTAAACCTCGTCACCAGGATTCCAAATAAGGATATGTAAAAAAAAACAATGGAGAAGCCAATAGCGTAATATTGTTTAATAAAAAATAGTAAAAACAAGGAAAAGCCAAATGGCCTCTTACTGTAGTTGTGCCTACCCGGCACTGGGGCTGCAGACGTATCACCGTCAATAGCGGTACAAGTGATTGGGTCGTCTGGGATCTCTGCTACCGCCGTAACACAACCTCGCGTTCCCAGCTGCTAGCTCCACAGGTCTGGAAGCACGTCACGTGACCGGGTACCGCCTCCGACATACGTTTTGTTCTTTGAACGTCTTCAGGGGGCGTCACGACGTACGTTTCTTTCGTTGAACGTCTTCAGGGGGGCAATCAGTATTGTATATGAGGAGCAGCTTTTTATAATTTATAGAAGTATGTATTTATTTGTTTGGCGCTGATTTTCACTTTATCAATAAAATGGGATAGTTTTAAACACTACTCTATGAAGTGCTTCCCTCTTCCTTTACACGCATGATCATTTTATATATGCTGGGCTGAGCATTGAATATAATCCTTGGATGGTAACAAGGCTGAACCTATATGCGGATGATACCTAATCACAGGGATTTGTGGCGATCAAAAGCGATTTAGATTCCTATCATTTGAGATCCAAAGTCTCTGGTAAGAGGCATGAGTTGATGTAGGAAACGGTCTTGTAGCCTCTCACTTTTTGTTTGCTGCTTTTTTTGCACATTCAATCACTGGGATATCCATCATCTTTAATGGATCCTGTGTATATGTATCACTTAGATGGACTCATTGAAAATAGTTTTTCCATATGTTTCAATGTTTTGTTATATTACAGTATATGTGATTATTAGGAAATTGATGATTGAACGAGAAGCACACCTAGTCAATTTCTAGGTAAATGTAAATTGTTTGGAGCTCGGCCTGTGTTTCTCACCACTGACACGTTACATCAACAGAATGGACTGTATCAAGGCAGAGCTATGGTAATCATCTGATCAAACTCCATTTTAGAACATTCCCCATCTATGACTCCCTCCTCATAATTTCTCTTAAAAGGGAATAGGCCAGTCAGTAGTTACCACAGATAAAGACAACAATTAATAGAATTAAAACTAGCTATAGCTATTATTATAGCTATAGCATGCGCACGGGAGACGCCATTTACGGCACAGCTACTAAAGAAACGGCACAAGCAAGCCGTTTCTTCGATGCACATGTGCTGATGATGTCGGCACATGCAGATACAGTGAAAACAGTGCAAGTTTAGGAGATATTGACGGTACCTACAGGTAAGTCTTGTTATAGGCTTACTTGTAGGTAAAAGTGGTAGTACAGGATTAACAACCACTTTAAATAAGTGAATTTGGAAGGTGGCTGGTGGCATGGAAGAGCACATTTTTTTTTTATTGATGGCTTTGTATAAGTATTTGATTAGCTTCAATTGAGATAAGTCCAGGAAGGTAATACTTTCATCAACAACATAGGTTAAATGCATGTTCCTCTTATTTTCATTCAACATCCTCATGAACAAACTCCAGCTCAGCTACAATATCTTCAACAGTGTTATTATTTAAGTGGAGTTCCACCCATAAATGGAACTTCGGCTTTTTGGAACCCCCCCCCCCCCCTCCGGTGTCACATTTTGCACCTTTCAGGGGGGAGGAGGGAGCAGATGCCTGTATAATACAGGTATTTGCTCCAACTTCCGGTCATAGATCACCGCGGTGATCGTGTTGACCTACGCCATGTCTGTCACCTACTTTCTCCCCCCCCCCCCGCTGTCTTCTTGGGGGGGGAGTGAAGCCGCACATGCGCAGTAGGGAACCAGGAAGTGAAGCTGCAAGGCTTCACTTCCCGATTCCCATACTGAAGATGGCAGAGGGAGAGATCGGTTTCCGGTGACAACATTGCGGGCGCCCAGAACAGGTAAGTGTTCTAATATTAAAAATCAGCAGCTGCAGTATTTGTAGCTGCTGACTTTTAATATATTTTTTTTTCGGAGGAACTCCACTTTAACCACATTTTTTGAAAAACACGTGGGAAAAAAAGCATCTTACAGCAGCTACTCCAACCTCATGCAGGATAGATGTATACCATGCATATCATGCCTCTGCCCCTGGGAGTCATACCTATTGCTGTCATCTTTGAAGTGCTTAATGCGACTTGCAGTTTCACAACAGCTTGAGTGTCAAGATTGCCTAACCATGATGCGTACAGAAATTCAATGTCAATACAAGCTAATAAACTCATATCTGGACAATAAAATTATTTAGTTTCAGGAATACATCCCCTATGTCTAAAGATGGCAGCCATAGGTCTTATTTGTGCAGATATATTTATTTTCCAAGATGTTTCTTTGGTCTTTCATGGTAGGTTAGCTTTATCTTTATATTACAGACAAGATCAGATAAGGGGAACTCTGCAGCAGCTGGACTGGATTGTCTATAGAGGTGATCTAAAAAACAAAAGCCTATTTTGTTAGGGGCTAAGGTGACTCTTGCCAAATCTTGGAAACATCCTACTGCAGGTGTGCCCAGCCAGTTGCCCGCGGAACCCTCTGATGTGGCCTACGACCTCCTGTTATTCAGGGGGGCAATCAGTATTGTACTGTTATTAAAGGTACGTTTTTATTACTAAAATCAGTGTGTATACTGTATATTTGCATATCTGTTCTGCAGTGGTTACTGGGCTGCTTTCAAACTGATCCACAGGTACAGAGAAGGGTTACCTGCACTGAACCATAGACTTCTATTACCCACTCCACTCATTGTGGCCCGCGACCAGTTACCAAATCTTTTAAGTGGCCCCTGTTCTTCAAAAGGTTGGGCACCCCTGTCCTACTGTGTCCCTGAAGCATGCTAGGAAAAAGTCCCCTGGGTCATGTTAAATGGGAATAATGTTAGCATCCTGAAGGACACAGTCCAAAAATGTGAAAATATTTGGGAGCCGTGGGCTATCTATATACATGTCTCTCTGGTGCGTAAAGCCCTGTACACATGATCGGTCAAACCGATAAGAACGGTCTGATGGATTTTTCCATCAGTTAACCGATGAAGCTGACTGATGGTCAGTCGTGCCTACACACCATCGGTTAAAAAAACGACAGTTCGACAATCCATGTAGACACGATCCATTCCATTCCCCATAATTAAGACGAGACACAAGCTCTGTTATTTCTGGTTTCAAATGTATGAACAAACTCTTTAATGGTTATATATAGTACAGGCATGTTACAGTTATCAAAGGAACAAATAAACTCTCTACCCACCACATTACACAATGACCTTCATACACATCCTTTTAGATAATGACATTCAGGTGAGTTAATTATCCCCCAGACGTCCCGACTCTGACAACAAGCTATTAACCTGCATAATACACCTTCCTATGTCAGACGTTCGGGCACCGAATTACAGGAGTTAATTACTACAGCTGACGAGACACATTCCATATCTATTCATCAATAGACTTCACACAAAACAGCATCACACAATGAAAGGTCTTTCAGAAGCAGACTCAATTAGCATCGCAACAGCCTAGGTTAGAATTGAAGGAGACACTCTTATTGACCGGATGTGGGTCAGCATGAAATCACCTGTAATATGTCCAGATCTCCTGCAATACATGAATTATTATTAATGTCGCATCTTATGTAATCCGAGATATAATTTCTCAGTCACCCTATGCCCCTATTGGACATAGGGTGACCCTAGACCCAAGAGTCATTGGTGAAGCCGGCACAGGAGTACACTGCACCCTTCAAGGTATCCATTGGTTAATTTTTAACCGATGGATAAATAACCGATGGAGCCCACACATGATCGGTTTGGTCTGATGAAAACGGTCCATCAGACCGTTCTCATAGGTTTGACCGATCGTGTGTACGCGGCATTAGCCTGTCATTCCCCTTTGGTTTGGGGATTATATTATTCCCTCTGACTCTGGTCCCGACCATTTCTCTTTACCCTATTCTTTTTCTTTTCTTGTCCTTTTTTTTCTCCATTGTATGGTTGACTACTCAGGAGTCTGATGATCTAGCACTCCACATATCCAATTTATTGATCTTGGGGTGGTCGTCAATGTACTTATCTCACTGGTGCATCAGGTGGATCATTGAACCCTTCATAATCTGATGTTACCTCGATTGTTGTGATTCTGGTGAAGTGGGTATTATTAATGTATTATGCATTGCATTTGCTTTTTCTATATTTGTTCAGCTGACGGTGGTACTTTTGTATTGACGCTTGTTTTACTTCTTGTAAAATCTTCAATAATCTTCAGTAAATTTTTTTGAAAGTAAAGAAACTAAACCCATTGGAGTTTTAGGCTCGGTTCACAGTTGTGCAAAGCAGGAACCAGAGTGATTACAGTTCGGGTTCCCGCATCGCATTACACTTGCAGGCAGTTCACACTACCCTCTCGCAGACCACAATGCAGACTGGGAAATCGGACAGGAATCGGAGCGCATGGATGTGAACGCCTATGTGCTTTGATTCCAGTGTGGACTAAAAACAGGGTCCTGCACCATTGTGGTCCGAATGCTATGCAAATTCAGCCATACAAACTGTTTGGCTGAATTTGCATCGCACAGACATCGCATGTGATGTGCACAGCAATGTGGTGTGAATCCCATGCAATGTCTGTGATCACAGCAGTATGAACCCACCCTCAAAGTTCATTGTTTACTATAATCTTGAACTCACTGTCTCTCCATGCAAAAATCCACCTTGAGCTTCTTATCTTTCAGCCCATTGTGCTTCGTTTGAACTGTGGAGCCTCACCTAGTGCTTTAGACAATATGCTGTTTCATGTGCAGTCATTTTATTACAATAACGGACAGGTTAGGGTTGTTTTTATCTTGATGTTAAAGCAATTTCGCTGAATAGTGTATGTGTCGCATACCTGTTAGTGTTTACATTGACAACATTGTCTATTTTAACTACATACAACAATGGGAGTTTAACCACTTAAGGACCAGGCCTATTTTTCAAACTTGTTGTTTACAAGTTAAAAGTTTTTTTTGCTAAAAAATTACTTAGAACCCTCAAACATTATGTATATTTTTTTAGACACCATAGAGAATAAAATGGCGGTCGTTGCAATACTTTATGTCACACTGTATTTGCACAGCGGTCTTACAAATGCAATTTTTTAACACTGTTTTTATTTAAAAGTTAGCACTTTTTTTTTTTTTATATTATGAAAGATAATGTTATGCCAAGTAAATTAATAGCCAACATGTCTTGTTTCAAAATTGCGCCTGCTGGTGAAATGGCGACGAACTTTGACCCTTAAAAATCTCCATAGGCAACATTTAAAAAAGGCTACAGGTTACCAGTTTTGAGTTGTAGAGAAGGGCCTGGATTCACGTAGAGCGGCGTATATTTATGCATGCGTAGCACATCTCATATGCGCTACGCCAACGTAACACAGAGAGGCAAGAACAGTATTCACAAAGTACTTGCTCCCTACGTTGTGCCGGCGTAGCACAAATTAGTCGGCGTAATCCCGCCTAATTCAAAGTAGAAAGGAAGTGGGCGTGATCCATTTAAATAAAGCGTAAAAGAGAGAGAGAGAAGGGTTCCCCAAATGGGCTTTTAGGCAGCAATATAAAAAAAAAAATGTAGAAGTATTGTATAGGTTATATAAAACAGTATTTATTGCCAAAATCCCCGATACCCACATGAGTTAGAACAAGTTGGAACATTTCTATAAATAAAATAAAGGTCAACATTCCTGAATATAGTATGCATAGATAATACATATACAGTTTTGTATCGTTGAGACCCGACGCGTTTCGACCAATCCGGTCTCTTCAGGGGGCAAAAATGTTTCTAGAAAATAATAATATTGTGGTATAAGTTCAAAGTAAGTACATGACAGCATATAAAACAATAGAATGCCATAATGATATAGTTACCACTGAATCAGGAAATGGATAACATAAAAAGCCGCTGTGAGGTCCGGAGGGGCCTGGACTGCCCCCGCCCACCCAAAGTAGTGGAGAGGCCCACCCCAGGGAACCTGCAAGGAGCCACACAAAGAGCACCCCCCAGGAGCAGCTGAGGGGCAGCCACCTGCAGAGGAACACCCATAAAGCCCATGGTTAGTAGAAATAATTATTTCGGGTAGGTTGGTTAAAAAGTTAATTGCTGAAATACAGACAATTAATTGTATGGGTACATATATTAAGGTAATATAATGGTACAAGGGCTAATGGCAAATGCCAATTGCCAACATATATAGGGAGAGTAAAGGCATACTTAGGGGTCCAATACGAGTAAAATAATTGGGAGTATAAATTAGGTGAAAAATTGCTGTAATGAGAATCAGTGAATACGAGTGAATGAGATAGTGAGTGTAAACTGATAAGGTGGGTGATTGCCAGAATAGGACAAACCAATGGTGAAATAAGTGTGTGAAATAAGAGTGAAAGTTGAAGTGAGAAACAATATGGTGAGAGTGAAATAAAAAATAGGAAGGTGGATGATTAGTCCCCCAATGACATGGGGGATGGTGTGAGTGAGTATAATGAAGAGTGAAAGGATCTTAAAATGCATGAATAAGTGAGATATTTACCTGATAAAATCAAGGGTTGAGGTTGGATAAAATATAGTTATGGAACCCAGACTGCAATTATGCATTCTAGGAGAGGACACAATGCCAAAAAATAGGGACAGTGATGCATTAGCATCCAATCTGGCCTACATGGAACCTTATGATGGTTCCCTGATGAGCTACTCCTTATATATGCCCCTTTGTGGGTGTGGTGATCAATTGATCACATGCAGGTGGACTGCCTCCCTCCATTGAGCCATGGGAGGCTTATGGCCGCCGAAATGGCAGCCCACGTGTGGCTTCCTCGGCGTTCCCGGAGAGCTAACCAGCCCCGACAAAGTCGTCATCCCCGACACAGCAGAGCAGCGTCAAAACGCTGCGCGCATGCCCGGGAGCGCGCTGCACCGCGGCTGGAATGGGGAGGATCCAAGGAACACCACCAGCTGGGAGAAGCTCAATGGGGCGTCCAGGGACTAGCTCCAGCACCCCACGAGCAATGGGAAGGGGGACAGGGACTGTCCCCCCCAGCCGGGAAGTAACCAAGGGCCCGGCCCCGCCCCCAAGAGGGTGGAAGGGTTTAGCCATGCCCCGCCGGAGAACACAAGCGGCCACAATACATTATGAAAACTATATGTGACAGTTGACATCCATGTACTGAAACTCAAAAAGAAGGGGAGGGGGTATTTTATACAGGCATATTATATAGATAATGTATAGACATAAATAGCGTGTTAGTACCATGGCTATAAACCCCAAGCTTATGGGATATGATTTAATTAGGACAAATATTCGGTGGGAATTTTTGAACATGCTAGAATACAGAAGTCTGTCCTGCAGTTACTTCCGAAGCAAGCAAAAGAGGGGGGATTAGGTGTACAGTCCCCCAAAAAACAGAAGGTAAAATAAACCTTCTGAAGACCTAAACACCAAGCTGATGTATGATACACCAGAGATGTGAGTCATGGGTTGGGTATGCAGGGGTTAAAGCTGAACATGGAAAAACACGCAATTCATGTCAATCTCAATATGTCAGGGGAGAAGGGGGGTTTGAGCCCTCAAATGTTAATGCGAAAGAGAAAGGACACATATTGAGAACGTAATTAAGCTGCTCACCCCGAAATTGCAAAAAAGAGAGAGAGAAGGGTTCCCCAAATGGGCTTTTAGGCAGCAATATAAAAAAAAAATTAGAAGTATTGTATAGGTTATATAAAACAGTATTTATTGCCAAAATCCCTGATACCCACATGAGCTTGAACAAGTTGGAACATTTCTATAAATAAAATAAAGGTCAACATTCCTGAATATAGTATGCATAGATAATACATATACAGTTTTGTATCGTTGAGCCCCGACGCGTTTCGACCAATCCGGTCTCTTCAGGGGGCAAAAATGTTTCTAGAAAATAATAATATTATGGTATAAGTTCAAAGTAAGGACATGACAGCATATAAAACAATAGAATGCCATAATGATATAGTTACCACTGAATCAGGAAATGGATAACATAAAAAGCCGTTGTGAGGTCCGGAAGTAGTGGAGAGGCCCACCCCAGGGAACCTGCAAGGAGCCACACAAAGAGCACCCCCCAGGAGCAGCGGAGGGGCAGCCACCTGCAGAGGAACACCCATAAAGCCCATGGTTATTAGAAAGAATTATTTCGGGTAGGTTGGTTAAAAAGTTAATTGCTGAAATACAGCCAATTAATTGTATGGGTACATATATTAAGGTAATATAATGGTACAAGGGCTAAGGGCAAATGCCAATTGCCAACATAAAAAATAAAGCGTGACCCCATGCAAATGAAGGGCCGAACGAACAGCGCATGCGCCGTCCCGTGGGCGCTTCCCAGTACGCATGCGCAGAATCACGTCGGGACAAACGCCTAAGATAGGTCGAATCACTGAACGTAACCTACGCACAGCCCTATTCACATAGTACTACGTAAACGTCGTAAAATACGACGACTGTTCCAACGTCCATACCTTTGCATGGGTTGCGCTACCTTTAGGTGGAATAACTTTACGCCGGACGTACGCCTTACGTAAACGGCGTATATTACAGCGACGGGTGCAAGTACGTTCGTGAATCGGTGTATCTCGGTCATTTACATATTCGACGCGTAAATCAATGGAAGCGCCCCTAGCGGGCAGTGTAGATATGCGCCCACGATACGCCGGCGTAGGCAAGTTACGTCGGGCGGGGAGGAAGCCTATTTTTTCGACGTATCTAGCGTCGCGAATCAGCGTAAAGATACGATGGCGCACATTTGGACTTACGTTGGCGTATCTAGAGATACTTCGGTGTAAGTCTTTTGTGAATCTGGCCCAAGGTCGTTTGTAGAATTATTGCTCTCGCTTTAATGATTCGTGACAATATCTCACATGTGTGGTTTGAACACCGTTTACATATGCAGGCATGACTTACATATGTGTTCGCTTCTGAATGCGAGCACAGAGGGACAGGGCGCTTAAAAAAAAAAAATTCTTCTTTATTTTACTTTTTATTTTAAATTTTTACACTGCCCCTTAAAAAAAAATTGGATACTTTTTATTCCTATTAAAAGGAATTTCAAATAATTATGGAATGTAAAAAATTATGACGGGACCCCTTAAAGGCCGTTGGGCGCAAGTGACGTTTGATGTTGTTTCCGTCATCCAACGTCATTGAGTCGAGTCATTCCCTCACTCGACTCACAGCCTCTGAGGGGAAAGGATCGAATCGTCCCCGCCGCCACCAGCGGCTCCGGAGATGACTGGAATGCGGCGAGAGGCGGTTGGGCACCTATCCAGCCACCGATAAAAGTGATCTTGCTGGGAATCCGCCATGGAGACTACTTTTATCTTAAAGAGGAGAGCCTGCCGTTTCAGAAAATACCAGGCTTATGGCAGCTATCTGCTGCCATAGCCCCTGTGACAGGAAGTCAGATAAATCTGTGTGTGTTGTCCCAGACGGGAGATGCTTTTCTGCCTTGTTTAGACAATACACCAATTACTATTGGCCGTCGGCTGCAGAGATGGCCAGAGAGGTTTGGGGCATAAAAAGGTTTCAGCTGTTCAGAATTAAGCAATTAAAGCCCCTATAAAGACAGCCTAAGGATGGCGACTGATTGCTGCATCCTGAGGCTTTGGGAGTGAAGGAGCAGTCACAAGCACTTCTGAAGAGGTGAGGTGCTGATGGATATTTCTGTGTGAGAAATATCAAAGAGACTTTTTTTTTTGTTTTCTGCTGTAGGACCAGCAGTGTCTGCCCAGTAGTAGGCTGTGCCAGACTCCATAGGTAGGTTCCTGTGTTGGGAAGGTAGACGCCTCAAGTGGCAAGGGTTTACTTTATGTTTTGTTTTGTTTATGCTGTTTTTATGCTTGCACGTGTATCCAGCAATATGGAAAAATAAACCATATCATTTGTTTTCAATCCTCCTCAACTGCCTTTTTGTACAGTTCAGCGTGTAGTGAACCCATCCAGGGGGTCATACACACACGCTACCGAGTTAATCCCTCACCCATGGTAGAGTGCCGCGGGCAGTTAAAGTAAATCCAAAATGGAGGAGATGCTAAAACAGCTGGTTATAGCAAATGCAAATCACCAGCGGAGCCTTGCAGCTCAACGACAGGCTCACCAAGAGAGCATTGCAGCTCAACTACAGGCTCACCAAGAGAGCCTTGTAGCTCACCGAGAGAGCATGGCAGGTTGGAAACAGAGACACCAAATGGAGGCCATCATGAAACTATTTGAGAGAACAGAGGAAAAGGATAGCAAGCCCTCTCTGATTGAGAATCCAGAGGACCATAATGCTATGGAGGTTACCACGTCTGTTGTTGAGACGGAATCATCACCGGAGTGTAGTACTTTACCAGAGGAACAAGAAGTGGAGCCAGAGGAGTGTACCCTGGCAGAGCCTGAAACTCCCAAAGTAAAGGAGCCACCATTAGTAGTAGAAGAGTCTGTAGAGCCTGTTGAATCCAATGTTGTGAATGGCGTTCCAGAGGTCAAACCTGACGAGACCAAACCAGAAGAGAAAGACCCTCATGTACAAGAAGATGCTGAGGAGGTCCCGGCTGTCCCCGCAGTAACAGCTCCTATGAAGCTGAATCAACGGTCTGACAGTTCTGCTAAATACAGTAGAGAACCTTTAGCAAATACTTTGAAGAAACTTGAAGATCCAGCTACCAAAGCTGTTACCTTGGAACTGGAACCCAACAAGTTTAAGGGCAAGATTTTGGATTGCGCCAGATCTTTTCGCAAAGCCAAATTGCTGCATTACCATATAAAGTATTTCCCTGGCGTTGACAAGTCAGAGCAGGATCAGAGTCCTGTCACAAGGCATATGCAGACAAGAGGCTCTTTAGCTCACGAAAAGGCCAGTCAGCAAAGTTTAAAGAGAAGACGCACCACAAACAGTTCAAATTCCCACCGACCGTCCCTAAAAGACAAAAGCAAGGAGAACTTAATCCAGAAGTCTCATCGCAAGCCAGACAAGCTGTCTGAAAGTGTTAAAGAAAAAGTAAAAGAAAAGTTCAAAGATTTCTTGAGTCTGAAGTCAAAGAAAAAAAAGAAGAAAAAGAAAGCAAAGTCAGAGCTGTCTGGTAGTGAAGAGAATATAGAGGTTTCTAAGGAGCTCTCACCAAAAAATTTACAACCTTCAAAGCTCAACAGTGATTATAAGGCCCCGTGTTCCGGTAAAAGCAGCGATCATGGATCCCGTCCATATACAAGACTAAGTGATGAGGAGACGCTCAGCGATTCTTGCACGGAAAGCTTACTTTGGAGTGATGAGGATTACAACGAAGAGATCGTTGTCATGCATGCTGATGGTTTTCTAAATCTTGGCCGCAACAGGAGCAAGTACAGCTCTGCCAAGCAAAGACTTGTGATGGACAATATGGATGAGAATGCTATGGATGCAAATATGGGCGAACTGTTAGATCTCTGCTCAGGAAAGTTTCAGCAATCACAGTCCAACACCAGCCAGCCTGATGCAAATGACTCCAAGATAGGGGTTATGGATGAGTTGCTGGGAATCTGCTCTGGAAAATTTGTCTGTCAAGATGATGGTTCAAATCAAGAATCTTTTAGTTGTACAAAGGCTCATGCTGAAAATGAGAAAAGTGACCTAATGTCTGAAGCAGTTGCTCTCTGTTTCGGTTCTGTCACTAACAGAGAAAATAAAGTAAATGAGGCTGGGCTTGAGGATTTCCATCTTCTACCATGTGATGAT
Source organism: Rana kukunoris (assembly GCA_029574335.1). Lineage (NCBI taxonomy): Eukaryota > Metazoa > Chordata > Amphibia > Anura > Ranidae > Rana > Rana kukunoris. The sequence continues at coordinate 706,141,429 of CM056049.1, forward strand.
TCTGACAGCGAAGAGCTTGCAGAAATTGAAAGTGGTGCAGAAGATGAAGAGGAGGATGTGAAGGAGGAAGTAAAGGTGGAAATGGCAGTAAAGGAGGCGGATGACGGAAATTGTGGAAATGCCAAATTTAAATAGCTAAAGTGCAAGTTATATCCGGATAAAGAGAAGAAAAACCTGGCTATTAATTACAATGACAGTTTTTTTGGCCTGTACTGCACATGTAAGAGACCGTACCCCGATCCTGAGGATGAGACCCCAGATGAGATGATCCAGTGTGTGGTGTGTGAGGACTGGTTTCATGGTCGGCACCTAGGGGCAGTTCCATCAGAGCACGTTGAGTTTCATGAGATGGTGTGCCAGAGCTGTATGGATCACTGTTCATTTATTTGGGACTACTCTGCCAAGTTAGGAGTTCCTGGTGTCACTAGGGGTGCGCATCTTCACTCGCCACACGATTCGATTCGATTGCGATTATCATGTCAGTGATTCGATTCGATTCGATTCCGCGATGCATCACGATGCATCACGATTAGAAAGATGGAGGAGTCTGGAGATAGGGAAGAAGGAATCCATGAATAGGAAAAAAAGGATGGAGTAGTCTGGAGATGGGAACTAAAGGATGGAAGAGTCCAGGGATAGAACTGAAGGATGGTGAAATCCATGGAGAGAGAAGAATGGAAGAATCCGGGGATAGGGAAATAGGAATCCATGAATAAGGAAAAAAAGGATGGAAGAATCAGAGGATAGGAAGGGAAGGCTGGAAGAGTCCAAGAATATTATTAGATGGAAGAGTCTGGGGGGGTGATAGGAACTGAAGAATGGAGGAGTCGGTCCAGAAATAATTTTGTTTTAATAGAATTATTGTTTAGGGTGGGGGTTGGAGCCTGTGTGAATGGAGGCGAGTTGGGTGAGGGCTATGCGGTGGCCATTGGTTTGAATGGGGAGGTGGAAGAGGAATGGGCTGGAAGCCATATCCATTTGATGTGTAGTTTGAGTGATCAGGAGTAGTTTGAGACATATATAAAAGGTGGGGGGGCCCCGAGTTGGGTGAAAGATAGTGGGAACTGCGCGGGGGTAGGAAGGGGCTGTGAAGGACATTAGGCAGTTTGACAGCCAGCTGGGGAACATGCTGTCATATCTACATTAAAAACAAAATAAAGTGGGCGCTGTATGATTAGTTGGCAGCTAGCACAAGGTAGTGAATATACAACTTTAAATAGACCATAAAACAAAAAAAGGTGTGCAGTGCTTTGCAGTGATAAATGTACAAAAGAGTCTTATTAAGTAGTGAACAAATATAGTCCTGACATATATTTATATATAACTCTGATCTGATTGAAAGCAATCTTCTGTGTATTCAAAGTAATTCCAGTGCTGTGTGTGCTCTGCTCTGTGTATAAGTCATTCACCAGAAATCAGGAATGACTTAAACACAGCAGAGCACACACAGCACTGGAATTACTTTGAATACACAGAAGATTGCTTTCAATCAGATCAGATTTATATATAAATATGTCAGGGCTATATTTGTTCACTACTTAATAAGACTATTTTGTACATTTATCATTGCAAAGCACTGCACACCTTTTTGTATGCAGTCTGGCACTTACCTTACCATGTCAGTCCTCTCAGTGTCCTCCCCACGGCCCCCTCACCTGGCTCTACCGCTCTTCTGGCTCTCCTCCAGCTCCGCTTCATCCTCCTCCATCACACCTCCTGCTGGATACGCTGCGGCCGCCCTGAATCATTCCGGGACCTAAAGCAGTGATGGCTCCATGGCTCAGCAAAGCTCCGTGCTCCATAAGCCCGCCGCCGCCACTGCCACTCTTATCAGCAGCAGGGACAGCTCCAGCCACCTCAAACTCCGGCCACAGCACTCCATGTTCCCGCCAACCTGCACAGCACACAGCGTGGGCTCCTCACTTCCGCCTTACGCTGCCTGGAATGTGGCTATTGCTATTGGCTGATGAGGGAAGAGGGAAGGGGATTGGTAGAAGGCCTCCTCTCCTCACAGCACAAGGGGATAATGTCAGCGGGAGGCGGGAAAAACGGCACGTAAGCCTCGGGTCCACTCAGATGAACGGCGCGAGGATGACGTCATCCATAATCGATTTCTTAAAGTGACAGCATCGAAATCGCATCGTGGCCCAACTAATCCCGATGCATCGATGCAACGATTAAATTCAACACCCCTAGGTGTCACCAAGATTACCAAAGCAGAAACGGAACATGAAGATGTTAAAGTTGATGATTGTCCTACGGAAACAGCCAACACTCAGAATGGACTAACAATAAATAATGAAGAATGTGTGGAAGATAATGATGATGAGGAGGAGGCAATTCTTAGAAAGCTAAATATGAAGGACTTTTTGGAAAATGAAGCTGAACTTTCTGAAAGTAATGTTGAAAGTGAAATACCTGACCGCTTCAGGGCAAATGAAGTGGTTGAAGTGCAGGAAGTAGGGGTTTGCACATCTTCAGTTCTCAGTCAGTTGCTTGATGGAAATAAAGCCGAAAAACTTAATTCTGACACTGCACTAAATGATGTAGGAAAAGTGTGTCCAATATCCACTGAGCCTTGTGAATGTAGTAAGGCAGGTGATATTCATGACTTTCCCATAATTGATATCAGCAGAGCAGGGTCATTGAGGAATCTGAATTGCAAGAAATATGCACCCAGATTGAAGCTATTTTTGTCTTTGTGAATTATTTACATGTTGAAGAGCAGTGTGTTAATTTTTATGTTAATAAAATCGGATTTGAATATAAAGGTAATGCCACGTCCTGTGAAACCCAGTCTTTAGAAAGTGTTCTGTCAGAGCAAGTAACGCAGGATAATACTTTGGACTTGACTACCAAGATTCCTCGGGAAGTAAAATCTATTTTTCAAAGTGTAGAATCTGTAATGGCAGGTGAGCCCTCTGAACGTTGTGAAACCTCCATCACTGAAGTGGTCAGAGAGGCTAAATGTACTAATTTAATAGATTTTTTTTCCAAATGTCTTAAAAGGAATGAAGAATATGAGAATTTGGGTCCAATAGTCGATGGTTTCAAAGAAACAAATACTAAAACATTTTTGGGAGACTATGAGGCAAAGATAGTTGAATAACTAGCCATAAACATAATTTCAAAAATGATGGTAGCTGCTAGACAAGAAATTTTGTCTAGCTCAGTTAATGATGTGTCCGATAGCAGTTGTCAAGTTCTTGGTGAGAATAGGGATGTGCGAACAAGTGATGCACAGAGTAAGCAGTTGGTTAAAGAAAGTGACGAGGATTCAGTTTCTGAAAACCTTACATTGGGTTTAATAGATTTTCACCATACTTGTGAGTCTGAACTATCACAAAGTAAGAAACTTGGAAATACAGAATTGACAAACAATGATTTCCGTCTAGAGCACCAAAGGGAAGAAAAACCGCCTAGTACATTGGTTTATCAGAGGTCTTCTGCGTCAGACTTTAGTCAAGTTCATAGAAGAACAGATATTTTTGAGTGTCACCATGCCTTGGAGGATTCCAGTCTTAGTGTGTTAACATCTGAAGAAGGCATCCACATGGATGATCCATTGCAGAACACAGTGTTATCAGCTCTTGGTATTGGTTATGACTCGTTGAGTTCTTCAGGGATTGAGCTATTGAGGGAAACCTTTGTGTCCATTGAAAAACCAATTAAGGTTTTGCATGGTTTACAACTGAAAATGAGTATATTAGAGAGCAAGGAACACGCTCTTATGTACCTCAGCTGAAATTTGAAGACCAATAGGAGAATAAATAGGTGGTTCCTGGCCCTTCAGGAGTTTAGTTTTGTCGTAACGCATCGCCCCGGTGTTAAAATGGGGAATGCAGATGGTTTGTCCCGAGGGCATGCGTGCCTGGCAACCTGCGTCCCAACCCTAGGGTTGAAACCAGAGGGGGGGGGTATGTGAAAGGAAGTCAGGCAAATCTGTGTGTGTTGTCCCAGATGGGAGATTATTTTCTGCCTTGTTTAGACAATACACCAATTACTATTGGGCGTCGGCTGCAGAGATGGCCAGAGAGGTTTGGGGCATAAACAGGTTTCAGCTGTTCAGAATTAAGCAATTAAAGCCCCTATAAAGACAGCCTAAGGATGACGACGGATTGCTGCATCCTGAGGCCTTGGGAGTGAAGGAGCAGTCACAAGCACTTCTGAAGAGGTGAGGTGCTGATGGATATTTCTGTGTGAGAAATATCAAAGAGACTTTTTTTTGTTGTTTTCTGCTGTGGGACCAGCAGTGTCTGCCCAGCAGTAGGCTGTGCCAGACTCCATAGGTAGGTTCCTGTGTTGGGAAGGTAGACGCCCCAAGTGGCAAGGAAATAAACCATATCATTTGTTTTCAATCCTCCTCAACTGCCTTTTTGTACAGTTCAGCGTGTAGTGAACCCATCCAGGGGGTCACACAAGCCCGCTACCGAGTTAATCCCTCACACCCCGGTATTCTACATCAAAATACCGATGTACAATGATGGCGGTTTGCGGTATGTGGTTAAAAAGGTTCTTTTGATGCACTTTAAGATACAATAATAAACTTTCCTATTATAGCACTGTCCCCGTAGGGCTTGCTGAGTGTTGATTTCAGAGGACTCTTTCTAGTTACCTGTAGCTGGTTGCTAAGGGTTTCCACTTTGGTTGCTAGGGGTTTACATCTATTCCCTCTTACTCAATGATCAGTTCAGGGTATTTGTGTTTTTTGTATTTTATTTTGGAACTTGGATGGGAGAAGGGATGAGTGGGATACTCCAACTTTAACTATTCACAGTGGGTAAGGACAACTCTCACTTGACCTCACCAGGTTATTTGTGGAAGTAGGCAAACTGCTTTAACCATACTGCCACATGTATGGAGGAATTAAAAAGGAAGTAAACTCTCTAAAAAAAAAAAACATCCTCGATACTAGCTCATTAAGAATTACTTGCCTGAGATTGAAGCCCCCGAAACAGTCCTCGTTCCCCTCCTCCGTTGCCGCCATCTCTCCCCGGAGTGACTTCCAGGTATTGCGGCTCCGGTGCTGTGACTGGCCTGGCCTGTCACGGCACGATTGTCGTTGGAAACGGCACGCTCAGGGTGCCTGCGCCGTAGATTTTAGATATTTGTTGCACCGACAGGTAAGCTTTAATCTAGGCTTGCCTGTAGGTTAAAGTGGTTCTAATGGGTTTTGAGTCTTCTTGCTCTCACTAGCAGCAGCAGACTTGATGCACTAAATTATCTTTAGGACACTCTCTAGCATCCCCTTGACTGACTCCCGTCCACTGACTCTTCTGGCTGAAGTGGGCGGCCCTCACTTGACAGGTCCCAAAGACACAGATCTGTACTCATAGTAGGCAGAATCAGAGCCTTGCTGGTGTTTCCCTTCCAGTCAGCTCTGCAGGATCTCCTTCTGCAGCTGCTGATCAGCTTCTCCCTGTGGAGGCTTTGGTTAGAGCCAGAAATCAAGCCCATTGTTCAGATATGCCTGTTCACACCTGGCTCTTGTAAGTGTGTTTAAAGTGGTTGTAAACTAGGGTTGTCCCGATACCGATACCAGTATCGGTATCGGGACCGTTACCGGAGCATTTGCGGGAGTACTTGTACTCACGAAAATGCTCCCGATGCCAGATCCGATACACCAACCCCCCCACCGTCATCGCCACCACAACAACCGCAACGCCGCCGCCGCCGCCACCGAATCATCTGCATACCGCAACGCCACCGCCGCCTAGTTAATCAGCCGGGGAAACATTACAGCTTTCATTTGAATAGCTGTGTGTTCCCCGCCGTGCCACGTATAGACACTCCCCTTGCTCAGACACTTTGATAGACAGATCACCCGTCTCCAGGATTGGACAGGTGATCTGTTTATCAAAGTGCCCGAGCAAGGGGGAGTTTCTATACGCGGCGCCGCTGGGAACACAAGCTATTTAAATGAAAGCTGTTATGTTCCCCACGCTGATTAACTAGGCGGCGGCTGCTGAATATATGGTATGGGGGAGACAAGGCTGCATATGTTGGAGACATGGCTGCATCTATGGGGGGGACATGGCTGCATCTGTGGGGGACATGGTGCATCTGTGGGGGACATGGGACATGGTGCTGCATCTGTGGGGACATGGCTGCATATATTGTGGGGACAGGCTGCATCTGTGGGGGACATGGCTTTACATTTGTGGGGGACATGGCTACATTTGCGGACACATTTTAAAAAAGTATCGGTATTCGGTATTGGCGAGTACATGAAAAAAAAGTATCGGTACTTGTACTCGGTCCTAAAAAGTGGTATCGGGACAACCATATTGTAAACCCACTTTTGCAAGTTACACCTACAGGTAAGCCTAGATTAAGACAAACAATAGCCCTTCCTAACCACGGCAATGTGTTTGACGGCTCCCGCGCGGGAAGGACGTCGTCGCTGCTCCGGCCAATCACAGAGCTGGATTGTCAATTACAGGAAGAAGATCGCCGGAGACATGGTAGCGGCGGAGAACACGGAGGAGAACTTTGGTGGCTTCGTTCTCAGCTAAGTCGATCATAATAAGCTAGTATGCTCATCAAGACTTTATCTTGCAGGGTATTTAAAAAAAAATAAAAATAACAGTGGTTTACTTCCTCTTTAACCGATTATGCACTAAAAAAAATACTGTTGAATACTGCAATTAGAAGCACCTTCCTGTTTCTTTTCATTGTTTATCCTTGGCATGCCTTTGGTGCCAGGATAAATAAACTTAAGTTACCTCATCCTTGAATAGCCATTCAAATTGGGATACAGATTGGAGAGGGGAGGCTATAATGGACTTTGATGGTACTGTGTACCAACTGACAATAGTCGTAAATAAAATGTTTGAGAAAGTTTGTTACAAAAATGTATATCTATATAAAATTTGACATTTAAAACCAATAGTGATAATCAGACAAAACATTTGGTTATGTAGTCGCACCAAATTGTGACAACGAAAAATACCATCTGTAAATTGGTTGCTCTACATGTTTTCTTGCGCGGATCACATTAACCGCTTCTTCAGGAGCTTTACTATACAGCTAGATGGTGATTTGACTATAATTTACTGCATTGAGTCTTGATGTCAGATCAGACATCTGTACAATAATGAGCCCTGTCTTTTCTTTCAATGCAATAATAATCACTGTACAGCTATTCAGCTCCTCATACAATCAATAAACAGATAAATCTATAATGTCCTATATAAAAAAAACAGAAAGAGCAGCCCTAATACATCATAGATATAAACTGGTGAAGAAAGATGTTTAAATAGGAGCAAAGGAAGAGATGTAATTGCTAATCTATAGAAGAGACCTGAGAGCACGTAAAGAAAATTTTCTAAGCATAGTATATTTTTACATTGGTCCACCTTGGCCATACCTGGTCAATGTCACTGGAAACTGGAAATCCCTGTAGTAGAAACCACTACGCCGGTGATCTCCCTTTGCTTACTAGTCCCTTGGTGAGCAGCCAGTAGATATGTGCGTTCCCGTTCGTAACAAATGGATTTTCGTACGAATTTGTTAGTATTCGTACATTCGTATCAAATCGAACATCCAAACAGCTGACAGACCTAAAATACGAAAATTACAGAATTACGAATAAGCAAAATAACGAACAAACGAAAATACGAACGTACGATTGGACAATCTTACTAAAATACGAAACACCGAAAAAGCAAAAGAACGAAAATTACATCTATAACGAACGATTTGCATTCCGCATTTTAAATCCTTTGTCTGTTAGTATTTTCATTCGTATGTTCGTATTTTTATTTGTGTGTTTTGTAAATCCGTTTCTTTGTCTGTTCGTAAATTTGTGTACTTGTAAGTTGTAACGTTCTTTAGAATGGGCAGTGTAGTTAGGTGAGTGATGTATCTTACTTAATATCTTAGCCAATCAGCTTATCTCTTTTGTGCTGAGTCACATTGTTGGCAAAAAGTCCGACCGTGTGTACGGGCTTAAGAGAAAGCATATCTTAATATGGATTAGCCGCGTGTTGCTATGTATTTACGAAAGTACAAAATTACAAATCCATTAATCGAAAATTATTATCTAACAAAATTATGAATTTCTAATCAACGAACATAAATTAGACAGAATTACGAATCATTCAGTATAAACGAAAACTATTACGAAAATACGAACGGATCTGAATAGGAAAACTTGCGTCTTACGAAATACGAACGGGTCCGAATAGGAAAACTTGAATCTTACGAAATTACGAATCTACGGAACGAGACGAAACGGAACAAAAAAATAAGAAAATTGTTGTTGTGCACATGTCTAGCAGCCAACCTGATGCATTGTCATCACAGGAAGTCGGCCTCTCAACATGGGTGCAATTCAGAGAATGCACACAACGTATTCTTTGATTGGACACAGTGGAGTGGTAAGGTGGGGCGGTGATGTCATGTAACATAATTTTTAACAAGATTTTGATGGTTTTACTTTCTTGATATTCCATCTCCTGATTGTTCTAATAATCTGCTAATTTGTTCTGTATGTGGGATCTCAATGTGCAAAACAATCACGCAGACCTGTAAATTATTAGGCATGCGTTCACTGAAATACTTTGTTTCGCAATTTTGTTTTTTGTCCGAAAAATAAATGTATTTAGTTACTACTGAAATTTGTTTATATTTATTTTGTTTTGTTAAAGAATGCATTCGTACGAAAACCGAATTAAGGTTGAATTGAAGGCTTATGGTGTCTGTTGAATGTTCTAAGAAGATTTGACGAGGCAGCTAAACTGTACGACGCCGCAATCGTAGATTTCTGGTCGAATGCTCCGCCCACAAGCTATAGTAGAATCCTAATGTTGTATGACTAGTAATAATTATATTTATAAATTATTATTACCGTATACACTCGAGTATAAGCCAAGTTTTTCAGCACATTTTTTTGTGCTAAAAATGCCCCCCTCGGTTTATACTCAAGTCACCTTTTTGCGCCTGATCTCCTGGATTTGGGGACCCGCTCCTGGCTGGCCTTAGGTCCTCTGGACCCCAAACTTGGCACACATGTAGCCCCACTCTTCCTCTAAAAGTGTGCATAGTTTATTGTCCGGGGGACCTACAGTCGGGGGGGAGTAACGATTTTTCAAACCCGGAACCCCTTCCATAGACTCCCATGTTAACCACTTAAGGACCCCCGCACGCACATATACGGCCACAGAATGGCTCGTACAGGCACAAGGGCGTAAATTTACGTCCCCGCCTTCGTGCGGTTCGGGGGTCCCATCGGGACCCCCTCCGCGCGGCGTGCGGGGGGGTCCCCCTGCCTCTGGGAGCGATCGCCGACGAGCGGGCGGATGTCCGTGATTTCCGCCCCCCCCGCGATCGCTCCCAGCCAATGGGAGCACGCTCCCATCGTGTCAGTTCCTCCTCCTGTGTTTACACAGGAAGGAGGAAATGATGTAATCTCTCATCGCAGCGCTGTTTCCCAGCACTGCTGATGAGAGAAGACATCACAAGTAAGTGTGCACCAACACAACACTGACACACACTCACATAGGCATATTAACCCCTTGTGATCGCCCCCCCCCCCACCCCCCTGTCACAGTGTCACTGAATGCAGTGATCTAATCACTGCATTTAGTGTCAGTGTGACAGGCAGTGTAAAAAACAGTTAGTGTTAGGTTCAGGATAGCCCCCCCACCCCCCCTAATAAAGTTTTAACCCCCTGATCACCGCCCTAGTTAACCCTTTCACTCCCTATTGCCAGCGTCACTAAGCGATCATTTTTCTGATCGCTGTATTAGTGTCGCTGTTCCCGCTAGGTAGCTATTTTTTTTTATTGCGATTTTTTTTTTTACTAAAGACATGTGGCTGAATTAATTTTGGCCTAAATGTTTTACTAAAATTTAGTTTATTTGATTTTTTTATAACAAAAAGTAAAAAAATTGTGTTTTTTTTCAAAATTGTGGCTCTATTTTAGTTTATAGCGCAAAAAAAATAAAAATCGCAGAGGCGATCAAATACCACCAAAAGAAAGCTCTATTTGTGGGAAGAAAAGGACGCAAATTTTGTTTGGGAGCCACGTCGCACGACCGCGCAATTGTCTGTTAAAGCGACGCAGTGCCGAATCGCAAAAACACCTTGGGTCATTTACCAGCGTATTGGTCCGGGTCTTAAGTGGTTAAATGGTAATTTCTCTGGTGAATTTGGGGACCTGGTACTGCCCGGTCGTAGGTCTCCTGGACCCGGAACTTGGCACACATGTAGCCCCATTTCTTCTATACAAGTGTTCAAAGTTTGTTGTCTGGGGGACCCAAGGCTGAGGAGCACTGATTTTTCAAACCAGGGCACCCCTTCCATAGACTCTCATGTTAAATGTCAGTCTAGTCATGGACACAGTGAGGCATGGGCACAGTGAGGCATGCACATGGACACAGTGAGGCAAAGTGAAGCACAGTGAGGCATGCAGATGGACACCATAGGCTTATACTCAAGTCAATACGTTTTCCCATTTTTTGTGGTAAAATAAGGTGCCTTGGCTTATATTGGGGTCGGCTTATACTCGAGTATATACGATACTAGTCAACCAACATTAGAATTTTTCTATAGCCTATGGGTGGAGAATTTGACCATAAATGTCCAATTGCGGCGATCGTATGTTTTTAGCTACTTATTTGAATCTTCATGTCTCTATAATGTCGAATCTTTTCTCTCTATGTAGAATAATCTTGGTCTAATAGAGTTAAGGTTAGGCATATTTAACCGCAAATTCGATAGACACAGATTGCTTTTGTCACCGTCATGTCGAATCTTCTATCTATATCGAACTGTTGTCGCAACAAAACAAAAATAAAGTATTTTTTTTATGTTGGATCTTTGGGATTTCGGATTCTGCGTGTTTGTTATCGTTTGTTAAAACAAACCCGAAAATCCATGAAATTCTGACGAAAATGAATGCATGTGTCTATAAATTATCACTAATCCATAGACCAACCCCAACCTTTACCTGAACCCTACAGCTGGCAATAGATGGATCGGAATTCATCCGGTTCAGCAGGGACTGGCTGAATTTTGACCCATGTGTGGCTAATCAGTTCAATAAAAGTTAATCCACCAATCAAATGTGTGGATGTGGGAATTGGAACTGGCTTTTTTTTTTTTTTTTGTTCAGCCAGTAACCATGTATTGCCAGCTTAACACTCAATGCTACTATTAAAGGAAATTTTGCCTCTAAAATAGAGATAGAATGGCTTTCTAATAAAGCACAAAGAGCCTTATTGGTTCTATTATTTCTCCTAAATATAAATCTCCCTCACGTTACTCTGTGTTGAAAGGTCGACTCATTCTCCACTACCAGGTTATGATGGGTAAGATATAATGAGGCACAGATTCCTCTAAAGAGATATTGTGACAATGCTCGTTCAGGGGTTCCTCCCAACCTTGTAAGCAGGTTGAGTTTTATGCTGCCCCAGTTGGGAGGGTTTGTGTTAACATGTTTTCCTGGTTCTTTCTTGGTGGGCTTTCTTGGGTCAGAACCACTGGTCCTGTCCTGATTAAAATAGAGGCAGGGGTCCAATCTGGGGGTGCACATTCTGCAAGACATGTTGTCGTTGTCAGAGTTGGTTTGTCCAGACTACTTCTGAATCCAGAGCACCTATGGATAAAGGGCCTTCTACAGAGTACGGGACCATTGAGAGCTACAAAACACCCAAAGAAGCCAATGCTTGAATTCTGCCATAAAAGACTTTACCCCAATGCAGGTATACTGGGGCAGCCTCTATCCTGAGTTAGGGACTAGGGATGTTAGGAAAAGACTGTTGCTAATGTTATCTGGAGTTACCAAGTTTTTTTAGTAAAGTTTTTCAAACTTAGTCCTTCCCTGGTCTGAAGTTACTTAAGGAGTGTAATGCAAGTAACCGGCACACATATGCCGCATACAGACGATCGGACATTCCGACAACAAAACCCTGGATTTTTTTTCCAACGGATGTTGGCTCAAACTTGTCTTGCATACACACGTCACACAAATGTTGTCGGAAATTCCGAACGTCAAGAACGCGTGACGTGACGTTCAATAGCCAGTTTGTTCCGAGCGTGTGTCAAACAAATTCTTGTTTACGCGGCATAAGTCTACAGCATGGGTCAGTTGAACACATTGGGGTATGAAGACAGCAGTGTAAAAAGTTAATACAGTGTGAAGACATAAGTGTTTACCAAGGGTAACAAAGATTTCTTAGGTAATCTGTCCCAAGTATGTACATATGGAAGGTGGGCTAACCTCTTACAGGACGAGTTGCTGTCGGCACTCTCTTCGTGAGCAGGTCCATCACCCACAGCAATGGGAGCAGATCAGCGTCTGGAAGTCCTCAACCTGTACACAGGTACAGAGGAGGAAGAGTTAAGTGAGTGCACACATGGAGTCTGTGCTAGGTGCACGGCAGGACCCCATTCCGTTACTCGGACCCCATTCCGTTACTCGGACCCCATTCCATTACTGGGAGTGAGGTAGTGGAGATTTGCTGAACAGGTGAAGAGGGCATTATCTCTGCTTGTAGGTGGGGTGCAGCATGGTGCGGCAGCAATAACACACACAGTCCGAGTGTGAAGAAAGAACTTGCATTGAAATATCGCAAAGACAGTTCACAAACAACCAGGTGGGAAGGCAGCCCAGTCGGGACCACTCACAGGTCCAACAGTGTGTAGAGAGCAAGATTCAGCCAAAACAACGTTTGTTGAGAGGGACAAAATGCGGCCTGGTCTTCTTAAGCCTAAGCAGGGAGATGTCCAGAGAAG